>CM029599.1:7902482-9241826 GCA_017311375.1 Mytilus coruscus | reverse complement strand
AGAGGGTAGAAATTTTGCCTTGCTAATGACCACCAATTGACCCCTTAAATAGTTATTGCAAGGGTTCCCTTACATGCAAAGAGTGTGGCACTTACCGTACACGAAGCATCGGATTTAACATCCCCATTCCAACCGAACGTAGCTGCGTATCTATACATCTTGCATCGCCAAACGATTGTCGATCTTAACATTGGGTTTACTGCTAGATGGAAGAGGTCCAGGGATGTCCATTTTTCTATCCCCTACATTTGGTCATATGCTTTTCTTGTTGACGAATCTGGTCTCATTCCGTTAGGAGTGCGTGTGATTCTGATTGGTTTCATTCACATTTTGTATTTTTTTTTTTTATTATACGTAGATTTATGAGTTATTATTTGAATTGAGGAAAAAAAACTTTTATATTTGCAATTTAAAATGGACCAAATGAAGCTGAAACAATAGTTCGCAATAACGTCTGTTATAAGGAGGCAAAGTTTGGATGTTAGTCTGTAAAAATCTGATCGAAAGAATTATAAAAACTATAAAGAGTTTTATGGAGTGTTGATAGGGGTTTACAGAATAGAGAATAATGGGCGAGAAAATAAAGAATAGAGAGAAATGAACCCAAAAAATAAAGAATAGAGAATAATGAGGTGCTGAAATATAAAGAATAGAGAAAAATGGCCTAAAAAATTAAAGAATACAGAAATGAAGGACCCCCATCCAGACCCTCTTTTGTGACTTGTGTAATTTTATGAATAAAATGTCGCTTTAAACGAATTAAAAATCAGTAGCCGTTTAGATAAAGTCGTTGAAAAATATTAGGTGGAATTATCAAGAGGAAAAGTTAAGAAACCTTTTTGTCGCATTAACAACTTACATCATCTATCAACATCTAGTTTTCATAGGGAATATGAGCACTGAATGTATTTTAACTTTAATTAAGTTTCGCTTCCAAAGTAATAAAGTTATTTATTCATCGTCGACATGTTTAAAAGCGAAAATCAATTTCAAAAAGGAATGGATGAGTTCTGACAAAATTTTAAAATATCGGAAAAGATAAACAAAACGTACCCCATAAAAAATGATTGATTCAACTATTCTTCGAGTGTTGGTTGCTAAAGGTGCAGTAGCTAACGTTTCAAACAATATTTAAATGATACCAATTTCAGCAATATATCAGTTAGGTAGGTTTTAATAAGTTGATAGTGGAAAGAATGAAAACAATTGTTTGCCACCGAAAAAATACATTGGCTGGAGAAAATATTTTGTCCTGTAAAAGTCTCATCCGGACTCTTGAAGTCATATCATAAGGGACACCAGCTTTAATATTCCTATTCCGATCCCCAGCAGTTGCGTATTTATACATCCCGCACAGCTAAATGGACATCCTCATAGCTAGCACTAAATTTTATCGTGTCAATTGCTTCACATTATTCATGTCGTTGCCGTTAAATAGCTGACTATACGGTATGGGTTTTTCTCATTGCTGAAGTCTATATGGTGACCTATAATTGCTAATATCCACGTCATTTGAACTCTGATGTACTGTTGTCTCATTGACAATCATACCACATCTCCTTATTTTTATATTATTATAAGTTGACCATATAAACACGCATTTAAAACCGAGAGCTAAAGCTTTGACATAGTAACCAGAAGATAATTCAAGTGCTCCGCTTAGGTTGTGTCAACCGTGGTGTTAAACAGTTCGTTTAATAGATTTTAGTGGTGTGAAATATTTCAAAATATGATACCTGTGTATTATGCCATGCATTTGTTAACAAAATCATTTAATGATGTTAAGAATTAGTGGTATTTTTCATTTATCTTATATTGTATAACTTAAAAGCAACAATTTCTTTGTTCGTGATTGTGCTTATCAATATATCCAATTATTTTTCAACCCTTAGGGTAGCTTTTGAATTGACAACATAATATATAAACAAGGGAGTCGTAACTAATAAATCGCTTGCAAGGGACTTACGTTTTTGATGAATCAGTGAAAATAACAGGCAAAAACACTGGAATTATTTTGAAATGACAATTGCTTTTATCGATAAACATTTTGTACACTAAATATTTACCTTTTCAATCACCAGCATAAATCATATGATATTATCATTAATATAAATAAAACGGTCCCGCGGATATGGTCATATGGACAGCAACTCAACGCCACAACATCCGTTAGACATCTAAAGGTCAACATGAAGTTGTTAAACAATAAACAGCTGTCTATACATCTAGATCAAGCTCCAAATCGACACGTCTAAAATAATCTGAGGAAAAAATTAACAGAAATTGAAAAGGATCTGCTTCACCTCTTTTTATGTAGAATTCTTTGACTAAAATGCACTGAATAACTTAAGGATGTCACATGTGGAGCAGGATCTGCTCAACCTTCCGCAACTGAGATCATCCACGGTTTTCTGGTGGGATTCGTGTTGGTCAGTCTTAGTTTTCTTTGTTGTGTTTTTGAACTGTTGTTCGTCTTTTCGTCGTTTTCCGTATTTTGCCATGATATTGTCAGTTTATTTTTGACTTACGAGTTTGAATATTCCTTTGGTATCGTTCGCCTTTCTTTTACAGTAGTATGTCAAGTAAGAATGAATCAATTGGACGTTTTCTCAGATATGCTGTCAATGTATCTTAACAATAAATTGTTCTGTAATATAATTAATTTTCTAAAGAGAAGATCATCTTATCACAACGGCTTCTTATGATTAAAACGACAGAAGATTAGTTATGGCGTCATTCCGAGAATATCCGAATATATTAAATTTCCAAATATATCAAATAATATTGTTAATTGGTATCAGTATTGAAGCCCAAATGGGATTAAATGTTCTCTTATGTATAAATATAAATGGACTTTGTATCATAACCTCCATCATCTATTAAGTTATATTATGTTTCGACAATTATACTTCTCTCAGTGAGAGATTACTGCCAATTTCATGGTATTAAAGGCTAAAGGAGGAAACGGTATTATGTTGTACACAATATGGGACAATTCTAAAATTTTCTGAAATTGCTACTTTTTATAATAAAAAGCGGGTAAGGAAAGTTATGTATCATAGTAGTACTTTATGATTTTGTTTTAGAAATTGTAGTCAAATGGTGGCATAACTATCTACCAATTGACAGTGTTTATAGTATCCATAGCAACCGTCATTTACATTACATTTCTGAAAAATCATATTTCTTTGTGTTTCAAAATCTGTATTGTTAATATACACACAGCAGTGCCAGTTATTCATAAATAAAGTTAAAAAGTATTACACTTATACATTCAATCACAACACTCAAAACGGGAGACTTCTTTCTCCTGAATAGGGTACATAAAGGGCAACATAATGTCAGGAAAAATGAAATCTACTATTTTCCCTATTAGATTTTGTAACTATCCGCATGATCATTTTCAATACTAAATACTTTATTTGGATAACATTAATGTGTATGCTTTAAAACCAAACAGGCAATCAGTGAAATAAAGTAACAAAGAAGCAGCAAACGGAATAAATGTATAAAGAAATTTAAAAAAATTATTATGTATTAAAGGTTTAATCTGAATTTAACTTTTACACCAAAGCCCTGGATTTCTCTATGGCAAGCTAGAACGACTTTAATCATGCTTTGATAGACTATTTTATACCAGGTTAAATGTTCAGGACTCTGGGGACTTCCGAGTTTGTCTTGCCATTATTCTGATTGGAATATCAAATTATCTAAGAAGCCCTGTTACTAACACACTTATCTTCGAACTAATGGTATCAAAACATCAAACAAAGACAGAACAATTATGGTTATCTTAAAACAAATTTGTCACTTTTATTTAATAAAAGTGATTACTAAATGATTCATGGATGAACATGGCTGTGTATAATACTCAAAGAAAGTTTTGTAACACTTCCATTGAGATTAATGGGGGTCAAACATTGAGGGCTCATATTTTTATAGAAAATGTTCAAATTGATCTGAGATTAACAGCAGATGTTGAATTGATTTAAGAAGAAAACTACAAATTTATCATAAAAATGGGGTGAGGGGGGTGAGGGTAAAAGAAGTGACCCTTCCATTTTGCTCATTTTTTGCGAGGGAAATATTAGTTTCTGTTCATATGAATTAATTATGCCATCAGATTCATCACTTCATCTATTTTGTGCGTCGAAGCATTTTTTAACTAGACCATGTACAAAAAAATTGTTAAAATTGTGACTTTCAATTTTGACTCCTTCCCTCAAAGTTTGCAACAATGTAGCTGTTTGAAATTTGACCAACATAACTGTAGTACTTTTGAATACACAAATGATTGAAGATTAAAAAATCACAAACTTGAAAAATAAATCGAGTTGCTATACTTTTTTTAGTAATATATATATTAGAAAATAACACTTTCTAAACTGTGTGCGTCCGAAGCGCTTTCCTGGATTTAACTTTATCAGGAACGCTCAATCCCAAACTTTTTGAAGCATTGGATGTATAAATACATAGAAACGTTGGTAGCTCTATGACCAAAAAAGACATAAAAGAATAGCCAAATTCATCAAAGATCAACTTTGACCGAAGAAGAGGGAACCTTAGTTTCTAAATGATTTCTTAATTTCTCTACGAGGAGTTAGAAAAGTATGCTAAAAATCAAATTACATGTAATACTAAAGCACTACAATGTAGGACGATAATTAACGCATTTTTCAAAGAGGGGCGAAAGATACCAAAGGGATATTCAAACTCATAAGTCGAAAATAAACTGACAACGCCATGGCTAAAAAAGAAAAAGACAAACAGACAAACATTGGTACACAACATAGAAAACTAAAGACTGAGCAACACGAACATCACCAAAAACTAGGGGTGATCTCTGGTGCTCCGGAAGGGTAAGCAGATCCTGCTCCACATGTGGCACCCGTCGTGTTGCTCATGTTAGTACAAACCCGGTAATAAGTCTAATTCGGTAGGTCACATTCGGGAAAAGGGGACGGGATTGTAGTTACGACATTAGGAACATATCCGCTATCATCTGTGAAACGGATATTCCGTAAAGGTCAACCAACTCGTGATGGCGTCCGTAAAATTTACGAAGGGATGATTTCAACTTCACCACTAGGAACTCTTGGTTTAATAGCTTCCTTGTTAGCAGCAACCCTCTATCAAGGAAATCATGATCGGAAATAAAATTCCTGGAGTATCGTATCAACTGGGAGATATATACTCCGTATGCAGGCGCTGCTGGAATGTTGCTACATAAAAATGGAACGTTCATAATTGGGAAGCTGAAATCATCTCTTTTGTCATAAAGTTTTGTTTTCAACTGACCCTCATTGTCAATTTCTAGATGTAAGTCAAGATATGAGGCAGACTTAACTGTATCTGTTGTATCCTTTATCTCAAGTTCGATGGGATAGTTGCGTTCACCGTAGTCACCAAATTTTGAATTATTTAGTGAGAGAACATCATCTGTGTAGCGGAAAGTAAAGTTAAAGGATACTGCTAACTTCTTTTCTTTCTTCCTAAGAAGTTCCTGTATGAAGTCAGCCTCATATGAATAAAGGAACAAGTCGGCAAGAAGAGGGCACAGTTGGTTCACATGGGAATGCCGATTGTTTGTTGAAAAACACGTCCTCCAAACGTAACAAATATGTTGTCAATCAAGAAATCAAGCATCTTGATAATGTTAGTTTCAGAGAATTTTTTGTTAGAATCAGAGTGATTTTTTACAAAGTAGGATTTATCCCTCCCTAAGACCATTTGTGAACTCTTGGGATAAATTTGCACTTAACAAGTAACCAACAAAGGAATGGAGTAATTTGTTCTAGAATAGAAAATTTATTACCAGTAAGGTGAAACAACAAATATATGTTTAGATTTAGAAAAAAAAGTAGACTTGGTTGGAAGATGTGTTTTATTTTGGTCATTTTTTCATCCGAGCATGGACGTTTTGAGGCATGAAAAAGATAGGAACTCCAAACACAAGTTGTGTTTTTTTTTTTTTTTTTTGTCGATGGGATATACTTAATAAGAACAGGAAAATAGAAATTGTTACACCGGTGTGACAATTTCTGTTTCAAAACCAGGAAGATATTTGATAGAAAAAAATTAACACGTTCACGGAAGAGATATAAAAAATTCCGGAAACAATACTAAAAAATAATTGCTAGATGATATATATATAGTAAATTGTTAAATAAATAAGTCTCATTGATATATACTTAGATATAAGAAGTTTATTACATTGCTGATTATGTTATAATTTGGCTGTAATTAAAACTAATGTTAATTTAATATGATGATGCTTACCAGAAAACAACCCTAGATTTCTGGTATTAACAAACAGGGACTCTTCACTGGAATGCTGGACTACTGAAGAACATTGTTAACAGAAGAAGTGCAATTTGTTGTTGAATAAAAAAAGAAGAAAAGAACATGGAAAATGCTGGAAATTTTCGAAACTATATTTACTGTTAAAAAAAAACCTTAACTTTTGTCAAACGCTACATCATATCAATATATATATTACAGATTAAAACGACCCTCAATATGAAGTCATCGCCTCGGTGGTCTCGTGGTAGCGTGTTTGCACCCTCGCCGAGTCAAACCAAAGACATGAAATTTTGGTATTTGTTGCTTCGCTAAACACGCGACATAAAGGAGTAAGAGGAAAGACTTGTTGGCTCGAAGTCAGAATAATGTGTCTGGGGTACGGTGACATATCTTCCTGCAGACTGTTACATTGTGAACTATCATGTTAAAAATCCGGCTCAGTGTGTCAGTCTAGTACAAAGCCGGGTTTAAACTAATATCACATTATCATGTTATCGTCTTGAATATGCATTTGATTTGCCTCTGGACGTTAAACAGCCATTCATCCATCATATGAAGTCTTTGACAAAACCTTGCACTACCACCCGTATCGTGTAAAGATATTATGTATCATCAGAAATTTTTTTATATACAAGTATACGTCCAATATAAACTAAGGCTATATCCATGAACAAGCATTTTGTCATATAGTTTGTAACACACAATGAAAGTATAGCTTATCAGAACGAATTCTTATCTTCAGACATTAGATTAGAACAGGCATCATTTCCAGAACATTTAGATAACAATGTTTCAAAATAATCTAACATTATTGTTAATTGGTATCACATAATGCACGAATGTAGTAAAATGTTATGATGATTGTTTTCAAAACAAACACATTTCAAATAAATCAGTAATCAGTACATTTCCCTTATCTTCATCGTTTGTATCTCACATAAATAAATAGACTGCGATTGCACTGAAGCAACAACAGAATATTGAGAAAGTAAAATGGTTAATCTCTTTACGTTTTCATCACAGAGGTAGAATTTTGCAATAGCTTTACAATTTTTAATTCTTACACTTCCAGATCACCTCAGTTCATCTCGTGTTTATTCTCTGTGTAGTGTCTTGCGTATGGTTCGTGTTATTTAATTGTTTATTATCTGTGTAGTGTCTTGTGTATGGTTCGTGTTGCTTAATTATTTATTCTATATGTAGTGTTTTGTATAAGGTTCGTGTTGTTTAAATTTTTGTTCTCTGTGTAGTGTTTTGTTATTGTGTGTCTTTTCATCGTTTTCTTTTTGACCATAGTTTTATTTGATTTTATTGGACTTTTCTAAATATAAGGTTCGTGTTGCTTAATTATTTGTTCTCTGTGTAGTGTTTTGTTATTGTGTGTCTTTTCATCGTTTTCTTTTTGACCCTGGTTTTATTTGATTTTATTGGACTTTTCTAAATATAAGGTTCGTTTTACTTAATTGTTTGTTCTCTGTGTAGTGTTTTGTTATTGTGTGTCTTTTCGTCGTTTTTCTTTTTGACCCTGGTTTTTTTTTTTTTTTTTATTTTATTGGACTTTTGTATTTGTGTGGTCCCCTTGGTATCTTTCTCCTCTTTTTGATGAAGCTATTGTTGGATATGTGAAAGTAAAAAATTCAGTAAAAACATCTAAAAAAAAAAATTAAGCAACTATAAGTCACCATACAGCCTTCAATGTTGAGCAAAACCCACACCTTATAGTCTGCCATAAAATTCTCAGACATGAAAAAATGTGAAACAATTCTAACGAGAAACGTTTTGTTGATTTGTTAGACAACATACAATGTACTTTTCGTCGTCTTCCGATTTTTGCCAAAGCGCTATAAGATTCTATTCGACTTATGAGTTTCTGATATCCACTTTGTATCTTCCACCTCATTTGTTACATACATGTAAATTGTCAATGTATGCATGGTTAACATCAAGCTGTTATACATTTTTCTGCTGTCAAATGCTGAATATAAGAATAAGAAGATGTTGTATGATTGCCAATGAGACAACTTTCTACAAGATGACATAGAAATTAACAACTATAGGTAACCGTACGGCCTTCAACACCCATACCGCATAGTCAGCTATAAAAGACCCCGAAATGACAAATGTAAAACAATACAAACGAGAAAATTAACGGCCTGATTTATGTACAAAATAATGAACGAAAAACAAATATGATATACAGCAACACATGACAACCACTGAATTACAGGATCCTGAAGTCTTTTTTACAGCGCCAGTTTAACGAGCGTTTCTGGTGAGATGTTCACCTTTATATTTGTAGTACTAGTTGAGTCCCTAAAAATCTACACCAATACAATTTACAGAAATAGCTAAAAACGTTTACAAGTAGTTCCCTTCAACAATGCATGCTAAACCGTGGGCAACATTAAACGATACTGTTGATTATTTTCATAATTATAATTATATGGTAATAATCATATTATCATAGTTTTCATAAATATTATAATATACATAAGTGCTATATTATGTTATATTTTCTGTGAAAAAAAGAAGTGAATTAAGAATTGCCACTTTTAAGAAATTAGAAGACTAACAATAAAGCATATAAAAAAGGCGCTGTATAGAGTTCGCTAGTAGATTTTGTCGAAGTTACGCATTGTAAGTATTACGGTGTAAAAGTATCAAAATTGTTTTATTTCGCCAGTTTTGAACTCCAAACAATACATATTTCTCATATTTTGTCATATGGTAGTCTGTTACTTTACACATCTACACTGGGTATATGCCGCTGCTGATGGACTGCAAGTCACATACGGTATCACTAACCCGGTTTATAGCTAGTGTTTTTTTGGGTTCACGGTTTTTCGACTTGTGATATAATTTTAGAGTTCCAACATCTTCTTGTTGTCAGTCTATCTATAGGACTACATCGGAGAAACATAATTAAGATATGAAATTAAAAAAAAAGAAGTAGAACTTTAAGTAAACTAACTTAAAAAAATAACCCAAAAATAGAAAGATAAAAAATGGCCTTTCTCGATTTCTTTGATTTTGTTAACAAAACAAGTAAACCTCCAGTACACTTTATTAAATTTAGTTTTTGAGTTGTCTAAACTTATAAGGCAATTTCTTTGAAATTTTATAATATTAAACAACAGCAATAAATTTATCTTTATCTCAACGTTAATTGAAACACTCATATTACTAAAGCACCTATACCTCATCTTTTCTAACTCCTTTATTGAATATTATTACGCATGTGCAGCATTTGGGTAACTTAATGTCAGGGATAGATGAACATCCCCTAAAATTCGACTCGTCAATGTATTAATGAATGCAATCTGGAAAGGAAGACAAAACTGTCAAAATGACAAAAACTAGCTTTGTTGTTGTTCTTCTTCAGAATGGATCTTGGTGGGCTTAGTAGTACATCTACGTTATCAATACCATTAGCCTGTCAACACTGATGCTGTGAGTTCGAACACCGCTCGTGGTAGATACGTTTAACATCGATCTTAATTGACTAGGATTGCCAGGGTTTTTTTCTATCGAAGATCAGTGCTTCTCTCTGGGTACCCTGACTTCCTCCGCAAATAAAAATAAATGCTGGCATGATATAGCCAAGTATACTAAAAGTGGCGTTAAACACCAACAATCAATAACAAAATCTTCATCGGAAATGCATTGGCTTTCTTACACATTGCCTGTAAATTCTGATAATTTCTCTTCGCATTTACTCTTGTGATTAAATCGATGATATAGTGCATGAAATCATATCAATTATAATTTATAGAAGTATTTATATGAAAATGGTAAAACATGCATGAATATGCTGGGGGTTCCGAATGGCCGGTGTCCATATGTTCAAAAACAAATCCAACGATTCGGAAGTAACCTCTCTCCAATAGGCAGTTTCAAATATTTTCATGCATACATGACAAAAACCTTAGAATAAGCAAAAACAAAATTGCAGACAATATTTTTCATTTAGGCAAAATATATTGTTCACAGTTAATAGTACATGCTAAAATATACGGAGTTGAAGTCCCTGTTTTATTTCAATGTAAATAATAAGGAAGGTGAAAGAGCGATTATTTTTATTAGAAAATATCAGATTTGACGAACACAAGTGAAAATTAACAGAACCAGGGCAATAAATTGAAAATGACTTTCGCCTCACAATTTTAATCAAGAACTAAAAGTGCGATTAAATCGCAGAAACAACAAATTGAGTTTGCGTGGCCTAACGTGATTACTTTTAAATAGTACGTTGACTTCAGGACATAGTGCAATGTTGAGAATATTCATATAATCAAATCATAACAACATAAAAATATTTGCACAGTATCTATCAACTGTTGGTAGTCTGCACAAACCATGATACAAATTTGTTAAGTATGATATGTGTAATAATATTGTGTGCCTCGTCGCCTTTTATCTGTAGAACAATTTTCGTCTCCTACACGTAGCTCTACAATCTTTTCTAAAATTTGCGTTGCAAAACGAATAAATAACCGGATTCACTGCACAGTTTAATAAATAAGATCTGTACAAAGCTTCGTACACTGTGTCATATTCTCCTTTATAAAGCAACGGAACAACAGGGGATATGGATCGTTGTATAACAACTCCAAGAAATGGAAGAAAGCTTAAAATATACACCATAGTCACAACTAACAGCATAAGAGTGGTCTTACCTAAACGATGTGCTCTTAAACTCCTTTTGGAAGGCCGCATTTTACTTTTGCTTGATCCATTCAAGGACATTTCTCCTGTATTACTACGCGTTTGTGATACCTTACGCTTACGTTTGGTTTTATTTCGGTTCTCTGATTTGTTTTCATTTTTTGAACTGTCTTTGCTAGAAATTTCCGGTGAATGATTAGGCGTAGGAACGTCCAGACTGTTGGTTTTTGTCGTCGTCGTTTGTTTTGTTTTCTGTTTCAATTCTTCTGTTTCTTTATTCAAATTGTCATTGAACACTTGGTTCCTAGTTTTATCGTTTTCATTGTTTTTATTTTCAATGCATTCGGGATTATTCCGTGGATTAGAAATGACACTATGTTCATTCCGAGGATTATACTTTTGTTCGTGTACAGCACCATATTCGTTCATAACTTCTTTGCAATCTATAAGACCGTCCACATTTAAAAAGCCATTTGGTTTTATTTCGTCTTCGTCAGTCTTCATCAAGCGCTCCTGATGTTTGGAATCCATTACATTCGGATTTTCCTTTTCCTTTGAAGTTTCAGCCATGTTTTGGCTATTTTTCTGCACCGAAGCAGCTGGTTCATACTGGAAACAATTTGATTCTTCAGTATGACAACACACGTTCAGACTGCGCGTGGAGCTGTGAACACTGGTAACTTGCAGTGCGTTAGTATGATGCCCAATAGACGAGGGATGTTCTATGTGTATATCTGGCACCTCTTTGTTAGAAACAGATCGACGATCCATCAAACTAGAGAAGTTCTTGCGCCTCACCATTTTCATAACAATACTTATGTAGGATGCTAGCAGAATAAAATATATTCCACATGTAGAAAAACACATATAAGAGTAATAAATAAGTGGATAAACCGTCAGAACGTGAGAATCGTCTATTTCACATATTTGACGTGTAACGTTTGCACTTTCAGTACTAATAGTTCTTTGCCCATATATCATTAGAGACGGCCATGTGAAACTAACGGAAGTCATAAATGCCCAGAGTGCCATTCGTTTCGCTCGTTTGAGAGTAATTTGTTTCCCATGGGGTGTACATACCCGTTTGTATCTGTCCACCGCAATAGCGGCAAGGATAACAGCGGCAGCACTGTTACATGTATATGTGGTAAATCTGGACATTTTGCAGACGGGTCCTATGTTGAAAACAAACGGATTCAGCAACATTACAATTTCTGTCGGTAACGTTGCCGTGCAGTTTACCAAATCAAATACAGCCAGAACTAAAATGAATATAGTTGTGGAATTTTTTCTCGTTTTTTTGGAATAAACAAAAAACACCAATACATTTCCGGGAATGCCAATCACAAATAAAAGTGAAGTGTAAATTAATCCATAATAATTAATTGCTGTTATCCAGTTACTCTCTGTTGAATTTAATTCTTTAGAAATCGGAAACGTTGTATTTCCAACGACCGATGCTTTCATGTTGACACTCATTTTAACACTGACGGAATACTTAAACTTGCAGTCGTTAAATTAGATTTTATAAACTGGTCCCCCATGGATCCAAGATAACAAAGTAGCAGTCGAAGCGACAAAAGCTGTCATTATTACTCCATCAGATTCAACTATTCTACGTGGGATTCAGTAATAGGGTCGAATGATCAATAATGTCATTGGTACAAATAAACACACAATTTTCCCTGTGTTTAATGTATTAAAATCAACATCATTATACCCTCATCAACACGACGGCAGTATGTTATGCGGAATATTTGTAGTGTTGACTTTTATTTCCAAGATTTTAGATAAATATTCTGATAAGTCCATTACTGTGTTAATTAAAAAAACAGCGAGTGATGCATCAAAATAATTCATTAAAATGTGTAAATTTATCGAGTATATTTAGTAATTTGACATAAACATATGGTCTATTGAAAATGATTACTTCAAATCAATATTAATAATTAATGTTATATTTTTACTAAAAGAAACGATTGATACATTCAAATTATGAATATTCCCAACGTGAAACATATAATTTAATGTTGTACAACAGATGTCATTTAATATGCCACAATGGGATATTATGAATAATATCCCAATACACAAGTTTATAAGGTTTTCAATAATTCAACATATCAATTTCAAAAGGACTTTAATATCATGTTTATGATCATAATTTAAATTACATTGCGAAATACTGATTGTGAACATTATTTGTTTTTTTCCTGAAGCTATTTTATTGTAATTCCTATGTTGCATAATCCTGCAGATTCATGTGATCTTTCCCTACAGTAAAATAAACTCTGCATGACTTAAAGTAACATCGGCGCAATTTTTATACCTGAAAGTTAAGTGCAGAAGTACTTTCGTAGGCGTATGACCAAATGCCGGTTATATGTTTGCAGTAAAATGCATGAATCAGAAATAGTATGCAAACTCAATATGAATTATCAGTGTGAACAAATTATCTTTCCAAGTTAGTATGAATAAAAAGAGATAAGGGCCTACGTTTATGAGACAACAACCTAGCAATACAACAAAACCATGAAAAAGGCATCTAGAGGTCAACCAAGAAGGAATGTTTTGGCGAAAACAACATTATAAAGAAGTTAAAATACCTAAAGACATGAACGAAGACACCAACTGATTTGGATTCATTTTAAAGTTGTTTTCACAATCCGTAATTTTGGAAGAATATCCGACTCTAAATTGCAACCTAACATTCATTAAGTTTTAGTCTTTGCTATCCTCACCTAACCTCATCCCTTCCCTCATCGATAACTTGGACCCTTAATAAGCCTACACCACTTTTGATCTACCCAAACTGCTATCGATGTTTTTGTCGTTGCCACGACAATAACCCTTACCCTAACTAAATCCTCATCCTTTACCTTAATAATATTAACTTTAAATTTTAAAATAAACAAAACCCTAACCAAACCTCAAGACTCGCTCTACATTGTCTTAATCCTGATATCAAATCAAATGAAGACGATAAAAAACAGTCTCTGCACATGCATTGCAAAACATTTGGATCCAATAAGATGAGTAATTAGCATTCAATTATACAAATCGTAAACAAACGTCCTATTGTTTGTTCACCAAACAACTGTTTAATGACAACATGTGCACATATCATCCAGTTAGAAAATGGACGAACGAAATTACTTGTTCAGAGGAGATTATTCATTCTATTTCTCAGGAATGTTATTATAGTACGTAATGGATTATGAACAATTTAGTAAACTTACCATCAATTTTATGTGCAAGATTTTCACAAAACTTTTACGAGACAACACAATCGTAAGTCATGAACATTCCAGTATAACTTACAATCAATTTTTATTTAAGATTTTTTTTTTTTTTTTGTGAAAAGAGCCACTATCATAAACTTAAGAAACTTATAAGATAGGATCTGTATTTACAATTTGAAGGATACAAGCAATCAATATAATGAGCATTTATCTATGAAGTCGACTTGTTGCTTGAAGATAGATAATCATTTTACATAGACATATAAATACTAACTTAATGTTATCTTTAGAATGAATTGATTTTAAATTAACCAGATGTAGTTATACTTTTTGCCAAGTTTCTTGATAAACTTTAAAATAGAAATCATAATTGCAGCATTTTTGTTGCGATCATAATCACTTATATATCCCAACATTGGTCATGGCATGCAAAAAAAAACCCCACCCATTTGCAATGCACAACAAATTTGTTTTAAACCATTGAAAAAAGGAGGAGAGGATTCATTTGAACGAAGAATATAAACCCCAAATATATATATATAAGTGCCTAAGAATGTAACTTTAACACACTAATGGAATTTAAGTAAATAGACTTAAATTCAGTTATCGCTCAGTTATCGCTGGGGCCACTGACGGATTGTGTTTCATGTTTTAGATTTACCTAACATGAGTGACGTTATTTCTGTGACGTAAATTAGTCCTTTACAGAATTTCATCGCAGCAAGCAAGCTGTTTCAATTTCGTTAGCGGAAAAATTGAAAAAAAGGAAAAGTAGTATCTTGTAAATGGTAAAGTAATGTTAGTATTGTATGGTTATAACCTGCCTCATGCTTCCAATGTTTATTAGAAGTAATCTTAGAAAGAATTCATTTTATCGATCGTCATTTTCCAGGCAGGAATTTCATCGCCACGTGGAGAGCACATGCGACTGAAAGAGATTGGTCCCATTATTCGTTTTCATTTTTATAATTTTTTTAAAATTTTTTACAAATATGAGTAATTAGATGCAATATTGTCCTAAGATTTGCAGATTATAATAATGATTTCGTCATAGTATTTCTACATCGGTAAATTTTTAATTAATTAAAAATGCTTAATTCCATCTCGGATAGTTTCGACATTACTCGTTACCTGTTTGTATGCATAATTTATCGTTCGTATTTTAATCTCCTTTGATTGGTTGATAGAAATATCTGTTCACTTCTGGCAAATTTTATATTCCGTGGTCATTTGAATTAGTTTACTGGTCAATTCGACACGTTTAATTTATGGTTTGGTTTGCATCTATGTTGGTTAGTGCGTTATGCATTGTGGTGTCCACGCTGATATCTACACAGTTGGAAGTTAACAAAATGATTGAATGTTCATTTTCTTCCAACCTTTATGATGCTGTACGATACACGAAAGGTTCAGCGAATTAACTACCACTCATTGCACAATACTGTTATTTCTGGTGATCCGAATTCTTCGTCGGAAGAAGACCCTCATGGTTCGGGCTGTTTCCACCATTAGTTTCTCCAGTGAAAGTGACAAGTTCAAGGCCGACAAGTTTGTTAACGTCCGCATATTTTCCGACAGAGGGCGACATGAATGAAGTCAAAGAAATAGTGTCCGGTGGTCTCGATTCGTTTGACGAGAAGGACGAAGAGAAAATAGAGGCGGAATTGGCTTTGGTGTTAAAAGAAAAGGAGGTGATTAAAAAGAAGCTGCGTAGTAAAAATTGAAGGAGCAGTTAGAACGAGAGAAGGCGGAGTTGGAGGAGTTAAAGAAACATGACGTGGCGGTCGGTGGCATGGTTGAAGGGAAGAAAGGCGATAAAAAGGAGAAAGAAAAGAGGTTACAGAAAAAGAAAGATTCAGGTAAATCTTTAATCAAGAAAAACTTTGATATGGATGACTTAAGATCTAACAAAAAATTATTAAAGGCTGTACATGATCAATTAAAGGGGTATCAGTTAATATCTGATTCTAGTCAAACGAGTAGTTTTAATGATTTCGTCATAGTATTTCTACATCAAATTAGATGCATGTATAGTCTGCCTGATACTGATAGGTACTCATATATATATATGACGACGAGTTTAATTTGTTGGTTTTTTTTATCTTACTTTTTGTCCATATCTTATTACTATTGAAATTGAGTATTGACAGATCGTCTAGTGCCGATGGGTAAGCCTAACAAATTGTATTTACGCTGTAACAGATCATGCAGGTTAGTAACGTGTCTTAATGTTTATGTGTTATGGGGCAGGCGTTATCTGATGAACTCCCGAATTATAATTAAATTTTCCTTAAAAGGGTATACATCGGGAATTGTGTATCTAGATCTTTCATAGCACATATACAGCAAATATTCCATGAAAGGATATGCACGTACAAAGGTGCAAAGGGACGTACCCTTTGGGGCGAAAGGACCCAGGTTCGTAACCGGAAGTTCAACTTTCGAAACAAATAAACAAAAATCTTGGAAATCTTGCACAGAGACCATTCACGGAGTTAAGAAGCAGTAGCTAAAAATCGTCATGTCTAAATGTTAGCTTGCTGGTGGAGTTTAGCAGACATATATCATTATCTGTATATATCCTGCTATAAATTTTGCGTGTACCTACACACTTGTTACTTAAAACTGTCAGTGTCGAGTCTGTCAACATCCGTCATCACATATAATTTCACAGTGACATGTATAGGCTATAGTTGCTACTACTCTCTAGCCTAGACTAGGTCGATATGGTATGAAAAGTTCAGATAAATCACAAATTTAGTCATAATGTCATCAACAGGCCACAGCTTGAATTATTGTTGTAATAACTTCATTATATACAAATATTACACTATGTCACTATCAACTGACTATGGATTTAAGAATTAATAAATAAATATATCATGTATATATACTAATTTAAAATTATTTTTTTTAAAATTATTGTAACTATCATTAGACACTACTATGAGTATACGTAATATTTTATTGTTATTGTTTCTATGTACAGTCATTTGATTTTGTTATGTCAATGCTATGTAGCATGGTGGAACTAATATTTACTTTTTGTTGAGTTGTAGCACAATGTTGGGAAGATCAGTTAGAAAGCGAAAAGTGCGACCTTACTCGGCCACAGAACACCACCACAAGGGTTGTAACAATTGGACCAGAGACATAGACAACAATGACACACACACATTTTACAGATGGGTCACCAGACTGGACTGGATTCACGACTCATCACGCCACTAACTCAACTCCTTTAGGTCACATACATTTGTACATTGGATCATCATCAGAAATCATTTATGCAAACCCCCAGAGCTCTGCATCAGTATGTTCCAGTTGATAATTTACCAGGTAATCGTCAGATTTATAAAAGCAGTATATTACTTTTAAGTTAAACCCCTAAATGTACATGTGATTCTAACATATATAAACATATGTATAAAGATGTAAGGCAACTTTTTTCCAATCTTATGGTTTAGATTTAAAAGATTTGTGTAATGATTATTTCTCAGTTTCTAAACTTAAATCCACAAAATATTGCTGAATGTGTTATTTTTACAAATTTATATGGGTTGCCGCATCATGCATTAGAAATAAGAAACAATTCTTAAATATAAGGTTACAATTATATATTATTATTATAATTATATATATATATATAAATATATTACATGTGAAACTTTTAAATGTTGTTTTGTATATTATCATATGAATTGTAACATATGATTTGTAATGGAGAACACTATTGACTTATACATGTATAATATTATTTATCTTGATAAATAATCTGTTATTCAAATCAGATATGCATGGACTGCATGAATACAGATGTTGCAATAAAGTACCACAACTATAAAGGACAAAATTTATAGAAGTGTATACGTATTGATCACTTTTTAGGACAGACTGCAATATTTCGGTTTGCCCAAACCCTACCAACCAGTCTCAGGTGTAAGGGAAATTTTTATTATTTTAATTTTTATATATTTAAGGAAAATAGGGGCCAAAATGGTTTTATCTTGTAAACAACTTTTAAAACGAGACTATTAGAGAGTTTTGTGTAAATTGTCAGACGCAGATAAGCGAGGATATATACATGTATGTACATGTAATATTAGCAAATAGTACAAATTAAGTAATTATTTACAGCTTGTCTTGCAGTCTGCTCCAAATCAGTTAAAAATCTTTAGTATTTAGGTGTCGACAACAGCTTTAATTTATATATATACTAGAATTTATTGTAATCTTCATCCTGGAAGATTCTAGGAGTTGCTCAAATATATGAGTATCGTACGCTGTACGTTTAGGTGCCAAGCTTTGTTAATTTAGACTTGAAGCATTATGAAGAGCAATTTCATTTGCATAAAACCATTGGCCCTACTGGTTCCTGGGCTACAGTTGATTCCAAATTATGGTTGATATTTATTAATGAAAATTATAGTACAGGTTGAACTTCAGTTAACATGAACACTGGGACCAATTTGAAATGTTATGCTTCTAATTATGGGGTACCTAGATGTTGTTAAGCTGCTTGTTTGTGTTTTGTTGTTTTTTTTTTTTTTTTTTGTGTAACGCAGGTCATCCTATTATACTTGTTGGTTGTCCTAACAGGAGACATTTACCATGTTTACTTTGCATAATCTAGGCCTTCTTATGATAATCCAAGTTTCAGGTCACCTAGACCTCAAATGGAAATAAGTTTTCATTTGGGCAACCTGGTTTATACCCAAGACGAGACAGAGAGTGGTTTATGCTGTTATACAAAATGTTTGTTTCTTATTACATGGATTTAGACTCTAGTATACAGGTCCTCATAGTCATTCTTTTAAATTTGCATTTGCCTGAGTTGATCCAGTTATTCTTGCATTGTATTTATGGGCGTTTTATTACATTATAAGAAATTCACTTCAACATAGACATCTTACACATTCAGGTATTTCCCATCGAATCTTTTATGGTAAAATTCTTTACAAAGTACAAAATATCAGAATTTACCTCAAAAGCTTACAAAACAATAACGCAAACTTATGAAGAAAGAATACTGTTGCCTGCATAAAAAATAGCATATTTTGGCTTCAATATTGATTCACTTGCACGGTCTTTGCATCGGACATAAACTCATTTATTCTTAAACCAGTTGTTGGTATGATACGGGTTAGGTTCCTCTAATATATTTTATGATGGTATGATACTAAACCCCCAATGAAGGGATGGTGCTAGATATTTCATATAATGAAGACAGTGTTTCTCGTTTCTCGTTTTTTATATAGATTAGACCATTGGTTTTCCCGTTTGAATGGTTTTACACTAGTAATTTTTGGGGCCCTTTATAGCTTACTGTTCGGTGTGAGCCAAGGCTCCGTGTTGAAGACCGTACTTTGACCGATAATGGTTTACTTTTATAAATTTTGACTTGGATGGAGAGTTGTCTCATTGGCACTCATACCACATCTTCTTATATCTATAATCTTTCGAACAGTTAAATTGAGGTCTGGGGCTGGCATGTCAGTAACTGTTAGTAGTCCTTTGTTAATTTATGTAATATCGTCATTTTCAATTTTTGTTTTGTTTGATTTGTTACCTATTCTGATATTGGACTCGGACTTCTTTAAGTTTAACCCCTCTGCATTTTAGTGCTTGTTCCAAGTCTGGAGCCTCTGGCCTTTGTTAGCCTTGTATGAATTTTTATTTTAGTTCATATATTTCGGAGTTAAGTATGACATTCATTATCACTGATCTGGTACAAATTTTTCTTTATGGCCGAAGCCGTTTCTGGTTTTTAGGTGGAACGCTTCAGATGCTTGGTCCCAACTGCAGACGTTTATCCTGCCATAACCCCACAGGAATTTATTACTGTTATTTAACCTTTAGTTACCGTTTAATTGTAAGTTCCATAGCACCCAGTACATACAGATGTATCAGAGAGGACAGTCTTTCCTTTTTCATGGGTTCAGATCTCTAATTGTTTTAATGAATACATTTCCTATCTCTCTCTATGAATTGTTAAGGTATTGCTTACTTGTACATTTTGTATCTCAACAAAAATTGTGACATTACTAATTTACTAGGTTTGGATATTTTTTTTTAGGAAAATTTAACAGATGTGTCAAAAAAAATTTGAGGTTTGACAGTTTTTAAGAAGGCATTAAACACTCCAGGCCTATTACATTTACCTTAACCAGAGTCATGCTGAAGTCTAGCTTATTTCCTTATCTTGTGTTGGTTAAACTTGGTATGAATTCAGTGTGTTTGAAGCTGTCTTTTCAATTGTTTTTGAGGATTATTAAAGGGTCGGAGATCCAATGCTGACAACTTAATACAGGGGTTACAGAAGAATTATTATTTTTCTCGATTAATTATGCTTTAAATTGTATTGGTATTACATATATAACATATACTTCCATGTAGCTAATTGCCGTACAAGAATTGTAGGAGATCCTATATAGCTATAATGTTTGGATAGTAGAATCCTCAATAGTAAGTATGTTTTTGTAGCAGGCCGACATCCTTCAGATGGGGTTGACTTAGGTCTAGGCACTGAAATGAATCTTTGAGGTGGCATGATTGTCAAGCATGTTAAAAGTTAACTCAGAACAATGAAACTATGAGGATCCACCATATTTCTTAATAAAACATGTAGCAGGTAATGACACAGGTAGTTCTAGAGTGGGTTTTACACAAGGAGATGAAGAACATGATCAGATGGATTATGCGGTTCATCAGTTCTTAAGTAAGTATGGTCTCAAATTTGACCAGGTTATTGCAAAGCATGGACTTGTGTTGCTATAGAACTATATTATTGCCTTTATAATTAGCTGTCTGGTTGCTACATAAAATATCATGATTTTCGATCAGATCAGAAAATTT
The DNA here is from genome assembly GCA_017311375.1 of Mytilus coruscus. NCBI lineage: Eukaryota > Metazoa > Mollusca > Bivalvia > Mytilida > Mytilidae > Mytilus > Mytilus coruscus. The sequence continues at coordinate 9,220,761 of CM029599.1, read as the reverse complement.
TCAACTGATGGTTTCACTTGTCACCCTTAACATGCTTATGAAATGAATTGTTAAACATCTTGAATATATATTTGACTATATACTATAATATACGATATTTTATGATATACAAGTACAATCAACTATCTAATGGTTTGGTGTAGTTTTGTATTTTTATCTGTGTAGGTAAATATGTTTTTGAACAGTTGTTCACAAAATATCATATAGATTATTTAACATATATATGTACCAAGTTGTACTTTAAATAAAAATATCTATCTATCTATCTATAGTTATCTGGTTCACAACTTTGCAGCGAACCGCCCTTTTTATGGCGGTTGACTGAGTCTCTGTTTTCCTCCGTCAATGTGGCAGAATTCGCTGCATAGAATCTTAATGTTAACTATGAAATTTTAGGTTTTTGGATAATACAGACTACACTTGTGTATCCCACGGTGTTTTCTAAATTTAAAGCACCAGTGTATCCCACGGTGCATCTTTACATTTTCATATATATCTATCTATCTATCTGCAAGGTTGCCATATTATCTTCGGGTAACCAACCATATATCTATCTACATATACATATACATCTATCTATCTACATATATATCATATGAATCTATCATATTATGAATAAAAGCTGTGGCCAGATATCGCCAAACCATATATGTATTTATTTTAATGGCACCATCTGAGATAATGAGTGTTATAAAATTAGTTGTTATATTTTATATTATTCACGCAATATTTCGCTAAACAAATTAGCTTCATCAGGCGCGTACAGCCAACCAGGTAAAAGTTGGAGGCTGTAAAGAAATTTTTGCAGCTCAATGTTAAATGTCTAGAAAAATATTTTTGCCGCTTATTGTACATCGCAATTCTTAAATCAAAACAAAAAGTCGTTTTAGTTAAATTGAATGAAGTTCAGGATTTAATCCTGTGGTTTTGGGTAGAACTGTTTTTATATATAAAGATTTGTTGGGTGTAAAACAAGTACAATATAAATAAGTCTTAAGACTCTGGAACGGTGAAATGCAGAACTATCGATTCTTATACTGCATTGTGTGCTATACGACATTTTTTTTTAATGCGAGGTTTACCGAGCGTTTTTAATACATGTTTTGGGTATCTAATTTTCGATTGTGGATAAGTATCGTTTCAAACAAAATACAGTGGTACATGGAATCTATTTTTCTAATGATCTTGTGATATATATGTAGATAAATTTTAATATATTATTTCCATGATTTTCAAAAAAATGGGTTTTTTCTGCAAGACGCAATTAGGCAAAGTCGCATTTTTTCCATGTCATAATATCAAAATAAAAAACGGGCAAGACAGTTTGAAATCATAAGTGAATAATGATTAAAGAAAAACGGAGAACAAACAAACATCAAATTGATTATATAAAATCGGTCGGGGAAAGTGTATATCCAAAAAAAGTCTGAGAAAAACCAAAGGCTAACATGAGAGATTCTTTCAGTATAAAAAGGTCACATCACAAGAAACAGTTATTGTCGAAGTAAATTTACGTTTTCATTATAATTGCTGTTAAAAACGATAAAACGATATGTTTTCATCATTATTAATGGGAAGTAAAAATCAATGATCTTCAGTCTGATGACCGCTTTACAGGTAAAACTACTTTTAATGAAGAAAAAATATATCATTAAGCTTCAATTAGCTTTTAATACATACTTTTAACAGAAATAAAGCTACAAGATGATTTAACAATTAAACGTGTGTTAACCAGGTCTATATCGATAATCAAATTGACAGGAAATTGTTCTAACCAGTTTCGTTCAGCCTTTGAAAAAATCTTATATCCTTAAGTTGACAAGTGTTATATGTCTGTAAATACTGTAGAAAGATTGCGACAGTCTGGGGAAGGGAAAGTTAATTACAAAGACGGAAAATGGTTAGAAAATGTCATTCACTGATTCTCTTTTCTCAATAAAACAAACAGGATAACGCCAAGAAACTGGGAAACAATAGCGTCAAGAGTAAATACTGGTTAACTCGGAGACCGGTAGTGTAAAGGAGAAGAGGAGAATACAAAAGAAATAGTAGTTAAACATACTTACAACGACGTTGTAAAAAAGAAAAACGACGAAAAGACAAACAACAATCTACAAAACACAGCATAGAAAACCAAAGACTGAGCAACACAAACCCCATCATAAACCAGGGGTGATCTCAAATGCTGTGAAATGATAAACAGATCCTGCTCCACACGAGGCACCCGTTAAGTATTTATCCTGCGTAGACTGTTACCTTAATTATCTTGCCTCCTATATTTGTAGGAATATGATTGGTTAAAAGCGACTGCGTTGAGACCCTGTATATTTAATATGGGGTAGGTTGGCGTGTTTTTTTTTTTTTTTTTTTTTTTTTTTAAATACATGGTTATCGTTTGTTGATGTGGTTCATAAGTGTTTCTCGTTTCTCGTTTTTTATATAGATTAGACCGTTGGTTTTCCCGTTTGAATGGTTTTACACTATAATTTTTGGGGCCCTTTATAGCTTACTGTTCGGTGTGAGCCAAGGCTCCGTGTTGAAGACCGTACTTAGACCTATAATGGTTTACTTTTATAAATTTTGACTTGGATGGAGAGTTGTCTCATTGGCACTCATACCACATCTTATATCTAATTAGTAGTGTTGTAAAGTCCCTTTATATATTCAAGATGTCGTCAAAGAGAAATATGAAGCGATTCGCAAACACAACAGATCAAGAAATTGATGACAAAAGATTATAAGTTTATGCCGAAAATACATTGAAAGCAAGCAAAATGTGTACAAATACACTCCGGGAATATCTTCAAGAGAAAAAAAAACAGGATTATGCCTTTGAAAATTTGGATTGTGTGCGCCTAAATGAGACTCTGATACAAAGAATCGTCACTGGTGTCCATAAGACATGGCTTAAACAGATAAATAAAGGCTCCTCCTCACAGTAAATCGTTTGATATAGTAGTCTGAATTTAATGACAGTAACATAAACTTTAAGGCCGTGATGGCAGATGTGAAACGTTTTTGGATTGGTTGACATTGAACATCGTCCAGTCATTAATAAAGTGGATTCGGGAAAGCTGTACCTGTCACATACCACACCAACTGGTCTTGCAAACAAAGTATAGTTTGATATTAGACTTTATTTTTGCAGAAGAGGTCAAGAAAAATATGCATACCATGACTAAAACACGTTCACAATTAAAACCGACAACAAGACAGGACTCAAAGACGTCACAAAGGCAAAATATGAGCTAACAGAGAACCACAGAGAATCGGACATGGAGCTTGTATCTGGAGTTATGCCAGAATCACCAGGTGAGAGTATAATAAAAAAAAATTCAAAGAAAAAAGTGGGGACATATACATGTACCATGGGGCAATCAAAAAGCACGAGTCGAATAATAAAACAATGACAAAAAGAAAAACCATGAAAAGACAAACAACAGCCCATGGCAGAAACCGTTGGATAGTTTTTCTACGGACCTTGATGTTTGGTATTATAATATGCCAATTGGAGAAAAGTAACTTAGCACATTTATGTCAGAACTCAGTAAAAAGGGTAAGTTATCTCTTACTTTTACAAATCACTCAATACGAGCAATTGGAGCAACAGTGTTATCAAAAAACATGTATGGATCTACCAAAATTATGGCCGTCACTGGACACAAGTCTGTACAGTCAATGACAACTTTAATACCAGGGTGTTGATACAGATAGATTAGTAAATTTAAATAGGTAAAACTATATCTGACAATCTTGTCCAAAGAGCAGTCATTACTTCTAACCATAGTTCCAGTAGTTCGATATTTACGGAACAATTACAGGATATTGATATTGGCTATATTTTAGAAGAGTTTGAGGACAATGTGCCAAAACCCATTTAATACAGACAAAAAACGACATTTATGCAGTCGAAACCTCAGAGTCAGTTCTTCTATGGCAATGTAACTGTAATACATAATCTAACCATACAACAAGTAGTTTTGATGAATATATCATATTTGTCATGTTGTCATTAACATTCATTTTACACATACACTATAATAATTATGATTTTTCAATTTTGTACACACAAAAAATGTGTTAGATGCTGACTTTCTCACTGTTGATTAATGTATTGAAAGTTCTGTTTAATATTGTTATATCAAGGTTGTTGATATCAAATTGTTATTGTTGGCATTTGTTATTTGTATATGCAAAGCAAGTAGGTTCTTAATATTGAAGACTTGATCACTTTGATAGGCCACTTGTCTTAATTCCACATATAAACTTTAAAGATAGTCGGTAAGATAAATTTATTACACAGTGTTCAAGTGACCTAATACGATATATACGAGGTCAGTAAATTCCATATGGGGTTCGCTCGAACCATTTACTGATCCCGTTTATATTGTATAATGTCACTAGCACACTATGTAACTAATAATAGCAAGCTTGTACGTAAAATCTAGCCTCAGCGTGCCAGTGTAATAAACAACAGACAATATGGTAAGTCATTAACATGGAACTATCCTGATTATGGATTCCACAGGTGCGGAGTTAGAGCATATTGTTTAGATAGGTAATTGTGGGGTGGGGTAAACATTTCGTGCCTGAATCAATTCAGACTGACTTTTGTCTTATAATTTGTTATCCTTTTCTATATATGTTATATCATTCTTCATGGTGATTCAACAATCATAACTACTCGGATCTACAAACCATGCAGGGTCACCGGATTTCATCCCAGATTTTGGAGGATTCGTGTTTCTTATTTTGCTTTCTGCTCTTTTGCATCTTTACTAGCCAAAGGTTGCGATCCAGTCTCCTCCTGTAACCCTTGGCTGGCGAAGATAAGTCTTTGTAGACTTGTCTGTTTCTTTGGGGTTTTATTAGCTTTTTCTTTTGTTGCTTCGGGGTAGGAGGGAAAAGGGGGGGGGGGGGTATTTTGCCTGTTTTCCATAGACTCATTGCTTTTTATTGCCTTGGGATACTTATTTTTTTTTTTTACATTCTAAACACTGAGACACACAAAATATTTTACAAAAGAAGTATTAAATTGTTTTTTTACCAATAGTTGTGTCTAGATAACAGAAACTAAAAAGGAACTCAAATATTTAAATAATTAAATCTTAACATATCTAAAGAAGTACTTTAATTGATAATACTATAAAGTATTCTTGTTTAATCCTGGTTAAATCTTTAAATAATCACAGCACTTCCTTAAAAGCTTTCTCCCATGGATAGACTAGCGTTATCAGATATGCAATAAACAAACCAGCGATTCTTTCAGGGTCTACATTTAAAGTCTCAAGGCGCCTTATTTCATTAATTTATATGTATTGATGAATGTATTTTTCTTCTTTAAGACTGTCATGGCCACTAGCTTTTGTTTAATAACTCATTTACTACATAACGAATTGCTTGTGGATTCAGACGGTTAAGATTTTCCTCTCGTATTGTCAGAAGCACAGGTGCAAGGATGCATTTTGAATTAAAAGGAGGAGTTGTGGATCTGGCTCAGTATCCTGGATTTCACAATTATAATTGAATCGTATGACGGGTGACGCATATCGAGAGGCAAAGGAAATGTATCAGCTGCTAGTTTATGATTGACTGTGTAATGTTATCATATATCAGTCTGTTAAAGAGCTACATAACAAATTAAAATGGCCCAGGCATTGACATGAACATGTGACGCAAGCACTTGTTTATTTTTAAGGTCCGTAAATTTACATCTGGATGTCTCTTCTGGTTGGACTACAGAGGGATTGACGTATATGTATTCTTTTATTCATATTCAGTGAATTTCACCAGATGAACAGAATTAAGGACAGACAATTGGATGAACAGGTATCTAAAATAGTTATCGCATTATGTTCTTTTTTAACAGAAAGAAAAAGTCACACTCTACAAACATTTGGTATGGAATTCAAATTCTCCATTTAGACCGGACGTGACTGCATATATATACACCCAGCGCACTTAAACCGACTTCCAAACATAACCGTTCTTTCTTCCGAAATTTTCTAATTCATGAATAGGTCTATCGTGCATGTCAATTAGCAAATAACAGGAATATGTGAATTATAAAACTAATTAAAAGCTTTCAGTTACCAATTACCCGTTCCATTGAGATCTTGTGTAAACAATATGAAAGTGTTTATTACCTTTAAATTCTGCAAGTTATTTTTATCAATCTAATTGAATTCAATGGAAAATTCTTTGTTACACTAAAAAACAATTGACACAACAGAATAGATCGTTGTACTATTTGACCAGTTGAGTAAACAATCCTTTGATAAATGAAAAATATACGTTCATTGTCAGAAAAGATAAAATTTAATAATACGAATTTTGTGAACAACAACAATAGCTGCATTGGATTTACCGAGATTTTTCTCATGTTTCAAAGCGAATACAGCTCAGCAAATTATGTTCCAACATTAAAAAAAAGGAAGGAAAAGATAGCAAAGGACACTCTAAAATCATAAGTCGAAGAAAAGAGAAAACACAATGGCCATAAAGAAAATTGACGAAAAGATAAACAAATCAATAAATCACTGCACAAACGAATAAAGATTGAGGGTCACGAACAAATAAAACAGGGATAAATTATTGGGTGAACTGAGGTGTTCCGGATTAGTTGTGTACATTGTTTAATCTCGCAATTTTACATTATCGCTTGAAGTTTAAGTTTGTAATGGCATGTAGTTTATTTTATTTTTTATATATTAGCTTATTTTGGAAGAAATCTCACATAATGTCCCACAGGTGATGAAAATCTTGGTTGGTTTTACATTAAATGGAAGTGTGACATGTGAGGAAGTATAATATACCTGTACAAGCCTCACGGGCCGCTCAAAACCTTAGCAGCTACTCTTAGCGCGAGGCACCAGTTGGTTTATACGGGATAAAAATACCCAGTCACGTCTATTATACATAGCTGTCTCCAAATTGGAGTAAACCCTCTAATATAACTGAAGAAGGTGAATTAACTGTTATACATGTTGGCGATTTGGAGTGCTGTATAAAAACCTCGCAAAACCAACCAAGATTTTCATGACGGTCAGGTAACAGTTGGTCATGTTTGGTTCGTTAGAAGAGATTTCCTCAAAAATAAACCAAAATATGGCCATTGATTTTTCATAATGTTCTTTGAATTTAAGTACATTTGTTATTTCTTCTAAGATAAAAACGGTAATTTGAATCTGATACTATTCGCTCAATAGAAATAGGAACCCAGGAAATGGTATTTATATTGTATAGAGAATAACACTTTATGAATATTATCATGGCAGGTTTATATATATGCAATGTGTTATTTTTAATTCAATTTTTGCTCAAACAGTATATATGACCATATTATGTATTATAAAAATATTTTCATAAAAGCCTTCAAGGCAGGCAGGCCCCAGTTTCTAAGAAAAAAAATGTTGTTTGTCTATTGTTTGACTTTAATTAGCTTTTGATAGTTGACTGAAACAGAAAACCGACAACACAATACAAAAAAAAAACTTGGTGGTATGCATGGGAGAATGGTACATTTTTTGTTATCAAAAAGACACGATTTTCGATAGCGTTTACATGACGATCAGCATATAGATTATAACTTAATTTGAAATAACGATCTCTGCGCCTAATATTACTTCAGGGAATTGCAGGATTGGTGACGATTGTGATGTCGCTTATGTATAAATAGAAATGTTATCACTTTAATTTTAAAATCTAAATTGATTGTAACAAAAGAGATGAATTGTGCTGATTATGCCAAAATCCGTTTCAAAACGTAATTTAGTTCATCAACATTTTAGCAACTTGAAGATTGGCTGAATATACTAGATGAGTATTTTTGTACGTAAATAGCATAGTCACAAATCTTTTTCAAGACCAAATTTAGTTCATCTACATTTCAGCAGCTTGGAGATATGCTGAATAAACTAGATAAGTATTTTTGTACACAAAAAGTATTGTCAATCTATAATTGACACCATAATTTACTGGTGTGTTAGTAGACAATTTTTTGATAACTTAAATAATTTTGATTAAATATATGAATTAAAACTAATGTTTGGAAAAACTTCATTAAAAAAAGTAACAGCCCTTTATTAACAAAACAAATCTTAATTAAAGACGTCTATATTGCATTAAAATGCTTCCAGTAATTTACCTATCTGTTTAATTAGTATGATTGTTTTGATAAACAGGCACTTTTGTAGTGATAACTACTTACACCTATTCCTCGAACGCCAACATAATTTTACAGGTAAATTGTCGGTAGATCAAAGGATGTTGGCATTCAAGGAATATGGATTCTCTTAAAATGAAACTTTTAAAAGTGTTGCATCACAAAGTCAACATGTGCATATTGTCAGGAATTTTGCACAAATTCTACAAAAGACTCTTTGAACTTTGATGTTTCTCTTCAATATTTCTATAGTTGTGTGTGCTGTAATATCCTCCCATATTATACTTGATGGAATTTCTTGAAACTTTTGTATCTCGTGTTAGATTACTATGTTTTATTTTGTTCAGTTGTTCAGGATTTTTTCTTGGTTATAATATTACACCCTTTTTTATTGTAAGTTCATATTAACTAATAAATGAATTAAAATTATATGGAATAAAATAAATCTCTAATATCCCTTTTTAGTTTGAAATATTTTACTAAAATTTCTTTAAAATTTGTAATATGTCTTACATGCTAATAAGCATTTCCATTCCCAAAATATCTTTTTTATAAAAAGTAATAAAATGTTTTAATTTTCTTTATTTCTTTATGTCTTTAAAATTCATATTATTTTAACCCCAAAATCTACTATTTTTCTTATCAAAAGTGATAAAATGTTGCAATTTTATCAAGTTCACTAATTATTTTTGGGATGCCTTATTTTTAATTGTTTAATACTTATAAAAACATTTAAATAGTTATAAAAACACCTATTGTTATTATATAAACATCTATTGAAATTATTTTGTTGGCGTTCAAGGAATAGGTAACATATAAAATGTTGGCATTCGAGGAAGACACCTGTGGTTGTTATTGAAGATCCTTACAATAATTAACAAAATGGATTATCTAATATCCGTTAATTCGAATTAAATATATGTAATATATTTTTTTTAATACGATTTGATGGATTATTTGTAGATAAACACTGGAAATTGTTTTGGAACCGAATGAAATTTAGTTCAAATAAAGCATACGATTTGAATGATTGCGTAATTAAAACACATACTAGTATTAAAGGTATATTGGCAGAAATATTCTTATGTTTCTTAAGAGAACTAATTATCGTAGTTATCAATGAAGATGAAAAAGATTATAGTTGTGCAACCTATTTATCCAATTCTGTTGAACATGACTATTTCCAAGCAAGACGCTCGACGTATTTCGACAAACATCTAAATTTTTATCAATGCATGCTAGTTTGCATGTTTATCGCGTAGATCACAAGTCTCAGTACAAGATATATTATACAGTTTTCAAATTTTAATTATAATGCACAGAGAAAATTATCTGGCAAGACGTTTTTAATCCCGTAATATATGCATACGCTTATTCATTTGAGGACACTGACTAACTGCTAGACTAATAAATTATAGATGTGTGTTTTTGTTTTGTTTTGTTTTAATGCTTGTCACACTTACCAAAGAGAAAATCCTTGATAATCATAGGTCTGTTCTATGTTCCTTTGGAATTTCAACCAAAGATGAAGAACTGGATCTTCCATCACTGTATTGGATACCTAAACTACATAAGTGTCCTTACAAACACGGTATATTGCTGTGTCTTCCAAGTGCTCCACGAAACCTCTTTCTAAATTATTAACATCTATTTTATCAGCAATCAAAGCCGGGCTTCAAAGTTATTGTGAAACTGCCTATTCTAGAGGTGGCATGAATCAGATGTGGATACTAAAAAATTCCAAAGATCTTTTAGAGTACATACAATCTAAGACTCTCTCATCTTGCAATAGTATTAAAACATTTGACTTTTCTACACTTTACACAAGTATTCCCCATTCCAAACTAAAAGACAAATTGAAAGAGTTAGTATTGCTTTGTTCATAAAAAAGAATGGCGAACGTAGATACAAATATCTTGTCTTGGGGAAGGATGAATCCTACTTTGTAAAGAATCACTCTGTTTCAAACAAAAAAATTCTCTGAAACTGACGTTATCAAGATGCTTGATTTCTTGATTGACAACATATTTGTTACGTTTGGAGGACGTGTTTTTCAACAGACTGTCAGAATTCCAATGGGAACCAATTGTGCCCCTCTTCTTGCCGACTTGTTTCTTTATTATTATGAGGCTAACTTCATACAGGAACTTCTAAGAAAGAAAGATAAGAAGTTAGCAATATCCTTTAATTTTACGTTCCGCTATATAGATGATGTTCTCCCACTAAATAATACAAAATTTGGTGACTATGTTGAACGAATCTATCCCATCGGACTAGAGATAAAGGATACTACAGATACAGTTAAGTCTGCCTCATATCTTGACTTACATCTAGAAATTGACAATGAGGGTCGGTTTAAAACAAAACTTTACGACAAAAGAGATGATTTCAGCTTCCCAATTGTGAACTTTCCATTTCTATGTAGCAACATTCCAGCAGCGCCTGCATACGGAGTATATATCTCCCAATTGATACGATATTCCCGGGTTTGTATTTCCTATCATGATTTCCTTGATAGAGGTTTGTTGCTCACAAGGAAGCTATTAAACCAAGAGTTCCTAGTGGTAAAGTTGAAATCATCCCTTCGTAAATTTTACGGACGCCATCACGAGTTGGTTGACCGTTATGGAATAACCGTTTCACAGATGATATCGGATATGTTCCTTATGTCGTAACTACAATACCTGTCCCTTTTCACGAATGTGACGTACCGAATTAGACTATTTACCAGATTTGTAATAAATAAGCAACACGACGGGTGCCACATATGGAGCATGATCTGCTTACCCTTCCGGAGCACCTGGGATCACCCCCAGTTTTTGGTGGGGTTCGTGTTGCTTAGTCTTTTCTTTTTAGTGGTTTTCTATGTTGTGTCTTGTGTACTATTATTTGTCTGTTTGTCTTTTTATTTTTTTTTTAGCCATGGCGTTGTCAGTTTATTTTCAATGTATGAGTTCGACTGTCCCTCTGGTATCTTTCGCCCTTCTTTCAAAAGTTTGCTCCCCAAACCCTCTTTTCTGTCTACTCCTACGCCACTACATTCACAGAAAACGATAAAAAAAAAATAACTTAACAAGCAACGTTAAGGATGTTCGCTACTCTGTTTTAGATTAACAAACTTTGTAAAAGACAGTTATAAATTGATAGTATATAAATAATGGAACTTAAAAAGTAGAAAAAATATGACAAATCCGTGTCCTTGTTTTTGAGATAAAATCAATTGAAAATTTGGCGGCAAATGAATCTCTCTAGATTTTACTTACATTTAACATTGGCACCTTTTTTCTTTCAAAACATTAGAAAAAATAACAAGGATTTTATGAGATTTTCAAAATAGGCTATTTTAACTATATGTAATAAAATTATGAAAAGAAAAGTAGTGGTTAGCGGGCAACATTTTTTTTGGCACTACATAAATAGAACAAGAGGATTCCGAATATCTGACAGAGCATAAAGCCCTGTCATCGAGAAAAAAAATTGTCCTTCCATAAATCGTCACAAAGATTCGCATCTGCACTCGCGGCGGTATTTTTACCATTTTGGACATTTATGCTCCCCCTTTCCTCGAACCATGGATTCTCCCCTGCGAAATGTATTTCCGTATTGAACCACAAAAAGCTAGTGACGATCAACAACAGTGTCCAGTATATAGTATGATTACAGTGAGATGGTTGGTATACGTCAATGAGACAGCAAACCAATTACTAAAAAAACTGAGGTCAAAATAATCTCGATCACAGGACATATACGCACTTTAAGGATGTTTCCAGCTCTTTTTTTTTTTTATTTTTTGCCAGATATTCGGAATCCTCTGGTTTTTCCATGTAGTGCCATTAAAACATTTTGCCCGCAAACCCCTACTTTTCTTTTTATATTTTTATTACATGTAGTTTAAAAAGCAATATTTGAAAATCTTATTAAATCTTTGTTATTTTTTCAAGGGTTTTGAAAGAAAAAAGGTTTCAATATTAAAAGTATGAAAAATCTAGAGAGAATCACTTCCCGCCAAATTTTCAATGGCTTATATCTTGAAAACAAGCACACGGACACTTCATTTTTTTCTGCTTTTTAGTTCCTTAATTCGTATACTTTCAATTTATAGCTGTCTTTCAATTTATAACTGTCTTTTACGATACCAGTAGGCAAGAAATAGAGAATAAAAAATATCTGGTCAAGAATGCTGGCAATTACTGAAAGAACATCCTTAAATCAAGATAATTTCTGATAAAACACTAAAATTTACAATACCAGTAGGCATTTATAACTTTAGAAGATTCTAGGCGAGTTAGACATACTGTATAGAGACTTGTCTATTGTTGAAGCCCTATTTATAACATAGACAATGTTTACAAAAAGGGCCCATGACACAAGGGTAAAAAGTTTGAAGATATCAGGGAAGCAATCGGTAAATGGAAAGACAAAACCCTTATAAATGACAACGGACGTGACCGGGATTGTAAGTCAGTTCCTTTTCAACAGCTTTATGCCAACTGACATGCCTTAATTTATCGGTTAAACAAACAATAAATATGTATTGCTATTTGCTCTGTTTTGTTCCACTTACAAATTAATGTCGGAAAACAACTGAAATCTAGCGCAATTCAAATTATAAGTGTTTGAATATTTAAAAAATCAAGAATTTTGAACCATCAACAAAATACAAATGTTTTCCAGTTGAAATTTTTTTTCATAGAATATTGCAAATTCGACAAAGACATAACGTAGATCCAAGTCCAAATAATATTGAATTTAATGTTATTCAAGGTAGAAGTGGATGATGAATATTTTTGTTGGTAAAATAATATTGTCTGATTGAATGATAATTGTTATGTATTTGTTTAAGTATTATTATATCGTAACAAATATTGTATTCGATTTGCCTGAGGTTTTGGGTTTTTATATGCTTACACAAGGTTTCAAAGTGAACTACTATTGAAATCAACGGTACTATCAACTTTTATTATATCTTTGACTTTGTACATCAGTTCGGTTGTAGTGTTCCCATTAGATAAAATTGAGAACGGAAATGGGGAATATGTCAAAGAGACAACAACCCGACCAAAGAGCAGACAACAGCCGAAGGCCACCAATGGGTCTCCAACGCAGCGAGAAAATCCCGCACCCGGAGGTGGTCCTCAGCTGGCCCCTAAATAAAATGTGTACTAGTTCAGTGAAAATGGACGTCACACTAAACTCCAAAACATATAAATGAACTAAAATTAAAAAACATACAAGACTAACAAAGGCAGAGGCTCCTGACTTGGGACAGGCGCAAAAATGCTATAATAAGTAGATGAAGAGGCATTTTTTGTGATGAAATGACTTTTCATTATCTTTCTCTGTTAAAATGATCTGGAATTTATGTACCTCATAGCATTTGAGTGAAAATCTGGTTACCCTTCATCTTATTTTCATTAAACGTTTTATTTTGTAGTATATGTTTCTCTCTGTATCTTGCTATTCGTTTGATTAATATATAAGTGGCGATGAGAACTTAATAATTGTTTAACACGTTAATGTACTATAACTGTTATGTCATAAATCAGGCTGTTGCTTTTTCTCATTTACATTGATTCAGATTTCGTCATCCCAGGGCCTTGCATAATTCAATATGTGTATGGGTTTCGCTCATTGTTGAAGGCCGTACGATGACTTTTTGTTATTCATATCCTTGTCCATAGGTCTTAGGTGGATACTCTCATTGGCAATCATAATACATATATTTTATTGTCAAGGTCAGTGTGCATATAAGTAGGTTACATTTATATATTAAGTATTTTTTTTTATTGCAGAAGTTTAGGAAGTCCTCGTAAATCTTTCATACCTTGGATTTAGAGGTTGACATGTAGTATAGACACTTGTTTAAATAAATGTTGAAGTAACCTTAGAATTATACTTTTTGTTACAGGGTTGCTGTCTGATTGTCTTTTAATACACATCTCCGGGAAAAAATGTGTCCATAAAGTACGTAGATATTGAAGTTATTCCTACCTCTATTACGTCTATTAACGTATATTTCTTAGTACGGTGCGCTCGACACCTGTAATTTTCACGCGAATCGCGTAAAACTGAATGTGAAAGACTATCAAACAACTTGCTATTTCGTGATGTATTTTTCAGAAAATAGAGAAACTTTATCTATCATCTCTTCACGATAAATATGTTGTTGTTCCTGCGGACAAAGCTTCAAATAATATTGTCTTTGTATGTAAATCGTACTACTACGAGTGTCTTGTAAAAGAATTAAGAATAAATGAGCACTCAGGTAATCCCACATAGAAAAACATATCATTTGACAAGTATGAGATTTTGGCGAATCATAAGTCCTTCATGGCTTTAATGAACATTACATTGAAAGCAAATCTGAGGACTTACCTTGTTTGTATTGGATACCTAAGCTTTACACCGTACAAACAAATAATTATACCTTGAATTTGACATAAGCGGTCATCTCAGTACAGAATCTATGACAAACGAGACAATTTTAATTTTGAAATTATCAATTTTCCCCACCTTAGTAGCAATATACCAACTTCACCTGCATTTGGGATATACATTTCCCAACTCATTCGGTATTCAAGAACTTGCAGCTGCTACTCAGACTTTATAAAACTTCACCAGCGTCTGAGCAGAAAGTTGATGAACCAGGGTTATGTCAAAGAACGTCTCGTCCTTTTTCTAAAAAAGTTCATCGGAAGATACAAAGACTTAGTTGATAAATATTCCGTATCAACTTCACAATAAATACAGACTGGTCTAGATCTTGAAGTAAAGATTCTAGGTGCTGACGTTGTTTATCATCTTGGTAGCGTGTTATAGTGTTCTTTTATTTGTCTTTGTGAATTATTTACTTTACTGTTTAGTCCAGTTTTGGTAATATCCTCTTGGCGTGGCTCGGTGCTTGTACATTCAGCCATTATGTTATTGTGCTATCGTCATTTTTTGTATTCTTGTCTTTCATTTTTGCTGATGGGCTTTGTTTATATGCCATTTTGTTTCTCTTTGTTGACATATTTGTTTGTTTTATAGTGATTAAGATTATAACACAATTGTGACTGGTGTCATCTGTACTATTATTTGTCTGTTTGTCTTTTTATTTTTGGCCATGGCGTTGTCAGTTTGTTTTCGATCTATGAGTTTGACTGTCCCTCTGGTATCTTTCGTCCCTCTTTTTGTACCCTTATTTTTGACATTTTACCTACAAGTATTATGTCTGTTGTTTTGCTTGCACGTTGTTGTCAATATAATATAATTTTATGCGACTTTCATACAAGTGAGAGGTTTAGCTAGCTATAAAACCAGGTTTAATCCACCATTTTCTACATAAGGAAATGCGTGTACCAAGTCAGGAATATGACAGTTGTTTTCCATTCGTTTGATGTGTTTGAGCTTTTATTTTTGCCATTTGAAAAGGGACTTTCCGTTTTGAATTTTCCTTGAAGTTCGGTATTTTTGTTAGTTTACTTTTTATATACAACATAGTAATTTAATCACAAAAATATGCTATAAACAATTATGTAATCACAGACAGTTTTAAAATAACATTTGCCTATTGACTTAAAAAGGCACGACCATCATCATTTAAAAAATAAACACCATTTGACTGGTAAAATCAATTTGTCTTTAACTCCATAACCTTGATATACCTCTAGATACAGTAAATAGCTCCTGGACGTACTAATTGAATTTCTGTGAAAATGTATTTCCCAGCAGGTAGAAGTGGTCAACATTACGTTGAAACAACATTGATTTACGTTGATTAAACATAATTACAATAGATTGTGTCGAATGGATTGTTTTCAATATTTATGGGAAGATTTTTCAGATATGTGGTTGACAACAACTAAGAAAAAATACCAGGCTGATAATTTAGTCCGCCAGTCGTGCGTTTGATCTACATAAGACTCATTCGTGGTAAATGAGATAAGATAGTTTGACATCATACGTGAATAATTACCAATGAAAACCTGAGAACAAAACAAAATCAAATGGATTATATAAAATCGGCCGGGGAAAGTGTATATCAGAAAAGAGTTAGAGAATAAAAACACGGCAAACATGGTATTCTTTCAGTAAAGTAACATCAAAAGAAACAGTTATTGTCGAAGTATATTTACGTTTTCATTATAGTCGCTGTCAGAAAACAATATATGTTTTATCATTAATAAAGGGAAGTAATCAATGACCTTCAGACTGTTTACCGCTTTACAGGTAAAACTACTTTTAATGAAGAAAAACGTATCATTAAGCATCAATTAGTTTTTAATACATACTTTAAACAGAAATAAAGCAACGACAAGATGATTTAATTTTTAAACGCTTGTAAACCAGGTCTATATCGATAATCAAATTGACAGGAAATCAATCATACCAGTTTCGTTCAGGCTTTGAACAAATCTTATATGCTTCAGTTGACAAATGTTATGAGACTGTAAATACTGTAGAAAGATTGCGACATTCTGGGGAAGGAAAGTTAGTCACCAAGTCGGAAAATAGATAGAACGTATCATTCATTGAATCTGTTTACTACATAAAACAAACATGATAATGCCAAAAAAATAGAAAACAGCAATGTAAGAGAATGTATTGGTTAACGAGGAGACATACACTTGTCTACCGGTAGTGTAAAGGAGAGACGGAGAATACAAAAGGAATATAGTAGTGCTCATAAATCGAAGACAAACTGACAACGTGGCAAAAAAAAAACGATAAACGACGAAAAGACAAACAACAGTCAAGAAAACACAACAGAGGGAACTAAAGACTGAGCGCAACACGAACCCAACCAAAAATCGGGAAGATCGCAGGTGCTTCGGAATGGTAAGCAGCTCCTGACCCACATTTTGCATGCTTGCACGTAAAATGTTGACGAAGCGTGTTAGTTAATGAAAGGCAGACAATTTCGTATTTCACTAACATGGAACTATCCTGGATATAGATTTCACAGGTGTGGATTCAGGTGGGGAGCACCCGTTTTCCATAGACTTATTGTTTTAATTGCCTGGAGATTTTGCTTTTTTGTACATTCTAGACACTGAGACACACACAATGTTTTTAAAAGAAGTATTCAATAGATTTAACTAGTAGTTATGTCTAAATAACAGAAATCAAATTTTAAAATAATTTTAATCTTAACATATCTAAACGAGTATTTTAATTAATGATACAATAAAGTATTAAGGAGGTTCGCTACTCAGTTTCAAAATAACAAGCTTTTCATAACACTAGTATAAATTGATAGGGATTATTAAAGGAACCAAAAGAGCAACAAAAATATAGGTCAATGTGCTTGTTTTCGAGATATTAGCCATTGAAATTTTGGTGGAAAATGTTCTCTTATTTTTCATAGCCTTATCATTGAAAAGTTCAAGTTCTCAAAACTATTAAAAATAACAAAGATTTTATAAGACTTTTACAGATGGCTTATAATTATAAATGTAAAATATTTATAAAAGAAAATGGGGTCAATGGACAAAATTTTTAAGGCATTCACATGGATAAAACCAGAGGATTCCGAAAATCTGACAAAATTCCAAAACATGACAAGCGAAAATCCTTAAGATGATGTTTATATAATTTCCTGGTTAATCCTCGTTAAATCTGGAAATCACGCTTTGACACGTCCTTAAAAGCTTTCTCGCAGGAAAGACAAGCGTTGTCAGATTACCAATAAAATACCACTGATTCTTTCTGAGTCTATATCTTAAGTTTCTAGACGCCTTATTTTATTACTTTATATGTATTGATGATATATTAATCTTCTATAAGACTGTCATGACCATAGTTTTTGTATAATAACTCATTTACAACATAGCAAATTGCTTGTGGATACAGACGTTTAAGATTTATCTTTTGTATCGTCAGAACCACAGGTGCACGGATACATTTTAACATAAAGGAAAGAGTTGGGAACCTGTTTCAGTTTCTCTCGATTTCACAATTGTGATTGAATACTATGACGGGGATGCAAGCATAGCGAGAGGCAAATGTAGTGTATCAGCTGCTGTTTTATGATTGATTGTGTAATAATTTCATAATTACATATCATCGTTAAAATCCATCAAAGATACAAAGGCATGAATGACGAGTTATGTCATCCTTCGGTCCTTCTTGTTTAATCAGCTCTGCAACGTTTGTGCTAGATTTTTTAATTTACAAATATGTTGACCTCGAGCATCATCGAAAAGACTTTATTGTCAAAATGCTCATCTGATGCAGTAAAATTGGTACTGTCAATGTCATTGTCTAGATTCTTGAAGCAAATAGATAAACCTCTGATGTTTGCAGAAAATTACATCGCGTTTGAAAATATCATTAAAACTGAATAAAGCATGTGGGATGTAGGTTATAGAAACAGCAACCGAACGGCAAAACACAAGACATCCATAGAGGCAAATATACGTACATTAATTGTGTGTAATCTTACTCTTTTTCACTTTTCTAAAAGGTAAGACTGAATAATTTCATGTGTTTATTGACATGTGGTCCATAATTCATTATTTTGTCAGTCGTCTGTCAGAAAAAAAACCTCTACAATCTGAACCTGTGAATTGCGGGTCAATTTACTCATACTGATCTTTGATGATAATCTTTAAATAATGCTTTCAAACGCGGTCTTATTGTGCGGCCGTATGATTATAAATCAAGTAAATATAATCACTAAAGTAAATAAATGTTTGTGTCTTGAGTAAACTGAAAAAAAAACACTAGTCTATGCCGAACAAGTTCATGTAATTTGTTTGTTGATATTTTATGTTTTTTTCAAGAATTTGATTGATAACGAACATTTGGCAATCAATGTTAAATCTACGAACAACTTGAAAAGGTTCAGGCACCAATACGAACATGTGCTACAGGAACTTGCATTTGTTTCTTTATATGAGGTCTTTAACAGACAGAGAGCGTGGCAAACCCAAAACATTTGGAATATATTTCAACGTCTCCATTTAAACTGGACGTGAGTGCGTATATATATACTTCCAACGCAGCTAAACCGACTTTCAAACAGCACCCGTCTTTCTTCCGAAATTATCAAAATGGTATTTGTATTGTATAGAACAAACCACTTCTTAAACATTATTGAATATTATCATTACATGTTAATATGTTTGTAATGTGTGATTTTTAATTAAATTTTTGCTCAAACAGTAAATATTACCATATAATGCACTAAAATAATATATATATATATATATATAAGCCTTCAAATCAAGCCCTGTAACTATGACAAAACTTGTTACTTATCTATTGTTTGACTTAATTGTTTTTTGTAAATTGACCTAAACAGAAAAGAGAGAAAAGACCAACAGACAAACAATGGTACACAAAACGCAACATAGAAAACTGAAGACTGAGCAACACGAACCCCACCAAAACCTGAGAGTGATCTTAGGTGCTCCGGAAGGGTAAGCAGATCCTGCTCCACATGTGGCTTCCGTCACCGACACAAATAACACCCACGTGGTCTGCTCGAGAAATTGGCACATTTTTGTTTATCAAAGAGAAACGATTTTCGATGGCGTTACCATGACGATCTGCATATAAATAATAACTTAATTTGAAATAATGCTCTCTGCGATTAATATTACTATAGGGATTTGAAGGATTGGTGACGATTGTGATGTTGTTTGTGTAAAAATATAAATGTTATCACTTTAAGATTTGAAATCAAAATTGATTTTAACAAAAGAGGTGAATACCTGCTGATAATGCAAAATTCTATTTTTAGACAAAAAATATTTCATTTACATTTTTGTTACAATAAGAGAGATTGACTTTATATACTAAATGAGTATTTTTCTACGTAAACGGTTCTGTCAAATCTATTATTTACACCATTATTCCTTGGTGTGTTAGTAGACAATTTTCTGATAACTAAAATGATTTTAATTAAATTATGCAATGAAGTAAATGTTTGGTAAAACTACATTATTTAAATAAAAGTAATAGCCCTTTATTGACAAATAATGTCACCGTTCTTAATTTTGTCTATAACATAAAATTGCTTCAAGCTTAGCTGAAATTGAAGATCCTTCAAATCACTAACAAAAAGGATTAACTAATATCCGTTTAATTGAATTGAATTTGTGTAATATAAATTTTGTATAACTATTTGATGGATTATTTCTAGATGAAAACTGCAAATTGTTTTCGAATACCATATTCAAATAAAAGGTTTCGCTTTGAATGATGAGTGTTAAAATAACATTATAAAAGTATATTGGCAGAAATATTCTTACATTGTTCACCACTTTAAAATTCCAATGGAATCGATTGATATGCAGTAAAGATTAACACTTTTGAAACTAAGCGAATTCAAACGGACCTTATCCTGATGTAAACATTGAATGTGAATAGACCGAGAAGACCACAAATACATGTATAGAAATCGAGACAACCTTTTCTTAGAACTGTATAAAAAATAGTAAAAATCTTTTAACGGATAACCTAGTTTATAAAAATATTTTTCTTAAAATTTTTAACCTGCACCGACATGACTTTTAACTTGTTATATTCACGAAAAGACTATATTTTAATATGGAAAGTTGACAAGAGCATACCGGTGTACTTATGACGTGAAAATATGTATAATTTTGGAAATTGTAACATGCTAAGGACTATGTGGACAATTCAGAACATTCTTGTCAGGAAAGATCTTTAGATCCTGTATGTTCATGATTTTTTCCAATTGTATTTTTATCAATATACAGCAAAGATTGACATTTTTTAAATTGCAGTTTCATAAGCTGGTAATGCAATTATCTCTGTAAATAATAAACATTAAAAATCGCTTCTTTGCATGAATGTTTCTAATAATACAGTTTAACAAATAATTTCTTTAAAATGTACGACTGTTGTTTTAGAAATAACTTGTGATCACTTTCGTCACCGGCATTGTTTTACTGTTGATTTTCTCGACTTTTCAATAAGAAGATTGAATGTTCTATCGTCCTCGTTCATCGGTTTAGCCACTGCATGCACGTATCCCATATTAGGAGTCTCACTATTAAATATGAATACAGTTTCCCAACAGTTTTAATACATCGAGAAAATTCTCTGGGAAGGCAAGACGTTTTAACCCCATCATATATGCATATGCTTATTCCTTTGAGAACTCTGACTAACTTCGAGACGTATAAACTATAGATGTGTGTGATTTTGTTTTGTTTTGTTTTATTGATTGTCACTTTCAAAAGTTTGCACCCCGAAACCCTCTTTTCGTTCAACACCTACGCCACTGTGGTGCTATGGTTATTCACAGTTTATCATATTCACAGAAAACGATTAAAAAATAAATTAAGTTGCTGCAAGCAACATAATAACATTTTGTTACAGTAATCGATACTCTGTACATTAAATCAAATAAATTGTTGAATATATTATATGTTACTTGGAAATATTGTGTTTATCTGAATTTCTTCATAATAGTCAAAGTAAGTACGTATTAATGGAAGATGAAGGGGCCGTGGAGGGAAATATAGTTTTTTTGCCTAAAAATTGACACAAACATTGGGCCTCGGTACTCTCGGCGGTATTTTTACCATTGGACATTTACGCACCCTCTTTCCTCGGACTCTTGGGCATCCCCTGCGAATTGGACGTCGATATTTTGAACATCAATAAATGCGTTATATAATCATTGAAATACTAAATGGCAGCTTAACTATGACGACCAAGGTCAGTGTCGAAGATATGTGGTATGTTTAAATATATAAGTCAATGAAACAGCAACTAAATGACACAACAAAATTAAAAGACTTTAACCAGAGGTAACACAACGTTAAATAAAAACAATTCTGAAAATACCAATATGAAAGACAGCAAAAAAAGAAGAAAAAGGGTAGCACGGACAGTATTGATAAAACATCCCTTGTCATGAATATTCGCAATTATTGAAAGCAATCTAAAACGTTCAGGTATTTCACATCCAATCTTTTATGGTAATATTCTATACAAAGCACAAAAATGTAGTCATTCACCTCAAAAGCTAACTAAACCTTTGAACAGACTTATTCAGCATGGATATAGTTACGATACTGTTGTCATGTCATTAAAGATGGCATATTTTGGAATTAATATTGATTCACTCATAGGGTCTTTGCATCGGGAATAAACACATTTCTTCTAAAACCAGTTGTTGGCATGATACGGGTTATGTTCTTATATTTTATGATGGTATGATACTAAACCCCTAACGGGAGGGATTGGGCTTGATTTTCATATGATGAAGACATACTCTTTCAATCAGTTTAATTGAGGTCTGGAGCTGGCATGTCAGTAACTACAAGTAGTCCTTTGTTAATTAATTTATCATTGTCATTTTGTTTTAGTTTCTTCTGTTACCTATTCTGACATCGGACTCGGGCTTCTTATAAACTGAGTTTTACTGTGCGTATTGCTGTGTGTTTGGTTATTCTACATAGGCTAGAGGTATAGGGGAAGGGTTGAGATCTCACAAAACATGTTTAACCCCTTTGCATTTTTGCGCCTGTCCCAAGTCAGGAGCCCTGGCCTTTGTTAGTCTTCGCTGCATTTGTTTGCACCTGTCCTAAGTCAGGAACCTGATGTTCAGTGGTTGTCGTTTGTTGGTGTGGTTCATAAGTGTTTCTCATTACTCGTTTTATATAGATTAGACTGTTGGTTTTCCTGTTTGAATGGTTTTACTCTAGTCATTTTGGGGCCCTTTATAGCTAGCTGTTCGGTGTGAGCCAAGGCTCCGTGTTTACTTTACAAATTAGGACTTGGATGGAGAGTTGTCTCTTGGCACTCATACCACATCTTCTTATATCTATTGTGTGTTTTTTTTTTAATTTTAGTTCATTTATATGTTTCGGAGTTTAGTGTGACGTCCATTTTCACTGAACTAGTACACATTTCTGTTAAGGAGTCAGCTGAATGTTCTCGCTGTGTTGAAGACCCATTGGTGGCCTTGGGCTGTTTTGTTGTCTCTTTGACTCATTCCCCCTTTCCATTCTCAATTTTAACTAAAAGTTCTTAACCTGCTTAAAGTTGTTATATCGGCGGAGCTGGAATTTTTTTAATGTGTTTACCGGCAGCATGTTCATGCGTCTGTGGGTTACGTTTATGCTTAGTATTGTGTTTCTTGAAGAAGTTTTGGAAGTCCTTGTCCTTGGATTTAGAGCTTTAAATGTGGTATAAATACTTCTCTTGTTGAAGACTATATTTTAACCTCAGATTATTTTTTGTTTGTTATTAAATACTCCCTGTTTGTCTTTTCTCGCGCATCTCCGGAAAAAGAGGTCTCCACAAAGTACGTAGATATTGATTTAATTCTTACCCGACGGTGTGCATAAACCTGAGTCCACAAATGTAACGTCTTCAAATTACAGAAAACGACGTTATTTTCTAATAATTAGAATTGACGTTCCGACGGTGTTCGTCTTCAAGCAATTTTTTTTCTTTTCACTACTTGAATAAGTATATTTTGGGATTACGTGTATTTGTAATTGACGAGGCGGCTAATTGTTAATTGTCTTATTTTTATTTATATATCATAAGTTTCGTTAGATGACCCATTGAACTTATTGAACATTGATTTTGGGAGTGATTAGTTAACATTTCAGGTTTTAAAAATATTTCATACACGGTTTCTTTCGGAGCATGGATACATAGAATTAATCATAGTCACAAAGAAGTCAAACTCGACATTAATTCCCCGTTTTAAATAAATACAGATATATTTAAAGTATTTAAAACTTTATTGACTCATATTTTAAACTTTTATTTGACTTTTCACTCATCAAGGCAGCGCAGTATACTTCTGTGTAGAGAATTGTCAATATGAATTGTTCCATCGTCACTAAGTTCAAGTTCCGAACATACATACACCACAGAAAGCGGGAATACGTTTTATGAGTTTTTGTTCAAGTGGGTTGTCGTTTACCATGCCAAAATAATATCCATGTATTACTTTTGTTCCGGGTAGATACGTAATTCCCCATTTGTCCGTTGACTCTTTGCGTAGAACAGTCATCTGTTTGTTGGCTTTGACTAAATAATAAGGCTGATTAACATCGTCTGCTTTAACGGCAAAAATTGTGCCGGTCGAAACAAGTTCATAGAGTTGTTCAATTTCATCGGCGATCTCTTCATCTTCTGATTCCTGATCAGCGTTTTCTTTAATCATTTTTAAAATTGAAAAGTTACCAATTTGATCAACATTCAAGCAATCATTGTAATCTGTGTTTAAACAATTTTCACACGTGTAGCAGGACAGCTTTCTAATTTCTACTGTTGCTGATTTCGAAGAACATACCTGGTGAATTTTTCTGTTCTCTTTTACGGGTTTGAAATATCGATCACGGTTTCTATTAATCGTATCTATATATCGAAAAATCCTACGTGAACATTTCGAATCCTCAGCAGTTTTGCAAAGATTTTCTGATGCAAAGACATATAAATCTCGTGCACTTTGTATCACACGCTGCCCACGGATGATAGACAAGTCGGTTTGCTTTTGATAAACCACCGGCTGCATCTTGAGGTCCACGAGCATGTGAAGTTTCAAAAATTCCTAACAATTTTGTCATATCCTAAATCGGAACATCCATAACTGATATCTCCTATGCAGTGACGACTTTTGTACTGGGCACTACACCCGTCGGTAAACTCATGCATGACAGACACATCGCATGATATCGATATTAAGTAATCACGAATTAACTTCTGAACCTCATGTGTAAAATGATGATCATGCTTCTGGTCCGGACTGATTACAAGAAAATGTTCTGTAATAATGTTTGGGTCATTTTCATTACTATCTATTCCGTCGTACTCCAAAATCGCATGTCTATGTAAAATTGTCACATGAATAGAAACTTCTTGTTTTTGGAAATACGAAGACTGGATTTCACACTGTTCTGTACATTTATAGTTTTCAGAGAAATCATGGATTGCAACACAATGCGTGACTGGTAAATTGTTAATCAAAGTTTTCATTTGTTTTGACTGCCAGTAAGTTCTAAATTGGTGGGACGAAAAATTCTCAAGTAATTGTTTCAAATAATCAAACATGTCACATGCTTTAGAGCTTTTTCTTTACAAGAACAAGCTTTCTAACTACTTTGTCGCCTTTTATTTTTACATTTTGATATTCATATCGTTCCCACGAGACCTCGACTGCTCCTTTTTTGTCCAATTCCTCTGATAAAAGTCAAGTTTGTCAACACAACACTCCGTACATTCCCGATTCAAACAAGACATTTTATGTTGGTGCGTATTGGCAGATCGGGGACATAATGTTGCATCAACAAGTTCATGTAAGTAGCCATAAACAGAAAAAGAACAATTTTCTTTTCCAATAACTGTTTTCTTTCGAAATTGCATGCATGACTTAAACAGACTTTTCATCTCAACATGATGCCGACAACAACATGTAAGTTTATCTTTGTGAGTAGCCGGACGAACAAAATAAGGCTTACATTTTCAAAAGCACGCTGACCTATCTTTATTTCAGGATATTCTCTTATGAAATCTAGATATATTTCCGTTTGGGTTTTTCTAGTATACAGCACTGGTGGGATGAATAAAGTTTTGGACCTAGACGGACACGTTTAATATCATTCTTATTGTTCGTAGGTCTACTGCTGCTTTCTTTCAACCAAAAATCGTGCACCAGCTTTTTTGTTGTATCGTCTAACGCATCACGCCTAGTCTTTCTTGATGTATATAAAAAGGAGGATTTTCCAGAATGAAGCACTTTAGCTCTGAAGGATTTGCCTTTTTGAATTGTTTTCCGATTAACCCCTAACTTACTGGCTAAACTTTTAACTGCCCTTTTTATTAGTTATGTTAGGACCACTGACAGCAGATGCAACTAATTTTAAGCTTGCTATTGCATCTTTATTTCTTTTGTGTTTAACAGACGTCATAATTTCTTCGATGCTTTGAATTGCCGATGTCTCTATCTTTTCTTTTTCTATCGATGAACGGAATTTTTCAACAGCAGGAGATTTCATTGTCCTCTTTTCGTCGACGTATGCCGAAAGAACAGCCGCTCTTTTGAATGAATTAACTGGCAATGCAAGTTTGAGTTTCTTTATTGACCTGTAAAAAGAAAAAAAAGATACACAATTCCGTGAAATTTTCAAGGCATTTTTTCTACGATCAATTACATCCTTTTCTCTATGCAATATTTTGTATAAAAAATATCTGACGAACTGCTGCATGTGTATATCTCGATTTTAGCATGCCCTGTGTCTTTTTTAAGGCCCCTTTTGTTCTATTGTACTAGATTTGCATAACTATATGATGTACATGAACATTGTCCATTTTGATACACTTAGATATACACACAATTTTAATTCTAAAATCTCAAAGAATGAAAAAACATATATGCAAATAGTTTTACAATATAGAAATGGCATAGCCCGAAAAAGGCAAACCTCCGAAAAAAATCATTGCTTCGAATAAAAGGCATAACACCAAAACATTTTTTTTTTCTTCAATTTTTAATTTTTATCTTCAATTTTTTGTATGATCGCTTAAATTTTAGTTTGTATCAACTAGAACTACCTGGCTTTGTCCATTCTGTTTGAAAATACTCCATCGTTTTCACCATTATCTGAGAATTCTAATGTACTAGAACGTCTCCTATAAACTTTCATGTATTCATTTCTGTTGCGTCTTTTGTGTTCCTTTTGTCTCTTTCTTTCGTTATATTCTCTTTGTCTAATTGCCCCTGCGTTTTCTTTGTATATTTTTGATGTCTCTTTTGCAATTGGTTTATTTTTATGGTATGATTTTCTTCTTTGCTCTCTTCTCTTCTTCAAATTCGATTCTTTGTTCAGTAGAATTCTCTCTGCTGACGACAACTTCGGCTTTTTCTGTTAAAGTGATATAAAACCAAATTATTTATGAATGGCGACATAACCTTCATTTACGACGTCGGCATTTTCCCCCCGTAAACTAACGCGTAACAAAAACACTGGACACTTAGTTTATCACATAGCTTTAAAAATAAACGTTCAAAATATTTCTTTTTTTTCGAACAACAAAGTGCAGCAAATGCACATTCTGGAAATATAAATAAATAAATGCTAAGAGCAGTGTAATGGAAATAATACGCGATTATGTCGTGGACTCTATTCAGAAATTAGCGTTAAAACGCCATTTCTTTAAATTGTAACATAACAACTGGACATTAAAAAAAGTCAAATGTTCAGCCTGGACTATCGAATCATTCATTTTTTGCAGATTTTTTTAAACCTCTTGTTATGCACATTTGGAATATCAAGTTATTTTGAAATAAAAAAATAGCAATTACATATTTTTCTTACCGATTCTTCCATTCGGATATTAAAATCCTTCCGAATTACTATTTTTTACATGTACCGAACTACAATCCAATCTCATCCACCATGGCCGGTTTTGAATTTTTTTGCTTTGAATTTCGTATGACGTCATAGTCCGAATACGGGAAATTCTATTACACGAAAATGCGGGGAAAATGTTGAATTTGTAAACATTTAAGGTCAAAAACTTTATTTTATGCTTATTTAAGGTTACAAGTTACACACATTTTTGCCGTTTTCTCTATGTTCGTTTCATACTTTATAGATTTAATTTTTATAACCTTACTTGTAATGTGGATTTGAATGGCTAGCATTCATCAATTTATCATATAAAAAACTTCATATTTAAAAGATATTTTAAACACGGTTGTATAAAACTACTTTTAAAAGCGCATTTTGCAGTTGCCGTCAACTTTGTGCACGCCGTCACGGTCGTGGTCGTGGGTCCCTGTTACTTATATACATGTTTGTTTCTTAGTACGGTGCGCACCACACGCGCAATTTTCACGTGAATCGCATAAGAACTGACTGTGAATGACTGTCAAACAACATGCTATTTCTTGACTGAATATTCAGAAAACAGTGAAAATTAATATACAAACATGGCAATTTAATCACAAAAACTGCTATATACAATTATGTAATCCCAGACAGTTTCAAAATAACCTTTGTCTATTAACTTAATCATGACTATCATCATTTTCACGAAAACATCCACCGTATTAATGGTAAAACTTCAATTAGTCTGTTACTACATAACCTTGTATGTAATGCGAATGATTTTCTGCGAACAATACCGTATCATTGATCCCTCTACTGTGAAACATTTAATATTTCATAAACAATTTTATTCTTGATTTCCTTGTAAATATATATTATGGCTCCTGGACGAACTAATTGAATTTCTGTGTATTCCCCAGTAGTTAGAAGTTGTCGACATTACGTTAAAATAACATTGATTAACGTTGATTAAACAAAATAACAATAGATTGAGCCGATTAGACTGTTTTTAACCTTTATGGAAAGATTTTTCAGATATATGGTTGACAAGAACTTATAAAAATACCAGGCTTATACTTTAGTACCATCACGCAAGACGCGCGTTTGGTCTACATAAGATTCGTCAGTGGCGTGCGAATAAAAGCAGCCGAAAAAGGATGACTGTTATAAGTTATGTAATGTGTAAGAAGGGTTATACTGGGATATATTGGGTCCACGAAGAACCATGTATTTGAGGCGTCTGTCAAAAGAGATATTTGACTTACATGATAATTAGAATACAGAAATCTTAAAATGGGCGTAACAAAGCCATTACTGAAAGAAAAACTAAAGAATATTAGTAATAAATACAGAAAAAAACCTTTTGGAAATAAAGACCGAGTGATACAAAAATTTAAATTATGGAATCAATTTAGCTGCTTTGTAATGAAACGAAGTTTCCGACCTCACTTGGTAGCTTTCTTGTTCAGGTAATTGCAGTAACATTGAGGTTTCATTCGAGAATAGTGTCAGAATAATGCCAGGAATAGATTATCTTAGCTGTATTTGGCAAAATATTTCGGAATTTTTAGCCCGTAATGTTCTTAACTTCATACTTTATTTAACCTTTTAACTTTTTTTATTCGAGCGTCACTAATCAGTCTTGTAGACGAAACGCGAGTCTGTCGTACGTAATGATAAGCCTGGTATCTCCGATTAGTTTTTTATTGCAAAAGGACAAATGCCTACGTGATTATTTGTGTGCTAGTTTTCCCATTTTTATCACTAGTTGGTACTAACTGGTAAATATATTTTACAACGACGGGTGCCACATGTGGAGCATGATCTGCTTACCCTTCCGAAGCATCTGAGATCACCTTCAGTTTTTGGTGGGTTCGGTGTTGCTCAGTCTTTAGTTTTCTATATTGTGTTTTGTGTCCTATTTTTCTTTTTTAGTCATGGCGTTGTCAGTTTATTTTCGACTTATGAGTTTGAATGTCCCTTTGGTATCTTTCGCCTCTATTTTACAAAGATCATACAACACCATGATGACAACCAATCAGGTTGCTTTGTAAAGCAAAAATGTTAACCCTACTATGTGGAAAATACGTCGTTTAGAAAAAATCAATAAACACAAATCACAAAAAAATTAATAAAAGTAACATTTTTTTTTAAATTATTTAACCATTTGAAATTAAACAGATATCTAATAACTTGTTTTCTCTTGCGTTTATTACAGGCAATTGCACGTATGAAATAATAGTTTATATCTGATGAAAAAGTCCTACGTTTTCTCTCACTGGTTAACCTTGTCAAGAATTGGAAAGATTTTCTGTAATTCACATTTATAACCCAGTTTTACTGATGTTTATAAAACAAGGTCATTCTTCATTTTTATAACATAGGCACAGCAAATAGTGCCTGAACACATGAATTGAATCTTGATGAAACTGTTTGTTGAATGCATACCCTTATTCATACCTAGATTAATGTGTGTAAAGAAACTGTGACGATTTCAAAACAAGGTTAAGACCTACGACTTCATTTAATATACAACACAAAAAAAATGTCCTTTTACCTCCAGAATCTGTGTTTGTTAATAAAATGTGTGATGCAGCCTTTGTTCCATTTATTGGTCACCTGTTGCCAAACTGAAATGCTTGAAAGGTATTTATACAACATCTTTACATAAAAGGCATACAAATCATACAATGCATATTTTTCAAATGCAACTTTTCAAAGAACTGTAAAAAAGAAGCAGGAGATACCGAAGGGAACAAACAAAATCATAATTCAGACTAAAAGGAAAAAGAACTAAACGACAAATCAAGTCTACAAGGCACTTCACATAAAACTAAAGATTAAGCAACACCCACCAACAACCTGGGTAATCTTAAGTATTCTAGAAAGGTAATTGTATCTTGCCCAATTAGTGGTATCCGTCGTGTTGCCTATGGAAAGTCAAATTCTGCGATAAGTCGCATTCGGTGATGTCACAATTCAGGAAAAGAGAATTAAAAAAAATGGGAACATATCTGTGGTCATCTGTGACACAGACATTCCATAACGGTCAACCAAATCATTATGGTATCCGTAAAACTTTCGACGTGAAGACTTTTTACTCTACCTTTGTGTGAAGACACACAATTACATCAGATGCTGAAAACTTTTCATCGTGACAACATTGCTATATTGTAATAACAGGAAATTACAATGGTCCTAAATTTTACTGAATAATATCCGGTGAGGCAGTCAAAAAGTCATTTACTTCCTATGAATTTAAAATATTAAGGAAACTACTTGCTCTCACATGATTATTGTCGATTTCCCCTCAATCTATAATGTTATATAATACAACGAATAGTCTTTAGTGGGAACAGGGCATTAAATAACAAGGAAAGCTTCAAATTTTTTCTTTAAATTTAAAAAAGAAAATGAATGGTAGATTTGTTTATGTAACAAAGAGAACTAAAGGGACGACCTGAAAATCCCAAATCTAAATTTTCAAAAAACAGAAGATCGAGTAACATAAACTCTGCTTTCTGAATGCAGACATTTTTTTTAAAGAAATACCATTGGAGCAATCCATCTTTACAGCTCGAATCAGCATATAAAACTTATCGGCACATAACTATCTTAGCACAATTAATGAAACTCCATCTTTCTGTGTGTAGCGGCACATGTTTGATGAAAGGAAACTGGAAAGAAGAAATCAAAACAATGCTTTGGTTGTGAAAATGTGATGGGACAGGCACATAAAGAATGATGCGGGGTTGATATGACACCTTGAAATCATGTAGCTTTATTGCAATTAAGTTGCTCTCTCTGGAATTTATTTTATTATCTAACATTATCAAACATTTGACTCTTTGTTTCAAATTATATATTTCTGTCTGAAACAAATACAAACATTAGGGACAATTATGACTTCATTTTGATATTACTCAGATATAGTTAGAGTCTCTAAAGAGCCTTTGTCGCTCACCTAGGTATATGTACATCTTCAAAATTGGAGACTCTCCGTCACTGTAGACTTGAATAGAATTCATTCGTAATTCTCTGTTTTGTTGATCTTGTATAGGTGATGATTTTTCTGTTTATGGTATCTATTTTTCTTTAGTTTTTGCTTCAAAATTAAGGTAGAACTCTCTCGAGTAGCTCCCCGCACGTGACAGGTGCTCTCTTAAATGTCTAAATTGACTAGGATTGTTAGTTTTCTTACCGAAGGTTGATGGTTCTCTCCGTGCATTCCGGCTTCTTAAAATAAATAAATAAATAAAATAAAACATGACCGCCACAAAATATCGCAATATTGCTGTAAGTGGCGTAAAACACCAATCAATCAATCAATCAATCAATCGATCTCGGTAACTCTTGGGTTAGACGATTTTTGCTATTCTGTTTAAACCCTTCTGGATTTTTGTATTGAAATGTTTTCACTGTCAAAATAGTTCAAAGAAATTAGAATTTGAGAAGATTTTGATTATAATTGTGTTTAAAGAAATACTGTAAATAATAGTTGAAGTTACTGGGCAAAACTCATAAATGCAATTAAGTAGAAAGCGTCAGGAAAACTCACAATAATTACAACAGTATTGTCGACACTTACTTAGAAAACACATTGAGAGATTATGTCACCTTTGTGAATCGGCGATGAATTCCATTATGTAATGTCTTGTCCTTTTTTCACTATTTCAAATCATTGTAAAAGTCGATTTGTTTAAATAAGTTGTTCACGAATAAAAGTCTACCGACGCGAATGAAATAGGTAAAGACCGACATAAATATTTATCTCACTATTGTTGTACAAATGTTAATATTCTTAAATTTAATTATGTATTCACTACAGTCAATATTGTTTTAATAGAAAAGTTGTGTAGATTTATTAATTATATACCAGTGAAAGTCTGTCCTCCTGGTCAAAATACAGTTATTTATGTAATTTTCGCACATGCAAAATATGTTATATTGGTATCGCTAGAATAAAAATTCGCATATCATTATTTGTATGCAGCATTTCCTTATATGGCAAATAATTTATTTCCCATTTGTATCCATTGTTCAACAATGGTCACAATTATTTCTAAATTTACAGTAGATCATTGTTAAAATTAAATTATGACCAACAGTTTACCTATATGGGCAAGAAATTTTAGCAAGATCAACCTTTTTGTATAGCGACCATCTATTTCAAACAGATGAGCAATGATTTCCACGAAAGGCAGTTCGGATATGAATTGATTGTTGGTATATGAATTTTAGCAAAGTTCCAGCTTTCCCGGATGAATATTGTTATTGCAGTAGGTTGTGTTTCCTGTCTTGATTTTATTGATAACGTATAATTATTTGTGTGAGATGTACCTATTTAGCTAACACGGTCTTAAATCACTATATTTCTAATCCCATAAATTATACTTAAATGTGGAGTACAGTAATCAAAAGGATTATGGACTTGACAAGTGTAATTATCAGCAGCTAATGTTGTTGTTCTTCAAATCAATTCAAAAGAACAATGTTCTCTGAAAGTATAAAATGAATGACAATGTAAAATATTGAATCAATGTAAAAAAGACAGAAAATAACCTCTAATTACTGCATTATTTTCAAAATCTTATATTGGCTAATGGGAATCTAGAACACGAAAGTGTAAAAGACAGACGAAAGATACCTAAAGGAAAATCAACTGGTCGTGTTGCTCATGTAAGTATCCAAACCCGGTGATAAGTTTAATTCGGTATGTCACATTCGGGGATGTTGTTGTACTTATATTATTAATATCCCCTTTCTGTGTACGTTTGATTTTGTTCTGCTTTTCTCGAGACAATCATGTGTTAGGAATATTGTTTTCTTTATGGCTAGCCATCCGCTTTTGCCTTTGAACTTGTTTGTTTCTATAAGGTTGTACAGATTAACAATATCAATATCCTCATCCTATTTTTGTGAAAAACCATTCAAATTCCATGAGTGCAATCAATTACCTGACCTCTTAAACATAAATATTGCCAATTTATCCTTCACTGAAAGTATTTTCAATTTGGTTTAGGGATGCTTTTCGTTATTGATGGAATAACAATTTTGATTTAACAATTAATTGTTTTCTAGGGTCGTAAGAAAAGAAAATTGAATTCAAATGACATTTTAAAACAACTTTATTGATAATAACAAAACGTTGACAAGTCCAAAATGTTTTCTGATGATTTGAAACTTTAACAATTCTAAAACTTTTATCACGGGGAAAACTATTAGGATTAATAGCGATCCTTTTACAGATTGATTGTCTCATATTCTATTGGTGTAGAATAATAACCGATGAATAAATTAAATCGACAATGGCTTTCATAAAGATTATAGTTTGGCTTGCCATTAAACACTTGTCCGTCACACAAAAACATGTTATTAAAACCGATGCTTTAAATTGATTCTAATGAGGACAAGGCTCTTTAGAGTTTGAAACGCAGAAAATAGATTCCAGGAAATAGTTGTGTTTCAAATATCACAGAGTGGTGCATTGGCAAACAATTTACATGTTTATTACATTTTAAGATAAACACATCAAATAAAACAACAAGCACAATTTATGTTCTTTTTTTTAGTCGATAAATGATTAAGTCCCTCAGGCAAAGTTGAACTTAGATGAATTTAGCTATTCTTTTTCAATCCCTTTCTGCATAATAGCGCCTAACGTTTCTATGTATGTATATATCCCTGGCTTTCAAATGCTTCTGATGAAGTAAATTTAGAAAACCACTTCGAAATTTAATAAATGTTATTTCTATTTCCAGATGTCTTTGGTCTACTTCGTATTTCGACGGCACATATCGGAAACATCATACAATTCATATTTGGAGGGAGAATCTCAATGAATTGGAGGGAGAATCTCAATGAATGTATGCATCGTTTTTTGTTTTTTTTTTGTCTTTTTTTTTTTTTTGTTAATCGAGTGAGCTTTTCGAAATAGTCCATAATAACAATTCAATGAATTTCATTCATCAAATATTATTTGTGGTTTGTTTTGCTCCGTCTTTAGTTTTCTGTGTATTTGTTTGTGGATTTAATCGTCTTATCGTTCTTGTTTTTTAGCCTGTATTTCTTCGACGTACAGATTGCAATAGCCACAATGGTATCATCTACCTCTTTTTAGTAATAACAATCAATGTATCAATCAGAACCGTGCTCAATGTGTATTATTTTCAGGCAAAGGTGACCTTGGATGGATTTGGCTATTACTAATAGGTCCTTTTTGTCGAGCCTGCGACTTTTGAAGTAAATTTTGTCAAAAAAAATCTTATTTATCCGTATTTTACTTATAAATGGACTTAGTTTTTCTGCCAGTTAACATTACATTCACTCTGTGGTTAAAGTTTTAAAAATTTTAATAACTTTCTTAAACCATCCCGGATTTGTACCAAATTTGGACAGAAGCTTGTTTATGATTAAAAGCTAGTATCTAGAAGGAAATTTTGTAAAAATTTATTTCCTGTTTTTCCGTATATAACTTATAAACGGACTTAGTTTTTTTTCCAGTTTACATTACATACAGTCTGTAGTTAAAGTTTTAAAACATTTATTAGATTCATAAACCATTCTGGATTTTTAACAAACTTGGACAGAAGCTTCTTACAATCAAAAGATAGTATCTATAGGAAAGTTTTTAATAATTTTATCCAATTTTTGTTGAGCCTGTGACTAGCAGCAAAAGCAGGCGAGACACTGGGTTCCGCGGAACCCTTACGAATTTTTTATCATATAGCTCTTCAACTGTCTCGGTCTTATACATCCTTGGCTTTCAAATATTCTGCTTTGATCGTTCCGGATGAAAGTAAGTCAAGAAAAGCGCTTCAGACATTTGAAATTTATTTTGTTTTCATTTTTCTTCTTTTTTTTCTGTTTCTGAGAATTTTAAATTAAGCACAATGTTTGTTTGGCTTTTATATAATGTTATGATACTATTGACACACTGTTATTTCTAAGAATCAGATTTCAGAATTCACACTTGGAAGTCCATTGTTTTCATTAAATATAATTTTAATCATCGAGTATGTGTTTGATGGAGTCAAGTGTGTAATGACTAAATCACTATAATGATCTATAATCTATATAAAAACTATGTCCATTGAATTATTTATTAGTTAATTCAATTCTGCAACAATAGAGTATGGAATCGTCGTTTGAAAATATTAACGTTAGATAATTTGATAGTTTTCCGCACGATACTTCAGTAGTAGGTACTGAGTCAATGTGACAAAGATTAGTTAAAGTGACATATTCAATGTGATACTGACTTCCGCTTGCACGAATCAAATATCTGAATTAACCTATCTCATGTACACTCGAGACTTAATGGCTAATTGTTTACAACGTTTGAATTCATAAACATGAAAAACTCATCAAGAATACCAGGCTTATAATGAAAAGGGAACTGAAATGTTATACTGTCAATGCCATTAATTAATGTGCTTTTCATGAGTAGATTTCACTGTGTTTATTTTTTTATTTTGTTATTAACACAGGCCTCAAGCATAATTATGTGCGCAACAAAACTGATAAGTACTTATACAATATTTTGTGTCTAACTGTTGATTCCAAATCTTTTTTTGAGAGAAAACTTATGCAACAAAAATAACCAGGAAAGGAGAAATGATAAGGTAAACAATTTCTTAGATTATATTGAGCTGTAAGCTAATCAGATATATACTGCCAAAAGACGCATTGTAATATCTTATTTTTAATACAGGACTATCTTAAAATTTTGTGAGTAGTTTTCCAGGTCCTTCTTTATCTATTTTCTGTCCATTTCAGAATATGCTCCTGTCCTCAAATTATTTGCCGTGTGTGTTGAATTTATTCACAATTTTGGCTATTCATGTTCGTTTTGGTCAGAAAGCTGTTAACGTGGCTTCATATTAAGACATCACTGGTTTTCAAATGTTTCGGTTTGGACGTTCCTGATGAAGGTCAATCAGAAAAGCGCTTCGGACACTCGAAATCTATAAAGTGTTTATTTCATTTGTCAAGATTTCAGGAGATTTGGAGATTGATACAGTATACGTTTGTTGTTTTGTGCGTGTTGTTTAATTGATATTACCTCTAGGTCCTTTATTCGTTTTTAAAACTTTTGATTGATTGATTAATTGTTGGTGTTGAACGCCATTTGCAGCACTATTGGCTATAGTATGATGGTAAGTTTTTTATTGATCTCTATTCTGTACATTTGTTGAAACGGTGTACAACAAGGTTTGTTGACATTGTTCTGTTACCTTTGAAATTATTCATTGTTTTCATCATTATTGTGATATTTATTCCTGTTTTGCAGGTAAATGTTATAAGTCTTTGACACATTTTAATTGTTTTCTTTGTTTACAACTGTTACTTTCTTGTTATATTGATCATATCTCATTATTTTTGGCTCTTTGTTTATTGCAAATTTGCATATTTCCCAAAGTTGTTTTGATATTATATAACATGTTTGGTATTTGTATATAGAAATGAATAGTTATAAACTACTCTTGTGGTCTTTTAAGTGAGTTAATACTTTTTGATATATTGTTTACATTTTTTTATATTTTTGGGGTTTAATGCATAAGTGAAAATATGACAGAACAAACTTTTGTTTTAAATCCCAAACAAAACATTGATTTTAGTTGGGATAAATGTCTCTGTCATCGATCGGGGGAAAAGGGGAGCCTGAAATCCTTTTCTGATCAAACTTGGACTACCTTTAAAGCTGCAGCAGAGTCAAGAAATGACAGAGTTTCAGAAATAATGAAAGGTAAATGGATAGATGGCCCTAAAGGTGTATACCACAAAAAATGTTATCAACTATACACAATGAAGCGGAACATAGAATTTACCCTGAAACGAAACACTTGTTCGCAAAAGCGTAAACTTGAGTCCGATAGCGCTTCAAAACTTGCAATAAATGTTCCAGCGGCTAAGCTCCCGCGTAATTTTGATAAGTCAAAGTGTGTTATTTGTCTTAAGGACAAAAAATCCTTAAAAGACAGAAGAAGGTTAGAACCTCTTACAAAATGCCTCCCTGATGAAGCAATAGAAACAATGAAACAAGCTTCCACACAGCAGGAAAGCAACCCTCTATTAATAAAACGCCTGGAATCGGGCTTTGACTTCTTCTACCATAAATCTTGTTTTAGGATTTTAACATCAGTTCTGTATAAGGAAAATGAAACACAAGTAGAGGAAGAACCAGACAGCTTTAGGTCTGCTTTCGATGTTCTAGCCAAGGAGGTACAACAAAACATTATACATGGACTACAGGTTTCAAATCTGACTGATTTATGCTCTCGTTTTAGAGAGCTTCTTGTTATTCAAGGAAGTGTTGAAGTATAACCCCACTAGACTGAAAGCTCGACTTGTAAATGAATTTGGTGATAACTTGACATTTTGGAGATCTGGTAGACAAAACTTTTTGCTTGTATTTTGCAGTTCTGTACCAACCGGTCAGATTGTTCAAACTGCAATAGAGTCTAGCACTTTGGTGCAAAGTAATAATACTTTGAATGCTGCCGTGGGAAAGGAAGATATTATGACAACTATTTTTTATGCAGCAAAAGCGATTCGTAATGTGATAAGTCTAGACTCAAAGTCTAATATTCCTTGGCCACCAACAGGAGAGTTATGAGTGTCAGGAGAGAACCAGCGACCTGCGGCAGGAAAACTTTTGAGAAATTTTGATTAATACATGTATTAGAAAGCTGCTAAATGTACTACCCAACAAAATGCTTTATCAATAAAGAGATGAAAATAATAAACATCGATTGCATATTGTCTTTTTTTCAATTCACGTAGGGTATCAATTCATATGTTTGCATCAAAACATCTTATATAAAAATACGCCATTCTCATTCTGTTAAATCTATTTATTAAATAGATGATGGTAATTTTTATGAATTCCCCATTGTGAAAAGCTTCGTTTATTGTTAATCTCAGGACTTTCACCGTCTTTTACCGGACCCTTACTTTAGACTTCCATCTGACGATTTGTACCTCGATACTTAAAACTAATTGATTAAGTGTGCTATATCAACAATTAATAGTCCGGGTGCACTTAACTTAACTTTCAGCTTCACAATAATTCAAAAATCTGATTTCCTCTAAGTGGCGATTAGATAACTGTGTGCAGTACACATATATCTAGCGCCAAAAAGGTACAGTGAAATCGACAATACATGAAATGAATCCAGCTAATACCAGTAACACAGAAAAAAGTTTTGATTATAGTATTATTTTTCTACTATAATAAAGAGTAAACGACAATGTAAAACTTTCAAAAACTGTTAACAAAAACTTAATTTAACCAGTCTAACATTTTCAACAGTATTCGGAAAGAAACAGGATGCGGAAGACTTAACAATGGTACCTGTACTTATAATAAAAAGGAACAACATTTAAATTCTAAAATGGAATAACATTCACCATAAAATATGATATTGTCCAGAAACAATAGACGTAATCACATGCAATGGCTGTAAGAAAATCCACATTGGACAAACTGGCGATGCTAGGGAAAGAGTTACAGTACACCATTAACCGATTCGGTCAGCCAGAATACTCCAAAATATATATAAGCGGGCATACTAGAAACTGTACCAAAGATCAAACTCCACAATTCTCCCGATACATAAATTTCTTCATGCGTCAACTGAGACAAAAGAATAATTATGGAAGAGATATTCATAAACATTGCCAAGCCCACACTAAACCGCGAATAAACAATCAAAGTAAGTCACATAAGAACAATCGAACAGCATCCATAACGGCGTCGTCCAGGACAATCTCATTATCCCTGATGATCAAAGATGAAACCGGTAGGATAATATAAGTTATATTGGTGTAATCAGGGGTGTATGCATTTTCAACACCGGTGTAAAATACCGTACACCCCTGATTACACCAAGATAACGAAGTTATTTCTTATCAACCGTTCAAGGAAATTTGGAAAAAAAAATTTTATTTTTTTAATTTTGGCCCCATCAACATCAAAACAATCTGATTATGATCTGACCGGGGCTGAAAATCAGCTTTCCTTTAGGGATATGCTACCTTCTTTCTCTCTCTATATATATATAGGAAAACGTCACAACAAACAAGAACGTATGTTTACCAATTTTGACTGATTCTGACAAGAGTCAGACACTATGAACCTAATTCTAAAAACAGGTGCTGTGTGGAAAAAAATTCACATAATTTGGTTTGTTATCTTGAACTTATAAGCAACATGTCAATCCGCAGCACTCTCCTTCTATTACATAGTAATCTGGACAAGTATCCTCTGTTATGTTATGATATTGTAACTATCATATTTATTTAGTTGGCCTAATTTGTTTTGTGTGGCCTATTTTATACATTGTGTATAAAATAATACACATTGTGTTATAACTATGCAGTTTAGAAATCACTGGAACAATCATTGATAATCATGGAATGATTAGAACTTTCTATTTCACTTACATAACGTTTCCAGAATGATCATAACAAAAGATGCGTAATTTAAACA
This sequence comes from Mytilus coruscus, assembly GCA_017311375.1. Lineage (NCBI taxonomy): Eukaryota > Metazoa > Mollusca > Bivalvia > Mytilida > Mytilidae > Mytilus > Mytilus coruscus. The sequence goes on along the minus strand of CM029599.1, from coordinate 9,180,791 downwards.
TCTACTGTTATCTAGAACCTTCCGTTACAAGTATTTTAAATGCAGACCCTAAAGTTAGACATAGACATAGATATAGACATAGACATCGATATAGATTAATATTCTCAGCAGTTGGATTGACATTTTTATTTACAAACTACAACATACTAGATTGTGACCTATTGGACGTAATATGCTGCGTGGATTCCCGAGAAGATTTCGGATAAAGAAAAGACAAAAGATCAGACATATATTTTGACAGTTAAGTTGACATTTCTTTTTGTGTAATACTTCTTGTAAACTAGTGTATAATAAATCTTGTTAAATTTTATTATTGATTTGTGTGTTTTGTTGGCTACAATTAAAAGGCGATTTTCTGGCGTAACACCTCACAATAATGAGAACAGTTAATGAGAGGATGGAGTAAGAAGTCGGCTGCGGAGGCGTTCTGTTTTCTCTCCTTTTATCGGAGTAAGCTCCTTTTCCTTCTCCTCCACTAGATAAATCTATAAGAGAGTGCTAAATGAAAGTTCGGTTCTGATTCTTAAAGGATGGACGGCTTTTATTTGTTCGTAAATAGCAATACTCCTTGTCAGTTTTCCCAGATAATTTAGGGGGACAGTTTAGAATGCGTTTTCCAAAAAATTTTGCTAAATGGACCTTGGGAATATATATTATTGGAAATATCCTTTGTATCCGATCTATAATCTCCGACGAGACGTAGTTATGTCGATTTATCATAAAGTTCCAATATCATTGAAAAGTCTTAAATGGTATACTATGTTAGTTTGAATACGTGCATTAAAAGACCTATTGCAACACGCAGGAAGATTGTGCAGTCCCCGTCCAGAGAGGATCGTATGGCTGTTCAAGAGATGGCAACCTCTTTACGAGGAAATACAGAGAACGGTGATTCCGCGCGTTAATTCGTCCGCGGTATTCCTACCGATCATGAAAATGACGACTTTTCTATCCCGGAACGAGAATCATGATCGTTTTAGACAATCTGATGTCGACATCGGCCAAAGATTCCCGAATTAATGATTGATTTACGGAAGGAAGCCATCACAGAAATTTATCGGTAGTGGTATTAAATCAAAACTTGTGTTTTGGTTAAGATCCTACGCAGAGGCGAAACTGTCATTAGGAGCAGGGGAGGTAGTACATGTAGTAGTGGTATCAATAGGAGCAGGGGAGGTAGTACATGTAGTAATGGTATCAATAGGAGCAGGGGAGGTAGTACATGTAGTAGTGGTATTAATAGGAGCAGGGGATGTAATACATGTAGTAGTGGTATTAATAGGAGCAGGGGAGGTAGTACATGTAGTAGTGGTATCAATAGGAGCAGGGGAGGCAATACATGTAGTAGTGGTATTAATAGGAGCAGGGGATGTAGTACATGTAGTAGTGGTATCAATAGGAGCAGGGAGGTAATACATGTAGTAGTGGTATCAATAGGAGCAGGGGAGGTAATACATGTAGTAGTGGTATCAATAGGAGCAGGGGAGGTAATACATGTAGTAGTAGTATCAATAGGAGCATGGGAGGTAGTACTTGTAGTAGTGCTATCAATAGGAGCAGGGAGGTAGTACTTGTAGTAGTGGTATCAATAGGAGCAGGGGAGGTAATACATGTAGTAGTGCTATCAATAGGAGCAGGGGAGGTAGGACATGTAGTAGTGGTATCAATAGGAGCAGGGGAGGTAGTACATGTAGTAGTGGTATTAATAGGAGCAGGGGAGGTAGTACATGTAGTAGTGGTATCAATAGGAACAGGGGAGGTAGTACATGTAGTAGTGGTATCAATAGGAGCAGGGGAGGTAGTACATGTAGTAGTGGTATCAATAGGAACAGGGGAGGTAGTACATGTAGTAGTGGTATCAATAGGAGCAAGGGAGGTAATACATGCAGTAGAGGTATCACCTATACATACCCATGAAATATATATTACCCATGAAAACGTTTCCCAGTCGCCTTCTAACTCGTTGGAAAAAAATCAAAGTTCAATTATCTCCCCTTGTAACAACCAAATTTCTTCATGCACATCTCCATATTGTTACGGTTTAGGGAGTAAGCTGTAGGTTTGTACAAAAGACACCTTCGGGTCAACATTCGCAATCGCAGTAGGTTGATTGACGTCAGTGACCTAATGACCTGAGATCAGCATCCTATCACCATTAGAGTGGGGCGCACATATTCGCCGGGGACACAATTTCGCCGTTTTATGATTTTGAGGTGTAAAAACTTCAAAGGATGGCTGAAATGCAAGAAATATGCCGGTAAATTATATTTTTATAACAAATATGATTATTTTTTAAACTTAGACAAAATTTCGGCACTTACCGCAAAGAACCGAAAAACGGACAACGATTTTCGGCCAATTTCCTGAATGAAAAACACGATTTCAAAGAATAATTTCTTAGTAGTTCTTTGACTGATTGCCCTAAATTTCAGTTCTTTACACCTTTGAAATGTCTGTTATTCATCTAATATGAAATTGATTTGATAAATATTGTTTAAAGCTGCAGTTATTTGGTTTTAAATAGATGTGTAAAAATGGCGAATATGTGTCCCCCTTTGAAAAAATATCAGGAAATTTCAAATAGCTTTTAATCCAACTCTTCAGATGAATTTTTTCAAAGAAACACGTTTTCAAGCTAAGAATATTTTGCTTTTGATGTTATCTTCATATAGAAATATCAGTATACTTCAAAAACATAAAGACCTGAACATAAACTGCAGAAAACATGGAAAATTATGGCGAAAATGAGCACCCCACTCTACGTAATTTGCCAACATTCAACAAAGGGGCACGAGACTGGTGGGACAGATGTATAAAAGCGAGTGCATATCAGTCTTGAAGGAGACTGCGGCCCGCTACCAGGGCGTTCACTCCTGATACCAAGGAAATTACCCGAGCAAACCAAATACGCCGCAGTCAATGCAACCCGTAAAATACACGTACCTTTGATATTATATGCATCCCCGTTGGATAAATGGACCAACCATGATTGACCTAGATGTTTTACTATGCTTACTACGATGTTGACAAACGATAAACGTACCAAAAAGGGGGGTCTCTGAATATTTTATAACTAAAGTTCTCTGGGGGTTTTATGTGATTTACACTTTGTAGGATATTAGATGTTTTGTATATAATTAATTGTAAAGCTTAATTCCATCTTGTTATCTGTTGTACATTTAATAAGTAAGTCAAGGTCAATGAGTTTCTGAGCTACCACATTTAAACCAGTGCCTTAGTTGCTTTGGCTGCTATGCTACCAGTGCCATGACCATTTAGCCAGCTACGCTACCAGTACACTTAGTTTGTAACTCAAAAGCAGGGTTAACAGATATTAGAATTTACCATTAAAAGAACACATAGTCTTAACCTGAATAAATACATTTTACTTGTGGGACATACCCACCTGTCCCGTAACAATATGATGGTCTTGTGTGAAGTTTTATTGAATTCCATCGAGGTGTTTAAGAGGAGTTTCCCTTACAAGATCTATTATAGGTCAAAACAGTCTTAGGAATGATAAATATGATTTCTGTACAATTTTATAATTAATTAATTTTTAAGACAAAATAATACCAATACTGGGTCTGGACCTGCGTCGCTGCAGGCAATTGAATTAGGTTACATATATATTGGAGAATAACAAATCATTTCCAGATCAAATATTAAAATCATTCCCTTTCATAGAAGCCACATAAACTTTGACAAAACTTTCCTCGTACAATGAGAGTTGTAAAATTGCAAACTATCAGCAAACAGGAAGTGGCTACACGGGCAGATGTAAAAAGTGCTTACTCGCTACAACTCAACATTATCCAGCAACAGACCAAATATTAAAACATTTCCTTTCATAGAACCTAAGAAAACTTTGACGTTTTCTTTCGAACGGACGGACGGAGTCGAGCGGTTACTAGACCTGCTTCTACCTTCGGCGATGCAGATAAAAACGAGCTATATTTTTTTCTCTTAAAATTGTTATCTGACGAAATAGTGAAAGTCCAGTCCTTCATCTTACACTCAGTAAAAATGTCAGAATCAGGAATAGGACGCAATCGGTAAATTAACAGATCAGAAGACTATTCTGGTTTCTAAAGATCTAATACCGCAAAAACAGGTGGGTAATGAGTAGAGATAAAACCACATCGTATAAATTATTAAGTATCAAGATTGAATTAAGCAATCAGATAATCATGCAACAAAGTCCAATTGGTAGACAAACTAAGGATTGTGAAAATCATTTGCTCTGAAGCTAGCGAACAAATAAGGCGATATATCTAAAAACCGAAAAACTGAAAAAGACAGCAACGGCCGTTCGAAAAAAAAATTAAAAAGGCAGAAATTCCGTCAACGAATTGCAATTTACAGCTCTGCCATGAAATGGGATTTACCATATCTATTTATAAAACAAGCCACACCCCTTTTCAGGGTAACATTCAGTACCACAGTAAATCCGCACCTGTCAACGGATTGGTTGTAGGTGTTAGATCACCGTGCACCGACTTCATAATTTAGAACGTATGTAAAAGTATTCCTTCCTGGAAAAAAATAGTACCTTTGATGTCTTTGGTTAAATGAACTAACAAACACATTTGCAAAAATGAAACTTTTGGTGATAGGAAAAAAATATATAGACCATTTTGAGCCAAAATTTACTTACCCTTGATTCATTGGCTATATAGGTCTTGTAGAGGAGAAACAGGCGCATCGTTTGCGCAAGGTTTCGAGTGGCGCTATGTTCAAAAATCTGAAACTAGGGCTCGAAATTTGAAATTTTTTGACAAAAACAGGGGGTTGGGCCTATTCCGTGGCTTGTAGAAAAAAATAATGAGGGATGTCACGGGAAATGGCTATATAGGTCATGTAGAGGAGAAACAGGCGTATCGTTTGTGCAAGGTTTCGAGTGGTGCTATGTTCAAAAATCTGAAACTAGGGCTCGAAATTTGAATTTTTTTAACAGAAACAGGTGGGTTGGCCTATTCCATGGCTTCTTTAGAAAAATAATGAGGAGTGTCACGGGGTACGGCTGTATAGGTCTTGTAGAGGAGAAACAGGCGCATCGTTTGCGCAAAGTTTCGAGTGGCGCTATGTTCAAAAATTTGAAATTTTTACCACTGTTGCGACATAAATTTAACGTCTAAATTATCACCCAAAGCGCTGTTAAAGTTCGACTCAAAGGTCATTAGTTAACTCTTAGAAGTTATCGATCTGCATGGAGTTTACAAATGTCGTAGGTTGTTTGTACTTTCTTCGAAACTGTTAGAGAAACTTCAGCGTCAAATGATGTATCAAAATTAATATGAATAAAATGAGCTGTGGAGTGACCATCAATACCCTATACATCAATCAAATCAGGAAAATTAACTAAATATTTCACAATCAAATTAAGGTTTGAAATGAATGATGTATGTATGTTGTGCAATTGTTCATCATATATGATTTTAGAATAATATGACGGGTGATGTATGCATGACAGTATCTGGTATCATTCTGTTTATGGTTCATTCGATCTAAACAAATTTCACTCGGGAGTTTGTCACTGTCTGTACTTGCACTGAATGAAAAGTGTACCTAGATAGACGGTCATAAAATAGACGCGTTCAAAAAGCGGATACTGCAGATATGTGCTTTTAAATGAACATCCAATGTCACTTTAACGTTCAAAATTGATACAAAAGTCTTTATTTACTTGGTACCCTTATTTTACAATAATCAACACATCTTTTCTGTTTTCAATGCACCATTCCGGTACAGTTGACAGACAAACATTTCCTGGATCCGTTGTTTGCATAATTAAACTAAAATAACTATTGTTCTTATAAGATCAATACATAAGTTTTGGTTGTTATAACATATTTATGTTCAATAGGCCACTGTTTAATTGCTTATTTGAACGCACTCAGTATGACAGCAATCATAACATTTAACTTATTTAATAATTAATACAAACTGTGTGTTAAACATAGAAGTTGTAATTTGCCAGATGCTTCTGTTGAAATTATATCACTGATAAAATTTAGCGATACCAACCGTGTATTTAAGAGTTATCAGAATCGCAATCTATAGAAGACACAAAACAAACGAGACAAAAGAAAGCTACTTTACTGGTTTAAATACAAAACGTAAATACGTATCCGAACAGCTGACACTTGAATGACTGAATGAATATTTTATTTGCAAGAAGCATATACATGCTATGGCAAACGAAGATACATACAATACATAACAGACAAAAGACAGTAGAGAACAGTGATAACAGAGTAACTATAGGTTGTGATTTCCAGAGATCTAAGTTGGTGTTTTTGTATCTAAAGTTTAGTCTACTCATTTACCAAGCAGACAATTTTGGTAACAGAAAATGTATGGTTAGACCGATTTTCATTTAGTAAAAATGATGACATGAAAGTAACTGAGACTGTCCATGTTAAAGTTCACTGGAATCATAACAATGTTCACTTTTTATTTTACATCAAAGAAATAATTTTTCAAATGTCTTTTTAGTTGATTTATCTTTGCTTTTAAGATGTTTGAAAAGAAACCAATTTACGTGTCAAATCATAATTATTCCATCAATATCCAAGGAAACATTTTTATCGCAAATTGAAATGTTTAATGGGAATAAATAAGTCATTTCCCGAAGAAGTTATCATGGTATAAGAGGTTAGGTAATAGATTTATATAAGACTTAGACAGCTTTTTCAGTGATTTTTGTTACTAACCCTAAAATAACATTTACGTTGTTACCCTAATAAGTTTGACGAAAAGATATTTTCAAATTTATATACAAAACAATACGCGGTATGATTGCCAACAAAACAAATATACATAAAAGAACGAGGATTTCAACAACTATAGTTCACTGTGCAGCCTTCAAATATATAAACTCATACCGTATAGTAAGTTATTAAGGCTCTGGCATTATAAAATGTAAAAACAATTAAAATACAAAAACAACAGCCTGATTTTTACTAAAAAAATTAAGAAAAATGAAAAACATTTATGGCATACAGCAACCAAAGACAACCACTTTAATACAGGGACCTGACTTGGGACAGGCGTACACATGATACGACGGTTTTTAACATGTTTGTGAGCGTTTAACCCTCCTCCTTACAACACAACATATGAAAGATCTAAATCAGTTAGAAAAGGCTTGACTCATCAGGTCGACATGAAGTACCAAAATAAATTACTTTGTAACCCTAAAATAAGATTTACGTTGTTACCCTAAAATAAGAATTACTTTGTTATCCTAAATGCTTTTTACCCTAAAATAGGAATTACTTTGTTATCCTAAAAATAAGAATTACTTTGTTATCCTAAATGCTTTGTTACCCTGAAATAAAAATTACTCTGTTATCCTATTAAAAAAAAACACTTTGTTATCCTAAATGCTTTGTTACCCTAAAATAAGAATTGCTTTGTTATCCTAAATGCTTTGTTACCTTAAATAAGAATTACTTTGTTATCCTAAATGCTTTGTTACCCTACAATAAGAATTACTTTGTTATCCTAAATGCTTTGTTACCCTAAAATAAGAATTACTTTGTTACCCTGAATGCTTTGTTACCCTAAAATAATAATACTTTGTTATCCTAAATGCTTTGTAACCCTAAAATAAGAATTACTTTGTTATCCTAAATGCTTTGTAACCTTAAATAAGAATTACTTTGTTATCCTAAATATGAATTGCTTTTTAAAAGAGTTGTTCCATAACCTTTAAATAAGAGTTGCTTTGTAACCCTAAAATAAGAATAACTTTATAACCCTAACATATGAATTGTTTTGTAACCTTAAAATAAAAGTTCTCTTGTAACCCGATATAAGTTGTTACCTGTAAGTCTAAAATAAGACATGCTTTGTAACCTTAAATAAGAATAACTTGGTAACTTTAAAGTAAAAATTACTTTGTAACCCTAAAATAAGAGTTGCTTTGTATTCCTAAAATATGAATTTCTTTGTAACCCTCAAATTTGAATTGTTTTGTAAGCTAAAATAAAAGTTGTTTTCTAGCCCATAAATAATAGTTACTTACATATAAAAGTTACTTAGTAATCTAAAATATGAGTTGCTTTGTAACCCTAAAATAAAAGTTACTTAGTTAAACCTAAAATCCCTAAAAAAGAATTCAGAAAATATGAATGTGTTTTTACGGAATTATGCAGTTGAAATAGTTTGCTTTAGGAGTTTGTGATCTCTAGATACCGAAATTTTTTTTTTAATTTTCATTTTGCTATTTATTGTGTGATACACTAGATGAGCCTGTCAAATTGGTCCTCTTATTGCGAATAAACAATTTAAATTTTACATACACAAGACTACAAAAAGACAGATAGTAAAATAATATTAGAGTATGAGTTGCTCCGCTTTGAAGCTTGGAAATAATCACTGATAAAAAAATGTCTGAATAACTTTAGATTGGTCGATTGGTGTTTGCTTAACGTCAAGTGGCAACTATTTTGTGAAAATCAAGGACGATGTATCACCTTAGTTATACTGTATTTAACAAAATTAATAAATATAAAAAAATATGAGGGAATACTATATCGAGGCAAGCATTTTTAATAGTAGTGTTAAAATCCTCGATCAATGTAGCTATTCTTAAACAAAAGGTTTACATTATAGGTTTACGACTTAGAGTAATGTTTCAAGTTCAAACGGCACATTTACATCTTGTTTATTTGATAGCTTTTATTTCTGTTTTAGAATCTTATTTCACATTACTGCTATTGAAGCACGTGTGATGTCAATAATAGAAATTCTCTACGGCTGATACAAGATGTGAATACTTCATTACATAAAATTCTCGCACGCTTGTTTTGTCGTTTCAGTTGATTGATTGATTGTATTTATTTCCTCCATATATATGAAGATTTTACAATTTATAGTATACAAACAATATCAAAAACATATTTACACATTCTAAACAACATCTAAATATACCATCAGTCAAAAAGGGAAATATATAGTTACATATAGGAAATAAATTTAAAAAAAAGTCTTTTCGTGACCAATTTTTATACAATAACAACATTAATTTAGATCAAATATGTGACTATAAAGATCATATTTGAAGACCTGATATAATTTAAACATATAATCTGTTATGTGGCACATCAAGAAGCTCCACACATCAGCATTTAAGGTTTGCATGGTATGGTTCATACTTCCAAGTACAGACTCGACAATTTCGTCATCATCCTGATTGAAGTTATCAACGGAATCTCCTAGTTAAGAATATACACTATCTTGTAGAACAGTTCTGTCCGAACTTGTAAGAGATGTACAGCACAATATGTAATGCTTAAGTTTATCCGTATTGTATAAGTTCCACAAAGAGCATGCGCCTGTTTTTGGTAACTATGGCTTCTTATTTCACAAGCGTCACAAATTTTGAATTTAAAGATGGATAGATTACCGTTGTTAGATGTTGTCACGTATCAATAATTATAGCAATCTAGCTAAATCCTTTAAAACATGGATTTATCCTCTCTGCCCTGAGCAGTGGTTGATTACTTTGTTTTGTTGTTTTTTTTTTTTGTTTTTTTTTTTTTTTTTTTTTGTTTTTTTTTTTGTTTTTGTTTTTTTTTTTTTTTTTTGGGAGGAGGGGCTTTGTAAAGACTCTGTTAGACATTACTCACTATACCAACGGGCGCATTACATGTACTGATTTTAAGCGCAAATGTAATGCACATTTACCAATACACATCACCGTTGTGACATTTGAATCGTCAACTATTTACCTGTTTACAACAAAAGATATAGGAGTTTAAAATGTTATACAAAGCATTGATTTTCGGAGTCTTCAAATAGCGCAGTTTCCACTTAATGTACCATTGCACTTTTTTATTACATGTACTGATAAAAGGGTATTTCCTCTAATTCATTTTATTCATAAATGAAAATGAAAATTTTTACCGTTTTTTTTATCAGTTATACTTTACAAATGTTTTTCTCAGACAAATATTTGATTAGTTTTTATGAAATGGCTGTAATCAACACTTGTTATTCAACCATTTGTATTGAATGCATTCGTTGATCAATTTACAAATGTTTATGTTGTTCAATAATCAGAGTCGATGTGTAACAATATTAATGAGATAGGCTGTTCAACCGCAGTATCTACAAAACTGTTGGAGAAAAATTCTCAAACGTTTTGTCTTATTTTTATTTTAGGGAGTTATGTGTTTGTCCCCTATTCCACTTTGTCAATCAATATTTGTAAAAGTTCATGAATAAAACAAAAAATATTATTGAAAAAAGGTATTTGAAAATCGCCTATGGCGGCTTTTCTGAGACTGACATGCAACATTTTTATCTGGCTTGCTTCCACAAGTTTTCTTTTTAACCCCTCTTTTCAAAATTATCACCGGACACTGGACATGCCTGCCTGATGCAAATATGTCTTTAATGAGTTATTGACTGCAAAATATACACTTTATATATAGGTGTAACTGTTATATTGCGAAAACTTGCTATTATATGAACGTACTATTTCTCTAACGAGCTAAATGAAAATAGATTTTGTGGCCGTAGTAACACACTGGCGTAGGAAGGGGCAACGAGGCACACAGCAAACTATATTTTATTGCAGATAAAAAAAGAAAATGATAAAGGACACGGTTAACTAATTACTAAACCATTAGACTAAAGAAGGGTTTGTTTTGTTTGTGGGTTTTTTGTGCTTGTCACATTCCGGAGTTTACTTAACGAAATAGACTCCTACAAAATTTTACATTTGCAGCATTTTGCTGTTAAGTAACGACCGCATGTTTACATAATACACACATTGAATACTTTGAGTCAGATATGTCACGAGATATGAAAATTAACGATTTGCATTTTGAAATTGGTATGGATAGTGTTTAATTGGGACCATTTGTTGGCCTCAAGTTTCTGTTCAAAGGGAAATAACAACAGTTTTGTTTTATCACCATCCTAATTTTCTTGAAATTTGTCCATATTATTCACTGTATGTACTGTTACGTTCACTAATTGTTATAATCGTTACACTATCATAAAATTGAGAATGGAAATGGGAATGTGTCAAAGAGACAACAACCCGACCACAGAACAGACAACAACAGAAGGTCACCAATAGGTCTTCAATGCAGCGAGAATTCCCGCACCCGGAGGCGTCCTTAAGCTGGCCCTAAACAAATATATATACTAGTTCAGTGATAATGGACGTCATACTAAACTCCAAATTATACACAAGAAACTAAAAGTAAAAATAATACAAGACTAACAAAGGCCAGAGGCTCCTGACTTGGGACAGGCGCAAAATGCGGCGGGTTAAACATGTTTATGAGATCTCAACCTCCCCTATACCTCTAGCCAATGTAGAAAAGTAAACGCATAACAATACGCACATTAAAAGTCAGTTAAAGAGAAGTCCGAGTCCGATGTCAGAAGATGTAACAAAAGAAAATAAACAAAATGACAATAATACATAAATAACAACAGACTACTAGCAGTTAACTGACATGCCAGCTCCAGACCTCAATTAAACTGATTGAAAGATTATGTCTTCATCATATGAATATCAGGCACAATCCCTCCGTTAGGGTTTAGTATCATACCATCATAAAATATATGAGAAGAGCATAACCCGTGTCATGCCAACAACTGGTTTTAAATAAATGTGTTTAGTTCCGATGCAAAGACCCTATAAGTGAATCAATATTAAAGTCAAAATATGCATTCTTTAATGACCTGACAACAGTATCGTAACTATATCCCTTCTTAATAAGTCTATTTAAAGGTTTTGTTAGCTTCTGAGGTGAATACTGACATTTTAGTGCTTTATAAAGAATATTACCATAAAAGATTGGATGTGAAATACCTGAACGTATGAGAAGTCTGCATGTTGAGCTATATTTACGAATGATGTCCTTGTACCGATGATAAAATTTAGTAAATGTTTTGACTAGTTTGTGATATCGAAAACCCTGGTGTAATAATTTTTAATACATAAATTTCTTTCGTTAAAATCTGAAACGTTGTTACATACACGAGCGAATCGTACAAGTTGAGATATATAAACACCGTAAGATGGTGACAAGGGAACGTCACCATCTAAAATGGATAATTAACGATAGGAAATGAAAAATCATCTCTTTTATCATAAATTTTGTATTAAGCTTTCCGTTAATGATATAGATATCAAGATCGAGGAAAGGGCAGTGGTCATTGTTAGTATTAGCTTTATTTAAAGTAAGTTCAACAGGATAAATTTCTTTAGTATACATACTGAAGTCGTCATTATTGAGAGCCAATATATCATCCAAATATCTAAAAGTATTATTAAATTTTTGTATCAGATGTTGTTTCGATGGGTCTTTGCTGATTTTAGTCATAAATTGTAACTCATAGCAATACAAAAACAGGTCCGCAATAAGTGGTGCACAGTTAGTCCCCATTGGAATTCCGATAACCTGACGATATACGGAATCTCCAAAGCGAACAAAAATATTATCTAGTAAAAATTCAAGGGCAGATATAGTATCAAAGCATGTCCAATTGACATAGTTCTTTTGTTTATTGCTACTAAAATGACCTAAAGAGTTAGAACATATGTATTCACATTCTGACTTTTAAATGCCCATTTAATTAGGTGTGTGAATTTTTCTTAATGAGAATGTGAGGCAATGTGGTATACAGGGTAGAAAAATCAAAACTTTGAACAGATTCAAAATCACCAATATAAGCATGCAATTTATCAAGTACTTCCAACGAGTTTTGACACTCCAAAAGTAATTAATTCCACTATTTTCAAAGGCCTTATTTGAACAATTTATTATCAGGTTTTGATTGTACCAAGTGAACTGGTAAGAAGAATAGACAATTTAGTAGTGGAACAATGGCTTGAAGACGAAATAAATCTATATTTGTAAGGTGTTTTATGTAGCTTCGGAAGCCAGTACATAGTTGGGACTTTCATTGTATTTGGTTCTGCTTGTAAAGAGGTAGCTAAAAGTTTATGTTTGTTACAGATGTCGTTTTCTGAAAATGGAGTCAGTTGGAATGTTGGTGAATTGGTGATTTCTTTTTCAGAACCTCAATGTAAAATTTACGTCAAACAATAATGATATTCATCATGTTTGTTATAATTGTTATACTATCCTGTTTGTTATAATTGTTATACTATCCTGTTTGTTATAATTGTTATACTATCCTGTTTGTTATAATTGTTATACTATCCTGTTTGTTATAATTGTTATACTATCATGTTTGTTATAATTGTTATACTATCATGTTTGTTATAATTGTTATACTATCATGTTTGTTATAATTCATGCCCCGAATGGGCCCTTAACTGGTTTATGATATAGCGTATTATAGTTTGTAGAAATATAGAGATAAACTATAGTATTCTACTTGTTAAATGCAACACAATACGGTTCATAGATCAGGCAGCACCATACGGTTCATAGGTCAGGCATCACCATACGGTTCATAGGTCAGGCTTACGTGTCATGAACTTGGCAACATTATTGATAACGTCAAAAGAACAATAATTAAACAATGATTGGTCGAATGTTATTTACTTTACTATCATTGGCAAATATATCATCTGTATCTGTAGCTGTATTTCCCACTTCTGTACATGGATGGGTACGTCACAGATTCCGTTCGGCTACTGTGTGACGGGTTGGTCTGCGCACAAGTTAGTCGCGCTTGCTTGAGGAGTGCTGGTTTAAACTCCTCGGTTGTAGTGATGCACACTAATGAGTCCTCCAGATGGTTCCAATCTACTGCAGTGCGCACAAAAATAGAGTTTTTGAACTGGTCGGTCTTACTAGATGGAACTATGACCGCTCGTTTGCTGTTACGGACTTGTGGTCTCTTGTTGCTCTGATTTGTCGTTTTGGTCTATGAAATTTAATCAGGTCGTCAGGAGGGAGCGCTGGTATCTTCCCCTCAACCACTTTGAAAAAGATGATCAGTCGTTGTTGTTGACGTCTTGATTGTAGTGACGGAAGCTGAAGTTCTGATAGCATTTTTGTCATACATCCTTTGTCTCTCGATTTGTAGTCTTTTGTGATAAATCTAGCTCCTCTCTTTTGTATGGATTCCAGTTTATCGATGTCTTTTTGCATATATGGGTCCTAAGTAACTGATCCATACTCCATAATTGATCTTACGAGTGCTATATATGCTATTTTACGGCATTCCCTAGGGCAGTTTTGTAGGTTCGTCCTAAGTAAGCCTAGCGTGGAACTGGCTTTGTTACATGTATTTGTTATTTGTTCCTTCCATTTAAGGTCTTCCTGTATTTGTAGTCCAAGGTATGGGTTGGATGACACTTGTTCAAGCGTGTGGTTGTTGAGGTTGTAGAACCGTTGGCTTTTACTTTTTAGGCTTAGCATATAGCATTTTTGGCGTTGAAGCGCATACCCTAGTCGTCGGCCCATTTTTCTAGTGATTTGAGGTCCTCTTGTAGTTTGTTGTGGTCAGTTTGGTTTTTGATTTCCCTGTACAGCAAACAGTCGTCTGCAAATAGTCGGACTGACGAGTTTACTGCATCTGGTAGATCGTTTATGTGACACAAGAAGAGGATGGATCCTAGAACCGTTCCTTAGGGGACTCCGAATTCAGCTGAAGCATCACGCGAGTGTTCTCCTTCAAGATGGTCAGAAATACCTGGTATGTTCGTTGATGTTTTCATTAGTGACGAGTTTGTTTTGAATACAAGGTCAAGCAGGTTGTTTTACCTGGTTGGTTCTTCGTAGAAATGTGTAAGACCAAATTGGGTTGTAATGTTTATAAGCTGTTTTTGAACGTCAGGATCTTGAGCATCCCACATTATGTCTGGGCAGTTGAAGTCGCCTGCTAGTATCATATTATTACTTTTGTTCTCCTCTGTGATTTTTCCAGGGATTTTTCCAGTTCTTCTAGTTGGGTTTTGTTTCTATGTGGCATGTAGAATATTCCGATGATTATGAGCTGTTTTTAGTTTGAGTTTAACCCATTCAATTTTGCATTTTGTTATGAATTGTGGTTGTTTAGTGCCAATCATGCTGTTATGGACTAAGATGAATACTCCTCCTCCTAGGGTTCCTCTATCATTCCTGAATGATGTGTTGTTATCAGGGAATACTTTTGCTGATTTTATAGCATCTTTAGTTGGATTCTTTCCGGGTTTTACCCTTTAAGCCAAGATTCGGTGTCAATAATGATATCCGGCTTTGTATATTGTATTGTTGTTTAAAATTCAGGGTTTCGTCTTTGATGCTTCT
Organism: Mytilus coruscus; assembly: GCA_017311375.1. NCBI lineage: Eukaryota > Metazoa > Mollusca > Bivalvia > Mytilida > Mytilidae > Mytilus > Mytilus coruscus. The sequence goes on along the minus strand of CM029599.1, from coordinate 9,165,552 downwards.
ACAGTTTACTGTCATGATTCTGAGGTTTCTTTTATTGTTGATATTAAAGGGTGGTGGTGTTGTATCCTTTACACTGTTTCTTGTTCTGTTTACATCAGACCGATGTTTGCTTATTGATTTGTCTTTTGGAATGCTTGTTACAAGTGGACTAAATGATGAAGAAAAAGAGTCCACGAAGCTAAGGTCTGTTGTTAGTGGTTCGTAATACCTTACGTTTTCTATCTCGTATGCATGGTAAGTGAATAAAGATACGTTTAGGCTGTCGCATTTGCAACACATCCATTGCACATTTGACCTTTGTAGAAGTTCGTAGTCTGTTGTGCATAATTCGATGCATGAGCGGTGATGCCAAATGCTGCAGCAGTCGCAATATACTCCCTCTCTTGACCATGTTACCGGTCTTTCGCGTAGACCACATGCGAAGACGTTTGCTGTTTTAGGACCTGGATTTATTTCAATGTCACCTAATAGTATGATAATGAGCAGCATTGTTGTTACATTTTGCCTTGCTTGTACTGGTAATGTTATTGGCCTTCTACTGCTATGATGTAGTTTCGGGTTTAGCAAATTGACTAGATTTTGTTTTGATGACCCTGTATGTGCATTTATAATATGCAGAACTAATGAGCTGGTTAGGAAAAGTATCTGTGTGTACTTCATTTTGTAAATAATATAGCAAGGGAAATCCTTACTGATTTTCTTATCTGTTTGCAGTTTGGCAAGGGAGATCCTTACTGATTGTTGTTGGCTTGTGGTTTTATCTGTATGTACAATGTAGAAAGGGAAATCTTTACTGATTGTTTCTATGTGGTGGTCCAGTGTAGCAAGGGAGATCCTTAATGATTGGTTAAAGTTGTATGTAAAATGTAGCAAAGGAAATCCTTACTGATTTTATCTCGAGTCTCGGTCCAATGTAGCAAGGGATATCTTTACTGATTGGATTGGTTGTAGTTGATGTGTTTAACAGGTATAGTAAGAAATATCCTTATTATCTTGTTTCCAACAGTTTTTAATGCATGTTTAGTTATTTTCCTTAGCCAGACTTTAGCTAGAAGTGGTCCTGGGTGTATCCCGTCAACGTATAGCCAAAAGCTGAATGTTTTTCTTGTTGTTGATGTCCTAGTTCTTTTGTTTTTGATTGTTTTTGAATTATGGATGATGTCAGTTGTAAATAATGGCGAGTATGTTAATTCATCCTTGTTGAGATTTCTGATCTTCTCATTTAGGTTGTATATTTGTGCTATTAGTTTCTTGTCTTGTTCCTTGAAGTTTTCTGGTGTTTTCTGGTCTTTGTTTTTGTTGTATTCTGAGGTTGAGTAGACCTGTATTTCAAGGAAGGTGACTCTACAGCCAGGATATTGTTTGATCAGTTCTTTGATTTTCCCAAGGTATTCAGCAGCTTTGTCTACGGCGCTGTCTGTTTCTGATGTTAGGGCTATATACTTTTTTTTATGTTAGGTCGCAGGTACCATACCATATATATAACCAGATTTGACCGTGTTTCCTTATTTTGTGTCTGATGTTGCTTTTCAACCACCTGTAACCTTTCTCGGTAGTCTCACCTGATTTTGTCCACCATTTTAGGTTTGATTCTAGGGGGTTGTTGATTTTCCTCTCTAACCACTTTCCTTTGCTGTCGGAAAGTTCTGCGGGGGTATGCGCTCGTTCACCTTGTAGGTGGTTCGAGTTGGCGCTCTAATTGCTTCAAAAGTTTGGTTTTTGACATCAAAGTTTGTTGCTACTCAGTGAGTCGATGTTGGTAAATATATAGCAATAGGTTTATATGACTAAAGTTGAAGGGAAGTGACGATGTCGATAAATGTTGATTTCCACGTTGGTTATGTGGTTTGGGCTATGCAGATTTTCAAAATGGTATATTGGGAAAGATACACAGCTTGACCCGTCGTATCTCCTACATATCTCTTCTTAGGGCTTCCAAATTGTTTATTTTCATATAAAATATGTCGGATGGCTTCTAAGTAATCGGATTTAACGCGATTTTAAATAAATAATTTCTCTCCAGAAATTTTCACTACTTCCTTGCGGCGCATGCGCAGACTTCATGTGTATTCAGAACTGAATTAACGATAAATCTTTCTGAAAATTGGATCGAATGGAATGAAAGCCGTGATTTAATCTGCCTGTGGCAAAAGAGGTTTGTTTGATACGACAGAAATTTGGCCATCTACAGATTTCTCTGAGATTTGTTGCCATGCAGCAGAGTAACTGATAGTTTGTTTTCTATATACGGATAGAGAGTATTGCGCTTTCCTTTACGGAAAATCTATCATCCTCAATAGACTATTTTCATATTACCGACTTTTGATACAATAATTAAATTTTGCAAGGTAAAGCGACAGGGATAATGGGTGCGAAATTTGTCTGAAAATGGAAAATGAGGGTATGTTGAAAAGGGACAGAGATTTTGCCTTTAAACAGGCCACCTAGACCCTAAATAGTTGTTGCAAGGTTTATGTGGCAGAAAAACGGGATACCAATGGTGCAATTGTCCTGAATATGCATGAAATATTTACCACTTGATGTTATGCAACCAACCAACAACAATGGTGCACACATGTGAACCGATTACAGAGTAACGTATCTCTAGTAAGTTTGAATAATAACACTAATTCCGGTCTTAGAGTACAGTATCGATCGACGTATTCGTCATTCTGTCTGATGTCTTTGAATACTAATACAAGCCATCTCTCTCCATGCTCTCTTTTCATAATTATTCATTGAAAAAACATGGCTGTTATTCGAAAATATGATTTGTGTTTGTTTTAATTAGATAATCAAAAGTACTTAACCAACTTTGATTAATTAGGACGCAACATACGCTGTTGTTGAACATATATCATATAAAGAGTTAGAGATACTTTTAAAGTAACTATGAGTCATGAAAAATCTGGAGATGTACCATTTTGAAAAAGAGTTGATTTTACAGAGAAATTTCTCACATAATTGCAATAGAAGTATTATGATAATAAACTAAGAAGCTCATAGGTTCTAACAATAATAAACAGATGAACAAATATAATTAACCGAGCTCGACGTTGCTTAACTTCGGTGATCGGACGAGAACCGTGTTTTCAACGTGATATGGTCGTAGACACTAAAGTGGTAAAAATTTTGATATATAAAGTTAGGAACCGCCAAAAGTCGTGTATTTAGGATTTCTTGACAGAATTTGTATGAAATAAGAAAATTATCAGGTATAAAAATGTATATGTTCCGGACCATATGAGTATTTGGACCATACGCGTATGGTATGACAATCTGCGTATATACTCATATGGTCCGGGTAATTGACACGATGAACGTTGAAAAGGCGTCACATAAATATAAAGTTTCTAAAAGTGAATTTTGACTTATTCAATCATATGGTAGTCATTTTTACAAGATAATTTTGATAGAGTGAATATTACTTACAAGAAGAATTATAGTAAAATAATTTTAACATGGTCATTATCGATTTGTCCATACGGAACGCAATATGTCGACTTTGGAAAATTACTTCAAGAAATATCTAAATGAACTGTTAATCAATAAGTTAATTGCTTAACTCACAGGCACATTGGTCATTGAACCCTCTTTCTTTTCTTTTTAAAATTTCTTTTGGTGTTTAAAAATTTGTTTTTATTAAATTATAATTTCTTAAGAGCTTCTTGTTTTTAGTAAATTTGTTCATGTGTTCTTGCTCCTATTGATACGATCTTAGTACAATGACAGTAAGATCGTATGAATAGGAGCAAGAACACATCAATTTAATGAAAATAAGTACAAATAAGAAGAAATTTTGTTTCTGAAATAATAATTTAAACACTAAGAAAACAGAAAAAATTCCATGCCCCAAACGCATGTGGCTTCACTTACGGACGAATATCGGCAGTATAGATGCGATTTGAAATGACTCTTAGCGAATGCAAGATAACAGATACACCAAGATTTAGACAATATGTAAAAGATAAAAGAATTCAGATAGTAACTTGTGCAATGAGCTGTGTGTTCCTGCAAAGCAAGATAGAATTATTCGAAAAATACCTATATGGTCTAAATACTGTTATGGTCCGGCCCGTTAATAACCAAACGAGTATAATACTCATATGGTCCGAACATACGCGTATGGTCGGACCATATGAGTATACGCATATGGTCATGACCATACGCGTATGGTCCAAATACTCATATGGTCCGGAACATACTAGTATATAAACTACACGATCCAGAGTGGAAGACAGTAAAACTTAACAAGTTCACATGCACTTTAGAGAAGACAAAAAAATGCAAGAGTAGAAAGACAGATATGGAATATGGGGACGAGCTTGATTTTATTTGTAAACAAGTTATACCATGCAACAATTTCAGACTCTTTTTGAAAAATTTTGGTAGCCCTTAAAAGGGTTGTTTAAGCTTTTAAAGCATCATATGCTTCCTCCATTTACTTCTTCTTTGGGGTCTTTGCCTTCTTTGGTTTAGCTGCAGCCTTGGTCTTTTTTTGGTGATTTCGTGGCTTTCTTTGCATATTTGGCAGCGGGTTTTGCAGCAGGTTTCTTGGTAGCTGGTTTCTTTGCTTTTGGTTTAGCTGCTTTCTTTTCACCAGCTGGTTTCTTTGCTGCAGGTTTCTTTGTGGCAGTCTTTTTAGGTGTCTTTGCCTTCTTTGGTTTAGCGGCTTTAGGCTTAACTGCTTTCTTTGCTGGCTTCTTAGCTGGTTTAGCAACTTCACCTATCTTAAAATTTCCAGAAGCGCCGGTACCCTTCGACTGTTTCAAGCTATTGCTCTTCACTCCTGATTTCAAAGCTAACTTCAAGTGAGTGCTGACTGTTTTTGCATCGCTACCAACATTGAAGTTTGCTATGATGTACTTAAGGATGGCTTGACGGCTAGAGCCCCCGCGCTCTTTCAATGCAGAGATAGCTTTCCCTACCATCTCGCTGTATTTTGGATGAGTAGCTACTTTCTTTGGTTTAGCTGCAGCTTTCTTCTTCGGTGACTTAGCTGGAGTCTTGACTACTACTGGTGCATCAGACATTTTGCGACTTTGGTTGTTGAAAGATGTGTGCGAGTTGAACGACAATTAACAATGATGTGCAAAATTGCGGTTTGTGGGTAGTTAGTCTCATAACGCGGACCTCGACGAGAGCACCCTTAAACTTTCATGACACTCTACATTGTATTTCAAACAAATCGACAGGAATTTCTGTGTGCTTGTTCGACAAGTTTTAACCATTTGTTTCAAATAAATTGTACTTTTTGATATATAAATCATATACGAAAATGTTCAGCAGGAATTTTTCTTTCGGAATATGTAATTAAAATTAAACAAAATATCACAAGTGAAGAAATATTTACGATTAATGTGCAACTTGTCAATTTCACTCGTGCGATTCTTCATCAGAAAACGTGTTGTATTATTTCACAAAAACTAGATTGTGCTATAAAATGGTATGTATTTGAAGTAAAATCATTATATAATATATGTTTTCGGTTTCAGATATACGTAGAAATAAAGAGACTTCACAGAAATTTAAATTTTGCCTTGGATATGAAAGCACACCAAGATGACAAAATTCGGAACCGGGACTTCCTTGACTGAGTTGGAAAAAAGTTTCAAATAGTCGACTTTTTGCTTGAGTTTTACAAGCTTTAATTAGTATTTATTAATTTTTTTTTTTTTTTTTTGCTGAAATGAATATTTGATAATCACAATCCTTTCAGAAATGTTGTGAATCATATAAGCCCTGGTCAAAAAGGAAGAGACGAGTTCAAAGGACAAAAAAGGCGGATAACAGTATTTTAAAGATTTTTATTTTAAGTTTTTGAGCCACATGCATGTGAAAAGAGTGAAGTTCTCAAGTTTATATATTGCCCGACGTGTGCATTACTGGACTTGTATGTATTTTTTAAAAAATACTTGAAAAGATTTCACCAGGTTGGTAATGAAAAAAATAAAAAATTATGAATGATATATTTTCTGTTTCCTTCAAAAGTTAGATATATTATATTAAATGTTACATCCCCAAACATCCATATAAAGAAATAAAAAAGATAGAACTTATGTTTGGGAGAAATGAAAAATTATAAGTAAAAAAAAATAAAAGAAGAAAATGTCTACAACACCCGGTATTCCCAGGCGGTCACCCATCCAAGTAATAGTAAACGCCTAAACATAGATCAAAACCACGATTTTGACAGATTGTGGCAAAATTTTAGTATTTGTCAACAACAAAAATATAAGAAGGAATTCTAAACCAAAACAAAAATTCTTTTGGAAGTAAAACTATATTTTGTCTCTCCGATACTTACCAATTCATTTTGGTTAGAGACGTCTTTCAATGCAAAATTTTACAATAACATGAAAAATTTGTAATTTTATATCAAAACGCATTCAACGGCACCATGTAGATTTTTATTGCAAAATTTAAAACTGTCGAATAATGTTTAAAGTATATGATATAGACTCTGTAATCTTCAAAATCAGTAGGATTTGACAACTTTAGATTTTGACCCTTCCAGTGAAACAAAATACAGGGGGAATTGACGCAAACTAACAAGTTTAACAACCTTTACTGAGAGAAAGCGGCTGCGCGTGAATCAAGTTATCTTCGATGGAAGGCGTTGAATCTAATGAGTTCCTTAAGGTAGATTCATGGTATACCGCCATCTTGGATTGTACAATCGCAGTACACAATCGGTCTAGATCTTAGCCCAAATCTGCAAATTTGAAGACAGATAGGCAATTTATAGGTTAGGCGGTTTATTTGATGAAAAAAACTTGTTGATTTATTGCATTATTCAAAATGTTTAAATAAATACCAAATATTGGTGTTTTAGAATCATTTTTCAACTTGGCCATTTAAGGGAGATAACTCTTTTAGTAAAAATTTATACTGGACTGATAGGAAATTTTAATTTTTACTTGTAGCAAAAACAAGTTCGGTGACACCATTTTTCTTTTATTTTCCTTAAGCATATTATAAAACCTATCTTCTCATATTTTATTTCAAAATTCTATCTCATAGATTTCTTTTATGCACAAAATGTGTTTTCATGAACAATCTAAGCAAATTTTGGCAATTTTGTACGACCCGTAACTTGAAAAATAGCACGGTGACCCATACTTTTTATTATATTTTGGAAAAAGCATAGAAAAATCTTTATTTTGGCAAAGTATAAAAAATTCTATCTGAGGAAATATATACCTATGATCTACCTTAAATTATCTTCCATTTTATAGAAAAATCATAACTTTATTGTATATTGCAATTTCATCAGAAAAAATACTCTAACTTCGAACAAAATAGCGAAACTGAATATTGTGATAAAGATAATTTTTTTTAGAGTTGAGAATGAAAATTGGGAATGTGTCAAAGAGACAACAACCCGACCAAAGAGCAGAAAACAGCTCAAGGCCACCAATGTGTCTTCAGCGCAGCGAGAAAATTCTGCAGCCAGAGGCGGGGTTTTGTATGAATTATGTGGAAGCCCGTAAATGTGTTCATATACATCATTGTGTGGTAATTCTGGTTTTATTTTAATTTAATTTTTTTAAGTTTTACAATAAAGTTTTTATTTTGTGTGTGAGCAGAAGCGTTCTCGCGAAGGACGTGCCAAACGTTAAAGAATTCCGTTTCTCGATGCTTGCAGTGGAGATATTTTTTTTGCCATTATATTTTAAATCTGCTGTGTTTTATTGCAGATTTCCAATACAATAAAACAGTGCAGGAACATCATATTGTATTAAACCCGAGGGGAAAAAGGAATTAAACATTTTAGTCCTCACTCACTAATATTAATACCGAAAAATACAAGTTGCAATGATTTTACAACTGCTTATTACACTAATCTTTATTGATAATTTAATGAAGCCATTAAGGAAAATTTGCTATCGTTTTCTTCATTAAAGAGTTTTGCACTTTTGGAATTGTTGACAAAGTTATCAAATTCAGTCTAAAACCCATCCTTTAAAACGAAGAATTTTTTTATAATTGCTGGGATAGCCTGGATATTACATAACTTTTATAAATAAAGCTATTGAAATATTGAAGAATTAACTGATCGACTTAATATACAGTTACGATTATTTACAAAATTCAATTCATGATTTGTGTATTCCTGTTGTAAAAGTATTTTTAATCATAGGAAATATTACGTTCATTGAAAGTTGAGATGTTATTCAAACACACGCTTATAGAAACAACTGAAAAATGTACGAAACATCCTACCATCACCAAAGAAAGGAAAACAAACAATAAGAAAAGAAAAGTAATACGTTTAAGTATCTGGAACAGCAACAAATTCCAAGTATGAAAGGAATAACGATCCTTTTCTTGGTTAGATTAGATAAGTATATGTTCAGGTAGATAATTTTCATTTAGTGTATTGATAAAAAAATATAGATAAATTTATAAAAATCTTGGTAGAAGTCGAACCTGCTGTAAAAGTCGCCTCTATTTAAGCGAAAACCTGTCTTGTCAGGCCATCCACTTCTTGTCCCATAGTAGTAAAAAATAACTCTATCCAAAGGTCACCTCTGTTATAAGGTCAGTTTTTCTCCTTGGGCGACCTTTATATGTTTAGATAGAAAATGAAAGGATATGTTTGACTTTTTATGTCGTTTTAGAAATGTCTTCATGCAGTTATCTATTATCAAAATGCACAGTATAAAAGCAAAGAGATAATGTGTTTACTTGCAAAACATATTTCATATTGATGAATGATTTGACTTTGGAATGTATACATCAACATCAATCTTAATATAACACTTTTCGAATATAACATAAACATATGTGATAAAAAAGTTTATCTTTTCTGTCAATCCCGGGTGTATACTGTAGGTAAGAGATTTCTAGACAGATTCTTGTAACAAATCTGATTCACATGTTCACCAAGTCATTCAAAGTGATGAAATTTTCTATGTGCATCTATATGTATTATAGGAGATAGATGAACTGTAATGAAAAGGCTTTTCTTTTATCATCTCATGTATATTACAAATCCGATCACATGTCCACCAAGTCATTCAAAGTGATGAAATTTCCTATGTGCATCTATATGTATTATAGGAGATATGAAAGAACCTTAGTGAGCGCGCTCACATACCCCACGTCCCCACATTGTCATTGGAGAAATAAAATAAGTGTAAGAAAAAAAAATTGTATCAGAAAAAAAAATTGAATCATAATTTCCTGTCAATATGCACATCTACATAGTATGTCCTTATTATCTACACAGTTTCATGAAATTCTGTTGTGTGGTTTCAGAGGAGTTGCGATGACAAACTGTTGCAGAAGTACATTGAAGCAAATAAGTTCAAAGGGGCGTAACTCCTGGAAAAAAATGAATCATAATTTCCTGTCGATATGCACATCTATGTAGTATGTCCTTATTATCTGAAAAGGTTTCATGAAATTCTGTTGTGTGGTTTGAGAGGAGTTGCGATGACAAAAGGTTGCAGTAGTATATTGGGCAAATAAGTTCAAAGGGGAGTAACTCCTGGAAAAAAAATTGAATCGTAATTTCCTGTCGATATGCACATCTACGTAGTATGTCCTTATTATCTGAAAAGGTTTCATGAAATTCTGTTGTGTGGTTTGAGAGGAGTTGCGATGACAAGAAACAGGACTGACAGACGGACGGACGGACGGGTCAAAAACATTATACCCTCCGCAACTCGTTGCGTGGGGTATAAATATATTATAGATGAACTGTAATGAACAGGCTTTTCTTTTACCATCTCATGTATGTTACAAATCCGATCACATGTTCACCAAGTCATTCAAAGTGATGACATTTTCTATGTGCATCGGTATATATATTAGGAGATAGATGAACTGTAATGAAAAAGATTTTCTTTTACCATCTCCTCTATAGAGAGGCTTTCAGTATCTATGGTATCGGTACGAAAATCTTTAAAATGTTGTTCTGTAACGAATATTCAAGTGTAATTTTAAATAGCTTCTTTTAATTTTTACAAGTTAAGAATAAAGCAATAAACGCTGCTTCAACTCTGTCAAAAATGTGTCTATACAGAATGAGACTCCGTATAACTTAGTTGTCCAGTTTTCATTTATTATCAAAATCAATGATTTTGGAAAAGATCAAATGAAGATTAATCTTTAATTCTATCAAAATACCATTATAAGACAACATCATTGTTTGTTCAAAATCTTACAGTCTTGACATTCTATAGCTACAACAGAATGTTTACAAATATACATTTGTAATCATTAGTGTCTGCAGCAAATGACACGTTTTTATAATAGTCAAATAAATAAACCTTAGCTTTCATACAAAGTATTTTAATTCTGTTTTTTTTATGTTTTTTTTTCATTGTAATTCTCATTGTTTTCTTGATAACCGGATGTTGTTCCCTTTAACAGTCACCTCAATGCTCGTCTAGTTTCTTCTTACAGTAATTAACACTGAAAAGATACTGAGACTCCGTGGCAGCTATTTCATCGGTATCCAAGATTAAGGTTTTATCTTTTTCAGACTTGTTTGAAATATTTATACAATTTATACAATTAAAATAAATCAACGAACTCGGCAACATTAGGTTGTAATTATTTGCCTCCTGTTTCATAACTAGCTCCTTAATAACTTATTTGCAGTTTTGTTTACCACCATTGTAAACAAATGTGTTTATAAGCAAAACACATCTGCCCGTTTTTGTGTTATTTTTACTGAAGTTCAATGTCATTTACAGACATACAAACACAAACATCAACGTCAGAAGTTAGAAATTTCGTACAAATGCGCATTAAATTATAACGTCAGAATGTTTTGTACATAACCCATCATCATCATATTATTTACCATGTTAAGGTCGATAAACGTTTTGTTTTGTACAGAAGAGTTTCCGGTAGAACTTGACACACTCCTGTCTAAATATCCGGTTGAAGTAAGAGTATATGATTGGATTGATAGCACAGTTGGCCAAGTAGGATCGCAAGAAAAATTGATAAAGTGTTTCTCCAGCCTGAGATAGATTTAGCCATCGTTCTGGGTAAATCGATCGATGGCTTGCTAACCCCAAGAATGGCGAGAAACAAAGAATGTATGCAATGGTAACGACAAATAACATGATTGTTGTTTTTCCGATACGTATCGCGCGGGAATCAAAAACTTTTTTCTTCTTTAGCATTGTTGATGATTGGGATAAATATGGCACTTTTAAAGCGTCCGGTTTCAGATTATGCTCATTTTCATTTACAATGGAGGAATTATTATCCTTTTCTTCGTCTTTCCATACGCTATCATCTTTATCATTGCAACGAGACGAAATGTCAGCAATTACTCCATCGTCACCATCGCCCACGGACTTTAATGATGATGTCCTGAACTTCCAACGACGGCATACTTGGGCGCCAATAATTGAATATATGACGACTAAAACTATAAATATAACTATAGTACATGCGCATTGAACAAGAAGATATGCCAATGGATATTGCGTGTTACGATATCTAGTTTCAATTAAGCAGAATTTAAGTTGAATCGTTGTTGTAATGGGTCGAACTTCTATGCCGTATATTATTAGAGAAGGCCAGCACGTTGCGACAGAAGTCACAACAATTACGATTGATACTAGTTTGGCTGTCTTTGGGTTCATTGGCCTTTTATACGGTTTACAAATCCTCATATGGCGGTCTACGGCAATAGCAATCAGCAACAAAGCCCCGCCACTATTACATGTGTAAGTAGTGAACCGAAATATCTTACACAATACAGGAAAATCAAATGTAAATGGGTTGAACATATGTGCTAACTCAAATGGGAATGTTAATGTACAGTTGGTGAAATCCAGTATTGCCAGAGCAATGATAAATACACGGGTAGAACTTTTCTTCCATCTTGTAAAATAGATGTAGAAGACAGTTGCATTGCCTGGTATGCCGATAAACAGTAATATAAATGTATATATTATAGACGGAATGTTTATAAGAACTCTCCTTTCTGATAATGTCTCCAATGTAAATGGCAAAGATCTCCTGAAACTGTGGGAGTTGTTTAAGGCAGTAGCATTCATGGCTCGTATATTTTGTGATGCCTGAAAAACAAAACAGATTTCTTTAAATGAACTGTCTTCAGAATTAACAATACAATATTTTTCGGTATTGTTTTTTTTTTTTTTATGGATTAAGAAATTCAGACAAAGGCGTTATGTGTATGCAATTTTTATACGCCCGTTTACGGGACGTATTATGGTATACCGTTGTCCGTCCCTCGTCAACATGTCGGACAATTACTCAAAAACACTTTTACCAATTTGCTTGAAACTTTGGTGAATCGTTAATATCTTTTGACGTGAGCTCTCTTTCGATTTTTATAAATTTTAGATTTCACGTTTCCGAGTTTAGAGGTTTTATTCGTAAAAAAAGGGGGATTTTCCAGTTTTCGGACAATAACTCAAAAATGCTGTGAGCAGTTATCATGAAACTTTAGTGAATTGTTTATATCTATTGACGTAAGGCCCCTTTAGTTTTTTATAAACTTCTGATATGACATTTAGGAATTATGGAACTTTTAAATTCTTTGAAAAAGCGACGGGCGTATCATGCGCTCTTGGCGCAGCTCTTTATTAACACTTTCTGCCTCGACAGATTTTGATACAGTTGTGTAGTTTGATTGCCAATTAGACAATTATCCACCAGAGTCCAAGCAATGAGAATATCAAAAACTATAGGCCACTGCACAGTCTTCAGCAATAAGCAAAACCTAATCCATATAGTAAGCTATAAAAGTCCCGACATGCAAAGCGGGTTTTTCAGTCCATATGTTAGTAACTATCAATCCCGGGTGTATATACTGTAGGTAAGAGATTTCTAGACTATCAATCCCGGGTGTATACTGTCGGTAAGAGATTTCTAGACAGATTAGTTACTATTAATCCCGGGTGTATACTGTAGGTAAGAGATTTCTAGACTGTCAATCCCAGGTGTATACTGTAGGTAAGAGATTTCTAGACAAATTAGTTACTATCAGTCCCGGGTGTTAGTGTAGGTAAGAGATTTCTAGACTATCAATCCTGGGTGTATACTGTAGGTAAGAGATTTCTAGACTATCATCCCGGGTGTATACTGTAGGTAAGAGATTTCTAGACTATCAATCCCGGGTGTATACTTTAGGTAAGAGATTTCTAGACTGTCAATCCCGGGTGTATACTGTAGGTAAGAGATTTCTAGACTGTCAATCCCGGGTGTATACTGTAGGTAAGAGATATCTAGACTGTCAATCCCGGGTGTATACTGTAGGTAAGAGATTTCTAGACTATCAATCCCGGGTGTATATTGTAGGTAAGAGATTTCTAGACTATCAATCCCGGGTGTATACTGTAGGTAAGAGATTTCTAGACAGATTTCATGTTTTGTTTTCAGCTTGTTACAAATCTTATTCACATGTTCACCTAGTCATTCAAAGTGATGAAATTTCCTATGTGCATCTATATTTATTATAGGAGATAATATATTATAGATGAACTGTAATGAAAAGGCTTTTCTTTTACCATCTCATGTATGTTACAAGTCCGATCACAAGTTCACCAAGTCATTCAAAGTGATTACATTTTCTATGTGCATCGGTATATATTTAATTTATAGGAGATAGATGAACTGTAATGAAAAGGTTTTTCTTTTATCTCCTCTATAGACAGGTTTTTTCCGATTATCTGCCTTAGTTTGTGACGCGACTCCTAGGCGTCGTCGTAGTACCATCGCCATTACAACCGTGAAAAAATATAAACAAGATATAGATCTAAATGTCCTGACCGCGTATAATTAAATGTAAACACAAGAATGTGAAGTCGTACTTGACCTCGGCAAAATTATATGTGCTATAAATAATAAAGTAATTAGATAAGGATTCTAAGTGTATTGCAGGCCAGGTGTCGTGTCCTTAAAATATAACTGTATTTGATATGTTACACGCGGGACATAATAAATTTTATACGAATACTAATCCCAGGTTACATGTCGATTATAATCATTTGGTAATCATAATATTAATAATTATAACGCATACATAAATAAAAAATAAATAGTCTTGACCGATCGAATGTGATATATCAGAAAAACCAGGTATGTGGCACCGTTAAAGTCCACAATTCCTCTAAAGTCCACAACACCGCTAAAGTCCACAACAAATGTCCGCTAAAGTCCATAACGCCGCTAAAGTCATCAAATCATAGAAATTTCTGTGGTCAGACCTATAGTGAGACAGTCCTAAAATTTAACAATCCACTAATCCGACGTTCCTACAGAGACGAGAGTTTTGTGCTTTTTGCTTGACTTACGTATAATGCTCAAAATTGAGTGACATCTTCGTATTACTTTGGTGTCCGCATGAATTGCGCTATATATGCTATCGATGCGTCGGGCCATATGTAGATATAACTTTGCGATTAGAATATGGGCTTGAGAAGTTTTGAACTTTCACGGCCCATGTATTCCTATAGTTATTATGTGTTCGATTCCAATTTCTTTTGCAGAAAATTACTCGACATACAACTACTATAGTATGTATAGTATATAACATCATGATCCAGCCCGTGCTTAATATAAATGAATGCCATTAAACCACCAAAGACTCTAACATGTAATTTCAAAGCGATGATTAGTTATGTTTTAGAAGCGTCATTTAGTGTTTTGCCAACTCCCCTCCCAACCACTCCAAAACAGAGGTCTCGTAGATTTTCATCCTTAATCCGTATTAGACTCTTATATAAGTCCCCGATGTATATAATACAGTGAAATACAGTATTACAGTATAACATTAGGGGTGTATATCGGACCGTCGGACTACTGAACTGTCGGAAATTCGGGTTGTCGGATTATAGCTACGTTTTCGTAGGTTCTAGTAAACTATTGAATAAAATTTTAGAATTCATGCACAAAATAATCTACTGAGGAAAGTTCAAATCAACAGAACAGTGGCGGATCCAGAACTTTTATAAGGGGGCTCTGACTGACCTAAGGGAAGGGGCGCTCAGTCATGCTTCAGTGATTCCTATATAATCAACTAAATTTTTCCCACAAAGGGCGGCCCGCCCCCAGGATCCGCCTATGACAAAAGTAACTGTATACGTCTTATAAAGAAAAAAAAGTGAATATATACTATAAGCACACAGGCCTACATATATATATAACAAGAGTGCACACGCTGAAATGTCTCGCCTTCTTTACTAATCATTGATATTATGTTGATAGTCCTAAATATAAAGCTTTATTACAACTGTCACATAAACTTAACATTAACCAAGAAACTAAACATTGACCAATGAACCATGAAAATGAGGTCAAGGTCAAATGAACCATGCCAGGCAGGCATGTACAGCTAATAATTCTTCCATACAACAAATATAGTTGACCTATTGCTTATAGTTTAAGAAAAACAGACCAAAACACAAAAACTTAACACTGAGCAATGAACCGTGAAAATGAGGTCAAGGTCAAATAAAACCTGCGCGACTGACATAAAGATAATAAAATATTTCCATACACCAAATATAGTTGACCTATTGCATATAGTATTAGAAAAAAAGACCATAACTCAAAAACTTAACTTTGACCACTGAACCATGAAAATGAGGTCAAGGTCAGATGACACCTGCCAGCTAGACATGTACACCATACAATCATTCCATACACCAAATATAGTAGACCTATTGCATACAGTATAAGAAAAACAGACCGAAACACAAAAACTTAACTATTACCACTGAACCATGAAAATGAGGTCAAGGTCAGATGACACCTGCCAGTTGGACATGTACACCTTACAGTCCTTCCATACACCGAATATACTAGACCTATTGCTTATAGTATCTGAGATATGGACTTGACCACCAAAACTTAACCTTGTTCACTGATCCATGAAATGAGGTCGAGGTCAAGTGAAAACTGTCTGACGGGCATGAGGACCTTGCAAGGTACGCATATACCAAATATAGTTATCCTTTTACTTATAATAAGACAGAATTTAACATTACAAAAAATCTGAACTTTTTTTTCAAGTAGTCACTGAACCATGAAAATGAGGTCAAGGACATTGGACATGTGACTGACGGAAACTTCGTAACATGAGGCATCCATATACAAAGTATGAAGCATCCAGGTCTTCCACCTTCTTAAATATAAAGCTTTTAAGAAGTTAGCTAACGCCGCCGCCGCCGGATCACTATCCCTATGTCGAGCTTTCTGCGACAAAAGTCGCAGGCTCGACAATAAAACCTTTAAGTTTTTCAGCAAGAACTGCACCCAGGAATAAAATATATTACAAGCCTTACTTTTCGAAATATTAAAGCGCCGTCCCAAATAACCAAATATCAAACTAAGTGTTAACCTCATCAGTACGATCGAGCAACAGCTGATCTGCAATATCGCAGTTGAAAATAAAATTTGTGTAGGAATTCCACTAAAGTTAAGAAAACTTAGTTACATAAGTATACAATAAGGCGTCACTGTCATTCATAATATTTCTTAAACGGATGACGAGGTTCCCCCCCTCCCCCACCATTATTTAATTTTGAACTCCTTACTCCTCTGTAAACACTTTTTTTGTCTGAGTTAATATTGTCGGAATGTCTGTCCATTTTGCAGCAGAAAGATACTATAGAAGTCGTCATGAATGAAAAAAGTTCGTCTCTTCACACTGGGTTGATTTGCTTGCAATTATAACTACAAGTAGCCTCAGGGTTGGTTATTAGCTTCATTTATGGTTAATTCAGACATTTTACCGCTTCCACTACAAAGTTTGGGGCACGCCCTCCCCTTTTTTCAAAATCCTGGATCCGCATCTGATGTCGCGGTGGATCTTCTATACAAAAAGAGACAGATGCACTGTAGTCATCGGATTAATTTTTATAGATTAATTTAAGTTTTTAACAGTCGTTTTACAACGTGTAAACATTCGTCGGCCAGTGTTATTTTACTTTCATAACAAGTTTTATTTAAAAAAAAACGGATTGTGTGCAGTGGCGCATCATCCAAAAAAAAAATGTCCGGACCATACAAAAACCTGTTTATGCACAGTTTTTTTTATGTTTATACGGCTTTGATCCACTCAGGTTTGTTGGCTCGTCTGAAGGCATCACATAAGACGTATAAGGAATCAAATGAGGGCAGTCATTGTGCAACTCGTTGTGTAATTCGCATATTGATTTTTTCCACACCTGAAGTTTTTTACGATTATTTGTACAACTATTAACTGCACAAGAAATGCATCTATGTTTTTTATAACTTTCGGCAGCATCCATAGTAAAATAAATAAGAAAATAAAAGAAATACAAATGTAAACAGAAAATCGATAATGTTTTGATCAAAACACGTGCGTTATTTTTCACGGTTGTAATGGCGGATCGGTCACGTAAGAGGTTAATGGATGCGCCCATGTTTTCTAGGTCAATTACAGATAAACCCGTCTATAGAGAGGCTTTCAGGATCTATGGTATCGGTACGAAAATCTTTAAAATGTTGTTCTGTAACGAATATTCAAGTGTAATTTTAAAAAGCTTCTTTTAATCTTTACAAGTTAAAAATAAAACAGAAAACGCTGCTGCAACTATTTCAAAAATTTTACAGAATGAGACTCCGTATAACTTAGTTGTCCAGTTTTCATTTATTATTAAAATCAATAATTTTTTGGAAAAGATCAAATGAAGATTAATGTTTAATTCTATGGATTTTTTATGGAATGTGGTTTTTTTTTTTTTTTTTTTTTATGGAATATGGGGTTTGCAGTCCATATGTTAGTTTCTACCAAACAGTCTGTTATGGCATAAAATAGTTTTCGAAATCCTTTCAATTTTCTGATTTGTAATTCACAGGTATCGTTAAGATACTAAATGTTTTGGGTGAAATTAGAATTTCTTTGAAAGTTATATATCACTCCCGTTATGTAGACATCTGATACAATTCGTTCGTTTCCCTGAATACACATATATTATTTAAACATGTATGCCATCATGTATAGATTTTTTGTATATTCAGTGGATTATAACATAATTATTGAAAATCAAATATTGAACAATAATTTGTATTGTCCTGAAGCATATAAAGAACAGCTTGTGATAAACAGAATACAAATTACATAACCATATCAGAGACATATTTATATACAAGCAAAACTAAGTCGCAATATCGAATGATTTTAATTATTAATTCAAAGATGTCATGTACAAGTCTAATTTCAGCTCATCAAAAATAGTCTTCGAAACAAAAACAAAAATTCCATGAATTTGAAAAATACCATTCTTCAACGTTTGAAAACGTAATAGAAACAGTACGAGACATGAGAAGAAGAAAAAAACAATATCTTATTACTTCCATTCGCATTTATCCACCAAATATAATTTAATTATATGACTTCAGCTACTCGCATATCTGTTTAACTGAGACCCTTAGGGGGTGTGGATGGGGGTTTACAGAATAAAGAAAAATGGGCAAAAAATATAAAGAATAGAGAAAAATGGACCCAAAAAATAAAGAGAGAATAATGAGGTGCTAAAATATAAAGAATAGAGAATAATGAGCAAAAGGTATACAGAATAGAGAAAAATGGCCTAAAAAAATAAAAAGAATACAGAAATGAAGGAACCCCCATCCAGACCCCCTTATGAGTATTTTTCTTATAAGGTCTTTCTACAACTCCAGAATTTTAATTGTAGTTTAACATGTTAAGAGAATTATCATTTCATCGCTTTGCACACAAACAACACCGACGTTAAATCTTACTTGATCTTATTCGAAGTACTTGTGCATAAGTTAAAAATTAGTACAACAATCAACAACTTTTAATTTGATAGATATACAAATTTTAAGAAAGAAAACATAAACGGCCACGGTAAATATCATTCTCATATCCAACTTTTCTAATTCATTAATTGAAAAATAATAAAGGCGTTTCCTTACAGAGGAAAACTCTTTTCCGTCGTATTTTAACCAATTTTCCGTTCAGCTACAAATGTACATATTCTGTATCGTATTTTTCAATTCAAAAGTATTTGTGGTTAGACATACAAATATGTATTTGACATATTTCTCAAAAACTTATTATCCACCCCCTTAAATTCATATTCAAATAAGAAATAAAACTTACCGTTTGGAAATCAAGCGATGTTTATAAATGCTTGTGATGTTGATAAACCTCTACGTACATAATGGGTTTCACAGGAAGGAAGAACGAAAATTAACGATAACTAACACTTTACATCAATGAAAAATATGTCATTTTCTATCCATCCCAACTGTTTTTACTTAATTACACATAAACTAAAACCTTTTGAAAATCCCAATTCATTAGCTTGATTAGAAGACCCCGAACTAACGAAGAGGCATACAACTCATAAACCCCCAGATGCATGACTACTGATAATAACTCGCGCTGTGTATTTGTCGATATTTTCATTAAAAAGTGTGTAAACATTAATTATAGTAAATTAACACAAAATATGGATTTAATTAAACACTTGTATCTGTTATATGTGACCCATGTTTTAAAAACCATAAGTGATTCTCTCTACAGTCAGTGGATTCAGTACAGTTACAAGATTTAATATACTGATATGATTGGGTAATATATGATAAATTGTATCTCTTATCTATCCAAGGTTACGTAAGTAACCGAGGACACATGACACACCGAAAGTATTCAATTCAAAAATATTACCTGTAATCAGATTATTGAAGTGGACATTCATAAAAAATATTTAAAAATAAAAAACATGTATAACAACAATACCGAACTCCAAGGCAAATTCAAAAAGGGGAAGTCCATAAAAACTGTCAAAACCAAACGCTATCAATCAAGATTGAAATAAACAATTAATTTCCCCATAGGCGACAATGATAGCCTGTTTCGAGATACAGACTTTAGAAAGTTGATTTTTTTAACGAAACCTTGCTAGAATTAAAGAAAAGTTATTAGGACAGTATTTTTTGGTCCAAGAAATATAGGTTCGCGTTGCTTTTCTTAGCGTAATTTGTACTTATCTCCCATGCCTATCAATTTTGCACTTAAAAATACGTGTCTCATCCTAGCGTTTAAAAGACATCTCAGTTCCGTTAGGGCTAAGGAAAATAATTTATTTGGCCTTTGGTATAATGCAGAATGCACGAAGTCTCTAATAACAAAATATAACGGGCGCACATATCAACCAATCAGGATTAGCTATACTCTTAATTCTGAATACCATGTTACGCCCATAAAATCTAATGGTTGATTGTAACCTCAAAGAAACAAGTGAAAAACAACTCTTGTCATATTCCGGACTTGGTACCGGCATTTTCCGAAAAAAGCGGTGGGTAAAACCTGGTTTTATAGCTAGCTTAACCTCCCAGTTGTATGATAGTTGTTTATAGTTCAGTTATAGTTACAAAGTTGGGTGAGCAACCTAAACAGATATAACTAGTTAATGTGACGTACAATAATTGGGATCCAGCAGCCAAAACTTAGTAAACGTACATCACAGACATAAACACAACTAACTAAAAAAATTCAAACAAACCAATTAATCTAACAAAGAAGGTGTAGTAGATACTGAATCTTAAAAAAGTTTATGTCGTTGATAGTGCATACCGTATATTGTATATACTTACGCTTTCTCGGCCAGATGTATCTTTATCTCATATTGGTCAGCAAAGAGGGGCGAAAGATACCAGAGGGACAGTCAAACTCATACATTGAAAATAAACTGACAACGCTATGGCTAAAAAATAAAAAGACAAACAGAAAAATAATAGCACACAAGACACAACATAGAAAACTAAAGACTAAGCAAAAACTGGGGGTTATCCCAGGTGCTCCGGAAGGGTAAGCAGATCCTGCTCCACATGTGGCACCCGTCGTGTTGCTTATGTTATTACAAATCCGGTAAATAGTCTAATTCGGTAGGTCACATTCGTGAAAAGGGACGGTTATTGTATGTACGACATAAGGAACATATCCGATATCATCTGTGAAACGGTTGTTCCATAACGGTCAACCAACTCGTGATGGCGTCCGTAATATTTACGAAGGGATGATTTCAACTTCACCATTTGGAACTCTTGGTTTAATAGCTTCCTTGTGAGCAGCAACCCTCTATCAAGGAAATCATGATAGGAAATACAAGCCCGGGAATATCATTAACTATTCAAATACATTTTGTTTTCATTGTCTTAACACTCTACAAAAATCTTCAAATTCGTGAATAATCGATTGCTCTTTGCTTTGCGTCCAGTGTCAAATATTTCGTGGATATTCAAGACGCATTCTGACAAAAAAAAATATAAAACTGAATGGATGTTTAAGTAATACGATTATTGATTTGTGCTCTCCATCCAATTACTATGATTTCATAATATGAAGTCAAATGGCGGATAAAAATATTCGATAAAATCAGAGTCTGATCTGTATTAAATCAAGTAATGAGGCAATTAACTTTAAACGCATCTATACAGTCAGCTGATCGAATATTATCAATAGGATAATTGTGTCGTCCCTAATAGAGATTTACAATAAGTGTCTGACTCCGACCCGAGTCCGACTACGAGTCATAGTAAGACAGTTTAAATGACGGGGGCGATCTCAAAACATTAAAAATATTGTAAACACTGTGCTTTAATCATTATAATACTAATTGAAAAGTTGTTTTCGGCGATTAACAAAACTCCCACAAACTTCAACAATGGCTTTTAGTTTGTGACGAGGATGCCTCCAAAGAGTTTCCATGACTTTATAGCATTTCAACTCGCCAGTAACATGTTCACTGGAAACTCGGTATTCTGTTATAAGCCGGGTGTACTTTTCTTTAAAAAATTGCCAGAGAAACCGTTATTTCGTTCATAACCGTTGATACGCTGACATCAAATTACGTAGAGAGAAAATGGTACGACGGATAAGACGTTGATCATCATCCATGTCCTGTACATACACAAAATACATAAATATACGTATATGCGTATTTTCTTTTAATTCGACCTGTTGATACTATTTTTAATACTTTTTTGTTATTTTATATTAATATGGATCTTGTCTGTATACCAGCTTTGATTATTTGGAATATCTACTAATTTTCACTTCTTCATACTACATTTGTATGAACATCAAGATTATGCTCCTTTAATCTGTACAGGAAGTTTTATTGTTGATATTTACCCTTATGTATCTAGTGTTAAATTAGGTATTTATATGACAGACCTTTCTTGGTATTCCTAATTATTGGAAGATTTTATATAGACAGAAAAAGTATACCTAAAACGACAAAGTTATTTTTCATTTACCTGTATATATTATGAAAACCGGTTTTTTCAAAATTGATTATTTTCTAAGGGTTAAATATTTCGCGGTGGTGTATTGCCATGGCTTTATTTGGACTTGTTTGTTTGCTTTTTGGCCTTGAATGTTTGTCCCTAATATTTTATTAACTATGTATTTACTTTCAGGTATCACAGATCGAATTTATTCGTTCATAGTTTGTTAATTTACGTTTTTGATTGAGTTAAGCCTTCCAATTGATGTTTTATCGTGTGTTTTCTATGTTGTGATGTTATACTATTGTTTCAGAAAAAGGAGAAGGTTTGGTACCATTAAAACGTTTAATCCCGCTGCAAATGTTTGCACCTGTCCTAAGTCAGGAATCTGATGTACAGTAGTTGTCGTTTGTTTATGTAATTTATACGTGTTTCTCGTTTCTCGTTTTTTATATAGACTAGACCGTTGGTTTTACCGTTTGAATGGTTTTACACTAGTACTTTTGGGGCCCTTTATAGCTTGTTGTTCGGTGTGAGCCAAGGCTCCGTGTTGAAGGCCGTACATTGACCTATAATGGTTTACTTTTATAAATTGTTATTTGGATGGAGAGTTGTCTCATTGGCACTCACACCACATCTTCCTATATCTATATAAATGTATCTCCATTTTCCTTTTCTTCCGTACTTGAATATAAAATAGCCCTACTGTGTATAGTTGTATGCGGGTAGCTGTAATTTAAAAAAAATAAAGATTTAAATAAAACCATCACATCTTTGTGTCACTTTTGGGGATGGCGGGGAACCTTACTATTTAATAGTTGAAAATAGTTTCTGAAATACCCTTTTTTAGATTCATTTTAAAATTACGGCCTATACAATAAGCTCCATTTTCAAACATAATTTTCTTACTCCGAAATGTAGTTTGTGCTCATTGTTGAAGGGCGTACGGTGACCTATAGCTGTTAATTTCTGTGTCATTTGGTCTCTTGTGGAGAGTTGTCTCACTGGCAATCATACCACATCTTCTTTTTTATATTCTCGTTTATATCTAGATCACTATTGTCATAATAAAAAAAAGTCCGGAAAAGAACGGGGGAAGGGAGAATCATACTCTTTCTCTTTCAACGGGAGAAAGGGAGAATCTCTCTCTCTCTCATAACATCATTGCTACTGCAAATCTTGAAGCAAAAAAAAAAAGAAAAACACCGTAAAATAGGAAAAGGGGCCTTTGATGCAGTTGGTGCGGAGGAACTATTAAAAATATGAAAGATTCATAACAAAGCAGGTCCCAAAATTGTTCAAAAGCCTAGTTGTGAATTTAGATTCATCTGACAGTGATGAAACTGTTATGGTTCAATGATGTCGTTGCACAAATAAGTAAAACAAAATTATGAAAAAACAAGTCTTTTTAATATATCATATTTATTAAAAAGAAGAAGAAAAGAAATTTTTAAACATATAACTCATATACATTTAACCTAATACATTTGCTCCTTAACAGCATGAGTTTTGGATTGTACATAGTTTATTTGTGTTAAGCTGTTCTTGTTTTTAGGAAGAAAAAGTATGAAAAGTCAAACAATCATACAAAACAAATGATTTGTTTTCTCATAAAAATAATTGCAAACAAGAGTATGCATTTCAATTCACTCGCAGCTATAAAAAAAAACCCAAGTTTTCTGATCCAACGCGGTTTGAAACAATTTGCAATCATTCAATAGAAAAAAGTTGCTTCAAAATAAAAAAAAAAGAAATACAAAAAAAGATGAACTATAGTATTAATCAATTTCATCAGTAATGAAATAATTCATCAGTTAGGAAAGGACCATTTCACTTGAAAATGTTTTTGTTTTTCTCAATAGAATAGAGAACATACACCGATATAAGTTATCAGATAACACGAGCAAAAGATTGTTGTGAAAATTATTGGAATTCTGAAAAAATTGTTAGAAAGAGTGCATGAAAAAGCGATTTCTTCAACATGTTCAACCCTCTAGTAAAAAAAAATCAATTTGATGAATGCTTTTTTTAATCACATTGCAACGCAAAGATTTATCTTTGACACGGTAAATTTAGGATGTGTACAAATTATTTTGAGATCACCCCTATACCTTACCTGTATGATTAGTAGTCGTACTCGGACTCGGACTCGGAGTCGAACAGTTATTGTAAATCTCTATTAGGAATACTAATGTAAATACAACTCTCTCTCGAAAAAAAATAGTGTTTATATAAGCATGATCGGAAGGAAGAAGTACAGAAACTCGAGTTTCACAATACGTTTTTGTCCCTAAAATGCAGAAAAATGAGTCTATAAAGGCACTCATTGTCAGAATATCAAGGATGATATAGTGATAGTTGGATGATATAGTGATAGAGGGATGATATAGTGATAGTGGGATGATATAGTGATAGTGGGATGATATAGTGAAAGTGGGATGATATAGTGATAGTTGGATGATATAGTGATAGTGGGATGATATAGTGAAAGTGGGATGATATAGTGATAGTTGGATGATATAGTGAAAGTTGGATGATATAGTTAAAGTTGGATGATATAGTGATAGTTGGATGATATAGTGATAGTTGGATGAAATAGTGAAAGTTGGATGATATAGTGATAGTGGGATGATATAGTGATAGTGGGATGATATAGTGAAAGTGGGATGATATAGTGATAGTGGGATGATATAGTGAAAGTGGGATGATATAGTGATAGTGGGATGATATAGTGAAAGTGGGATGATATAGTGATAGTGGGATGATATAGTGATAGTGGGATGATATAGTGATAGTGGGTATTTTTTTAATCGAGATTATGTCAAGATCTTAATCTTCTTGAAGCTTATCAAGTTTTTCCGTGAATAAATTCAACAGAGCCTTGAAAAAGAATAGGACATCATGCCCCGCTCGCACTATATCTTATGCCCATGTTCAGTAAACATGAAATCGGAGTCAAAACCGGGCGGACGGACAAATGGGTGGACAGTCCAAAAACATTATGTGGCTACTACTATCGTAGACAAGGCCTAAAATAATGCCAAACATTTGACACCAATACCAAATTTAAAAGCAATTACCTACGAGGCTCCTAACTGTGGACATGGGACACAGGCATTTGTCTCTGAAAAAAAAACTCTAATTATTTTACTTTAACTGTTGCGTTTTCTAATAACTTAGCCATTCGTTCAAATTTTTTGTTATTTATTTTTTTCCCCCAAATATATTGAGTTTCAATTTGGCAGTGCATCGTAAGCCTAATTGGCTGGCTGTAATGTACTATATGTATTCATTGCATATATACAGGTTGCATCATAATAAACCATCATGTATAGGTATTTTGTCAGAGACATATGCCTGTGATATGAGATGGTATGATTGGTAAAACAAAGATTTTTTTTAAACCAAAATACTGTACAATGCTCAAAGTAAATTTGTGTATAGAATTTCAGAACAGAAAGGCGAATAAATGAAACAGTTTACTCTAATATCAAACTGTACTTAAGCACTTTGACCTATAATGGTTTACATTTATAAATTTTGACTTGGATGGAGAGTTGTCTCATTGGCACTCATACCACATCTTCTTATATCTAATTAAGCAAGTCTATTAACCCGATATACACAAGACGTACAGATTTCACAACAACAGTAGCATGATAATCTTTGAAATTAAGTCTGTAAGGTCAAAGGAAAGGTTTGTACTGCATTCTTATATCTTTTTGCTTTATAAATAAGTCTAACCATTAAAGGGTAGGCATAAAATACATCATTAGTTTAATTCAATCAAATGAAATCATGCTCCTTAGATTTGAGATAATATTTAGTAAAAGCTAGGATTAATATATGTGTGTATCCCTTGCCAAATTTTTTAATCAACATTATTTAGCAGTATATTAATGCTTTTCATTAATTTTATTGAACGTGCTTTTGAATTCATTATTTTAATGAATAAAAAGGAAATGTCTGTTATACGTTAATGTAACAGCAACCATACAACATAAGAAAATTTGGCTGTTGATAATTTCATAATGCAATCATTTTCACGATTGCGTCATAGAGAAATATTTTTTTCGAAAGCTTATGAAAAGATATGTTGGCAAGATTTCATAACAGTTATAAATATGTGATTCAAAGAATAAAAATAATCAAAGAATCAATACTTGAAAGGTCCTGAAAGATGCAAATATCAAATATTGACCCCCTCCCCCAAAAAAACACACAACTTAAACACACACACACACACACAAAAAAAGAGAAAAGAAAAAAAAGAAGTCCACCCACGCAAAACCAGAAGATCCATTAAATCAATCAAAATACTTTGATATTTGAACATATAGTAGATCAGAAGGAAAAAAATCATAAAACCACTTAAACTGTCAGACTCGTGTGATCAATGAATCTTTCAATATATGCACCCTCGGATAAAGAAGACATATAAACGTGTGCGTTAATTGGTATATTGAATCATCAAGCATCTTTGACGAGGTGTCACTTTTGGAATGTGGGATATGGGTGGGGGAGGGGTAAAAAAAAATGAGGAGGAATATAGGGGTGAAAAAAAGTGGGATCTGGGAAAAAGAAAGAAAAATAGTGGGATTAAAAAAATGAGCACCCCCTGTCACCCCTCAAACGTTTGCGTTAATTGATATAACGAAACATTCTCAAGCTTCTTGGTCATCTCTTTTACTGAAGTTTAGTTTTGTTTAGCAGATGAAGTTCAAGTATATATTCATCGGTGTACAATGTACATTTTTATTTTGTTTAAGACTGCAGTTATTGCGAAATCGGCATATTTCAAGTATATAGGTTTATCTCAATTTTCGCTTTTTTTTTAATGGGTCCATCTCTCAGAATTACATCGTGAATAAATAATCCAGTTGCACAAAAGAATACTGTTATTAAAGTGACTTGTGATGTTTCCTTCGACAAATCAAAATTCCAAAATTTTCTTTTTGAAAGTCCCTTTTTTAACTTACGTCTTCCTAGTGCATTTGTTTCTTCTTTTGTTCTTTTTAAAACCAATTCTTCATCATTTCTTGTCAGAGTTATGAGTTTGAGTTATTTCCAGTTGTTTTTGTGTGGAGTTGTTTTTGACTTTATTTATGTTTATGAATGAAAGTAGATATGAAAATGAGACATTTGCAAATTAAAATTATATCGAAGATTACCTGACATACGAAAGGCAACGTATACAGTTTTCAACAATATAGACAGGTGTTTATATCATATGTCCAACTCAACCCCCTCCCCTCGAGTTCAGTCAGAGTTGGGATACCAATTAACAGACGGACCATAACAAATTTGCCATAAATAACACCAAGTTCTGTAAATGATAAACAGCACTGATATGTACTGGTCTGTAGGTAAAGAAATCACTGACTTTCACATTTCCGGATTTTGTAGATATATGGGCACATATACATATTGTAGGGCTAATTTATTTTTAGATACTCATCCCCCTTATTATTTCGGTAATGATTATCTTAACCCTATATGTAGTATTGGTATAAAAGACGACACGGCAGTTACAAGTCAAACAATTATACCGTATAATGCTTGCATGTACAGAAGGCAAGTTTAAAGTGCCTTCTATAAAAAAAAAATCATGACATTTCATACTCGTTTGTAATTTTCCATATATACCAGCCCCGTAGCCAGGAATTTCCAAAAAAAAGGGGGGGTTACAGCGGTTAGTCACAGTTCCAACAAAACCCCTAATCCCCCTTGCTACGGGCCTGTCTACAATACCCCAAGGGTGACTGGGGTACAGAAAAAATACCACTCTTGGTCATCCACTCCGACCGGAGGAAAACCCTTCCCAAAGTGGCCGTCCGTTTGTCTGTGCGGGATGTATAAATATGCAGCCACGTCCGGTCAGAATGGGCACGTGTAGAGAGAGTGCGACACTATTTGAAGGTTGGGAACCATTGCAACAACTCTTTGGGTGGTCCGTATAGGTAGCTTGTTGCAAGGCTAAATTTCTGTTCCTTTCCATATATCTTCATTTTACAGGGACATTCCAAATTTGTCGGCTTTCATCCCGGTATGCCCCTATTACAGAAGCTACCTATTGTATTAATTGTTAATTTATTTATTTATTAATATCGTCCTAAACATGCATGAAATATTTGCCACTAGACGTAAAGCACACAACAACAATCAATCAATCAAAATCTAGAAGTTTTAAAGATCATTTACCGGAGCAAAATGTGGGACCGAAATTTGTATTTATTCGTGTTACTGTATAACATGGTTATCTTACACTTTCAAACTCGGTGTATTATACTAATTATTATACTTATATTGCTCCAATTTTTCTAATGGACATCGGTACGGTTCCATAAATTTACTGTTTTAGAAATGACTGCACTCTGTCCATAAACTGCTATATGGGTTTAGTTTGTTAAATATCAATGTAATAAGTTTAGTATAATATACTCACTTGTAAATCAGAGAAAAATGATACTATATCCGCTTGAATACATTCCAACTTGAAGCAAATGTGTTTTTTTTTCAAGAAATTCTGTTATGCAAGCATATCTTAGTGAAATTGCTATTTCACAAAAAATAGACACAATAAAGTAATTCTTCCAACTGTGTATCAATCTAACCTATATAGTTTCCTTTAATCCCTAGTTCATGAAATAAGCTTTCAATAGTATTAAGTGATGTTTAGATAGAATGATACGCGAAGCCATACAACGAAATGATTTCTTTGCGGTGATGTCAAATCGTTGGATTAAATATCCCAATCACAATACAAGTGTAAAGTTTAGTATGGTATTGACAAATAAATATGTCAAAGTTACCATTTAGTTTGTTGTTATCGCCGGCCAGTGCAAACAACGATCAAATCGGGCTCGCCATTCGCTATGAGTTTTAAAAAAAATTGTTCCTGGAATTATCTTCGACAGTTATCTAAAAGAACATTTTTATAATGAAAAATCGTTCCTTTTAACTTGTTCGTTTAATTTGGAGAGTTTCTGGAAAAGCTGGTGTTTGCTAAGAGACGAGGATACACTTTATTTCTAAAAACAAATAAGTCCTTCCATTCAATGAACCATCGGACCTTGAAAAACAATACAATAAATATTTTATCTAGAATATGATATTCCGGAAGGATCAGCTGGGAATATACATGCGGACATAAAAAAACAATAGTAAAATATAAAAGGTATATCTAAAACCGAAACCCTCCAGTTTTTCAACTTCCTTGAATACAAAATGCATCATTGAAGTGAAGAAACGATCTGTGAACGGTGTGGTAGTTGGTAATTAAGGGCATACGATACAGTTTCGATCCTATAATGATTTTTTTACGAAAATTTGCATACAAGCTATTTTTCACCTAAGCAATTCAAATATGTAATAAAAAATATACCTTCATGTGCTACTTTAAGAGATAAAAGGGGTCGAAATTTTAGACATTTACTCAAAATTTCGGTTTTTTGGACATTTCTATCCTTTGGAAAGACACATCTAACTTTTTTATGTCAACAGATAAACACAAGCGGATTTTTGTAGAAACATTATGAAAATCTTCTTAACATAAATATGCTCTTAATATGTACAACATTTCTTTGAAAATAATTAATTTTTAACAAAGTTCCAGGATTTTAGAGAAAAAAAACGGATATTTTTGCGGCATATCTATCAAATTTTAAAAAATGTCAATGTTGACTTTTTCATTAAAATTGGTACAAATAATCTTCATACTTAACCAAACCTAATGCCATTTTAAAAAAGAGGGGTCCATGTTCTCGTTTTCAAGTTAAATCAGTTTAAGTCATGAGAAACAGTCAAAAAATGCCTCTTTTCTCGATATGTCACAGTTTAACGTCGCGAAAATAACATTTTACTTTAGCAACGTCATTACATCCCCTGTTACTGTATCGTATGCCCTTAAAGACTTCAATTTGACGCTCACATCGAAACCAATGGATATTACATCGACTTCCTCATCAAGATATCGATATTGTATCGAAGAAAACTCACAGAAGTTGAACCATCTATTAAGTCATACCATACAAAAAATATATTTGGTATCATATTTAATATAAAACAAAAAAAAAAGCACAGATATCTTTAAATTCATCTGTTAGCAGAAATATAAATAGGAAGAAGTGTGATAGTATTGCCAATGAGAAAAAATATCCAGCACAGACCTAAAGATGAGGATATAAACAACTTCTTCTTCAGTTGTACAACAAAACTTCAGGATACTGAAACCGATTACATGTCGTTGCGCATACGTGTAATTTACCAAAATTTAGTTATCTTGTAAATGCCAAAGAATAATATATAAATTTGACAAAAGGGCACTGTACGGCAATCACAAACTAGCAAAACCCAAACCGTAAAATAGGCTAAAATAAGAGCCTCTGCTTAACAAACGTAAAAATAAAATCAACAGAAAACCACCAGCCTGACTTAGGTTAAAAAAACAACAAATTAGACGACAACCAATGAAATAGAGGCTCCTGAGTTGGGACGGGTACTTATAGAATTTGGCGGAGTTAAACATGTTCGTGAGTGCCCGATCAATCATCCCCATAATTCGGAACAGTGATGTTACAGCACAACATGAAAACAGACTGTAAAAATCAGTTTGGGAAAGGCTTGAATCATTAGATCGACAATGAGCAAACACGATACCGTTACAAAAAATCTATAAAGACACAAAGTACCGATCTAAGAGTACTTAATATGACATTTCTCCAAAAATAAACTATTACACATTTTTGAAAGGACAATTAATGACGTGCGTAATGGCATTTTCAGTTCTTCACAATATTTTGCAACTTTTTTTTTATGAAAAATATTTTTGATCACGTCTTCCTATATAAATATTAGTTTTTCAGTTTTTCGCAATATTTACACCTTGTGCATAGTTTGTATGATTAGGGATATCCCCGGCATCGATCAGGTAATTTTATAACCCATGGCTGCTTCATGATTTCGCGTGCTTGGAGCCCGACTTTATCCCACGGCTATACTTGGGAATGAGGGGGTTTCATTCGCCAACATCATAAACGGTATATATAGGAAATCAAGACACAATCTTGTGCAGTGCTCATGATAAATTGTATACAGAATCTAATGTAGAAGAAAAGAAACATTTTAATCTTGTTCAAACTTTAAAACACTACTGGGCGAATTGATATAAATTCTCAAAAGTACCCGATGCAAGGATTGATTAACAACATTAAACTTTAACCTTAATCAATAAGTCTATTAACCCAACAAGAAAGTATGATTCATGCCCGGTTGTGGAGTCATATATATCCACAATTAATCTAAATTTGTGATAAATTTGTATATATATTGACGAATTTATGATACATCTACTGATTTCTGTTTCACTTTTTTTGATAATAAACAACATCATTAAAATCCGAGACGTTAAATAGTGCAAGCACACGCATATCGAAGTTCATCTGAGACGTTAAAAAGTGCAAGCACACGCATATCGAAGTTCATCTGAAACCGTTAAATAGTGCAAGCACACGCATATCGAAGTTCATCTGAGACGTTAAAAAGTGCAAGCACACGCATATCGAAGTTCATCTGAAACCGTTAAATAGTGCAAGCACACGCATGTCGAAGTTCATCTGAGACGTTAAAAATAGTGCAAGCAAACGCATATCGAAGTTTGAATTGTTTTGGGGTATTTATTGAATTGTTATACTTTTATGGATCGAAAGAATCAAATAGTAGTAAATGATTACAGATAAATATTTGTTTCAAACATATAAACTCATAATACAATTCAGGTTTCAGCTGGGAATTTTTTTTTGTATTAGCATGGAAGTATTGTAATACTTTCATGGTATTAGCTATATTGTAATTATTTATATTTATCATATATTTAGTATAAAACACAGCAATTTTGTATATCTAATAAAGGTTCTTTTTCCAGTCTGTATCACCTACCCTGTATCGCATACCTGGCGTGACGTCATAAATTGAATGACGTCAACGTTTGACTATGACGTTCAGTTGCTGTATTTCTGGCATAGTTCCCACTTAAAAAAAGTCCTATCATTTCAACTAAAATCGATAATTTTCAAAAAAATATTACCCAGTAACTTTATGAGCGATCTTTATCAAGATGTATTATTTATTATTATAGTTGAAATGATAGGACATTTTTTTAGTGGCAACTCACGTTTGTCCAATGACTGTGTATATAGAAATCCCCTGTTTGTCTGTTAATAATCTTTGAATAGATGATACTTGGTAACATTGTTGTCCATATTTATGTATACAAATGAGCTCAGATTGTAGTATAATGGTTAAACTTAACAACAAATATTGGGAAGGTGTGTTGTATTCTATTGAGGGAACAGCTGACAGTATCGTTAGTGAATGCATTTAAATACATGGTATTAAAAGTATATTGAAAATGTAATAAGGTTAAGGGGACATTGCGGTGTGGATATTAAGCAAATAAGGAAGTCTATAAAAAAGTTAGCTGAAAAATACAGGTGAATCGTAATGTTCTTTCCTTGCTTATATTTTCGGACGATTTAATAAAAACGGATATCCCATGAATCTGATTCTATTCAATATATGATAAACAAAATAATACATGGCAAAATCCGTATCGCATGCTGTATCACCACGAGAAACCAATATCAGTCCCGAGGGCCGAAGGTCCGAGGGCTGATATTGGTTTCTCGTGATACAGCATGCGATACGGATTTTGCCACGTATTATTCTATATATACATTGTACTGATTTTGCCCATTATGGGCCCTCTTCAGTGGAAATACAATATAAATTTATCGTAATTTATCTTATAAACTAACTATCACGACATTTTTTACACAACAGAATACTTCATAATCGTTATAATTCAGTAAATGTCGTTTAGTTTACGTTTAATTTGAACACAATTAGTCTTTTTGATCACTTAGATTAGAAAGGTAAATTATTTAGACCATTAGTCCGCCAAAAGGGACATAATCGATAAACAAACGCTATTTTGATTCTGACTTTCAAGCGCTTGTGGGATCAATTGACATTGACAACGAACTTGGAAACTGATTTTGGACGTCTTCCTCTTGCAAAATGACAGCCCTTAGTATGGGCGCTTTTGGCGCCTATCGGTTACAATACAGTAAATATTTAAAAGAACAAGACGAGAAGGCGAGGAAAGAAAGTGAAGATCCGGAAACTGTGTGGGTAACAAAACGTTATATTCCAACAGATTTACGGACGACTGCACCTGTCCCTAGACACAAGTTATTAGCTCCAAAAGAACTTCCATTTCCAGACCGGCACTGGGTTCCCCCTACAGATCCACCACTCAGAGGTTTTGAACGGAAAACGCTGCCAGTCATTTTTAGATCTCATCCAAGTACAAGATCTGAACAGTATTCAACACTTCGACAAATGTTGCCGTCAAAGGGAAGTTATGGTACATTTCCACCTCCTCGCTGGGGAACTGGATGTGGTGTTCCAGTGGTGTATGAAGAGCGACCCCAAAAGAGATTTCCGATCATAAATAGTCCAATGACAATGTAAGTTATACGTTTTATTTTCAAATTCAAATATTTCTTTAAGTATGTTTCACTGTCACAGATACATGTACATGTACATGTACAAAATCTAACAGATCTCCTTATTTAAAACATTTTTTTCTAATTCTTTAAAACACCTTTTACTAATTCTTTTGCAAAAATTATATAATAAGTTTGAACCTAGTTAAAAACTATACAAGGGACGACCATGGCATGGGGGACAGGATAAATTTTTTTCAGATTGATCATTTATTTTCATCTGTTGCTACGCATGCCTTTTTTTCCTGCAGCTTTGCTAAGTGAGGAAATTTATTTTTATTTTCAGTTCTTACCAGGCTAAGTTATTCATTTTCAAAATCCTCCTGGCCCCCAAGAAAATCAAATAGTTGTCCCCTTATTGGATTTTTCCCCAAAGTGAAATGTTTTGTTTTTTTTAAATAAAAACAAAGAGTATAAAAAAAGAAAAGATAAAAAAATCTAACATAAGTGCATCAGCTTGCAATTTGGCTTCAGGTTTATCCTAGATGTAAAGCTGTCTTAAGATCATCAAAAATTGATGTTTAAAATTAACATGATTAAAGAATTGGGTACTCAAAAAGAAAAAAGTAGCCATCCAATTTTTAGGAATTTCTTAACAAGAGACACAAAGAGATGAAATCATTAAGGAATGTTTTACATTATTTATCATGTATGCCATGGACCATGCTGAAAATACTTACAATAAAGCCAGGTGTATACAGGCATATAAAAATGTTGCAAAATAAAAATAAGGAATCTATGTGGTATGATTGCCAATGAGACAACTGTCAACCAAAGTTCAAATGAAGTGGATGTTAGCAATTATAGGCAACCCTACAACCTTCAACATTGAGAAAACCCATACCGTATAGTCCGAGTGAGTGAGTGAGCTTTATAGACCCGACATAAAAAATATGAAACAATTCAATTGAGAAAACTAAAGGCTTAATTTATAACAAAACAATTTACGATAAAAACAAATACAATGTATAACAGACATGAACCAACGACAACCACTGAACTACAGGCTCCTGACTTGGGATAGGCACAGAACGTGGTGGGGTTAAACATGTTTGTGAGCGCTCATCCCTCCCCCTAACCTGGGACAGTGGTGTTACAGCACAACATATATGAACAAACTATAAAATTCAGCTGAAAAAGGCTTAACTCATTAGATTGATACAATGTTGAAAAACACCTTAGTAACACAAACACAGACCAGACATGGCAGGGTTATTCATACATTTTTTTTTATACATCCCTAACAACAAAAAAGACACAAGTACAGATCTGAGAGTACTCACAGTTACTGACATTTAGTTCAAAGCCTATAACAATAAATTTAAAAAATCATGTATCTAAGACTAAAATATAAATCAATAGATTCAATACACATCCAACATCCAATGGATTTAGTGTAAAGTATTCAATTATTCCAATGGATTTAAAAATAATAAATGGTTCATATAATTCTAATACAGTTTCATTATTCATAATGAATAAAACAAAACACACAAATGACATACATTTGTTAAAAAGTTATTGAGAACCAAAATTTAGTTTTCTGTGTTATGGAATTCCATAAGTCAGAAGAACAGCTATACATTCTTACAACTTTATTGTACAGAAAATCTTCACTTGACACATCTCCCTTTATTCTTACTGCAATTATGTTGTTCAAATAACTTTTGAGTTAAAACCCTTTTTCATTCAAAGAAGATGGTTGTAGAATGTATCCAAGTATTTTATTTTAAAAATCAGGTACCGAAAACTCAACTAATTGTTATTAATCTTAATCAAATTTTACATTGTTTTTGATTGACAGATGCGAATCATGTTGCAAATTGTCATTGTTTAAAAGTTTGTTTTCTTTTATGTTTACCCAATGGACTTATGGTGTAATGAGAATATATATCCACATTTATAGTTTAATCCCAAAAAAATTTTCAACTGTTTTGACAAGAAATTTATGATTTTTATGAAATATTTGACACATGACTTCATTGCTTATAAAAGTGAAAAGAACATCATTTGCTACTTTCATGTTTTATGGATTAACCTTCAGATTCATCACACCAAATTTATAAAGGAAGAATTCTGTTAAAAAAAAAGAAGGCTTTCTGGGTTTAGATTTTTTTTTTTGAAACTTTGTTCCCACCACACGCTTGTTTTACTTTATATATGTTGCTGTCTCCAATCAGGAATCCTGTTATTGATTAACTTTGTCATGTCTTAATGTTTTTGACATTTGGAGAATTTGGAGTTGATATCAGTACTTTGAAACACAAAGTATAGATTAAATTTATTTGCATTGTTTTACTTTCGGTGTTTTAGACTTGTAGAGCTTGACATATAGACAATAGGGCCCATATGCATAAAGCTTCTAAGTTAAGATTTGTTCCGAACGGACAGATTTTTCTACATGTCCTACGATAAATTAGTACTACGAATGGATATTTTAACTTAAGTGGTTTTATTCATATCAGCACTGTCTTTTATTGAAGCCAGTATGTTGACCTCTAGATGTCTATGTCATTGGTGTATACCCACTTCTCTTTTTACACTAGCAAAAACTGTTTTCTTTAGGGAGATGTAGCCTATAATTTTGTAAAAACGAAATACAATATTTAAATTTTGAAGTAGGCATGTATACACAGTTGGGTTTCAGTTGTAAATTCTTTTATTCTGTTCAACCCCGCCTTTGCTTAATTACATGACTGAGGTGTTTTAGTACTATTTTGGCAATCTAGGTACATCAATGAATTTATTTATAAAGACAGGTTTTAGAAACATTTGGGTATTCACAATTAATATTATTTTCATCAGTTATCGATATATATATGCTTAATTTTTCTTTAGAAGTAATATAGATTTATTAATCATGATCTAAATCAGAGCAAATTGTATAGCCGAATACTGAATAAATAATGGATATTATACACTTTGAGACAACTGTAACATGATGTAAGAGTCTCAGATTCACTGTAGAAAATCAATGCATGTATGTTTAATCGTCCTATATATCCACATTTTAATGTCCGACAAAGTTTGAATGTAGTTTTATGAATAGGTGATAATTACCCCAAAAAATACCGAATAGAGAGTAATAAGGTGAACATTAAAGCACTGTAAATAACAGTGTAAAAGTGGTTGAAACAATCAAGGATACCGAGCAAGAACTCCTCAGTATCCTCGTTCTTAACACCACGAAACACTTTTGTGTTAAAACCTTCTTAGAACGACTCTAGTCTCTCGTTGATGATCGAATTTGTAGTCAACATGTACATTGTACTTCAAATTAGTTTTCGTTTTTTCTTTAGTTAAATTTTGACAACTTTTAAGTGTTTTATCCTTCCGTCATTATCAGATGAGTTCATCTGATCTTGGATGGGCCTCCCGTTTTTCGGAAAATTTCTTTAACTATAAAAATTACAGCGTGAAAAGAAAGACTTGAGCCCCATCCGTTTTCCTAGGGACTTTTTTAAAATGATGAATTCGCCACAGGTTTTCAAAGGGCTGAAGAATCCAAACTAACATAAACAATTGCTATCCTATATATCATATATACAAAGCGAAGAGAATGGTACAGCTAAAACAGACATCGTAAAGGCTTAAGTAAAGTGATGTTTACGGATAAATAGAAGCGAATAGCTTGAAGATACTCCATGTTTAAAATGAAGAAAATATACTTTCGTATTGTCTGCTCAGTCCTGTCCTTTCCTCTTTTATGATATCAACTGGATTTATTACTATATAGATAGATATAAGAAGATGTGGTATGCGTGCCAATGAGACAACTCTCCATCCAAGTCAAAATTTATAAAAGTAAACCATTATAGGTCAAAGTACGGTCTTCAACACGGAGCCTTAACTGTTTATTTGTCAAACCCAAAGGATGACTTGGGTATAGAAATATGATCATACCTTGGTCTACTTCTAAAAAGTAAAATCCTTGTCAAAGTTGGGCGTCCGTTTCTCTGTGCGGAATGTATAAATTCGTAGCCACGTCCGATCAGAATGGGAACGTAAAATATGATGTCTCGTGTAGTGAGATTGTCACGTTAAGAATCATTAGAACTCTTTGAGGGGTCCTTAGGAAGCCTGTTGGCAAGATACTCTCTTTTTCTAGTGGCATTAAAAATATTCCGTCCATCATCCTGGTCGACCCCCAATTGTGTGTACTGTTAATTTGTTCTCGTCCTAAACCTGCATGAAATATTTGCCACTGGACGTTAAACAAACAACAATCAATCAATTTATTTGTCATAATCAACGCAACAAGTGCCAATACTGGAGCGTGAATTGCTAATCCTACCGGACCATCTGAGTTCACCCTTGCATTTTGGTGAGTTTCCTGTTGATGAATTTTTAGTTTTTTGTGGATTGGTGTTTGTCTTTCCGTCTTTTTTTTTTTGCTATGCTATTGTCTGTCTGCCTTCAGCGCCTGGGTTATATTTCCTCTTAAAATGAAAGAATGAAAATATTTATATAATAATCCCAAACCAAGAATCTCGTCATAAATATTATTGTCTCTTCATGTATTTTTCTATTGACAATTGTGTTTTAATATAAAAGATTTGGTACGATCGCCAATGTGTCAACTATCCACCAAAGTTCAAATGAAGTGGATGTGATCAATTATAGGCAACCGTACGACCTTCAACAATGAGAAAACCCATACCGTATACAAGTTGTCGGCTATAAAAGGCCCCGACATGAAAAATATGAAACAATTCAATTGAAAAAAACTAACGGCCTAATTTATAACAAAACAATTTACGAAAACTAATATGACAGACATGAAACAACGACAATCACTGAACTGCAGGCTCATGACTTGGGACAGGCACATACAGAATGTGGCGGAATTAAACATGTTTGTGAGCGCCCAACCCTCCCTAAACTGGGACAGTGGTGTAACAGCACAACATAAGAACAAACTATAAAATCAGTCGAAAAGGCTTAACACATCAGATCGATACAACGCAGATAAAATTAAACAAAAACACGGACCGGACGTGGCAGGGTATTTATCCATCCCTCATCCCTAACAACAAAAAGACACTTAAGTACAGATCTAAGAGTACTCGCAGTTACTGACAGCTAGTTCAACGCCAATAACAACTAATAAAAAAGCATGTATCTGATATTAAACTATCAATCAGTACACATCCAACATCCTAATGGATTTAGTGTAAAGACGTCATTAACAGTCAGAGAAAAACATGACCTTGTGCCAGGGCGGATCCAGAACCTTGATGTCTGGGGGCACCATGAGACCAAAATTAAATATTTAATTAGAGATTTATATATGCGAGTGTGGGTGGTAATGGTGGTGGTGGTGGTGGTGTGTTTTGGGAGGGGTCAAATCATCGTTTCTATAGTTCTATATCTTTTATTTTTACTATTTCACTCTATTCTTTATTCTTCTTCCAATTGATCTGTATTGTAATTGTCCTAAGCATGCATGTAATATTTGCCACTGGACGTTAAGCAACAAACAATCACCTCTTTATTCTGTTATTTATATTTATTTATATTTATTGGTCCCATTATTCTCTTTCTTTAAACCCATCAGAGACATATATTATATGTCTCTGATCCCATCATATCCTCATAAATGGTGACCCATTCCTAAACTCATACGTGTATGTACTTGGTAATTGAAACAGGAAAAATAAAATATACGTATTAGTTCCAGATTATGTTTTTAACGTACAATGGCGTTTTATTAATGATTATATATTAGACAGTGGCAACCAAATTCTTTTTGTGGAAAGAGGTGGGGTGGCATTTTTTTAAACAAATTATTGGTTTCCTTTGAAAATAGGAGTGAAAAGAAAATACGACATTTTAAATAGTTTAAAAAGTTTTGTTTGAAAAAAAGTTTGTTGTTGAATAAAGTCATACAAAAGACAGTTTGAAAGAAGAAAAATCACAAAATGGTAATGTGAGAATTTTGTTATGAAGACATATCCCATATATCGATACTAACATTCTTGGCACTAAACATATATTTGTACATATTTGTTTAAAACACAGATTTTGGTTAGTAATTTCTTTCCTGATCAGAAGATTTCACCTGTTAATCGATCTTAATCTATGATATTGTATTAAAACCAATAAAATATTCGTACTTTTCCAATCAACATGTACATGTATATAGTTTACATCAAATCTTTTAAAAGAGACATCACACACAGGTGTCAATATTTACACAACCTCCGATAAGGTGTCATAAATCACGCATGTTGAAGCTGGGGTTAATTAACGGTCAGTTAAGAAGTCAAATCAAGCTGTGATTAATTTCCGCTCTAGATAAGCAGATTCAGTAGCAATGAAATTATTTTAGAAATTTTTGGTGACCTGGACTGCCCCCGGTAAATCCGCCACTGTGTGCAATGCCAAAATATAGGTATCGACAGATTGTAGTACCGTGAAAGTACATATGTGTATAACAATAATATTTAGTATGGTTTTAATTGACTGATAACAAAATCAATATTTATACCAATAAAACAATATTCAAACATTTAATTACGATGTTGAATTGGTAACCTTTTAGAATAAGTTTATGTAAAGGATTGATAAGTTTACCCGGACAGTATCTATTCCGGGCTCGGTTAACATCACCGTACAATTTAGGATGTGCTATTCCGTTTGAAATAAGTTTTCTACAGGTACAGCCAAACTTGCAAACCAAATCTTTGTATCTATGGAAGAATTTAGTTAAGGTTTTAAGTAATTTGTGGTAACGAAATCCCTGACTTAATAATTTACTAGTAATACATAGATTACGCTCATTGAAATCCAAAACGTCACTACAGACACGGGCATAGCGAACGAGTTGGGATGCGATTGTTTGTCATTTTGTAAATAAAAACTTGGGTTATATAGGCTGCATGCAGTGGGTTGGAGCTTACTTGTCCGTCGTTGTTGAAGATCGTGTGGTAACTTCTCAGTAGATGTCTGTGTTTTTTGTGTGGAATTTTAAGCATTCCCTAGAAGTTCACCACACACAAACAAATTGAAACTGTTGATATAAATTATACCTACATTTGAAGTTTAAATCACCAACTATCAAACCTTATCCCAACATCTACATTTAAAATACTTTTAAAACTTGTAATTGATACGGTCTTTCTTCTGGTTTGATTTGAGCATCACTAATTAGTCTAATGTAAACGAAACATGTGACATACTTATTTATAAGCCTTGTATCTTTAATGATTTTTACATAAATATGACGTACACATATACATGCTGAGGGGATGGGTTGGGCGACATCAAACATGTTTAACCCCGCCACATTCTGCATGTGCCTGTCCCAAGTCAGTAGCATGTAGTCAAGTGTTGTTTTTGGTTGCTGTATATCATATTTGTAGTTTTGTACATAAATCAGCCTTTGGTTTCTCGTATGAACTATTTTACATTTTTCATGTCGGGGCCTTATAAAGCTTGCAATTCGATTTGAGATTTGCTAATTGATCAAGGTCATACGGTGACATGTAGTTGCTTAACTTTATATCATTTAGTCTCTGATGGATAGTAATTTTATTAGCAATCTTACCTCATCTTCTTATTTTCATATTTTTTTTTATTTTTATTTTTCAGGTACGTAGATGAGATGCATACGACCAACAAATTGTTCAAATTGCACTAGAAAAGGGGAAGTAATTCTTACTCGAAAACCAGAAACGAATGTAAACGATTGCTTCTTTATCATATAGTTATTCACATGACTGAACCAAACTTTATTGCTTCCCTTCTACAATCATAAAAAGATACTATTTTATTCCAAACCAGTATTCATTGTGTGCTAGACGATCTCTTGTAATTATGAAACCATTCAGTATTATGTCATAAAATATTGTTATCATTGTTAATAATTTGTTTGTAACATGTCTTTCTTGTTAGATATATTTTTGATAGATGTTTTTCACATTTTATAGATACACCGCATTTGAAAATACCATTGAAAATTTGTTATCTACAATTAAAGATCAGTTCGACCAGAGTGTAATATTTGTAAGTCGTTTTCTCGATGTTAAACGAGATTATTGACAACAGGCGGGAGAAAGTACAACTACATGCGCATTAAATATAACGAAATGTCAATGGTATTTTTAAGCATGGTGTATGTGTTTTTCACAGTATTACTATAAATTCATTAGTCACTTCAGTATTAGTGTAAACAGTATTTAAAGTCTTGCTCAAGTCCTTTTGTTATGCAATACTTACTTGTTATAAATGTTTTTGAGAGTTTAACATACCATTGTTGTTTATAGATTTTCATGTTTTGCATAATCTGCTGTCATAATAAAATCAATTTTAAATATCTGTATGGAAATGATTTCATAAGCCATTAAGCTGAAAATCCGTTTATGTTTAGAGTGACCAAATTGTATTGTTGTATAATAGTGAGAAAAATAACTTAAATGTAAGGTTAATCGGTGGGATTTATAGTAAAAATTGTTTTATCGCGGGATTTTAACTAAAATGCGCATATGATTTCGACATCAGAGTCGATAAGTCGCTTATGTGAAACTGGTGTATTTTTTATTTATTGAAAATTATCTATTAAATATTCATTTTCCATATCTATTGATTCAGCTGCATGGTTAAACTAGCCTTGACACCATAATTTCGCATGTTTTCTTCATTTTAAAATTGCAAATAAAACTAAAACAGGGTTCTCGTATCGAAAAAACAAGGACCATAATTACTTTTACAATAAAACATTTAAATGTCTTTTAAAAACCACACGATTTAATTATGAAAATCAAATAATGCTCAATGGTCAAGTGAAGTCCCAAACGCAAAATGTCTGTCTTAAATTTATAACCGCCTTTTCATTTTGGTGAGTTTCCTGTTGATCATTTTGGTGAGTTTCCTGTTGATCATTTTTAGTTTTTTGTGGATTGGTGTTTGTCTTTTCTTCTTTTTTTGCTATGCTATTGTCTGTCTGCCTTCAGCACCTGGATTATATTTCCTCTTAGAATGAAAGAAGGAAAATATTTATATAATAATCCCAAACCAAGAATTTCGTCATAAATATTATTGTCTCTTCGTATATTTTCTATTGACAATTGTGTTTTGATATAAAAATAAGGAGATTTGGTACGATCGCCAATGTGTCAACTATCCACCAAAGTTCAAATGAAGTGGATGTGATCAATTATAGGCAACCGTACGACCTTCAACAATGAGAAAACCCATACCGTATACAAGTTGTCGGCTATAAAAGGCCCCGACATGAAAATATGAAACAATTCAATTGAAAAAAACTAACGGCCTAATTTATAACAAAACAATTTACGAAAACTAATATGACAGACATGAAACAACGACAATCACTGAACTGCAGGCTCATGACTTGGGACAGGCACATACAGAATGTGGCGGAATTAAACATGTTTGTGAGCGCCCAACCCTCCCTAAACTGGGACAGTGGTGTAACAGCACAACATAAGAACAAACTATAAAATCAGTCGAAAAGGCTTAACACATCAGATCGATACAACGCAGATAAAATTAAACAAAAACACGGACCGGACGTGGCAGGGTATTTATCCATCCCTCATCCCTAACAACAAAAAGACACTTAAGTACAGATCTAAGAGTACTCGCAGTTACTGACAGCTAGTTCAACGCCAATAACAACTAATAAAAAGCATGTATCTGATATTAAACTATCAATCAGTACACATCCAACATCCTAATGGATTTAGTGTAAAGACGTCATTAACAGTCAGAGAAAACATGACCTTGTGCCAGGGGCGGATCCAGAACCTTGATGTCTGGGGGCACCATGAGACCAAAATTAAATATTTAATTAGAGATTTATATATGCGAGTGTGGGTGGTAATGGTGGTGGTGGTGGTGGTGTGTTTTGGGAGGGTCAAATCATCGTTTCTATAGTTCTATATCTTTTATTTTTACTATTTCACTCTATTCTTTATTCTTCTTCCAATTGATCTGTATTGTAATTGTCCTAAGCATGCATGTAATATTTGCCACTGGACGTTAAGCAACAAACAATCACTTCTTTATTCTGTTATTTATATTTATTTATATTTATTGGTCCCATTATTCTCTTTCTTTAAACCCATCAGAGACATATATTATATGTCTCTGATCCCATTCATATCCTCATAAATGGTGACCCATTCCTAAACTCATACGTGTATGTACTTGGTAATTGAAACAGGAAAAATAAAAATATACGTATTAGTTCCAGATTATGTTTTTAACGTACAATGGCGTTTTATTAATGATTATATATTAGACAGTGGCAACCAAATTCTTTTTGTGGAAAGAGGTGGGGTGGCATTTTTTTAAACAAATTATTGGTTTCCTTTGAAAATAGGAGTGAAAAGAAAATACGACATTTTAAATAGTTTAAAAAGTTTTGTTTGAAAAAAAGTTTGTTGTTGAATAAAGTCATACAAAAGACAGTTTGAAAGAAGAAAAATCACAAAATGGTAATGTGAGAATTTTGTTATGAAGACATATCCCATACATCGATACTAACATTCTTGGCACTAAACATATGTACATATTTGTTTAAAACACAGATTTTGGTTAGTAATTTCTTTCCTGATCAGAAGATTTAACCTCTTAATCAATCTTAATCTATGATATTGTATTAAAAACCAATAAAAATATTCGTACTTTTCCAAGCAACATGTACAAGTATATAGTTTACATCAAAAAGAGACATTACACACAGGTGTCAATATTTACACAACCACCGATAAGTTGTCATAAATCACGCATGTTGAAGCTGGGGTTAATTAACGGCCAGTTAAGAAGTCAAATCAAGCTGTGATTCATTTCCGCTCTAGATAAGAAGATTCAGTAGCAATAA
The DNA here is from genome assembly GCA_017311375.1 of Mytilus coruscus. NCBI lineage: Eukaryota > Metazoa > Mollusca > Bivalvia > Mytilida > Mytilidae > Mytilus > Mytilus coruscus. Next base: position 9,120,906 of record CM029599.1, on the reverse strand, counting down.
AATTATGTTAGAAATTTTTGGTGACCTGGACTGCCCCCGGTAAATCCGCCACTGTGTGCAATGCCAAAATATAGGTATCGACAGATTGTAGTACCGTGAAAGTAAATATGTGTATAACAATTATATTTAGTGTGGTTTTAATTTACTGATAACAAAATCAATATTTATACCAATAAAACAATATTCAAACATTTAATTACGGTGTTGAATTGGTAACCTTTTAGAATAAGTAAATTTAGTTTATTTAAAGGATTGATAAATTTACCGGATAGTAGCTAAATTTCCGGGCTCGGTTAACATCACCGTACAATTTAGGATGTGCTATTCCGTTTGAAATAAGTTTTCTACAGGTACAGCCAAACTTGCAAACCAAATCTTTGTATCTATGGAAAAATTTAGTAAAGGTTTTAAGTAATTTGTGGTAACGAAATCCCTGACTTAATAATTTACTAGTAATACATAGATTACGCTCATTGAAATCCAAAACGTCACTACAGACACGGGCATAGCGAACGAGTTGGGATGCGATTGTTTGTCATTTTGTAAATAAAAACTTGGGTTATATAGGCTGCATGCAGTGGGTTGGAGCTTACTTGACCGTCGTTGTTGAAGACCGTGTGGTAACTTCTCAGTAGATGTCTGTGTTTTTTGTGTGGAATTTTAAGCATTCCCTAGAAGTTCACCACACACAAACAAATTGAAACTGTTGATATAAATTATACCTACATTTGAAGTTGAAATCACCAACTATCAAACCTTATCCCAACATCTACATTTAAAATGCTTTTAAAACTTGTAATTGATTCGGTCTTTCTTCTGGTTTGATTTGAGCATCACTAATTAGTCTGACGTACTGAATTATATGCCTTGTATCTTTGGTGACTTTTACATAAATATGACGTACACATATACATGCTGAGGGGATGGGTTGGGCGACATCAAACATGTTTAACCCCGCCACATTCTGCATGTGCCTGTCCCAAGTCAGTAGCATGTAGTCAAGTGTTGTTTTTGGTTGCTGTATATCATATTTGTAGTTTTGTACATAAATCAGCCTTTGGTTTCTCGTATGAACTATTTTACATTTTTCATGTCGGGGCCTTATAAAGCTTGCAATTCGATTTGAGATTTGCTAATTGATCACGGTTATACGGTGACATGCAATTGCTAAAATTTATGTCGTTTGGTCTCTGTTGGATAGTAATCTTATTAGCAATCGTACCTCATCTTCTTATTTTCATATTTTTTATTTTTGTTTTCAGGTATGTAGATGAGATGCATACGACCAATAAATTGTTCAAGTTACACTAGAGAAGGAGGAGTTATTCTTTCTCGAAAACCAGAAACGAATGTAAACGATTGCTTCTTTATCATATAGTTATTCACATGACTGAACCAAACTTTATTGCTTCCCTTCTACAATCATAAAAAGATACTATTTTATTCCAAACCAGTATTCATTGTGTGCTAGACGATCTCCTGTAATTATGAAACCATTCAGTATTATGTCACAAAATATTGTTATTATTGTTAATAATTTGTTTGTAACATGTCTTTCTTGTTAGATATATTTTTGATAGATGTTTTTCACATTTTATAGATACACCGCATTTGAAAATACCATTGAAAATTTGTTATCTACAATTAAAGATCAGTTCGACCAGAGTGTAATATTTGTAAGTCGTTTTCTCGATGTTAAACGAGATTATTGACAACAGGCGGGAGAACGTACAACTACATGCACATTACATATAACGAAATGTCAATGGTATTTTTAAGCATGGTGTATGTGTTTTTCACAGTATTACTATAAATTCATTAGTCACTTCAGTATTAGTGTAAACAGTATTTAAAGTCTTGCTCAAGTCCTTTTGTTATGCAATACTTACTTGTTATAAATGTTTTTGAGAGTTTAACATACCATTGTTGTTTATAGATTTTCATGTTTTGCATAATCTGCTGTCATAATAAAATCAATTTTAAATATCTGTATGGAAATGATTTCATAAGCTATTAAGCTGAAAATCCGTTTATGTTTAGAGTGCCAAATCGTATTGCTGTATAACAGTGAGAAAAATAACTTAAATGCAAGGTTAATCTGTGGGATTTATAGTAAAAATTGTTTTATCGCAGGATTTAAACTTAAACGCTCATATGCTTTCGACATCAGAGTCGATAAGTCGATTATGTGAAACTGATGTATTTTTTATTCATTGAAAATTATCCATTAAATATTCATTTTCCATATCTATTTATTCAACTACATTGTTAAACTAGTCTTGACACCATAATTTCGCATGTTTTCTTCATTTTAAAATTGCAAATAAAACTAAAACAGTGTTCTCGTATGGAAAACAAGGACCATAATTACTTTTACAATAAAACATTTAAATGTCTTTTAAAAACCACACGATTTAATTATGAAAATCAAATAATGCTCAATGGTCAAGTGAAGTCCCAAACGCAAAATGTCTGTCTTAAATTTATAACCGCCTCGGTGTATGGTCTCGAAATGATTGGTATTTGCTGCCTCTCTGCTTACCACGTGGCATTTAGGAGAAAGAGCAAAGAATGGTCGGCTTGTATAGTTGGAATGGTGTGTCTGGGTATGTTGACATGTCTTCATGAGCCCTTGTTAACTTCTGAGATAGCATGTTGAAATCTGACTCCACGACTATGAAGCTGACCCTGGATAATCATGAAATATTCGCCAATTTACGTTAAACAGACAAGATTCAATCAATCAATCAAGAATAAAGCCGGGTTCAAAGTTATGTCAAATCAACATGTTGTCATCCTGATATATACATGTAATGTTTTCCACTGGATGTTATACATCCATCCATCATGTGAAGTCCATTTCATTTTTTTTTAATCCGAGTCTAGAGAGAAATAGAAAGGCCAACAGCGTTCGGGTTCGCTCGTTATTCATTATTATCACAAATATAAAATGAAAATCATACTATGGCGAAACTCTCAAACTTGTCCTTAATCTACTAGGTCTACTGGAACTTTGATTTTGTTTCAGACGAATAAAATGGATGTGAATGAGACAACATTTAAAAATATCACACTTTTGGTTCAGCTCTATAATGGATGAAAGTATTGCAGGTACAAAAAATATTTTGTTATATTATTTCGTGTTTTGCCAAAAGATTGTGCACAAGGAAAAGTTACGCGACAATTTTCAACCATTCAAAGCTTTCCTTCTTTTTTTACGTTTAACCTCCAAGTTTGCACAACCATTTAAGTCATTTCAATTCTTCGTATTAATACTACAAAAGATTCTATGGTCTATTACTTAGTAGACCACATCGAATGAACATTCGCAAGACTTCATTTACTACATACCCTTTAGTAATTTGTCAAAGTTTATTGGTTTGTCGAAAACGGTGTCCAAAAACTCTAATGGAATAGAAATTTATCCTATTTTCACCTGCGTCGCCGAAGCGGAAGCAGGTTTAGTAACTGCTCGACTCCGTCTGTCCGTCCGTCCTAAAGAAACCTTTCGTCAAAATTTTCTTGTCTTCTTTGAAATGGAATGGTTTGATATTTAGTCTGCAGCTTGATAAAGTTGAGTTGTAGCGAGTAAGCAATTTTTACATTTGACGTGTAGCCACTTTCTGTTTGTCGATAGTTTGAAATTTTACAACAATCAATTTACTAGGAACATTTTGGTGAAAGTTTTCTTGGCTTCTATGAAAGGGGTTGATTTTTGAAATTGGTCTTCAGCTTGATAATGTTGAGTTGTAGCGAGTTAGCAATTTTTTCATCTGCCGTGTAGCCACTTCCTGTTTGCCGATAGTTTGAAATTTTACAACACTCATTGTACAAAGATTCTTAGTCAAACTTTTCTTGGCTTATTGCAGTGAATGTTTTTAATATTGGTCTGGGAATGATCAGTTATGCTCCGATATACATAATACCCCAATCAGTTGCATGCAGCGACTCAGGTACAGACCCGATTTTGGTCTTGTTTCTAAAAACTTCGAGTGGACTTTTAAGGGAACTGACCGATAAGAATGAGTTTTGGAAATCAAGGTAAACCAAAGCACATGACAAGTAATATAAATGAATAGTACTCAAATAAAGTTCGGACTGAAGGATATGAAATATAACTAGACAAAGAGACCCCCGAAGAAATGGTCAATCAATACGGATTTTGAATATTTATGATGACAAGGACAACAAAAAAATCGCTTTTGAAGACATTTTTGGCAAGAGGAAATGAAGTAACAAGTAATAAAGCTTCATGTTTTATTTGACTTAGCATTTCCCGCCAAGTTTATAGAATTATTACCACGAAAAGCTTAACATGAGTAAACAATAGCCCTGAAACAATAGAGGATGTCTTAAACAGCGATTTAGAACAAATGTCAACATGGTCTAAAGACTGACTAATCAATTTTAATACTAGGCTATGATATTCTCCTGTAATACTTCCCCATATGATATGATATTGAAATTGAATTTCAAAATCAAGCAGTAAAGAATTGGGTCTCCTGTCATAAACATTAGGAATTACTTTTGGTACCAATGGTAAATTCCACACACATATAGAACACATAATATATTGTGCAAGCACAATATCAAAATAATGTTCTTAAAAAATGAAATATGTATTGAATAGAAATTATCTTGCTCGTATATACTTAAAAACATTTATTAGACAAATTATTGAATATGCATGTGAGTTATGGGCTGGTTGTACTCAACAAGATTCTGACAATTTAGAACATGTTCAGTTGGAAGCAGAAAGAATAGTAGCTGGGTTGTCCGTATATGCTGGTCGGGGAGCTATGTATTTCAAAACAAGCTAACAATTGCTAGTGGACAGAAGAAAGTCAAGAAAGCTCAATATGTTCTATTCTGTACATAATGGGACTGCCCCTGAATACATCTGCGATTTAATGCCCCACTTGTTGGTCAAATATCTAATTATGATTTGCGAAATAGTAACAATTATGTAGTATTTCGTTTAAGACTAGATATAACCAGAAAATACTTTTTATTTCCCATCTACTACTATTGAATGGAATTGCCGAAACCCCGACATATGGGCTTCCTAAAATATAAATGTATTCAAACGAAACATGAAAACTGTATTAATACAGCCACCCTCCTACTTAAGTTGTGGCGATAGATACTATATATTATTCATACACGTTTGAGAAATATGTGCAGTTCTTTAAATGCAGTTCTGCACTGTGTTAATAATTAACCAGATCTCGCATGCAGCTGCGGCCATCCTGTTGAGGAATATATTCACTATTTTTCCGAGTGCCCTTTTCACAACGAAGCAAGATAATATTGCTTTTAAAATAAGAAAGATATGCTATATCAATTGATCTTCTATTGGCTGGCGACGGCGAACTTACATTTCAGCCAAGTTAAGAAATTTTTGAGTCTGTACAATCTTATATCATAGTTACACAAAGATTTAGAACATACAATTAAAAATTTTAATTTCTTCTTTCTTATATTTAACTTCAGTCCAGCCTTATCTAATATTTCATTGTATTTTATTGTATTTTTTATTTTGTTTTTGTTTACAGTTTGTATTTCATGCATTCCTATTATGGTTTCGTCATTATATAATGTATTTTGTGTATATATTTGCAAAGGGAGAGGATGTCACTAATGTTGTAATAACTTGTGTCCAATCCCTTTTGCTACTTTTGCAAATAGAACATGTTTAAACTAAATATAAAAATAATAAGTTGTGGTATGATTGCCACTGATACAACTCTCCATCAGAGACCAAAATGACGTAGAACTTAGAAACTATAATTCACCGTACGCCCTTCAACAATGAGCAAAAGCTACACCGCATCGCAAGCAAGTTTATTTAATTGTCAAAGGCTTTCATAAAACAACTTTGTGTTTTTATGGAAAATGTTGATCTAAACACGAGTATATACTTCTTCGTGTCTATGTAAAACATATCTGAAGAAGTACTATACTATACAACAATTCACAATCTAAAGAAGGTTACATTGACCTAGTACATTTTATAAACCTCTGAATATGTTACATCCGGGAACCAAGATATCTAACACTTTTGGAAAGTACAATAATAGGTCACCCTGATCCATGATACTTCATGTTACATTTAGGTTCGGTTTTCAGAAAATAAGAGACTGACACGTGACTTTGTGTGTTGAAGATTCCAAGTAAGTCGAGAAGCTATATAGTGTTAAAAATCACCTCCAATTAGGAGAATATGGCTGTTATCTTCAAACTTGTACGTCGAGAAGCTATATAGTGTTAAAAATCACCTCCAATTAGGAGAATATGGCTGTTATCTTCAAACTTGTACGTCGAGAAGCTATATAGTGTTAAAAATCACCTCCAATTAGGAGAATATGGCTGTTATCTTCAAACTTGTACGTCGAGAAGCTATATAGTGTTAAAAATCACCTCCAATTAGGAGAATATGGCTGTTATCTTCAAACTTGTACGTCGAGAAGCTATATAGTGTTAAAAATCACCTCCAATTAGGAGAATATGGCTGTTATCTTCAAACTTGTACGTCGAGAAGCTATATAGTGTTAAAAATCACCTCCAATTAGGAGAATATGGCTGTTATCTTCAAACTTGAATCCTTAAATTTTAACGCCTTTTAGAAGTTCCATTGTCATGAAATATTCTATTTGGCAAACATCTCAATTATTGATTGACGAAGAAAATGATAAAATTGCTCGTAAAATGACTGCTGTTAGCATGTGAAACCATTTGAAGAAATTTTTAGATAGAGCAGTGAAAAAAGAAAACAAAAATCACACCATTTTTTAAAACACATATTATTGCATCTAATATCAAGGAATGGCAGATGCATTTTGTAACTGTAAATATCTATTTGACGGAATCTCAAAGTTCAAATTTATTACAAAAAGATTCATTTGACATGGATTGTTAATTTAATCGTAAGAACACACTGCATTGTTAACAATATAATATGAATTGATATATGAATTAAGAGATCAACATCTGCGACATCTTTTCCTTAACCAGATTAACTATTTATAGTATAAATATTGTATTGGCTTCATATGGTTATTAAATATAAAATATTAATTAAACCATGCAGTCTCAAATTCAAATTCAGACTCTAAAGCGGAAGCATATTCTACAAAAATAAATATGTATAACACGCAGAAGTTTATCTTATTGATATATTCTCAAAGCAGCTTTATCAAATATGAAGTTAGGCTAAATAAAAGATATGGTACTCATTAACACATTAGCTGCCACCAATGTGGAACCAAGCTTCTTATGAAGTAGGAAAACATGGTCTGTTAATACTGAGACAAATACAATAATTAGATCAACCATTATATGTATGATAAAAGTAATTACTAAAGTACTATGCTACCTAAAAGAAGATATTTCTTGGTAAGATATCTTAAATATACAAATGTTTAAGTACAATCATTTCTAGAACTCATTACAAAATGGCATCAATGTCTGACTTTTAATGAGATTTTATGAAAATTTGTCTTTATGAAAATAATTCTGCTCTACAATTAATGCTAAGTTTATGTATCTAGAAGCTTATTTTGAGATGGTAGCTTGTCAGTGAAGAATGTTTTAAGTATAAAGACCTGTCCAAACCCTATAATCATAACGGTCAAAGCTTGTCCGATAGACCACCACATTACGCGATTGTTTAGTTCCTCAGCTACATAGCGCCCCATGGACTCCTTCAGCCGAAAATCCACTTGGTTTTCAAATACTTCCGTCATAGCGGTGTGAATTTCATCACATGCATCCTGTAATAAAGTCTGAGCAGTCGGCTTTTTATCGCCTGCTTCAACAGCTAAAGAATCTATCTCTTCTGGACTAATGCTAAAAAAGACGACTTTATGAGTGATTGTAGAAAACTGGTTCCCGAAGCAAAATTGGAAATCTCCTTTTGATGGGTCAAATCTGAATTCGTCGCTTTCTTTTCTTTGTTCCTTGTACAGAATTTTCCCGTTCGGTGAAACGACCCAAGCATCAACATCGTTGTTACCTCCCCTTATAACTTGGTATGAGAACAAATAACTCTTCCCTCCTGGGAAAGTTTCAATAAAACAGCTTTTCTCTTGATCCCCAAGTTCGAAAGTTAGAGCGACACCACCGCTATAAAAAGTTTGTGAAATTTTAACATTGCATCCCAAGATGAAGAAAAATACAACGAACGTCTTCATTTTTTACCGCTATTAAATCTATGTTCATTACTTTGTCATATTAGTTCTGTACCGCATACACAAATTGTTATGCGAGAGGCGACTTTGTTGCGGAAAGGGAGTCAAGAATTATATATCTTCTTTTTTCAATTCTTTATATTCAAATAAATTACAGAAATATGCAAATAAAATGTCATTTAAATACTTTCCATATAAAGGTGTACAGTTTTTTATAAAACAAAAAAGGCATGGGTTCATGTCTAAAGTAGAAACCCCCGTTTTACACTCTATGATACTGATTAAAATAGGTGACATCTTGCACCATATTGATTCCCGCTCAGCAACAAAACGGATGCAGAGTATTCATAGTTCTGTATTTTACAATTCAAACGGTGACCGTAATCGATTTGGGAATAAATCATAAATATCATCTTATTTAATTATGTTCTTGACTTATGAAATACAAAACGTTTTCTTTTGCTTAACATCTGTGCCGGGTAACATTCATTTAACAAACTTCTAATTGGATAGTCTTATAATGTAAAATAAGATTGGGCACGTACGCTGAAATGACTCGCCTGCGTAATTGATTATGAATGAATAATTTTTTATCGGGTAAATACATGTATCAAACTTAAAATGGACATATATAAAAATAAGGAGATTTGTAGTATGATTGCCAATGAGACAACTATCCATTAAAGTTCAAACGAAGTGGATCCCTATTTCACTCCCCTCTTCCCCCGGTTCCCGCTGCCCGCCCCCTCATGACCATGTTTCATACCCTATCCACCCCCTCATTATGTGTAAGGTAGAAGGTTTAAAGTAACTGACTCAATAGCTGAAATTATTGATAACGTCAGTTGATGTCTGTCAGGCGGATGTATACATATTGCAAACATTTTATAGGCTAAATAGTAGATCTATACCTAGAGTGCAGACGGACCGGTTGATCTTCAAATGATTTTTAGATTAATTGCACTTGCCTTATTGTAGATACTTATATTAGTGAAACTGACCTAATAACGAAAACTTGCTTTGGTCATGTTAAAGACCGTAAAAATTTGGTCAAAGTCAGATGAACCCTGTCAGATTGACATGTTCTTAATAACAAAAATGTAACTAATGACGTTTATTATTCAGACCTTGAACCATGTAAACGAGTTCAAGATTAATTGATATATAATAGACAGAAATTTCAGAACGTGGTTGAGATTATCTAACTCTACTATCTTCTAAAATATAAGTAGAGTCAGATTGAGGAGTCCAAGATTCATAGATAAATTGGAACTAGAGGGAGGGTTGGTTTGTCATAAAATGTAGTTCAGCTCACCGCTGTTATTTTCAAAGTGTCTGCACCAAGTCTAGAATATGACAGCCATTCACCAATGTTAAACTAATATCAATACTCAGTACATATATCAATAATTTTAGAACATGTGCACATAAATTGAAATAAGATACACTTAGAAGTTAATTTGAAATCAACTGATAAATATTTTGAATTGAAAACTGGCACATGTGGCAACATCGAAAACAGCTGTGAAGTTATCTATTATGCACTAAATAGTTGCACCCACTTTCTTTGGATTTTTGAACCATTTAAAATAGGCAAACTTGATAATAGAATTTGGATAATCGAAAAAAAAACCCGTCCTTCAAAGTGGTTAGATCCGCCACACGAGCTTGCATCAAACCTCCCAATTTGACCTCAGCAATTATTCTCATTGGTGGTTTATTTTGTTTTTCTTCTTCATGCTATGTTTTGTTTTTTTACACAAAAAATAAAAAGACGTTAAGGATGTACTTAGGTGAAATTAAAAAAATCTAGAATTCAAAATTGATACTATATATATATATAAGTCAGAAGAGCATTAGTTAAGGAACAAAATAGGCTAACAATATTGATAGGTTATGGAGCTCCTTTTCGAAATATTTATTTTTTTTTAATGGCGGGAAAAGGCTGACTCGGACTTTAACCTTATATTTGCATTGGTATTATTTGGGTCTCAAATTGAAAGAAAAGAAATCTAGAATCTGCTTTAATTTTGGTAAATGACCTTTCATGAGCTATTGAAGTCTTTTATGAAAAGAAAAATGGGTGTTATGGGGCAAAATATTTTACCCGGTATCGTAGGAAAAAAACAAAGGCGTCCGAACATTTGACAAAAATTCCTAAACCTCACCTAAGTACATACATCCTTAGATGAAAAAAGATATAATTTATAATCAGAATAAGTACTATGCAGTTAGAAATGTTTTTATCACAATATATCAACAATCTTTAAGTAAACTGTCACTTTTTGGACTCATGATAACTTCCAACTTATTTGATGATTTTCTCATAATTGTAAGGATTGTAATACGTAATTGTTAGAATGTTCTAAGTTGATGTTTCTAGGGGTTTATTTTGTGTTGGTAATTTTTCAGTGAAGAATGTTTTAAGTATAAAGACCTGTCCAAATCCTATTACTAGTAAGATGAAAGCTTGAGCTATAGACCACCAAAATACTCGGTTGTTCAGTCCCTCCGCTACATGGCGACCGATGGCCTCTTTGAGCCTATAGTCTCTCTGGTGTTCTACAACTCCTCTCATGGCATAATGTATTTCATCACACGCCGCTTCCGTTAGAGTCTGAACTGTCGGCGTTTTATCGCCTGCTTCCACGGCTAAAGAATCCGGATCCTCTGGACTTATATCGAAAAAGATTGTTTTGTGACTTATTGTAGAAAACTGATTGCCGAAACAGAATTGGAAATCTCCTTTTGACGGGTCAAATATGAATTCATCTCCCTCTTTTCTTTGTTCTTTATAGAGAATTTTCCCGTTCGGTGATACGACCCATGCGTCAACATCCTGGTTGCCTCCTTTTATAACTTGGTATGAAAACACATAACGCTTCCCTCCTGGAAAAGTTTCAGTAAAACAGCTTTTCTCTTTATCCTCAAGTTCGAAAGTAAGAGCGACTCCAGCGCTGTAGAAACCTTGTGAAAAATTAAAATTATATCCTAGGACAAACATAAATACTACTAACGTCCTCATTTTCCCCAGACTATTAAATCTGTGTTCATTTCGTTATCATATTTGTTATTTAGTACACGCACAAATTACGAGAGGGCGGTTTTAAGGAAAGACGTTCAAAATTACACTTTTGATCCCCTTTTTAAACCTTTTAATTGAATTTAATTCAATTAATAAAATGTGCAAAATTACATACTAATTATAACACCTAGCTATATGTATATAAATCTATAAATTTCACCACGACAATTGTTCATGTTTAAATCAAAACCCCCCTTTTACACTCAAAAATGGCGACATATTGCAGTAAATTGATTTCCGCTTGACAACAATCCGAATGTATATATCATTCAATGTGGTTATCATTGTGTCAGGTATAAAGATACAAATCCATTCTAGAATAAATAGATCCATCTTGGAAATACGTGCAAAAAGCTTTAGGCGGTAAATCTGTTGCGGATCCAGGATTAAGGATCCAGGATTTTTGAATGTGTACTTCCCGAAAACGATATAGATACGGTCGTGCGAAAAATGCTAAAAATTCATATAAATTGTGAAAAAAAACACGAGATTTTAAATTTATTTTGGCGATCAAAGGGGCGTAAGCCCTCTACGCCATATCCTGAATCAGCCACTGGAGTGAATATATATTTTGTTTGTAGTGTTAATTTACATTTCTTACAAGGTATTCATTTTACCTAGTGACACTTCTATGCTACTGTGAACGGAAACATTTTTATATTGGCTTCCTATCGAGTTCTTTAAGGTTTCTCTTTTCTTATTTAAAAGGCGACATGAAATTAAAATAAACAGCTGCGCCACGAGCGCATGATACGCCCGTCGTCTTATGTGTGAAGTTTTATGCAATAATCATAAATAGTTTCTGAGATAAGGCGCGACATGTGGAAAACCCCCCTTTTTTTACAAAAAACTCAATAACTCTAAAATAAAATTTTGAATCATCACCAGAAAGTATACAGATCTTTAGATTAATATAAGTAAGAAGTGTGTAAAGTTTTAAGCAATAATCATAAATCGTTTTTGAGATACGGCGCGACATGTGAAAACCCCCTTTTTTTCAAAAAACTCAATAACTCTAAAATAAAATTTTGAATAATCACCAAAAAGTATACAGATCTTTAAATTAATATAACTAAGAAGTTTGTAAAGTTTTAAGCAATAATCATAAATCGTTTTTGAGATACGGCGCGACATATGAAAAAAACACACTCCTGTTTTAGTTACAAAGTCCCGTAACTCAAAAAGTTTTAATATTATTTTCACCAAAAAATATACAGATCGTTTGACCATCATAAGAAACAACTATGTTAAGTTTCATGAAATTTGGATAAGTTGTTCTCAAGTTACGGTGCGACATGTTTACGACGGACAGACGGACATTTGTATACCATAATACGTCCCGTCAAAATTTTGACGGGCGTATAAAAAAAGAATATTTTTGTATAATATGTTGAATACCACCTCGTTAAATTTTTAATATAAGCTTATTATGTAAAAGTTGTATGAAAAATCTGTGACATTGACCACTCTGGATTTATATTTATTTGTGTAATACCAATTCTAATGAATATCTTTGGTAAAGGTGAATCGAAAATTGTAGCACATTTTCTAGGATTGTATACAGACAACCATAATATCGAGTATCCTAGGGAAATACGTTAACTTATTTCATCATTTCAGGAAATTGATACTCACAAAACTTAACGAATCCAAAGTATCTACAGTTCCTTGAAATAAGGCAGATAGTACTTAATATTTAATGGTTTCCGGAGTACATTTTCTGTTTAAACATAAACTTAACTTAACACGTTCCATTATCCACACCATTCTTATACATTAATAGTATGTTTATTTTATTTAATACCTGATTTTCTATTGGCTACAGCGTACACCATGAGGGTGTTGTTACAAACTTTCATATCGTACAAAAACAGGTTACAATTTTGAGGCACGTTCCATATTAATATATATGGTATTCAAATGGTAAATCAATTAAAATCAAAACAATACGTTAATAATTCATTTAGCATAATAATGAGAGATTTTTTGTGTGTAGAACGACAATAAAGCGGGTGACATATTGTATGTTTTTAACAAGTGCTTCCATGCTTCTTGCAAATGAGGGGCCTCGGTGGCCGAAGTAGTCGAACTACTGTATCACTAGCCTGTCAATACTGAGGTTGTGAGTTCGAAACCCGCACGTGGTAGGTGCACTCGACTCCAATCTTAATTGATAGTCTGTTTTCCTACCGAAGGTTGGTGGTTCTCTCCGGCTTCCTCCACCAATAAAAACTGAACGCAACAAAGTAGCACAATAGTGCTAAAAGTATCATTAAAACACCAATCAATCAATCAATCTTGCAAATGAGTTGCATTCATATTGCTTAAAACTTACAAAATGTGCTTTCAATTTTTAAGCTGAAACAAAAAAATACAAATGAGTATGGGACATTGTATACATAATTAAACTGGACAGTAAAAATCTGAAAATTATCCTCATGTACACCTTACAGGTTGCACTTCTGTAAATATAGACAATGCAATTTCCCATAGGAACTCCTTTTACGGCTAAAACTGTGCCACTTTTTCTATGAAGTTTCATAAAAAATTATATCCTAAAATGGGAAGTTCATATGCACTTCTATTTTTTTCAAAGGTCAAAACATAGGGCTGTGCATTTATATGCCCCGAAATTCTAAGAGTTTTAGCTTATACTAAAATTCTGTACTACCCATCCCTTCACTTTGGGTCTTCCTCATAATTCAATTTCGCTGCTATCCATGTGTATTTATACTGGTAACATTCCGAAGTTATCTCTCTATGAGATGAAACATAGAGATCATATCTGGGAACCAGTATGTAAAAAAAAAAAAAAAGGTGGAATGTGTCCATGGGACACATATGATGCCCCGCTTGCATATCATATAAAGATATAAAGGGACATAACTGAAGAAAGGTAAAAGTGACGCTACCCAAATTTGTACTTGATCTGAGTTTTATGGTAATAAGCATTGTGTATAAGTTTCATAACATTTGGTTGAGGCAAACTAAAGTTACAGAACGGAAACGAAAAATTCAGCAATTTTCATGTTTATAAAGTAGCATAACTCAAGAACGGTAAAAGTGACACCAACCAATTTCAAACTTGATCTGTATTAAGTGGTAATAAGCATTGTGTAAGAGTTTCATAACATTTGGTTGAGGCAAACTAAAGTTAAAGAACGGAAACGAAAATTTCAGCATTTTTTGTTTATAAAGGTGCATAAATCAAGAACAGTAAAAGTGACGCCGCCCAATTTCGAAATTGATCTGCATTATGTGGTAATAAGCATTGTGTATAAGTTTCATAACATTTTGTTGAGACAAACTAAAGTAAGAGAACGGAAACAAAATATTCAGCAATTTTTATGTTTATAAAGGGGTATAACTTAATAACCGTTATCGTGACGGCACCCAATTTCAAACTTGATCTGTGTTTTGTGGTAATAAGCATTGTGTATAAGTTTCATAACATTTTGTTGAGACAACCTAAAGTTAGAGAATGGAAACCAACTTTGGGACGTACGGACGGACAAAGGTTAAAACTTAATGCCCCCTCCGCTACAGCTGGGGCATAAATATATATGAATATCATATATCTCCCCAAAAGAGGCGTTGTTTGTGAAACAGCTGTATTTATAAAGTGCAACTTATACTCACATTTATTCAAATAGAGAAATCTTGAAAAACACTTTTTCTCACAACAATACTTTTATATCAATCATTTCTAAAAGAAATCACTGCATATACTCTAACTTTTCTTTTACAGTACATTTTATACTCCCACCCCTGTTTCATTTTTTAAAGAATTTGAAAACAAGACCTTAATTATTGTCAGATTTCCCTATGTGCATGCTTTCTGACATGAAATGCCTATAACCTGTATGAAACTATTCTGATAACAAATTGAAATCATTTCAGAATACTATAAATGTAACGTTTAGTAGTTGATCATTCCAACATTCAAGATTATATAAAGTATCCAATCCTGCATCTGTCTCCAGTCCACATCTTACTGTATGCCTATAAAAATTCACAACTTCTGCCTCAAATGGTCAGTTTAGAAATCTTGTCACAAAAATATTATCTCTTATATACATCTAACATAATTTGGCTAATGTATGAACTAGAAGTGTTTAAACAAAGTCATATTTGCAAAAGTGGTATGTATGAAGTTATCAGTCTGATATATAATTCACTAAAAGTTTTATAGAACTAACTACTAAAATCTTTTTTTTTAATAACTTCAAAGCACAGTTATTGTCTTCTATACACAAGACCTTTATAATAATAAAATCATAGCCTTTACAGGTTAAATTATCTGTTTTATGACCCAGGGGTAAAGGGTTTTTCTCTGTTTTTTTGCCACTGGGGCCTCACATTTGCTATATAATTCTGCTGTCTCTGTGAATATGGAATATTTAGTACCTTTCTACGATAGAACACACTATTGTTAGTTTTATTTAGGTATTTTTGTATCTTTAGCTTGTATTTTTTTAATGCTGCAGTCACAAGAAAGTACATTCAGGTGTTACAACTTACTTATGGGTTTTCGACAGGAAAGAAACACCCCAACAACAATATTTATCAAGGATATATGAGTTTCAATGACTGTGAAATATAGAATAATGGCATTTTTGTTTTTGATACTGACTTTATCAGCAAGAATATCAAGCGAGCCCGCTAGGGCGAGCTGATATTCGAGCTGATGAAGTCAGTATCAAAATAAAATGCCATTATTCTTTTATCGACAATCTGTCTTAACTCTATGTTTTTGTAAAGAATAAGAAGTAAAATGAAATAATAAGTAAAACTACTTTTACGCGCATACAAAACGTTGGGTTCGTTGTTCGGTTGTATGAATGAAGTCGCGTGCATTTCATTGATAAATTGAAGCGGATGGACAAGAACATGTGACGTTACTGCACTGATACATGACGTCATTGCCTAATATTTTCGAGTATCAAGTCCTGTCCATGATATTGAAAATATTAGGCAGCAAGATCAAAGGGGAAATGTTCTAATTGCCGATAAGAGTAAATATAAGCACTTCTTAATAATTTAAATTACAAATATGCATATATTATGAATTTACTTTGCATACAGGGCTTTATGTAAACTATGCATACTGTAAACTGAATTTATGCTGAGTCATCATAGCAAAGGCCCAGGATTTTCTCAATCTTGATAAAATATTTATAAAACTTAATATTCTAGTTAACTTCATTAAAATCTCTGAAGATAAACCAGATTTGGTGCAAATTCTACATGTTCTCTTTTTTCACCCAATATAGGTTGCACTTCTGTAAATATAGACAATGCAATTTCCCATAGGAACTCTTTTTACGGCTAAAACTGTGCCACTTTTACTATGAAGTTTTCGTAAAAAATTATATCCTAGAATGGGAAGTTCATATGCACTACAATTTTTTCAAAGGTCAAAACATAGGGCTGTGCGGCATATTTTCAACATTAATATGCCCAAAATTTCTAAGAGTTTAAACTTATACTAAAATTCTGTACTATCTTTCCCTTCTCTTTAGGTGATCCTCATAATTCAATTTTTACCGCTATCCATGTGTATTTATACTGGTAACATTTCCCAAGTTATCTCGCTATGAGATGAAACATAGAGATCACATCTGGGAACCAGTACGTAAACAAAACAAAATATCTATGAATATTATATATCTCCCTAAAAGAGGCGTGGATTGCGAAACAGCTGTATTTACAAAGTGCAACCTACAATCATTCTATGCACTAAATACAGTTAGCATATTGCTTAAAGTATCTGAGAAATGAAAATTTTATGCTGACTAATGAGCCATGAAAATAAGATGAAGGTCACATGAACACTTCAAGATGGACATGTACACCTTACAATCATTCTATACATCATATATAGTTGACCTATTGTTTATAACATCTCAGATATAGACCTAACCACGAGAATTTAACATAGACCATTGATCTATGAAATAAGGTCATGGTCAAGATAAACAAGTCTGGTAGACATGTATACCTGGCGATGATTCTATATATCAAATCCAGTTGTCCTATTAGTCATAAGATAGAAAGTCACATGGAAATATAACTAAAGTCTTTTAAGCAGTCACTGAACCATGAAAATGAGATCAAGGAAATCAATTAACATATGCCAGACGATTCAGAACATCAGACATCTTTATACAAGATATGACGTATCCAGGTCCTTTACCTTCTGAAATTTAAAAAAGCTTTATACAAATGGTTTACTCTGATGCTGCCTCTGAATTAGCATCCTATGTCTTACATTGTTGCAGGCTACACAAAAAACAGTCCTGTTATTTGAAATATCCGAATTGGTGACAAAGGAATCAAAATGTCATTATTGTCTCTAGTCTAATGTCTGCAATGTTAGCCTGGTAATATATGGAAAACTGATTTTCTGGAGCTCATTTCAATAAACTCAATATATATCTCAAACAAACATTAAGTTACATCTGCACTCTTTAGCAACCGACATGTAGCATGTATATTCAGATGCTGTCAAATGTCTTTTGTTAAGTTCTGTTTAAGCTTTGTAGTTTGTCTAATTTTTTATCTTCAGAATGCTTATAAGAACTGACTATGTTGTTAGTATTTTATATTGTTTTAATAAATATAACATGTAAAGATGCAATACCTATGCCATTACTTATCATATCTAAATAACTAATGGAAACATCAAGTGTTAACATGTCACTCAACTGAATATCTAGCAGTAACATTTAACACACAACAACATCTAGGATTAACATGCAACTTACATATTCATAAAGTGTTTAACATGCAACTTACATATTCATAAAGTGTTTAACATGCAACTTACATATTCATAAAGTGTTAACAAGTATCTTACACAAACATTCAGTGTTAACATGAAACTCACAATAACACCCAGCAGTAACATGAAACACACAAAAACATCTAGGATTAACATGTAACTGACACAATAAAAATGTGTTAACATGTAACTTACAAAAACATCTAGGAATAACATGTAACTGACACAATAACAATGTGTTAACATGCATCTCACACACAGATATTGTTAACATGTAACTCACAAAAACATCTAGGATTAACATGTTTAATACTTACAAAATCATAAAGTGTTAACATGCAACTCACAGAAACATCCAAGTTAATATTAACTCACATATACACTTACACAAAAACGTGTTACTTTGTTAACACGGAGTTAAAATTAAATTCACTTTCAAACCTAATTATCATAGAAAATAACCAACTTGAATACCATACTTGAAATAAAAATAATAAAATTGAGAATGGAAATGGGGAATGTGCCAAAGAGACAACAACCCGACCAAAGAGCAGAAAACAGCTCAAGGCCACCAATGGGTCTTCAACACAGCCTGAAAATCCCACAACCGGAGGCGGGCTTCATCTGGTCCCTAAAATGGACGTCACACTAAACTCTGAAACATATAAATGAACTTAAATTAAAAAAAAAACATACAAGACTAACAAAGACCAGAGATTTTTACTTTTTGGGGTCTCAATTTTTGTAGATTTCAACAAATTTTTTTTTAAAGAGTTGGTTATTTTCCAATCACTTGTTGTGTGTTTATAACTTTATATTGTTGGTATTTTGTACTTAGTCAAATCCCTGAAACAAATAAACAAACTGTATCCACATTGTGGAATAACAAAACAGATGGTCATGGAATATTTGGAGATAATACCATTTTATCAAAAGACAACACATTTCTACACAAGCAAAACAGATTTAAGTCCATCCAACTTATTGGAGAGTCTTAAATTCTCAAATTGTCCAATTATTAATTGAGGGCAGGGGTGTTTTATTTGGAGAAAAAAATAAATGAGGACAAAAGTTTGTGCTGAAAAAGGATTTCTTGTATAAGTATATTGCAGATATCTTTATTAGTGATCTTACATGAATTCTTCAAGAATGCATCAAGAATCCTCATTATAAAATCTCAATGCTTTGATGAATAAAATGCTCAGTGAGCTTGATACGACAGCATAGGTCGCACACTGTACAGTTGGGGCATGTATGGACACTACTATCTGAATTTGGATTGTGATTTAATATTTGACACAGCATAGGTTTCTGACACAGAAAACATGTGTTCAAAGAACTGAAAGATTTGAAATTGGACTTTTACCTATATGGTCCAATATCAAAAATCACGGTTAGATTCATCATATCCAAGTACACCAAGAGTTTTATTTATTTATTTATTAATTAATAGACAATATTAGCTAAGTTTTTAAAGGGGTTCACTTCATAAAAACATATAATATATATATAAAACTATTGACACTGACGAAGGCTATTTGTTAAGCCGAAATATTTGTCAACACGATTTAATAACATCTTCGTTTAATACCATCTTATATTAGTACCGTTGTACAAATCTTTAGACTTATATAATTTTTTCCTTATCTGCACAGTATCGTCTATTCTAGATGATCCGGTACATAGTAAATTTGCTGGTTGGTCCTTTTATAGACTTCTATATATATATACATATATATAGCATTCTGAAGATAAATTTATACAGAATAACAAACAAACCTTCAACAATGTTCTTCAAAATTTTTATAAAACAAATGAAAAAACAATTTCAAAATATCATTCATCATTAATTCAATGTCTTTAAAAAATCTATATAAGTTGCCTTTTTTTCAAAATATCTTATAATGAACAGTAAATTTCAAACTATATATATATATGATTTCTTCTATTTTTAACTATGAATCTACTTACAATTTCATAATAGAAAATTAAAAAAAAGTTCAAGAACATCAATTTCAAATCATACAGAAACTTAACAGCAAAAACCATCTGTGTCATAGTAGTTGCAACTTTAGTTTAAGTACAATTTTTAATGCAAGTTTTTGGTATGTTGGATCTGATGAGAAAATGACAAAAGTAAATTTCTCAATCTTATCTATCTTATCTATCTGTAGCAACAAGAAGCCACCATTTTGAATTCTGGAATTTAATAGGTAATATGGGATTTCTTCATTAATAAACAAAACAACCACATTTTGCATCTGAAAATATCCTCTTGGCCAAATTTATTCATTTGTAAAGGGTACACAAAGCAACCAAAAAAACCTGTATTGTGTTTAACTTTGACACTGTAATTGTACCTATGACGTCAGACAGTTTAGATGTTAAAGATAAGACCTTTCATGGAATTTTCAATCTGTGAGATGTTTACAAAATCCTAAGGTCATACAAAACACAAAAGTTTATAAAATGGTATTGAAAAACAAGACACTGTTTATCACAAATTACATTTTAATCCACAGATAAAGTTAAGTAAAAACAACCAGTCTATAATTATGTTCAACAAACAACAAGTATTAAAAACACAATATCTATTACAAATCATTTGATTAAGTAAAATAGTTCATTATTTTTATGATTATGAAATTATAACTGCCATTTCGTAAATAAAACAAATGGAAGTTAATATAAAAACTTTCATTTATCAAGTAGCACTCCATGTAAGACACAAACTAATACACGTGATATGTGATATTGTTGCACTACTAAAATGTCTGTCCCCTTTAGGGATACTTTAAGTAAATACCATTTAAATATCAAAATATAAAAAAATTTTTTGCAGTGCTGTATAGTTTTAGAAGCTAATTCATTCTGATGTTTTTGGGGTTTTTTCATAAGTTATCTCCCTTTTCAACAATTTTTTTTCAATGGAACTATACTTACCAATAGATATATTCTATGTTTAATAAATATCAAAAATAATATTTTAGTAAACAGACAATAAAAAGCACCATTGTTGCTATTTCAATTTTGCATAATCATATTTTGCCCTATTTTTGTACAATTTGTATGATTCATAGCGATATGTAAAATTGTAATAAGTAGCATTTTAAACCTTTCATACTGTTAAAGTAATTTTAAGTCATCTTAACTATATTGTCAACTAAATCTACAATGATATTAATGTTTAATGGTAAAATTGATCTTTTTCTGGCAAGAAAATGATGTAAGGTGATAAACTCGCTGCCTATTATAGAATAAAAGTGCCTTTGACTTTGCATGATATCATACAACTAGGGAATTATCTTTTGATCTTTTGCTCTCCTGATGTGTTACTGGATCAGAAGTCATCAAATGAAAATTTAAAACATAATAACAGAAAAAAACATAAAAGAAATATATAATATTCTCAACATGCATTGTATTAGAGAAACAAATAAAAACTAAAATAAACAATAGAATTAAGATTTCAAGGTCAAATTAAAACCAGTTGACTTGTTCAGTTCATTTGTATTTTCTCTCATTTATGCATGCCAGATTTGATTACATAACATCTTTTTACAATTAAAATATAACTGTAAATGTCCATCTTAAAAAAGGCCAACGTCTTCACCAAAATCAGTAAAGAAAGTTCTATATTTTGAATAAAATTTTCAGTAATTGCTTCAATCCATTTTAAAATATAGTAATGAACTTTCAACAATTTCTATGTATTGCTCAACTGTCATGTTAAAAAAATAAAATGTTTGCTATTTTTTGCATTAGTTTTTAATCAGCCATAGGCAACAACAATTTTTCATAAAAAGACTCCCCTTAAATTTGTCTATGTAAATTAGAAGATCTAAAATCTATGCTGTATGACATGCTGAATTTGTAATAATGGTTTGGAGTTGGCTAAGTTTCAGAGATGTTAAAAATGTTTTAGGATAATAGGCAGAGCTGTAAATTATGGTTTTAGATAGGAACACCAAAGGGCCATTCTAATAGAGTTTATATCAATTTTATCAATTATTTCAGGCAATTTAAAAACTGGCTTCTTCAAACACAGACTCTGGCCATTTTTCCAGACATGACTTTGAACGGACCCATTTTGAGACCACCTTTCCTCAAAATTCTGGATTCAGTTGGCAATGCCATTTCATCAGAAATGTCAAAATGCCTCAGTAAAATAATTGTGTTAATGTCCTTATTGTAAGAAGGCATGGCATGTCTGCTGGATACAGATTTGAAACCACCAAACGACCATAATACAAAATTTGGTTGACTTGGATAAATAATTTCAGAAGAAAATAAACTGCTTCGCCGAGCGCAGCTGGATACAACCGCAGAGGTCCAACCCTGAACAGTTGGGGCAAAAATGGACACAATATTCAAGCTTGATACAGGTCTGAATTTGGATTGTAATTAAATATTTGACACATTATAGGTTTCTGACACAGAATAAATGTAGTCAAAGAACTTGAAATTGGTTGTATAATTTGAATTTATATTAAATTGAAGATTTCTTGCTGTTGTGCAATACACTGTGCTGTTGCGCAATACTTAGTAAATCTGTTTTCTGACTATATAGATATAAGAAGATGTATTATGAGTGCCAATGAGACAACTCTCCATCCAAGTCATATATACAAAGAATTAGCAAAATAAATTATGACCCCCAATTTTTTTCTTTGGAAAATTGACAATTTCTTAAATCTTCAGGAAAAAAATTTCTTTTTGTAATATGTGGTACAAATTAAGAGACATCCATACACTTAAACACAAGTTATTGTCTGAAAACTAGAAAAATGCTTGTTTTAGACCATTTTTGGCCTTTAATTCCTGAACGGATTGGGCAATTACCCCCAAAATGAATCCCAACCTTCTATTTGTGGTATTGAACCTTGTGGTACAATTTCAGAGCAATCAAAATACTTATACACAAGTTATTGTCCTGAAACTAGAAAAAAAATGCTTGTTTTGGCCCCTTATTCCTAAACGATTGGGACCATCACCCCCAAAAACAATTTAAACCTTCCTTTTGTGGTATTGAACCTTTTGGTTAAATTTCATAGAGATCCATACACTTAAACTAAAGTTATTGTCCGGAAACCAAATGTCTGCGGACGACGCTGACGCCACCGACGACAACATGATACCAATATATGACCGCAAAAAAAATTTTTTGCGGTCGTATAAACACTTAAAGGAAAGATGACAAGTAATGGCAATAGCTCCCAACAGCTCTTTAATCCAGGTGAGCTAAAAGTCTTTACAATTAAAATATATAGTAACAGAACAAATAGAAAAATGAAATAAAACACAAATATTTGCGTAGATGTTTTAAACATAATTTTTATAATGAAAGTCAAAACTTTTCCTCAATCTGGAGTTTCCACC
Organism: Mytilus coruscus; assembly: GCA_017311375.1. Lineage (NCBI taxonomy): Eukaryota > Metazoa > Mollusca > Bivalvia > Mytilida > Mytilidae > Mytilus > Mytilus coruscus. Next base: position 9,097,469 of record CM029599.1, on the reverse strand, counting down.
TATTCAATGATGGGTAGAATTTAGGATAAAGGGTATCTTTTACTAGAAGCACTTTCTGACCATATCATACCAGCATTTCTTAAAAAGCATTTTAATCATATAAAAAGTTATTGGCATTTTAATAAATGTTGTAAAGGGTTTAAAATAAATATTCAAATCATATATTTCTTTTTGTAAAAAAAAATCATTTGCCAAAAGGTAAAAAAAGTATAACATCAATTTGATGTAGCCTCATAAAAGTTATTATAATAATATTAATATATATGTACAGTGCAACATTTGTTAACAGTGAATTAAAAAACACACGAACAAACAACAAAATAGATATTCACAACCTGCTGCCGTATAACCACACTTAATGGAGGAATGTAACCAAAAAACATTCAAGTACAAAAATTATAAATATATAATTTAACAACTTTATATATAAACAATATATTCTAAAAATAACCCATATCATCTATACTGGATATTGTAATTTGCAGACGTGTATAAATATAGATTTACAGTATATTACAAATATATACAATTTTACAATAATAAATGGATGTAATGAATCATTAAAACATCAAACTGAGATGATCAACCCTGAGAGAAGTAAAAACAATTGTCTTTTCACAACAATATTGACCACAATGAACTTCTGACCCTTCCGGAGCTACCTGAGATTTTGTGGGATTTGTGTTGATGAATCTTTTGTTTTTTGTAGACTGTTGTTGGTCTATTTTTCATTTGGCCATAGTGTCTTCTTTTTTTTTTCAACTTTTAGTTTTTGATTACTTTTGTTCTCACCCTTTTTCAACCTTATTCATAATATCCATTTTTTGGATACAACTTTGGACATTACCAAATATATTAATGAGGGGGTGACATTGGATTCTTCATTTCCCAAATCCTGTTTTTTTTGTAATTTTTGTTCTTCTTTTTCCAAGATCCCACTTTTTAAAATCCCCTATATCCAAAATTACAATTTAAGCATGTCATCCTACTCATCGATGAGTAAATAAACTGTTGACACAGAGATATGTCTCGCCTGTATGTTATTTTGAGAGTAAAATGCAATTATTGAAATTAAAAATAGCTGTACTTTTACATGTAAATTATGCAAAATATTCAATGCCAATAAACCATAACTAAAGGTACAGGGCCAAATACTTTCTGTGGTTAATGCTAATTCAACTGCATACCAAATATCATCATTAACTTATCATAAGTGGTTCCCCTTAAACTGTCCTAATCACAAACTTCATCAAAATTGTTGATGCCGCCAATGAGGCACTGCCAGCGAAAACAGCATACCTAAGTCTTGCTTTTTGACTCTGTCAAGGCGAGACAATGAGAATTCTACAGTGAGCAGGTGCTATTTTGTTCAAACATTGTAAATGTTCACTCAAATGACTATAATGGCTAAAGCTGGTAGGCTATGAGACTGTGTATTTAAGTGATTTGTATGGTAAATGAACTGATACAAGAAATACAAGAAAAATTCTACAACATCTCATTGTTGTGAAGCTTTCCTTCAGTAGAACCGAGACAACATCCTTACATCTCCTAGTGTCATGATAGGAATGATTTCTGTATAAACTGAAATGAGGAAAAAATTGTCATATTAAACTTAAGCTGGTCTTATGACACAATTTCCCTGCAACTTTATTAAAGTGACCCTATAAGGAAATATGTCAATAGGCAATTTTGAGGATATTTTGGCTAAATTAACATAAAGCCCATGCTATCCTAAATTATAGGTTACTTTTAAAATAGCAGTTTGCATTTGGATGGGGATATTATAATAATTTTGCTAAATCAATTATATGTTTTGCCTAAAGACGTGTTAAGAATGAGAAATTTTTAGAACAATTTTTAAATTGGCTCGAAGATCTGAAAACGCTTCGTCCAACTTTGTTTCGTAGATCTTTTGCATGTTTTGGGAGTCTCTGGTTTTGTACAATGTTGTAGTAATTATACACACCGTCAATATTTGGAAGCAGACATTTCATTGGCTGATGGAATATAGAAAGTAGAACAGAGTGTTGTCAGATCCTTGTAAGCAAAGCGTGGACAAAGGATTTGTATTTTAATCTGATTGCTCAAATTGGTGAGTTCTATCAACACTATTGCTTTTTTGGTAAAATTCAAATTGGTGAGGACAAACACCATGTTTGTTTTCAAGGCTATGGATATGTTTTCTGTGCTATTCAAAAGTCATCTTAAACAAGGAGACATTGTTTAAAGTTAAGATTCAAAGTTCAGTGTCGGCAGGAAGTCAGGGAAATAAAGTCACAGTTGGCATGTGGAGTAAATTGCCTGTTTCAATTTGAACATCTTCTATGAAAATTTTTTAACTGATTAAAATTCTTCTGTATTAAATCATAGGCTTAAAACCTAAAAGTGAAATTGATACTACTCAAATATTGAAGCTGTTCTTTATAACTATGACAGCTATTTAAAAATAAAAGTGTAACCAATTGTTCTATTAAAGTTGTAGTTAGGTGAATTTAAAAAAATCTAGAATTTATAATTGATACTATAAGTCAGAAGATCATTATTAGTAAAGGAACAAAATAAGCTAAAAATATTGATAGGTTATGAAACTCCTTTTTGCGATATTCGATTTCTAAAAATTGGCAGGAAAAGGCTGACTCGGACTTTTGCCATATATTTAGCATTGGCATTTTTGGGTCTTAAATGGTAAGAAAAAATCCAGAATCTGCTTAAATTTTGGTAATGACCTTTTTATGAGCTATTGAAGTCTTCTATGAAAAGAAAAGTGGGTGATATGGGGCAAAATATTTTACCCTGTATCATAGGAAAAAACCCAAGAAGTCTGAACATCTGACTAAAATTCATAAACCTGACCTGAGTACATACATCCTTAAAGGTTAAGGAATTCTTTCACTTTCCTCAGTAGCTCTGATTCATTTTAAAATGGCTTAAAATAGGAAGGAACTATGTTGCAGTTAATAAATCACACAAAGAATCACTAAATTCAAAGTGAAACATGTATCAATGGCAAACAGGGAAACCTTGCAATCCTAATATGCAGCTATACTCACATTTTCTCAGGGTTCATTGTAACAAAACACTAGCCACCCTCTATTTTCATATAAATTCAAAGGACTCTTCTTTTTTGTTGGACATTGGGGGGTAAGCTTTTTTATACAAATATTGTTCATCAATAGATAATTAACTTTAAAATTTCTGAGTGTGTCTGCTACATTCACTGAATAAACATTACTTACTTGATCAATGCTTAACGTAATCTGGCCATTCTGTTTCATATTGTTGAAGTCATCTGAAATACATTAATTATTGTCATTATCAATCAAAAAGATTTCCTATAAAACATTTTCCATAAATATTGGTAATTTAATATTTATGAAAAAGTTAATAATAAATAAAATAAGAATGTGACTATCGATATAGATACCCTCCCTTCCCTACATGTGACTTGATTCAGCAACTAAAGTAAGTGAACACAAAATTGATGGCAAAATTGAGAAATAATCCTAAAACAACTTTGCAGTAATCTACAAAATTTACTAAACTTGTGATAAGTAGTTCACAATTCATGTATTGTGTGAAAATTTCAAAAGATTTGCTTGAACCAGATATACTCGATGATATTAAACGAAAACTACAATCTTAGCAATATCCTTGTGATCAAAGAGTGTAACCAAGTAAAATCCTTGTGATCAAGGAGTGTAAACAAAGGAAAATCCTTGTGATCAAGGAGTGTAAACCAAGGAAAATCCTTGTGATCAAGGAGTGTAACCAAAGAAAATCCTTATGATCAAGAAGTGTAACCAAGGAAAATTCTTGTGATCAAGGAGTGTAAACAAAGGAAAATCCTTGTGATCTAGGAGTGTAAACCAAGGAAAATCCTTGCGCTGTCTGTAAGACACAAATGATGCCCCCTCACCATAGGAAATAATAAGTTTAACACTATGTATGATGGTCTATCTTTTATTTTTGTTCTGAAGGTCAACACTTGCAGGATTAAATGTTCAACCAAAAAGGTTTCAACTTTTCTGTTTTAGTAATCACCAAGTTCAACTTTCTATTTCCAGTGGTCACCAAGTTCAACTTCACAGTATTGATTAAATATTTGACAATACTAAAAACTCTTATCTATTGCATTAGGGACATTAAACTTCAGTAGTACAACCCATGTTTTCAATTATATAGCAAGTTAGTGAGAAGGAAATGAAGTCTAACTACGTGTATTTGTGAATATCTAACATCCCCCTTTCTGACTTTTAGTATTCAAAAAGAAGTCCAAATACCTGGCATTTTGAGAATATTTGAAAAAATCAAAATCCTGTGGACATGCACACCTCTATTATGTGTACAAACAACCTACAAAATATTAAAGCTGTAGCTCAAAAACTAGGAGTAGATAGCCAAACCATGTATCTATAGCCAGACGGACAAATGGACAGGGGTAAATTAATATGCCCCCGACATTTTTTTGCAGGGGGCGATTTTGTAACAGGGGCATACAAATTTAAATACTATAAATTCAGAAATTAATGTGTGCATTTGTTATAGCTGATCCTTGACCACTGGCATGATTGTGTAATATAATAATAGGATTGCAAAAAATTTATGAAGGAAAATCACCACTGAAATTATGAATGAGAGTTTTTATTATATCTTATTTTCATTTAATCTATCATTGCGAACCTGATACTATCGCATTTTTGGCATCAATAAAAACATGGCAAAAATTTATGAGTTTACAATTTTTATATTCTTTCACCTGCTGTCCAAATGAAACTACGATGAGTTTCCTTGTAATTATAATGGCAGAACTATGTCATATTGTCTTCATTTCACCTGCATATCCAGATGATTTTGTTTTTCAAAAATAATGTCATATTCATACTTACTAAACAATTTTGTCAGCTTAGACAAACAGGAAAGGAAACCATCAAAGTCTATATGACATTTCTCATTAGAATACTTAAATATCAAAGCTTGCATAGAACTGTTGTTTATTGTAAAACCTGGAAAAAAACAGCAAAAATTATCATACTTTCAAATTACTTTTATCCATAGATTTTGTTTCTAGAAAGGTTGTACAACATATGACCAGTTCTAAATCCTTACTAACTATACAAATTACTACTAGTCCTAAATCCTTACAAACTATACAAATTACTCCTAAATCCTTACTAACTATATAAATTACTCCTAAATTCTTACAATCAATACAAATTACTCCTAAATCCTTACAAACAATACAAATTACTCCTAAATCCTTACAAACTATACAAATTACTCCTAAATCCTTACAAACTATACAAATTACTCCTAAATCCTTACAAACTATACAAATTACTCCTAAATCCTTACAAACAATACAAATTACTAACAGTCTGAATCATATCACCTTTGATAAATTACAAGTTTTATGTAAAGAGTATTTAGAACAATACAATTTCTTCATGACATCTTAATGCATAAATTCATAAGATATACACTATATACAAGCTCAAACAGAACAAACTGCTTATAAAATCGATCTATATAACATCTATATATAATTTACCTGCTGCTCCAAGTGCCCTCCTTAATTCGAAACAACTAAAAGATCCTATATTATCTGTATCATACTGGAAGTAGATTCTCTACAATTAAAAAAAAATACAAAATTTAATTATTCAGTTTTAACCAAATTTAAGGATATTAAAGACTGAACATTGGGAGATTTTTATATCGCATGTAGTTGAAGGATTTATAATATTTGAACTCAACTCTAAGCATGTAAAGGAACCTGAGAAAAAACTCTTTGCAATGTATTATTTGTGACATGTTGTATTCCACTTTTCAGTATCTATATATTTTGCGAGAATAGTTTTTTCTTAAATTTCATCATACAAACAACTTAAGATTTAATTAAAGTGTTTTACACTACCTGATTATTTATAATAAGAATAGATTAACAAGGGAGACAACTCTGAAACATCAAATTAAGAAATTTATTTTAACTTTAAATTTAAAAAAAATTCTTAATAAGGAGATAATCTTACTATAAACTACAATTATCATGTAATATTAAATAACTAAAACTTATGTAGATCTTTTATCATATTTTCAAATCCTTCCCTTTAGTAGCAAAAAATAAATAATAAAGTAAATGTAAAAAAGTTCATAAGCCTTACAAAATAAATGGATTATCGGAATATTGATCTTAATCTCACTTTACTTTGCACGTCTATCCCATAATATTCCAGAATTCTAACAAACTCAAAGAAATAGGGGTACATGTACCAGCAGAAATGCATATTGAAGCATATTTGTATGGTCATCATAAAGGTATAAACATTTTACCAAACTTAAATATGAAGAATGGTATTGTTTACCTTATAAAATATTCTGGATTTTTTTCCCAAGTATATTTGAATAAATGTTCTTTTACAAATGCTGTTATACCTTCATAAAAATTTTCAAAACGGCCAATTTTGCATGCCAGATTTTACATGAATTTCCATTGACAACTTCTGATTTATGTATATTTAGCTTGTCTTCCTTGTATATATTGATTATCAATTTCATATCAAAGTTTAAAGTTAACAAAGTTTATGTAGTTCAAATTCTCTTTATCTCTGAATAAATTGTAGTGTGTTTTTTGCATGCATTATACAGATCAGCAAATTTATACAGAGGTAACATTTAACCTGCCAATTTTGTCATTAGTGAGAGACAGAAAAAAACAACAGATTTAGTGTAGTGTTAACTTATCAATGGTTATATATGGAATCTAAAATAACTTACCTTCCAACTTTTCAGTAAATTCCACAAGTATAAGAACTCTGTATAACCTATTTTGCCTAATAATTCTGTCTGAATAAGGTTAAGGAGATAAAACATTGATCATTTTGCCAAAAATATCCTTTAATAACATTAATAGTACCAATTTTACTGCCAGATAACAGATGCACATTTGACAATTAATGTCTCTCCAGTGATGCTCAAGGCCAAACTATTTGAAAGTCCAAAACCTAATACAAACTTTGAAGAGCTGATAAAACCCAATAAAATGCTCCATGAGGTGCAGTTTGATACGACCGCAGAGGTCAAACCCTGAACAGATGGGGCAAGTATGGACACAACATTCAAGCTTGATACAGCTCTGAATTTGGATTGTGATTAAATATTTGACACAGCATAGGTTTCAAACACAGAATGAATGTGGTCTAAGAACTTAAAATTTTAAATTGGACATTCACCTATTATGGTCCAATATCCAAAATCTAAATACATGGTTAGATTCAGCATATCAAAGAACCCCATATATTCAATTTTTGTTGAAATCAAACAAAGTTTAATTTTGGACCCGATTTGGACCAACTTGAAAACTGGGCCCATAATCAAAAATCTAAATACATGTTTAGATTCAGCATATCAAAGAACCCTAAGAACTCAATTTTGTTAAAATCAAACTAAGTTTAATTTTGGACCCTTTGGACCTTAATGTAGACCAATTTGAAAACGGGACCAAAATTAAGAATCTAAATACACGGTTAGATTCGGCATATCAAATATCCCCAATAATTCAATTTTGATGAAATCAAACAAAGTTTAATTTTGGACCCTTTGGACCTCAATGTGGACCAATTTAAAACGGGCCCAAAATCCAAAAACTTAATACAGGGTTAGATTCAGCATATTAAAGAACCCCAAGAATTCAAGAAATAAGCAATTTATACAAAGTATCTTCTTTTGCACAATACTGTGCAATTGAATATTCTTGAAATTGCTCAATACTGTGCAATAGAATATTTCTTGCTATTGGGCAATACTGTACAATTGACAATTTCTTGCTATTGCGCAATATTGTGCTATTGGATATTTCTTGCTATTGCGCAATACTGTGCAATTGAAGATTTCTTGCTATTGTGCAATACTGTGCAATTGAAAATTTCTTGCTATTGCACAATTATTATATAATAATTTACACATCCTGTTTGGTGTGTATCTCCTGCTATATCATTATAATTTGCTTTTAAATATAAATCAGAAATAACCAACTTAAAATGGAATATTTTAAAGAAAAAAAAAGAAAAAGGAAAAAAGAAAAAAAATCCCCAAATTTTTGAACCCCTATGATTCATCACCCCAAACTCAATCCCAGCCTTCCCTTTGAGGTATGGTACCTTGCAGTACAATTTCAGAGAGATCCATACACTTGAACACAAGTTATTGTCTGGAAACTAGAAAATGCTTATTTTGGCCCTTTTGGCCCCTAATTCCTAAACGTTTGGGCAATTACCCCAAACTCAATTCCAGCTTTCCTTTGTAATATGGAACCTTGTAGTACAATTTCAGAAAGATCCATACACTCACACACAAGTTATTGTCCTGAAACTAGAAAATGCTTATTTTTGCCCTTTTTAGCCCCTTATTCCTAAAATTTTGAGGCAATTACCCCAAAATCAATCCCAGCCTTCCCTTTGTGATATGGAACCTTGTGGTACAATGTCAGAGAGATCCATACACTTACACACAAGTTATTGTCTGGAAGTTACAAAATGCTTATTTTGGCCCCTAATTCCTTAACTGTTGGTACTATAACCCCAAAATCAATCCCAACCTTCCTTTTGTGGTATTGAACCTTATGGTAAAATTTCATAGAGATCCATTCACTTAAACTAAAGTTATAGTGCGAAAACCAATGTGTCTTCTGATGACGACGACGACGCCAACGTCAACGTCATACCAATATATGACTGCAAAAATTTTGCGGTCATATAAAACAACCTTAAACATGGCCAAATCTTGACAAGGATAAGGCAGATATATATCTAAAATGATTTCAAAAATTTATAACAGAACAAGAATGTGTCCATAGTACACGGATGCCCTACTTGCACTATCATTTTCTACGTTCAGTGGACCATGAAATTGGGGTCAAAACTCTAATTTGGCATTAAAATTAAAAAGGTCATACAATAGGGAACATGTGTACTAAATCTCAAGTTGATTGGACTTCAACTTCATCAAAAACTACCTTGACCAAAAACTTCAACCTGAAGCGGGACAGAAGGACGGACAGAAGAATGATTGGACGCACAGACTGAAAAACATAATGCCCCTAGGTGGGGCATAAAAATTCTATTCAACAAAATTCGTATTTTCATGCTAAGTAAAAGAGACAACTAAAGTAGTCTTCAAAATAAAATTCTATTCAACAAAATTTGTATTTTCATGCTAAGTAAAGGAGAGAACAAAAGTAGTCTTCAAAATAACTTGTTTTGTAAGTGTCGTCTGCTGCCTTTCAAACATTCAAATGATCTGGCATCATGTGATAAATAAATATCATAAATCTGAATATTTTCTGAAATTGATAAAGACTTTAAACATATTGATCGGTATGGTTCAAAACATACTAATAGGAAAGTATCTCTCTGAGAAATAAGAATTGAATCATTATATATACTGTGGATTCATTATTGTTTGTGTGATATCATTTTTCTGGGATTTCATTGGTTAAAAGGTAAACCAGCAATTTAAATGTTCAATGAAGTACACACTTTCTATAAACTTGTATGCACTTTGGCAAAACCATGAAATCAAATATTTACAAAATTTCAATTCTTCGTCAATCCACGAGAATTAGCATCCATAAAAATAAATGAATCCACAGTATTATATGATAAATAAAGATTGTAAGGATACATCCAACAAAGACACAAACTTTTTACATGTGTCTATACTCATATTTCTGCGATGTTGATCTGAAAAATAGTAACATTCAAATTAATTTAAGTAAACAGCTTAAAGTTTCAAGTTCATTCTATGTTATGTCTGCATTCTATTATGGTAGAGGGGCAAGAGGGCAAATATTGCCCTGAAAATCAGCAAAAAAAAAAAAAAATCTGTTACCTTTTGTATCATAATTTTTCAAATCTCAAGAAAATGTTTTTTGGTGACTTTTTATGATGACATTCAATGGTAAATTCAATCTAAATCTGACAAAACTTATAAAGTTACCTTTTGGCAGCCAGTCCCTTTAAGCTCACATAAATCACATTTATCTGAGAGGCAGAAAGAGCTTGGTCAAATATGAATACCCCACGATGGGAATATTTTAAGAATTTATATAAACAAAAGACATCAAAATAGACTTGACTTTAAATTTAGAACCACATTAATGTAAAATAAAATGTTCCACAGGGCACAGCTTGATACGACCACAGAGGTCAAACCCTGAACAGTTCGGGCAAGTATGGACACTACATTCAAGCTTTACACAGCTCTGAATTTGGATTGTGATTAAGTAATTTACACAGCATAGGTTTCTGACACAAATTGAATGTGGTCAAAACTGAAAAATTTGAAACTGGACTTTTACCTTTCATGGTCCAATATCCAAAATCTAAATACACGGTAAGATTTAGCATACCCAAGTACAACAAGAATTTAATTTATCTATTTATTAATGGACAATTTCCAATGGAATGTTCAACTATAGGAAATCATTTAACTACATGTTAACAATCTTAAAATAGAACAATGAGTGAACAAAAATCACATATATTAATATATCTGAATCAGCTAAATTCTTAGTAACATTTAAAAATAAAATGAGTTTTTCATTTGCATATCACCTCAAAGATAAGACATTAAGTATAAGTTAACACATTGAAAGGGAGGTACGGTAGCAAAAACATTAACCATTCAATTTTTGTTGAAATCAAACAAAGTTTCATTTTGGACCCTTTTAAAAAATGTGCCCAAAATCTAAATACATTATTAGATTCAGCATATTGAAATCAATCAAAGTTTATTTTGCACCCTAATTTGGACCCACTTGAAAACATGGCCCAAAATCAAAATTCTAAATACATGGTAAGATTAAGCATATCAAAGAACCCCAATGTTTCAAGATTATTTAAACCCAATTGAAATTGTCAGAAATAAGCAATTCAAACAAAGTTTAAAAAATTGCTTGTTTTTTTACCCCTTTTTGGCCCCTAATTCCTAAGTGATACAGCTGTAACCCTCAAATTCAATCCAACCTTCCTTTTGTGGTATGAAACATTGTGGTACAATTTCATACAAATCCATATACTTATACTCAAGTTATTGCCTGGAAACCAAATGCCTTCGGTCGACAACTTCAACATTATACAGCCGCAAAGTTTTGCAGTCATATAAAAAAAAAAGAGTTATAATAAAATCATTGAAAACACTATCATAAGTTCCTATAAACCATCTTTTGGGAAATGGACTATACTTAAATCTCAACATTCCTTCAGCAAGTGTTTAAAAGAATATTAGTTCCTACATGGAATTCATTGTGTCTACAGATGAATGATGATAACCATAACACATTACCATTTTGTAGTCTTGTGAACATATGAAATGTTATTTAAATTGGAGTAGCTTTTATTAAGGAAGCCTAATTATTCCTTTATCTATTTCTTATCCTTAATTACCTTTCCTTGATGCTTCATTTAATGTTTGTTGCAACTCATAAGGTGTTACTTCCATATCCTAAAAAAATTAATTACAATCATTTATATTTTTTCTATATGTCCATCAATAAGAATACTATACTGCTTTTTAGTCTTAAGGAAAAATATAGAAATATATTATTTTTGTATATGGATTTTAAATTTTATGACTCTGCACAGATACTTTTCTATTGTTGTAGATCATTTGTTGACCAAGAGATGTTTTTTTTGGTGTGTTTTGCATCAATCACATTTCTGTCTTACCATGGCATTCCCACATCTCCTTTTATTCACTTTTAAATCTGATCTATACTTACATTGTAAAATGTTTCATTTGTTTAACATATAATAAAGAGTTTTCTTTAAAATGTTCCTCTATAAAAAACAGATATGTATAAGTGAACTGAGTGATTGATTGGTGTTTATTGTCCAGCAGCAAATAATACATGCATATCAAGATGAGAACATGTTAATTTGAGATGAATATGAACACTGCTTTGTATTACACACCAACTATTGTAGCCAAATTTTTAACATGCTAGTTCAAAAGGTAACAGATTTCAGAAGACAGGTTATTCTACATGGACAATATATTCTGATAAGCCAACCAGTTTTTGCTTCTATCAATCAATACTGAATGCTTTAGGGCAGAAGCAGCAAATATTTATTTTAAAGTCTTTGGTTTAACCCAGTCAAGGATCAAACCCTCGAACTCACACCTTGAACATACATGCTACCATGAGACCATTGAGTGCAGTAATATATATAAAATTGAGAATGGAAATGGGGAATATGTCAAAGAGACAACAACCCGATCAAATAGCAGACAACAGTCGAAGGCCACCAATGGGTCTTCAATGCAGCGAGAAAATCACGCACCCGGATGTGGTCCTCAGCTGGCCCCTAAATAAAAGTGTGTACTAGTTCAGTGAAAATGGACGTCACACTAAACTCCAAAACATATAAATGAACTAATATTAAAAAACATTCAAGACTAACAAAGGCCAGAGGCTCTTGACTTGGGACAGGCGCAAAAATGCGGCGGGGTTAAACATGTTTTGCGAGATCTGAACCCTCCCCTATACCTCTGCCCAATGTAGAAAAAAGAAACACATAGCAATACGCACAGTAAAACTCAGTTTAAAAGACGTCCGAGTCCGATGTCAAAATAGGTAACAAAAGAAACTAAGCAAAATGTCAATGATACATAAATTAACAAAGGAGAACCCAAAGGACTACTAGCAGTTACTGACATGCCAGCTCCAAACCTCAATTAAACTGATTGAAAGATTATGTCTTCATCATATGAAAATCAAGTACAATCCCTCCGTTAGGGTTTAGTATCATACCATCATAAAATATATGAGAAGAACATAACCCGTATCATGCCAACAACTGGTTTTAGAATAAATGTGTTTATTTCCGATGCAAAGACCCTATGACTGAATCAATATTAATACCAAAATATGCAATCCTTAATGACTTGACAACAGTATCGTAACTATATCCTTTCCGAATAAGTCTGTTTAAAAGTTTGGTTAGCTTTTGAGGTGAATGACGACATTTTGTGCTTTGTAAAGAATATTACCACAAAATATTGGATGTGAAATACCTGAATGTATAAGATGTCTGCATGTTGATTTATATTTACGAATGATGTCCTTGTACCGATGATAAAATTTAGTAAATGTTTTGACTAGTTTGTGATATCGAAAACCCTGTTGTATGATACAACAACCATATTAACAGATCTTGGAAATATTTCAGTATTTTTTATTATGTGCTACAAGACTTACCTCCCCTGATACAGCATAAAAGAATCGTTTAAATTGTTCCTCTCGTTCTTTATCAGGAGGATGCTGAGGTAGCGGCGTGTCTGATTTTTCTGGAATTTCATCAATGTCTCTGAAGGTCCAAAAGTATACTGTCTTATTAAAAGATCATAATGTTCCAATAGCATAAATTCCAAGCTTTCATTGAGAAGTACTGAAAACTGTTAATATTCCAAAAATCCAAAACAACAAACAATAATGCAAGATAACTGTTGATTCATTTATTTTTTCGTGGGTACCAATTTTCATGGACTGAGGAAATCTTTCATTTTTGTGGGCATTTGATTTCGTGGTTTTTCCAAAGTCTGCATACAAGCCTATAGAAAATTTGTACTTTGTTGAACACTTAAATTTGTTGTTCACCTATCCCACCGAAATCCACGAAAATTGGTATCCCACGAATAATAATAAATCCACAGTAATTAAAGTGATTACTGAATTTCCTGTCGTAGTAAAATATCTAATACTATAAAAAATTAAATTAATTGTGTTTTTTGTCCTGTTGCTTTCAATCACATTAATATGAAGTTAACAATAATATCTGACTTGACAACTAATACAAAATTTCAGAAATAAAGTGAAGGCCGTTTTCCCTAATGTGCAGATGTAAAACTGTAAAATATAGAAATTGGCAAAATTTTTTAAATTGAAATCTGCAATGCAATGGAGAAACTAGAAATTGACTAATACGTAGATCAGTTCATAAATTAGGCTACACCAAAACTTAGGTTGTAACTCCTCAAACACAGCTGACCATACACAGTCTTGACCTTTGAATAGGTCCTGCTGGACATACTCTAAATCATTCTATATTTTTCATTTTCCAAAATTTTGGTCTTGAATGTTATACCAGTATAAGATACATACTCTGCTGTGTTTTGGTTTTCAAAAAAGAATCTGAGGTAGAATCCTGCTTCTTCATTAATATCCCATGTACATGGAATCACTACATATTGACCTCTCGGTAAAGTTAATCTCTTTATAATTTGTCGAGAATCTATAAATAGTCCACTTGATTGTACACTTTGATTATTGTCAAAAAATTCCTTCTTTAATGGCAATGGATGACTCTTTAAATTCTGAAAGGAAAGGAAAATTCAATTAAATACTTTAGGAATGGAGGCTAATTAAAAATGTTTCAACCAATAACTGAATGCAAAGTCAGCTATACAAATAATGTCTTTTAATAGAAATTTAGACACCTGTTGGCATGCTTGTGGTTATCAAAATAGATTTTTTTTTCATATTTTATAAAAAAAATAATAATCAAGACAGTAAAATCAAAGATTGAATTCAACAGTTTTTTTTTCAAATAAAATATTATGTTGTCTATAATTAAAAAAAATATTTGTAAATAACTTTCTTCAAATAAATCAAACATTCCCAGCAGCTATACAGTACATTGAAGTAGTTCAGCAATAGATTTTACTCCTCAAAGTTTAGTGCCGTCTAATCAATACCATTATTGTGAAAAGTTGGTCAGTCAAAAGGAAATATGGACTTGATCAATAAGTCATCATTATACAAAAATATAACGAAAGTTCTGACATGTACAATTTTTATGAAATCTTATAAGTCCAAGGAAAATAATTCAGCTGAAAATTGTTGGAGAAACAAAGTATAAATGTAATATATTTTGGTAGAATGTAGATGTACTGCAATATTAGACTGATGTTTAACAATCTAAACATTTCACATTATTACCATTATCTGTGTTAACATTAGGTTTTTGGCCTTTCATAGGAACCCAGATTCTCTCATTTACATATACCCAATATCCAATCTGTTTTCAAATAAGGAACTTGTTTAAGTATTAACTGAAGTTCAAACTTTCCACTTATGTTATTTAATAAAATTCTTACTTGATAAACAAAGAAGCCTATATGTTGATTTTTCTTTCCAAACTGTTTAAGTTTCCTTCCATCTTTCTGCATAAGTTGTATAACCAGACTACAAACGTTATCTCCATCTTCATCTCTGTCGGACAGAGTAACAGAAAACTGAGGATTGGACCAATGTGTGTCTACAATAACAGAGAAATGATTAACAAGGATGCCATTTTAAAATTTTTTCAAATCAAGAGAGCAAAAATCTATACAATTTTCACAAAAACCATAAAGCCTCATTTTCTAGTATACTGTCTCTTGAATTGTGAATTTTATTTACTAATAAAAAATTTAAGATATGTAATTTTGCTGTTGTAAAATAAGGAATGTACTTTACTCTATGCCTAGCTTTAATTCCTTGTCATGCTTTTACTTCTAGTCTGTTTTGGTTTTATTAGCTTTAGGTTTAGTTAAATAAGATTCTGAATTTTCAAGTATCTTAGCCTCAAACAACACTGTAGACATTAATTGTCCAAATGCACATCTAGTGTAGTAAAATTGGTACCATTAATGTGTTAAAACTTTTTTTTTATCTTAATAAAATATATCCTTTGAGGCCAACAGGCTCTGTCTAATGTTTTAATTTGAACCCATTGATTTAAGGGATGGTAGAACAGTGAATGTTTATATTCCTGTCCTCATAACCTGTTGTAGTTATTTGTTGTCTCTGTATTTCTTTTTAACATTTCTTTTTACAATGAGGAAGTCGATCTCACATTTTCAATTATGATTATCTCCCTTGAATTCATTCAGAACATTTATGAAGAATATTTAGAGGTTAATATATGCTACACTGTAGAAATGCTTTTTCAAAGATTAAAAAGTGTACAAAGATCTCTAGATGTCAACCATGTGTAGTTGGGTTGCTGCCTAACTGACCGTTTAATTCATACAATAAACACCAATTATCTAAACACTGTTCAAATAACTTTAATTTTAGGTATGTTGATATCTGCAACAAACTATTTGATGGTCAGTCAGAGCATTAAAAGACAACCATTAGTCTCCACCTATAGTTTAACTACTTGTCTTACCTTGGTTTGAAGGCCTTCCTCCTGCACTAAATCCTCTAACCCATCTATGGTGGAATTCAGCTGTATGCCACTGTTTTGGCATTTCTACAGGAGCATCTGGAGTCAGATTACAGATTTCTAATGTGTCATACTTTTGCAGAAAATCTCCAAATTCCATCCTATTTAATAGAACATTCCTTACAACAGATTGTACATCATGTACTATGTCATTGGTCAATTAGATAAATAAAGCACTACAAATGATATTTTAAAACATTTCCACAACTTTAAACCTAGTATTAAAGATTTTATTGACAATATGTAGAATTTTAACTTTCTGATAATTTTACTGTCAATGCAAGTAATCCTATCAAATGCTTGGTTGTACATTAATGAAAATTATCTCCCTTTCTGAATTAACAAGAGTGCACATGCTGAAATGTCTCGCCTTCTTTACTAATCATTGATATTATGTTGATAGTCTCAAATGTAAAGCTTTATTACACTGTCACGTAAACTTAACATTAACCAATAAAATAAACAATAAACATTAACCAATGAACCATGAAAATGAGGTCAAGGTCAGATGACACCTGCCAGTTGGACATGTACACCTTACAGTCCTTCCATACACCGAATATACTAGACCTATTGCTTATAGTATCCAAGATATGGACTTGACCACCAAAACTTAACCTTGTTCACTGATCCATGAAATGAGGTCGAGGTCAAGTGAAAACTGTCTGACGGGCATGAGGACCTTACAAGGTACGCACATACCAAATATAGTTATCCTATTACTTATAATAAGAGAGAATTTAACATTACAAAAAATCTTAACTTTTTTTCAAGTAGTCACTGAACCATGAAAATGAGGTCAAGGACATTGGACATGTGACTGACGGAAACTTCGTAACATGAGGCATCTATATACAAAGTATGAAGCATCCAGGTCTTCCACCTTCTAAAATATAAAGCTTTTAAGAAGTAAGCTAACGCTGCCGCCGCCGGATCACTATCCCTATGTCGAGTTTTCTGCGACAAAAGTTGCAGGCTCGACAAAATAACATTTCAGCTATAAGCTGCATTACCAGAATTCTCCTTCATCCCTGAATATAAGTCCCATTTTTTCTCGTTCTATTTCTGGAATACTGTTCCACTCTCTTGATCTGTGAAAAAACATAAACATAATACTATTAAGACAATAAATCTGGTGTATGATAAAAATTTAACTGTACTTTCCCGAATTAGGTGTACAAGACATTTCATCAAAAGGAATTTATATTACAAGGCAGTGTAAGGACATTTAAAGAAACCGGATTCTCAGATACTATGATTAAGCAAATAAGTGTTTGCTTTTATAATAGCAAATTAATGATTTACAGAAAAATGTGACAAAAACTAAGGCTATTTTAGGAATGCAACATTCATTTAATGCAATCAGAATTAAAATATGAATTATAATTAATGCACAAATAATACATTTTTTTCGATGCTTCATTGTAAGTGGGTCTCATTGGGGTCTAAGCGTGATGCGGAATTGGCTGATTTTTTGTAAGCATGACTCGTGAAAGTCAAATTATTTTGCGTGAAAACGTGAAACAAAGTTGGGGGGAACAATCGTTATTATTACAATGATACACGGGATACAGGAATCTGACAAAACAATAAGTGGGATCCGGGATCAGACCACACACTCAATGAGACCCCATTGTAATTGACACCGACTAAGAATTCTTTGCTCTTTTAGTGGCATTTTCATGCACATATATACAAAAATATGGAGGATAATTTAGTAAGATTTTTAAGACAATGTGGATGCTCCACAAAAACAAGAATGCATACTAGCTACATCATCACATGTATTTTTCTTATCAATACAAATTTTTTTATGATTCTTTTTGAGTTCAGAAACACTTACTTTTCACCCCATCTGCCTCTCCATTCTATTTTATATCCCCAAGGATTCCTAACTCTGATTAATGTTATAGGAATTTCTCCACTATCAGACATCAACAGTATCTGTAAAACAATATTAATGTTGTCATTAAAAATAATTTTGTACGTGAAGGTCAACTCCAGAATAAATTACAATCTGCATCACAGGCATTGTACATTTACTAAGGTTGCATATAGAATGGTTTTAAACCTGACATGCAGGCTCATCTAAGCCTTATCTCTCATCTGTTTTCCTGCTGTCTAGTATAGTCAATTCTGTATGTGCATTTAAATGGCCTTTATATAGAGATTTATTTTGACAAATTCTGTACATGAAACAGATATTTTTTTCAGGCAGTGATTTGCTGTTTAGCAGTGCTCTTAAAGGAAGAATTTTCCGTCAAAATTTATATACTGCAACAGATAAACAAGCATTCTGAGAGTATTGCATGGCAATACATGGTCCCCTACCGGGTAAAAATTACATTATACTGGAACAAAATGCTAACTTGTTCTATAACTTGTCATGGTGTAAACAAAAGTAAATATCAAGTTATTATATTTAAGCATGACTAATAAAATGCTCCATGAGGCGCAGCTTGATACGACCGCAGAGGTCGAACCCTGAATAGTTGGGGCAAGTATGGACACAACATTCAAGCTTGATACAGCTCTGAATTTGGATTGTGATTAAATATTTGACACAGCATAGGTTTCTGACACAGAATGAATGTGGTCTAAGAACTTAAAAATTTTAAATTGGACATTCACCTATTATGGTCCAATATCCAAAATCTAAATACATGGTTAGATTCAGCATATCAAAGAACCCAAAGAGTTCAATTTTGATGAAATCAAACAAAGTTTAATTTTGGACCCTTTTGACCTCAATGTGGACAAAGTTGATAACAAGGCCCAAAATCAAAAATCTAAATACATGGTTAGATTCAGCATATCAAAGAACCCCATATATTCAATTTTGTTGAAATCAAACAAAGTTTAATTTTGGACCCGATTTGGACCAACTTGAAAACTGGGCCCATAATCAAAATCTAAATACATGTGTACATTCAGCATATCAAAGAACCCTAAGAATTCAATTTTGTTAAAATCAAACTAAGTTTAATTTTGGACCCTTTGGACCTTAATGTAGACCAATTTGAAAACGGGACCAAAATTAAGAATCTAAATACACGGTTAGATTCGGCATATCAAAGAACCCCAATAATTCAATTTTGATGAAATCAAACAAAGTTTAATTTTGGACCCTTTTGACCTCAATGTGGACAAAGTTGATAATGGGGCCAAAAATCATAAATCTAAATACATGGTTAGAATCAGCATATCAAAGAACCCCATATATTCAATTTTGTTGAAATCAAACAAAGTTTAATTTTGGACCCGATTTGGACCAACTTGAAAACTGGGCCCATAATCAAAAATCTAAATACATGTTTAGATTCAGCATATCAAAGAACCCTAAGAATTCAATTTTGTTAAAATCAAACTAAGTTTAATTTTGGACCCTTTGGACCTTAATGTAGACCAATTTGAAAACGGGACCAAAATTAAGTATCTAAATACACAGTTAGATTCGGCATATCAAAGAACCCCAATAATTCAATTTTGATGAAATCAAACAAAGTTGAATTTTGGACCCTTTGACCTCAATGTGGCCCAATTTAAAACGGGCCCAAAATCCAAAAACTTAATACACGGTTAGATTCAGCATATTAAAGAACCCCAAGAGTTCAAAAATAAAACCCCATTGAAATTGGTCAAGAAATAAGCAATATATACAAAGTATCTTCATTTGCACAATACTGTGCAATTGAATATTTCTTGCAATTGCGCAATACTGTGCAATTGAATATTTCTTGCTATTGCGCAATACTGTACAATTGACAATTTCTTGCTATTGCGCAATATTGTGCAATTGAATATTTCTTGCTATTGCGCAATACTGTGCAATTGAAGATTTCTTGCTATTGCGCAATACTGTGCAATTGAAAATTTCTTGCTATTGCACAACATTATTATATAATAATTTACACATCCTGTTTGGTGTGTATCTCCTGCCATATCATTATTATTTGCTTTTAAATACAAATCAGAAATAACCAACTTAAAATGGAAAATTTTAAAGAAAAAAAGGAAAAAGGAAAAAAAATCCCCCAAATTTTTTGAACCCCCTTATGATTCATCAGCCCCAAACTCAATCCCAGCCTTCCCTTTGAGGTATGGTACCTTGCAGTACAATTTCAGAGAGATCCATACACTTGAACACAAGTTATTGTCTGGAAACTAGAAAATGCTCATTTTGGCCCCTAATTCCTAAACGTTTCAGGCAATTACCCCAAACTCAATTCACGCTTTCCTTTGTGATATGGAACCTTGTAGTACAATTTCAGAAAGATCCATACACTTACACACAAGTTATTGTCATGAAACTAGAAAATGCTTGTTTTTGCCCCTTTTGGCCCCAATTCCTAAAATTTTGAGGCAATTACCCCAAAAATCAATCCCAGCATTCCCTTTGTGATATGGAACCTTGTGGTACAAAGTCAGAGAGATCCATACACTAACACACAAGTTATGTCTGGAAGTTACAAAATGCTTATTTTTGGCCCTTTTGCCCCTTATTCCTTAACTGTTGGTACCATAACCCCAAAATCAATCCCAACCTTCCTTTTGTGATATTGAACCTTATGGTAAAATTTCATAGAGATCCATTTACTTAAACTAAAGTTAGAGTGCGAAAACCAATGCGTCTTCGACGACGACGACGACGCGCCGCCGCCAACGTCATACCAATATCGACCACAAAATTTTTTGCGGTCGTATAAAAACAGTGTGAATAACTGATTATATGAGTGAATTTTTCAAGTCCAAGGACCATAACATGCAGAAAATTATCAGACCAAAACAAAAATTTGAACTTGATCTGGAACTTGTCATGATAAAACTATATACCAATTATCAATCAATATCTTCAAGCATGATGAAAAAAGTGTGGAAAACACTCTTAACATTGGATATGATTAAACAGGAAACATAATGTTAACTCCAAGAAGACCAGTCTTTACTATTACTTCTTAATACTGCATACTCAGTGAGAAGCAGCAAATACCAATTTTAAAGTCTTTGGTTTACTCCGGCTAGGGTTCGATTGTTATTGTTAAGAGTTTTGCCTTGAAACAGAAAAACAATTAAAAAAACTCTCAAAGCAGTTGTTGAAAGACAAAAAACTGGTACTTTTCCTTGAGGCATATACCATTTAAGAGTAAGCAGACATGTTGATTTGGAATACTATGCCCAGATGTGGTGATGTCTAGTAAGAGGGCACATTACAATACTATATCCCAGAAGCTAACTTTATCCTGTCACCATGAACTTTTTTTTTTAAATTACCTCTCTTAAATCTGTTACACTGTAAGCATGACCTGTCACTAATCCATCAGGCATTGTCCTGGACCTGCCATCTGGTGGGAGCTAAAAAAACAAATACATAATGAACCATGTTTTGTGGACCTGAAACATTGCTAGCATATATAACAAGTTATCAATCCACTAGGCATTATCTGGGACAGACCAGCAGGTAGATGAAATAAAAAGACACTAAACTGAACTGTGAGTAAAAGCTTACTAATGATTACCCTGCAAATGAAGTTAATGAGTAAGTTTTGCTTTGACCTTTATGAGACTTACAAATTGTATTACCAGTTTCTGAACTATGTTGGTGCAAGACAGAAATGTCCAAGTAATGTGTAGCCAAATGTTAAAGGAATGCCTTTAATGAGCTTTATTATTTTGTCATTCAAATAGATCCAAAGCGATTGTGATGTGTTGTATTTCTATTGGCACATTACAGAAATCATCAGCTTTAGTTTAATACAATCTTTGGTATTTTTCAACCATCAATTGTAATTTATACAAATAATCTTACATTGATACCACATCCTATTAATGATTGTCTGTCTAATGCTTTAAACAGTATGTTGACTAATCCCTTAGGATAGTTGGCTTTCTGTCCTCGTAGTGTGTAGTATTCTGAAACGCCCCCTGTAAAGTCTGACAAGGCATCTCCAACATTCCCAGACTTCAAAGCTTCATAGGACCCATACAGTCTGAAAATAAAAACAGATCACTTTAAGTGTTAAGTCTTTTTCATTGGTGAGAGTCATGGTAACCAAAATGTTTGTATATGTGCATAAACCCCTTTTTATGACATCACCAGTATGAATTCCTAAACAGGCAAAATAGTTCTGTAAGTGTGATGAGATTTTATATCAGGTCATTAGATAAAACATTTGTTTGTGTGCTTTATTGAAATAAATATAAATAGAAGTAATAAGGTTATTTTCAAGGAACTTATTGATGTGTTTACTTGGCCTTTTCCCAACAAACTTTTCAAAAAGTCCTTCCACATTTTCCATCAGTTTGTATGTAATTAACAAGAGATCACTGAACATAGTATTTAAGAATGTTTTGAGGTTAATACAGTTTAGTTTTGCAGATGTACAAAAAATTCAAATGCAAAGATAAAATCTAAAATTATAGTATGAAAATATAATACAATTATCACTTTACTAAGTCTGAAATATTTTGCATCTAAGTTTTTTTCCAATTTTAAAAGTCCGAAATTATTACTGTAACTTATAGCTACATGTACATGTAAGAACACAGATGCTCATCTGAACTGATAAACCAGAGTTATATTTTTTAACATCCACACTCTGTACTTTAAAAGAGCTTATTAACATTTTGACATACTTCGCATAAGCCTTTTCCAGTAATGCAGCCCAGAATTCATTTGATTGATTAGAGTGTATGAACACCAGCTGGTCTCTATAAGTAGGCAATCGATCGTCCACCACTACTTCTACCCATTTGCCAAAATGCCAGAAATTAAACCTGAAGATACCAGCGTACCAGCCATCTTGGAAACCTTGGTCTGCTGGGACAACACGTCTGAAAAGCTCTCGGTGATCTGGACTTGTTAAACAGGCAATCGCAGACAGAACCCAGCAATCTCCTGAAAATAAAAATGATTATATTTGAAAATTGACTACTTGCGCTTTCAAATTTTCTAATGTCAGAAAGATATAATTTTTATAGTGGGATTAATTTTACATTATTACAGGTTTACTTACAATGTTTTTTATGTATAATTAATTTTATTAAGAAAAGAGAGTGACACAGGGTGCTCCTTCCTAAATCCAGTTTTTTTGTAACTTTTTCCAGTCTTTTTATCAAATCCCACTATTAACCCCCTTTATGATCCCATCAATATTTTTGTTGTTGATGTCAGATATTTTGTTGGCTCTTTAATTAGTTGACCTCATGATGATTACTAAAATTATTATAAGTTTTGGTTTGTGATGCATGCTAATACATTTTTCTGCTGTGATGACAAAGTGTCACCTGAGTACCGTTATGTCAGATTTCTTGCAAAAGTGAATAAAATGAAAGGCTTAACTTGCTATCTATCATTCTAATGACAACCAATTCAAGAAATATTGTTACTGAATTCACAAAAACATTTATTTATAAATGTAATATTTAAATAATTATCACATGACTTTTGTATAGACTTCACTTTGATTACCTTTTAGGACACAGATCTTAGGAATATTTCTTATTGTAACAAAACCCATATAAAAGTTGAATAATAAAGAAAACATCTCATTGATTTTTGTTAGGGAAATGTCTTCTTTTTCATTCTACACTTTATACCAGTTTTTATCTTTTGCTATCATTCCTCAAATATTTCAATATTTATGCATATGATTTTTTTTTTTCTTCATATTAATTAAATAATAGAGAAAAGCAAAAACAAGATCAAATGTGTTTTGCCACAAAATCTTAGTACATTAAGCATTGTAAAGAGAATAAAGAATTGCACGTTAATCACCTCATCTCAAATTACAATTGTTCAATAACGTGAAATTCTTCATTTTACAGCATTTAAGTCTATTGTGTGGAAGTTTATTACAGGTGAATTAGATATAAGTGAAACTGTGACACATAAATTTTAATGTTACATCACATTGTAATCATGCCACAAAATTTTAATGTGTTTGTAGTATGGTAATATTTAATAAAACGAATCTTTTATTACTTCAAATTGTCAATGAATACAATCAAATCTGAAAATAAATTTAAGAAAAATTGTTCATTCATTCAATTTCTAATCAGAGAACATGTACACATTTTTTTGATAAGTTGGCTAGTTGTAAAGAAATATTTAAATTGGTTCACCTTGACCAAATCAATAAATGTAAATACCATAGATTATAGATAATATTAAAGGACGACATTCACCTAGTTCACCCTGATTGACGTCGAACCTTGAGGCACTATCGAGTGTATCCACAAAAAAGTTTGGCTTTAGTCGATATGTTGCTGAAATCTCCTGAAAAACAATGATCATATTGTGGTTATTTATAAAAAATTTAAATATTTTTCAAATAACTTGAATATTTTCAAAATTACTCAATATATTTTTGTGTGACTCATTATAAGATACTAGAACATGCATGGTACAAACACTAAATACGTTTCAGGTACCTTATGGGCTAAACCAAAACAATTTGGTAATCAGAGATCACCACAAATAAACATTCAAGGGTGGAGCTAACAAAATAATTATCTTGATTATTTGAACTGTTGAAAAATATATATAAATTTCATACCTCTGTGTAATATTATTAAATCATCATATACATATACATGTATGTATGTGTGCATACAGCTTAATTTTATTGCAAAAAAAAATAAAACTGTACATGTTTATATTATCTTTTAAAATTCTACTGATTTAGAAAAAAAAATTCCAACAATCTCAAAATATAAGGTTTTTACTGAGAAAATCAAGACTAGTGCTGGAACTCCAAAGGAATAGTGCTGTTATTGCTGTTTTCATCTCAAAGTCACAGTGAGGCCTTTCAAATAGTTCCCATCTCATTGGAAGTTCAAGTTGTCCAGGCCCTAGCACCAGTATGTGCAAAAAAAACTTTTGGGAAACTAGCCGAATACCACTAATATCATTATATTATTTATATGTAATACTGAAATTAATTTAATGCACCGTATACGCATATAATTACATTACATGTATGTTTCATAAGAATCCGAACTTTTGATTGGCTGACAACAATCGATAGGTACATGTATTCCAAAATAAAAACATTCATGACAGCATGTGCTTCCAGTGACAAGGTCACAACAATGCATAAGAAAACAAACGAACATTTTATATACATGTACATGTGGAACTTGTTTCCGCTTCAGTGGTTCATACAAAATGTGCTTTAGTCAACGCTTTTACACCTCAATAATATTACAAAAAGAAACATTCAATTCTCAATTGAAAATGTATGTTTAAGCATAAAACCAAAAAAATCAAAACAGTGAATTCAAAAAATATAACTTTGGTAATTTTTTTTTATACTAAAAATCATATTAACTATAAACCTTTTTTCACTAAACTTGGACATTTATATTTATAAGGCTAATCATCATGACTTATGTGACAGACTGTCTTGATCATGATTGATTTTGAACTCTAAAGATAATCAACCTAATTGTACAACTTACAGATCTTTTCTAATTATACATATTCATATTATCATATCTACAGATCTATTAAAACAAATAATAACATGGTCATGTGTAAAGGAATTTTACTGTGCATCCATGAAATAAATGAACATGTAACTAGGTGCATATGCTCAAGTATGGACAAAAACCATTGACATACAATGTAAAGTGTATACATTTTATCTTCAGGTTTAATTTGAATTACAATATAAACAATGACCAAACAATTACACCAGAATCAATTCGGAATTTAAGCAATTTATCAATACACTGTACTATTTTTCTAAGGGATTTAAACAAAATCTTGTAAATTTTGTAACTATTGTAGTAATCATACAATGTTAGATCAATGATAGCCCACTTTATGGTTGAGTTGGGATATTTCACCTTATTAACCACCAACTGGTTTTATGAATGATTACAAATAAAGAGATGGACTTTCTTTTATTATCATTCTGACAAGTACATGCAACTCCATTGATAGACTTTAATAATTCAATAATCATACTGTTAAACAACAGAGTCTCTTCTACTTAAAATATTTAAAATACTTCAAATATTTAACATAATGGTATAAACAGAATATGATGAATTATCCTACTTATATCTGAAAAGTGAAAAGTTTACACTCAAATCTCTTTTCAACTTCACACATCTACATACATTATACATATAATTTTATCATTGGGGTATCAAATTAAAATAAAGAGCTATGCAAGAAGGCCTGAAAGCAAAGTATAAACAATGTAAATATTATAAATACAATGTATATGCATTTGAATTTTGTACCAAAAAATTCCGCTAATATTTTAAACTTAAAAATATACATGGATGCCTGTGAACAAAATGATGTACATGAATTTGTACATCTCATCATTCACAAATTATTAGATATTATACATACTACAATGTAGATGTCTTGCCTTTTGAACATTTCAAACATGGAAACATACATGTAAGACATGAGCTTATACGGTTGGCCATAGGCTACATTTTTTGTATCTGACATCATGAACACATTATGTCCAAATTGGTCAATAAAATCAGTATGTACATGATGTCCATGTAAGTATTAATAAAGATCTCTTTTTCTCACAAATTGTCCAAGGAACTTATTTGACTGTTCTATACATGTATTATTGTAGATAAAAAAACATTTTATATACTTATCATGCTTATAGAACTTAAACGATCAGAAGTCTGCAAAACTTCTATAACAGGTATTCTACTCTATATGTTTAGCATTATAACATCATAGAACTCCAACAACACATTTTTACACTATTCAAAATTCCTTCTAGCACATAACATTGTACATGTAAAACCTCATCAAAGATACCAGGCGTATAATTTTGTAGGCCAGAGGTGCATTTCTTCTTCATAAGACTCAAAATGGATGCTTAAATCAAGACAAGTTGGAAGGTCAAATCAAATAGAGAGAAGTTGAAGATCATTAAAAACCCAAAATTGTGCTAAATAAGATTAAGTTAATGTTCAATGTTTTCATAAAGGACCTGTTTCTGTATAATTAACTTCGTACGGTGACCTATAGTTGTTAATTTCTGTGTCATTTTGGTCTCTTGTGGACAGTTGTCTCATTGGCAATCATACCACATCTTCTTTTTTATATTAATTTCACACTTTTTTCACCTCTCACCTTTGCAAATGCCTCTTTTATTATGGTGATTTCTAAATTGATTGATGTATATTTACTAAATGTACATACATGTAAGAGAAGATCTTTATGATAATTTATATGTAACAGTACCCTTTTCTACACCCAAAGGTCCACTGAATAAATTGCTCCTGAAAATTAGTTTGTTTACAGTAATTTTTGATAATTATAATGAAATAGGCCTCAGTGGTATTTTGTAAAGTGAAAAAAGAATGGACTGGCTGTTTTGAACGCCTGTTCACATGTGTGTTCCGCTAGTACAGCAAGCTAGGGTACTTGTACTAGGAGTTTATGTGGTCTGAGTTCTTGAAAAGTGGTGGTCCATAATTTTGACCACAAACATGACCAAAGTTTTGATATTTTGCAATACAAATGATAGTGAGCAAATCAGATATCCTTCAAGGACCACCATAGAAAAAAAGATTTCAAGAACTCTGTGTATTTAGTTCAGAGGTCCTATTCAAAATATTGATATATGTTCCTTAATATTTATTTTATTGATCATAATTTGAATACTGGAATTGAACTTTAAAGTTGCAAGGATTTTTTTGCAGAATGTCATATTTGGGAAAATGAATATTAACATTTTTTGTACTTATTAAATGACATTTATTGCCCTTGGGGCAAGAGATTACAATTCTGAAACATGTCATAAAATTAACATCAGCAATGTAATCATACGACCAAGATAAAAAGTATATACAAATGTATGAGTAGTATGATAAGTTTTTAAAAATTATTTTCTGATATACACAATGACAGATAGACAGAATACTAACATAAATTAATAAAATTGGAAAATATCTTTAATTTAATATTGACTTTGTTGAAAAAATTGTCAATACAGATACATTTTCGGGTTCTGATCAACTGAACATGCTGAAGGACTTGTCAGGTTTATTTTGATGAGGTCAGACACAAATTTAAAGGCAAGGGCATT
Organism: Mytilus coruscus; assembly: GCA_017311375.1. Lineage (NCBI taxonomy): Eukaryota > Metazoa > Mollusca > Bivalvia > Mytilida > Mytilidae > Mytilus > Mytilus coruscus. The sequence goes on along the minus strand of CM029599.1, from coordinate 9,069,121 downwards.
AATAGTCTTAGTCTTATTTGTAAAATAAAGATATAATACCACTAACCTTAAAATCATATGAAATGAGTTTCTGGTGATTATAATGTTATGGGAATTATTGAAGCAATGCATGCCTATTCTAAACTAAATCATCTGTGCACATGTTTCACATTTATAACCAATCAATAACATACATGTATCCTTGACAAAAAAATATTTCATTCAGCAATTGTTGTTCAAAAAACTTTGGCTGCTAATTAACATTTTGGAAATTGTTGCTGAGGTTTACTGATTGTGACCTTGATAAATTAACAGCATATAAGTGTGGAGCATGTGTTTAATAAGTGAGATTTTAGAGCAAAGTTTATTTGGTTTTTTTCTTCATATTTTCCAAGCATACCAATTTGTAAGTTAAATTTTTTCATAATAGGGGCTACATTTGTAAATGATTTGGTTTATTAAATTTTTTTTGTCCGAATCGGTTAATACTGTTTTCCTTCCACATTTGTTTTCTTTTTCTTCCATCTAGGCTTTCCCCTTCATTTTTTCAATAGAAATATTTCACAATGATCATCATTAGATGAGTCCAATATTTAAGTATACATGTAGCATAAATTTCTGCATAATGCCATATTGAGATCATACACAGTTTTTTCATCTTGACACTATTCTTCTATCTATCAGCTTTGAAAAAAAACCCACTTTTTTCTATTTAATCGCCAAACCAAGAAAAGTCTTGTCTTGTTCCGGAGCCATTTGTCAAAGTTGTTTGTGTCAGGGATCTATATTTTGATAGGTGTAAAACAAAATTTGTTGCCGATTTTCAGCATTAAGCCAGTGGTAGAACATAAAGAACAATTCTGTAGTGAAAATATCATTTGCCCAATTTTCACTGAAAAAAGGGTTGGAATGCGTACCAGCAACAGGGTACATCAAATTCCTGAAAACTCTTACTTTATATGGTTTAATACAGCTTAATGTTGTGATAATCATACATGTATACTTCACTTTTAATAACACTTCTGAAATATGATCTTTGTATCTTGTATGCAAGTTCCTTGAATAACAATCATTACAATATGGCAGATGTATTTATTTAGTTATATTCCTTTGAATAATTGCGCCTGAATCTTCCCATACTACTATATAAATTAATGGAACTTGCATTGCATACAAGACACAAAAATCATATTTCAGAAGTTAAATTGTACTTTGACAGATAACATGGATAATAGTGATATACATGTATAACTTTAGTCTTGTTATAAACTTGTATAACTTTAGTCTTGTTATAAAATACAGTTTCTGGGCAATATCCATCAGTTTTGGGGCTTTTAACAAGTTTTCATATTTCAGGTATTCAGAGTACCACCATAAACACACATATTTTTGAATCCGGGTCCGTTCGCGCCCATTCACGTTCGCACCGGGTCCATTCGCACCCTTTTATTGATTTTGTGTTAAATAATTTTCAATCGTATTTTGGTTACTGTATTGCTATGAATATTTTGTTTGTTCATTGTTTTAAAAGGAAGTGACTTTCTAAAACGATTTTTGTGTTAATAATTTTTAATCATGTTTTGGTTATTGTATTGCTATAAACAAGTTTTTTTCATTGTTTCAAAACATGCAAAATAAAGTGACGTTTTTGTGTTGAATATTTTCTTAATCATGTTTTGGTTAGTGTATTGCTATATTTATTATTATTTGCTATGAATATTTTTTTTCATTGTTTCAAAATAAAGTGACTTTCTAAAAGATTTTTGAGTTGAATACTATTTTAATGTTAAGATACCAAACCGCTATTAAACTCAACAACAATAACATTTTGAATCTTAATTGTTTTACTCATACCAAGTTAAATACATGCTAACTACATGCTGAATTTACATCAAGTTTAGCTGTGTAAACACCATATAGAAACAGTAATCTTACATAATTAACATACAATAATTAATCATCAAATCAATTTAAAACAATATTTCATTTAAAAATTAAAATTGCGAATTTTTCTTTATTTTGAGATAAACACCTTAAAAACGTCTTATAATTCATCAGGTTTTGAATAAAAAAGGGTGCGAACAGACCCAGGGGGCGAACGTGTGGGGTGCGAACGTGTATTGGGCGCAAACGGACCCGATACCCATATTTTTTGGGGGTGGCCTAAATAAAGATAATTGACTGGTACTAAGTTCGTTGTAAAATGCCACAGTTTAAAGGATAAATAGGGACAGATACAACCACTTACATAAGGTCTTTTCCATTCAATCCTATATGGCAATGTCCGACTGTAATAAATTGAAGAGTCTTTAGCAGGAAAATCAGGATCTTCATACAATATTCTCCTCCTCAAACATTCAGACCGAATGTTATCAAAATTGCTTTTCCCACGATGATGCTTACTATGGGTTTCTGTCTCTCTGTTAAAGGGACGAGACACACCAACCTTATTAACTTTGTCAAAAGGGCTTCCATTCTGATACTGGTGTGGTAAATTTTTAGGCGGTTCGTTGGCATAAGTTGGTTTGTCATCAACTTTAGAGTTGTCAAACTTTTTTATAGGTCTACTATACACAGCCCTAGTCGAGGATGCAAAAGCCATGGTGTGTAAATTGCTACGTCATATTTTAAATATTCAAAACTCATCGGCAGATGCACAATGCATGAAAACATTGCTTTTCAGGTAAATGATGTTTGTTGACATTTTTCACATGCATTTCCTCCGGATGTTGTATTCGAAATGGTGTTTCCTACTTACCAAGAAAAGGGTAATCTGATTGGATCACCGTGCGAGGGAGGCGTGTCGTATTTAGAGGTAACAGAAGGTTTTTTTTAAACCTCATATAAATATATTTAAAAAGATAAGATATAAAAACAAATAAATAACATAAACACATAAAAACAACATACATAATTCACATACTCAAAATTTGGCATTGATATGAGAAAGTCTTGGTTTAATATGTTTAAAAGAGGGACGAAAGATACCAGAGGGACAGTCCGACTCATAGATTGAAAATAAACTATAGTACAGAAGACACAACATAGAAAACTAAAGACTAAGCAACACGAACCCCACCAAAAACTGGGGGTGATCTTAGGTGCTCCGGAAGGGTAAGCAGATCCTGCTCCACATATGTGGCACCCGTCGTGTTGCTTATGTTATTACAAATCCGGTAAATAGTCTAATTCGGTAGGTCACATTCGTGAAAAGGGAAGGGTATTGTAGTTACGACATAAGGAACATATCCGATATCATCTGTGAAACGGTTATTCCATAACGGTCAACCAACTCGTGATGGCGTCCGTAAAATTTACGAAGGGATGATTTCAACTTCACCATTTGGAACTCTTGGTTTAATAGCTTCCTTGTGAGCAGCAATCCTCTATCAAGGAAATCATGATAGGAAATACAAGCCCGGGAATATCGTATCAATTGGGAGATATAAACTCCGTATGCAGATGCTGCTGGAATGTTGCTACATAGAAATGGAAAGTTCACAATTGGGAAGCTGAAATCATCTCTTTTGTCGTAAAGTTTTGTTTTAAAACCGACCCTCATTGTCAATTTCTAGATGTAAGTCAAGATGTAAGGTAGATGGGGTGTCTTAATTTAAATCCATAGATTTTTGGATGATTTGTCAAAATGTAGTTTATATCATGCTTTTTTTTAAAATGTAATCAAAAGTATGGGTCACCCTGCTTTTTTTCACGCTACAGGTTGAGCAAAATTGTCAGATTTTGTATAGATTATGCAAGGAAAACACAAATTTGGGTGATAAAAAGAAAACACCATAGAATTTTAAGATAAAATGTGAGAATATAGCACTAATAATATGCTTTCAGATAAGAAAAAAAATAATGGGGTCACGGGACTCGTTTTCTTGCTACATAATAAAATAGGTAAATTCACAACACATTCTATTATAAAAGTAACTTTATCGAGTTATCTCCCATTATATATGAGTTATCTACCCTGATATGGAAAAATTTAAAAAAAAAATAATAAAACAAAAATAATTTGATTATTGTAAAACACAGCCGTAAATATGATAAAACACATAATTTTCTATATCAACATGAAAAGTCTTACTTATGAATTACATACTCTCTCGAAATTTGCAAATTTCATTAAAGATCTAGACCGACTGTTATCTGCTTTTTCAAAATCCAAGATGGAGGAAGACACCCGATCTACCTTAAGCAAATTTGAAGTAAGATAAAAATGTATCTAGATCCACTAAAAATTTGGAATAAGCACTAAGAAAATTTAGAATATAGGTAAATATCAAGATAAAATTTGATATTCAAAAGACTAAGAAATTCATTTTACAAATTAGCACTTAAAATAAGAGTATGAGCCTATTTAAACCAGGGACTATTATATTAACAATATATTATGTCCCAGTCAGTTAAACATAATAAAAAATCTAATAGTTCTGTGTGATAATTGAAAACCAAATAAAATGAAGCATGAGCATTTAACTGTAAACAAATCGTCTGCAGCCAGTAAAAAATAAATATATACATTTAGTAAAGTCAGACCACAAATTTGTGTTAATTGAAAAATTTGGTGTGCTGAGCATAGACCCAAACAAGGACCCATGCATGTGACAATCGCCTCTATAAGTCTCCGCTTAATAACTATGCAAAGAGACAAACATAAGCAGGTTTTAACGATCTCCAGGCTAAATAACGGCAGTTCAAACCATTCCAGGACTAAAGCAAACTCTCAAAATGAGAAAAACTATTTTCAGTCCTGAAATTGTTTGGCAAGTTATTCCAGAGTGAAGCGGCTGCATATCTGCTATGATCTCCTATCGTATATATTAATTCCTAACTGTGGTATGTCCAGGATGTTACTATACCTAAAATTATAATAAGTCCTTTAGATTGACTAAATCACTCAAACACACTGTAGCCTTACCGTTAAGGATTTTGTAATTCTCAAGTGCCATTGTCCTGATTCTTTTCACCTGCAGAGTTGTAACCTTTGCCACATCTAGAAGGGTTTCATATGATGAGGTATAATCCTCATATACAAAAGGGAGTGCTCTCTAATGCACTTTTTTTAACTTTTGGAGTAATGGTCAGTGCAGAAGTGCCACACTAGAGGACAAAAATAAAGTTACTTAAAACAAAAGTATGAACTATTGTCAGTTTATTTAGTCTCGATAACATAGACTCCAGTCGTTTAACAATATTTAGTTGCTGTGACGCCTTTCTCCACAAGCTGCTGATATCGGCATCAAATTTCAGTTGATAATCGATATCAATACCAAGCAGCTTGACTGTTTCCTCACAAGAAAGAACATTTTCTTGGATTTGAATGCAAGGACTTTTTGCAAAGGTTTTCTTTCCGACGGCAATAACCTGAAATTTGTCTGGATTGGCCTGCATTTTGTTTATCTTGAACCAGTCAATCAACACTCGAGACTCAGATTTCAGCGTGGATACAAGTGAATTGTAATCTGGACTGCTGAAAGACAAGCTATTAATATTGAATCTTCAAAGTTTCTAACTGAACGAAATATATGTATGAAAAGATATATAATTCTAGGAAATAAAAGAATTCTCTTTTTTAATTCAATGAAATTTAAGGGAAAAAAACAAGCACAAACCTACTAATAATTGTTGTTCTAACCAGTGGCTCAATCTCCTTTTCGTCTCATGAAAACGAACACTATATACATTTGCAGCGAGCCATTACTTGATATAAAACAGCTTAAACTGTTGAATTGAATGTGAATAATTCACGATAATATGTCTTTTAAAATGAACTAAGCCGACTGTAATTGCATATCAATATGAAAATAAGGAGATGTGGTATGATAATGAGACAACTATCCACCAAAGTTCAAATAAAGTGGATGTAAGCAATTACAGGCAACCGTACGGCCTTCAACAATGAGAAAAACCCATACCGTATAGTCGGCTATAAAAGGCCCCGACATGAAAAATATGAAACAATTCAATTGAGAAAACTAACGGCCTAATTTATAACAAAAAATTCTGTTTTTCGTTTGACTGTCTACAGTACTATATTTTCTTCCTAATTTATCAATCTGCAAAGAAACTGGACCAATTGAAACAAAGACAATTTCCGAATGTATGCAGATTGACGATTGAACATCCTCCCCTCATTTTTTTTTTTGAAAAGAGAAGAAAACACACATGCAAAATACCTTCATTTTCTTCCATTTAAGAGTAAGGTTCCTAATTGTGTATGACTGGGGATTTCGTTGATGAACGTTAGAAACAATAAACTTAAGGCTCTAGCACCTTTGCCTTGTGGCATGACTGACAGTACACCATCTTTTGTTTTTATGATCTAGACCCTTCCAAAACAACCTGTTTGAAAGGAATATGAACAATGAATTTGTCCGGCCCCTTACTCCATGAATTCGAAGCTTGTACATAAGTCTTGAACGAGGAACCTGGTCAAAAATAACGGATAATGTTCGGTAATTATCTGCCAAGTGAGTATCTTCTATCTTGTATAGTGGAACCATGTTAATCTTGTGGAACTTCTCCTGTGTCAATTGAAAACTGCATGAAAAATTCTTGTGAATGCTGGTGCTAGCTCTGCAGCTGTTATTTGTAGTATTTTGGTTGATATTTCATCTGGTTGTTCTGCTTTGTTGGTGTTTAGTCTTTTCATAGCAATTTGTATACTACTTTCGCAGTTACTGTGATATCATTCATCGCGTTGGAGTTACTAAGGCCTTTGTCGGGAATGGTGCTACCATCTTCCTTTGTGAAAACCGAGCAAAACTTTACGTTTAAACTGTTGTCTTCGCTTTTAAAGAAGCCTTCCTTGTTTTTGAGGGGCACAACCTCATCAGAACCTCGTCCTTTGCTTTTCAGAAATGACCAGAATCGTTTCGGTTTCTCAGTTAAACTGAGACTTATGCTATCATATTTTTTGTGTGTTTTTTTGTATTTACATCTCTGTTTTTGTTGAAGGTATTTACACATGTCTTAAATTTTTTTTCTCTTTGCTTTCTTAGATTTCTTGTAAGGTTTTTGTTTTCTTCTTTTAAAAAGCTTGATCTCGCTATTCATCCAAGGTTAGGTGAATTTTGTAGTTGTCATCTTTGTTGGTACTTTTTGATCAATAATCTTTATGACAGTTTCTTTGACATACTTCCACGTATTTTCAATATTAATAAAGGTCTTCTGGTAAAAGGTTTCAACAAATAGCTTAACCCCATTCTTGATTTCATCTATGTTGGGTTTTTTATTATTACTTCCATTATTGAATTTTTACCATGTGAACTGTTTTTTCGAAAAGCTCATTTAAATAAAAAGAGAGTCTATAATCCTAACCATGTCATATGTTGCAGTTATGATTTAACAACAAGACATATTTTAAGAAATTTCATGATTAAGGGCTCTCGAATCAAAATAAGGGCCACTCCGACATTCTAATTTGGAAACACTGGGATGTAATTGTAAAAGTAGATGTGTGTGGTGTTAACGACACACAGTGACCCAACGATACTACGACACTATACAAAGACATTTAGAATGTAAAGGATTGACATGAACTAAGGCATCCCTATCCTTTAGTCTTTGTTGGATAGTTTTCTCATTGGCAATCATACATAATCTCATTATTTTTATATCTAATCTTTGTTTTAGATCGCTGCATCTTAGTACTTATGTACTAGTACTCTTTTAGAAATTCTTTGATATATGAATGAAAGGACTTATTGGGAAGGTGCTTCTTTATTTCTCCCTGATCGAATTCACACGTTCAAATAAGTTCATTGTACATTTTTGTCTTTTCTTTCAAAGCTAAAAGTTTGCAAAACCAAAGATGGTTTAATACATAGAGAGAAAAGGGAAAAGGGAAAGGGAAAAGGATGAGAATATACAAAGGGACATTTTAAAAGAACCAGAAAAAAACAGACAACACTCTTACCAAAAGAAAAACGACGAAATGGCAGATGAGTCCACAAAAGAAAACAGAAGATTGGTCAACGCTAATCAGACTAAAAAGCCGGAGGTGAATTCAGGTGCTCCTAAAGGTTTTAAGATAAAGAATAGTGATGCAAGCCCCCTCTCTCTCTCTCTCTCTCTCTCTCTCTCTCTCTCTCTCTCTCTCTCTCTCTCTCTTTTTATTGTATTATAATTTAGAAGGTTCCTATAGTGCCAGTCAATGAATAATATGTCAATAAGTCAAGACCAAACAATTTTCTAACCTTTATGATATAGAGTTGTCTTTCTTCGTGCGTTCAATTTGTATGATTATTGCAAAAATAAACAAGTCCGTCACTAAACAATATACCACGGAGGCGGAAGAAAGTTTGGTATAACAACAAATTTACTGCACCAGATGCGCATTTAGACAATTAATGTCACTTCAGTGATACTCGAGGCCAAAATATTTGAAAATCCAAAATTTTCTAAAAAAAAAAAAAAAAAGAGCTGATAAAAACCAAAAGGACAAAAAGTATAGCCAAAGCCGGGCAAGGAATCAGAGCTTTACATGAGGGAGATATATTCCTTATAATCAAAACTAGAACTGTCCACATAGCGGGACTTATACCCCCGTACATGCAATTTAGGTTCTACTGTGAAATTCAATATTGAGGCAATGACGTTTTGAGATTTTTAGTTTTCAGCTATTCATTTGATTAATCATTGCTTCTGTGTTAGATTGATACATAGTTACTGATCGGTCAATCTAAAAGAATCATACTGATCCAGGAACAAAGTCTAAGGTTCGTATACTGTAAATTCAGAAATTAAAGGTCAAGGTCTAGATGATGCTTTTGCATACGAGGTTTTGTCAATCTAAGCACCACAGTACAAAATCTATGCACCAAACACGAATCAGACAATGTTTAACTATCATAGGGGCCAAAGGTCAAATTCAAGGTCAGAGTGACCTGACTTTGATATATGACGAATCTTATCCCATAATGTATCAGCATATTAAGTTTGGTCAACCTAAGTTCTATGGTACAAAAGTTATAAGCAGGACACAAATCAGATAAGGTTTACTATTTAACTATCATAGGGGTCAAAGGTCAGAGAGACCTGACTTTGGTATATGACAAACCCCAAGCCCATGATGCAACTGCATACCAAGTTTGGTTGACTAAGTTTGACTGTACAAAAGATATAGGCAGGACAAGAATTGGATAAGGCTTAACTATTATAGAGGTCAAAGGTCAAAGTCAAGGTCAGAGTGATATGACTTTAGTATATGACACACCCCAGCCCATGATGCAACTGCATATCAATTTTGGTCATCCTAAGTTTTACGGTACAAAAGTTATATAATGGACACGAATTGGACAAGGTTTTACTATCATAGGAGTCAAAGGTCAAAGCCAAGGTCAGATTGACCTGACTTTGTTATATGACACACCCCAGCCCATGATGCAACTGCATACCAAGTTTGGTTAACCTAAGTTTTACGGAACAAAAGTCATGTACCGGACACGAAGTTCAACGCAGGCAGACAACATAAATTATTATACTTTTTCTTTGTCATTCTTGCTTTACCTCTGCTTGCATGTATTTGGTGTAGTTTTATTATATTTTCACTTCACAGTTTCCTGAACCCTACCTGATCTTCTCTCTTTTTGGGCATTTGCTACGATCATGTTTGAAGTAGACTGCTGACAGACAAAATTGCCGAGTCAGGACGGTGCTAATGCTTGTTTGCATAATTTCAATGTTTAATTTCACAATTAAAATAGGACAGTTAAATATGATGTGGTATAATTGCGTGTGGGACAACTATCCACCAAAGACTAAAATGGCGTATCGGTCACCGAGCGGTTTCCAGCAATGAGTAAAACCCATATCGTAGTCAGCTATAAAAAGCCCCGACATGATGTCCAATCTAACCAAAACAGCAGATACAATGTAAGAGGAGCAACTCTATCTACCCTATGAATATTTCATATAATGAAACAAATGAATTATTATGCCTTTTCCGCTTGTTTTGATTTTTGTTATTGTTGTTTGGTGTGGGGGGTATCGTTCGTTTTTCTTCTTCTTTCTAGTGAAGGGTTACAAGATTACCTGTTTATACACTCCGCTTTTGTATGAAGAGTTTTCTATAATTCGTATAGGTCTATTCGTTTAATCGGTATGTCTGGTTCTGAACTATATTTTATTTGCATCTGTTTCGTATTGTTTCTATTCTCCGTTTTAATACAGGACCCGTCGATAGCCTCTCTTTGTTATTTGTACATATAGCGTATAGTCTCTTAATTCTTTTTATAGAACTGGTATTGTCATGTATTAGTTTTAGTTGGTGGATAATGTGATGGATGTTTTAAAGAAATAGGTTGGTAAAGTGTCAAAATTTTGATTGGGCATATAGCTTAAAATGCATGCATTTCAATAAATGTTTTACCCTACTGATGGATACATTACATTATTTGCTTTCATGAAACACAGTCTAATTAAAATATAGATCTCTGAGCTTCATGCAAATAATAATAAATGGAATTAAAATAGGCATGCAAATATATGCCGGATTTCGTTATACTAATATGACGCAAGTTACGATAGATCTATATTTTAATTAGATTGCATGAAACAAATAAAGTTTGTACATTGTGTTAGTTTATTTCCCTTTGATTCAAGATCTATTCTGATTTTTATATACTTCTTCCACTATTTATTTTTTCTAAAACACTTAAATAGATTCCCCGCCTTTAAAGTTATACTGCAATCTAATCTAAAAACGTATGCTGTCGATTTGTATGCCCACGACACGTACGAATACGAATACGAAAGTTTTATTTTGATTCGGTTCACATGTAACATTACAAAAATAAGCTCTTAAGAGCTTTTTACTGAATATAAATAACATATACATAACATTAAAACAGAGAGCATGCAGATAAGATATATAAGCAGAATACATTATACTGCATGTATAGATACAGCACAAACATATTGAAACACATGCAAAGCACTACTAAACTATATATCTAAACATACTAAAACTGAAGCATAACGAAAGTTAAAGCATAACTTAAATTTAAGCACAACAAAAATTAAGCAAAACGAATTTAAAGCACAACTAAAATCAAAGCACACATCCAAAATTTAAAGCAAATGCAAAAGGTTAGTATTATATAAATAACACATAGTTGAGAGGGTGATAGAGCAGATTGTTACCCCGAGAAAACATTGTCAACTGAGGCGAAGCCAAGGTTGACAATGTCTTTTCGAGGGGTAACAATCTGCGCTATCACCCTCTCAGATATGTGTTATTTAATTTATTATACTGAATGTTCTGTTATTGCTGTCTGTTAAATTTCAAATTCAAAGCAATAAACTATGCCGTCTTGTACATAACAATCATGCGTATTTATTAAAGCGCACACTTGAGCAAGCGTCTCCGTGAAGGGTAATGGAGTATTTACCATGGGATAGAGTAAATTGTCTCCCTCGTATGAACCAATCAAAATCTGGCATTTTGACATGAAGTATAATAAATCAGTTTAAATGTAAGCGCTATAACCAAAACATAATCATGACACGAAAAGCCTATTTACATGCAGGACAACGACATTTCGACCCATTCCAGGACTGTATAAGGCTCTTGAATTGTAAAAAAACTATTTTTAGTCTTGAAATTGTTGGGTAGGCTGTTCCACAGAGTAGCATCTGCAAATCTAAAACTTTTTTAACATATTGTGTGGATTTTACATTAGGAATATCCAGTATATTACTATATCTGAAAGAATATTTACAATTTTTTCATTCATAGATCATGTAAACAGGCAGGTGCTAATTCATTTACTATATTAAAAGTTTCCATTGCCATTGAAATTTGTCTTTTAATATGCAGTGAAGGCATTTTAGACTTTTCAAGCAACTGTTGGTATGACCATGAATGGTCTTCATATGCAAATCTTAGTGCTCTTTCTTTCACTTTTTCTATTTTGTTTTTTATTTAGCTCAGTACAGAAATGCCATGCCAAAGGGCAGAAATTGAAAATACTCAAAATAAATGTATGGAATATAGTTAGCTTACTTAGCTTGTTCAAATAAGTTCCCAAACGTTTCAGAATATTTAGCTGCTTAGATGCCTTCCTGCATATCTTACTGATATGAGTATCAAAATTTAACTGATAATCAATGTCAATGCCAAGCGGTTTAACAATTGATTCACATGAAACACTTTGAATACGTATACATGGATTTTTGTTGTATGTTTTTTTCCCAACTGATAAGACCTGAAATTTGTCAGGATCTACCTGCATTTTATTAATTTTGAACCATTCAATAAGTTTAAGTGATTCATATTAAAAGTAGAAATTAAAACATCATAATCTTGATTACAGTAAGATAAGATACGTGTCTTTTCAAAAGTTGAATTTGGACTTCAGGCATGTCCACTCAAAACCAAAGTTTGGAAAGGCAGATACATAAAACTTAAAATGCTCAGAGTATCAAACCCAAAGGAACTAAACAGAACAGTCTAAAGTCAATATCGTCTTACCAGTGCTCTTTCCCTCCATCTGATTTGACTCTTCAATTGTCTTATATTCACATTGTTTCAGCCTACCCTTTGCACACTTTGTTGCAATTAGATATTAGTAAACATCATCAAAATTGAATACAAAGTTATTCTCACTATTTTTTTTTATCAAATAAAAAGGTGTTATTATCTAAACCTTGCCATGCCTGTTCTTGTTTTTTCCATTTAAGCCAAATTTGTATTTTTCCCTTTGTTTTGCGGCGTTAACTGGTAGGTTTTTGAAGGTCTTATATCAAATACACTTTTGAATCCTTATTTGGTTCAAAATGATTGATTAATTGTTGGTTGCTTAACGTCCAGTGGTAAATATTTCATGCATGTTCAAGTCAAGAATGGGTAGGTCCTGTTATAGAGGCCGTTCGGGAAGAAGGTTGGGGGGAATTTGGACAGCCATTTGAAAATGAAGGTATTTGAATAGGGGCAGAAATTTTGCCTTGCAACAGGCCACCTACGGACCTCTTAAAGGGTTGCTGCATGGGTTCTTAACATGCGTAGAGCGTGGCATTCTCTTTACGCGAGGCATCGGATTCAACGTCCCCATTCTGACCGGACGTTGCTGCATACTTGTACATCCCGCAAAGCCAAAAGGACACCTGACTCTGGCAAGGGTTTTACTGTCGGTCGGAAGAAGACCAAAGTGACCATATTTCTATTTTCCAACACAATTGGGGGTGGTTCAAAATGAAAACATTATATAATTATTTGTAGTTTACTAGATACGTTTTTTTTAATAAGAATAATGTTGATGTTAAATATTGGCGTCAAACTGCATGTTTGCATTGTTTGTTTGATATGGGCGAGTATTTTTTTATTTGTGTGTCACAGTGTGTTCTTTGCTTGCTGGTTGGGATGTTTTGAAAATTCGACTTGAAGCAAAACAAATTTAAAAACAGACCCGTCATTATATTTTAAACTAAAGAATAGTAAAAAGTCTTTGTAAAAAAAAATTTAACAATACACCTTAAGTTAAGAAAAGGTATATTGGTATTTGTTTACATTTGCCATATAATCATTACAAAATCACACCAACCTAATGTACAACACAAGCATTTCAGGTAAGTAGCAAATAGTTGTTAGATTTAAATGTATTATTTTTTTTAAATCAACATTAATTATGGTCCAATTTAATCGAACCATATCAGTTTTTTTTTAATACACATGCAAACATGTATAACAATAAGGTTGTTTCAATGATAGAAAAGAAAGAAAGAAAAACACATAAAAAGCATATACACGACAGAGTTTGATTTTCCTTAAGTCAAAAAGTAAATTTTGTTTTATTATTAATTTAATGTATGGGTTAAAGCAATAATAATATAAAAAAAAAGCAAACAAGAGTGCCTGACAGAAATGAATTAAGAAAAAGACTTTAAAATACCTATATTCTTACAATGAAGTCAAGGTCATGTGTTTAAATCATACTGTTCTCTACCCCCTTTCTTTCCGGTACAGTTCTTACCCTCAAAATACATGTTCGATAGTCGGTGACATATGAAAGAATTTGGAAAACCCACCTCCCACTAACTTTTTGCACCAGTACACGAATTTCAATAACCTAGATTATACCATATACAGGTATAGACTAGATAGTAAAACCTTATTTGGGTAAAGTTAAACAGGATAATGTTAGTTTCTGGAGAAAATCGTTTCAAATAAACTACTTAATTGTACAGTAAGTGATAACTCGATGCTTAGTTTATTCTTTATAATCGCTTGCAAACCGTGTACATATTTAACACACATATATGCACATATTACAACCAAAACATTGCATACATTTTAAAATCTGATACATTTATATATTTTGTCTCTGATTTCTCAACAAATTGATTTACAACTGTATAACTTTAATAATTTAAAATATAATAAACACTTTCTGTATAAATAATTTTGAAACACTTTCACATATACACAATTCACAAACAATCGAAACAACAATCATACGAATATCAACACAGATATTCTTTTTCAAATCTCAACAATCATACTTTTTACAAAGTCGTTTGAATGCCAGGACAGACAAGTAAGTGATCATTCAAAAGTTTAAGAAGAGTCTCTTTTTCTTCTCTCAATCTCTTAATTTCATCCATCTTTGCATCATTATCACATTCAAGTTCTTGGATCTGTTATGAAAAAAATGAAAAATTAACAAAGTAGTGCAAATTAGAATATATTTAGAGAAAAAAGGGTGGTCATTCCCCCAAGCGCCTGTGATCTTGTTTTGTAAGGATGTAAGGATGCATTATTTTACCATGGGAAACATTATGATGATTATGTGTTATAAGGAGTCGAGAGGGTACAGCTTTTGTTGAACATGCGCAGAAGGAGCTGACAGGGTACAGTTTTTGATAATAATGCGCTAAATGAGTCGAGCAGATGCAGTTTTGATAATCACGTGTTGTAAGGCGCCAAATGGGTTCCTTGCATTCACTTATCGTATAAAACACCCAAATGCTTAACCATCGAGAGTACCACGATATTGTTCCTGATTTCGTATGGTCTAAACCTTCAGATTTAAGTGTTTTTGTCCGTATAATTCTTTTCTTGTTTGTCAGTATTGTCCGTCTTGCTGCTTTAAATTGTTCCGTCCTTTTAGCATGATCTTTATTCAGATTTCCTATATACATGCATGTATATACTTAAGTCCTAAAACGATTGTTTGTGTGTGTGTTGTTTGTGTGTTTTTTGTTTTAGCGTATGTTTGTATTTTGGGGGTTTTCAGTTTTAATTGACGTTTGTATGTGTTTGTATTTGGTTAGTGTATCCGTGTTTGTGTTTTTGAGTGTTTCTGTATTATATTTTTGTTTTGGGTGCTCTCTAATTTTGCAGTATTGAGATTATATCAAATGTGTTATTAGAATATTTTATATTGAGTTGTGTGAAATTTGTTTTAAATTTTCGTTATTTTTTTAAGTTTTTGCTTGCCTATATATCATACCTAGGTATGCAGAAGTAAATGTCAGAAGATCATACAACATATAAAGCAAGAAGATATTGTCCAAAATATAGCATATTTCAATCAAAATCAAACTCTTTTACCTCGGAGAGTGTTTTCTTATTTTGTTTCCGTCTTTTGCGAAACCTCCTGGCAGCCATTTTATTTTGTTCTCGTCTTCTTATAATTTTGTTCTGTTCATGTTCTGTAAGCTTCAAAATCAAAAGTACATTAGATTTTACAGTAAATTCGAATGCATTTTGCATAAGATATATTGACGTTTACACTCGTTGGTGGAACCGTGAAAAGAAAAAGGGTACAGAGTTTACCTTTCTTCGAATATTTTTTTAAATAATAAGAAACAAGGTTTGAGACAATTTTTTACCCTAGATACTAGTACTAGTAACAACGTAACCCCTCCTGTTACAATCTGCTTAATCCGCAACCTGCATAGCATGAAAAGGAACACATTATGAAATATTTGTACCCAATAAAAATATAGTTCATGTGGTTTCTTTTCTACTTTTCGCCAGAATTTTTTACCTTTAATTCTTGGTCAGAATCTTTTTCATTAAGAATTTTATTTAATTGACCTACAAACGGTTTAGAACTCAGTATATAAGATGGGATATAGTTTTGTAGAAAGAACAGCACATGTTGTATAAAGTAAATATAACGCAATAACACACATTTACATGAATATGAGGGAACAACAGAGTTGGCTACTGAAATGGGATTGAGACACGTACAAAAAAAATCCGAGTCATGGTATTGATCGCGGTCGTTGATACCCCTACCCCCTCTTTATGAAAGATATAAAGGTATATATTATTGTTGGGTAGATCGGGGTTTGTCATATCTCAACATATCAACCCCCCTGTTGATACATATAGCCGTAAGAACTCACAAGTCACAACAGATCAAAACTTACAAAAGGACCAGTAAAATAATATATCGGTTCAAACTTGCTGAAAGGTCGGTAACCAATTGTGTTGACCCTGTCACTAGTTCACTTTATATTATACTATATATGTAAGACGGTTTAGAACTGACAGTATAAAAGCTGGGAGATATTTTGTAGAAAGAAAAGCACATGTTGTATATAGAAAATATAACGCAATTTAAATTTAAATCTAAATATAACACACATTTACATGAATATGAGGGAACAACAGAGTTGGCTACTGAAATGGGATTGAGACACATGCAAAAAATCAAATTTTTAAGCTTCATACCCCTTTTTCAGGTGTTTAAAAAATACATGAACTTAAAACAACTATGCATATATTACCATAACATATCAGTATCATTAAAATAATTACTAGTACTAGTATGTATATCTACTCTCTTGGTTGGACTATATTGTTGGAGCTAAAGTAAAGTGGACAATAAGTGTAGACAATTTTTTTTTTTCAGTTTCAAACTTTTAAAAACTATATGAGGTGGTGTCTATTTTTTTTTTTTTTAATTTGTTTTAGGTCCAATTTTAATTTTTTAATTTAAAATAAGCCAGCAAGGAAAAAACCTACATGAATATAGTAAAATACACACTTACTAAACTCAACATGCTTTTTTGACAAATAATTATTTGCGTTCCAAATTTTATCTAGCAAACTACACGATAGTATGAATAGTTGTAATACGAATTAGATAAGGATTAAGGACATAAATATAACTTAAATTCAAATATTCACCTAGTTTAAAAATTTAATTTTCTATATATTTTTTGGTCCTTTTCATATTGATTTTATTTACCTCGGACCACCAAAAAGACCAATTAGAAAAGAAAATACAACTTTGGCCTAAAAATAATTACTAGTACTAAATATCATTTTACCTGATACTTGATCTCTTCAGAAAAGTCTACTTTGAGTTCGTCTTGTCCTTTTGCTAGTCTTCTTGTCTGTATTGTACATTTTAATTCTTCCTTGACCAGATGAGATAGATCTCCTGTTTCTAATGCTGTTAGTGATTCATCAAGGACATTGTTACACTTAGATTTTGAGAAAATGTCATATAGAGCTTCTTCAAGACTGCATAGCTCGCCATTTTGAATTTGAAAGTCCAGCATATTTGTAAGTTATGCTTTTGGTATGAAAACTGGAAAAGAAAATTACAGAATAAATACCAATAATGCAAAACGAAACTGTTACAAGTTTAAATACACATACAGAGAGGATACTGTATATTTGAATTTATTTTTGGTGATTTGTTGATGCAGTAGACAAAAGAAATTTTATAAATTCTATAGAATGCATCAAGGGAACACATTTAATTGAAATATGATTTTATAATTTTGATAGAATTATAGAATAATAAGATACAGGGAAAAATAATCATGCTCAACAAGTTACAGCATAAAATTGACAAAACCCACACCAAACAAACCAAACAAACAAGAAAAAAATTGTTTTTTCTCTTAATCATGCCCAATTAGTTACACCGAACATAACATAGAAACTGAACCAAGCCCCGTTGCAACTAATTCGCCTTAAAAAATAAACAATTTCACTGAAATGACGCCATTGCAATATCTGTCACAAAATTACATAGACAAATTCAATCATATAAAAATTGTTTAAGCAAATACATAATTGCAATAATAACTACGATGACATATATTTCAAAGATAAAAAAATACAATTCCGTATTTGGACATGATAATACCCTGTCAATTTCAACATGCATAACGATGAAGACCAACTTGTGATAACCCAAAATTAGAAAAAAAATATGGTTAAAATTTTCCCTGCAATTTAATTCAGTTACCATTTTAAGGCTTTAAGACGATTTCTTCCATTATTTGAAATGAAGATTGTACACTAAAAATAATACTCATTGAGTTCATCACAGCATCAGCAGAAACGTACAACTGATAATAAGAGATGTGAATGGGCAAACACACATCGTAAGGAGACAAATTACAAGACCAGAACAAGAGATCATTGATACATTACAAAACATGTAAATGAGAATTTTATAATTTGACATAATTTCATCTTTGTCTAGTTTAAATTCAATGTATTGTCAAAATAAAAGTAAAATATAAAAACATAAAATTTGAAACACGAATAAACAAATTAAAAATTTTGACAATGACAACAAAAATATAGAAAGAAAAACAACGGTTTTCTGACATTCTTTCAATTTTTTCCTTAATAAAGTCTGAAATTTCCAATGAATTCAACAATGGCCTTTTTAAAACATGCATTTATTTATTGCACCCTGTATTCTTTGGATTTCTAAGAGTATGATAATGAAAACAATATCATTTTATTTTACAATTCGAGAAAACTTTAAAAAGCATTGAAACTTTTAAAACAGCGTATTTCTTCATTCCTACATGCCAAAAAATTTGTTTTTTTAGAACTTCAAGTAAACAAAAACTAAACTTTGGAACCTAGAGCTTAAATTAAAAAAAATGTACATAGCTTAAATTAAAAAAAATGTTTATAGTTTAAATTAAAAAAAAAAAATAGATGTATACAACTAAATAAAAATATTTAAGCTTCATACCTCCTTTTTTCAGGTGTTTAAAAAATACACGAATTTAAAACAACTATGCATATATTACCATAACATATCAGTATCATTAAAAATTGCATTAAAATAATGACTAAGCTGTTTCAAACATATCTATTCATTTGTTTACTCCCCAAAACTTTGAAGTCTCAGTAGCAATGATCAACAGTAATTTGTCATATATTGTAGAAAGAATTTATACAAGCGAAATAGTAATTAGTATACGACTACTCTTCCGGATATATATACATAGAGTTTACACAGTAATGTGTATACAGAAGCATTTAATAATTAAGTTGGAACACTTCCAAAAGAAAATTTTCATAAATATACTCACTTATAATGATAATGCATTAGTGCACTGCATACATTTCCTGCATTTTACTGTTCATGTTTGAATATTCTATTCCGTTCAATCTTGTTATATCTAATACATATTTGGTTTACCTTGAGAAAATGGAAAAACCCACTATCCACTCCCATTTTAAATGTTTGGACATAGCTTATTGCTATAGTCGGCAAAACTGTCCACAAAACAAAGGTGAGATATGTTACAATGCTACAACGTAAACATGACAACAAGCTTATAGACCAATAGTTATTGTTTTTAAACAGGAAAAATGCTTTGATTACATTTTCCACAAAACTAATGTTTAACACTTAAATAAAGATATACGACCAATTTCTAGCGTAATTATTTACTCCACTCGTATGGTCGAAATCGAAAATTTATGAAACTTACTGATGAATTTTGATAATCGAAGAGTCTTGATGAAATTCTTTTAAGATTTTAAAACAATTTTCCTTATATGCATAACATTTAAAGGTATTCAGCCTTGAACATTGCTTTGGGACAATTTTCAATAGTTTTACATTTAACCATCATATTGGAAAGTTATTCACTGCCATACATTACTGTTAGGGACAATTTTGATACATTATTGCAATTTGTACATGACATATTTTCGGTGAAGGATTCCAAGAACCAAAACAAATGAGCTTGTAAATGATTTAATGGACAGAGCTCATAGAGAAGCTTACCGATATAATTTAAATCTTGGTTAGGAATGTCCAATTGATACATTTTTTGTTTTACTATTGATACTCAACAATTTCAAAATGTAAGTACACGAATTTCTGGAAATCGGCCCTTCCTCATATAAACTTGCACATATCTACTTGAATTTCCTGGTTACAATTATGACATAAAATTCATCTACATCCAATAAAACCTATTAGACTCTCGTTTAATACCATCGCAAGCATTTAAATTTTCATTTCCTTATTAGTTTGAATTGGACTCGCCAAGACATGCATGCCAGAACTTCAACTTCTTTTAAAAATTTAATAGAATATTTTCATTTACTCTTAATGTCGAAATTCGTTCAAGTGATTTATTTCTAATGAAGTTACGACATCACCGAATTTAGTGATTAATAGAAATTTACTTTCATTGTATATATGTATATATGTATATCTCAAGTTTCCACTTGCCTTTGCATGACAACTGATTATTATTAAAAAATTGTCTTAGAAGTTCGTATAAATTTTATGTTATACTGCTGATAAAAAACGAACGTGGATTCAAATGCAGCCGGTACATATATTGATGGACCGTAGTGGCTTGCTTTCACATGTTCTAAAATTATACGTTTGTAAAATTATAAACTCGGAAACTAAGGGTTCATCTCCCTCAAGCAAAGTTGACCTTAGATGGATTTGGCTATGTTTTAGGTCCTTTTGGGTTATATAGCTCTTCAACTCTTTTGGTTCTTACACATCCTTGGCTTTGAAATGTTAGGCTTTGAGCGTTCCTGATCAAGGTAAATCAGAAAAGCGCTTCGGACGCATGCCATATATAACGTATTGTTTTAATTTTTAGATATATAGTCCGTTATCGTGTATGTATAAGTGTACCCCTTCTATCAAACTTCCAAGAGGGTGTTGGATAGTATGGTACACATTTTCTTAGAAATGCACGTAAACGATTACGGGCTATATTTCTGACCTGAAGACACGTTTATATGTGCTTGTTAACAAAAGGAATGTTCAACGTTAGTTTGCCTTGTTATGCATATGAAATGGAAAGAAAGTGAGGCGAAAGATACCAAAGGGATATTCAAACTCATAAGTCAAAAATAAATTGTTACAAAATTTTGGAAATTATTTAAAGTTAAGGAATGTATCTCCCTCATGCAAAGCTCTGATTCCTTGTCCAGCTTTGGCTATACTTTTTGGTCCTTTCTGGTTTATAGCTCTTCATATTTTTAATAAGCTTTGGATTTTCAAATATTTTGGCCTCGAGCATCACTGAAGAGACACTGATTGTCGAAATGCGCATCTGGTGCAGAAAAATTGGTACCGTTTATGTTATTGACAACGCCATGAATAAAAAAGAAAAAGACAAACAGACAAACAACAGTACACAACACAACATAGAAAACAAAAGACTGAGCAACACGAACCCCACCAAAAACTGGGGGTGATCTCAGGTACTCCGGAAGGGTAAGTAGATCCTGCTCCACATGTGGCACCGTCGTGTTGCTCATGTAAGTACAAACCCGATTATATGTCTAATTCGGTAGGTCTCATTCGGGGAGGGACGAGATTGTAGTTACAACAATTGGAACATATCCGTCGTCATCTGTGAAACAGATATTCCATAACGGTCAACCAACTCGTGATGGCGTCCGTAAAATTTACGAAAGGATATGATGCATGACATAATATTCATACACGAACTTGCATAAACCGAAAGCAAAGAAAAGGCTCTCGTTTTGCTGTCAATCATCTCAAAGTCAATGCTCTTTAGGTTCGTGTTTTATTAGGCTTTTTTATAACTTTTTTAATCGAGCGTCACTGATGAGTCTTTTGTAGACGAAACGCGCGTCTGGTGTACAAAAGTTTAAGCCTGGTATCTATGATGAGCTTATTCAAGTGAGACCTTCAATACGAAACAAAAAAAATTAAACTTCACTGCCAGGTCAACGGTCCATAACACCAATTTGAGTGGAATTCTTTGCTGTATGCCCATTTACCTGTGCAATAAAGATTTGAACAGCTTTGGGGTATTATCGATCAAAAAATCATCGACCATAACGGGGGGTGGATCTAAGAAACACTCATTATTGGCTCGACAAACTTTTTGTAAAATGCAAAACAATACAAACATTTAAATTAACCTCGGACAAGATCAAGATCTTTGTTAAACAACCTGGCAGAAATTAATGTATGGATACTAGTAGTGCAAATAATTCGAATGATCTATATTAAAATTTCGATAACCATACAAGTCGAAAGAGAAAAGACCGAGGAAATACTCATAGAATAACTACGTCAAAACTATAAAAATATGAGAACATTTACCTCAAGCACTTGGAAACCTACGGCCTCCACGACGCAAGAGAAATTATGTCATTTTTATAGAAAAGAAGGGATATGATGTATTATTTCATGAATTAAAATCTCTATACGCACTCGAAAACCAAATTTAAGAAAAATGAAAAAATAATTTATCACAAAGACACGAGCACAAGAAAAAATTAACACAAAGACACACGCACAATAAAACAACAGGCAGTAGAAAAAAAATCTTATAAAAGAAGGCCGAGATATTACATGCTCCGAATGGTAAAAATATATCGCTACAGTAAAAGCCAGTTATTAATTTTGATTTAATCAGTGTACCATGTTTAACGACAGCTACTACATCGGAGAATCTCACACGGTTGGTATTCTTTAAATGTTCGTTAGAAGACTCTGGGGTGAACAAAAATTCGTGTGGGAAGGAATACATTAGGAAATCGTTTTTACAGTCCTCACCAGGTTACTTCGCACTGTAACTAACGTGTGTAATGGTAGGCTATATTTTTGATTTAATACCTTGTCTGAATAGTTTTGAAAAGTAGGTTGATTATTGGATAACACAAATTCCTATTCAGATTATATAATTATCTGCCGACAAAATGTAAATTCATTCATAAATCTTGACGATATTGTTATTTAACAAAATAATTCATGACAGTTTATGGACCGAAAAGTTGTATGGACCAAATATTTTCGGAGAGATGACCAAAATGTCCATAAATTGCAACTAGGCCTGGAGTGACGTGGACTATTTGTAAAATTATACTTAACCGTTTAGGTGTCTAAACATGAGAGTTGTATTTTTACCTTGAATCCGAACTTTTGAATTATAAGCCTGATATAATCTTTGATACTTTTTTTTCTAAGTTACCTATGTCGTTCTCTGTGACAATGTTTATTCAAACGTTATAAAACACCTACAACTTTTCTCTTCTCAAATCCATGGATAGTTCTCTGATTATTTGTAATCATATTCTATTGTTGCAATCCAATAGCATTTTCAAATATATTGGACTGCCTTGTATACGACTATTTTCTTTCTTCATCTTTTTAAGAATTGATCCTAACCATAAGATACAAAATCTATTATCTTATTCCTTTGCTAATGAAACTAACTAACTAACTGACTTATATACTAACTAACTAACGAACTAACTAACTTACCAACGAACTAATCAACTAATTAATTAAATAACTAACCATTAATAATCATTTAATTATTGCTGATTTAATATTGAATGATTATTTGAAAATTCTGAACGAGACATGACTATACATTTACATTATCATAGTATATAAAACTGGTAACTACATTCTTTGATTCGGGGCAACTTTAAAAATATTTTGATTTTAAATAACTTTCACACAATGCTCATAAATGGTTTTATTTAAACCCATTCACTTTTTTCAATGAGAGATTTTAACGGGCCAGATAACTGATCACCATGTCACCATGCATATTCGAAATAAGCGTTATTTGCACATTATCGCCGAATTAAATAGTTCAAGCTTTTTCTCAAAAAAGGAGGCTGCAGATCTTGATATTAATTTTAAATAGACGCATTTAGATATTTTTGCAGTATCAGATAAGACTTGCAAAAGTTCAGCAGATTAAATGCACAAAATAAAGGATTATTGATTGTATATATAAATGTTTATATATTTTTTTCAATCGCAGGCTATATGTTTTGGAAGCAATCTTCTTTAGATATGCTCAAAGAAGAGGGTTAAAACTAACAGGATAACAAGAAGTGCCCAATCAATCAAATTGATTTAAATCCATTCCAACCTACATGGAAGATGACTTCTGAAATACTGAAAAGAATGCCATTCTGCAGCCAAATAATATAGTGTATGCATGTCTTTCTTTAAGCATGATGGTATCAAAAAGGTTGCTTTCGAATGAGGGTTATTTTCGTTTTAGATGAAACACTGACATTAAAGTGATTTTATGAGTCCCTGTTCCTACTATGGTTATTTCACTAGCAGAGATACAATCCTAATTCAAAGACAGGGTTATCAGGAAAAATTGCTGAAACTTTTACTTTAAAAGTTCTTTGGTCGCTATCTTCAGTTTGTTGATTGTTACAATGTGTCGGTTTTTAAATTCTTCAGTAACATTTTTACTCTTTCATAAAGTCCCCATGACCATAAATGTCAGCATGACAGTGTTATCTGTTTGGCAATGTTCCTGGCTTAGCTACTTACTACCGGATGTGATCTTTGAATTGTTGGAAGGGTGATGCAAGGATAACATAAAATACATATACCCTTCAACGTACCTGTACTCACTCCGTTTAGAGGTCATGCCATTCGATTACTAGTAGTTGTCGCTCCCATTTTTGATCTATATCATATCTGCAACTTTTCAGTCGATGAACTTATCAATATGCCAGGCGGTTTAAGGTAAGATTTAAAATTCACAGTTAGTGGTGTTAATGGGAGATCTTTGGTAGAATCCATTTAGCAATTCAACATTTTTCTAGACTCGGGCCGATTAAAAGCTTGACCTGTTGTATAGGAATTGTCTATTGTTGAAGACTTATGTTGACCTTTATATATCTTTTGTGTCTTTATGGAGGGTTGGTGCCTAATTTACGTATACCACACCTCATTGTTTTCAAATTGGAAATAAAAAATGGGAGGTTTAGCTATAAAACAAGGTTAAACCCAACGTTTTCTTCGGAAAATGCATGTACCAAGTCAGGAATATGACAGTTGTTTTTCACTCGTTCCGTTGATTGATAACGTTTAGTTTTATGGCCTTCCCTTTTTGAGTTTCCTGTAAAGCTCGGTATTTTTGTTATACTGTTTTTGGACTTCTTTTGAACATTTGAATATTTGTTGAATTACCACTTTTCATGCGTATACAAGATCTATTAATATTTTATTTCTTATCATGTAGATAATTATGAGTGAATTGTTGAGGTTAGTATAGACTGTAGAAAGCAGTGCGTAAATAAATACATATATTGTTTCTTTAATAATTATTCCTTGCATAAGTCAACAAAAGTTTACCGATGTTCAAAGTGTGTTTGCCTCTTTGAAAATTACCTGGCCAGGTGAAAATATATTTTTTGTCTTTTATAATTACCTTTTGAGGTTTTCTTTGGAAAACACCCTCTTTTATAATTATATGATCATAAGGCATGACAACAATACCTATATTTGACTATAATGATTATGATTTATTAATTTCCTATCATTGCATTAAATGATTTAATTTTCTATTTTTTTAGTATATAAAAATATACAAACAAAAGATTGAGAGACAACACATTAATGTAGTGCCAAGCAGAGGATGATACTTGGGTAACCTATTGAATGTTAAGTAGATGTGATAACGGGATAGTATATTAGAAAATTCAGGTTAAATTGTTTCTCTAGATGGTAAGCTCACACGACGGGATTATCACACATACATACCCAACAGTCAGGGCTCGTTGGAATAGTCTTGATTTTCTGAATTAATTTTGAAAAAAGAGAACTTTGTTAATCATTGATGTACTCCCACCTAACTATGACGACCAACGAATCAATAGTGTGAACATAAAGCATGCCATCCATTCACAATGGTCTATTGGGAGATTAAATTTGAAACAATTTTTTAGGCTGGTCTAGTAATATTGGCAAGGAAAAAGATATCCGATGGATGTTTTTACAAGACCATTCATAAAATACGCTGGAAGAGCACGTATGAAATGAAAGCTATTCTTTGCTTTTCATCAGGACGTACATTCCACATACTTAGAAACTGGATTGATTTCAAAGACTTATTTGAACTGATGTTTTAAGTTCTATCAGTTAAATACTTTTACTGTACATTTGATTCAACGTTGGATTACCGATGTTCAAATCTAGTAAATCCATTTTAAATATACAAATCAAGAAATAAAAAATAAACATGAGGTATAACAAGAGGCTAGCTACATCAGACAAAGTAGTTTGTAGTGTACATTGTTTAGTATATTTTATTTGCACTTAATTTCAATTCATAGCATTTGTGTGTGTGTGTGATGTATCTGGCTATATTCTCTTTAACTATTATAGTAGTACGAAGCAGCATGTGTTTAACTAGTCGGATTACCAATAACACTCTAACTGATTTTATTGTTGGATTATATTGCCCCAAACTTTAGTGTTCAGTGTGAAATTACTTATCTTTTTCTTTCTTTATTCATTCAGTTATTGGATACCGGGTTGATGTCTCGGATATTTCACATCGATTCATCTGCTGGTGGACTGTAAGTCCCCGTTGTTATCACCAGCCCAGTAGCCAGTACTTTCGTATTGGCATGAACATACGGATATTGTTTGATTGGAATTTGCTGTTATAAAATTTGAAAATCATTTCAAATTAAGGAATATATATCCTTCATGCAAAGCTCTATTCTTTGTTTGGATTTGGCTATACTTTAGTCATGAAAGCTCTATTCTTTGTTTGGATTTGGCTATACTTTAGTCATGCAAATCTCTATTCTTTGTTCGGATTTGGTTATACTTTAGGCATGCAAGGCTCTAATTCCTTGTTCGGATTTGGCTATACTTTAGTCATGCAAATCTCTATTCTTTGTTCGGATTTGGTTATACTTTAGTCCTTTTTGGTTTGATCAGTTCTTCAACGTTTGTATAAGTTTTTGTTTTCAAATGTTTTAACCTGGAGCATCCATGTAGAGACATTTATTGTCGAAATGCGCATCTGGTGCAGTAAAATCGGTACCGTTAATGTTACTACTGAAATATTTTATGCAATGTAGGCTCAATTGAAACCAGTTTAATGAAACATTTATTTTATAGTAAAATGTGTACAAAAATACAAATATTAAAAAAAAATTTTCACAAAAGCATTACTAGCCATACATAGACATGTTCTTGTCTTATCAGCAGAAAATGATCACTGAAAATACATTACATTACAATTAATACCTATAAATAATCTCCTTGGTATCAATGTTAAGTAATAAACAAAACTGAGTAAAATGCCATAATAATTGTACAGTCAATACAGTTTATCTGAGTATATACTATTTAATAATATTGAACACAAACCTTTCTTTCACAAAAATAATTATTAGCCCTAGACTTTATTTGTCTTCTCTATAAAAATAATTAGAAACAATACATCATAATACAATTGATTGATATAGTAAGTCAATGATAAATTTCTCTAATATCTATATGAAATAATACAACACTGATTCAATGTCTATACACTTACACTTATTATGTATAAAAGGCAACAGTAGTTTACCAATGTTCGATGCATACCATGTTTGTATATACTTATTTTTTTCCCTTTCCTTACTAAGACGAAACTACTATAACTATTCGTGAAACTAATCTCAGCATACTTATGCTAAATAATTGACCAGAAAACTTCAATTTAAAAAAAGTATTCTAATAACATGGTTTTGTTGTTCTCTGAACTAGTTTTATGCATGCATTTCTGGGAACTATGCATCTTATAACTCATTCTTAGGAAGTTAATGTCTTATTACTCATTCTTAGGAAGTTAATGTCTTATTACTCATTCTTAGGAAGTTAATGTCTTATTACTCATTCTTAGGAAGTTAATGTCTTATTACTCATTCTTAGGAAGTTAATGTCTTATTACCTCGGAACACAGTACGATTGCAATCTTAGTTTATTCCTATCATCTAAAAGTGGTAGATAATTGTTTCACCCTTTAAAAGTTCATGGCTGAAATCGGATGCATTGTTTTGCATTAGGACACACTAACAAATGTTCAAACAGCATTTTCTGTAACTGTGCCTTCTCTTCAGTGAGTTCTCTTATTTCGTTTGTCTTTTTCATATTGTCAGCTTCTTGCTCTTGTATTTTCTACAAACAAAATATCAGATTGATTTTAGTATGATAATATGCATATCAGGATACAAAATGATAATAACATCATGGTATTTTACTTACTAGTAGTTTTGAATTGTAAGCAAACTTAAAGCAATTTCGTCAATCGTATGATGAATAAAAAAAACCACAAAACGAAAAATTATATTTTCAAAACAACTTTTTGTTCTCGTTACCAACCTTGAAAAGTAACGATGAAGTAATTTTCTTTTTCACGAAACCTATGTGCTGCTTGTCTGTTTTGTTCACGACGTCTGTCAATTTTCATCTGTTCTTCCACTGTAAGCTTAAATAAAATTGTATATTATGATATTAATCATGACACAATTCTTGTAGTTTATTTTGAAAACAGATATAAAAAGACCTAATCCCGATTGTGGTATTTTGACAGAGTGTGGATTCGCATTGTGGGTGACGCATGCATAGCAGCAGCAAACGCTTGTCCTGTGGGCGCACCCTGTCTTGTTTTTTCTGTAGTTCATGTGTTTCTCTTAGTTTTTGTTTGTTAACTTGATTTCCCTTCTTAATGGTGATTTTGACATCGGCTAACCAATTGTGCTTCATATCATTTCATAACTTACCATGCAAATCTCTGATTCCTTGTCAGAATTTTGCCTAACTTTAGATTATTTTTGGTTTGATCAGCTTTTCCAGGTTTTTATTAGATTTTCGATTTACAAATATTTTGGCCTCGAACATCACTGAAGAGACATTAATTGTCAAAATGCGCATCAGGTGCAGTAAAATTGGTACCGTTTACGTTATTACCACTAGAATATTACTTTTCAGTCATACTATGGGTATCACTGGTACTACAGGAATATTTTTTTACCAAACTTTTAGTGAGTTTCATAAAATGTAGTCGTTAGCTTACCGTCTAATGGTCTTCAGATTAATGTTTTGTCTTTTCAATCCATTTTCTTTGGCCATGGCCTTATCTTAATTTTTAATTTACTTCTTTTTTTGATTGACCCTCAGTATTTCCTTAATTTGTATGTACAAACATAAAATAAGGAGAGTGATATGATTGCCGATATCATGAGACCACTATCCATACAAACCAATGGATAAAGATAAAGTTAATTTAATCTTATAAGAATATGCTGCACAGAATGGATCATTATCGACTTTTCATATTAATTATGCATACGAGGTGGATCTAAAATTCGAATGTTAGGATTTTTCTTTTACCTCATATATTTTTTCCTCGGGAATCTCAACTTTTAGTTTCTTTTGTCCTTGTTTGTGTCGTCTAGACTGTATTGTGTACTTTAAGTCTTCTTTAATCAGTGGAGCCAGGTTACCAGTTTCCAAAGCTATTAATGTAGCATCAAGCAACGTGTTGTTGTTGTTTTCCAATTTCAAAATATCTTCCCATGATTCCTCTTCTACATTCTGTAAGTTTGTATTATCGATAGCGAGCATTTTGTATAATATTCACTAAAATAAAACAAAAGGTATTTCATTAACAGAAGTTTGTGTACTACAAGAAGTTATTAAAACTACTGAATTAGATGTTGACCTTTACTAATATAAATACATGTCATGATGTTTTAAATATTTCGTTTACTATCCTTTGATATATGTATGTGTAATAAGAAAGAATACCACAACAAAACATATACTCAGAAAATTCTGTAAATCTTTCGACAGTTTCTTTTCCCTTACTTACTCAGCATTTGTTATACACATGCGCACACGTAACCTTATACGATATTGGGTTAGGTTTACGTCGTCCCTATCGTAAGCGTTTTCTTGCGATATAATTAGATACGGAAAGAACTATAACTCCTACTCGGTTTTGAATGAAGACTAAATACAAAAAAAAAAAAAAAAGTCTTGAATAAACTTTCTTCTGTAACAGACAGTTCAAAATTATTTCTATATAGTCAAATAAAATCGGAGATAAAAATTGAGAATTATTTTTTAAAAGAATCAAATTTTAAAACCAAACAATTAATTTCTAAATTAAGGGTTAGTGACCATAACCTAGAAGTTGAATTGGGAAGATATAAAATGTACCCAGAGATCAAAGGTTATGTAAACTTTGTAATAAACTTGATGATGAATACCATTTTTTCCTATATTGCAAACTGAACTCAACTTTAAGAGATTGCTTATTTTAAAGATTAATATTATAAACCCTGATTATACAAATTATCAACCACTTTTAAAGCTAAAACAACTTTTAAGCACTGACCTGATGATACCCTAGGGGACTAATAGTCCACTATCAGCGATATCGACCTAATGCTAAAAATGAAAATAATGCTAAATAATTTGTATCAATGTGAAGCTCTTTTCTGTATGTGCATTCATCAAGAAGGCTCAATGTCAAACAATTGAAAGTCAATGATGCATAAGACCTGAAACTTGTAAAGAGCTATATGACCAAAGAGAACTACAAATAAATAGAAAAATCCATCTCAGGTCAACATTGCTTATAGTTCACACAATTTTATTATACTAAAAACTATTGAATTAGCTATTAATCCTCTGGAAGGATAACTGCTTTTGTTTAACTAAAAAAGTTAACCTAAGTTGAGCTACAAACACTGTAAATTTAATGTTATGAAATGTTGAATTATTCGAAAAACTAAAGTTTTCTATCACCATGCCGTAGGCATATTTGACACAACTTTTCGGTTTGTTCGGTTTCCAAAGCTCTCGAACTTCGTTTTGATTTGAGCGTCACTGGGTAGTCTTACGGTAACAATACGTGCGTCAGGTGTACCACATTACAATACTGATATCTTTGATGAATTTTTACATTCACATTCATTTTAAAGTTAAATATAAAGATGCAATAAAGAAATACATCCCGATGTATGATTCTTTGGTTACTTTCGTGTATCAGCATAGTTCGACCCTCTCTATGTTTTGTTTCTGCTGCACAATCTTATTTTTCATCATGGGCTTTTTCTTATGCTTTTTTCCTTGTCGGGCTGGGGAGCTATGTTGTGTTAATTGTCTTACTTTGATTAAATGTTTTTTAATCAGAATTTGGTTTCGTCTGAATTTTTCATTAACTGTCGTGAAATAAAACTGTCAAACACAAAAGTCACTGTTAATTCTTTAAAATCATGTTTTAACCCCTTTTTATTTTTTTTCTGAATTTAGGTGATATACATATGCCAACATCCTTTATAAAAAGGCATGGTAACACTAAATAAAATATTATTTCCATTTGCCTCTTGTAACCCTCATTTCGTATTCTGCCATTTAGAATTTCTAACGTGTCTGAACATGCTAACTCCGAATAATTTCGAGAGTGATTCCCCTTTTGCCGTTAGAAAACTGGATATCATTAATCATTAACAGCTTAAATTTTTAACATTATGCAAACGAATGATACATGTAAATATATGAGAAAAGCTTACTGTAACTTACGAGAAAATATTTTCTGATGAAATAATTATCTAGGTCAATGTTATTTGCGTAGACGGCGAAATGTGTAATGTGTATCTATATTTGTAATAAAATTGGTATTTATCCAGAATAATCTTTGATACCATTATTGAAAGTCTCTAATATGATATTGATTTCTTAAATATAGCATTCTAAAATTGATCTTATTGTTTACATTTATATAATCATATATGATATAATTATAAATAATATATGACAGCTTAATTTATATTGTAGCTTTGTTGTATATATGCACTTTTAAATAAAGCATGCTATTTGGAAATGTACACTTACATAATATTGCCTCAGATATTGTGCATTTATACGTTTGATTCTTTCAAAATTGCCTCGTCATGTGTAAAACGTATATGAAACGTTCTGTGTTTATATTTACATTGTGAGGATTCCAACGGAAAACACCTTTTTCTATAAATATAACATATTTAATTAAAGAACTTCGATCATTCTATAGTTATATATTTGCTGTAGGCTAATAGTTCAATCGGGATAATGTTTATTGGCATAATGAATCAGTTTTCTATGATTGTTTTACGTATCAAATTACATTGTAGTATTATGTATCTATTAAAATCTTATTTTATAATTTCTTTACCCTACGGCTAAAACAAACAACTTGAACATGTTCAAACAGGAATAGCTTTCAATATAAAAACTTCAAGTAACACCCTGATATTACATATTTGATGGATTTTTTTTTTTCTTCAGCCTTCCAATGATTACTGACAAATAAGAGTGTTACTCTGATTTATAAGTATAAGCGTTGTTATGTAATTTCACTTATTTCTGTTTAATTTCATCAGATAATCAAACGAAAAAAGCATGTATTCTGTATGATACAAAAAGCTGTCGCTCTATAGATGATTTTCATACATTTTGACCAAAATAATAATCTTATATCTGTTAAGTAAATAATTGTTAATTTTAAAGATACAGCATTGTTAATACATTAACCATACATACGTCTCCTTGAATATTTTCCTACACTTTCATTCCAAAATGAGAAACATGTGTTTACCTTTTTACACTCTTACTACTATTGTCACTGTAACTGGACACATGGGTTTAGATGTGACTTCGATTAACTTGTCAAACCTCACTGTATATTAGTGTGCATGTTACAATGCAGGTACCATTTCAAAGGTTGTCTTTAACATTATCTTATTCTATATTTTTGAAAAAAGGTATTAACAAAAATACCGAACTCCCAGGTCAACTCAAAAAGGGGGATATCCATAAAACTGACAAAATCAAAAGTTAGACTTTATCAACTAACAGAACGAAAGGAAAAGAACTGTCATATTCCTGACTTGGTACAGGTATAACAAATATAACCGGAATCGAGTTTGAACTCCGAAATAGTTTGTTACCCGAATTGATAACTTTTAATGTTTTCATGTTTCTTCCCTCATTTATGTTTAATTTCTTTAGACGAAGAAAGTTTATGTTTTGTATGACACAAAACTGTCGCACTATAATTTTTTTCATACATTGTGACTTAAAGGGGAAGATATATAAATAAAAAACAAATTAATTTGCAGTAGAATATCTGTTAAGTTAACAGTTTACAGATAAATCTAATTGGTTAATATATTAATCATACCAGTTTCGGCATTTATATTTCCCTCTATTGCCATATAAGACTACACATCAATGAGAAGCATGTTTTACATTCTTTTACGCCAATGCTTATATATCTCCTATTCTTATACGCCAATGCTTCTAGAATACTAAAATAACGAGGTCCAATTTGTTAGCCGGCATGGGGTAAAAACGACGAATCAAAGAATTCAACTTTATATATAACTAATATAGGACAATGGTGTTGATTAAAAATTACACCATTCCAGACCCTTTTGTTTTCCACATAATTAATATTACCAATAATTAACAAGTTCTGGGTCGAGTCCGATACCGATACCAATAGTATATGTCATCTGTTACCTATTACCAAATCTGTACGTTCCGCATCTGTCAGGCGCACCACCAAACGGTGTATTTGGGATTTGCTATATACACGGGTCATAATCACAACTAAACTTCGTCATTATACAGAGTTGACACTACTAAATTCAATCATTGTCACATTGTTTCCTATTGTAGTATTTTAATCAGCATGACTTTTTAAGATGACAATACGAATACTAAAAATCCAATAAGGCGTAGGTACAGTTTGTTAGGATCTGTTAGCCAGCATGACGTAAAAACGGCGAATCAAAGAATTCAACTTTATATATATCTAATAAAGGCCCTTTTGTTTTCCAAATAATTAATATTACTAATAATTAATCCAGGTTGACGGGTTCAAACAGAGAGATTTTAAAAGCATAACTTGATCATATGACAATACCAAAATTAAAAATCCAGGCTAAAAATAAGGCTTATATACATAGATACTTGAATTCAGTCACGGACCCGCGATGTCGCGGGTGTGTTCTAGTATTTCCTATTCTTATACGCCAATGCTTATCTCCTATTCTTATACTCCAATGCTTATCTCCTATTCTTATACGCCAATGCTTATCTCCTATTCTTATACGCCAATGCTTATCTCCTATTCTTATACGCCAATGCTTATCTCCTATTCTTATACGCCAATGCTTATCTCCTATTCTTATACACCAATGCTTATCTGCTATTCTTATACGCTAATGCTTATCACCTATTCTTATATGCCAATGCTTATCTCCTATACTTGGACGAGTTGTTTTTCCAACCCCTTACCTGTTAATGTGCCTTTGCTAAGGACCAGTGCCAGTGGCTGTTTGGTGTTGTAAGAGTCCTGTTTCATGTAACAAATATAAAACAGTTCCTTTTATTCAACCCCATTTTAGTCAAATTACATGTCCTTAACATGAACAGATGTCGGACTAAGTGAATATTTTTTAATTATTTTTTTCAGCTGGTCGTAGTATCCATGGAATGCTAACTACATTTATGCGAAAAGTAAAAGGCAAATATTTTACGTGTACAGCATAGCATTTACTCATACTTTGATTTTTTTTATTCGTGTAAGTGTGCTTCTTTTGTAAAGTTGGTTTGCATTTCAACTGAGACTAATCAAACTAAACAAAAGTTAAAGCGTTTGATTTGGGGAATTCTTACAAAGGAACAGGTATCACGTATTTAGTTAAAGGTTAACTTCAATTTATAAAGTTTTATACACGTTCATACTTTTAAGAAATATATAAGAGAGAAAACATCAAGGAGGCAGAAAATCAACGTTAATGCCAAATTAGAACTAAAGATAAACAAACAACCTTCAATTATATGTTAAAGGTTATGCCATACGTCAAGTTCGCAGCACTCTGAGACAAGTACGCCTTTAGAGTTGGCGGCGATATATATATATATATAGCCATTCCTGGACTTCTCCCGACCGTCGTTAAAAAAACATGCTATAGAGGGGGTCCTTATGGTTGTACGGATGTATAAATGCGCAGTCACGTCCATCGGAATGGGGACATTAAATCTGATTCTTGTGTAGGCAGACTGCTACGCTCTATGCACGTTGAAGGGGGATCCTTGGGTTGTCTGTCTCAAGATAAAAGTTTGAACAATCCAATACGCCTATTTTCCGCCCTTTGTCCCGGTCGACTCACTTTGCACAACCTAGTGTCATCGGACGTTAAGCAAAAACAACCAATCAATCATTTAGACATCTAGAAATTGACAATGAGGGTCGGTTGAAAACAAAACTTTACGACAAAAGAGATGATTTCAGCTTCCCAATTGTGAACTTTCCATTTCTATGTAGCAACATTCCAGCAGCGCCTGCATACGGAGTATATATCTCCCAATTGATACGATATTCCCGGGCTTGTGTTTCCTATCATGATTTCCTTGATAGAGGATTGCTGCTCACAAGGAAGCTATTAAACCAAGAGTTCCAAATGGTGAAGTTGAAATCATCCCTTCGTAAATTTTACGGACGCCATCACGAGTTGGTTGACCGTTATGGAATAACCGTTTCACAGATGATATCGGATATGTTCCTTATGTCGTAACTACAATACCCTTCCCTTTTCACGAATGTGACTTACCGAATTAGACTATTTACCGGATTTGTAATAACATAAGCAACACGACGGGTGCCACATGTGGAGCAGGATCTGCTTACCCTTCCGGAGCACCTGAGATCACCCCCAGTTTTTGGTGGGGTTCGTGTTGCTTAGTCTTTATTTTTCTATGTTGTGTCATCTGTACTATTATTTGTCTGTTTGTCTTTTTATTTTTGGCCATGGCGTTGTCGGTTTGTTTTCGATCTATGAGTTTGACTATCCCTCTGGTATCTTTCGTCCCTCTTTTAGACAAGTGTTAATAAAAGTTGTCGATCAACAACGATCGAAATATATAAGCTCGCTCCTTGTGTCGTTGAAATAAGTGAGAGAAGTACAACCCAACCCACAAATGTGTAATGATAAAATATGTTTTCAATGTTTTGGTTAAGGTAGTGTAATTGACAGGACATGCAGTTAATTGAACTTGTCTTACAGTGTATAATATTTTTGTATATTTTTTTCTCGTTATGACTACATGCTTTCTATCTTGATATATTCCCTCGAATCTTTCAATAACGATTGTATTCGATACACACATTTTATATGTTATGTTTTAATATTGTATAAACTTTTTAAAACATTTTTTTTAATGTCTCGTTGGCTCATCATACCACATCTTCTTATTTTCAGACAGGGGAAATTTCGAGGTTATTCCCCTTTTACCACCAGGAAAGATCATTATAAATTTGAATAACTGCACGTTTGACCAGCTATAACTGTATTGTTTCAACATTTTATTTGTTAGCATTTTGAGATGAAAATATGAGAGTAAAGGTTAACTCGGTTTTCAGACAAATATTTTCTGATGAAATAACAATCAAGGTCAACGTTGTTTGTGTAAAAAAAAACTGTATTGTGTGTTTCGCGATTTGGATATAAAACTTATAAAATCGATATCATAATTGAAAGCCTCTATATATAATATTGGTTGAGATCGCTTTAATAATTCATTCTTATCTACAAAATTATACCTGTCAAATTTTTAATCATGTATAAATAAGAACTATAACATTTGATTCTTATTGTAATTATGTTTTACATTCATATATATTATTCTAAAATGTGTTATTTGGAAACATACACTTACATTGTTTCTGATATAGTACATAAATTCGTTTGCTTCTTTCAAAATTGCCTCGTCATGTGCAATACGTATACGAAACGTTTGTGTTTATATTTACCTTGTGAGGATTCCAAAGGAAAACACCTGTTTCTATAAATATAACATATTATATGATTAAACAGCCTTGTGGTTATAAGTCATGGCATGACTGTGGAACTGCTGTAGGCTATTAACAAGTATCAGGAAGATGAAACGTTTATTGCTAGAATTGAAGTAGTTTTCTACGAAATGAAATGAACTGATTGTTTTTGTAATAACGTACAACTCTCTGCTTTATTTGCATTGAAATTTGTGCATTTTACAACTTCTTTGCTCTAACGCATACAAAATTAGCATTAAACGTTTATGTTTACAAATAATAATAAATAAATGAACTTATATTTTTTAATCTTTGATATTATCTTTTTCCAATCTTTGAGAGATTACCGAAATCACGTACGCACGATTATAAAAAATATTTAAACAATTTGATTAATATCATATTCTTCCTGTAAATTATTTTGTTTAAAAATGTGTTATAAACATTCACATTAGAGATGTAGCCCCAATCCCGTTCTTTTTTCCTCAATGTATTGAAATTTGTCCGTTTATAAATTTATAAATGATTCAGAAACTTAGGTTTCAACTCCCTCAGGCAAAGTTGACCTTATATGAATTTGGCTATTATTTAAGGTCATTTTGGTCATATAGCTCTTCAAGTGTTTCGAGTTTCATACATCTTTGGCCTTCAAATTTTGACTTTGAGCTTTTCTAATGAAGTTAAATCCAGAAAAACGCAACTTATTTATGGAGTGTTATTTTCATTTAAGGTGGTACATAACACTACAGGGAGATAACTCTGTAAAAATCAGGTTAACGTTTTAATCACGTCCAATTGTTAAGGAAATATTAAGCTTCTCAGTGATCAAAATTAGTGTTTGTCAAACTGCTATATATCCAATGAAATTTTTCCGATAAAGTGTGTGGTTCAAGTTTTTTGAAATTTTTATATTTTTTTCAAGGGGTCAAAGTAAATATTTTGTCAGAATTTTATGAAAATTAAACGAGCCAAATTAATTTTAGTCATGGTGTTTGGTACCACCTTAATAACACTAGGTCGATTCCTCTGCTAGTGGACACATCAAGAGTATCATAAGCTCAGTATTCAGTGTGTCGGTATTAGTAACATGATTTATAACAAACCTTTCTTAAATTATCCGCTGATAACATTTTTGTGTAGGGCGTTCCTAATGAAGGTGAATCCAGAAAAAACGCTTCGGACGCAACTAATTTATAAAGTGTGATTTTCATCATATTAAAGTAGCTTACATGACATGGGGATATTCTGTGTTGCGCAGATTATTTATTCATTTGTCTCGCCATTGATTACTTGAATCCTTATTGATAGTTACTAAAGCTTTATTTTTTGCGCTTAGAAAAAAAGTGGACTTGTTCGTATGATATACTTTTGGTTAACCTGTGGTAATTTTCTCACAGGAGGTCAAGTCAAAAAATATTTTTGAAACGTTTCATCTACACATTGTCATAATGACGATATTTTTATGATATCATTTAAAAAAATATTAGATTAAGAATTTCTAAATACATTTGTACATGTAATATTTTTATTTGGAAATGTACACGTCATAGTTAAATGTATATTACAATACATAAACATTTTAATGGAACGTTAGATTTAAATAGACCACAGAAAGGTTTCCCAAGAAATACCTTTTTATACAAATCTAACTCTAATGTGTGGTGTGTAATATTTCACATAATTGTGTTAATATTCATTTGTAGTTTTCAGTCATTTAGAGAAGTTATATAATTGATTTAAGAAAGGGTTATAAAAGGCATTTTATTGTGATCAATGGAAAAAGTTGGTTGACGTCAGTTATTCTATATTGATTCGACATATTGTTTTTGCTAGTCAACTGTGGCGACAGGTATAAATAACGGAGCATTTGAGCTCACTTCCGAGTTTTGGCGGATTTTGAGTTGCTCAGTCTTAAGTTTTCTGTGGAAGATTTTATGGCCTCTTGTCTTTCCTTTTTGTCCTTTTGGCTCTAGTGTTGTTTGCCTGTTTTCGATTCATGATTGAATTGCCAGTCGGTATATCAATTTTCTCCTATTTTTAATAAATTTTCATGCTACCGAGTTTTCTTCTTAATAACCATTGCTTGTATTTGAATTAATCCATTTTAGTCCTTAGAATAGACGAACTAAATTCAGTCTTATGTAGTAAATTGTGCAATGCATAAATGATTTACATGATTTTATTTGTTTTAAAGACCTTTCATTCATTTAAAAGAAAAGTTATTTCAATTTATTTATTTGGGGTTTTTTTTTTTTTTTTTAGTTTTATTGCCTTCAACATAAGTATAGCTCATCGCACGGGTTTTTTATCATTTAATTTAATTACATATTGTATTACAAATAAAAAATAAGTTTTATAATCAACATCTTTTTAGTTGTTGACCTATAAATATTCATTATGATTAAGAATAAGTTTACCTGTCATACAAAATGTGAAGTTTGACTGGAAATGTCAATATAAATGCCTCATTCCGAGTTCAGTGTTCATGGTATTTGGTTTGGAAACCCAAGAATTTGGTATCAGATACCAGTTTTCTTTGACTATATGGCACTTTGATACAGAATATGCATGCCTTAATTTCCGAAAAAAAAGACCAAAAGACAAACACCAGTATATAAAAGATAACATAGAAAAGTAAAGACTGAGCAGCAATACGAACTCCATCAAAGCTCAGGGGTCAGCTTAGGTGATCTCATATTAGTTTCCTTTCAGGGTTTTATGGACTCTTATTTGCCTTTTTTTCTTTTAGCCATAATGATTTCTGTTGGATTTGGACTAATGTTTTCAATTGCCCTTTTTGAACATCATCTACAGTTCTGTATTCCTGGCAGCGAAACAGTATATGAAGATAAGAATAACCAATTTGATTTGTGGCGTATAGAATCATACAACAACAAAATGTGCAATTTGCTGTTCATAAACGCGGAAACACATATAAATGCACGAAAAGTTTCCATTTTAGGAGTAAACAAAATGTGTAATAGATTACTTTAATCCTGGTGGTATATAAGACTTTCAAAAATACATATGATGTTTCAAATTTAGCTTGGTATCTTGTAACTTTGTATTATTGATTGATTGCTTTTAATGGTCGAGGAAGCTGGAGTACCCGAGTAGAACAACCAACCTTCGGCACGAAAACTGATAATCGTATTCGATTAAGATTGTCTTGTTGAAATTTACTTTTGTAAGTTACAATATCTACAAATCATCAAACAATAATGATAAAAACTTTTTGATGGTAATGAAAATTTTATTACAATATATGCACGTTTATCAAACAAGAATTGTTGCATTTCATTAACCAAACATTCACAATTGCAAATCAGTATTATAACTGTTCATATTATATAACAGTCCATCAAACATTGTATATATATATATCCCTTTCATAAATATAATTAGCTTACATAAAGCATAAATCAATGAATACATGTTTATATAAATGAAATCTTATCAACCAACCACTGTGTACTTAGATACTAAATATTACAGCTAAGTGTATGGACAGTTCAAACTAATGATCATCAACGATAAAACATTCTCTGGTGCTGTGAAATTGGTACCGATTATATTATTATATCTAATCTGTCATAGATTATCGAAGTTCTTTGTCCTTGCCAGAATTCCAACGAACAATTTAGATGTAGATGTAGAATACGACAAACAAGGAAACATTCCAATTATTCTTTGTATGTTAGTTGACCATTGTCTCCTGATGGTCATATTAGGGCATATGGAATCCCATTGTAGGTCACTGTTAGTGCCAGAGTTCATGGTTCAAATCGAATACTTTGTTTTGCATTAGGACAAACTAAGAGATGTTCATATAACATTTTCTGTAACTTTGCCTTTTCTGCACGGAGATTCCTAATTTCATTTGATTTCTGTGTGTTGTCTGATTCCAGTTCTTGTATTTTCTACAATGATAATTTTAGTTAAAATCTACAAATCTGATGATATTTTAAAACTTATAATATTTGCTTTTATATATGCCTAATAGATCGTCACAAACTGCCGAAAGTTAAGAATTTTCAAAATCATCATTACTTATTAGTTAAAGCACAATTTTTAACCCTTTTTACAAATATTCAGAACTCTGTTATTTTCAATACCTATAGATATTTCAAATTTGTTTAATTACAAGTTTAAGTTTTATCAAAGGCAAATCTTATATTCTTAAAATACTATTTTAAAGAATCTACTGATATATCCATTAACACGTACCTTGCAAAGTGATGTTGAATTATTTTTCTTTCTATCACGGAATCTTTGTGCTGCCAGTCTATTTTGTTCACGACGTTTAACAATTTTATCACGTTCTTCCTCTGTAAGCTGAAACAAAGTATTTGAAATTCAATGACAATTCTAAATAATTCATAAAACTATTCCTTTGTAGTTGCTTCGGTGCCTTTTAAAACTGTAGATTAAAACTTTCCGATTCCATCATATGATATACCCTGTCTATGTCGTTCATTCTTTAGTAGTTTTTAAAATTTGGATGCGTTAATGCAAGAATTTTTGATTTAAAACATTTTTTTCTTTTTGTATTGAAGGAGTTTAGTGATGATTTCAGACCCCTTACCGTTTCCGTTAACTTTGTTTACTACTTGTCTAGAGTATGGACGATCAAGAAGTTAGATTCATTATAAAGACCTTTTGCTATTGCTGTAAACAGTGTCCGACCCCAGACCATTACATGTGTTTTTGTTTTTTGTATCATTAGGTTGCCTTTTGGCATAAACTTATGTGTTTACAATTAAACCCTCCTACACGCTTTCCCAAACATGTAATGTTGTCATTTTAGCGGTATATTTAACATTGCCATAAAGCGCGGAGGTTTGGCTAGCCACAAAACCAGGTTCAACCCACCATTTTATCTTAAAATGTCCTGTACCAAGTCAGGAATATGGCAGTTGTTATCTAATAGTTCGTTTCTATGAATGTTGCATTGTTGTTTGTTTTTTGTTGCACTTCTGTGTTCTGTTATTTCGTTGTTTTCCTCTTATAGTTGATGTGTTTCCCTCGGTTTTAGTTTGTAACCCGGATTTGTTTTCTCTCAATCGATTTATGACTTTTGAACAGCGGTATACTACTGTTGCCTTTATTTGACCAAATAATATAAAAACATTTGTCAACGGTCTTGCAAATTACATTATTGTCATTCTTCCCTTAGTTAAGGCAACATAAGATTATTGATGTTCAAATATCATAAATCGACATAGAAGACAAATGAAGGTTACAAACAAAAGCTAACCCGCCTTTCCGTGTCCGAAAGATGGCTACTAAATAACCGATTTCATTACATCTCCTCACCAGTCCTGTTAACGGCTTTAAAATACATTGTTTTCTGTCATTGATAAATTGTATACAATGTGTGTTATGAAGTTAAACTATTAAAAAGTAAAATAACAGAATACCGAAGTCCAAGGAAAATTCAAAACGGAAAGTCCCGTATCAAATGGCAAAATCAAAAGCTCAAACGCATCAAACGAATGGAAAACAACTGTCATATTCCTGATTTGGTACAAGCATTTCCTTATGTAGAAAATGGTGGATTAAACCTGGTTTTATAACTCGCTAAACCTCTCACTTGTATGACAGAAGCATTAAATTCCATTATATTGACAACAATGTGTGAACACAACAAACACAATAGGTAAAAATGTCAAAAATGGGGGTACAGCAGTCAACATTGTGTTATAATCTTAATCACTATAAAAACAAACAAATATATCTAAAAAGAAAAACAAAATGGCATATAGACAAAGCACCATAAAATGCTCCGCTGGGCGCAGCTTGATACGATCGCAGAGGTCGAACCCAGAACAGTAGGGGCAAGTATGGACACAACATTCAAGCTTGATACAGCACTGAATTTGGAATGTGATTAAATATTTGACACAGCATAGGTTTCTGACACAGAATGAATGTGGTCTAAGAACTTGAAAATTTTTAATTTACCTATTATGGTCCAATATCCAAAATCTAAATACATGATTAGATTCAGCATATCAAAGAATCCAAAGAATTCAATTTTGATGAAATCAAACAAAGTTTAATTTTGGACCCTTTTGACCTCAATGTGGACCAATTTGATAAGGGGCCCAAAAATCAAAAATCTAAATACATGGTTAGATTCAGCATATCAAAGAACCCCGTATATTCAATTTTTGTTGAAATTAAACATAGTTAAATTTTGGACCCCAATTTGGACCAACTTGAAAACTGGGCCCATAATCAAAAATCTAAACACATGTTTAGATTCAGCATATCAAAGAACCCCAATAATTCAATTTTTGTTAAAATCAAACTAAGTTTAATTTTGGCCCTTTTGGACCTTAATGTAGGCCCCTTTTTGACCCCAAATTCCTAAATGTTTAGGGCAATTACCCCCAAACTCAAACCCAGCTTTCCCTTTCTGATATGGAACCTTGTAGTACAATTTCATAAAGATCCATACACTTACACACAAGTTATTGTCCTGAAACTAGAAAATGCTTGTTTTTGCCTTTTGGCCCTAATTCCTAAAATTTTGAGGCAATTACCACCAAAATCAATCCCAGCCTTCCTTTGTGGTATGGTACCTTGCAGTACAATTTCAGAGAGATCCATACGCTTGAACACAAGTAATTGTCTGAAACTAGAAAATGCTTATTTTGGCCCTTTTGGCCCCTTATTCCTAAAAGTTTTGGGCAATTACCCCAAAATCAATTCCAGCTTTCCCTTTGTGATATGGAACCTTGTAGTACAATTTCAGAAAGATCCATACACTTACACACAAGTTATTGTCATGAAACTAGAAAAATACTTGTTTTTGCCCTTTTTGGCCCCTAATTCCTAAAATTTTAAGGAAATTACCCCAAAATCAATCACAGCATTCCCTTTGTGATATGGAACCTTGTGGTACAATGTCAGAGATCCATACACTAACACACAAGTTATTGTCTGGAAGTTACAAAATGCTTTTTTGCCCTTTTGGCCCCTAATTCCTTAACTGTTGGTACCATAACCCCAAAATCAATCCCAACCTTCCTTTTGTGATATTGAACCTTATGATAAAATTTCATAGAGATTCATTCACTTAAACTAAAGTTATTGTGCGAAAACCAATGTGTCTTCGGACGACGACGACGACGCCAACGTCATTCAATATACGACCGCAAAATTTTTTGCGGTCGTATAAAAATGAATTAACCTACCTCATGCTTTGTTTCTTCTAGAAATTCTACTTTCATTTCGTGTTTACCTACCTCATGCTTTGTTTCTTCTGAAGTTTAACTGTTAACCTACCTCATACTTTGTTTCTTCTGGAAATTCTACTTTCATTTCGTGTTGCCCTTTTGCTAATCGTTTTGACTGAATTGTACATTTTAACTCTTCTTTTATAAGTGGCGCCATGTTCCCGGTTCCCAATGCTAGAAGTGTTGCATCTACCAAATTGTTGCTGCCGTTTGACATTTTTAACAGTATATTTTCTTCGAAGTCACACACATAAGAATTATCAAACATCTTGTCAAACTCTGTAAAAAAAATAAGTTCTATAAAGTACTAGTAAATATATACGATGGTGATCATGTATTCAAGGGTTACTGCCTAAAAAATGTTAAAACGCATCTTCTTTATTTGAATATACATAGCTTCAAATTGACAAAACTGTATACAACTTGGTTAAATTTATACTTCGTATACTTATTTCATAGTT
This sequence comes from Mytilus coruscus, assembly GCA_017311375.1. NCBI lineage: Eukaryota > Metazoa > Mollusca > Bivalvia > Mytilida > Mytilidae > Mytilus > Mytilus coruscus. The sequence goes on along the minus strand of CM029599.1, from coordinate 9,024,537 downwards.
ATCAAACCTTCTAATAAAGATATTAACTCATCATATACTATTGTGACTTACCTTTTATAAACGTTTCACATAACGTCATGTCTATTTATAACTTTTCGATTACTCAAGAAAATCAAACGCATGCGCATATCTTACTTCAAAAATGATATGGCGCAAATTGGTATATGTAACCTACTTTTTTAAAAATCTACGACATGATGGTTTATATATATCTAAAAGGAAAGGTAACTTTTCAGATATCTTTAAAAATTTCGCAAATCACGTCAAACGTATCGAGTTCGTATTTTTGATTTTGATATATGTTAACTCTTGCCATATAAGCGGACGGTTTGGCTAGCCACAAACACCATTTTTTCTTAAAATGTCCTGTATCAAGTCAGGAATATGGCAGTTGTTATCAGACAGTCAGTTTCTATGTATGTTGGCGTTTTGCTTTTGTTGTAGTTCAGTGTGTCTGTTATTCCGTTGTTTTCCTCTGATAGTTGATGTGTATCCCTCGGTTTTAGTTTGTTAACCTGATTTGTTTTTACTTAATCGAATTATGACTATTGAACAGCGGTATATTACTGTTGCCTTTATTTACATAACATGGGGATATTCTGTGTTGCGCAGGTTACTTATTCATATGTCTCGCCATTGCTTACTTGAATTCTTATTGATACTAACTATAGCTTTATTTTTTGCGCTTAGAAAGAAGTGGACTTGTTCGTCTTATATCCTTTGGTTAACCTGTGGTAATTTTCTCACAGGAGGTCAAGTCAGAAAATATTTTTGAAACGTTTCATCTACACATTGTCATAATGACGATATTTTTTATGATATCATTTCAAAAAATATTAGATTAAAAATTTCTAAATACATTTGTACATGTAATATTTTATTTGAAATGTACACGTCATAGTTAAATGTATATTACAATACATTAACATTTGAATGGAACGTTTAATTTTAATAGACCACATAAAGGTTTCCCAAGAAATACCTTTTTTATACAAATCTAACTGTGTAATATTTCACCTAACTGTGTAAATATTCATCAATAGTTTTCAGTCATTTAGCGAAATTATATAATTGATTTAAGAAAGCTTTATAAAAGCCATTTTATTGTGATCAATGGAAAAGTTGATTTAGGTCAGTTATTCTATATATATTCGACATATTGTTTTGCTAGTCAACCGTGGCGACAGGTATAAATAACGGAGCATTTGAGCTCACTTCCGAGTTTTGGCGGATTTTGAGTTGCGGATGAAGGTTTTATGACCTCTTGACTTCCCTTTTTGTCCTTTTGGCCCTAGTGTTCTTTGCCTTTTTCGAATCATGATTGAATTGCCAGTCGGTATCAATGTTCTATTTTTAATTAATTTTCATGCTATCGAGTTTTCTTGTTAATAAACATTGCTTGCATTTGAATAAATCCATTTTAGTCCTTAGAATAGACGACCTATATTCAGTCTTATGTAGTATACTTTGCAATGTATACATGATTAACATTTTTTTTTCTTTGTTTTAAAGACCTTTCATTCATTTAACAGAAAACTTATTTCAATTTATTTATTTGTTTTTGTTTTGTTTTATTGCCTTCACCTTAAGTATAGCTCATTGAACAGGATTTTTGAATCATTTAATTTATCTATATATTGTATTACAAATATTAAATCAAGTTTTATAGTTTTAGTTTAGCCTTAGATGCATGATTTTTTATTAGTTGTTAGTGGCTTTGAACTAGCTGTCAGATAACTGCGAGTACTCTCAGATCTGTTCCTAATGTCTTTTGTTGTTGGGATGTACAAGTACCCGGCCACGTCCACTTGTATTTTTATCCATCTGATGAGTTAAGCCTTTTTCAACTGATTTTTATAGTTCGTTCTTATGTTGTACTGTTATATCACTGTCCCAGGTTAGGGGAGGTTGGGATCCTGCTTACATGTTTAACCCCGCCACATTATGAATGTATGTGCCTGTCCCAAGTCAGGAGCCTGTAATTCAGTGGTTGTCGTTTGTTTATGTGTTACATATTTGTTTTTCGTTCATTTTTGTACATAAATAAGGCCGTTAGTTTTCTCGTTTGAATTTTTACATTGTCATTTCGGGGCCTTTTATAGCTGACTATGCGGTATGGGCTTTGCTCATTGTTGAAGGCCGTACGGTGACCTATAGTTGTTAATTTCTGTGTCATTTTGGTCTCTTGTGGACAGTTGTCTCATTGGCAATCATACCACATCTTCTTTTTATATTTATAATCAACATCTTTTAGTTGTTGACCAATAAACATTCAATGTGAAGCTGGACTGGAAATGTCAATAGAAATGCATGATTTTGACTGGAAATGTCAATATAAATGCATGATTTTGACTGGAAATGTCAATATAAATGCATGATTCCGATTCCAGTGCTCACGGTATTTGGTTTTGGAAACCCAAAGATTTGGTATCAGATTCCAGTTTTCTTTGACTATAAAACACAAAATGTCGGCATTCACCTCAAAAGCTAACCAAACCTTTAAACAGACTTATTCGGAAAGGATATAGTTACGATACTGTTGTCAAGTCATTAAGGATTGCATATTTTGGTATTAATATTGATTCACTCATAGGGTCTTTGCATCGGAAATAAACACATTTATTCTAAAACCAGTTGTTGGCATGATACGGGTTATGTTCTTCTCATATATTTTATGATGGTATGATGCTAAACCCTAACGGGAGGGATTGTACTTGATTTTCATATGATGAAGACATAATCTTTCAATCAGTTTAATTGAGGTCTGGAACTGGCATGTCAGTAACTGCTAGTAGTCCTTTGTTCATTTATGTATCATTGTCATTTTGCTTAGTTTCTTTTGTTACCTATTCTGACATCGGACTCGGACTTCTTTTAAACTGAGTTTTACTGTGCGTATTGCTATGTGTTTCTTTATTCTACATTGGCTAGAGGTATAGGGGGAGGGTTGAGATCTCACAAAACATGTTTAACCCTGCCGCATTTTGCGCCTGTCCCAGGTCAGGAGCCTCTGACCTTTGTTTGTCTTGTATGTTTTTAATTTTAGTTCATTTATATGTTTTGGAGTTTAATGTGACATCCATTCTCACTGAACTAGTACACAATTTTATTTAGGGCCACCTGAGGACCACCTCCGGGTGAGGGATTTTCTCGCTGCGTTGAAGACCCATTGGTGGCCTTCGGCTGTTGTCTGCTCTTTGGTCGGGTTGTTGTCTCTTTGACATATTCCCATTTCCATTCTCAATTTTATTGTGTATAAGTTATTTAACAAGTGGTTGAGGCAAACTTAAGTTAGAAAACGGAAACGAAAAATTCAGCAATTTTTCCATATGTAATGGGTCATAACTCTAGAACTGTAATAGTGACGCCACCAAAATAAAAACTGTATCTGTGTTTGTGGTAATAAGCATTGTGTATAAGATTCATAACATTTGGTTGAGGCAAACTTAAGTTAGAGAACGGAAACGAAAATCAGCAATTTTTCCATTTGTAAAGGGCATAACTCTAGAAAGGTAAAAGTGACGCCACCCAAATTCAAAATTGATGTGTGTTTTGTGGTAATAAGCATTGTGTATAAGTTTCACAACATTTGGTTGAGGCAAACTAATTTAAAAGTTAAAGAATGGAAACCAATTTCGGGACGAAGGACGGACGGACGTACAGACGGACAAGGTAAAACTTAATGCCCCATTCGCTACAGCAGGGGCATAAAAGGCCAAAAGACAAACACCAGTATATAAAACACAGCATAGAAAACTAAACACTGAGCAGCAACACGAATCCCTCAAAAGCTTAGAGGTGATCTCAGGCGATCTCATATTAGTTTCCTTTCAGTGTTTTATGGACTCTTATTTGCCTTTTTCTTTTAGCCATAATGTTGTCTGTTTTATTTGGACTAATGGTTTTAAATTGCCCTTTTAAACATTATCTACCGTTCTGTATTACTGGCAGCGAGACAGCATATAAAGATAAGAACAATCAATTTTATTTGTGGCGTATAGAACCATACAACAACAAAATGTGCAATTTGCTGTTCATAAACGCGGAAACACATATAAATTTTTCCTTTTGTAAAGGGGCATAACTCTAGAACGGTTAAAGTGACACCACCAAAATTCAAACTTGATCTGTATTTTGTGGTAATAAGCATTGTGTATAAGTTTCATAATATTTGGTTGAGGCTAACTTAAGTTACAGAACGGAAACGAAAATTCAGCAATTTTCAATTTAAAAAAACATAACTCTAGAACGGTTAAAGTGACACCACCAAAATTCAAACTTGATCTGTATTTTGTGGTAATAAGCATAGTATATAAGTTTCATAACATTTGGTAAAGACTAACTTAAGTTAGAGAACGGAAACGAAAAATTCAGCAATTTTTCCATTTGTAAAGAGACATAACTGTAGAAAGGTTAAAGTGACACCACCAAAATTCAAACTTGATCTGTATTTTGTGGTAACAAGCATTGTGTATAAGTTTCATATCATTTGGTGAGGAAAACTAAAGTTAGAGAACGGAAACCAACTTTGGGACGTACGGACGGACAAGGGTAAACTTAATGCCCCTCCGCTACGGCGGGGCATAACAAAATGCGTAATAGATTACTTTAATCCTAGTGGTATATAAGACGTTCAAAATACATATGATGTTTCAGATTTAGTTTGGTATCTTGCAACTTTGTATTATTGATTGATTGCTTTTAATGGTCGAGGAAGCTGGTGTACCTGAGTAGAACAACCAACCTTCGGCACGAAAACTGATAATCGTATTCGTTTAAGATTGTCTTGTTGAAATTTACTTTTGTGAGTAACAATATCTAAAAATCATCAAATAATATTGATAAAAACTTTTTGATGGTAATGAAAATTTTATTACAATAAATGCTCGTTTATCTAATGAGAATTGTTGCTTTCAATAACCAAACATTCACAATTGCAAATCAGTATTGTAACTGATCATACTATATAACAGTCTATCAAACATTGTATATATATATATATCCCTTTCATAAATATAATTAGCTTACATAAAGCATAAATCAATGAATACATGTTTATATAAATGAAATCTTATCAACCAACCACTGTGTACTTAGATACTAAATATTACAGCTAAGTGTATGGACAGTTCAAACTAATGATCATCAACGATAAAACATTCTCTGGTGCTGTAAAATTGGTACCGATTATATTATTATATCTACTCTGTCATAGATTATCGAAGTTCTTTGTCCTTGCCAGAATTCCTACGAACAATTTAGATGTAGATGTAGAATACGGCAAACAAGGAAACATTCCAATTATTCTTAGTATGTTAGTTGAAAATTGTCTCCTGATGGTCATTTTAGGACATATGGAATCCCATTGTAGGTCACTGTTAGTGCCAGAGTTCATGGTTCAAATCGGATACTTTGTTTCGCACTAGGACAAACTAAGAGATGTTCATATAACATTTTCTGTAACTTTGCCTTTTCTGCACGGAGATTCCTAATTTCATTTGACTTTTGTGTGTTGTCTGATTCCAGTTCTTGTATTTTCTACAATGATAATTTAAGTTAAAATCTTCAAATCTGATGATATTTTAAAACTTATAATATTTACTTTTATATATGCCTAATAGATCGTCACAAACTGCCGAGAGTAAAGAATTTTAAAATCATCACTTATTAAAGCACAATTTTTAACCCTTTTACAAATATTCACAATTCTGTTATTTTCAATACGTATACATGTAGATATTTCAAATTTGTTTAATTACAATTTCATAAACACAAGTTTAAGTTTTATCAAAGGCAAATCTTATATTCTTCAAATACTATTTTAAAGAATCTACTGATATATCCATTAACACGTACCTTGCAAAGTGATGTTGAATTATTTTTCTTTCTATCACGGAATCTTTGTGCTGCCAGTCTATTTTGTTCACGACGTTTAACAATTTTATCACGTTCTTCCTCTGTAAGCTGAAATATAGAATGTTAAAATTTAATGACAATTCTAAAACTCTCTAAAACTCCTCCTTTGCAGTACTTTCGGTGCCTTTAAAGACTGCAGATTAAAACTTTCCGATTCCATCATATGATATACCCTGTCTATGTCGTTCATTCTTTAGTAGTTTTTTAGAATTTGGATGCGTTAATGCAAGAAATTTTAATTTGAAACATTTTTTTTTCTTTTTGTATTGAAGGAATTTAGTGATGATTTCAGACCCCTTACCGTTTCCGTTAACTTTTTTTACTACTTGTCTAGAGTATGGACGATCAAGAACTTAGATTCATAATAAAAACCTTTTGCTATTGCTGTAAACAGTGTCTGACCCCATTCGCCACAACTCGGCCGATTCCGTACCTTTATCTAAGATAGAAGGAGAGTACCGGATTCACCTGAGGATTGCCGATTGTGTCCGACCCCAGACCATTACATGTGTTTTTGTTTTTTGTATCATTAGGTTGCCTTTTGTTTGGCATAAACTTATGTGTTTACAATTAAACCCCCAAAATTTGACCAAATAATATAAAAACATCTTGTCAACGGTCTTGAAAATTACATTATCGTCAATCTTCCAATTAGTTAAGGCAACATAAGATTACTGATGTTCTAATATCATAAATCGACAAAGAAGACAAATGAAGGTTACAAACAAAAGCTAAACCCGCCTTTCCGTGTCCGAAAGATGGCTACTAAATATCCGATTTCATTACATCTCCTCACCAGTCCTGTTAACGGCTTTAAAATCCATTGTTTTTCTGTCATTGATAAATTGTATACAATGTGTGTTATGAAGTTAAACTATTAAAAAGTAAAATAACAAAAATACCGAACTCCAAGGAAAATTCAAAACGGAAAGTACCGTATCAAATGGCAAAATCAAAAACTCAAACGGATGGAAAACAACTGTCATATTCCTGACTTGGTACAGGCATTTCCTTATGTAGAAAATGGTGGATTAAACCTGGTTTTATAGCTAGGTAAACCTCTAACTTGTATGACAGAAGCATAAAATTTCATTATATTGACAACAATGTGTGAACACAAAAACAGACATAATAGGTAAAATGTCAAAAATAGGGGTACAGCAGTCAACATTGTGTTATAATCTTAATCACTATAAAAACAAACAAATATATCAACAAAGAAAAACAAAATGGCATATAGACAAAGCACAAAAATTAATTAACCTACCTCATGCTTTGTTTCTTCTAGAAATTCTACTTTCATTGTGTGTTAACCTACCTCATGCTTTGTTTCTTCTGAAGTTTAACTGTTAACCTACCTCATGCTTTGTTTCTTCTGAAGTTTATCTGTTAACCTACCTCATGCTTTGTTTCTTCTGGAAATTCTACTTTCATTTCGTGTTGGCCCTTTGCTAATCGTCTTGACTGAATCGTACATTTTAACTCTTCTTTTATCAGTGGCGCCATGTTCCCGGTTCCCAATGCAAGAAGTGTTGCATCTACCAAATTGTTGCTTCCGTTTGCCATTTTCAACAGTATATTTTCTTCGAAGTCACACACATAAGAATTATCAAACATCTTGTCAAACTCTGTAAAAAAAATAAGTTCTATAAAGTACTAGTAAATATATACGGTGATGATCATGTATTTAAGGGTTACTGCCTAAAAATGTTTAAAAACGCATCTTCTTTATTTGAATATACATAGCTTCAAATTGACAAAACTGTATACAATAGAAAATGAAAGGATATGGAGTAAATGTAAATGGGACAAAATCGCACACAATACATAGAAAACATAGAAAATTATCAATGAACAGGGCTTTTATTCCTGTTCTTCATCTTGACAGTTGATGTAGGATCTTCAACAATGAACAAATCATTCATACCCTACAACAAGGTCAAGACGGCCCTAGCGTCGACTTAAGCGGTACTATTGATAAAAATAAAGTAATTTTGAAAGACATCGATCGCCGCTAAAATATGCCTTGAAGTTACACATGTCGGGAGCGGTCAATGAATTACATAATTTATAATTACGGGCGAGGTTTTGAACATTAAATTTATACTTCGTATACTTATTTCATAGTTATCAAACCTTCTTATAAAGATATTAACTCCTCATATACTATTGCGACTTACCTCTTATTAACTTTTCACATAACGTCATGTCTATTTATAAATTTTCGCTTACTCGGGAAAATCAAACGCATGCGCAGATCTTACTTCAAAAATTATATGGCGCAAATTGGTATATGTAACCTACTTTTTTTAAATCTAGAGACGACATGGTGGGTTATTTATAGATCTAAAAGGAAAGGTAACTTTTCAGATATCTTTAAAAATTTCGTAAATCACGTCAAACGTATTTTTGATTTTGTTATCATGCTAGACATTTTTAAAATTTATTTCACAATTTCAAAATGTGAAGTAACTCTGTCAAGTTTGGTGGTTTTATACCAATACCTATATACACTGAAGTAGAGATGATGACAAAGAACGCTAAATGATGACTAAAACACTCAAATTCCATAAAACTATAGAAAATTATGTGTTTCGTTATTATCGCACAGAAATTAAAAAGTTAGTCAAAAAGAAATCAACCAATAATAATAATAATAATAATAATAATTTGTTTTACTGTAGCAAGACAATATTATAAATACCTTTTAATATTAGTCGTAAATATTTCAAATTACGTCATATCTTAATATATATATTTCCACTTACGCAGCATTTTTCAATCGCATGCGCAGACCAAGGTTTGTTGAAAGGGTTTAATGGTATACTCGTGATACGCAAGTCACGTGTTCGAGAGGAAAGTTAAGGGTGCAAAAAATCAACTTTTGAAATGACTTAGCAGTGGCAAACTGATTCAAAATGTCAACAGAAGTTATGAGTCTATTGTCCGAAAATCGTACAATGTACTTCAAATGAGTTTTTTTTTTAATTAAATGTATGGTTAACTAATGAGCCTCCTCATGGGGTTTTTGATTATGTGATAACTTGGCTGTTTTTATATAGTGATTATTTGATTACTAGACCGATTATGTCATGATTATTTGATTATTTGATAATCTAGGACTGTATTTTTGATTATTTGATTATCTTGTTTAAAAAAATAACTAATGATTATGTTATTATATTGGCAAAAAAAAAAATTGATTATGTGATTACCTGGACACCCCTATGAGGGGCCTCACTAATGACAAAGGAACAATGCCAAACTACGACACGCGAAATCTACACAAAGTACAACCTGATAAAAATATATATTTATACAATATTTTTTACCTCTGACGACGTCAGTAATTCGCCTAGGAAATGTTATTTTCATTTATATCATTAGGTCGATACCACTGCTGGTGGACTTCAAGTCCCCGGGGTATCATCAGCTCAGTAGTCAGTGCTTCGGTACTAACATGATTTATAGCATACCTTTCTTAAACTATACATTTATAAATTTAGCAATTATAAAGCAACAAAGGTTGCAACTCCCTCAGGCTTAATTGACCTTAGATGGATTTGGCAATTCTTTTTCTTCCCTTTTGGTCATATAGCTCCTCATGTAAATAAGTACTTATACATCCTTAGCTTTCAATTTTTTGGGTAAGAGCGTTCATGATGAAGAAATCCAGAAAAGCGCTTCGGACGCACTAAATTTTAAAAAATTGTTTTCATTTTTATTTATTAAATACCTTTCTTAATTTCGCCGTTTATAAATTTATAAATTATCAAGAAACTGAGGTACCAACTCTTTCAGGCTATAACCTTAGATTGATTTGGCTATATTTTTTATGCCCCACCTACGATAGTAGTAGGGGCATTATGTTTTCTGGTCTGTGCGTCCGTTCTTTCGTCCGTCCGTTCATCCATCCGTCTGTACCGCTTCAGGTTGAAGTTTTTGGTCAAGGTAGTTTTTGATGAAGTTGAAGTCCAATCAATTTGAAACTTAGTACACATATTCCCTATGATATGCATTTTAATGCCAAATTAGAGTTTTGACCCCAATTTCACGGTCCACTGAACATAGAAATGATAGTGCGAGTGGGGCATCCGTGTACTATTGACACAATGACATTCTTGTTTTTATCCCATTTGGTCATATAGCTCTTTACGTATTCAAGTATTTATACATCCTTGGCTTTCAAATATTTAGGTTTTAGAGTTCCTGGTGAAGGTAAATCCAGAAAGAGGAACCACATTTATAAAGTGTATTTTTCAGTGTCTTATACTATCAATATGTATCAAAGTATTTCTCAAAGTATAATTATATTATTTCATGTTTTATAACTCAAATTATATTCAATAAGAGAGGAAGTTTGAATTAGATTTCATCAAAATGTTTTCTAGCATTTTCTTTAATGATAACTTTTCGTTACCTTTAATTGTTGTTTCATTTTTTTTTATTCATACCTGAGATGGTACACAAGTATTTTGGTTAATTTGCAAGATGAAGGTTATTCAATGATGTATGTACGTATGTAGTGAAACGCATTATTTGATCTCTGGTGGATAGTTGTACCACATCTCCTTATTTATATCATATGCGTTGACTCCATAATATGCCAAGTACTTTTTAAGATATAATTTTGGTAAGAATAATAAGTATTCAAAACTCCTATATGACCTCCAAAATGGAAAGTTTAAACTGGTATTAATGGTGTAATTTGACTTTTGGTTTATATTGACAAATGTGTTGCGTAAAATAATGTTATCCTTCTATTTAGCACTACTCTGACTTGGGGAAAATGGAAGATCGATCTATTTGTGGTAGGGGTTAGTAGCTGTATCAGCTGGTACCAAACCCTCATTATAAATTTAAATCTTTACTATGTATACCTGATATATACAACAGTAATAGCAAAAGTAAATAATCTTTTATCATACATGTCATCTCTATGTTGCTTACCATCATATTATATGAAGCAAGGAAAGGTGATTTATTCTTTCGGCTTATCCAAACCCCTCAATACATTTGAAGTGCCGAATCTAAGGCGATCGGACTTTATTACCAAGAAGTCAGCGGAACAGTTCGAATTACCATATATTGACTAGGGGCGCACATTTCATATATGAAGGTAGTCAATTCAAACATACAGTCGAGTTATGCTTAACAACTCATATGGACCCCGGCAACATGCACAATTCATACATGTTATATTCAATATACAGTAACATATATTTGAAACATTGATTTTTAAGATGAAGAATAATAAGGCTAACTTACATTCTACTGTCGTTTCTGATGAAATAACCGTTAATGTTTAATGTGTATATGGCACGGGGTTACAATGTAGTTTAGTATGTGTGCATGAGCTTGAGAATCATAATGTGAATAATGTAAAGTCAAATGGTCATACTTTTTTTTATATATTTGAAAAGTTTCATAGTCATAAGTATAAAGATGACGACAGAGAAATATATTTCCCCTTTATATTATATATATATCACAGTTTAATACTATATTATTGTATTCAGAATTAGAAAATACTTAATTACATTTTTAAGGGTATATTAAGAAAATGGTATTTGAAAATATACACTTACATTGTTTCTTTTGAACATAAGCTTTAATAGGTCTGGATCGTTTGAAATTGCCTCGCATTGTGTAATACGTAATTAAAACGTCAGTATTTGTATTACCTAGTGAGGATTCCCATGGAAAACACCTTTTCTATAAATAACTTATCGGTTAGATCCTTAATTTTGAACTTGTTTTAGAATGTCCCAAAAAACAGATAAGACGTTCTAAAAAAATTGGAAATGTATTTCTAAAAGTAAACCTCCTAGCTAGCAAATTCAAATTCAAATTTCATTTGGCTAATTATAGTGTCCGCTGAAGATCCATTTATCAATTAACAAAGTCCATGCATGCTCGACTGAACAAATATTGAACCACGAAAATCATGATACTGCATTGATTTAAATACGTCTATAATCAATCCTTATTCACTAAGTTAGTTATATTAACTATATAAATAATGATTATTATGCATACGCATTTGCGTTGACCATTTTGAAATTATATAAATGCAGAGCTCTTCGTCATCCATTTAAACGCTGCATGTAATTGAATTTTTTATCAAGCACCTGCAAGTGTCTTTTCGTTTCGTCATCTTTACTTATGTTTTCGGTCTTTGTACAACATTGCCTCTAAGGGGACGGCCATTTTATTTTCTGGGGGTCAAGAGGATTTTGAAAATAAATATCCTGGCCTGGTAAGATCTGAAAATAGTTTATTTTTCACAAGACAAGGTGGAAATGAATATTCTTCAACACAAAATTAAGGAAATATAAAAAATTAATTGAGTGAAAATAAATTTTCGCGCGGTAAAGACTAAGCTGCGGGATAAAAACACGTAGCAACAACTGAAAATCAATAGTCAGTCCACCAAAAATCCTCCTGGCCTCTCCCAGAATAGCAAATGTTCGTCACCTAAAGGTCTACAATTGACAATGAAAATCTGTTTGTTTGTATGTTTGTTTTATAGGAGTAAACAAATAAGACAAGAAAGGGACAACATAAAAAAAACATCTGGGGTCATAATCAAATGTTTTAGAAGACAAAAATCGTAGCATGGACTTTGTGTGCGTAGTTTTGTTGATTTCATATCCCATTAAATTTCTTAGACACTGAAATTCTGTAGTGAATGTTATTTGTAACAAAAACCAAAATGGTAAAAGATACACCTCTGTTGATTGTTTTTAGTGTATAATTTATGTTTCTCTATACAAAATGACAGCTGACGTTTTTATGGAATTTCATATCTGACAATTTGGGCTATGAACTATAAATCAATTTCTGGTATTACAGCATAATTTGAAATACGATATTATCATCTAGTATCTCATAAGTTTTTATTTTTTATATAGTGTTTTGAGGACCGTCGTTGGTCTTTTCGTTGTTTTCGTTTTTCGCCATGACTTTATCGGTTTTCTCTTCTACTTTTGATTCTCCTATTGGTATCTCCCACCTCTTTTGTAATCCTCAGGATGACTTATTTTTTATACTAGAGAATTGAATAAAAATATGTCAAATAAATAAGAATAGAAGTATCGGACTTGTAATAGTTTGTTCACAGTTATAATAAATTGCTTCGCTGAGCGCAGCTGGATCGACCGCAGAGGTCCAACCCTGAACAGTTGGGGCAAAATGGACACAATATTCGCGCTTGATACAGGTCTGAATTTGGATTGTAATTCAATATTTGACACATAATAGGTTTCTGACACAGAATAATTTTTTTTTGTGCAATACGCTGTTGCGAATTGACCTCCTCCCCTTTTTCAAAAATTTTTTTTACCCCCTCTTTTGATTTGAAATCTATTTTTCTAACCCCTTTTCCAAAAAAATTCTTTCCTCAAGACAAAATTATTTACCTTCATCAGCATTTTTAAAATTATTAAAATAGTAACTTCTAAAATGAATTGACAGCTAATCACCTCAAGACAGTACAACATTTCTTTATACATAATTTAAAAGCAGTGTAAGGAGGTAATTCAAAGTTGTGCTTTAGTAATTGTCCATTAACCAGGACACCCTTGTTTTTCTCACTTTTTGCCCTAATTCCTAACAGTTTGAGTCATAACCCCCAAAAGCCAATCCTAACCATCCCTTTGTGGTATAATTTCAGAGATCCATAAACTGTTCCACAAGTTATTGTCATGAAACTAGAAAAATGCTTATTTGGGCCACTAATTCCTAAACTGTTGGGACCATAACCCCAAAATCAATCCCAACCTTCCTTTTGTAGTTATAAACCTTATGTTTAAATTTCATAGATTTCTATTAACTAATACTAAAGTTATTGTCCGAAATCAAATGTCTTCAGACGACACGACAACGTGATACCAATATACGACCGCAAAATATTTTGCGGTCGTTTAAAAACTTGTTATCCTTGTACAGCACAATCTCTTAGATATCATTTACAAATTTACTTTCACATATACAAAGCCAAACCAACATAATGAATGTAGAGTTAAAAGCATGACATGGTATCACAGAACAATGTGAAACATGTTTATTGTTTGGACTTGTCAAATTAGTATTCTTTGGAAAGTTATTGTTGTATTATAGGGTTCCTGTCATCATAACCAACAAAAAAATTCAATGAATGCTGTAATAACTATGAATAGTGTTTTTAGTAGATCTGTACTTTACATTTCAAAAATATCTTAATATCTCATGCAAATATAAGAAAGTTTTAAAATTAAAAGAAGAACTTGAGTATAAATGAGATTCAATACAATATTACTGGATTTCATTTCAAAATAAAAAGAATGTAAAAACTTAATAAAAAACGTCATAATTGGTAATGCTTCACTCACTAAAATTAGGAAAATACAAAAAGCCATTAATTTGTAATAATCAGAATGAGGTGATGAATTTATTGTTAAATGAGCAAAGAAAAGTGTTAAATAAGGCACTTAAGGTCCAAATAACCAAAACAAGTCATAATGCAAAGAAAGTATTGGACAAAAACAATTACGTATAACATATATCACAGATTGTCATAAAAATATATAAATCTCAAGAGATTCTATTATGGCATGTAGTTTTATTGTATACTCAATACAAAAACACAATAAAGTGTGATACAAATAATGTTCTATTTCAAATGGAAATATAACAACATCAACAAATCTTCATATCTTTTAACTTTCAGGATTTTTGTTCATCCATTAATGGAATAAATAGGAAAATCCTTATTACACTCAAACCTTAGGTCTTCAAATTGAAGCAGACATTTTCTGCATGAATTAATATGGTTCAAGTAAATGCAAAGCTTTTAAATTCCAGGTATTGTAAATTTGTAATTAAAATGTTCTACTGACAAACAACAGAAATCCTCCTTTCTTGTACATAAATTGTATTCTATAGGCATACAAAGGTTTCTTTCTTAAACATTTATAATATTCTAGTGATATATTTTGTTATCTTCCCATAGTTTTGTTCTTTCCTTGAAATATGATGTTTACGTTCAAATTTCACCTTTCTAGATTAACATTTTAAACAACTCTTTGTGTAATAAATTTAAATATTTTTATCCTTGAAATCACTGTTTCTTTAAAGCTCATACTGCAATAGTTTTAGATCAGAAGGGTGTTGTTTCCTGAACAAGAGTTTTTAACAAAATATCACAATTAAGAAATGAAAAAATATATTATTAAGCAATTAAACTATATGAATTCTGAATACTTGGCTATTCATTATGATTTTTCAGTCATAAAAGAGATTGCATCATGAGAAAGGTCGACAAATTATGCATCTTATCTCAATGGTATATTATTAACAAACTTAAATTGTAAATGGTGTGGTTGACATTGAAATTGTAGATATTTGAGATACACAATTCATAAATCTTTGTTAGAGACACACTTAACATCAGAGTATTTACACAGCCACATAGTTTCAATTTTAGGGTAGAGTTATTCAAATATTTTTTATGTCTCAAATGATAAAATTAGCATTGAACGCAAATTATTTAACTTTTCCAATGTACTCTCAATTTTAGAATTTTAGAACTTTTGTCTCTACTAATTCAAACAATTCTAAAAGATTCAATAATTTAACATTTATTAACAATCTAATATTAATTTTCTCTTTTAATTGGACACATATAAATCAACATATAACAAAATATAAGAATTAAAACAAAACAAAACAATAAATAAATTACTACAAAAAATATATTCTAATTCTTATGTCCCATGCATAAAAATATGACGAATAAATAAGCTCAAACAACTAGTATATGTTGCAATCACATGAACCGAATGATTATCAATTACTTCAACAGAGGTATAAATTTTGACAAAATGTTAAGCATCCATAATCTGCTATCAAAAGACAACACATACCTTTTTGATATGTATAAACAATAGATTCTTTTCACATCAACCCATGACAAAAATGATTATAATTATGCAAAAACTAGGAATTTGCTGGCACAACATAAATGGCAAGCCTGAAATGTTTTGATTTTTACTGACCATAAAATGACGTTCAAATTAGCTGTTTCTTCTTGATCACGACAACCATATCTAATGAGATTCTGCAGTGATATAGGTCACAGCAACCATATCTAATGAGATTCTACAGTGATATAGGTCACAGCAACCATATCTAATGAGATTCTGCAGTGATAATGCTGATAATGTATCTATTGAGACTAATAGTAGTCAAATCTGTTTTAGTCCAATTCCAAAAATCCATGATATTCATCTTTTTTCTGGTGAAACTCTGTTGCTATATTTTCTTGTCATAGGTGGTGTGTAGTCAGGTGGAGGTATATAAACTTTATCTTTTCTTTCGTTGTCATAATCAGGGGGTGGAAACTGAAATACATGAAAAATGAATACCATCATCCATACAATTCTAAAATATATGACATAATTAAAAATCATCTGTGAAAGTTCCTTTCTACATGTATATGAATGCTGTAGAAAGTATCTATTATTCGAAATAATAAAGAAAATTTACAATCAATTTCATTCCCAAGCATGCATTTCTGGAAATTGATTTACATCAGGTGATAGATTATTTCTGTTGATTACTTTCCTTCAACTTAATTGTTTAATCTAAAATTACATACAATAACTAAAAAGTCCAGAAGCTGGTTCATAATTTTGTTAAACTTCAAGCAAAGATTAATACTGCAAACAAGAATATCCTTACAGTAATACATTTGTAACAGTACTTTATACTTGAGCTTTGTATACATTTATAACATAATTAATATCAATTAATTATTTTTGTAATCTGAAAGCAGTAATTGTAAGCAAATCTGATATGAGAAACGATAGTCTTTACAAAAAGCAGAGTTATTTAGTCCTTCAAGCATATAATTCCGAGTTAACTGTAGAAATAAATTGTATTACATTTACACAATAATAGAATAGCCCTTTAGTAATATAAATAATTGTAATATAATATAAAACTTGGAAGCAAACTATTTCTGAACAGTATTTTTTTTATATTAACAATGGCTAAATGATAAGCAGTTTTAAATTCCTATCAATTGGCTTACAATATTTGTTCAAATAACTTTCAGGATTACTAAAACACACCCACGACATCGCGGGTCCGTGACTGAATTAAAGTACCTATGCTTTATTTTTAGCCTGAATTTTTAGTATTATATATTGTCATCTGATAAATTCATGCTGAATGTAAGGTGCACAGTTTTCTCTGCTTTAAAAATCTTTCTGTTTGAACCCATCCTGGTTTTCTTACTACAATAAACTTACTCAAGGATTTGTATACTATACAAATCCTTAACTTACTATAAACTAAATTTAACTTTTTAACTTATTAACCAGTGGTATTGACATGGAAGAAAACAGACTTGTTAAACAGTGTACTATAGTGTAACATTGATATAAAACAACTACTGGAAGAATTACAGGTTCTCCTGATAGAGGAGGATTTACAGAAGGTAACAGGTAACTACAACCGGAAACTACATAAGGCTTATACTGTTGGTATCGGTATCGGATTCGACCAGGAACTTGTAAATTATTGGTATTACTAATTATGTGGAAAACAAAAGTGCCTGGAATTGTGTAATTTTTAAACAACACCATTGTCCTTTATTAGTTATATAGACAGTTGAATTCTTTGATTCAACGTTTTTAGGTCATGCCAGCTAACAAATTGGACCTCGTTTTTTTAGTAGTAAAGATATATTATCTTTTTGCTCCCAAAATACCTGTTATAAAACTTGGTTATTAAGTTAAAAAAGTATAACATTGTTTATATATACAGTCATACCTGGTCTAATAGGCACTTCAATAAAACAGGCACCTGCTTAAAATGGGCAGTCCAAGGTTCCCCAAAGTACTTCTCTAATATAATTGTCCTACATAAAGAGGGCACTACCAAATGCTGGCAACATTTTTTGTTGCAAAATGGAAAGAAAATCTGTTAAAACAGGCAGTTTGGAAACTCAAACACATAAATGTCAACATAAAATGCACAAACAAATAAATTCAGAAGTTCTCAGACTTAAACTTATAGCTAATAAATTGCTTCGCCGAGCGCAGCTGGATACGACCGCAGAGGTCCAACCCTGAACAGTTGGGGCAAATATGGACACAATATTCGCATATGATACAGGTCTGAATTTGGATTGTAATTAAATATTTGACACAGAATAACTGTAGTCAAAGAACTTGAATTTGTTATGTGATTTGAATTTATACTCATTTTTTTGCTTTTGTGCAATACACTATGCTGTTGCGAATGGACCCCCAAAAAAAATTTTTTACCCCCCTTTCCTTTTTTTTGCAAAAAAAAATATTTGAAGAAATTTTCTTTTAATTTCTGAAATCTTGAGAACAAATTGTCCCCACCCCCACCCCCAATTTTTTCAACCTCCCCTTTTAAAATAAAATTCTTTCCCTCAAGATATGGTCATAATCTCAATTCAAATTTCCAATGGAGTTTGCAACAAAATTTAAAGCAGTGTAAGGAGGTAATTCAAAATGTTGTGTTTGAATTACTTCCTTACACTGCTTTAAATTATGTTTTGTACTTAAGTAATTGTCCATTAACCAGGACACCCTTGTTTTTCCCCTTTTTCCCCTAATTCCTAAACAGTTTGAGCCATAACCCCCAAAGCCAATTTTACTATCCCTTTGTGGTATGGAAACTTGTGGTATAATTTCAGAGAGATCCATACACCATTCCACAAGTTATTGTCTGAAACTAGAAAATGCTTACTTGGGCCCTTTTGGCCCCTAATTCCTATACTGTTGTGACCATAACCCCAAAATCAATCCCAACCTTCCTTTTGTGGTCATAAACCATGTGTTTAAATTTCATAGATTTCTATTTACTTATACTTAAGTTATTGTGCGAAACCAAATGTTTTCGGACTGACGACGACGACTACGTGATACCAATATACGATCGCAAAATTTTTGCGGTCGATAAAAATCTGAATTGTATATAGAGATTCATTCTTGATTTATGATAACCTTTAAATATTTGGTTTATGTTTCTTAGCCTGAAATCTAAAATAGCATGATCGATTCCTGAAGAATTTGCAATTTTAGCTCATTAAAATCATTTTGATTTTAACTTTTGCATTCTCAACTCTTTCTAAAATGTTCTTTCAAAGGAAGGTATGAAATTTCACATAGTTCATGCCATTAAACCATTGATACAGGTTCACTTTTGCTGTGACTTGTGGCATGAACTGGCAGTTTGAAAAAATTACTTTGAAGTCCTCAAACAAATGACCAAAATCATGTGAAAATATTTTTGAACTTTCTACCCACACCTTATTATTCTGTTTTATATTTTGCAATGTTGATTATGATGGACCCAATATAAAACACAATTTAGGTATTTAGTATTTATTTCACAAAGAAGAAACAGAGAATAGGAGTGCATAATTATATGCATGTTCATTAATTAAAAAAAAAATAGAAACGTGGTTCCATCAACAACCTCTTTATAAAGGGCACCTGTATATTACGGGCATTTACCTGCTATCACCTGAGTGCCCATTATAGACAGGTTTGACTGTATAAGAAAATAAAGTCTGTTTAGTTCTGCACTGCAGCAAACCTGTACTATATCATAAAAGGGAAATAACTGGCATCAAACTTAAGTTTGTTTAAAATAAGTTTCTAGAAAGGGCTAAAATTATATACTTTGAAATATAACAAATCTTTTTCTTTGAAACATGTATATATTTTTACTACACGAAACAAAATCTTCACAAAAAATTCCAACAATCATGACAATAAAAATAAAATGCTCCGCTGGGCGCAGCTTGATACGACCGCAGAGGTCGAACCCTGAACAGTTGGGGCAAGTATGGACACAACATTCAAGCTTGATACAGCACTGAATTTGGATTGTGATTAAATATTTGACACAGCATAGGTTTCTGACACAGAATGAATGTGGTCTAAGAACTTAAAATTTTTTAATTTACCTATTCAAACCATATCATTATTATTTGCTTTTATATATAAATCAGAAATAACCAATTTAAAATGGAAAATTTTAAAGAAAAAAAATGAAAAAAAAATCCCCCCTCATAATTTTTGAACCCCCTTATGATTCATCATCCCCAAACTCAGTTGCAGTACAATTTCAGAGAGATCCGTACACTTGAACACAAGTTATTGTCTTGTTTTTTGGCCCCTTTTTGGCCCCAAATTCCTAAACGTTTAGGGCAATTACCCCCAAACTCAAACCCAGCTTTCCCTTTGTGATATGGAACCTTGTAGTACAACTTCATAAAGATCCATACACTTACACACAAGTTATTGTCCTGAAACAAGAAAAATGCTTGTTTTTTTGCCCCTTTTTGGCCCCTAATTCCTAAAATTTTAGGGCAATTACCTCCAAAATCAATCCCAGCCTTCCCTTTGTGGTATGGTACCTTGCAGTACAATTTCAGAGAGATCCATACACTTGAACACAAGTAATGGTCTGGAAACTAGAAAAATGCTTATTTTTGGCCCCTTATTCCTAAACGTTTTGGGCAATTACCCCCAAACTCAATTCCAGCTTTCCCTTTGTGATATGGAATCTTGTAGTACAATTTCAGAAAAATCCATACACTTTCACACAAGTTATTGTCATGAAACTAGAAAAATGCTTGTTTTTTGCCCCTTTTTTGGCCCCTAATTCCTAAAATTTGGAGGCAATTACCCCCAAAATCAATCCCAGCATTCCCTTTGTGATATGGAACCTTGTAGTACAATGTCAGAGAGATCCATACACTAACACACAAGTTATATCTGGAAGTTACAAAAAATCCTTATTTTGGCCCCTAATTCCTTAACTGTTGGTACCATAACCCCCAAAATCAATCCTAACCTTCCTTTTGTGGTATTGAACCTTATGGTAAAATTTCATAGAGATCCATTCACTTAAACTAAAGTTAGAGTGCGAAAACCAATGTGTCTTCGGACGACGACAACGACGACGCCAACGTCATACCAATATACGACCGCAAAATTTTTTTGCGGTCGTATAATAAAAGATCAAAAACAACATTATGAACCAGGCATGCAATGATTATTGTTATATGAAAAAGCTGATATGAAATTCTAACAATGACTTGCACACTTTAATAAACAACTTTCCCATTGTGTCTACACAGAGATGAAAACCAAAATAAATTCAGTCTTGTCTTCTACAAAATCAATAGTGTCTGGGAAAGATCATGAATCTAATCCAGTATCACCCTTACCGGTATACTAACTTCCAGAAAAAAGACATTGTCAGAATTAAGCTATAAACATTTATAACAAACTTGCCTAGCTGCTAACACTCATAATGTTGTAGATTCCTAAAATCATTAAAGCATGCTTAAAACATACAAACTGCATAACAAAATTATTACTCAGAACTCCCATATACTTACTTATCTTTACAAAGTAGGGCCTGAAATTATTTATGTTATAAAATACTATTAATGTAGTCCTATAATGTAAGTGAAATACTTTTTTTTCAATTTTCAAGCCATTCGTTATATATTTTGATAATGATGAAATCCAAATGCGAGTCATATAAAACATATCCTTCATAACAGAATTCATAAACAAATTGATACTTTTAATTGTATCAAGGTATCTTTTTTAAAGAGACCAATGTAGGCCTATCTCAACTATTGACTGACTTATAATAATTAGTCAATATAAAATTTGAAACTGTAACAAATTAAAGGTCAGGTATATATTTTGATTTTGTAAAGAAATATGACCTACTGAAGAAGCATTAACTGAGAAACTAATTTGGACCTCCTGAGCATGAAAATGAGTTTAAAAAATATGACACCTGTCATATGGACATATAGTCCTTATAATACTAAACACATTGTACCATATATCATTCCTCTGTAATATATAGTTACTAAACAGAACTAATGTTTTTACCCTGACCACTAAAGCAAGAAGATGAATTAAAGGTCCATTGAAAATTATTGACTGATAAGTTCCACAAAAGCTACCTCAAAACAAAACTCGTTAATGCAATACTTATGTCTTGTATTAGAGATATTTTCCAACTTGACACAAAAATCTACCTGAAACCCATGCATGTCCTTTTTAAAGGTAATCTTCTCAACCAAGTTTATTTAATCCTATATTTTATATACAGATATCCCAGATGCATCTTAAACCAACATTAGTATAGCATGCAAAGAAGCAGTATCACTATTTTGCGGGCTGCGGGCTGCGGGTTGCGGGTTGCGGGTTGCGGGCTGCGGGTTGCGGGCTGCTCTATTTCATTAAATTACAAAGTTACATAAAAATCTAAATACTAATTTTCCTTTACAGGTTAAAAGTTAATGAAGAGCTGTGCCCTTAGCGCATGATACGCCTGTTGCTTTTTCATTGAATAAAGTTCCATAACTTCTCAATGTCATATCAGAAATTTATAAAACTAAAGGAGGTTATTTCAATAGATATAAACCAGTCACCAAAGTTTCATGAAAACATTCTTGAGTTATTGTCCAAAACTGGACCCTCCCTTTTAATGAATAAACCACATCACTCGAAATGTAAAATCTAAAATTTATATAAATCGTAAGGAACTTACGTCAATAGATCAATAGATATAAACAATTCGCCAAACTTTCAAAGAAAAGGAAAGAAATTAAATAACTATCAAATTTTGTTAAAAATAATTGAAAGAATATTAAAAGAAGATGACTTTTGTCCAGATGATAAAAATAAAAAAATAAAGTATTTCTGGTTTTTTTGTTAAATTATCACAAATTTAAAAAAATATACATTGTTTTATTTTGTTTTAAACCTTTATTTGTTTCTCCAGTTTATTAAGACATATTGACTGACCATATAAAAATGAAACATTAAAATAGTGAATTTTGAACTTAAATAAATTGTATCTGACAACATATATATAGGGTTTAAGAACATCCGTTGTTCGACCTGCTAGTCAAATGCGTTTTGTTAAAATATACTTTTCACTTTTTGGTCTTTTGGAAAATGTTGTTTGTGCTGTATTTAGACCCTCTACCAAGAAATTTGTTTTGCATGCACACGTATAAAACTTGCGGTTTTATCCAACGCAATCATAGGTTTGAACATTGTTTTCAATTTAGACTTATTTATATATATATATATATATATTCTGTATACACAACTCGTCTAAACATCAGCCCAACAATGTTAGATCTGTAAATTTGCTTTGCAAATTTTTGTTCTTCCTCGCCGGGATTATATATACGGATATATATATAATTCGTCTAAACAATACGTCACTGGTCAAACGTACTTATTATATATATATATATATATATATGTTGTGTACAAGTTATCATTTTGTACAAATTTTATAGTATGCGATAACTTTTCTTTTCTTTCTTGTAAAGACACTTTGTATTCACTTGCTGTATGCTCTATGGCTTCTCATTCATTAAGTTTTGGTACTTTATAAAATTATTTCATTTTATTTTAAGGATGAAAGGTCTTTTTCATATATATGCAAAGGGATGCTGAATTGCACATAACTATTACATCTCCTTTACTTTTATTTAATGAGTTTTGACAGAAGGACATAAATCCTTCATTTGAAACAATCAAACTTGTTATATAAAATTTTGTCTGAAGAATCTGTCACTAAAACCAATAAATTCATCCTAAAATTAGATGGTTCGATTCACACAATAAATTTCTGACCTTAAAAATTTGGTAAATCTGGCTAATTATCTATAGGTTTCAATTAAAATCATGTTTTATCTAAAGAAAAGGAGAAAAGAAGAACCACAAACAAATAGGAAGAAAAGTGATAATATATCTTTAATATAACAATATATAATAACACAAAGCAATGTGTTATTGCACATAAATAGTTAAAGGTCTGTATGCCAAATGTATGGCAAATATGAGATGATCTAGAATCATAGTAAGATAAAATCTTAGCAATCTTTGAACACTTTAGAATTACTTGAATTATTAAAAAAATCTGTTCAAGTATGAACATTATTTTCATTATCACACTTTATTCAGGAAATTTTAAGAAAATTATGTAATTTCTTCCTGAAAAGTTACTTTATACACTTTAAATAGTGTCATTGCTTTGTGTGATTTTCTAGAGCACTGGCCTAGCTGGTTAACAATTTTACTTTTATCAATTCTATAATAAGTGATATTTTTGGTTTTGATATTTTGTATTTATTTTCTGATATATTGGTATAATAAATGACCAGCAATAAATCACCTAAAAGTTTGTTAATAATAATACACATTCTTACACAATTTTTCGGAGTTTCACAATAGAACCTTTACAAGTATATACAGTGTTTTGGTGATATTTTCTTCCCCTTTATTGTTCAACTGACTTATTAGATCGCAACCTGCAACCCGCAACCCGCAGCCCGCAACCCGCAACCAGCAAAATATACATACTGCAAAGAAGGTAATTTTGATAATGACCTGATTTTACTCTCAGTTAAAGTGAATCAATCAACAACTTTGGGTGATCCTACAGCTTGTGATATCAACTTTCTTGTCAACTTGAACAGTAGTAAATAGAGCATTAAAAGTGCAAATTCAAATCTGTATAGATGAACTTGTATACTAATTTCAAGTTCCAAAAATGTAACTTTCCAGAATATGGGTTTAAACATGGGCTCAGTAGATAAAAACAATATCATATGATATTATCTTGATAAATCATAACCAATTCAGTTTACTAGTGACTGATCAGCTATAAAAATTGTTCCAACAAAAAATAAGATATTCCTTTTCTGTGTGTGTGTGTCTATATAGCCTAGGATTGATAACTACATAAAATGTTTGTAATGCTATTAAGCTTGTTAAGATGACTGTAATGGAATATCATTATGATTTCTACAAGCACTATAATAATGCTAATGTGGATTGATAGTAAATAATTCCAAACTAGAAATATGGTGACCTGTGTGTGCAATTTAAGTAAACAAATTATGCATTCTTTTCATAATTAGCCCATAATTCAAACCACTAATTTAAAAAACAAGTTTCCCCGAATATAATTATGTAAGAAAGCTAAATATTTTTCCACATTTTCTCACTTTCCGGAACAAACGTTATCTGCTTTACTAGAATTGTTACTAATATTTGCACAGAATTTTGTATAATGAAACCCTCTTAAAACCACAATGTAATTGTTGATGTGTTCCTTCACAGCAAAAGGAATTTTAAAAGAACAGATTTTTAGTTTTGAATTAAGCTTTGTAGAAACCTCTGAACACATATTGAAGATACATTTAATTTCAACAGCTGGCAAACTATCTTTAGCTATAAACCCTTCCCCTAATTAACAAGGATGGAAAAATCACCATACAGAAATGTAAGATTGCATAGAATGACTGAAAACATGACCATTGACTCCTAGTGATGAAGATTAATATTTAGATTACCTGTTTTCCATGGCATAATTATCTACACCATTCTCCTCATCGTTTTCTTTTGATCATGCTGATATCGTCTGTCAGCTGACAAGTAGGCAGCAGGGCCAATCATACTCAATAACACAGGTAAATAGACTAATCCATGGAACAGGCCAAATATCACAACTAAAAATAGCACCTGAAAAAAGAGCAACTGATGTAATAATTTATTCTTGACCAAACTGTCAAAACTGTTACGATACAATACGATACAGGCCATACAGAAAAATATAAAGACCACATTCAGCAAGAGAATATGTTTTCTATTTATAAATATCCATTTATAACATAGTAAGCATGTATCAACTGTGTTTATTTGTGGGTTTTTTTAACTAGATCTTTGATAGTTTTTGTTCAATTATTCCTAACTTTGGAGGACTTAGATCTTGATATATGAACACCTGTCTTTTCTTAATGAGTGAATGTTTGTGGCATCAAGATGTTTTTAGCTTATTAAGTTTGCTGTCTCATAGAAGTATAGCCCTTTTTATCATATGGCTTGATGGTAACTTTTTAGACTAAATATAGTGTACCTTAAAGAATGTAGTAAAAACATAGCTTTTGCTGACTGCCAACAAAACAAAGGCAAGGAATGTACTGAAACCACCACTGATAACTGGTCCTCCTATTTCTACTAATGTAGCTTTTACTCTCTCTACAAAATAACACAACAGAATAAAACAGAAATCTGATGGACTATAATATAACTGTAAGTACATATATATATATATATATATATATATATATATGAAAGTAAACATCATAAAGTTCTAAAATAATCAGCTGATCAGTGAAGCAGTGAGGAATGAAATTTAACTTAAGATTCATGAAAACATGATTTAAGAGTTACACATCACAATCTTCTAGAGAATGAAAACTTTATATACCTGTAACTGATATACCCGATAGGAGTAACTAACAATCTATTAAGTACTACTCTGACTCGGGAAAACGGAAGATCGATCTTTTATGGTAAGGGTTAGTGGCTGTATCAGCTGGTACCAAATCCTCATTATAAATTTAAATCTTGACTATGTATACCTTCTAATACAACAGTAATAGCAAAAGTAAATAATATTTTATCATACATGTCATCTGTATGTTGCTGCCTATCATATTATATGAAGCAAGGAAAGGTGATTTATTCTTTCGGCTTATCCAAACCCCTGAATACATTTGAAGTACCACATCTAAGGTGATCGGACTTTACTACCAAGAATTAAGCGGAACAGTTCAAATTACCATAGACTAGGGCCGCACATTTCATTTATGAAGGTAGTCAATTCAAAACATAGAGTCGAGTTTTGCTAAACAACTCATATATACCCCGGCAACATGCACAATTCATACATGTTATATTCAATATACAGTAACATATATTTGAAACATTGACTTTTTAGATAAAGAGTTAATAAGTCTAACTTACATTCTACTGCCGTTTCTGATGAAATAACCGTCAATGTTTAATGCGTATATATAGCACGGAATTAGTGTATTATGTGTGCATGAGATTGAGAATCAGTATAATGTACACGTCCTTCAAATGGTCATACCTTTTATATATTTGAAAAGTTTCCGAGCATAGTCATAAGTATATAGATGACGACAGAGATATATGTCCCCTTTATATTAGCATAACTCTTTACAGTTTAATACTATATTATTGTACGGCAGAATTAGAATACACAATAACATTTTTTAAAGGTATATTAAGAAAATGGTATTTGGAAATATACACTTACATTGTTTCTTTTGAACATAAGCTTTAATAGGTCTGGATCGTTTGAAATTGCCCGTCATTGTGTAATACGTAATTAAAACGTTCAGTATTTATATTAACATCTGAGGATTCCATGGAAAACACCTTTTCTATAAATAAGTTATAGATTAGATCATTTATTTAAAACCTGTTTTAGAATGTCATATTGGCCAAAACAGATTAAGACATTCTGTAAAACAAAATCGAAAATACATTTCCAAATGTAAGCCTCTTAGACAGCAAATCCAAATTTCATTTGGCTGATATCTGCTGAAGATCCATTGATTTATTAATAAACTCCATGACCTACTGAACAAATATTGAACTTCAAAAATCATGATACTGCACCACTGGCGGATTCAAAGGGGTTCAGGGTCGGAACCCGATTTTGTTGGGCAACTGATGCTTTGTATGGGGACATAATGGTTGGATCCCCTTTTATATAAATTGCATGTGTTAATTGTAACCACCCCCTCCCCTTTTTTAAATGGCTGGATCCGCGCCTGTGCACTGAGTTGAATATATTTATAATCAATACTTATTTACATCTTAAGTTGTATCAAATATATAAAATATGGTTGTTATACATACATATTTGTGTTGACCATTTTGAAATAATATAAATGCAGAGCTCTCCATTTTCCATTTTAACGCTGTATTTAATTAAATGTAATTAATAGATATAAGAAGATGTGGTATGAGTGCCAATGAGACAACTCTCCATCCAAGTCAAAATTTATAAATGTAAACCATTATAGGTCAAAGTACGGTCTTCAACACGGAGCCTAGGCTCACACCGAACAGTAATTAAGCTATAAAGGGCCCAAAAATTACTAGTGTAAAACCATTCAAACGGGAAAACCAACGGTCTAATCTATATAAAAACGAGAAACGAGAAACACTTATGAACCACATCAACAAACAACTACTGAACATCAGATTCCTGACTTAGGACAGGTGCAAACAAATGCAGTACCTATACAAGTGTTTTTCATCATCTTTACTTCTGTTTTCGGTATTGGAAAAACACTGCCTATAAGAGGATTACCATTTGATTTTCTGGGGTCCTGAGGATTTTGAAAATAAATATCCGGGCCTGGTGAGAGCTGAAAATAAATAATTGTTGCCCAAGACAGGATGGAAATGAATATTTTCAACACAAAAATAAGGAAATATAATTGAGTGAAAATAAGTTTCCCGCTGCAAAGGCAATGCCATTTGGGGGTGGGGGATAAAAGTATAGCAAATGGTCGTTCCTAAAGGTGTACAATTGGCAATGAATAATCTGTTTGTTTGAATGTTTGTTTGTATGTTTGTTTTATAGGAGTAAACAAATAAGACAAGAAAGGGA
This sequence comes from Mytilus coruscus, assembly GCA_017311375.1. Taxonomy (NCBI): domain Eukaryota; kingdom Metazoa; phylum Mollusca; class Bivalvia; order Mytilida; family Mytilidae; genus Mytilus; species Mytilus coruscus. The sequence continues at coordinate 8,996,043 of CM029599.1, read as the reverse complement.
CAACATAAAATAAACATCTGGGGTCATACTCAAATGTTTTAGGAGACAAAATCGTAGCATGGACTTTTGTGCGTAGTTTTGTTGATTTCATATCCAATTAAATTTCTTAGACTCCGAAATTCTGTAGTGAATGTTATTTGTAACAAAACCAAAATGGTAAAAGATACATCTATGTTGATTGTTTTTAGTGTATAATTTATGTTTCTCTATACAAAATGACAGCTGACGTTTTTGATGGAATTTCATATCTGACAGTTTAGGCTTTGAACTATAAATCAATTTCTGGTATAACAGCATAATTTGAAATACGATGTATAGATATTATCATTTAGTCACTCATCATTTCAGCTAAGTTTTTATTTTTGTGTTGTGATTTGGGGACTGGCGTTGGTGTTTTCATTGCTTTCGTTTTTACCATGACTTTATCGTTTTTTTCTTCTACTTTTGATTCTCCTATCGGTATCTCCCACCTCATTTTCAATCCTCAGGATGACTTAATTTTTTTTATACTAGAGAATTGAATAAAAATATGTCAAATAAATAAGAATAGAAGTACCGGACTTGTAATAGTTTGTTCAGCGTTATAAAAATTATACAAGAAAGTATATATACTGACCCAATTATATGTTTACGCTAAAGTATTCGAAAGCATCAACTCAGCAACAAACAGCTTTTTTTTATAAATGTTGTACTGTGTTTATTGAATGAGCTTATGTCTCGAATGAATAATATTTGACTTTATATTAAAAGATAAGAAGATGATATATGATTTCCAATGAGAGAACTATCCACCAGGGTTCAATGGACGAGGATGTGAATAACTTTAGGCTCGATACTTTAGGTCACCGTACGGATATCAACAATAAACAAACCCCGTACCGTATTGTAAGCTATAAAAGTCCCAACGTGAAAAAAATCTAAATAAATCCAAAGGAGAAAAACCAACGGCGTGATCTATACCAAAAGTTAACCTATTTAACAAATAATCTACATTAAACTTTGTACATGTTTAACTTAGATTGATGCTTTTTGTTTCTGTTTCGTAAAGTCAAAATAGCGTTTATAGAATGAACATTTCATTATTGAAGCGTGACAAAGGTGTAGCCTAAGTTCATTAGCAGACTACAAAAACAGGCTTTAAGTATTTAAAAAAATATAAAAATGCCAATGTTGAGACCAAAAAATCATAATTACTCGCAGTTCAAAGATATAACAAAATCTAATAAAATTCAAGAGATTAAATTTAAAACACCTTTACTTTCGATTTTTCCAAATGACTTTCCAAAAATCTTACAACTCTATACATCATCATGAAAATAGAAATGAAATATCCTACCTGGTTACCACTTTCATTTGAAGTTTTGGTCAAACCGAGTTTGACCAGAACCGCAAAAACAACCACAAAGGTTACCGAGTGGACTCGAGTATAGAAAAATGGTCATCCCTGAAATGTTCTAGTTCGGCAGCAAAACCCATGCTATATGGGGTGTGTGTTTGGCTGTGTCTGGGATTTATAAATACATAGCCACGTCTGAAAAATGCGGACATTGAATCCGATGCCTCGTACAGGTGCGCTCTCTGAACGTTAAGGTACCCTTGGAACAACTATTTAAAGGGTATGTAGGAAGAATGAAGTTAAAATGTCTGCCCCTATCCAACGATTCCTCAAGTTCATTTTGAAAGGCAGTCTAAATTCCCACTGTTCACTCGGGGACTTTTTTGCAGACCCACCTATTGGATTTAATGATAGTTTAATATCTCCTGAATATGCATGAAATACTTGCCGCTGGAGTTAAGCAAACAACAATCAATCAAATATATAACTAAACTAAATTTAAATATATAAATTTCTAAAAGACAGAGTGCGATAAGAGCTTAATTTGGCATATTTTTTTAAAGTAAAATTAGCCAAATTATGTGTTCAAATTTTTCAATTTTGTCATTTTTTTTGTTAGAAAATAAATCCAAATTATGTATCGTTCATGAGAATAAAACTTTCCACCTGAGGATAGTACACCGAGGACAGGTCCTAATCTAACACAGTTCTACACACCAGAGGAAGTAAACCGCAACTTTTCTTCTTTTACACACAACACTTCGAGAGACTGGAACCACTTCCCAGAGACAGTAGCAGCTGCTCAAAAACTGAAGGAGTTTAGGGCTAGATAGGCCATTGTGTCCTGGACTCTAGAAATTTGAAATTCAAATTCAAGATTTCTATTTGTGTCTGTTTTAAAGATGAGGTGATGCATAATCTAAAATAGGTAGGTTCAAATTCTAGAAATCATGATAAATGTAGTTGTGGCGTCATGGAAAAGGTCCTTCTAATCGTTTTTGTGAGAAAAAGAAGAGTTTTTGTCAATTTTTATTTTACTGGTTTTTCGACCCGCAAATGAAGAGTTCATGCAAGTACCAATAAATAATTTACTATGATGTTTGTCTTTATGAATGACAAATCTCATGCCGAAATACTTATGTTGACACTTGCATGTGCTCAATATTTCCGACTCGCAAATTTGTGTCAAAATATGCATTTTTTAGTTTTGTAGAATATTTGAAAGTTCGTACGATTTAAAGTTGCATATACATATCAATAATCCTTAGTTTCGAAATCACCTTATTTTGCGTTACTTCAATTTTCAGTCCAAATATGCACATCCTCCTTTTAAACAAATGCCATCCTGTTTTTTACGTCCCAAAAACTTTTGGTCGTATGCTGCATAGGTCTAGATCTTCTTCCGATCATCAACAATTTCGGTTTGTTTTTCTTAATCTTTACTTTTCCGCGTGATGTTATATGGGCAGTAGTTGGTGTTTTCGTTCTTTCCTTCGATTCAATAGTATTGATTGTAGTCTTGGTAGCTTTTTATTTTTGATAAACAGAATAACTTAATTAATCATACAAATTTTGTTCGGAATAGTCTAAGATTATATACACCGTATAAAATGGTTGAATTTCGTAACTTTAATATATTGATATTGGGATCTCTGGCTGATCGGTTCTGACTAAATTTATAAACAAACTGACTAATGCATGTGTATTTAACCGATATATTAAAACGGTTTTGGTCCATTGTAAATTTTAAAAGGCAAATAAAAAAAAACCAGACCGTAACCTTTCTTTTCTGTATTTATAATACAACATACTTTTCAGGTATCGATCCAAATTTCTCGTCTATCTATCGAAGTACAATACGATCAATATCAGTTTTCTTGCATAAAAACTGGAATTATGTCATATCCATATAAGGTGCCCAGGACTTAATATCCATATCCAGTGTTATCTGTTAAATGTCCAAATATAGCGTTCAATTCCACCGTGAGCTTTTATATATTATCTCATATACTAATACATGTACCTTTTATTGTCCAAATATGGTGTTGTTAGACAAATCACCGCATAATTAAATTCTTAAAGAAAAACAACAATCCATAGCAAGCACATGTCTATATCAACAAAGAAATGACTCAAGAGTAAAAGTGTACCATTTCACGCTGTACAAAAAAATGTTTTGTATATAAGAGTGTCCATTTGCATAAAGCAGAAAAAATGATAATGCCAGAGCTATCGAGATGGACAAACTAGCAAATATTATTTCAACGTTCTCTCGAAATCTTGCTTTTCTTAAAAACATCAATAACATTATCAGATCCCATGTCTTCAATTTTCTAAAAACTTTAAGTAAGATGAAGTTTCATTATAGTAAAGCAAAATTGTGAATGCGCTATATTCAAAGTTCACGAATTGTTCATAGCGTAAACGGTACATATGACAAGCTTATGCATTTATAAGGTAAATGACCGTCCAGGGGCGGGTCCATGATTATTGAAAAAAGGGAAGCGTTATTGCATAAAAATTGCATACGTGGCGAAAACTTTTAGGACGATTTTATGCTAAGAAATATCCCCAAAAGATCGTGAGAAACATGAGATTTTTTGCGATCAAAGGGAAGGGCGTACGCCGTCTATGTCTCTAATGGATCCACCACTGCCGTCTGCTCCATGAGAGAATATTGAAAGGAAAACAAATGTTTATTTTGACTAACCGAGTTGTTAGGTTGTTAAACAAATAAGTTTCCTCCTTTTGCACACATATACTTCTTATAAAGCTTGCGCACGAATTTAATATTTTTCTCATTACAATCTCTAACATAAATAATTTTCATGCAAAAGAAACTGAAGTAGTCAAGATCCTCTGATTCTTTATTCATCATTTAATATTGGTGATGTTTTTAAATGTTTGTTGACTTTTGCTCCTAAGAATGAGCCAGGGAGCTCTTATCAAAATTTCTGTTTGTTTGTTAAGTGCGAAAGGGAGGGGGGCTTATCCTGTGTTTGTTTTCCAAGGTATGGGATAATGTCAAGTAGGTCAAATTTAATAATAATTAGAATCTGTGGTTTATGAGGTTTATGACAAAAATATTTTGCCTTGAATTGATAGATGTTAAAATTTCAGTCAACCATATTCAAAATAAGAAATGCATAAACAAACAGATATTTATGGAACATCACAAAAAATCAAAGGTCAACAACCGGCAAGAATCTATACATACAGCATGTTGATATTATACTAACACGTGCTCTTACTCAGCCTAGAGTGTATAAATTAATATACTAGTCAACAAAGTAACGATACACAAGTTTGAATTCCAATTTATCATAAAATATAATAAATAGGAAAAACCGTTAAATTATCCAATAAAAAACATTCTTTTTCAAAGCAAATGCATGTGATTAAAAGAATCTGACCAAATTGGAAAGTGAGAAAATACCGTGTTATTGAACACAGGGGTCAAATTTATTTTGCGGAAAATGATGACAAAAGTCGGCACTTAATTTCGAAGTTGAGACTTAAGTATTCAAATATCTGCAAAGGCATTCAAAATTTTAAGCAGACCAAGTTTAAGTTTAAAGTTTTCAGTTCTAATATCGATTTTTGAATTTTTTGGTAAAAAAAATATTTTTGAAATAACAAAAAAAAAAAATCGCGTATTTGCCTTAAATCAATGGTTTTGATACGAAAATAACACTCTGTAAATATTAGACCAATTGGGCAATTGTTTACCTTGGTACAGTGTATCCAATTTCATTATATATGGGAAATACATTGCCTTGTATCGTTTCTTTTGTTGACTAGTATATATAACAATATTTGTTCGGACATGTATCAATGAAAACAATGTACACACTTTCTGTACGTCACAGAAACTGACATTCACCTGATTTATGAAAAAAACAGAATTACAGGCTCCTGAATTGGGACAGGGCACATATAGAATGGGAGGGGGTCAAACATGAGTGTGAGCAAGATAAACCCTCCTCCTTATAATGGACAGTGGTGTAACATAAAGACAAACGATGTATGCTTAACTGAATCATAAAATATACTATCGACATTCATATTTCAATAACCTTTATTTTTATTAATAAATGAAAAAATTTGGACGTTAACATTAAATACCCTTTGAATAATAACAAGGTTTAATTATCATCCACGATGTACACGTAATTATTGATGGTTTGGTAGTGGATGTATTTATAATTCACTCATACTTTAACAAGAAATATTGGATCACGATTCTTTCTCTTGAGAACCTTACGCGAAACTTCTGTCACATCTAATTTTTTCTCAATCTGTAAGCTGAGAGAAAGGCCAATTAAACCCAAAATATTTTAAATAGATTCATGAATTCCTTGAATCTAACAGTATTTCATTTGTTAACTTCTTTTCCAGTTACTTTTTTAACCCTCCTTAAATCTCTTTTTGAAATTTCAATACACCCCACCCACCTCCACCTTTTCGCTTGTTTGAAAATACTATCATATAGCACAGGTACGAGACGAGATTTAAAAAAAAATGCATTTTAACGAACGTAATCAATGCATCACTGGTAAATTATTAAGTCAGGGATTTCGTTACCATAAATTACGTAAAACTTTTGCTAAGTTCTTTCATAGATACAAAGATTAGTAAATTTGGCTGTACCTGTAGAAAACTGATTAAAACGGTATTTCACATCCTAAATTTTACGGTAATATTGTACTTAAAGCGCGGAAATCACTATGTGATCCGTGTAAACTCATCGAACCTTTAAATAAACTTATTAGTTCAGGTTATCTTACCAATGTTGTAATTAGATCTTTGAATATAGTTTACATTGGCACTTATATCGATTTTGTCATCAGCAAATTAAAACATAACTAAATTTGTATTCTTTTCAAACGGGATGTTTAAAGACACACCCACGTTCATTTTGATCTTTAAAGAGGTTAAACTCCTAACTATCCTACTGTCTGCCGATACATTTATTTTGGCATTGCACAAGTCATGTCTTCTTTGACTGTCCATGACGTTAAAATACTAAATCCCTGGGATGTGTTTTAGTTGATTTTAGTCTCTGATGCATGATTTTTATTATTAATTGTTTTGGCTTTTAACTAGCTGTCAGTAACTGCAGTACTCTCAAATCGTACTTTCTTGTTTATTTGACCTGTTGATACTAATTGTAATGCTTTTTTGTTATTTAATGTTATTCAGGGTTATATCTGGTCTATATACCAGCTTTGATAAGTGTTTGGTACTAATATAAATTTCCACTTCGTATTATGAACATCAAAATTATTTATTTTGTAAAATATTTCCTTTCTCTATTGTAACTGTACACGTATACCTAACAACAAAATTATTTTCATTTACCTGTATTTAAAGTTATTGCAAATGGCTGTTATTTTGTTCGAGCATATTGTTTTTCTTAAATTGTTTAACATTTCATACCGATATAACATGTTCCTTTTATTATTCTTCCCTTAGTTTATTTATTTTGTATTTGCATTGTATCATAGGTCAAATTTATTTGTTCAGTGTATGTTCAATGGTGTTAATATGTCCTTTGATTGAGTTAAGCTATTTCAGTTGATATTTTATAGTGTGTCTTTCTATGTTGTGATGTTACACTATTGTTTCAGAAAAAGGGTGAAGGTTTGGTACCATTAAAACGTTTAAACCCGCTGCATTTGTTTGCACCTGTCCTAAGTCAGGAATCTGATGTTCAGTAGTTGTCGTTTGTTAATGTGGTTCATAAGTGTTTCTCGTTTCTCGTTTTTTATATAGATTAGACCGTTGGTTTTCCCGTTTGAATGGTTTTACACTAGTAATTTTTGGGGCCCTTTATAGCTTACTGTTTGGTGTGAGCCAAGGCTCCGTGTTGAAGGCCGTACTTTGACCTATAATGGTTTACTTTTATAAATTTTGACTTGGATGGAGAGTTGTCTCATTGGCACTCATACCACATCTTCTTATATCTATATATACCGTTAGTGTATTCAGTAGATATACATAATGTTTTTAAATCTCGTATCGTACCTGTGTCATACACAGGGGTTTGTTACAATTTGCCGGGTTTACTATCCATACGAACCGCGAAACCCGGCAAATTGTAACAAACCCCTGTGTGTCATATAGCTGCATTGGAATGATAAATTAGAAGTGCAAATTAAGACATTATAGAGGGGGGCAAGGGAGGTTCCAATAACAGCAAAACAGTAAATTGATTTGGCTTAAAACAGATAACAAGGAATTGAAAAGGGATAATAACAGATAACAGTAAATGAAATCTTAAAATCAGTCCGGTCCAGGACAAATACAGTAGATATTATTATCTAACTGGTTGTATGGACCTAGCTAGGCCTTAACAGAGACATATATATATATATATATATATACAACTCGTCTAAACATCAACCCAACAATGTTAGATCTGTAAATTTGCTTTCGCAAATTTTTTTGTTCTTCCCTCGCCGGGATTCGAACCCATGCTACTGAGATATCGTGACACCAAATCGCCTGCACTGTAGCCGTCCCGCTAGACCACGACCACCTGGGCTTCATAAAATGAAGCTTTCGGTGGCCGGTGTTACCTTCCACGTCAGTTTAATCTAGCGTCGTACTACAGTACATGATATATAAGGCATGGAGATGTTATTTTACAGATCAGCTAAATTATCTATAGTAAAGGATCCTACAAATTAATGTAAGATACAGTCACAGAAAATAATTATATTTATAAGTACGTCTGAGCCAGTGACAACTCTACAACAGATTGATCCATCGGATCACCAGCAGTGATGGTGATACATGGCTGTGTACATTATGTATATACAACTCGTCTAAACATCAACCCAACAATGTTAGATCTGTAAATTTGCTTTCGCAAATTTTTTTGTTCTTCCCTCGCCGGGATTCGAACCCATGCTACTGAGATATCGTGACACCAAATCACCTGCACTGTAGCCGTCCCGCTAGACCACACGACCACCTGGGCTTCTGTTGTAGAGTTGTCACTGGCTCAGACGTACTTATAAATATAATTATTTTCTGTGACTGTATCTTACATTAATTTGTAGGATCCTTTACTATAGATAATTTAGCTGATCTGTAAAAATAACATCTCCATGCCTTATATATCATGTACTGTAGTACGACGCTAGATTAAAACTGACGTGGAAAGGTAACACCCGGCCACCGAAAGCTTCATTTTATGAAGCCCAGGTGGTCGTGGTCTAGCGGACGGCTACAGTGCAGGCGATTGGTGTCACGATATCTCAGTAGCATGGGTTCGAATCCGGCGAGGAAGAACAAAACAATTGGGAAAGCAAATTTACAGATCTAACATTGTTGGGTTGATGTTTAGACGAGTTGTATATACATAATGTACACAGCCATGTATCACCATCACTGCTGGTGATCCGATGGATCAATCTGTTGTAGAGTTGTCACTGGCTCAGACGTACTTATAAATATAATTATTTTCTGTGACTGTATCTTACATTAATTTGTAGGATCCTTTACTATAGATAATTTAGCTGATCTGTAAAAATAACATCTCCATGCCTTATATATCATGTACTGTAGTACGACGCTAGATTAAAACTGACGTGGAAAGGTAACACCCGGCCACCGAAAGCTTCATTTTTATGAAGCCCAGGTGGTCGTGTGGTCTAGCGGGACGGCTACAGTGCAGGCGATTTGGTGTCACGATATCTCAGTAGCATGGGTTCGAATCCCGGCGAGGGAAGAACAAAAATTTGCGAAAGCAAATTTACAGATCTAACATTGTTGGGTTGATGTTTAGACGAGTTGTATATACATAATGTACACAGCCATGTATCACCATCACTGCTGGTGATCCGATGGATCAATCTGTTGTAGAGTTGTCATATATGTTTTCCTTTTTGTTATTTTGATAATTGATTTGAATTTGATATAAATGTACGCATGGGGGTACAAGGAACATTATCCCCATATATACGTAAAATTCAAATTCGAACAATTCTTAATATCACAAAAAATTCATAAGGGTTCCGTGGAACCCAGTGTCTCGTCTTCTTTTGCTGTTGATCGCAGGCTGGCTCAACAAAAATGAGGAAAAAATTAATAAAAATATTCCTCTCGATACTACCTTTTGATTGTAAGAAGCTTCAGTTCAAGTTTGGTATACATCCAGGATAGTTTATGAATCTAATAAATGTTTTAAAAACTTTAAATGCAGACTGTATGTAATGATAACTGGAAGAAAAACTAAGTCCGTGTCTGGCGTATATATAAAATTTTAATCCTGGTATCTATGATGAGTTTATTATCCATTTATAAGTAAAATACAGATAAACAGGTACAAAAATTTCCTTCTAGATACTAGCTTTTGATAATAAACAAGCTTCTGTCCAAGTTTGGTACAAATCCAGGATAGTTTAAGAAAGTTATTAAAATTTTAAAAACTTTAACCACAGAGTGAATGTTATGTTTCCTGGCAATAAATATTATGTCCATTTATAAGTAAAATACATAAAAAATGGATTTTTTTTTACAAAATTTACTTCTGGATACTATCTTATGATTATAAACAAGCTTCTGTCCAAGTTTGGTACAAATCCAGGATAGTTTAAGAAAGTTATTAAAATTTTAAAAACTTTAACCACAGAGTGAATGTAATGTTTCCTGGCAGAAAAATTAAGTCATTTTATAAGTAAAATACGGAAAAACAGGGTTTTTTTTACAAAATTTACTTCTGGATACTATCTTGTGATCATAAACAAGCTTCTGTCCAAGTTTGGTACAAATCCAGGATAGTTTAAGAAAGTTATTAAAATTTCAAAAACTTTAACCAGAGTGAATCTTTGTGGACGCCGACGACGACGACGCCGACGACGGAATGTAGGATCGCTATGTCTCGCTTTTTCGACAAAAAGGAAAACATATGGCTAGGGATACTTGATGAGGATATGCCTAGGTCCATACGACCTTAACAGAAACAGCTTTTATATATGTTGTGTACAATTTTGATTTTGTACACATTTGTACCAAAAAAATGTACAAATTATAATTTGTATTTTGACTTTGTACAAATTGTAATTTGTATTTTGACTTTGTACATATTGTAATTTGTACAAAAATCCATGTACAAATTACAAATTCACTTAAAACTTGAACAATAATTTATAGAATGGATGTTGATTTTTTCTGAACAAAATTGCTAGTTTCTGTTTTGTTAAAGGAATATTTAAAATCAAGGGCATTTTATAGATCAATTTTTGTTGTTTCGTTTTTAATTTTTCAAGACACCTAATATTAATTTGATATTTACATTTTTCTGAAAAGCAATTTTCTCGTATGGATTTTTATATAAAAAAAAAAAACATTGATGCACACTACAGAATTTTTATTCAATGACCACATGATAAACCTTAGTTATAAAATTGAAAAAATACCCAATTGGAGACAGGAAATGTAATTGATACATGCATACAGTTAATCATGAAAGTATAATAGAAATTGGCTCAAGTGACTATTCTGATAGCATAATAGAAATTAGCCCGAGTGACAATTTGGATGACACCAAGTGAAACAACAATCGTGCATCTTATGTGAAGTTATTGAATATGGAGAATTTGGGTACCGCATTGGAACAGCTGTTAAATTTTTAAAAGGACATTTGTGGAGAAATTAAATTGAAGCTGTTAAAGACACATCTTTATTTGCAGCAACGGTTTCTAAGCTTCAACTTTCACTATGTGAAGCAGTTAAAAAGCTTTAAAAAAAATAGGGGTATTCAGGGGTCTCTTTCATGTAAATACAAAGAGGAGGAGTAGCACTTCTAAATGTAAATGCTAAAAGCAAAAGATGTTGTGTAATTCCCAAAGGCAAAATTTCACTCACATGCTCACACAAATGATACATAACTATTTTTGTATTTTGTAAATTAGTATAAAAGGAGATGTGGTATGATTGCCAATGAGATAACTTTCCAAAAGAGACAAAAAGACACAGAAATTAACAACTATAGCTCATCATACCGCCTTCGACTATGAGCAAACCCATACCGCATAGTCAGATATCAAAGGCCTTGAAATGACAAATGTAAAACAATTCAAACGAGAAAACTAACAGTCTAATTTATCTACAAAACAATGAACGAAAAACTTAGCAACAAACTACAACCACTGAATTACAGGCTGAATTGGGACAGGCACATAAAAATGTGGTGGGGTTAAACATGTAAGTTGGCGCCCAACTCTCCCCTCAACTTGGACAGTTGTGTAACAGTACAACATAAGGTTTATTATGTGGTCATTGAATAAAAATTCTATACGGTGTACATGTACCAATGGTTTTTTTTTATAACAAAATCCAAACGATAAGTTATTGCAAAAGTTATAAGTGAATGTGTACAACAAAATGTGTACAAAGTCAAAATACAAATTGAAATTTGTAAAAAAAATGTATACAAAGTCAAAATACAAACTATAATTTGTACACATTTTTGTACAAATTATAATATGTACAAACTATACATCTAAAAACATGTTCACAAACAATGGAATTTATTACAAAGAATAATAATAATATATACTGGAATGGTCCTGGACCCGACTGATTTTAATATGTTAATGTGATGTATGTTACTGGAATCCTTCTGCAAATACGTGACCTCCATATCACCAGTGGAAAGACCCAAATAGATATAAGAAGATGTGGTATGAGTACCAATGAGACAACTCTCCATCCCAGTCACAATGTTCAATTATCTTCAATTTCTACTTAAGATTGGCTGTCAAAATGCTAACATTCCAATTTTCAATAACAGTTAACAGCAAATACAATCTCACAATAACAGATAACAATAAAAATAATAGTCCTATAACTGCTAACAAGGAATAAGACAATAACAGCTAACAGGAAATATATTTGCAGAATAACAGATAACAAAGAATTAAATAACCCCATAACAGCATAACAGTTAAACCCATTGCCCCCCCTCATTATAAATTTCCCTAGCATTTTCTGTGAAATGAATGTCATTTAAAAGAATAATTAAAAGGAGCTTACAGGAATTAAAAGATGTGCATGTACATATGAAACATACTTAATGGAGGAGGAACACTAAATTTCAAAAGTTTTTACAGATATCAATGAGATTATATGAAGATGTTTTGTATGCAAATTGAATTTTCCTTTCGAATGTTACGAAATGTTTTGTCAAAATATGTTTTAACATGAATTTGTTGAAAATTTTAAGTTAATTGTTGAAATGACTCACATTAACTTGCTTATTGTCCAAAATGGTCAAACCAAATCGAATATGTTCTATTACCACATGTTGTGTAATCGATGTTGTGTAATCGCGGATCAACAACGAAACACCTATTGTTATAAATAGCCTGTTTATTTATAAGTAAATGTCTGTATATAAATAGAATAAATCCCATTGGTCCAATTTAAAGGTATATACTATAAAAGATTCTAAACACTCTGTTAGTAATAAAATTTACTCCTTTTTCTGAATGCTCGAGAATTGTTTAACGATATTATGACGCGGGCATTATTTATCTGTTAATGTTTATTCTACTCAACCTACATTATTTTATTTTTTCGTTATCAGTTATGTTTAATATATATTAAAAAGGGGGTCATAATAATAATGATCAATAAACTTTGTTTAGAGTCTGCATAGTATTAAAAAAAATACTATAACGGATTGAGCTTATAACCAATATCTCAGAAACTGAACTAGTTTTACCAAGATTCAAGATTTCAAGATCTGTCCATGTGCCTGTCCTATTAAATAAGGAACCTATAGTCATTGGTTATAAACTGCTATACAGTCTATCAAAATTATAACAAGGGGAACTGTCAAAATCTAGTATTAACCCTAAGGCCGATTGGAGGAAAGGATGTCACATCATTGACCGTTTTCTTTAAATGCTATTAGCAAAAGAATAGTAATAACAAAAGTAAAATTTAGAATTAGGTGCTAATTATCCCTGCAGTTTGGAGGGGTATGTATTGTCATTTAAACAGGTTAATGTTTGGGATAATGAATTCATTTCAGCGTGAAACAAATATGAATCAAGTATGGTATGTTAATTAATTTTGTGTTCTGATCAATCATTCCAAATCAGTATGATAGTTGCGTGAAAGGACGAATGAAAGTAGTTATATTGTATGTCTGTCTTTGTTTTGATTTATATGATATGCTGTTTATGGGGCCCTGTGATTAGGTTGATAAAAGAATTTGAATTTGAATCATTTATTTAAAAGAAATATAAAAACGAAAATAAAAGAAAATTGAAAAATCAATCTGCATGCTTAGAATGTCCGCAGTTATGAAGACTGCATCACAAAGTTGCAGTGTATATATCTTCACGTGTTCGATTCAACCTTACGCATTGTTAAGCAAACAAACACTTGCCCCTTCCCTCAAAAACCATAGGATTTGCACTAAGACAAATTTCTTTCAATCTGACACATTGCAGAATACTACTCCGTAGCTTCTGTGAATTTATTATTTTTTCTGTATGGCTCTGCACTGCCTAATGGACCAAATATTGGATCCAAAAAACAAAAAAAAAAGAGTGGCGAAAGATACCAGAGGGACAGTCAAACTCATAGATCGAAAATGAACTGACAACGCCATGGCTAAAAAATAAAAAGACAAACAGACAAAAAATAGTACACTAGACACAACATAGAAAACTAAAGACTAAGCAACACTAACCCCACCAAAAACTGGGGGTGATCTCAGGTGCTCCGGAAGGGTAAGCAGATCCTGCTCCACATGTGGCACCCGTCGTGTTGCTCATGTTATTACAAATCCGGTAAATAGTCTAATTCGGTAGGTCACATTCGTGGTGAAAAAGGAAGTGGATTGTCTTGTCAATAAATATCCAATAGATGATTTGTTATTTTAGAAAGCACATTTTAACGCTCAGATTTTGAGTTGGGAGAATATAATATTTACCTCGATTCAATTACATTTATAACCATTTTGAGTAAGCCATCTCAATTCTTTTACATAAACAAAAGTGGCATTTTAAGTTTGCATCATTCTTGTCTGTAAATTAATGTACTCCATTCAACAGTATTTGGTAATTTGTTGAAACAATTAGTTGTAATTACACGAAATCTCCTTTTTTGTTTAAGATTGTAATATTCCGAGGTATTCCGATTAAATGTGTTGGGAGAAGATGAACTTATGATATAGTATTGAAGATACAATCTTCTTATTTTCTATCTTTTATTCAATTTATTCATTGGTAATTTATTATGAATATGCTATAATGTGATAAGATTTCAGCATCATACTTTACGTCATAATATCAAATTAAACCAAACTGGTAATTTTCTGTGATTATTTCATCATCCGATATGATGCGACGGTAACCAAGCAACATATAACTTGACCACCAAATAAAAAAAAGATAAATCTTGATCAACGTACGATCTTCAATGACTATAACTCACGTGGTTATCTCTATGTTGTCCAAAGTGAGTCAATAATATCGAAATGATCATATCCTGAACTGAATAAATCACTTTTTTTACGTTTAAAAGTTGAGTTTTTTTATAGCTTAAATGTTTGTATAGATAACACGTGCTCTGTCCTTCGGGCACAGTGTAAGGTTGTTTTCATACATAATGTAGATCAAGCGATATGAAAATGCTTTCGCTATTGTACTTAACTAAACCATGTATGCTTCTTTTACTACCAGTCTGGTACGAATGTTTGTACAAGTTGTAAAGATACTTGACATATATGATTCTGTTGTCTGTACAGGTGTATAAAAACTGAGGTTTAGACTACGATGTCCCGAGATATCATGTTATATTTTTTTCATTCTGCGCACACAAAAGAATTAAACAAATTCAAGAGGTGTTCGTTTGGCTGTAATTGATGTAAAGTATTCATGTCCGGTGCGATTGGCTTTTCTATGAATCAGATGAGAATGCCAGGATCTCTACTTTCAATGGAACCCGTACAACTCTTTCGAAGGTGGGTGTAGGAGGCATAAATACGTAGTCAAGTTTGGTCTGTTTGCAGACTTTATTCTAGGTAAAAAATACAAATCTCAGCGATTTTAATAAACTGAGCAACAACTAAGCGGCAGAAAGAACGTAATTCATAGCATGTTGTAGAGCTTAGAAAGTATAAACTTCGGGATATCGCTTTAGACATATTCACAAGATTGTATAAAATTCAAGATGGGAAATTTTATAACCTTTATGTGGAAATGACACGAAACAAATTTACTTTGCTCGGTTTCGGCTGGTTCAACTAGCCATTTTTTTTATTTCGGACTTTAATTCTTAACATATCTTTGGTGTTCAGTACGTTTGTTAATTCTCATTCCTCTCAAACTGGTCCCCGAAGAGTTTCTAGAAACTTTCAAAATGAAGAACAACAATATAAGAGTTCCTTGCTTTGATAAGTGGCTATTTCTGTTACTAGAAGGGATATCTCAAGAAACTCCGATTCTTTCCAGTTGCAATTGACTGGATAGAATTTCCAGTAACAAAGTACATAAATAAGTTCGCTTAGACGAAATGAAGTTAAACAAATAGTTTTTTTGCCATGGCGTTGTCAGTGTATAAATGGACTGATGACATACTTCACAGACTAAATATTTTGTAAACAATTTTGTCTTTGCCTTTCCTATTGAGTTTCTGTGTCTCCCTTTT
This sequence comes from Mytilus coruscus, assembly GCA_017311375.1. Classification (NCBI taxonomy): domain Eukaryota; kingdom Metazoa; phylum Mollusca; class Bivalvia; order Mytilida; family Mytilidae; genus Mytilus; species Mytilus coruscus. The sequence continues at coordinate 8,980,031 of CM029599.1, read as the reverse complement.
GTAAAATCAAAAGTTTTCTTGAACCTATTCTGTTGACCTTTTCATCCTCCCTCTTTTTCTTTTTTTTAGTAAAAATCATTATTTCCTTTTTGCCCATCTCCCCGTTTTAAGAATTATCATTAGTTTGCCTTAAACTCCTGCTGCCCTTCTCTCCCCCTTTTCTTCTTAAAATCGCTTATATCAGTAAATTATGTTCGTACCACTTCTATGTTTATCCTACAAACACGAGAAATAAATACATTGACAACATGTAAACTTTAAAATATTTAATGTAAATAACAGTTTATAATCTGAATGTACACGTCCATGTCGTGTCAATATATCACATCATTTAAGGTTAACTTAAGGAGATTCTATAAAATCTGTTAAGAAACATTTTTAATTACTCAGTTAACAAAGATTGCACATAATACATTTTTTCTTTAAAAAATGAAAAATCGTCAAAAATAAATTTACATAAACGCTCTAAGTATTCAGACCTTAACTCAAGTCTTTAATCACAGTGGTGTCCTAGGTTATACATCGACTAGTTACAATAACAATTATTTTGACTAGTTAATTTTCATAATTTAAAATCTTTCTAATGATTTAAAAGAATCAGATCTTAAAATTTACAGCAGATAATATACATTACTATTTGCAAGCACCACTTGTATGACAAAATTGCACTAACTATTTTTCAATTTGCAAAAAGAGTATTTCTTTTAGTTCTTATACTGTTTCTATATTATTTTTGGTAACTAAATATATGAAAACAGCAATGTTTCAACTCCCAACTGCATATATACAAAATAAACACATTTTGACAACTTTTGTAATACATAAACCCCACGACAGTATTGTCATAAATGTAGTTTATATATTTACATTCTGTGTCCAAGTTTCTTCAGAATCGTTGTAGATGTAATTTACAATGATCTTGTATATATATACAGAGCTCCGCGCTTTGTTTACACATGTTTATATTGTATCCTCTGTACTTATAAACAGTGAATCCTTGATATTTTTATACACACAAACTCCTTGTCCAGTGTTCATCCAGTGTGTATGGTAACCGTTGGACAGACCAATAGATGATTCTGTAACATCGCCTGTAGTTCGTCCCGCTCTTTTCGCAGACGTCTGATCTCTGCCAGTTTTCTCGTATTGTCCGCCTCTAATTCATTTACTTGCTGTAAATAATAATTATAATTTCAGAAATATATTTACATATAAAAAATCATATGTAAAAAAAAATACTGATACTTGTTCATTTGTTATTCTGTTTATAATTGGGTTTTTTTTTTTTAGTAAGGTGTTGATGTTTTCATTGTGTTTTTGTATTTTGAGGTGTCAATAATTGTCATTATTTCGGTTGGGGTCGTTACTTTTATCAAGATGGAGGATGATGAAACTAACTTATAACTTATGGCACCGATTTCCCCTAATTTGCCACATTTTCGTTTAAACCGACGACAACTTATTCATACCGCACAATATGATGATCAGAAAAAGACTCTTAAATTGTCTATAGAAGGCACATTTAATTCTATGAAAAAACAGATTATTTTGTTATACATTAAGTTTACCTTGGCATACACTGGTCCTTTCGCTCGGCGACGTTGACGGAATCGTCTTGCTGCTAGTTTATTCTGTTCTCGTCTTTTGATAATTTTCTCTTTTTCTTCTTCCGTCAGCTAAAACATTTAATAAGATGAATATAAGTCAAAACGAATACATTAAAAAAAATTGATAACTTATATGCCGAGATTTGTCAGAAGATTAAAATATTAATTTCTTTCAATTAAATAGTTTAACAACCTGAATGATAGTTACAAATCTTTAATATACTATATATAAATACAATAGATAAACATTAACTTACCTGTCCCTGTTCTGGTTCACTGAATTCCACCCCTAGTTCGCCTTGACCATTTGCCAATCTTCTTGATTGTATGGTATACTTTAATTCCTCTTTTACTAAAGGAGTAAGTTCTCCCGTTTCCAAAGCAACTAAAGTAGCTTCCGTAAGGCCGTCAGTCTGCTTAGAAGGTTTTAACTCAGCATCATAAAATATAGTAGCCTCCATGAACTTATCGGCGTCTTCGGTCTCAATTTCTGACATAGGATAGTTTTCCAGTGGAGTTATCCACATACTCGGGTAGTCGTATTCTAGCATTATTTACTGTTCATATATTGACATTACTTGCAAAAGTCAATTTAAACTCTTGTGCTATCTTTTCTTTTTTTCTTTTTTATTCATTATTTATCGAACTAACGATGCCATGCTGAATTTTTACACGTCTTTATCGTTATGTGGTCGTAGTTCTTATGACTATGGGATACCCATTCAATCCTATTTATACCAACCGCATGATTGACGATTAGTTACTACGTGTTGTGAAATGACATGTTCAGTTAATGGAAACACCTGGTACGTATTAATAGAAATACTGACGTGTGCTAGATGTTAGGAGAATTTGTATTAAAGCATTTTTTAAAGCAATGACACTTATATCAGTCGAAAATTTGTGAATGTTGGTATTTTTGATTTATAATATTGCACGAATTTATTCAAATGATATCTTTTTCCTGTCTAAAATGACTATTTCAGTCATAGACAGTACGACAACTACGTTTACGACAAATCTGTTCCGAATGATACCAAGTTGGGAGAATTTGCAGTTATCTATTGAATAGGACTATGTATATTTAAATTTAAAAACATTATTAAAAGACCATAAGTATATTCTAACGAGCAGATGTGAACATATCGTACATTTAAATTACACAATGATTGAAATATAATTAATGAAAAGTAGTTCACAAAATATTTTATAATCTAATCGATCTTTGAAAATTTCAAGCAGAGTTGAGTTTTTAACACGCTCGTAGCATGTCATTTTGAAGATACCAAAGAAAGTAAAAATATTAGTAACTAGTATAATTAAATATTAAGTTTGGAATTCGATGTAAATTTCACTGTGTATTTTCATATAAAGCAGAAATTTTCAGTATAGACTTAAAATTGGGACAAACCGTATAGAATATTAAGATGTTAATTTCTTTCTTTTAAAAAATCGTAGGAATAAATATTCAAATACTTTTGCATTACAAAGTATAGACTTAAAAGTTTAGGCCAGACGGGGCGATCTTTCCTTTCTATTTTATGTTTTGCTTTTCCTTGGTGGTACGTTCTGACGGTGGTCCCTACTTATGCAGGATGTATTTCTCAATTAAACATGGTTCGGTATGCGCGGGTTTGTTGTGACGTTTCATATATTAACCAGGGTAATATTTTCTTTACTTACAAAATCCTACAAAAGAGTACCGGTCAAACCTTTAATGAATTTTATCTAATTATAAGATGTATAAAGGAATTATCACATTTTTATGGTAGTATTATTTACAAAGCTAACAAGTTTAGAAATTGTCCTTCCAATCTGTCTTTTTTACTTTTAAATAGCTAAAGACTTATCGTTAGATGTTATGATTATACTGCAGTTGTTCATTCATTGCGTCTGGTCTGTGTTAATGTTTGATGTTTTTCTGCTTTGTATCGATTTGATGAGTTTAGCCTTTTTCAACTAATTTTATAGTTTGTATCTTCTGTTGTGCTGTTACACCACTGTCCCAGGTTAGGGGAGGGTTGAGCGCTCACAAACATGTTTAACCCCGCCACATTCTTTATGTGCCTGTCCCAAGTCAGGAGCCTGTAGTTCAGTGGTTGTCGTTGGTTCATGTCTGTCATATTTGTTTTCGTAAATTGTTTTGTTATAAATTAGGCCGTTAGTTTTCTCAATTAAATTGTTTCATATTTTTCATGTCGGAGTCTTTTATAGCCGACTATACGGTGTGGGTTTTTCTCATTGTTGAAGGCCGTACGGTTGCCTATAATTGCTTACATCCACTTTACTTTAAGTGAAATGCGGTGAAACCTCAAAATCAGAAAACGATTGATTTTTTGTCTTAACTGATCAATTGAAATGATAGTAGCCACATTTGAATCTTTTTGGGCAAAAGTCAGATATTGCAAATTTAGAGCCTTAAACCCAAATTTGTGCTATTTTTAGCTTTTCCGACCCTGACAATATGCTTTCATATAAAAAATGTCCTAAATTGTTATAAATGGACAGTAAGTTGTTTCTGTGGTGTTAGACATTAAAACATACCTTGTTTACTAACCCAAAAATTGTCGTCATGAAGATTTAATGAAATTAATTGATTTTATCCCTTATATCATTCGTCATACCATGTATTTGGCAGATAACATAGCCTGATGTAAACACTGCATAAACTCACAAAATCCCATTTATAATCTCAAATGAAAGTTTTATACCTTAAATTTTATTGACTGATAGTAAATAAAAACAGTTAAATGACCATGACCGCACTTTTGATCAGTTAATAGTCCCATTACTGACACAAGGTGAAAAAGGGGTCAATATTCCTTAACTCTTCAATACTTTGGATTTTTACTTGACTCATTGTAAAATTGTGGAAAGTCTTTAAAGTAGTAGAACAAACAAGGAAAATCAATAAAACTGATCTTGATATTGAAAGTTTATGTTCCTGTAGTCCAAAATGAAATTTTCAAGTATTTTCTATCAAAGTCATACATTACAGTCAGTTTAAATTGAGCTGTGAAATTTGTAATATAAGTCACATTATGTTCAGATAGGCTGTTTTAACTACAAATTGACTAAGGATTAAGAATAAAGCAAAACAAAAGATTTCTGATAAACTTTTTGTCTCTTTAGGTGTCAGACCACCAATTACTCCCTCTAATTTAGAACGTATGTAAAAGTAGCCCTACTCTGACACAAAATAGTGCTTTTGATGTCCTTGTTTACTTAAACTAACCAACAAATTTGCAGAAATGAAACTTTTGGTGAAAGAGAAATATATTTAGACCATTTTGAGCCAAAATTTACTTGTCTATGAGTTTGCATTAAAATTGAGGATTAATGCGCTCCATAGTATACTAATTTAAGATTTCCAGAAAACCAGGGTTATTTTTGGAGTACCTCTTTTGAAGGTCAGTCTTTTCTTAGAAGGCTTTAAATGTATGTTGAAAATTGGCATGCAGAAAGCTGATACATGTACAATTCAGGATATACCTGGTTTCTATGAAGTTAAACTTAAGGTAAAATATTTAGAAAGCTGTGAAAATTGCAAAATTTGGTTGAACAGATAGGGATATTTAATTGGTGGTCTGACACCTTTAAGTGAAATCGGTGAAACCTCAAAATCAGAAAACGATTGATTTTTTGTCTTAACTGATCAATTGAAATGATAGTAGCCACATTTGAATCTTTTTGGGCAAAAGTCAGATATTGCAAATTTAGAGCCTTAAACCCAAATTTGTGCTATTTTAGCTTTTCCGACCCTGACAATATGCTTTCATATAAAAATGTCCTAAATTGTTATAAATGGACAGTAAGTTGTTTCTGTGGTGTTAGACATTAAAACATACCTTGTTTACTAACCCAAAAATTGTCGTCATGAAGATTTAATGAAATTAATTGATTTTTATCCCTTATATCATTCGTCATACCATGTATTTGGCAGATAACATAGCCTGATGTAAACACTGCATAAACTCACAAAATCCCATTTATAATCTCAAATGAAAGTTTTATACCTTAAATTTTATTGACTGATAGTAAATAAAACAGTTAAATGACCATGACCGCACTTTTGATCAGTTAATAGTCCCATTACTGACACAAGGTGAAAAAGGGGTCAATATTCCTTAACTCTTCAATACTTTGGATTTTTACTTGACTCATTGTAAAATTGTGGAAAGTCTTTAAAGTAGTAGAACAAACAAGGAAAAATCAATAAAACTGATCTTGATATTGAAAGTTTATGTTCCTGTAGTCCAAAATGAAATTTTCAAGTATTTTCTATCAAAGTCATACATTACAGTCAGTTTAAATTGAGCTGTGAAATTTGTAATATAAGTCACATTATGTTCAGATAGGCTGTTTTAACTACAAATTGACTAAGGATTAAGAATAAAGCAAAACAAAAGATTTCTGATAAACTTTTTGTCTCTTTAGGTGTCAGACCACCAATTACTCCTCTAATTTAGAACGTATGTAAAAGTAGCCCTACTCTGACACAAAATAGTGCTTTTGATGTCCTTGTTTACTTAAACTAACCAACAAATTTGCAGAAATGAAACTTTTGGTGAAAGAGAAATATATTTAGACCATTTTGAGCCAAAATTTACTTGTCTATGAGTTTGCATTAAAATTGAGGATTAATCGCTCCATAGTATACTAATTTAAGATTTCCAGAAAACCAGGGTTATTTTGGAGTACCTCTTTTGAAGGTCAGTCTTTTCTTAGAAGGCTTTAAATGTATGTTGAAAATTGGCATGCAGAAAGCTGATACATGTACAATTCAGGATATACCTGGTTTCTATGAAGTTAAACTTAAGGTAAAATATTTAGAAAGCTGTGAAAATTGCAAAATTTGGTTGAACAGATAGGGATATTTAATTGGTGGTCTGACACCTTTAAGTGAAATGCGGTGAAACCTCAAAATCAGAAAACGATTGATTTTTTGTCTTAACTGATCAATTGAAATGATAGTAGCCACATTTGAATCTTTTTGGGCAAAAGTCAGATATTGCAAATTTAGAGCCTTAAACCCAAATTTGTGCTATTTTTAGCTTTTCCGACCCTGACAATATGCTTTCATATAAAAAATGTCCTAAATTGTTATAAATGGACAGTAAGTTGTTTCTGTGGTGTTAGACATTAAAACATACCTTGTTTACTAACCCAAAAATTGTCGTCATGAAGATTTAATGAAATTAATTGATTTTTATCCCTTATATCATTGCGTCATACCATGTATTTGGCAGATAACATAGCCTGATGTAAACACTGCATAAACTCACAAAATCCCATTTATAATCTCAAATGAAAGTTTTATACCTTAAATTTTATTGACTGATAGTAAATAAAAACAGTTAAATGACCATGACCGCACTTTTGATCAGTTAATAGTCCCATTACTGACACAAGGTGAAAAAAGGGGTCAATATTCCTAACTCTTCAATACTTTGGATTTTTACTTGACTCATTGTAAAATTGTGGAAAGTCTTTAAAGTAGTAGAACAAACAAGGAAAATCAATAAAAACTGATCTTGATATTGAAAGTTTATGTTCCTGTAGTCCAAAATGAAATTTTCAAGTATTTTCTATCAAAGTCATACATTACAGTCAGTTTAAATTGAGCTGTGAAATTTGTAATATAAGTCACATTATGTTCAGATAGGCTGTTTTTAACTACAAATTGACTAAGGATTAAGAATAAAGCAAAACAAAAGATTTCTGATCAACTTTTTTGTCTCTTTAGGTGTCAGACCACCAATTACTCCCTCTAATTTAGAACGTATGTAAAGTAGCCCTACTCTGACACAAAATAGTGCTTTTGATGTCCTTGTTTACTTAAACTAACCAACAAATTTGCAGAAATGAAACTTTTGGTGAAAGAGAAATATATTTAGACCATTTTGAGCCAAAATTTACTTGTCTATGAGTTTGCATTAAAATTGAGGATTAATGCGCTCCATAGTATACTAATTTAAGATTTCAGAAAACCAGGGGTTATTTTTGGAGTACCTCTTTTGAAGGTCAGTCTTTTCTTAGAAGGCTTTAAATGTATGTTGAAAATTGGCATGCAGAAAGCTGATACATGTACAATTCAGGATATACCTGGTTTCTATGAAGTTAAACTTAAGGTAAAATATTTAGAAAGCTGTGAAAATTGCAAAATTTGGTTGAACAGATAGGGATATTTAATTGGTGGTCTGACACCTGTATATTGACCTCTAAATGTCTTTCTGCTGTTGTGTCGATTATTGGGTTGCTATCATCTTGGCGTATATCCCATTTTCCCATTTATTCATTTAAAGCGGGATTTTAGTTGTCTTGTATTTGTATTTTCGTTCTCTATTATATTCATATATTCATGACTCATTCCTATGGTTGTCTCTAGTTATATTGTCCTTTTCATTTTTTTTTTTGTCCTTCAGAAAATCTGACATTGATGACAGAACTTTAGAAAAGTCTCAGTCAAATTTATCGGCTGCAGTCCTTTTTCGCCAATTGTTATTTTTAAGATGTATCATTGGCAAAGAATATTATTTTTCAAGGGTATCAAACGCGAATATACGGAATCCTTTTGCGCCAATTTACCTGTAAATAAATTTATCATACATAATAATCCTTTATAAATTTAGGTACCTTAAAAAGAATAATTTATGAAATGAATGGGACTATTGTTGCTTAAAAAATAAAATGAAAGGTGAGTAATTCAATCGCATTAAACACGAATGAATAATATATCAATTTGCACTAACCGCTCCCCCTTTTTTGTGGGAAAAATTTGGTTGATTATATAGGGACCACTGAAGCATGACTGGAGCGGGCCCCCTCTTATGGCAGTCAGTGGGCCCCCCCCCCCTTATGAAAATTTCTGGATCCGCCACTGTTTGTGTCATGAGTTACAAATTCCAGCCTTTAGTATTTTTAAACGTATTTTATCAAAATCGTTAAAGCCTTCTGTTGGGCTTGAGGGGCGTTTTGGGTGTAAAACTAACAAAACACTCTTTTAAGGTTGAAAATCGGAAAAAATATTTTACCTTAACTCATTCGACCCCAAGAGATTTCTGGAAAATCAGGCATTTTCGAAAATTTGCAAACATATTTTCTGAACCCACCCTACTGAAAATGGTCATTTTCAGTCTATTTTTCGATTTCAATACGACCTTGAGAGGTGAACATTGACCAGACTGTGTTTGTTTGTCATTCAAGTATTACCTTATAGTTACAGCAGTCCATCCATACTGACTGGAAGTAAATGTGACTTCAGTGTCTCGCTGCCGGGGAATTATTTTTGTCAAGTCAGGTCTGCCTAAATGTCCGTTTTTTACGCATTTCTGACAAAACAGTGACCTAGATTTTACAGACCAGATTTCTATTGGCCATATTATACCTCCTTGTGTTCCTGTACCACCTATGCATGTATTAATGATAGTAGTTTATACCTACAGCCACTACCAGTTACGTAGTGGCCATCAAAAGATGCCCACCCCCACCTGATTTTGGCTACTTTTCACGTTTTTTTTTTTTTTTGAACTCTTAAACGGCCTTAAACTTGCCATATTTTCATAAACAGACATCTGAGAAGAGTTTATGGACCATGAACTGCATGGTTGAAGTCCCTGCTGTCAAGACAGTTCAGCTGGGACAGTTCCAAAAAAGTATGGAGGGTCATACGGGCCATCAAAGAATGTTGGTCGCCATCACGACTACAGGCGGGATTGGGGGCGAAGGGTTAACATAATTATATTGTCTTACTGTATATAGTTTCATGCTTTAAATTGTCCCGGCTTATTTTAAAAATGACTTGAACTCCATCCAAAGCCCGGATTATTATTTTTTTTTAATTTGCGCAATTGTATACTTTATTTTTGGTACAAATGATAAAAGGTATTATGAAAAACAAAAACAAGAGGCACAATCTTAGTATTGGCGAAAATGAGTTGTGGTGCAAAAGAACGCCTTTTTGGCGCACACGTATTTCTCCCAATTCGATCTTGACTTGGGCGATTTAGAGCTGGATAACAAAGATGAGAATTGGGTTGGCAGATTAGATAATATAAGGCAAATAAATAAAAAAGAAAAAGAGTTAAAGGAATATCCAGCCCCTAATCCACATTGTATTCATATTCAATAAAGAACAGTAAAAGACCACTAGTCACAGCTGAAGGAAACATGAGTTGTCTCCCATATATATATTTATTTTCCACTTGAAATGAAATGAATTACTTCCCTTCTACCAAATGTTATTATTTAATCGAATTGTTGGTAAACATGAAGAGAATATCATGGGACAATCAAAACTGAGATTCGAAGAAGCAGAGATAACACAATGGCCAAAAGAAGAAAAATAAAATAAAACGAAATGGCAATAATGACGTCAACAAAACTGTATGGGTTTTTTTCATTGTTGAAGGCCGTACGGTTGCCTATAATTGCTTACATCCACTTTATTTGAACTTAAGTGGATAGTTGTCATTGTCTCATTGGCAATCATGCTTCATCTCCTTATTTTTATATAAACAAAAACCCAAAGACTGTGCAAAAAGAAACCCACTCAATACATTTTAAAATTCAATAAAAACCCTCAAAAAGTTAAAAATAGTAGTGAAGAATGGACAGAAAGGACAAAGGAATAGCCTTCAGAATCACAAAATAGTTTGATCAATGGTACTAAAATATTACTTGTTACAACATGAAAGATAGGAAATATTCAGCTAGTATGGTTAAAACTATAGGTGCGAAAATCCTTGAAACAAATGTTGATATACAAGCCTTGCGAAGTCTTTTCTGATCTATTGCCACAAATCTCCGATGATATGTAAAATCACTTCAAAGAAATTAAAACAAAAACCACAATGAAGGATATTTATGAATTTGCAGAAAATAATTCTTTACATTTTTAGCGCGAAATCTATATTCAAAAATGAAAATTAAACATGTTAAACATGTTAAAAAGCAGTATTGTTTGTTTGTCTTGTGAGTATTGAAAGAAAAGGGATAGTTATGATATTCAGTCTCTTTTTTTTTTTTACAAATAACACTTCCTATTTCTAATGAAATGAAAACCCATTGACAAGCCACAAGTTGTGTTCAAGGAATATCTTTAGTCAGTGAAAACAAAGGACCTTCGTTTAAAATATGACTGCCAATAGCAGATATTACATGTTTACATGTAAAACAGGTGGGCCCTAATGAAACGTCAAATGGAAAATCAAATTTACCCATATTATAACAATTACGGTCCACACAGTTTCTTCAACACTGATGATCTATCTTAGGGAAAATGCTTAAAACAAGAAATAATAACAGTATAGTCCTCAAGTTTTACATATAAATGAATGAATTTGAAAACACGAAGTAAAGCATCTGGATCTTGATTAATAGTTTAATGGTAAATTAAAATACATCTGTATTCAATCATTGACTGTTCATGGCGTTAAAACACTAAATCCCTGGGATGTGTTTTAATTGATTTTAGTCTCTGATGCATGATTTTTTTATTATTAATTGATTTTGGCTTTTAACTAGCTTTCAGTAACTGCAAGTACTCTCATATCGTACTTTCGTGTTAATTTGACCTGTTGGCACAATTTGTAATGCAGTTCTGTAATTCAATGTTTTCTTATTTTGTGTTATATCTCGTCTCACTATTTTTAATATGTACCACTTTTGAGAAGTATTTAGTATGACGATAAATTTTCATTTCTGTACTCGTACTGTGAACAACAAATTTATTAATTTAAAAAAAAATGTTTCCGTACTCCTAACAACAAAATCATTATATTTGAATTTACCTGTGTACGTTATTTTATTTAACGCCATTTTTTCCCAGGTTAGAGTTGTTTTTTTTTACTTTGTTGCTACATCTTTTTATTAAAATTGTATTTATATTGTGTCAAAGATCAAACTTATTCGTTCAGTGTATGTTTACTTGTTTTTGTTTATATGTCTTTTTGATCGAGTTCAACAATTTCAATTGATATTTTATAGTGTGTCTTTTTATGTTGTAACGTTACACTACTATCTCAGGTTAGGGTGAAGGTTGGCGCCTGTTAACGTTGAAACCTGCGGCATTTGTATGCACCTGTCCTAAGTCAGGAGCCTGTTGTTCAGTGGTTGTCGTTTGTTGGTGTGGTTCATATGTGTTTCTCGTTTCTATTTTTTTTATACATAGATGTGGTATGAGTGCAACTCTCCATCCAAGTCACAATGTGTAAAAAGTAATAAACTCAATAAATAGGCTAAATATACAGCTTTAATCTATCATATATCTAAGATCCAACCTGTGTTACATGCAGTAAACACACTGTTCAAATATAACACAATGCAATGCACATCTTTTGGCAAAATCATTATAATTTCTCCCTAACAATAAATCTTTGCCCGGCAAACACCGGCTGGAAATGATACAAAGAAGAGCAACAAGATACGTCACTAACAAATATCACAAAACCTCATCTGACATGCTTACCCCGGCAACTCGAACAGAAAACCCTTGAAGCCGGATCGTAGGAAAGTATCAAGACTCACAATGATGTACAAATTGACAACGGGATGGTTAATGTTGATACAGAAAACATTCTCACTCCACCAGACAGACTATCCCGTAACATAAACATCAACGGTTTCCAAGTACCATCGTGTAGAACAGAAGTGAGGAAAGAATCGTTCTACCCAAGAACAATTAGAGATTGGAACGCACTACCACTTACCGCCACCAGTGCATGTAGTCTTGAACGTTTCAAGACTCGCCTACATGAGACGGTCTAGACCACCGTCCAGGATGTTTTTAACCTCAATGTATATAGAATTATAGCACAAATCCCCCTTTTCCGATAAAATATTTACATTTGGTAGGGTACAAATTTTCGTACCAGTGTTCAAACAATTGCAAATTTCCTTTAGACGTAACATTGGCAACACCACGAAATTAAGAATCCACGAAAATGAAACTTGTCTTCCAGGGAAATTGGTATCCATTAAAATAAATTTTATTGTGACTCAACACTATTTTCGTTTTTCAGCAACTATAGACTGATGCAGCATTTTGTCATGATAACAACATAGACCAAATTAAACCAAGAGTATTTCCTGATAGTATTGTTGTCCCATTTTAGGAAATTCTTTATTGAATTTAACTGAAACACATTTTATTCTACGATAGTTTTGACTATTAGAATCAAGGTAATAGTTGAATATGATTTGCACATATATTGGTACTGGGCAACTAAAAAAGATTCAAGAGGTCTGTAGTATCTTATAATGTGCTAGGAAATAAATTTTGTAAATGAATCAAGAGGTGACACGTCTGTAAAATTGAGAATGGAAATGGGGAATGTATCAAAGAGACAACAACCCGACCAAAGAGCAGAAAACAGCCCAAGGCCACCAATGGGTCTTCAACACAGCGAGAAAATCCCGCACCCGGAGGCGGGCTTCAGCTGGCCCCTAAACAAAAAGTGTACTAGTTCAGTGAAAATGGACGTCACACTAAACTCCGAAATATATAAATGAACTAAAATTCAAAAAAAAAAAAAACATACAAGACTAACAAAGGCCAGAGGCTCCTGACTTGAGACAGGCGCAAAAATGCGGCGGGGTGAAACATGTTTTGTGAGATCTCAACCTCCCTATACCTCTAGCCAATGTAGAATAAACAAACACACAGCAATACGCACAGTAAAAACTCAGTTTAAAAGAAGTCCGAGTCCGATGTCAGAATAGGAACAGAAGAAACTAAGCAAAATGACAATGATACATAAATTAACAAAGGACTACTAGCAGTTACTGACATGCCAGCTCCAGACCTCAGTTAAACTGATTGAAAGATAATGTCTTCATCATATGAAAATCAACAACAATCTCTCCCGTTAGGGTTTAGTATCATACCATCATAAAATATATGAGAAGAACACAACCCGTATCATGCCAACAACTGGTTTAAGAATAAATGTGTTTATTTCCGATGCACAGACCCTACGAGTGAATCAATATTAATTCCAAAATATGCCATCTTTAATGACCTGACAACAGTATCGCAGTATCGTAACTATATCCCATCTGAATAAGTCTGTTTAAAGGTTTGGTTAGCTTTTGAGGTGAATGACGACATTTTTGTGCTTTGTATAGAATATTACCATAAAAGATTGGACGTGAAATACCTGAACGTATAAGATGTCTGCATGTTGATTTATATTTACGAATGATGTCCTTGTACCGATGATAAAATTTAGTAAATGTTTTGACTATAGTTTGTGATATCGAAAACCCTGGTGCAATAATTTTTCAGTATTACAGAGATTTCTTTCGTTAAAATCAAAAACGTTGTTACATACACAAGCGAATCGAACAAGATGAGATATATCAACACAATAACTTATTAGTTAACAATAGGAAATGAAAAATCATCTCTTTTATCGTTAATTTTGGTATTAAGCTTCCAGTTAAAGATATAAATATCAAGATCCAGGATAGGGCAGTGTTCATTGTTAGTATTAGCTTTATTTAAAGTCAGTTCAGCAGGATAAATCTCTTCTGTGTACATACTGGTGTCGTCATTATTGAGAGCCAAAATATCATTCAAATATCTAAAAGTGTTATTAAATTTTTGTATCAGATGTTGTTTCGATGGGTCTTTGCTTATTTTAGTCATAAATTGTAACTCATCACAATACAGAAACAGGTCCGCAATAAGTGGTGCACAGTTAGTCCCAATTGGAATTCCGATAACTTGACGATATACGGAATCTCCATAACGAACAAAAATGTTTTCTAGTAAAAATTCAAGTGCAGTTATCGTATCAAAACAGGTCCAATTGACATAGCTCTTTTGTTTGTTGTTACTAAAAAATGACCTAAAAGAGTTTGAACATATATATTCGCATTCTGACTTTTTAAATGCGTGAATTTGTTCTTAATGAGATTATGAGGTAAAGTGGTATATAGTGTAGAAAAATCAAAACTTTGAACAGATTCGAAATCACCAATATAAGCATGCAATTTATCAAGTACTTCCAACGAATTATTGACACTCCAAAAGTAATTAATTCCACTATTTTCAAAGGCTTTATTTGAACAATTTATTACCAGGTTTTTGATTGTACCAAGTGTACTAGTAAGTAGAATTGACAGTTTAGTAGTAGAACAATGGCTTGAATACGAAATAAATCTATATTTGTAAGGTGTTTTATGCAGCTTCAGAAGCCAGTACATAGTTGGAACTTTCATTGTAGTTGGTTCTGCTTGTAAAGAGGTAGCTAAAAGTTTATGTTTGTTACAGATGTCATTTTCCGAAAATGGAGTCAGTTTGAATGTTGGTGAATTCGCGATTTCCTTTTGCAGAACCTCAATGTAAAATTTATGTCAAACAATGATATTATTGGCAGCCTTATCAGCCAGGACAAAAACAAATTCCTTGGCGAGTTCTTTTAGCTTATGCTTGATACGAGAAATAGGGCTATTATGGTTGTTGTTAGGAGTAAAATGTTCGTTAAAATGTTTAATACGAACATCAACTATGTTCATTACTGAATTAAAAAAAGAAAATCTAAGGATTTTTTGTCAACTTTTTCTCACTTTATCCATTTCGTACAGTAAGTACGGAGTGAGTCGTGGATGATGTTACGACACTCATTCCAATTAATAATTGACGGGGGACCATACTAAGGAAAGATTTCAACTCTCGGTCCTGGACGATGTTAAGGTCTCCTGTTATAACATCGGAACTGGGGCCATAAATGTATTTGGAATTACTGCAATTTCATGACGTAGGTGTATTGTCACTGATATTAACTCACTATAATTAAACACATATTTCCGGGTAGATTTTTTATAAACATAACAAATAAGGGGGAGCTCAGTATTATCAAAATAACCAAGAATTTGTTCTTTTACAGAATGATTAATGTAGTATTTTATAATGTGCTAGGAAATAAATTTTGTAATTGATTCGAGAGGCGACACGTCTGTAGTATTTCATAATGTGCTAGGAAATAAATGTTGTAAATGAATCAAGAGATGACACGTCTGTTGTATTTCATAATGTGCTAGGAAATAAATTTTGTTAATGAATCAAGAGATGACACGTCTGTAGTATTTCGTAATGTGCTAAGAAATAAATTTTGTAAATGAATCAAGAGATGACACGTCTGTTGTATTTCATAATGTGCTTGGGAATAAATTTTGTAAATGAATCGAGGGTGACACGTCTAGTATTTCATAATGTGCTAGGAAATAAATTTTGTTAATGAATCAAGAGGTGACACGTCTGTAGTATTTTATAATGTGCTAGGAAATAAATTTTAATGAATCAAGAGGTGACACGTCTGTAGCATTTCATAATGTGCTAGGAATTAAATTTTGTTAATGAATCAAGAGGTGATACGTCTGTAGTATTTTATAATGTGCTAGGAAATAAATTTTGTAAATGACTCAACAGGTGACACGTCTGTTGTATTTCATAATTTCATAATGTGCTAGGAAATAAATTTTGTAAATGAATCCAAGAGGTGACACGTCTGTAGTATTTTATAATGTGCTAGGAAATAAATTTTGTATTGCAAATTTGATATGAACAGGATTTGAGAAGTTTGAACATAAAAATTAAATCTATGGTCAATCCACTACTATCAATGAAATTCTATATTAACTATTTAACCTGATGATTAACAACTCAGAAAATAAACTATAGCAAGTGTCTGCAAGCTAAATGTCTGAACAGTACTGTATTTACTACAATAAACATGTTAGATTATGACTGCTTAAATTCTTATTTTATGAGGAGCCTCGGTGGCTGAGTGGTCTAAGTAGTTCATTGATTGTATCACTTGCCTGTCAACACAAAGGTTGCCAGTTCCAGTCCCGCACATGGCAGGTGTGTTCGACTCCAATATTGACTAGTATTTCCAGTTTTCCTGCTAAAAGTTTGTGATATTGTGTATCAATTCATTATACAAAACCAAAATGGGCACATAAAAAAGCAAATGAACAGCACTACTTCTCAAAGTAACAGTGATTAGTACAGAAAAGTTTTACTAGTGATGGACTTCACAAACTAAATAAACACATGCATTGATTCTATTGGCTTTGTACTGGTAGTATTAAGGATTTTTGAGAAATTAATTAAAATGGACCTTGCATATAATTCAAAAGGTGATATTTCAATGGTATTTCAGAATAGATTTTAAATTTTGCAAAATATGGGGGAAGACAACAACGGGACAATAAAAAAAAAACACAAGTCAAAGAAAAAAAAGACAACACCATAGGCAAAACAATCATGAAGATAAGACAGACAACAGCCCACAAAACCACACAACACTAAACTAAAGATAGAGCAACACATCTGCCACCAAAAAACTGAGAATCTCAAGCGTCTGAAATAGCAAGCAGTTTCTATTCCAAGTATGGTACTGGTTCTGCTTCTAATGGCACATTAACAAGCTAGTGATTAGTCACATTTGTCAATGTCACAATCAAGGAAAGAAGACAGAACTGTGGAACATACCCTTCGTCATTCATAAAGGTCATGAAAGTTGCAAGCACCTATTTTGAATTTGACGAAGACAATGCTTCAAATACAGTTCAGGTCATTCCAGTTCATATTCAAAACAAAAGAATAAGCCAATGAAAAAACAGTATAACATCAAGGTTGAATTAGTTAAGACAGTATTTGGTTAGCAAATTACCAATTTCTTCCTGACCTAACTATTTTAAACATGTTCGAGTTCAAAATAAAACTTTTTTGATCTCTTACTGCTATTAAACTGAAGTTCGCAAACATATGAAAATAATAATTCATAACCATTGACAAGGAATACAATCCATAAATATTTCCTTAAAGAAAACAAAGAACAGATATCAAGAGTTTTTACAGTTCTTTATAAATGTAAACAATTTTATGATTTTTTCATTTACAGAAACATATCATGTAGGAATAATCCAAGTAATAAATTATTGTTGTTTTAGACTGAAGTCTGCTATGTATGCATGACTGCCCCTCTATCTCAGTGAACCAGAACAATGCATTTCCTTTGATCCAAACCTTGGTCCAACAACCTTTCATAGACTGGTCTCACATTCTGAGTGTAACATGTTTTTTTAGGTAATTTTGATTCTCTTTATTCTGTAATAGTTTATATAGAGGTGAGCTGCACCAATAATAACACCTGTACAATATCCAAACAGTGTCCCCACTACACAGGTAATTGGCCATTCCTGAAAAAAAAAATATGAATTAATCAAAATATTTTACATTGAAATCATGCAAGTAATAGGAAAATGCAATCGATAACCAAAAATATTGTAATAAACAATAAAAAAAATTCTTCAACTGTTTCAAAAGGAAATGTGTGTTAAGAAGACATGACTTGAGAAACTGATGTTGTTTCATTGATGTCAAGCAAACAAAGAAATGACTGGATATGGAAATAAAAAAAGAACAATTGTTGTTAAAACACTAAATTGAAAAATATGCTTTCTTTATCATGTTTATTACTGATTAGTAAAATTAAACAGAATGCTTTTCTCCAAAGAATAGTATACTTTTTATCATTTTTCAAATATTTTCATTGCAGTAAATTGGAGCTTTTGTATTGACCTATGCAATTAATTAAAACTTTTACATAAAAGAGATAGAAATGTCAAGTGGTGACACAAATAACAGGATTATACAATTAACAGGTACATGTATGTAAACTAAGTGGAGATACCTGTACTGAATTTTATCACACATTTAGGGGCTTATTCATTGATTCCATTTCCATAAGCAGAAATTTCAGGCAAAATGGTATTTAACAGTTTTTAATGGTGATATTATTTTCAAAGCAAAAACATTTTAATAGTTGTCCTGTAGATCTTTCTAGATAGGTTAATAAACTTATTGATAAAGGTTATATTTAAATCTTTATATCTTGATTTCTTATAATGAACACTGATTGGTAAAACAATACTTTGAAACATCACCAAATTGTTATATTTTTTGTGTTTTGGGGATTTTGGAGCAACTGTATTTAAGACGAATATTATTTCACATAAGACAAATTTGTGAATTTTTTTAAATCATAGAAACCAGCATTAATAAAGGCATTATTTTCCTTTCTTTAATATAAGGTAGTTTCAACTTGCTTTCAATAACTTCAATAATACTTTTATAATATATTACACTTCATCGTATCGCTATGATTTAAGGTCAAGCTATGTCACATATTTTAGTAAAATTGAGTTGTATGCAAAATTTTACTAAACTCTTGTCACAAAGCCCATTTACTGTACCTTGACCTTAAATACAGATCCTGTGACCCCTCTTTTTTCCCAGGATCTGACAATGCTTTATTCTACTTTATATTCTGATAATTATTACAGCATACAATTCAGACTTTGTCTAGATTCAGATCTATTTACCTGCCATGGTCTGTCCCAGTCCAATGGTATGGGGAAAGCTCCTAACCAGGCACCTATTATACTACATATAGTAGAGAAATACACTATGGACTCGGCTCCAAGTTCTGGACTACAATCAAAATATAATTCATTAAAAGTTACATCATCATGCATGTATAACAGTAAATTTTTTATTCATTGCAAGTAATATAATAAAATATATACTACATCAAAATATATATGTTATCATGATTGTAGTATGTTACAAACTGTCAAAGTCACCTGTTGATTTCCCTAGATACTGTAATCCAATAGACCACTTTCGAGTTCAATGCATTTCTACCAAAACTTTGGTTTTAGTGAACATCATTTGTGTGTTTAGGGCATCGTCACTTCCTTCCCATGTTGAGGAACGGTTGAAAATTTATGATGCTTAATTGCACGAATTATTCGACAAATAAAATTCTTATGATTAATAATCAGCACTGCTATCATTAGGGAATTGTGATTAAGTACCTACTGAACAAACATTATTACTATTTTATCCTGCTTAATGACGATCACAAAGACGCTTGATTAACTTTAATAGTGCAGGAATACAGGCGAAACCCTCTATCTGGTAAATGACGGCATAAAGGCGCACATAATTGACGAACTTTTCTGATGAAGGACATAACTCGAAAATGGTCTATTAATATTCACTACTAATTCATTTACTTGTCTTTTGCAAGTAGAAAAAATGTTGTAGATATAAATCTTTGCTAAATGCCTAATAGGTCAAACTTTGATTTCCTCTTGTTTACTGATATCAGAACAGTTTTTTAAAGCAGAGGAAACTTGAGCACCCAGAAAACCTCTCACCTTTGGAAAGAAAACTGGCAACCATTGTCAATTAAGATCAGAGTCAAATGCATCTCGCTATGAGCGGGGTTTGAACTGACAACCTCAGTGTTGACATGCTAGTAATCATTGTAGATGAACAACTTAGATCACTTCGCAACAAAATGGTGGGTTAAACCTGGTTTTATAGCTGCATTGTAGCTAAACCTCCAACTTGTATGACAGTTATTTATAGTTCCATGATGACTGAATGAAAATACATGTACCTGTTTTGTGCAAATATTCTGATCCAGTGTCCTGTACTGGTACCCATCACACACAAAGCTGGTAATACTACTGTAGCTGACATGGTCATACCAAAGTGGAATGTCTCTGCTGAAGATCTAAAAATATACGATAATTATCTTAAAACTGTACTGTAATCATAAAATGTCAAATGTTGACTTAGTTTTCTATCAATAAAGACACTTAAGTCAACATTTGCTTACCAGTACTCTCAATCCACTCAATGTTGATTGACAGATTAAATATGGTGTTGATGGTTGATAATTTTTAGACTCTGGTGATTGACAGCTTGACATTCTGTGTACACACCTGTCTATTGTTAAAGACTGTATGTTGAGTTTCTTGACCTTTAGATGTCTTTTGGTCTTTACCTTTTTGGATTACTGTCTCATCAACATATAACCCATAACTCCTTTTTTTATTTTCATAAATTTTAAGGTTGAGCAAAGATTTAAAAAAAAATAGTGTAGTGCTAGTAAAATATTTCATCTTCATCAAGATGAAGAACATTAATAAAAGTATGTTATTGTTAAGTATGTTATTGTTCATTTAATCTTTTACACCATGACCATTTCGTTGACAAATGCAGACATCACTCAATGAATAAACTGTTTCATACTTAAAGTTTTTTTTAGATCTACGGATATAAAAAAAAGTTACATGTTAAGGTTTGATATTTTCCTATATTTGGAAAAAATTTAGTTTTAAAATAAAAATCAAGTTAAATATAACAGGAATATATATCGATATTATTATCTATTTCCAATAAAAATCCAACTCAAAAAATTGTTGTAAAATAAGAAACACAAAACTCTGCATCAGATAAATGAAAATGTATCTGGTGAAATTTTATTCTGAAGTACAATGTACATGGTGTAGTTCATTTATCAAATGGTTTAAAGATTTTTGTCTGATTCTTGAATACAATGTACACTTGCTATAAAATGTTGATGAAGATGTTTGTTAATAAAAGTCACTATATGTATACCTTACTACAAAGGGTATTTTTATATACGCTGTACTTACTCTAAGAATGGTGCACCAAATAAAACTGCTATTACATGAAAAAATATCGATGAACAAAATAACAGTAATCCATTCTTCAAAATGATTCTTATCTGAAATAAAAATAAAAAGTTCCAATGAACTTAAAAAGGTGAGAAAAATTGAAAATTAATGGTGATAAATCATATACTTGAAAATGTAATTGCTTTACTAATCAATGGAAAAATAGTCATCCCTCAATACAGATGGGAGGCTTCAATCAAGGGCATCTCTCTTAAAAATGTTAAAAGGCTTCCAAAAAGTTAATTGAGACAGTGAAGGGTTTTCTTGCAGTCACTTACCATAGACCACACTTTTTAAATTTATATATAAAAAGCTGTGTGCTTAGTTGTGTGGCAGTAAATACCGATTTTCAAATGTTTGGTTTGACATGACCTACATGTAGAATCAAACCTCTTGCACTCAACATGAGCATGTTACCCATTACCTCTGGGGCTGTGCCTTTGACATATAAGTTATTCATAATTACAGTCTTCACGCTTAACCACAGGCCCACCAGCCCAGGCTTGTAAAATTTCAGTCGGGCCTGTAAAAGAAGGTCTACAGGACAATAGAATCTAACTAAATTTTTTGTAGAATTAAGCCTCGGGCCTGTGGATTCAAAAGTTTATCGTGAAGACTGTAATTATATCACAAGATAATTTCCTCTTATTTATCAAGCCATATCCTTTCTTTTAAAAATGAGCTGCATCTGATAGAAATCGACCTTATGCAAATGAATATCAATACATCTGTTAACCTTTTTCGGGTTGAAAAAATCTCTACCAAAAGTTTATAACTGTTTGAAAATTGAGTTGTTATAAGAACCCTACAAAACAGACCAAAATTCATCTTTTATTTCATATTTGAATGTTCCAAAATCAATCAAAGTCTTGTACATGTACATGTATATGTGAACTCGCATAAGGTTGATTTCTATCCGACTCAGCTCATATACAAAAACATCAAAATATTTTTTTTTAAGAACTGAACTTTTTTATTATAAGCGTGATAAGAGCAGTCCCTGTACTGGATCCTGTGAGAGGTAACATAATCAAATCGGCAAACAAACAACAAAAAAGAATTAAATTTGTAAATTGGCACTGGATCAGTATTTCATTCAGATTGTTCAGCATCAATTGTTGTATTTCAGCACATTGACATTTTTTTAAAATCTTTATTAAATTTTGTTTATAACCATGATAACAAAATATATGCAATTGGGTGGCATATTAGATTTTTATGATATTTTGTATGCATTTTGTTATACTGGATCTGAATATAAAAAAAGGATACATCATTGTTTTCCCTAGAAATTGATTAAAGACTGGGGAATTGTTTTTGAAAGGATGGTGGTCATGAATTTTGAAAGATGGGGCTTATATAAAAAGTAATAGGGCATTTAAAATTTTAAAGGATGGGGCCTAACTTTAATGCACCTGATGCATGGGGGCACCACCATGCATAAATAAAGCCGCTAGGGAAACACTGTACATGTAGAATTTATACTTCAGAGATACAGTTTCTGTACATGTACAATCAATTAATATTTTTGTAAATAGCTTGATGAATGTACATAGAAATAAGAAGATGTGGTATGAGTGCCAATGAGACAACTCTCCATCCAAGTCACAATGTGTAAAAAGTAAACAATTATAGGTCAAAGTACGGCCTTCAACACATAGCCTTGGCTCACACTGAACAGCAAGCTATAAAGGACCCAAAATGACTATTGTAAAACAATTCAAACAGGAAAACCAACGGTCTAATCTATATAAAAAACGAGGAACGAGAAACACTTAAGAACCACATCAACAAACGACAACCACTGAAACAGGTTCCATGTATATTCCATTGAAACCTTAACTGCATTTTTAAGCAAGATAAAAACCAAAAATTCAGCACTCCAGAATAAATTGACGACACTTGGCAAATTGATAAGCTTCACTCAACATACATTTGTACAATAACTGTGAGCTTCACTCAACATTATTAACTACACCTGCAAGACATTACTGAGTGATTACTCACCATACCAAAAGAGCAAAGACTTCCGGTAGGGTGACATGTCTACCTGTCGTCTTTCACCTTGTGAACTAGCATGTTAAAAATTTCGGTCAATGCCTCAATGTCTTGCACAAAGCAGGGTACATTTTCATATCAAGTCAACATGTTCTTGTACTGATATATGTATGTAATATTTGCCACTGGCCTGGGTGGTCCAACCTGACTTTCAAGACTGTCACAGTTGACAGTCCCAGTACTTTTTTTGTAGAAGTCTGAGTTGTCTTGAACACCAAAAATAGTATAGACCTTATCGCTATTTCAGAATCTGCGACACTTGACCAGAGAATCTGCAACACTTGAACTATTGATGTCATAGAACAATCACTTTTCCTTTGTGGTGTCAGACATTTTCTATTGTGACGTCAAAATTTTACGGGAACCTTTGTGATGTCCAGTAATGGCGGACAAACAGCGATAAGGTGTATTGACTATAGTGACAGGGTGCAAAATTGACCAGGTGCCAATTTAATCAGTAATTTCTGAGAGAAGGGGAGGGTCTTAGTGTACTACATGCCAGTGCATTCTATAATAACATACTTACTTTTGATAGTATCCCTGCGTTCCTTTGTGATGTACCTCCCTGGATATTCAGAAAATTGTAAAAATTATATTGAATACGCTAATAAAAAATATAAATAGTTTTGTGACAATAAAGCGATATTTAACTATACTAAACAGATTTTCATTGGTTATGCTAAAGAACAATAACATCAATGTACTAATAGAGAATATTAGGTGTCCTTTTAGCAAGGAATTAAGAGTTTCTTTCGCCGGCAAACGATTTGCCATGGGGGCAGACATCTTTGTTTACGATTCTATTGCTTCCCTTAGACAACTTCCGGTTTCTGTCAAAACAAATACACGCGAGCGTCAGTTGTTCATGTCAGTACACATCTACACTTTTAAGTGAAAAGAAACAGAAAGAAAAACAGCATTTTGTTAATTTAGGTATCTATGTCATTTTGTTAAACACAAATTGTCTATTTAAACGAAAATGTACGGTTAAAGGTGCCACGCCCCCTCCAGCTGTCAGCTTACACTGTAAATTTTAAATATCAGTTTGCGTTCTCATGTCATTAAACACTACTGGGATAAGGAGACCAGAACTGTGTTTCTGATTGGTGTTACCAGAGACATATGTCTCTTGTGTTACTAATTGGATCTAGGTAAACAGCAAAACAAAAGTTGAAGAAAATAAAACTGATCTGACTTCTGAATACCTTAAAGGGGCATTAGCTGTCTAATTCATGTTCACCAAATTGACTCAAATTCTCTCATATTTGATTAATAACACACCAAAATGTATATCCAAATTACAAAAAGTCTAAAATAAACAATTAACAATGCATGAACTCGATAATATTTAGTGTGTATTTTTGTCTAGATGTCATCTAATTAACCATCAATATGACCTCCAAAGAATGATGACAGTCATTTAACCCAATATAAACATAAATATATATAGATAGCGACCACGTGCAATTGGATTTTTCTAGGTCTGTTTTAATTTTTTAATAACTGAACATGTTGAGCACATGTGCAACCCTTCTCCAACTAAGGGTCAAATTAAAGGTTGCATGCATAGTCTCAAATGAGGTCAAATTATTGTCTTGCAAGACAATTGTGAGGGGAGATAGAAGGGTGTCATCCAAATTCCTAGAAAAATATCCATTAAAACAAAGCATTCTCTCATGGATCCTGAAAAATTAGTCATTAATTCCTGAGTCCTGATGATTGTAAATCCAGAATTATCACAAAAATAAAGGTGAAATACTGACGTCCTGAAAAAGGTCCTTCTGACCTCAATTATATATCAGCAATGTTTTTGAGTTTGTTGTATTACTATCTTTTATCAACATTAAGATGTTCATCCTGAGATGCTATTGTGTTCTAATTTCTTCCTTTGTAGTTGATATTTATGTTTATATTAATACAATTATTCAATCTTTGGACAATGGATTTTATTTATGGATTCACAGAAATATTGGGTAAACATCAATGAGACACAATGAAGACAAAATACTAGTATTTAAAAAAGGGGAGTTTATCTTATATTATATTTTTTGTGATCTTCTATTTACAGGTACACAAATGTGTGACAGTCTGACTAGAACAATAAATGAGCTACCAAATGAAATTCTACTTGTGATATTTAGCTACTGTCATATTGATTCATTGAAAAATTCTTCGTTGGTTTGTAAGAGATGGAATGTTCTGATTGGTCAATCAGATATTTTATGGAAGGACCTATGTTCTTCCTTACATGAAAGCAGGAGACTGATACAAATAGACAGGGAGCTTGGTAGATCATGGCAGGTAATAATTTTCAAAGAAAGGCTTTTATAAGATACCAGATGTCCATTACATAGTAATGGTCTTCTGAAGATACAAATACACTCAAAAAGAACAATTAATGAAGTTATAACACAGGCACTAAAATCACACTGAACACAAAAATAGATTACAGGTTAGGATTGTGTGCAGGGTTAATGTGTCAATGTACATATATATAAAACTTTTTATGCCTCAAATAATCTACAAATATGCAGTAGCCTAGCAAGCCCTAGATAGAGGAGACCGTGCCCTACTGCCCTTATATTCCTGTCCTATGTATTTTTGTTTTCTGAATGAAAATAATTTTTTTTTCAATGTACATTATAATGCAATCAGTTCAACAACTGGAAAAAAGCTTTTAATAACCCTAAAATTTACAAATCCAATCAAAAGTACATTACGTCATTCAATTATTTCAATTTTTTATCTACAAAATGTATACACATGATCAGGTGGACAAGGGACTGTGCTATTGTGCCTTTCACCCTTAAATTGTTCCCCTCTTCCCTTAAATCCTATATAGAACACCAGGGCTTCCAAAATATATTTGAGCCAGCCAGACATTTTATGTCTTATCCCGATTTTAATCCCTTAAGACTAAGTAACAAAAGTCAATTATGGTAATCAGTTGGCCATCATATAACCAATGATTGATATTAAAAATGATATTAAACTTTACTTTGATATAAATTTGATGCTCTGACAGTAACTGTTAAATTGGTAGGGCATCATTCAAGTGTGCAACACTAATGTGTACATTTTACTTATCAAATGCATATGCATATATCTTAACTTGTAAATTTACATATTTTGCCTGTATTTACAGTTCCAAATTTATTTTTTCAGGAAACATTTCAGATGAATTACAAAACTAATGAGACAAAGAAGAAATGGAAGAAAGGACAGTTTAGTAATCCAAAATTACCAAGCACTGCCACCAAAACCTGTTTGTAAAATGGACAGTGAGAGCTGGGGTGAAATATTCCAGATGGAACTGGATCGTTGTTGACGATTTATATTTTCCAGTTTACCTAAAATATCATCTGAAATGAAGAATATATGAGCAGCTTACTGAAAGGATTTTAAAAAGACTGAACTGGATAACTAACAATGACTTATTCATTGCAAACTTGTGAACAAAATGTTTCAAAACCCTGAGGTCAAAAAGTGTTGATGCTAGCTCCAATTTTGAGAAAGAAAAAGTAATTAATTTGGTTTTTGATTAAAAAAAAAAAAGGTTTTTAATTTAAAAATAATCAGAAATCTCCCACAGAAGTTTTCATATTATTCTCTCAGGACTAAATGGCATGTACAAACATTTTTTGTCTCACTGTTGAAGACTTTATTTACGATACCAATCTATTATAGGGCAGCTTGAATATATTTTTGTTGTATTGTTAATGTTTTTTAGGTTAATTATTTTACTTACCATATTTTATGTTTTAGTTTATTTAATTTATAATAAGTTTTATGATTTAGTTTTAATTGCAAGTTGTTTTCTATTTAGATGTACAAAATGTATTTTGCTGTTTTTATACCCAAGTACAAGAAATATATATCAAAGCTTAAACAGTCAATATTGTTCATTGTAATGAAGGATATTATTAATAATGCTAAAACAGAACTCTGATTAAGTTACATTAATTCCCTTTTAGTGGACCTTACTATTTTAAACAGAGTTCAAACAGTAGCAATAATAAATTAAAACTTTTTCATGTAATATTTGTCTTTCATGAGTTATATCCCTTGATTACAGATAAAAAGACAGATTTTAGGTGTCTGTTCTACAAAGCATCTGATTCTCGAAGATGCAGAATTTTGGAAAAGATCAAAATATTTTACTAATTTATGTATCAAGACATTGTAATTTTGCCAAGGGAGATCACTTCTGCCCAATTGTGTTCAATTCAGGGGGAGATAATTTAACTTTTTATATTACTTATTGAAAATTTCTTACACTGTATTCAGAAAACATGAAAGTTTAAATACATCTTTTTTATCGACTAAATATCAAATGAAGAGACTTGTTGGAGATACTGACTAGCATTGTTTATATACAGGTATATGTATATTAATAGAAATTTTGTCCTCTAAATATTTTTTACAATATAAACCTTTTCTCTTTCAGGATTTTTTTAGAAAGTCATTGCTCTTACACACAAGGAATTTAGTAAAAAAATCTGTTTTTTTTTGTGTTGAGAGAATCACTATGAAATAAAGGAGATTTTATTTTTATTTTTTTTTATCAGGTCTGGAACTTGATTTTATGGGAGTGATTGTTTATTTATGAATGTTTATTGCTTTGATTGTTTATTAATGTATACTATTGGGTGTGTTTATTTATTAATGTTTTACCATATAACATTGATTGTTGTAGAGTACTTTCTCAACTGTGCTCATCACAGGCTGTGCTTGTAAATAAATAATAAAATCATTTTATAATTCTTTTTATTATTTCTCATCCATGTAACCAACAGTTTTACATTCTAACAACTGTTTTATACACCACATTTTAATAACTAGCACACTTCATGATCAAAAAGATTATTTTAACAATACCTGTAGACCTTATTACTTACCTCAAAATGCAAACCTCAATATCTCAAATTTTTCTCTTAATTATACCTTTTTGTAGCAACTCTTTATTTTTTATAGAAAACATTTGGTTTACTGGTTTCTAGGCCTTCATTGGTTGAAATGCAATGACTTTATCACATCTGTTTATAATTTTCATTTTGTCATTGCATGAAAAAGGGTACTATGAGTGATTACATCACACAGAAAGAAAACAACTTTTGTTAATTTCATGAGATAATAGAGATATAAATCTAAAATTCCCTACATATTGTCAAAAAATCATTAGAAAAGAAGATTCTGCGTCTGCATCTTCATTATAGACTGGACAAAGCAATATACAAAATCAGAAAGCCTTGTGTTAAAAATTTTCTCTAGAGTTATATAATTATAGATTATCAATGGTCTTTCAAACAAAAGGGTGCTTCTCCGCTACAATCTCATCTAAGGGTGACAGCACTGAGATGAGATGGGGCCGAGAAACATCCTAAAGTTTCAAAAACCACTATTTTGCCTATGACCTTGTTGATGTTTACATTGACAACAGCATGTGCACCCTTAGTTTCTAGCAATAATTGTCTATCTCAAGCGAGTAGCATGATATGAAATTTTATCACATAAAAAGATCAAAGGAAAAATACACAAAATAGCGATAATAAAATATATTTCTGAACACTGTGCCAATATGATAACATTTTATTACAGCATGCTTAGAATTTTTTTCATTAAAAATTGAGATACTAGAATGATTATGCTTTAACCTTCCTATGTTTATCATAAATATTATCTAAATGGACTGTCTGTAAAAGTTCTTACATTCTAGGATTCCAAATTTCATGCTTTGAGGAAAAACTTGGTTAAATTGTTTTTTCAACTATTGTTTTTATTGAAAACAACTATTTTTTATAATTCATCACTTTGGTCTAGTAATTATATTCTATCTGACTTGCTTGTACTTAATGTTTAATCTTATTAAGTTAGTGAAATTAGAAAATAAATCAATTTGCCCTCAAACATTGCTGCCAAGGGAAAAAATCAGACTCAAATTACATCAATGGAAAACTACCTATTGTGATGTAAAAGACTAACAGTAATTGTTGTAAAAAACATAAAAGTAAAGGAATGTGTCTGTATAATAAAACAAGAATGTGTTCATAGTTCATGGATGCCACACTCGCACTATCAATTTGTATGTTCAGTGGACCCTGAAATTGGGGTCAAAACTCTAATTTGGCATTTAAATTAGAAAGATCATATCATAGGGAACATGTTTACTAAGTTTCAAGTTGATTGAACTTCAACTTCATCAAAAAATACCTTTACCAAAAACTTTAACCTGAAGCAGGACAGATGGACGGCCAGACGAATGGACGAAGGAATGGACACACAGACCGAAAAACATAATGCCTCTCTACTATCGTAGGTGAGGCATAAAAATCCCACCAAAAATTTTATCTATATATTACATAATATTAAAAAAATGAAATAGAAGAGAAAATTATGCAAAAATGGGTAGGAATGAAAGTTGTCAAAATGTCATATCTGGGTCATATGAAGTGAAGATATGGGTTAATGACAATGAAACATTCATCCAACAACATCAAGTAACAAACAATTATAAGAAAATCATTTAAAGGTCTATTCATGCTCTTCAATATTCAGTAGGCTCTTAAAATATATAGTAAGCTTTCAATTGCACAGAGATTCAACAAGTTGTTAATTAATACAATAGTACAAAAAATATGAAGATGTGGTATGACTGCCAATAAGACAACTTTAAACCAAACATCAACAATGTTAATAACTACAGACCTTCAACAATAAGAAAAATGCATACCCTATACTATAGTAAGCTATAAAATTGTCTTGGATAACAAAATGTGTAAAATGTTCAAAAGAAAACTATGACCTGATTTAAGCTATTTACATAAATTGAAAACTATAATGACAGACAGCAACCAATGACAACCACTGGAATACAGACAACTTGCTTGAAAAGAAACATAAGGAATGTGGTAGGGTAAAATAATCTAATATGCTTGTCAGCTTTAAACTTTCTCCCTAACCCGGGACAGTGGTGTAACAGCACCTTAGAACAAACAATAAAATCAATTGAAAAGGAATTGACTCATCAGGAAATGTTTTAAATCTCAAAATTGATTGATTGGTATTTAACGCCACTTTCAGCATTGTTTTGCTATTTTGTGGTGGTCAATTTTTATTGGTGGAGGAAGCCAGAGTGCCCTGAGAGAAATACTGACCTTTGATAGGAAAATTGACAATCCTAGTCAATTAAGATTGGAATGGAGCCAACCTGCCACGTTCGGGATTCCAACTCACAAACTAAGTGTTGACAGGCTAGTGATACATTAGTTTGACTACTTAGACCACTCGGCCACCAAGCCCCTTGAAAATCAATAGTATTGTATGTAATTTACAAAAAACAAAAGGGAGACAGTTACAACCAGTGAGTAATATTCTGAAGTCATCGAAGACAAAACAAATGGTTTTCTCCTTCAGGAATAAAATCATCACCCTTGGTGTAAATAATTATGAATTTTTATAGTTTTGAAAATTATGACAAAAAAATTCAGGATTTCAAGACTATTTAGACTTTCCTCGACATTAACTTTAATAAAAACACCATATTTTATTGTCAAAACAAGAAAAATTACAATGTATTAGACCCAAGTTTTAAACTTACAGTCTTCTCAACAAAAAAATATTTACTATACAATACAAATTATGACACAGAAACATACAGTATTTTATAAGAAAATAATGGCACAACAGGTTTGTGATGTGAGCAAGTTTGCTATTTTATATTTGACAGAGTATATTCAAGTGAAAGATGATTGCTTTATCCAGAAAAACACTTTTACTGAATGAAACCTTTTTCAGTATCACATAAAATACACAATGATTAAATAAATAAAGCACTTAAACCAATTATAATGGTCTTATAGACAAAAAAATGTTGTGACATGATAACAACTCTTTACAACACAATCAGTAAATGTAGGAGTATGATCCAGGTTATTGTAATGGTAAACAATAAAGAAGACTTTATGTAATTAAAAACCTTCATATTTTTTCACAATCTTAAAACTGATTACAGATGGATCTCTTGACCACAACTTCCTTTACAACTGCACAAAGAAGTCTGTATGATAAACTCTTTTTTGGACAACAAAAGTGAAGAAAAAATCATTCTATCATTTAATTATCTATTTATTTCAAAAACTTATATATAAAAGAAAACATGACTGTACTTAATTCCTCTTTTTTTTTCAAACTCACTTTTAAAAATACAAGATTTCTATAAAATGCAAAAAAAGATGAATAAAAGGGGAATAAAAGGGTAGAGATGATACCAAGGGGAAATATAAAGGGTAGAGATGATACCAAGAGGAAATAAAAAACCAAATGTCAAAGAAAGGTAGACAACAATGGTGAAGATCAATTTGTGCTTTCTTTTTGTTGTTTTTCTTTAACTCTTCATCAAAATGTCAACTTCAATGAGTGTTAAAGCTACTGCATCTATCAGACATGTAAACATTAAAAATAAACAAACATTTTTACAATGAGTTTGCTTTATTTTTTTCTCATTCAAAGGATCCTACTTTCTCTTTTACAGCAATATATTTTTCATTTTAACACTTCATTCTCAATAATATTGTATAACATGTACAAATAATAAGTTCAAAACATAGTTCTTTGCTATCTGGTTTTACACAGGTATATAAAAAATGTCAGTTTCTCACTGAATATCTCTGTAGCACTTTTCTGTATATTTTCTAAGACAACCTTTCATTGGATAGAATTGTTCATAAATTATAAATTAGACCTATTGAAAGCCATGTGCTATCTGGTTTTGGATTGATGTGTATATGGTAACAAGTCTTTCATTGGGAATCCATGTAAAACTAATAAAATGATTAACATTGCTATAAATGGTGTCACTAATAACCACTGCAAGTCTTCCATAATTAAACGGTTAAATCTGAAAATATAACAAAAAACATATAAAAATCTGGACAAAATAAAATGTTAGTAAAACAAAACAAAGAAATAATTTAAAAATCATAAAAATCAAGTATTGCAGTACCCTCTGTATTAACCTGCCCAACTGTTATTTTTCTTAATTATATAACCGGTGAGGCATACTATAACTGACATTATTGTGTTTTTTAATGTCACCACTGGAAGAATTGACTTTTCAATTGTTTCCATGCTTAGACAAATTAATGGTTTAGAGTACAGGGCAAAACAACAGGTGTCAGAAGTAAAGTAAGGATATACTAATTACCCTTCAGAAACATCTGACAAAATCCAGGTTTATGGCGGAGTTACTTTGATTTTCATGGGAGGTTATATTGTTTAAGCATACAATTTTTGTGTCATCTGCTTTATACTTGTATGCAAGCTGTTCATTTGCTTTGCGTTTTGTCAACAACATATTTTTGGAATTTCCCCATGGCAAAAGCTGGACTTTGAAAATTATATATACCAATAAGAGTACAAGTTTGTTAGCTCTACTTATAATTTTCTATTTTCCTTTTTAACCTTTTGCAATGGAACTATAATCACTGCACCAATGCCTCTTGTTATTAAGAACTTACCTGATTGTATATGAATCTGTAATAATCATACCATGTCTGTTGCTATTAAGAACTTACCTGATTGTATATGAATCTGTAATAATCATACCATGTCTGTTGCTATTAAGAACTTACCTGATTGTATACGAGTCTGTAACAATCATACCATGTCTGTTGCTATTAAGAACTTACCTGATTGTATACGAGTCTGTAACAATCATACCATGTCTGTTGCTATTAAGAACTTACCTGATTGTATACGAGTCTGTAACAATCATACCATGTCTGTTCCTCATCACAATAATTATATGTCCATGACTTGGTTCATTAAAGGCAGGAACTTTTACACTGTAAAGCCCTGGACCAGCATGGCTTGTATTTTGTAACAGATGAAATCCAAAATAAACCTGAAACAGTGCACACACTTTAAACTTGATCATCTTTATAAAACAGGATTTGAATACAGACTTATAGTGTTGACATGAAATATCATTGATGTGTTTTCTGTTAATTCACTGTTTATTTAATTCTGAATTATTAGAAACTTACATTTTATGGACAAAATGCTATAAATAACTTATTATCCATGTCCAAAAATGAAACTTCCCTTCCCACTCTCCCACAAATATTTAAATGGAATAGCCCACATCTCAATATAACCTACCCTGATTTCATATGGACCTGCTTTCTTTGACATATCACTAATATCATATTCTAAGTAAAATTCTGACCCTGTGACCTCTTCTTCTATTCTACTGTATCGTGTGATGTAAAGATTAGGCTGAAAATATATATAAACAGAGATATTCAAAATATAGAGTTAATGCAAATAATTTTGTTCCCATTTATGCAAGCAGAAAAAGTGATGATTGACAGATTTTATACAGCGTTAACAAAAGTGCTTGCTTGGGATCCTCCAGTTTTTTCATGGATGTCTTAGTTGGAAAGGGTCCAGTGATGGATAGAAAAATATCATGCTTAGCAACCCTGAACAACTCAATTAAGTGTAACATTTTATGGAAAATTACAAAATGATTTTTTTCTGGTCAAGTTATCAAAAGTGTACCTTTCCCACATGGATAAATGTTTAATAATTCTGACTTGTGCAGTGAGTTAAGTAGGTCCCATATTAGTTTTCTTTTTTATATTATTGATATGCATTTATGTACAAAATTAATTTAATTTCCAAATAAAGTGAATGAATTATCTCCCCTTAAAATTTAATATATCTTTATAAAAATTTATGCCATGAATATTTTGGTTCTAATAAGTTCCTTTTAAGATCTTCTTTTAATTTCTGGTTTACATTATAAACTAATTCATTGGAGGTTTTGGTAAAAATTTCTCTCTTTAAATTTGACAAAATGCAAATGCCTTATGCTACAAAAAGACCCTACATTTCTGACTTTTTCATTTCCAAATTCGTCAAAGATTTTGACAGTTTTGTTGCATGGGATATAATAAGAAAGCAAACATTATGCCACTTAAAAATCATATCAAAAACAATAACAACTGGCAAAAAGGCCATTGGATTTTTTTGTTTGAATGTTTCACATTTTGACATGTCGTTGCCTCTTAAAGCTGACTACAGTCGAACCTCGTTGTGTCGAACTCGGTTGTGTCGAAAACTCGGATGAGTCAAGTAATTTCTTGGTCCCGTAAAATTCCGCTTGATCAATGCATAATTACCTCTGATGAGTCGAACTCGGTTGATTCAATACTCGGTTAAGTCGAGAAATTTTATAGCCCAGTCGATGTCAAATCAATGTAAATTGACCCGATGTCTCAAGTTTGAAAGTACAATTTTCGAGAGATGCAGACCTAATGATAAAATTCAAATCGGATGTATTTCTTATGCAACCTAATCATTTCCAAAAGAGATTAAAGCTGAGTAAACATATTTGTTTGTATAACAGTTAAAATGACATGTTTATGGTGACCGTAATTAACACCTTTGTTGATTGTTCAAGCGGAATGTTAGTGTGTTGAACATTTTCACAAGAGATAAAAACGAAACAATTTAAATGACTCTATCCGAGTTTAAATGAATCGTTAGATTTAAAACTCATCAATTACAATAAATAAAAGGATTGGGACAATTATGATAAATTCATGATAATTTAATGTAAAGCAGACGACATCATAAGAGACCGTTCAGAACTTATTTCATTCCATGAGTGATTTCATAATTTATAGTGTCTGACCTTTGTAAATATTTGTGTAGACTATTGATTTTATTTGTGCATGATTTGTATCTGTACTTGTGTGTTTAATTATTACGAAGAACCAAAATGGAGATTGAATACACAATCTTAAAGTGTTATCTCGAAAAAAGGCACACTGTTCATTGTATCTAGTTTACACAAATCTTATACCGTATTTCATGCATTCCAAATTTATGACGACACACTCGACCTCGGATGAGTCGAACCTTGATGAGTCGAATACTTTGGTCCGTCCATTCGACTTGACACAACGAGGTTCGACTGTATTTTGGATTTGCTCATTGTGGAAGGCCATACAGTGACTTATAGTTGTTTAAATCCACATCATTTTCACTCTTAGTGATAGTTTTCTTATTTGAAATGATACCACATCTCCTTGTTTCATATTTCTCATGTTATCAATGTAAATAAGCTTTTTGTTTGGGTCTAACATAGGGAAAGTAAAACTTTACTTTACCACATACCTTTATATATCCATATATAAAATCGTTAGGACTTTTTGTTTCACTTTGTAAACTGTATTTTAATCTTTCTTTATCTTTTTCTTCATCAATAAATATGTCTGTTGGTCCCTGAGAGCTTCCTAAACATATCAATGCTCCATCGTTAGTGGCAACTAATATCTCCAATCCATCTGACCCTTCCACAAGGTCATGAGCCAACAACTGGACCAGAGTTGTCTCCCTAATGTGAACTTAGTTTTACATTTGAGGTCCATTGAGATGACATGTAGATATCCATCGTCTGTTAAAACTAACTGAAACGAAAATAGATACAATAGTTTACCTTCAGCTTAAAGTCTAAGAAATTCCAGAGTACAGTCGTTGAATGGTGTAACCTTCCTACTTACACCCAATCCCCTTTCCTATTTGAATCATGAATGATTCGCAACATTCCAAATTACCCAAAATGTAACTGGTTTGAGGGAATAAAAAAATTTTCTATTTTTTTTCCAAATCAAACTTAAATTTAACAAGAGGCTCTTAAGAGCCTGATTTGCTCAACTGTCAAAACTTCAACAATTTGTCAAAAATTTTCATTTAAGGGCAATAACTCATATAGGGAGTCTTCAAATTGATTTTGTCATATTGGCATATTTGTAGATCTTGTATTGCTGATCACTTTTGTTGCTTACATTTTCTTCCTACTGTGGAGTAAATATTATTCATGAAATACCAATTTACATGGGTTTGGTGGGTACAGCTCAACCATCAATTTAAATGTTCAATAAATTACAAATTTTCTATAGGCTTGTATGCAGACTTTGGCAAAAGAACTATATGTTTTGCCTCTGGGAAAACAGTGTTAATTTTCTTTTTAAGTTTGCACACTTCCTTTGTTTTAGAAACTTTTCCAATTATGATTATTGTTTTATCCTGTAAACACACTTTATACAGTTCCTAAAAAGAGACAAAAAAAAAAAAACAAGTGTCTAAAGGAAACAACATATTCTGAAGCAAATGAATTTCATATAAACATCTACTGTACATGTAAAATAAATTCAAGACTATACCATATCAGGTGTTGTGTGTGCTGTTGAGATCTTCGTAACGAGTACATTAGATGATATCTTTTTTCCTAACTTTACTGGCCAGTTGGGTAATATTTGACCATTCATGCCATCTAATGCAAAAATATCACTGAAATATATATATGAACATGATGAAAATATAATGAATAACGTAATATACTGTAAAGTGAAGCTTAAATTGAAAATATATTGAATAACATAATATACACTAAGTGAAGC
The DNA here is from genome assembly GCA_017311375.1 of Mytilus coruscus. NCBI lineage: Eukaryota > Metazoa > Mollusca > Bivalvia > Mytilida > Mytilidae > Mytilus > Mytilus coruscus. The sequence continues at coordinate 8,943,328 of CM029599.1, read as the reverse complement.
TTAAATTTTGTAATTTTTATAACAATCTTGTCCTTGATTTGATCTTCCTTAAAGATCAAATATACATGAGGGATATTTTATGATTTTAACTTAATTAAGAAAAGGTTAAATAAATCTCTCCAAAAAATTTCCTTCTTCACAGTATTGACTTATGATACTGTGGATTCATTTATTTTCATGGATACCAATTTTCATGGATTGAGGAAAAATTTTCGTGGATATCTGATTTCGTTATTTTGACAAAGTCAGCGTACAAGCCTATAGAAAATTTCTACTTTGTTGAACATTTTAATTCTTGGTTCACCTTTACCCACAAAATCCATGAAAATTGGTATCCAACTAATAATAATCTACTGTTAGATATCTATTTACATTTAAAATGGCATAGAACCATTCATAGAAAGATTTCTCAATATAAAAACACTCTGGAAAGTTCAATAGAAATACATTACGTACCCAACATTTGTTGTAATGATGACATCCAACACATTATCATTGTTGACATCATACAGCCGACTGCCAGCAGTAGATGTCCCTGTGATCTGAATCTCCCATTGAGTTTTACCATCTGAGTTATAGCAGACGACATCTCCACTTGTATCAATGGCAACAATGTCTAAGGTATCGTCTCCATTTAGGTCAGCTACAGTTATCTGAAAATCAAAATGTTTTTCATAATCACAGAATTTCATGAATTTAAAAATAAATTATAGTCTTTATTTATTTGGTCTCTTTCATTTTTTTATATCTTTTTTAAATCTTGTTACTGTTTTGTAAGAGCTTTAGTATAGTTTTAAGTATCCTGCACATTATGGAATAAAACTGTTTTTTTACTCCTCGATCCTTTCATACATTGATATTCCAACTAGTACATGTATTGTGTTTCATGCGGCTCATTTTTTCTCTCTATAGTACCCATATTACTGCATTTAGTGCTTGTTCTGGACAGATGTCTTTTAATATGTACTTCTCATTTAATCATGTGTTTCCCCAAAGATCAAGATACAAGACGGAGGACTGAGCAGTTAAAACAGAATCTCCTATGTGATTGTCATTTAGCCAAATTAGTTTGGTGTTGATGCTGGATCTTAAAACATTCACCAATTTCCAATACTTAAGGTCATTAGGGACCATATGGTTGGTGTTTGCCTATTGTTGAAGGCTGTTTGATGACCTCTGTTTTGATGAACATTGTTAGCTTGTTGCCAACTCAAAAACATTTACAAAACGAATTCTTTTGAATTGAATTGATTAAATGATTGTTGTTTGCATATGTTCAGTGGCACATATTTAATGCTTATCCAGAATAAGAATAGATAATCAATATCTCTAATAAAACTATAGTAATCCAATGATGTTGTTGTCTTTTTATAGTTTTATTTTCCCCAAGGTTTTAAGACAACCGCAGCATACTTCGGTATCCATCCTGATTACTCTACCAGCCTGTACCATTAGAAGGTGTTGGTTCACTTGTGTAAATATCTCTAATAGGTAGGTTCTGCACCTTTTATTTACACAAAACAGAATATATCTGACTCTCCAAAACTGTGAATAGTACAAATGCACTAATCTTATACATGCTAACAGATGAAATAATTTTTCACACGATGAATCAATTTGAAATGGCATAATTATTAAACCCATATTTCAAATTTGTTGAAATCCTCACACAGAAAGAGGTTTCTCAAAATTTTACAAAAACCAATTGCTACCAATACATCAATTTTGGATGAAATCCTATCGTAAAAAGATGCTTATAAAAATTGTGATTTTTAACAAAGTTTTTTGCTACAATTTTTCATAAAAATTTAAAGGAAATTTCCTTTTATACATATAAACAATGGTCATAAAATTATTGAAATTAATTGTCAAAATCTTGACTAATATGACTAATATGACTAAGAAGGGTTGACAAACAGAATGGTAACTATAGGGCACTATCAAGTCAACGATTTGTCTAATATCACAGGAACATCCATTGTATAAATTCTAAATAAATGCTTAGTTTTGGTTTATTTCAATAGCTATTTTGATAATTGATGTTATGTCTTTTGTGTAAAGTAGAAAAAGTCAATTTCTCAAGCCCAATTTTTGTAAACTAAGCCAAAGTTATGACCCATTGGAAATAATTTACAGTTTTAAATGCAAATAAAAAATCCAAAAATGAATACAATCCCAATATATATTTTACCTTATCTCAGCATTGACTATAGATTTAATTTTTTTGAAATCTCAACAGAGTAAACAAATGGAATATGAATTTATGTTCATTAAATTTCAACTATTGTTTATTTCTGTTTTAAATAACAGTTAAAGTCTAATCTTCAAGTATCTGCATCTTTGAAATATGTTGCAATTATGAGAATAGTATGCATTGTTTTACTTCATAAGAAACCGTTTATATTAACAGTGTAAGTGTAAAGTAAAATTCCATATGGAATCGATCTTTATTTTATTGAAAGAAAGATCGAGAGAGGCCACCAGTCTTTTTCGCGTAAGTGTGATCATAAAGCATGATGTGTCAATTGTGTTTGTTTTATGTATCATAAGTATGCATTAATAAAATAAAACCATTTTCCATTCATGAATATTTTGTCTTTGTACAACATATTGGAAGTGATTCAGCTGGTTATGGAGTATGAAAATTTCACCAGTCATGCAAATAGTTGATAAGAGGTAGATTTAGCAATAATTTGTATAGTATATACAAATCCTTGGATTTACAAATCAGCAAGAAATCATCCAGAACATGTTTTATTGTTTCTCGCATAAGCATACATACATTTGGTTTTTGGTGGATAGGCAACTTATTGCCAACATATTATAAATCTTATTTGAAAAAAGTGGTCTTTATTTTTTGCAAGCGGTTATTCATTTGGTCTGGTGGATAGTTGTTTCATTGGCAACATATTGACAATTGTATAGAGTTACCAATATTTATTAAACATAACCCTGCCACATTCTGTATGTATCTGTCTGTAATTCAATGGTTGTTGTTTGTTGCTGTGTTACATGTTTGTTTTTCGTTCTTTTTTGGTACATTAATTAGGTCGTTAGTTTTCTCGTTTGAATTGTTTTACATTTGTGATTTCAAGGCCTTTTATAGCTGACTATGTGGTATGGGCTTTGCTTATTGTTGAAGGCTGTACGGTGACCTATAGCTTTTAATTTCGTGTCATAAGGTGTTTTGTGGAGTTATCTCACTGGCATTCATACCAAACTTCTTTTATATTTATTTGGTTTCCTTTATTCTTGATGGTATATCACAGCACACCTCTTATATACTAGCAATTATTAGTCATATATCAAGGTATTTAGATAAGTAATGCCAAAACCATATTTAAATGTGAAGTCCAGAACTTTAACACTAACACTGTCCATTTATCTTATATGCTTACATTACAAATAAAGTATGTATGATACAGACAGCCTAAAAAATAAGAATAATTAAAACATCCAGGAAACAAACTATGTAGATATGAATTTTGAAAGTTAAAATAAATTCAGCCAGATAATATAGCAACCTGAGGATTAAACATATGTTGCAGAGTCAATGCAATTTGCTTAGACACTTTAGAGTTTGCAGAAATTGGGAATAGCAATAGGATCAGAAACTTGTACATTGAACACAAAGTAAAAATTATCTACATTCCTATTCACTTGTGCAAGAATCTACACACTATTACATATTTTCAATAATGATGTGACAACTAAACTCATCAATGATCATCAATATCTAATTCACAGCTAATTATTTCAAATCAAAAGCAAATAAAATCAACAAAAATGTTGGTGACCTGTCAGCAGTCGTGGGTTCACGTGTTGCTTTTCTTTTTTTAAATTGTTTATTAAATAGTCACTCCATGATTTCTGTTTCAAGTTAGTTTGAGTTATTTCCCTTTAGCCAATGTTGATATTAAAAAATGCATGTCTGTTTATTTGGTGAAGTATAAAACTTGTCTCACCTGTCCATGTATAGACCCAGATGACTTAGGCCAGCCATCTTTAACTTGTCCAGTATGGTCTAATAAATAGAGATTACCAGCTGATGTTCCTAGAACAATCTCTAAAGGACTGAAGTCTCCTGGATATCTACTACAGTGGAGTGAACAGATTGTAGGCTGGAAACTCAGCTGTTATCTAAACAAAATCAATAATTAGCATTTACTGAAGTCTCCTGGATATCTACTACAGTGGGAGTGAATAGATTGTAGGCAATTAATTAGTTGTCAGACAGTTGAAATTCACCTGTTCAGGTGACAGGTAAACTAATATGTACCGGACAGTGATTGGTCTATTTGAAGTTATTTTCATAAATTTGAGCGGTTTGCATCTAATTATTTTAATCAAAAGATTTAAATAATCAAAAGTATGTATATAAATATGATTTGATGAAAATTTTCAAAAGGTAGTTATAAAGGTTTTGCTTAAAATCGTCAGACCACGTTGTTTGAACAGTACACTGCGCTGCACATGTGCAGTTGTGAGGTTTAATTATGCTCCGAATTCTTCAAAAATGCTAAAATTATCATGATACCTTTATCTAACGCTCATTTCAAGTATTTTCTTGAAGAAATAACGTTGGAAAGAGCTACTTTAACTCGATTGTGCTTTGTAAACGAAAACGGATTTTTCGTATCCGACTCTGATCCGTGTTTCACCATTGTCAAGTCAACATCCGGTATAAGAAAATGTACCTTAAAAACGAAAGTAAAGATTTTGACAACGTAATTTTGCACAAATAAAGATTCTGAGGCAGATATAATTTACTACCCTAATGTTGCACACTTCGAATGATGCACTGTCAATTTAACAGTTTACGTCAGAACAATCGAATTTGTATCAAAAGTCAAGTTTAATATCGTTTTTATGTCAATCGCTCATTGTTTAAATGATGCCCAACTGATAAGCATGATTGCCGCTTGAAATTTTGTTACGTAGTCTTAAGGGATCAAAATCGGATAAGACAAAAATGTCCGCTAGCACAAATATTTTGGAAGCCTTGGCATATACTGTGGATTCATTTATTTTCGAGGTACCAGTTTACATGGATTGAAGGAACATTGTATTTTTGAGAAGTTTTGATTTCATTGTTTTGCCAAAGTCTGCATACATGCTTATAGAAAATTTGTACTTTGTTAAATATTTAAATTTGTTGTTCACCTTTAACAATGAAATCCATGAAAATAGGTATCAAAAGAATGATAATGAATCCCCAGTCTTTTGTACTCATACACAAACAAGGGAGAACCAATTGTCATGATTACAATGCATCACAATATTTTCCATCTGTATGATTTTTTGTATTCTGAACTTGTTTGTGATATGGCAATTATTTTCTGTTCACTTTTATGAGTCAAGCAGTCAATTTTGTTATAAAACACTTTTTAGATTGTCAATTTTTGAAAACACTGGCCTGTTACTACTTTTTAGCCAATGCTAATTAATATCAGGGCATTATAAATTTATGAAAAGACGATGTAAAATTTTATGTTACAGCTGACCACTTACATTCTCTTTTTAAAATTACTAACGTCAGATCTATTGGTTCAATCCAGACTAGTCAGATTGACCCTTAAAATGAAAATAAAAATTTTCCAGATTTCTCAGATTAAATACTTTGTTCCACAATGGCTCCAAAGTTGTCAGATTTACCACTGTTATCCCAAATTATAATAATTTACCTGTGTAAGATCTAATACTTTGGTCCACAATGGCTCTAAAGTTGTCAAATTGACTACTGTTATCCCAGACAATAAAACTTGCCAATGTCTTCATACTTCAATCCATTTAACTGTTCTTTTTATTGCTTCCCTTGCTCTGAAATTAAAATATCACACAAATGAAAAATACAGTGTAAAATAGTATTCAAAGGCTGTAAAGAAAAATACTGCACAAAAAAATAAAACCTCCATGGAGTTTTTGCATAAAAATTAGTGTTATAAAATGCAATAAAAATATTTCATATTGTTTCAAGCAAAAACTCATAAAATGGGTAAATAATTATACAACAGCTGAACATTACTATTGACATATCTATATCCTTAAAAAATAATAATTCAAGTGCAATAAATCCTAACAAGTTGACTTCTTGTTAAGTCGGCCATGTTCAATAATTAGACCACATAACCTCTAAAAATGTATTTAAATACATGTATGTTAATACAATGACAATTATGATAATACAAACACAAGTGTATAGTTTTGTAGGAAATTTGCTATATATTTCAACAAAATTAAATTAAAAATACATTTTCACATCAGGAGAAACAAAAACAACTGAAGAACAAGAGTGCACTGAAATAACATATTATAAATCTTATTTGAAAAAGTGGTCTTTATTTTTTGCAAGCGGTTATTCATTTGGTCTGGTGGATAGTTGTTTCATTGGCAACATATTGATAATTGTATAGAGTTACCAATATTTATTAAACATAACCCTGCCACATTCTGTATGTATCTGCCTGTAATTCAATGGTTGTTGTTTGTTGCTGTGTTACATGTTTGTTTTTCGTTCTTTTTTGGTACATTAATAAGGTCGTTAGTTTTCTCGTTTGAATTGTTTTACATTTGTGATTTCAAGGCCTTTTATAGCTGACTATGTGGGTATGGGCTTTGCTTATTGTTGAAGGCTGTACGGTGACCTATAGCTTTTAATTTCGTGTCATAAGGTGTTTTGTGGAGAGTTATCTCACTGGCATTCATACCAAACTTCTTTTATATTTATTTGGTTTCCTTTATTCTTGATGGTATATCACAGCACACCTCTTATATACTAGCAATTATTAGTCATATATCAAGGTATAATTTTTATTAAATAGTGACTCCATGATTTCTGTTCAAGTCAAGTTAGTTTGAGTTATTTCCCTTTAGCCAATGTTGATATTCAGAAAAAATACACATCGAAGTATCAGTATATTAAACTTGTCTCACCTGTCCATGTATAGACCCAGATGACTTAGGCCAGCCATCTTTAACTTGTCCAGTATGGTCTAATAAATAGAGATTACCAGCTGATGTTCCTAGAACAATCTCTAAAGGACTGAAGTCTCCCTGGATATCTACTACAGTAGGAGTGAATAGATTGTAGGCAGGAAACTCAGCAGTTATCTAAACAAAATCAATAATTAGCATTTACTGAAGTCTCCCTGGATATCTACTACAGTGGGAGTGAAAGATTGTAGGCAATTATAGGCTGGAAACTCAGCTGTTATCTAAACAAAATCAATAATTAGCATTTACTGAAGTCTCCTGGATATCTACTACAGTGGGAGTGAATTGATTGTAGGCAGGAAACTCAGCAGTTATCTAAACAAAATCAATAATTAGCATTTACTGAAGTCTCCCTGGATATCTACTACAGTGGGAGTGAACAGATTGTAGGCAGGAAACTCAGCAGTTATCTAAACAAAATCAATAATTAGCATTTACTGAAGTCTCCCTGGATATCTACTACAGTGGGAGTGAATAGATTGTAGGCAGGAAACTCAGCTGTTATCTAAACAAAATCAATAATTAGCATATACTGTGGATTCATTTATTTTCGTAGAGACCAGTTTACGTGGATTGAAGGAACATTGTATTTGAAATCCACGAAAACAGGTATCAAAAGAATAATAATGAATCCCCAGTCTTTAGTACTCATACACAAACAAGGGAAAACCATTAGCCATTAATTACAATGCATCACAATATTTTCCATCTGTATGATTTTTTGTATTCTTAACTTGTTTGTGATATGGCAATTATTTTCTGTTCACTTTTATGAGTCAAGCAGTCAAATTTTGTTATAAAACATTATTTAGATTGTCAATTTTTAAACACTGGCCTATTACTACTTTTAGCCAATGCTAATTAATATCAGGGCATTATAAATTTATGAAAAGACGATGTTAAAATTTATGTTTACAGCTGACCACTTACATTCTCTTTTTAAAATTACTAACGTCAGATCTATTGGTTCAATCCAGACTAGTCAGATTGACCCTTAAAATGAAAATAAAAATTTACCAGATTTCTCAGATTAAATACTTTGTTCCACTATGGCTCCAAAGTTGTCAGATTTACCACTGTTATCCCAAATTATAATAATTTACCTGTGTAAGATCTAATACTTTGGTCCACAATGGCTCTAAAGTTGTCAAATTGACTACTGTTATCCCAGACAATAAAAACTTGCCAATGTCTTCATACTTCAATCCATTTAACTGTTCTTTTTTATTGCTTCCCTTTGCTCTGAAATTAAAATATCACACAAATGAAAAATACAGTGTAAAAATAGTATTCAAAGGCTGTAAAAGAAAAATACTGCACAAAAAAATAAAACCTCCATGGAGTTTTTGCATAAAAATTAGTGTTATAAAATGCAATAAAAATATTTCATATTGTTTCAAGCAAAAACTCATAAAATGGGTAAAAATAATTATACAACAGCTGAACATTACTATTGACATATCTATATCTTTAAAAAATAATAACTCAAGGGCAATAAATCCTAACAAGTTGACTTGTTAACAAGTCGGCCATGTTCAATAATTAGACCACATAACCTCTTAAAAATGTATTTAAATACATGTATGTTAATACAATGACAATTACCGTATGATAATACAAACACAAGTGTATAGTTTTGTAGGGAAATTTGCTATATATTTCAACAAAATTAAATTAAAAAAATACATTTTCACATCAGGAGAAAACAAAAACAACTGAAGAACAAGAGTGCACTGAAATGCCTAGCCTACTTTACTTATCATGGTTGAATTTATGTTGAAAGCCTGTAATATAAAGGTTCTGATACATGTATCACATAAACGTAACATTATCAATGATCCATGTAAATGAGGTCAAGGTCAGATGAATCCTGCTAGACAGACATGTACACTTTACAATCATACCATACACCAAATATAGTTAGCCTATTGCTTAAAATATATGAGAAACAGGCCTGAACATTGACCAATAAACTATAATAAAATGCTCTGCAGGGCAGCTTGATACGACCGCAGAGGTCGAACCCTGAACAGTTGGGGCAAGTATGGACACAACATTCAAGCTTGATACAGCTCTGAATTTGGATTGTGATTAAATATTTGACACAGTATAGGTTTCTGACACAGAATGAATGTGGTCTAAGAACTTAAAATTTTAAATTGGACATTCACCTATTATGGTCCAATATCCAAAATCTAAATACATGGTTAGATTCAGCATATCAAAGAACCCCAAGAGTTCAATTTTGATAAAATCAAACAAAGTTTAATTTTGGACCCTTTGACCTCAATGTGGACAAAGTTGATAACGGGCCCAAAAATCAAAAATCTAAATACATGGTTAGATTCAGCATATCAAAGAACCCCATATATTCAATTTTTGTTGAAATCAAATAAAGTTTAATTTTGGACCCGATTTGGACCAACTTGAAAACTGGGCCCATAATCAAAAATCTAAATAAATGTTTAGATTCAGCATATCAAAGAACCCTAAGAATTCAATTTTGTTAAAATCAAACTAAGTTTAATTTTGGACCCTTTGGACCTTAATGTAGACCAATTTGAAAACGGGACCAAAAATTAAGAATCTAAATACATGGTTAGATTCAGCATATCAGAGAACCCCAATAATTCAACTTTTGTTGAAATCAAACAAAGTTTAATTTTGGACCCCGATTTGGACCGACTTGAAAACTGGGCCCATAATCAAAATCTAAATACATGTTTAGATTCAGCATATCAAAGAACCCTAAGAATTCAATTTTTAAAATCAAACTAAGTTTAATTTTGGACCCTTTGGACCTTCATGTAGACCAATTTGAAAACGGGACCAAAATTAAGAATCTAAATACACGTTAGATTCGCATATCAAAGAACCCCAATAATTCAATTTTGATGAAATCAAACAAAGTTTAATTTTGGACCTTTGGACCTCAATGTGGACCAATTTAAAACGGGCCCAAAATCAAGAAACTTAATTCACGGTTAGATTCAGCATATTAAAGAACCCCAAGAATTCAAGAATAAAACCCCATTGAAATTGGTCAAGAAATAAGCAATTTATACAAAGTATCTTCTTTTGCACAATACTGTGCAATTGAATATTCTTGCAATTGTGCAATACTGTGCAATTGAATATTTCTTGCTATGTAAATACTGTACAATTGACAATTTCTTGCTATTGTGCAATATTGTGCTATTGGATATTTCTTGCTATTGCAATACTGTGCAATTGAAGATTTCTTGCTATTGCGCAATACTGTGCAATTGAAAATTTCTTGCTATTGCACAATACTTATTATATAATAATTTACACATCCTGTTTGGTGTGTATCTCCTGCCATATCATTATTATTTGCTTTTAAATATAAATCAGAAATAACCAACTTAAAATGGAAAATTTTAAAGAAAAAAAAGGAAAAAAGGAAAAAAGAACCCCCAATTTTTGAACCCCTTATGATTCATCACCCCAAACTCAATCCCAGCCTTCCTTTGAGGTATGGTACCTTGCAGTACAATTTCAGAGATCCATACACTTGAACACAAGTTATTGTCTGGAAACTAGAAAATGCTTATTTTGGCCCCTTTGGCCCCTAATTCCTAAACGTTTAGGCATTACCCCAAACTCAATTCCAGCTTTCCCTTTGTGATATGGAACCTTGTAGTACAATTTCAGAAAGATCCATAAACTTACACACAAGTTATTGTCCTGAAACTAGAAAAATGCTTATTTTTGCCCCTTTTGGCCCCTAATTCCTAAAATTTTGAGGCAATTACCCCAAAATCAGTCCCAGCATTCCTTTGTGATATGGAACCTTGTGGTACAATGTCAGAGAGATCCATACACTTACTCACAAGTTATTGTCTGAAGTAACAAAATGCTCATTTTGGCCCTTTGGCCCCTAATTCCTTAACTGTTGGTACCATAACCCCAAAATCAATCCCAACCTTCCTTTTGTGGTATTGAACCTTATGGTAAAATTTCATAGAGATCAATTCACTTAAACTAAAGTTAGAGTCGAAAACCAATGTGTCTTCGGACGACGACGACGACGCCGGACAACGACGATGACGACGACGACGCCAACGTCATACTAATATACGACCTCAAAAATTTTTGCGGTCGTATAAAAATGAGGTCAAGGTCAGATGGTCCCTATCAGACAACATGTACACCATGCAACCATTCCTAACACCAAATAAAGTTGACCTTTTGGTGATACATGTAGTATCTGAGAAACAAACATAACCATGAAAACTAAATATTGACCAATGTACAATGAAAATGAGGTCAAGGAAAGATGAACCCTGCAAGACAGACATGTAAACATTACAATCATTCCATACACCAAATATATACGTAGTTGATGTATTGCTTAAAGTATCTGATAAACAGACAAAACAATTATAACTTAACATTGACCAATGAACCATGGAAATAAGGTTAAGGTCAGATGAAACCATCCAGACAGACGTGTACACCTTACAATCATTCCATACACCAAATACAACTGCTCTTTTGCTTATAGTATCTGAGAAATAGACCAAACCACAAAAACTTGATATTGACCAATCAACTATGAAAATAAGGTCAAGGTCAGAAAAAAACTGCCAGTCAGACATGTATACCTTAAAATCAATGCATACACTAAATAAAGTTGACCTATTACTTAAAGTATCTGAGATACGGACTTGACCAAGAAACTTAATCTTGATCACTGATCCATGAAATGAGGTCGAGGTCAGATGAACCCTGTCTGATGGATATGTAGACCTTGCAAAGGATCCATATACCAAATAATATTATCCTATTACTCATAATAAGTGAGTATTCACTTGACAAAAAAAATGTTATAAGTAGTTGTTGAACCATGAAAATGAGGTCAAGGATGATGGATATAATATGACAGACAACAACTTCATAAAAAAAGGCATCTGTGTACAAAAACATATGAAGCATCCAGGTCTTCTACCTTATGAAATATTAAGCTTTACAAAAATAGTTTACGCCTCGGCAGTTGCCACCGCCTGATTGTAATCCCTATGTCTCGTATACTGTGACTTATGTCCCAGGCAAGACAAAAGCTATGACCAAATACACACAATATACTTCTGACATTCTGTTTCATTCAACTCATGGTTTGTTAAAATCAACCCATAAAAGCCTTCAAAACCATTTTTTTTAAATCTTTTATTATATGAAATATATAGCAAAATTTGAAGGTAACAGATACTACTGTCTGTGCACTCCTAAGTTCCTCTCAAAATATTTTTCCAATTTATATAGTTTGGATTATAAAGTATTTGAAGTTTGATCAATTTCCTCCTCTTCTTTTGTTCCTTCAAATCTGTTCTTGTTCTTGCATGCTACCTTATAAAACAATTTATCAGGTGACAAATCAAGGGCAGATTGAGTAGTAATTTCCATGTAAAAAAGTTCGCCTCACAATTTAGAATTTGTTCTCCCAAGTGTTAGCAATATTCATATATTTATTAACTTCAAAGGATCCAAATTTAAGAGATGAAAAATTTCCTGGCACAAATTTTTGAAAAGTTGACAGCATTTTGTTTCCTTCAGGTGTTTCTTCAATTAGTGAGTCTGAAAGTCTATCAAAATTTTCCAAGAAAAAGATAACACCTTCACTTGTTGTACAAGGTTTAGAACCTAGTATATCACATGCAGTCTGTAATTTTTCTAATGTCTCTTCAGTTTCATTGTGTTCTATATCAATATCTATCAAGGCTAATTTCTGGCGCTTCTTCAATTCTTTGCTAAACTCATCAGCATACTTATCAATTATACTTTGACATTCTTTCTTATGATCAAAAATAGCTTGTCTAATTTCTTCAAAATTTTCATTAATTTGTTTTTTTACATTCTTCATTCCATCTGAAGCTTTGGACCACTCAGTTATATTCCTCTGTGCTTTCTCAAATCGATGCCTTTTATCATCAAAATCATTGTCATCAACAAGAATATGATGTCTGTTGTGAGTTTTAGTTTTAGTAATGCATTGTGAACAGATGATTTTACTGCATGCCTTACAGTAATGACTGCAAGACATACCCTCATGTTCCTCACACTTGATGTTATGAAACTTCAAACTACCAGAAGAGTCTTCATGCACTACTTCTTTTATTCTTTCAATTCTGTGGTTCTTAGATATTTTGGGATGGATGTTGTCTTTACATTTATCACACATCACAGGTTGACAATCACAGCCTAAACACCTCCACATATTAATCCCTTTAGATCTACATAAGTCACAAAATACTGGTGTCTGACTTTTACGTACACTACTTGCCATACCTTTGTATAGGGAACGACTATATCCAGATGCCATATTTATAATGAAAACGTCTATGATTTATTGTTTTTCTTCTGTACAGTGCATTTCAATCATACAAAATAGTAATTAAGACAATATCCATACTAAAGGTAATGAAGGCACACCTGAATAGCTACATATAAAGAGGGTTCTTAACTTCTTAGTCATAATGTGAATGTCAACATATTGTATAATATCAGATTCTATTTATTAGAGAGAAAGTGTGAATGCACCTTATTTTTAACAGTTTTATTTTTGCTTTTTTTTTCAAGCTACCTTTTTGTTCAACCAATTATTTTGAGAATAAGTACTGTAAATAATATTAGATAATAAATAACACCCTCACTAAAGTATGTAATTTGATCATTTCCATATAGCTTTATGAAATCATCTGACACTAATGATTTCTTTTCACAAATAAGTTCTCTTATTTATCTATTATTTCTTGAAAGAAATTTATTGAGCCATTTCAATATTCAAAAATATTTAAATTTCTCTTTCAACATTATACAGCAATAAGTTTTTTAACAATATAATAATATTCATTTTTTAATAACAAATTATTAATTTCATTCAAATATCAAATAATAAAATGTTTAACATCTGTGAAGCTTCATCTTATACCTAAAGCAGAGGCCCATTGTAATCTATATCAGTCATTTCACTAGCTACCTTTCAAATTAAAACAGCAAAAACAAGTGAAACTGTGAGCTACTGCTCACTGATAATACCCCCGCCGCAACTGGATAATTTTAATAGTGTAAAACTATGTAAGTGTTCGGTAAACAGGAAGTTGTTGAGTGATGAATCTGAAAACGCATCACACGGTATAGTTGACTTATATAATCCCTGAAACCAAATTTCAGAAATCCTTATGATGTAGTTCCTGAGAAAGATGCGACGAAAAATATTCATGGGAAGGGATGGATGGACTGTCGGATGGATGGATGGATGGACAGACGGACGGACAGAGGTAAAACAGTATACCCCCACTTTTTTAAAGCGGGGGTATAATTAGAATATGCAATTTTCATTATGTAAATGACTTGATACACAAAAGTGTTTTTTACTTTCAAGAAAGAACTATAGTTGGTACATGTAGTATTAAATGTATAAGTACTATAAGGTTTAAAGTATATCTTTACAGCTGGACTTTAAGGATGTACTTAGGTCAGGTTTAGGACTCCTTGGTTTCTTTCCTACGATACAGGGTAAAATATTTTGCTCCATAACACCCACTTTTCTTTTCATATAAGAGTTCTATAGCTCATAAAGGTCATTTACCAAAATTTATGCAGATTCTAGATTTCTAGATTTCGATTTGAGACCCAAATAATACCCATGCAAATATAAGGTAAAATCCGAATCAGCCTTTTCCTCCATTTTTAAAATTAAATATCTCTAAAAGGAGCTCCATAACCTATCAATATTTTTAGCTTATTTTGTTCCTTTTCTAATGCTCTTCTGACTTATAGTATCAATTTAAAATTCTAAATGTTTTAATTTCACCTTAGTACATCCTTAAAACAGCTACTGTAAACATTATACTGAAGAATGTCTTGCCAGCAAAATTGTTTATGACTTAATAATATATAGACTTTTAATGATCAATGAACAATGAAAATAAGGTCAAGGTCAGGCAAACATGTTAACCTTTCAATGATTCTGAAATACAGTAACACAATCCCCATTTATTTTTGTAATGAAAAGAAATTTGCTTAATCATGAAAATTGACCTTGATAAATGAACCATTAAAAGGGGTAGATAAGGTGTCCCTGCCTGACAACATGTATATTGTACACTATACAATGATTAAATATATCAAATATGTCTCTTTCTGCATGCTTAAATTTTAAGGATCGCACCCTCTCTAACCTCAAATCCTGGACCCTGCAAAGTATAAATAGTAACTAGGAGATTGAAATCCTTTTTCCACTTTACTATTGATCAACAAATCAAGATCAAGGGAAACCTGTTACACAGATACATTATATGCACAATACCTTCAATAATTACTGAAAATATCTGAGAAGCTGATGAAACCATTTTACTGTTATTCATAGGTCTGTAAATTCAGAAATTAATGCGTGCATTTATTATTGTGACTCCTTGACCTCTGGCAAAACTGCAAAATCTAATAAATGCCATTGCAAAAGTTTTATGAAGGATAATTATGACTGAAATTATGAATGCAAGTTTTATAGTTGCAAACCTGATACTGTCCCATTTTTCACACTTATAAAAAACATCACAATAATTTCTGAATTTACATAAATTGAAAAGATCCCCTTAACCATAAAGAATATCCATTGACCAAAGAACATTTAAATGATGTCAACATCGGTTTATTATGACATTTTTTCACCTTTTCTCATAATCTATGGTGCCTTGGTGGCTGAGTGGTCTAAGTTCTTCTACTGTATCACTAGCCAGTCAACACTGAGGTTGTGAGTTTTCCTGCCACACGTTGCAGGTGCACTCGACTCTAATCTTAATTGACTAGGATAGTCAGTTTTCCTGCCAAAGGTCGTGGGTTCTCCTGGAACTCTGGCTTCCTCGTCCAATAAAACTGACTACCACATACGCAAGTATGTCTCTTTTCGTAAGTAATATAATTTACCGATAAAAAAACGAGGTCAAAATCAAGTATAGTTTTTTTTATAAAACTTTAATGCAATTGAAAGAATTAACAACAACATTTTGCTTTTAAATCTTTTATTTTTTAAAGCAATTATGTTATCGTAAAATGAATATCGCGTAGACTTATTAGCATAACGAATAGTGAATAATATTTTCTTTTTACTTGTATACAAAACTTTGAAACGTGTAATTTTCTTCAAACTGCCCACATTTATTCAGCGTTAGTCTCCGTTTATTTTACACAATTATATCTCTTTGTAAATTAAACATTTATTTACTGACAAAAAACCGAGGTCAAAATCAAATATAGTTGTTTTTAATAAAACTAATTTTAAATGTACAGTGTAATTGTAAGAATTAACAATAACGTTTTGCTTTTTAATCTTTTATTTGTTTCAAGCAATCAGATATATAACCTGATTATCAATAGACAGGAAATACAACTGTTTAATTACATTAGAAATCTCACATATCTTGACTGTCGTGTGCCGGCATAGACCAGAAGGATTAGGGCAATTAATTACCTGGTGTGACACCGTCACACCGGACTGGGAGAGATGTCGCTAATACAATAAACAAAAGGTAGAATTTACGAAGTCGGAGGGAATACTCCCAAATTTCTCCGAGAATTTAGGAGGATGTCGGAGTTTCCTGGTGTCACACCAGGAATAATTATGTATGGAGTTTGGGATTACAAACTCTTGTGTTACTGTATTTTTGCTTTTTTTTCAAGCTACCTTTTGTTCAACCAATTATTTTGAGACATAAGTACTGTAAATAATATTAGATAATAAATAATCACCTTGCTACCCTCACTAAAGTATGTAATTGATCATTCATAGCTTTAGAAAATCTGACACTAAGACTTTTTTACTAATATATAGTTCTCTTATTTACTATATCTTCTTGAACGAAATTTATTGAGCATTCAATTTCAAAATATTTAAATGTTAACTCTTTCAACTTATACACTAAATACAGTTAACAATATACATATTCATTTTTTAATAAAATTGATTAATTTGCATTCAAATATCAAATAAAATAGACTGTTTAACATCTGTGAAGCTCATCTTATACCTAATAGTCAGAGGTCCCATGTAATCTAATCATGTCATTTCTAGCTACCTTTCAAATTAAATACAGTCAAAAAGTGAAACTGTGAGCTACTTCATGATGATACCCTGCTTAAATGGATAATTTATAATATGTAAAAATTGTCTCGTAAACAGGAGTTGTTGATGATGAATCTTGAAAACCTGCATACAGTATATTGACTTATAATCCTAAACAATTTCAGAAATCCTTATGTGTAGTCACTAGAAATAGTAAAAAATATTCATAAGGATGGACACTGTCGATGAGATGCGACAGACGGACAGACAGAAAACTGTTACACTTAATTAAACGGTTATAATTGAATCATCAATTCATTATGTAACATGACTTATACATTACTGAAAATATCTGAAAGCTGATGAAACATTTTACTGTTATTCATAGGTCTGTAAATTCAGAAATTATCTGTATTTATTATTGTGACTCCTTGACCTCTGGAAAACTGCAAAATCTAATAAATGCCATTGCAAAAGTTTATGAAGGATAATTATGACTGAAAATATGAATGCAAGTTTTATAGTTGCAAACCTGATACTGTCCCATTTTTCACACTTATGAAAACATCACAATAATTTCTGAATTTACATAAATTGAAAAGATCCCTTAACCATAAAGAATATCCATTGACCAAAGAACATTTAAATGATGTCAACATCGGTTTATTATGACATTTTTCACCTTTTCTCATAATCTATGGTGCCTTGGTGGCTGAGTGGTAAGTTCTTCTTGTTCACTAGCCAGTCAACACTGAGGTTGTGAGTTTTCCCCACCGTTGCAGGTGCACCGACTCTAATCTTAATTGACTAGGATAGTCAGTTTTCCTGCCAAAGGTCGTGGTTCTCTCCTGGAACTCTGGCTCCTCGTCCAATAAAACTGACTACCACAATACAGCCATTAACTGAAAGTGGCATCAAACACCGACAATCAATCAAACAATCAATCAATCAATCTCTTAATCCATCATTTGCAATGTTTTGCTTAAAAGATTAAATTAAGATAAAATAAACTCTACTTACAGAAAGTCATCTTCCTCAAAGAAATAAAAACAGATATGACAAGTTCCTCTACTCTCTTGTCATTGTTGAGGTCAATCAAAACAGGTGTTGACAGAACATGTGCATCTACTGGTACTACATGCTGAAACTGTAAATAAACAATACAGGTGTACATGTGCATCAACTGGTACTACATGCTGAAACTGTTAATAAACAATACATGTACATGTGCATCTACTGGTACTACATGCTGAGACTGTTAATAAACAATACGTGTGTACATGTGCATCTACTGGTACTACATGCTGATTCAGAAACTGTTAATAACAAAACAGGTGTACATGTGCATCTACTGGTACTACATGCTGAAACTGTAAATAAACAATGGTGTACATGTGCATTTACTGGCAAAAACATGTTAGAATTTTAATATAAACAATACATGTGCATCTTTCAAATCAATATTATATGCTCAAACTGTAAATAAATAAAACAAGTGCATTTAGAACATATGCATGTATCAATAAAACTTGTTGAAATCAAACTATTAGTTGTAAGCTGAAGAAGATCCAAAATTTATTATTTTTAAAGTTTTATTCCAATGTGCAGATATTCATATTTTATTATTTTTGCTTTTTTTTTTCATGCTACCTTTTGTTCAACCAATTATTTTGAGAATAAGTACTGTAAATAATATTAGACAATAAATAACACCCCATTGCTACCCTCACTAAAGTATGTAATTTGATCATTTCCATATAGCTTTATGAAATCATCTGACACTAACGACTTCTTTTCACAAATAAGTTCTCTTATTTATCTATTATTTCTTGAAAGAAATTTATTGAGCCATTTCAATATTCAAAAATATTTAAATTTCTCTTTTCAACATTATACAGCAATAAGTTTTTTAACAATATAATAATATTCATTTTTTTTAATAACAAATTATTAATTTCATTCAAATATCAAATAATAAAATGTTTAACATCTGTGAAGCTTCATCTTATACCTAAAGCAGAGGCCCATTGTAATCAATATCAGTCATTTCGCTAGCTACCTTTCAAATTAAAACAGCAAAACAAGTGAAACTGTGAGCTACTGCTCACTGATGATACCCCGCCGCAACTGGATAATTTTAATAGTGTAAAACTATGTAAGTGTTCGGTAAACAGGAAGTTGTTGAGTGATGAATCTGAAAACGCATCACACGGTATAGTTGACTTATATAATCCCTGAAACCAAATTTCAGAAATCCTTATGATGTAGTTCCTGAGAAAGATGCGACGAAAAATATTCATGGGAAGGGATGGACGGACTGTCGGATGGATGGATGGACGGACAGACGGACAGACAGAGGTAAAACAGTATACCACCACTTTTTTAAAGTGGGGGTATAATTAGAATATGCAATTTTTCATTATGTAAATGACTTCATACACAAAAGTGTTTTTACTTTCAAGAAAGAACTATAGTTGGTAGTATTAAATGTATAAGTACTATAAGGTTTAAAGTATATTTTTACAGCTGGACTTTAAGGATGTACTTAGGTCAGGTTTAGGAATTTTTGTCAGATGTTCAGACTTCTTGTTTTTTTTGGTACGATACAGGGTAAAATATTTTGCCCCATAACACCCATTTTTCTTTTCATATAAGAGTTCTATAGCTCATAAAAGGTCATTTACCAAAATTTAAGCAGATTCTAGGTTTCTAGATTTCGATTTGAGACCCAAATAATACCCATGCAAATATAAAAATCCGAATCAGCCTTTTCCCGCCATTTTTTAAAATTAAATATCTCTAAAAGGAGCTCCATAACCTATCAATATTTTTAGCTTATTTTGTTCCTTTACTAATGCTCTTCTGACTTATAGTATCAATTTAAAATTCTAAATGTTTTTAATTTCACCTAAGTACATCCTTAAAACAGCTACTGTAAACATGATACTGAAGAATGTCTTGCCTGCAAAATTGTTTATGACTTAATAATATATAGACTTTTTAATGATCAATGAACAATGAAAATAAGGTCAAGGTCAGGCAAACATGTTAACCTTTCAATGATTCTGAAATATAGTAACACAATCCCCTTTTATTTTTGTAATGAAAAGAAATTTGCTTAATCATGAAAATTGACCTTGATAAATGAACCATGAAAAAGGGGTAGGTGTCCCCTGCCTGACAACATGTACATTGTACACTATACAATGATTAAATATATCAAATATGTCTCTTTCTGCATGCTTAAATTTTAAGGATCGCACCCTCTCTCACCTCAAATCCTGGACCCTGCAAAGTATAAATAGTAACTAGGAGATTGAAATCCTTTTTTACACTTTACTATTGATCAACGAATCAAGATCAAGGAAAACCTGTCACACAGATACATTATATGCACAATACCTTCAATAATTACTGAAAATATCTGTGAAGCTGATGAAACCATTTTACTGTTATTCATAGTACTGTAAATTCAGAAATTAATGCGTGCATTTATTATTGTGACTCCTTGACCTCTGGCAAAACTGCAAAATCTAATAAATGCCATTGCAAAAGTTTTATGAAGGATAATTATGACTGAAATTATGAATGCAAGGTTTTATAGTTGCAAACCTGATACTGTCCCATTTTTCACACTTATAAAAAACATCACAATAATTTCTGAATTTACATAAATTGAAAAGATCCCCTTAACCATAAAGAATATCCATTGACCAAAGAACATTTAAATGATGTCAACATCGGTTTATTATGACATTTTTTCACCTTTTCTCATAATCTATGGTGCCTTGGTGGCTGAGTGGTCTAAGAAGTTCTTCTACTGTATCACTAGCCAGTCAACACTGAGGTTGTGAGTTTGAATGCCACACGTTGCAGGTGCACTCGACTCTAATCTTAATTGACTAGGATTGTCAGTTTTCCTGCCAAAGGTCGTGGTTCTCTCCTGGAACTCTGGCTTCCTCGTCCAATAAAAACTGACTACCACAATACAGCCATTAACTGAAAGTGGCATCAAACACCGACAATCAATCAAACAATCAATCAATCAATCTCTTAATCCATCATTTGCAATGTTTTGCTTAAAAGAAGTTAAATTAAGATAAAATAAAAACTCTACTTACAGAAAGTCATCTTCCTCAAAGAAATAAGAAACAGATATGACAAGTTCCTCTACTCTCTTGTCATTGTTGAGGTCAATCAAAACAGGTGTTGACAGAACATGTGCATCTACTGGTACTACATGCTGAAACTGTAAATAAACAATACAGGTGTACATGTGCATCAACTGGTACTACATGCTGAAACTGTTAATAAACAATACATGTGTACATGTGCATCTACTGGTACTACATGCTGAGACTGTTAATAAACAATACATGTGTACATGTGCATCTACTGGTACTACATGCTGATTCAGAAACTGTTAATAACAAAACAGGTGTACATGTGCATCTACTGGTACTACATGCTGAAACTGTAAATAAACAATGGTGTACATGTGCATTTACTGGCAAAACATGTTAGAATTTTAATATAAACAATACACATGTGCATCTTTCAAATCAATATTATATGCTCAAACTGTAAATAAATAAAACAAGTGCATTTAGAACATATGCATGTATCAATAAAACTTGTTGAAATCAAACTATTAGTTGTAAGCTGAAGAAGATCCAAAATTTATTATTTTTAAAGTTTTATTCCAATGTGCAGATATTCATATTTTATTATTTGACTTCTTTTTAACTGTTATTTAATCTTCGGTTTCCTAAATATAATTTCAAACACCACAGGTCAAAAATAATGATGGCGTGTATAGATGTGTCTGGGGAATGCTCACAGCATGTTTACCACTACATAACATTTCAGTCCTAAGCTAGGAACCTGTTTCATATTCTAAGATCTAAGGTGAAGTTACCTGAATCAAGCTGTTTCACTTGAGCTATTTTGATTTCAACAATAACAATTTTTAACAGCTTCTGTATCAACAATCGTTCAAAGATGTATGAAATATTTGCCATCCGGACATTAAGCAACTGACAATCAATCAATCTTCAACAACAACAATAAAATATGCATACATTTTCATTTGCAAAACACAATTTTAAAAAGACGAAAGAATTTTTTTCTAATAACTGTATATTTCTCACCTCATCTCCTTTTGGTTTCTCAACAAAAGCATATTTATCTATTGTCGGGGCATTTAATATCAGTTCATACTGGTACCAAGCCTTGGAAACATAGACTGGATCTATCTGAAACCAGAAAATAAATATTTCATGGAAATTCAATACAACATTGATTTTTTATGTTAATTATTTAAGAAGAGTTATCTCCCAATTTTGAGAGGTTCTTAACTTTGCTTGTGTAGTAATTTTAACTGAAATAAGAAAGCTAAACATTTTCATAGCTTTATAAAGTGACTTACCAATTAATTTCAATAAAAATAAACGGGGAATGTGTCCATGTGTTCATAACATTTGGTTGAGATAAACTTAACGAGAACGGAAACGAAAAATTCAGCAATTTTTCCATTTAAAAAGGGGCATAACTCTAGAACAGTAAAAGTGACACCACCAAAATTCAAACTTGATCTGTGTTTTGTGGTAATCAGCATTGTTTATATTTCATATCATTTGGTTGAAGCAAACTAAAGTTAGAGAATGGAAACCAATTTCGGGACATAAGGACAAACGGACAGATGTACAGACGGACAAGGGTAAAACTTAATGCCCTCTCCACTATAGCGGGGGCATTAAAATTGTCTTTTTGAAATTGATGTGAAAATTATACAAATTCAAACATAGAAATATTATTTAATAAACCAAACTGTTAGGTACATTTCAAGACAAATCCTTTTCCCAAAACTCATTTCTTGAAAGAAAAATCAGAACCTTATATCAAAACTTTAAGTAAATCATTACTCTGGCTGGAAAGCTGCATTGGTTTGAAGCAAAGCTAGGCAATATTGAGAAATACATAGAAAACTTTGATGAAAAAAAAAACATTTATTGCTTTATACACATATTTAAACTGCAGTATGTCATGTATGTATAATGCAAATTTAAAGTAATTTATGTAGTAGAAATTTATATATACTGCATACTGAATGTCTATTAAAACAACCAAAAGCAGCTACAAATCTGTTTGACTTTCTTGTAAGAACTTGCTTCAAATATTATTTTAAAGTCAGTTCATAATTCCTAGCATGAAAAACAGGAAATGGCTGCAATGCATGCCCATAATTCTGTTTGTTCCATAAATCTATTATTTTGAAGTTTGTCAACACAATTCACAGACTTTCCAGCCAAGGAGTTACAGGACTTAACTGTATTGACATACCTGATAAGTTTTATCCTTCAACCTCTGACCATCTGGTGAGTAAAATCTCAGCTCTCCAGAAGAAAGAGTAAACATTATATCTAACATTCCATCGTGGTCAATGTCGAACTGTAAAAACAAATTGATAAATTTCTTTCAACTTATATCAAGGATAGTATTTTGTAAGAGAATAATAGTGCATGTGCAACATGCAAAAAAGACAATAATATAAATTTATTTGTTGTCTGTCAGTAGGTGCCACAAGTGCAGCAGTGTTTTCTAAGAACACTCTGAACATGAGTTCAACTCTTGTTTATTAAGAGATTCATCTTGGTGAAGCTTGAGTTTTCAGTTTTGTTGAATAATGTTTGGAAATTTTTTTCATTTGGACATGCAGTTTTTGTCGACTAATGATTTACAATTGCCGTCTTATTATACATGTATATTCATTCATATACATTTGTAAAACTATTAGTTAAATGAGTGGAATAAAAAAAAAAGTTAAACAGCAAGAAATGGCCTACAGAGTTGTTATGCATGCTTTTAGCTTGAACAGTTAACATTTCATTTTTCATTTTAAGCGTTGTTTAGTTGTACACCATTAAGGTTACACTACAGTCTTATAATGTCAAATAACTTTTTTTATGTTATTTTAAAGTATGTTTCAACAGCATAATTTTTTTTCAAACATAAGGATTACTAAAATGTCTTATTTCATTGCAGTTCTTATATAATTTTGTAATTCCTGTATATAAAAAAAGATATCTTCTTTATTGTCAATTTTTTACTTTCTCTTTCAGTTAACGTTGGTCCCAAAATTGTGTGCTTCAACTATTTTTCAATTTCTTTCTGACATACAAACATTTTGCCTGAAAGATGTTAATCCAAAAATAAAATATATATCTATGCAATAACTTAAATACCTAAGATTTTTTAATAACTCACTTGCAAAGGGCTAGCATGGACAGAGTTATCTAGGTTGACAGCTGGCCATGACGAATGATGTAATATTTGACCATTCTGTCCCTGTAGTACCGTAAAACTTTCACTAAATGGAGCAGCTATTATTTCATGTTTACCGTTACCATCTACATCAGTTATTAAAGGAGCAGCAGCAAATGGAGAGTGGGCAAGCTCAGCAGTCCACAGGGTATCGATGTTATAACCACATCTAATAGTTTTATAAAAATACAGACTTAAAGAGCAATAAAGGACAGATATATTGAATGTCTAAAACCTTGCATGTGCTGGCATCATAAATCTGTAAATGCAAACTGTAACCTACTGTAAAGTAAGTGAATATTTCGAGGTTCCTTTCTTCATATTATCATTGGTAAATTTTGATTTAGTTATAAGTAGTTGATGGAAGTTGAAGACAATCATCAATCATAATCCAAAATTGAAATAATAAATATATCATTCCAACAAGTTTATGTATTAATATGAACTTTACAAGATACTTTGTGTTTTGTAAAGTTTTATTGTTCTATAGCTGAAACAGTCATGTTGGAGTTTTTTGTTTTTGTTCTTAATTCATACATGCATGATATGTACATGTTTGCATTACTTAAAACTGTTAAAAAATGTTAAAATTGTAAAAAATGTTAAAACTGTAAAACCTATTGATCACTTATTACCTAAAGCTTTCGCAATGAGGAAAAAATTCCAAAATTGATCAAAATCCTGTCCAAAGTGTCGATGTTATGTAAAAATGCATAATCCTGAACCTTCAACTCCTTCATGTCGTACTTTGAACATTTCAAGTAAGGTTTTGTGAAATAGATTCTTTTTCTCTAACTGACATATACAAATATCCATAAGTTTACTCTTAATGCATGAAATAAGTAAAGTAATTCTGACTGGGACTCCTGTAAGACCTAAGACATTTACTTCAGAAGATCCAACCCATACAGGTATAAACACTTACCCAAACACAAATCCTAACCCTAACAAGAAATAAACCCTTGAAATGAAATCGGGTCCCTGTCTGAAAATACTTCTCTGCAATTAGTCTTGAAAGTAACACTAACTATTTCTTATTACTTTTTGCTGTAGTCGTAGCCAGTGGCAGTGTGTACTTGCACTTACAGCCTCACATTCTAACTATTTCTAAGCCTTGTACAAATTAATTTTATATATTGAGACAATGTATGGAGCTATTCTATATATAATTTCTTTTTCATCATATCTTTAATGTTTGTTTTACATTGGACTCACAACTTGATGTGCCTGTGGCGGGCTGTGCATGTAAAGCAAATTTAATGGGTAAAAAATAATTAATGTATTTTTCCTCTTCACACCTTAATTTTTCTACACGTTCAGATTGTACTTTAGATGAAATTGGTTCAATATTTTCGATATTTCTGGTAAAACAGAACAAAAGTAGCAACAAAATCGTCTGATTATTCATCATTTATGTTTTTGTTCATTTTCATGGGCGCATCCATCTTGATTACTTCCCTTTGACGCTGGTCACTTTGCGATCGGAAACCAGTCTACTTTCACTTTCTTCGTCCTAGTTTTTGACATGCACTTCATTTATCATGCTGTCCAAAAGATCTGCAGCCTTTCTTCTGAAAAGCTTGAACAGTTCACAATTATCTAGTGTAAGTGTTTTAACAGAAAAAGTTACAATGTTTTGATTTGAAGACAAATGCTAATCAGTTGTAAAAGGACATAATAATTTGGGTTACTGCTTATTTTGACCCATTTTTTGGATACAAGAGTCAAATAAATAAGGACAAATTAAATACATTTATTTAATTTAAAATAGAATGACTGCATAATGAATGACAAGATCTGAAAGTCATTATGCAGAAGAAAGAGTTGAGTGCATGCACCAATTAAAACAAACTCATCCAAGATTTCAGTACTTATATAAGAGGGTAGGAATGCCCTTTATTGTCAGACGTCAAACAATCATTTTCAGCTACAGTTAGCGTCAAATTGGTTAAAATTTTACTGTGATTCGTCATAATATCCTTATGGTGATTCATCAGAGGCCTCAATAATTATCGTTATCATTATCTTTGAAAAAAAATTATTGTGATTCGTCAAAATCTGTCTATTTTTTCATTGTCTAAAAGAAAGTGAGTATTTTATCGTCATGCACCATAAATTACCGTTAACGCCATCTTGCAAGAATTTTTACCGTTATTCGTTATGAAGGTACTACCCAATTACGACCCTCATATAAAATTAAGGTGGTCGACATACATGACATAGTATGATTTAGACAACTATCTATGAGAGACCAAAGTGCAATTTTTTATTACACTGTACGGCCTTCAACAAAATCCATATGTATAGTAAAGTATTATTAACTGGCTATATCTGTATTGGCCCTGTTTATATAGATTCAAGGTCAGCTGTTTTGGTTCCGAGACTCAAAGAATCAAGGGCCAATACAGCTGATAGAGAAATGTCCAATGATGTATAAGAAAAGTCTTGAGTATTCAAAGGACAATGGCAAAAGCATCTGTTATTGACCTTTTAAAAAATAAAAATGTAGAAAGTAACAAAAAGTAATCTGCAAGTAGACATTCTGATCAGGTGTTTTTTTATGACAGACTGGTGCAAAGCCTTTTAAATGACTCATAAATGTGTTTGTTTACAAATGACTTACAGTGTATATAATCTGATAATACAATTACAGAAGAGGTTACTGATACACTGTTGGGAATATTGCTGTTAGCTTCTAGGGTCACCTATATTGTCTAGTGGTAGCATGCTCATCTCAACGAAGTGAAGGGGGTTGTGGGTTCAGGGGCAGATCCAGCCATTTTTAAAAGGTGGGTTCCAACCATATGTCCCCATTCAAAAGCATTGATCGTCAAAAGAAAAGGGGGTTCAAACCCCGGAAAACAACCCCCCTCCCCCCTGGATCCACTTGAAATTTGATAATTGTCACTCCTCCACTTAGGTGGGGTAAGGAGTAAGAGCATAGACAGGTCAGCTATGAGTCAGAGTAATCCTTTTAACTTCTTAATAAAAATTCCAATCAATATCTTATCCATTATAAGATACAAATGTATGACAGTAAGATATTATTATTATTATTAAATATATTCAATCACATTACATTTCTTGCATGTTTCTTAAACCACTTTGTGGAATGTAAACATAGGAGATTACTTACTATAATAAGAAATGGTTTTATGGGACAAGTGATAAACATAAAGGAAACAAAATTTAAGCAGATGTTTTTTTTAAATAATATTGACTAAAACAATTTCAATCTTTGTAGCAATTGATCTAGGCTTAATACCAAATTTTATGATAAAAGAGACGATTTTTCATTTCCTATTGTTAATTATCCATTTTTAGATGGTGATGTTCCCTTGTCACCATCTTATGGTGTTTATATATCTCAACTTGTTCGATTCGCTCGTGTATGCAACAACGTATTTGATTTCAACGAAAGAAATCTCTGTATTACTGAAAAATTATTACACCAGGGTTTTCGATATCACAAACTAGTCAAAACATTTACTAAATTTTATCATCGGTACAAGGACATCATTCGTAAATATAAATCAACATGCAGACATCTTATACGTTCAGGTATTTCACATCCAATATTTTATGGTAATATTCTTTACAAAGCACAAAAATGTCGGCATTCACCTCAAAAGCTAACCAAGCCTTTAAACAGACTTATTCGGAAGGGATATAGTTATGATACTGTTGTCAGGTCATTAAGGATTGCATATTTTGGTATTAATATTGATTGACTCTTAGGGTCTTTGCATCGAAAATAAACACATTTATTCTAAAACCAGTTGTTGGCATGATACGGGTTATGCTCTTCTCATATATTTTATGATGGTATGATGCTAAATCCCTAGCGGGAGGAATTGTACCTGATTTTCATATGATGAAGACATAATCTTTCAATCAGTTTAAATGAGGTCTGGAGCTGGCATGTCAGTAACTGCTAGTAGTCCTTTGTTAATTTATGTATCATTGTCATTTTGCTTAGTTTCTTTTGTTACCTATTCTGACATCAGACTCGGACTTCTTTTAAACTGAGTTTTACTGTGCTTATGTGTTTCTTTATTCTACATTGGCTAGAGGTATAGGGGGAGGGTTGAGATCTCACAAAACATGTTTAACCCCGCCGCATTTTTGCCTGTCCCAAGTCAGGAGCCTCTGGCCTTTGTTAGTCTTGTATGTTTTTTAAATTTTAGTTCCTTTATATGTTTTGGAGTTTAGTGTGACGTCCATTTTCACTGAACCAGTACACAATTTTATTTAGGGGCCAGCTGAGGACCACCTCTGGGTGCGAGATTTTCTCGCTGCGTTGAAGACCCATTGGTGGCCTTTGGCTGTTATCTGCTCTTTGGTCGGGTTGTTGTCTCTTTGACATATTCCCCATTTCCATTCTCAATTTTATGATATTGAAAAAGGGCATAAGCCATCTACAAATGTATGACAACTTGTATGACCAAATTGTTAAGTCTTCAATTTTTTTTTTAAATCAGTCTATGATTGACTGGTTTTTTAACATTTTAAGGTTCATCATAACAAATGGTAAAAAATGGCTGTATTTACACATCAAAAACTACTCTGAGTACAGACTAACCTGTGCAGTTGGAAAAGTTTTAAGGCCTGGCATCCACTAGATATATAAAATTTAGATGCATTTTGTGTTTCAGAAAGTTAAAATCTTTTTTGGATTTTGATGGGCATTTTTTTTTTCGTTCCTGCAGAAGGTGTAAAAATAAACAAACACCTGAATTGCATTTGATACTGTCCACTCAGTTACACCCTTTAACTCACCTATAGTTGTGTAGATATCTATTGTCTGTCTATTGTCCATGCCAATCAAGGACAATCAATACAGTACAATACAGTTGTTACCTGAGAGGGAGCATCTCAAAGTTGTATCCCAACTTCGTTTATTTTTACACCTGCAGGAACGAAAAAAAATGCCCATCAAAATCTAACAAATATTTTATCTTTCTGAAACACAAAATGCATTTAATTTTTATATATCTAGTGGATGCCAGGCCTTAAAACTTTTCCAACTGCACAGGTTAGTCTGTAATCAGAGTAGTTTTTGAGGTCTAAACACAGCCATTTTTGTCCATTTGTTATGATGAACCTTAATGGATAGTTTATTTTTTCATGAACATGACAAAGTGTCATACCTTTTTTATTCAATCAGACTACTATATGAATGGACTGGTCAGTGTGCTATAGTCTTGAAACACAAGTTTTGAGTCAGCTAGTTGAAAAAAAAATTCAGACTTTTATTTAGTTTGTGAGTTAGTTTCCCCAGTTTACACATCAATAACCTCTAGAATAAAGTGTTTACTCCTATAATGATGCCAGAGTTATCTTTCTTTATACTATGGAAAAATTGAATTATGTTTGAGTTTTGTATATGCTAACATTCAGTTTTGATTTTAAAGAAGATTTATGCTTACATATGTATCAATATTTGTATATATAGTTGGATTCTGTGTAACAGTACATTTTTTTTAATTTGTCAATTTATTATTATACATTGCATTTCTTATTTTTTATTTTAGGAAGCAATTAGAAATGGATTTGTTGGTATGGTAGGAAGGTATGCATAAGTTTGAGAATTTTATTCAATTTGAGATTACCATCTTTTTGTACTAAAATATGACATAGTGCTCTTCAAATGTTATATGTGATATTTTGTGTTCTTGAGTTTTCGCACTTTCTTTACATAATATGAACAAGTTTTTTTTTTTCAAAATGATTTGCATTTATTGACATTGAAAATATGTGTTGAAATATGTGTAAATAACGGTTGCAATTTAGTGAAAAATGAGTTAACAAAGTAAAAACGACTCAAATGAGGAATACTTAGTTAAGTACTTTTTGGGAAACAAAACACACATAGAATCAGTTTGAATCAATATGACCAGATATTGTTTTACTCGTTGAATTTCCATTTCAAGACTTTAAAAGTATATTTTTATCAAAATCAAATATGCATACTTAATATTTAATTCAATATATGATAAAAACTTAAATGGACTTCTACAAAGACTGTAATTATATATTTCTATCTTCATATATGTTTACAACCTTCTCTTGTTACAGGACTCCTTTAGTAAGACTTAACAAAGTTAGTCAAGAAACAGGTAAGTTTATCAACTCGTCTTAGCCATGATTCTTTTTGAGAGTAAGATTGGAAAAGGGTCTGGATAAGGTAAGGGTAATGTTAGCCGAAGGGTTAGGTTAGGGTTACATGAAAATTAGGAAATAGGAGAGCTTTCGGATGGCTTTAACACTATTACCGGTATTACTTTATGAACCCCTGAAATAGGTCTTTTAATAGAACTTAGCTAATTACACATCTTAACATGATTTTTACACTGCCAATCTGATGAGTCAAGCTTTTTCTAACTCATATTTCTAGTATGTTTTATCTTGTGGTGTAACAACAATGTCCAAAGTTAATGGGAGGGTTGAACACTCACAAACATGTTCAACCTCGCCACATTCTTTATATACCCGTCCCTAGCCATGAGCCTTTTATTTTGTTAAAGTCTTTACCTGCTGTCTGCCTTATTTCTTCTTCATTTCTTTTTTTTTAGTTTTAATCAGGCTGGTTCTTTTTCTGTTTTGAACTGTTTCACATTTTGTCATGCTTATTATAGCATACTTTTTTAAGGTATAGGTTTTGCCCATTATTGGCAGCCTTACAGTGCCAAATAATTGTTACTACCAAGTCCTTTGGTCTATGGTTGATAGTTGTCTCATTGGCAATCCGACCACATCTCCTTAATTTTATATAATAAAAAGTAAAACAACTTTGTTAGGAATGAGTAAGGTTGACTAATGCAAGGCAAAATTTATGTCCCTTTCCAACCAATGATTTTGATAAATACCAATAAAATCATTGTTTCAACATACCCTCTTTTTCCAGTGGCAGTCCAATTTTCTAGGTCCTACAGATTTAATATAATAACTACTTTGTTTTTTGTCCTGAATATACATGAAATATTTGCCACTGGGAGTTAAACTAAGAACAATCAATCAAAAGAATATTTTAAATGGAATTTCCTCTGAACATGTTTTGAAGTGGAAAATGGATATGAATTTCCTTTTCGTCCATTACACATGAGGATAGCAAAAGTATTCTGAAATTTAAACCAGAAGACTTATTAATAATAATCTATTTGTTTTGGTAAAACCAAATCCTGTAATCACTGCATGTTAAAAGGATTTGCATTAATTAATTCACATGCTGAGAAATGTGATTTAAGATTCAATTGTTTCTAATTTCACTCCAGATCATATGTTTATCACATTATAATAATTAGTACTTCATGTGTTTTAACAGGTATTAACTGAAATTTAAAACCAATTAGCACAAATGGATCTTTGCAAGGTCTGCATGTCTGACCAGTGATTAAGATTAAATTTTCATGGTCCGACAAGTCCATATGTCCGTATATCTCAGATACTATAAGCAAAGATAACTAAATAAGATTTACAAATAAGCATTAAAAAACTGATTGCAAAAAAGGTAAAAGTAAATATCAAAATGGCATATTTTCACCAAGTGAGTGATTCAAGCTCTTGGGAAACCATTGATCTTTGTTAAGTCACAAAAAGTCTCGATTTGATAACGATTAGTTAAGCAACATGGATTTTTTTCTCCAAAAATGTCTCTTCCTATTGCCAAGTGTGTAAAGTTGAATTATATAGGCCACATATACTCTGAGATGAACAGTTACGGAGCCCGTAATACCTGGATATGGACATGAAGACCTAAGTCTACAATTATACATGTATAATGTATTACAATATCCCCTTGTCAGTATACGTTTTAAACTTTTATTTAAAAATTGTGATATGTTTTTAGCTCACCGTTCCGAAGGAACTGTGAGCTTTTGCCATCACTTGGCGTCTGTCGTCGTCGTCCGTCTGGTGTAAACTATTTCAAACATCTTCTCCTCTGAAACTACTGAACCAATTCCAACCAAACTTAAGCTGAATGATGCTTAGGGTATGTAGAATAAAGTTTGTGTTTTATTTACTGTTTCGTCAAATAACATGGCCACCATGGCTAAAAAAAGAACATAGGGGTAAAATGCAGTTTTTGGCTTATATCTCAAAAACCAAAGCATTTAGAGCAAATCTGACATGGGGTTAAAGTGTTCATTAGGTGAAGTTCTATCAGCCCTGAAATTTTCAGTTGAATCTGATAACCCATTGTTGGGTTGCTGCCACTAAATTGGTAATTTTAAGGAAATTTTGCAGTTTTTGGTTATTATCTTGAATATTATTAATGATAAAGATAAACTGTGAACTATCAAAAATGTTCAGCAAGGTAAGATCTACAAATAAGTTCGTATGATCAAAATTGTCAATTGACCCTTAAGGAGTTATTGCCCTTTAAGGACAATTTTACACAATTTGTTTATCATTGTCCAGATGACGCCTATCAGGCAGGCAAAGGATGTCGACCAAGTTTAATAAAATTGCAGACTCTTTAAAATGTTGTTGTCAGATATAGGTATTCTAATAATTAAAAGTTTTGACTAATACAAAAATAGTAGAGCAATGTTTGATTAGAGAAATCCTACCCCACCCTCCCAAAAAAAACATGTGTCATGCTACTTAAATGGTTATGTACCATGGTAATATCAAAGTATTTCTGAAGAGAAAATTTCATTTAAACTCTAAAAGTGATATTATACAGTACAATCTAATTTTTGAATTCAAATTGCTTGATCATAACCTCCGAAAAGATCTTAGAAAGTTGGAAAATATAATGATCAAAAGTTTTAGCTTGTAAAAAAAATTTAATTCGGAAAACTTAAACATTTAGATCTTATGTTCAGGCTGTGAAATTTTATAATACTGTGGATTCATTTATTTTTCGTGAATACCAATTTTCATGGATTGAGGAAAACTTGTATTTTGGTGAATATTTGATTCTTGGTTCTGCAAAAGTCTGCATGCAAGAATGTAGACAATTTGTACTTCATTGAATATTTTAATTTGTTGTGTACCTATATCTACAAAATCCATGAAAATTGGTTTCCCATGAATAATAATGAATCCACATTAAGTAGAACTGTGTAAGAAAAAAGAAAATCTGTGAAATAAGCTTTACCTGTATTTCAAATTTCTGTATTTTGTAGGTTGTGAAATTTTAGCTAAAGCAGAATTTTGTAATGGTGGAGGGTCAGTGAAGGATAGAGCAGCATTGTTTTTAATCAAAGATGCACAGGAAAAGGGTAAAAATCATAAACAAATAAAGCAATGTTTGTTATGTATTTGAATACTTGTTTACACCAGCTATGATTTTTAGTTTTGCACTCTGACACATCAGTAGAGTCTGGAGAACTGATATTTGCTGCTGTAAAATTTGATACTATTCTCAGTCAAGCACACAGTGTTTAGGAGTATAGCAAAGACTGTCTTGCATGGAGTCGGAACATTGGAAATCTGACGCAGCATGTTGTTCTTAAGTACAATTAAAGCAGTGTATGATGGTATCACAGTAACTTGTTACTGCTAGGATATGCATGTAATATTTGTTGATTGTCTTTAAGCAGCCATAAAAATGATAAATCAGTCAATCCATAAAATAATTCCCCATGAATTCAAGTTCTTTTAAGGTAATTGTTAGAAGTATAATATTTTGTGAACTATATGTGAAATTTTGTAAATATGTGTAAATTGTATTAAATCATACTACATATTCTTGTTACGATTTCAGGACAGTTAAAACCAGGTGGCACAGTAGTTGAAGGAACAGCTGGCAACACAGGAATAGGTCTAGCACACATGTGTTTTGCCATGGATACAAATGTGTCATTTACATGCCAAACAACCAGTCACAAGTAGGTTTTACTCCTCCTGACTCATATATTAAAATGTCAAATTTTTTCACTTTGTGGTTGACAAAAGCATGATTTGACATTTGAATGCAGAGAAGATCAAATTTCTAAGCAAATCCTATATACCCAATCAAAATTACATTTCATTAGAAAAGATTATATCGTTACTTAAACCATATTGAATCTGATATTATATTGATTTTATGAATCAATGTATAAATGTGGTTTAATTTTTTTCTTAAAACTGACATTGTTCATGTAGAAGAACATTTGAGCTTTTATCTGGGACTATTATACTTAGTATTATAGTCCCAGTTTTTATCTTATTTCAAATACATATTCAGAGGCAATCACACCACCTCCCCTTATCTCTATATTAAACAGTAACAAACAATAGACATTATATAGTTATATTTACCCCTAAAATAACCAAATATTACATGTTAAAACCCTGTAATTCAGATTTAACAATGTTCATTAGATGTAAAGTACTAAGGATGATAATGATATAAAGAGTTGGTCAATTATGGTCAATTGCATCTGTTAAAATTATAATATTAATAGCAACAAAACTAACTGATAATTTGTATTCCTAATTGTAGATTATATGTAATATTTGAAAAATGACTTCCTATTTTCATTCAGTAATTTGTATACTACCTTTTTGTTGTCCTTGAATATAGTTAATTACTGAAACTGATATTTTAAGATAAATCTATAATCAGATTGTGTATTATCTGCAGTGGCAGATCCAGGGAGGTTCGGGGTTGGAACCCTTTTTTTGACGATCAAGGCTTTTGAATGGGGACGTATGGTTAGAACCCCCTTTAAAAATGGCTGGATTCGCCCTGATCTGGTCTTTTTATTGATGTGAAATAATGCTAGAATTTTAAAAAGTGACAAATTTGGATGGGATAATTACAAAATCATTCATGAAAGAAGCAACAATGCTATTATTACATCATTGTTAATCTTGTTTGACCTCACATTCTTACTTACTTACTTATCCAATTGATCCAAAATGGGTCAAAAGGCTACCACAAACTTGCTCTGATCTTCCCTGTCTCTTGCCTCACTTACCCTATCATTACCTTGCCCCCAGGGGTAGCAAATTTCTGGTAGCTTGACTGCACATGTTCTCCAGGTGGTACAAGATCAGCAAGGTTTTCACTTTCTTGGTGGTATCCTGTTGTGAGCTACTTTTGTTCCTTTAAATTGGCATTCCCAGAACGAACCCTTGCCATCTAAAAACATGCTCAATCTCATCTATGATGTTCTTACATTTCAAGATGAAGAACAGGAATAAAAGCCCTGTTTATTGATAATTTTCCATGTTTTCTATGTATTGTGTGCGATTTTGTCTCATGTACATTTACTCCATATCCTTTCATTTTCTATTACATTTACTTCTTTTGCAGTAGATTTTTATTGCTTATCTGATTTGGCTGAAAGATTTTGTGAACATTGTTGGCACAGTTGTTCTGGAATCCTTCTACCTTCTGTATGTCACTTTGTATTATTCTCCAACATTCTGATCAATACAGCAGAACTGATTTTATATTGCTGTTGAATAGCTTGTTTATGACCAAAATACAGTATCCAGAGCAAAATTTAGAAAATATTTATTTTCATTTTTCTGTATTTTACTGAAAAACTTTAACCTCAGACTGAATAATAATGTTAACTGTAAAAAAAAACTGAGGTTAAAGTTTTTCAGTCATCAATTACTTAGTCAAACCTTCATGGAATTTGATGATATTTGGACAGAAGCTTGTTATGACCAAAATACAGTATCCAGAGCAAAATTTTGAAAATATTTATTTTGATTTTTCCATATTTTACTGATAAATGGACTTAGTTTTTTTACATTTAACAAATAGATACAGTCTGGGGTTAAAGTTTGTTACACATCAACTACTTTGTCAAACCTTCATAGAATTTTATGAAACTTTTTTTATGATTAAGAGATAATGTCTGAAGCACACTTTTGAAAATATATTTATTTTCAGTATTTTTCTGATAGATGGACTTTTTACAGTTAACATTTACTGACAGTCTGGGATTAAATTATTTTGACATTATAAGTTTGTTAACCTAATTTGTTGTGTACCTATATCTACAAAATCCATGAAAATTGGTTTCCCATGAATAATAATGAATCCACATTAAGTAGAACTGTGTAAGAAAAAAGAAAATCTGTGAAATAAGCTTTACCTGTATTTCAAATTTCTGTATTTTGTAGGTTGTGAAATTTTAGCTAAAGCAGAATTTTGTAATGGTGGAGGGTCAGTGAAGGATAGAGCAGCATTGTTTTTAATCAAAGATGCACAGGAAAAGGGTAAAAATCATAAACAAATAAAGCAATGTTTGTTATGTATTTGAATACTTGTTTACACCAGCTATGATTTTTAGTTTTGCACTCTGACACATCAGTAGAGTCTGGAGAACTGATATTTGCTGCTGTAAAATTTGATACTATTCTCAGTCAAGCACACAGTGTTTAGGAGTAATAGCAAAGACTGTCTTGCATGGAGTCAGAACATTGGAAATCTGACGCAGCATGTTGTTCTTAAGTACAATTAAAGCAGTGTATGATGGTATCACAGTAACTTGTTACTGCTAGGGATATGCATGTAATATTTGTTGATTGTCTTTAAGCAGCCATAAAAATGATAAATCAGTCAATCCATAAAATAATTCCCCATGAATTCAAGTTCTTTTAAGGTAATTGTTAGAAGTATAATATATTTTGTGAACTATATGTGAAATTTTGTAAATATGTGTAAATTGTATTAAATCATACTACATATTCTTGTTACGATTTCAGGACAGTTAAAACCAGGTGGCACAGTAGTTGAAGGAACAGCTGGCAACACAGGAATAGGTCTAGCACACATGTGTTTTGCCATGGGATACAAATGTGTCATTTACATGCCAAACAACCAGTCACAAGTAGGTATTTACTCCTCCTGACTCATATACTAAAATGTCAAATTTTTCACTTTGTGGTTGACAAAAGCATGATTTGACATTTGAATGCAGAGAAGATCAAATTTCTAAGCAAATCCTATATACCCAATCAAAAATTACATTTCATTAGAAAAGATTATATCGTTACTTAAACCATATTGGAATCTGATATTATATTGATTTTATGAATCAATGTATAAATGTGGTTTAATTTTTTTTCTTAAAAACTGACATTGTTCATGTAGAAGAACATTTATTTTTATCTGGGACTATTATACTTAGTATTATAGTCCCAGTTTTTATCTTATTTCCAAATACATATTCAGAGGCAATCACACCACCTCCCCTTATCTCTATATTAAACAGTAACAAATAAATAGACATTATATAGTTATATTTTACCTCCTAAAATAACCAAATATTACATGTTAAAACCCTGTAATTCAGATTTAACAATGTTCATTAGATGTGTAAAGTACTAAGGATGATAATGATATAAAGAGTTGGTCAATTATGGTCAATTGCATCTGTTAAAATTATAATATTAATAGCAACAAAACTAACTGATAATTTGTATTCCCTAATTGTAGATTATATGTAATATTTGAAAAATGACTTCCTATTTTCATTCAGTAATTTGTATACTACCTTTTTTGTTGTCCTTGAATATAGTTAATTACTGAAACTGATACTTTAAGATAAATCTATAATCAGATTGTGTATTATCTGCAGTGGCAGATCCAGGGGGAGGTTCGGGGGGTTGGAACCCCCCTTTTTTTTTTGACGATCAATGCTTTTGAATGGGGACGTATGGTTAGAACCCCCCCTTTTAAAAATGGCTGGATTCGCCCCTGATCTGGTCTTTTTATTGATGTGAAATAATGCTAGAATTTTAAAAAAGTGACAAATTTGGATGGGATAATTACAAAATCATTCATGAAAGAAGCAACAATGCTATTATTACATCATTGTTAATCTTGTTTGACCTCACATTCTTACTTACTTATCCAATTGATTTAAAATGGGTCAAAAGGCTACCACAAACTTGCTCTGATCTTCCCTGTCTCTTGCCTCACTTACCCTATCATGACCTTGCCCCCAGGGGTAGCAAATTTCTGGTAGCTTGACTGCACATGTTCTCCAGGTGGTACAAGATCAGCAAGGTTTTCACTTTCTTGGTGGTATCCTGTTGTGAGCTACTTTTATTCCTTTAAATTGGCATTCCCAGAACGAACCCTTGCCATCTAAAAACATGCTCAATCTCATCTATGATGTTCTTACATTTCAAGATGAAGAACAGGAATAAAAGCCCTGTTTATTGATAATTTTCCATGTTTTCTATGTATTGTGTGCGATTTTGTCTCATGTACATTTACTCCATATCCTTTCATTTTCTATTACATTTACTTCTTTTGCAGTAGATTTTTATTGCTTATCTTATTTGGCTGAAAGATTTTGTGAACATTGTTGGGACAGTTGTTCTGGAATCCTTCTACCTTCTGTATGTCACTTTGTATTATTCTCCAACATTCTGATCAATACAGCAGAACTGATTTTATATTGCTGTTGAATAGCTTGTTTATGACCAAAATACAGTATCCAGAGCAAAATTTAGAAAATATTTATTTTCATTTTCTGTATTTACTGAAAAACTTTAACCTCAGACTGAATAATAATGTTAACTGTAAAAAACTGAGGTTAAAGTTTTCAGTCATCAATTACTTAGTCAAACCTTCATGGAATTTGATGATATTTGGACAGAAGCTTGTTATGACCAAAATACAGTATCCAGAGCAAAATTTTGAAAATATTTATTTTGATTTTTCCATATTTTACTGATAAATGGACTTAGTTTTTTTACATTTAACAAATAGATACAGTCTGGGATTAAAGTTTGTTACACATCAACTACTTTGTCAAACCTTCATAGAATTTTATGAAACTTTTTTTATGATTAAGAGATAATGTCTGAAGCACACTTTTGAAAATATATTTATTTTCAGTATTTTTCTGATAGATGGACTTTTTTTACAGTTAACATTTACTGACAGTCTGGGATTAAATTATTTTGACATTATAAGTTTGTTAACCTTCA
Organism: Mytilus coruscus; assembly: GCA_017311375.1. Taxonomy (NCBI): domain Eukaryota; kingdom Metazoa; phylum Mollusca; class Bivalvia; order Mytilida; family Mytilidae; genus Mytilus; species Mytilus coruscus. The sequence continues at coordinate 8,904,027 of CM029599.1, read as the reverse complement.
TGGATTGTTATGAAACTTGGACAGAAGCTAATCTTCAAGACCAAGAAATAGCATCTAAAGAGAAAGTTTGAATCTTTTTTAACCTGATTCTGTATTTTACTGATAAATGGACTCACTTTTTAAGTCAACATTACACTTTTACACTGACAGCAGCAATCGTAGACGAGTTTCAAATTTTTTTAATATATTCTTAGAAATTTTTGTAAAATGTATCTTTTATGTGAACTTTATTATTTTGAAAGTTTAAAAATGTTTCTAAATCAAAAAACAACTTATGGTATGGAATAAAGGCTGTCTTCATTGAATCTAATATGATATTTAGTGACCTAAATTGCACATTAATTTATGTAACTACATTCTTTGTAGTGCATTTACTATGTAAGGATGTGTAAATATAGATGAAACAGAATTTCGAGAAAAAACTGAACGATATCAAACAAAAAATTTACAATTAACACTTGAGATTGGTGTAATCTTACAAATAAGATTATCCTCATTATAAAAACCATAAGTATTTTATCATTTCATGGAGTTTTAGATTAACTAGGTATCATTTTACAGATATCACATTTTTCATTGTAAGATTTATTTTCCATCACCACTCTCCCATTACAATTTTCATTTTATCATTTTATGGAGCTTTAGATTATCATTAACTTGGTTTCTTTCTACCGATATCATATTTTTCCATCACCCATCTCCCGTTACAATTAGACACTTCCAGAAAATCACTCTACAATTGCACTTACTGTAATCCTGTTTTTGTTTTCTAATTTAAGTGTAATTAGTTCAATAGACCTGTGTAACATCTGAAAACATAAAGATAAGCAAAAATAGTTTTTTTAATTTTCCAACAAATAACAAAGTGAAGACAAGCAGATTTAGTGGGGAGCTTCATATATGATAAAAGCATAGACTTTTTACAAGTATCACTCCAAATGTTGGCGTGCCAGGGGCCTCCCTTTTTCAATATCCTGAATCCGCACCTGGAAGAGGCAGTACCTTGACAACTACATCATAGTTTAACCAACCTGTGTTTTGTGTCTGTACCAAGCCAGGCTATGTATACATGAATAAGAAGATGTGGTATGAGTGCCAATGAGACAACTCTCCATCCAAGTCACAATGTGTAAAAAGTAAACAATTATAGGTTAAAGTACGGCCTTCAACATGGAGCCTTGGCTCACACTGAACAGCAAGCTATAAAGGGCCCCAAAATGACTAGAGTGAAACAATTCAAACAGGAAAACCAACGGTCTGATCTATATAAAAAACAAGAAACACTTATGAACCACATCAACAAACGACAACCACTGATGTTTTCCTTAATTGTTTGTTCTCTGGTATTATATCATTGATTTTCCATCAATTAAGTCTTCCTGTGCAGTACATCACTATAAAGAAGTATTGTATGACCTACATTTCCTTTTTGAGTGAATTGGATTACGCTTTGCTTAAAGGTCCATTGATCTTAGACCAAAGATATTAATACGGATTCATTTATTTTCGTGGGTATCAATATTTGTGGATTGAGGAAAAATTGTAAAATAAAGGATAATTGTTTTCATGGTTTAAACAGTTCTGCAAACAAAACTATAGAAACCATTGAATTTGTGGTTCACTTTTATCTAAAAAAAATCATGAAATTCAGAACCCAACTAACACTAAATCTGTTGGATGTGTACTAATTGAGTCTTGGAGAACATGATTTATTATTAGTTGTTATTGCCTTTGAACTAGCTTTCAGTAACTGTGAGTACTCTTAGATCAGAACTTTGTATCTTTTGTCTTTATGTTAGTTATTTCTTTTTGTTCAAAGTGCAAATCTGATGAGTCAAAACATATTCAACTTATTTTTACAGTTAAATCTTAAGTTTTGTTGTTGTACCACTGTCCCAGGTTGGGAAAGGATTGAGTGCTCACAGACATGGTTGGCCCCCTCACTTCTATGTGTAATTGTGAGGAGCAGTTGAGTGGTTGTGGTTTGTTTCTGTCTTTGGTGTTTTGCTTATTGTTGAAGGCCATACTGTGACCTATTGTTGCTTAAATACGCTTCATTGGAACTCTGTTTGATAGTTTTCTCATTGGCAAGCATACCACATCTCCTTATTTTAAATTAAACCTACCACATTCTTTATGTGCCTTTGATTAAACTCTGCCCTTGGTCTAGATCTCTACTGCAAAAAAATGGCTTGATAGATGCAGCAAAACAAAACAAAATCTGCCTATTGAAAATCATAATTATACCCCCGCTCCATGAGTTTTTTCTTTGTTTTGTGGTGTAGTCTAAATCAGGCCCTCAGTTTTCTATTTTGTATTGTTTCATATTTTGTCATCCTGGGACCTTTTATAGCTTACTATACAGTATATAGTTTTAAATAATGTGTTTTTTTCTAGGAGAAAATAGAAATGTTAAAATTGCTTGGTGCAGATGTACGACCAGTTCCAGTTGTACCATGGACAGACCCAGACAATTACAATCATCAGGTATGTGTGATTTTATCAAGTTTAGCAATTACAATGGTCTCCCTTGTTTAGTAATACCTTTACAAAAGAGACACTTCTGTTTCACCAGCCTGTCATCTTTTGTGGGGATGGCAGGGGCACATGGTTATTTTTTTCTGAAGATGAACAATTTTTTCAACTTCATAAAAACAAACTGCTGTTATGTGGGAAGTTTCTGTGAAGAGTTTATTATAGCTAATCTCGCGATGGTCTTTGCCCTATGAGGCTAGATCAATCATAAATATGACAATTATCATAGCAATTTTATTGCGATTCAGTTTCTCACATAGTCCAATTATAAGGTCACACATTTCTTTGCTTAATAAGTGGTTTTAAAAAGAGGGCTATTTTTGATTAATTGGTTTTAGTTGTGGTTATGACCTTTTTGGAGGACTTATAGAATACTGTTATAACATAAAGTTCTTTCTCTGTTTGAGGAGTGAAGACCTTAAAAGTACACATTTGTTTATGAATAAAGGGAGGTGTGTGGTACATATCAAAGAGACAGCAACCTAATGACACAAACAAACCATAAAAAATCAACATTTTTTGCCCCCGCTGCTAGGCAAAGCAGGCATTAAGTGTTACCCTTGTCCGTTTGTATGTCTGTACGTCCGTACATGTACGTCCCAAAATTGGTTTCCGTTCTCTAACTTTAGTTTGCCTTAGCCAAATGTTATGAAACTTATACAAAAGCTTATAGCCATAAAACACAGATCAAGTTCGAATTTGGGTGGTGTCACTTTTACAGATCTCTAGTTATGTCCCTTTATAACGTAATATGCAAGCGGGGGTATCATCTGTGTCCCATGGACGCATTCTCCATTTATTTTTTTTTATTCAAGATTATCATTGGTTCTGCAAGCTAGTGGGAGCTTCTCATTCCCAAGGCAATGTCAATGACATTCGGCTTATGACGTCATCCCATTGTCACTCTACTGGACTGAGAAAAAAACATCTCAGTCAAGAAGCTTGGAATGAAAAATTATCACGCAGAAAGATCAAAGGCAAATCTGAGAAATAGTTAAATAAAAAAAAATCAAGGGTCTGATGATTTTTGTTTTGATAAGTCATGTGTTTGGTTTACACCGCTTTAATTACAAAAGAATACTGTAAATTCAGAAATTATTGCTAGGTTTTTAATGCGAATATTGCGACTAGTTGAGTATCACAACAATAAAAACTTGCATTCTGATATCTGACACATGTATCTATATGCAGCCCTGAAATCGCAATAAATAATCTCAAATTTTGGTTTATCATGTCAAAATCAAAATGATAAATGTTTACAATAATTTCTTAATTTTTTTCAACAGTCATTTGACAGTTCACTTAAGAAAGGTTTCTATTTTAAACATGGTTTAATTTAGATTGGTTTCTCTGATCTTGAGTTTGCATGATCAGTGAGATCACTTTTTTGATCTTTCCTTGTCACTACTGTCAACTTTGAAATCTTGAAAATATCATGTTTTTTTACATTATATTATCAAGAGTGTTTATTTAACTATGTTTTTATTGGTCATCAATTTTAGTCATTTAAGTTTTTTTATTGTGTTGAAAGGCTAAAAGATTTGCTGAGAGTATAGAGAATGCTGTTTGGACCAATCAGTTTGATAACACAGCAAACAAAAGGGCTCATATAGAAACGACTGGCCCTGAAATCTGGCAAGAAACAGGTAGGTAGAACAGAAGGTACATTTAAATTGTTTGTTGGTTTGCTTCTTTTTTTAAACTCTGGAAAATATGTAGGCCATATTAGGGTTTTGACCACCATTTCTATGTTCACAGAACATGAATTTGTGATACTGTGAGGAGGTCTGTCAACTGTTGGGTTTTTTTTCAGGTTTATTTTTTTTTTTTTTCTAAGAAAGTTAGAAAAACCAAAATTAAAGTATTTTGGTAACAACATTTTTTATTTCAAATGCTGTATTATGTCTCCCAGATCCCTTTTTAAGGTACGAAAGATATTTTTTGTCCTATCCATCAAGTAGTTTCTATATCACATGCTATTTGAGTTTTGAGTTTGTAAATGCTAAATCTGCCTGATGTACAAGAAACATACTTTTAGATTAAATATGATTTTTCAGGTGGTAAAGTGAATGCTGTTGTCTTTGGTACAGGAACTGGAGGAACATTGGGAGGTAAGCTATACATTTGTTGTTGATAATGTCTGTTAATGGTTGATGATGTCTGTTAATGATTGACAATGTCTGTTAATGGTTGATAATGTCTGTTAATGGTTGATAATGTCTGCTAATGGATGATAATGTTGTTCACGGTTGATAATGTATGTTTCTAGCTGACAATGTGGGTTAATGGTTGATAAATTCTGTTAATGGTTGCTAATATAAATAAGAAGATGTGGTATGAGTGCCAATGAGACAACTTTCCATCCAATTCACAATATGTAAAAAGTAAACAATTATAGGTCAAAGTACGGCCTTCAACACGGAGCCTTGGCTGACACCAAACAGCAAGCAATGTTTGTTTGATAGTTGATAATGTATGTCAATGGTTGATAATGTTTGTTAATGGTTGGTAATGCTTGTTAATGGTTGATAATGTCAGTTATAGTTGATAATGTCTGGTAATGTTTGGTAATGTCTGTTAATGGTTGATAATGTCTGTAAATGGTTGACAATGTATTTTGACTTTTGATAATGTTAGTAAATAGTTGATTAGTATAGATTATCAGGTATTCTACACATTGATATCGTAAAATATCAGCTGCCAGCCATAATGTGAACCATTTTGGCAGCGAGTGTACCGAAAGAGCTCAAAAGCTTCAAATTGTGTTGAACGACTGATATTTTACAATATCTATACACTGAAAACCTGATAATTTGTTTGTTATGCTATTTTTGGTCTTTTTTTCCCTCCCTTTGACAGTTTTACTCTTAACAAAAGTAAGCTTTATTAAGTCTCCTTTATACTGCTGAAAAATTGTAAAAGATCATATCAATGAAAGGCACATGATTGGAATAATTACAGCATTTTACCTATCTCCTAGGTGTTGGGACTTACTTGAAAGAGAAGAACCCAAAAGTACAAGTATATCTAGCTGACCCACAGGTAAGTTCAGTTTTCATTTCACAAAAAAATTTACTACTTTTCTTATGAACGTTGTTATCAAAGTTATCCAACAGTATTGTTCAGAAATAAAACGTTACTTTATTGGTTGCAATGAGGGACCTCAGTGGCCGAGTGGTCTAAGTAGTGTCTAAGTAGTTCATCTACAATATCACCAGTCTGTCAACAATGAGGTTGTGAGTTCCAACTCCGCACTTGGCAGGTGCTTTAGACTCTCTCTCCCTGCTCTCTGGTTTCCTTCAGTACTACTGAACAAAATTACTTTGCATTTGGTCAGGAACTTCCTACCTTGCTTTTTTATGGTCAAGCATGAAATTAGTTGTTGCTAGGATTTTCTGTTTGCTAACAGATGGATGAAAAATCTAAATATTAAGTATTATTAAAAAATGTATTGTTATAATTGTCTACTGAAATATTTTTTCTTTTATGGAAAAGAAGAGATATTGTATGTTTTCTATGAATTTTTTTTTTGTTACATCTGTTAAAAATGAACAATATTCAAGCCAAGTCCCTTGATGGAGTGAGCTTATTTCTTAAACTTGTCAGAGTTATTCCTCTTTGTTTACATGTTATTAATGAATTATGCTGTGTGATGTTGTCACAAACTTTCTTATTATATACAAACTGGTCACCATTTTGAAGCACCATCAATTCAGAGTAAACAATGGACAAATCCAATGAAATTAAACCAGAATGACTATTTAGATACATGTATGTTATATTAGTTCACATTTATTGTAAATGTATGAATAAGAATATTTTTTAAGAATAAGAATATTTTAATGAATCCAATTAAAGGGCCCGTTTCTGAGCATATACATATATATATAGTATTAATTATACAGTAATTTTAAGATATATTACATTGATTATAAATGAATAAATAACTATACTCCATCCCAGATGGTGTTTGAAAATAAATAAAATTTCAACAAGCAAAAAAAATGAAAAAATAAACATTTATTACAGATGTATAATTTCTTGTATTTCACTGAATCTTAAAGCAATTGACTCTACTTTTTCCCCCTCTGTATCATGGCACATTTTTAAACAAAAGGAAACTGTACTAAATCAATTGCATTAATATTGCTTTTAAACTTTCAAAAACCTCTGAATGTTGAAACTTCAAGGTGGTATTTGTTTACTTCAGTTGCAACTTATTTAAAGCGTATGAAATATAATGCCTACTGTTCTTTCAATCAAAAGTTTGTGCTAAGATGCAGAGTATTTTAATATTTCAGCACGAACTGATAATATTTAATTATCTATACATGGATCAAATTCGTTAAAACAACATTCTTGATGACCTTGGATGTTTTTTTCTACAATGCAAATGAGCATTATCTTTGCAATACAGTGAAAATCAATTGCAGAAAATATGTATATATAACTCAAATTATATATTGGGTTAAAATAAGGTGATATTTTGATTTATCTCACATATGACAGACCCAAAGGGAGAGACTTTTAATTTTCAAAGGAAAAAGAGCCCCCCCCCCCCTCTATAGAACTGGTGTGTTGGCAGCTATGTGGAGGGTTTAGAATTTAAAAAAAGCTCTGAGGTAGTTGAACTATTTATGGTTCTAGTCCCATTTATAATCTCCTATGTATTTGTAACTAAAAGTGTTCAAACTCCTATTAAGATAATTATTGAATGAATTATGTGAAATCCTATGCAATTATTTCTTTGTGTAGTTTTATCACATTATCTGGAGATTTGAGTCCTGGATATGCTAATTTCAACATTTGAGCCTGGGTCAGCAAGCTCTTGAAATCTCAGTTTCAGACTTTATGCTTGATTGATAGGTAAAAAAATATCATGCATTTGGGTGTGGTTTGATATGAGCATGAGGGAACACAAGATTAAGACGAGACTGTGACTCAGACTTTGTACTTTCCAATCTTCAGAATTTTATATGTCTGTACATAGTAAATTAAGGGATAAAATACAAATTGTTGTGTATTACCATTCATTAAAATTCACAAAAATTAGTACCTCTAAGTGTTTTCTCACTATTAAATGATATGTTTTCTTCTAATCTTATATTCACAGTGGTCATAAATTAGTTGCAACATAAAATTTACTTAATGTTTTTCAAAGATATATCTTTTTTTCAAAACATAGTCTTGTTTATTTTTTAAGAAATTTTACTTTTAAACTCATAAATGTCTTCAGTATCATAATATATATGATGCTAAAATACTTTTATGATATATCATTGTAAAGAAATGTTGATTTGCAACATGTGTAGAAATGTATTTGAAAATTTCTTTTCTTATAGATCTTCAACACATGCTGATCTTTGGTAAGAAAATGTACTTTCAAATACATGTAAAAACACAAAAATTAACTTCACCCCAAAGACATTTGTCTCTGAAAAAAATTGTTTTTATATACCTTACTACATATTAAGATTAAGGTATATAGGTGGGTTTTTTCAGAGACAAATGCCTGTGCTTCTCCCTCCCCTATATAAATAAGTTAAATATCTATATTGAGTATTCAAATTGACCTTAAACCCAAATTTTCTGTAAAATTGTGAGTTGTAGAATTATTTTCAATTCATCAAAAGAAATAAGCTGACATTTCTATGTTAAGCACTGAAGACTATAATGAAATCAAATATGAAATATTTCATCATAGGTTTTTTTTATAAAAGTGTTTTGAAGGTATATAAAGCTCAGAAAAAAACTGTTCAAGTTCGAGTTCATTTACATTCATTGTTTATGGAGACAAATTAGGGAGGAAGTATACCCTACATAAAGGAGGGTCTAGATTGGAGGTCCTTTATATCTGTATTCTTAAATTTTTACATCATTTTTCTCTATTCTTTATATTTTTTGCCCATTATTCTCTATTCTTTAATTTTAGCAACCCGTTATTTTGTATTCTTTATTTATTTGCCCTTTTTATATCTCTATTTTTTATTTTTTGGTCCATTTTTCTGTAAATTTGGCCCATTATTCTTTAAACCCCATCCAGACCCTCATAAAGTCATGAACCTTGTGAGTGGTTGATTTAGATCATATTTTCTTATTTTTTGGTGATTAGGAGAATTTGGTGTTGGTGACAGATCTTTCATGGTTTGTTTGATTAATTCACAACTTTTCTTGATTGTTTGATTAATTTGTTGTGTTTAATGCCATTTCAGTACTCTTAGCTATATCAGAGGGGAGGGGGCAGTTTTATTGGTGGAGGAAGCTGGTGTAACTAGAAACCATATCAACCATCGACAGAAATTTTTTTATAGCCTCCTGATGATTTAGAGCTTTTGCACATTGTATATCAACCCATCTATTGTTTAAGGCTGTATGTATTCTCCAGATGTCAGTCCAGGGGTTCATATTAGTGTGGATCCGAGGTCCTGGACCTGTCTTTTCTAGGAGGGGGCTTTTCATTTTTGAATTACAGAAGTCAAGGACCTACCATTCTTTACACAGATGCTTTATACAGAACCATTGAATTTTTTATGGAGGACCTTTCACTGAAAGTTTCAAATGGTCCTGGACCTTTCATTATTCAAAGAAAATTTGAACCCCTGCAGTCTCATTGACATAATTATCCCACATCTATCTTTTGTTTATGTATAAAAATATTTTACTCCACTGTGTGCCTTATGGAAAACACCCAGGTGCTGTAATGTGGTTTTCTAGGTAGGATCAATTAAATAACACTCAACATTTTATAGGAGGATGGCTTACTGTTCAAGATCACTTCAGTTAATCTCAAGTCTTATGTTGGATTTGTGTTGCCCAATCTTTAGTTTTCTGTTAAGTATTTTATGGATAATCATTTATCTTTTAATCTTAATCCCTATGGTATCCACTGACTTTTTAACATTTCAATCCCTTTTCAGTGCTTTTGAGGTATTTCCTGTGAGGCATGATTAAGAAGTCTTCTTGAAATCTTAAATTTAATGTAAATAACATAAGAAAACAAATATTATTATTATTTTATATGACTGTTAACCTCAGACATAATTTACCAGACAGTGTACTTTTAATACTTTTAATACACATATTTTCGCTTTTGAGGTGGTACTATGACTGACCTAGTTTTGCACTGTTAGAAGAAATTAAATTTGCAAATCAATCACTTTCCGTCAGTGACATTTCTCACTAAGGAAAAGTTTATGGGAAAATACATTTATTTCCTTAAATGATAGACAAACTCATAATTTGTATATGGCCATAGGCCTACTGTACTGGCTTTTATTACTCACAATTAGTTGTTTTTGTATCACATGATCTGACGATCACATGTTCATTTGTCTGTCATCCTTTATAGACACAATAGACACTTTGCTCAGTATTGGGTCATGACAAAATGGGTCAGAGTTCAAGGTCACATATAGGGTGTAATGCATAAGGCTTGTACTGTAGACATGACTAACCTTGAATTTGTTTATTTTCATCAAATGTAGTTAAATCCTCGATGTTAAACAAACTTGATACAATATGTAACTAAGGTACAGACAGCCCCCTAAAAACAGAAGACAAAAAATAATTTATAGGTAAAATTACAGCCAATTTTTTGTCAAAATATGGTCGTAGACTAACTCCATATTCTGAGGAGCGCCTCCTAACATGAAATCCTGGATCCTGAATTGTCATGAGTGACTAATATGGAAATATGTTTCAGCAAGATATGTGAAATTAAACACAACATTAAGCAAGGTGGAGCTAAGATTTACTTCATACTTTTTCCACTTTACACACTTGATTTTGATTTGTTATATTATGAATAAAAGTAAAAATATTCAATTTAATGCAGATAAATATCTAATTAAAACATTTATTAAATTATGGAAAATAAAGGAAATAAATGTATTCTTCAAATTTCAAAACAGTTCATGCCCTATACTGAAGATAAGGACCACTTAAAGCCAAATATCTGGCAACAGGAATAAATATGGGGGGAGGATGCAACTTAGTCAAAAGGAAACTTGCTTAAATTGTTTCACATTTTTTCATATCGGGCCTTTTATATCCAACTATACTTTATGGGTTTTTCTCATTGTGAAGGCTCTACAGTGACTTATAGTTGCTAGCTTCTATGTCTTTTGAACTCTGGTTGAAAGTTGTCTCATTGGCAATCATACTGCATCTCCTTATTTTTATATTGTTGTTGGTTTCTGTATTCCATGATTGTTTTCATTACATGGTATTAGCTTAAATTAGGCAGGCAGTTTCAGTTTTGAATTTTTTCACATTTATTTTTATCCTGGGTCCTATAGCTTACTGTAAAGTACCGGTTTTGTTGATTGTTTATTGCTACAATGACCTGTATGTCCTTTATTCTTTGGCTAATATTTGTCTAATTGGCAACTATGCAACATCTTCTTATTTTATATTTAGAAATGATCAAAATGTCATTGAAAACTCTTCTTGATGGAGCTTGAATCTTAGCTTGTATCAAAAATTATCTAAATTTATAATTTGTCTAGAGTAGGGTTAGTGTTGGACTTCTCACTGGATTTGTACTTGGGTAGTTTTTGGTAGGGTTAGTGTTGGACTTCTCACTGGATTTGTACTTGGGTAGTTTTTGGTAGGGTTAGTGTTGGACTTCTCACTAGATTTGTACTTGGGTAGTTTTTGGTTGGGTTAGTGTTACCAGGTTACTGGATTTGTACTTGCCCAGTTTTTGGCTGTGTTAGTGTTGATCAATCTTTATTTTTCTTTGTCACAAAATTTAACCAAACTTGGCCACAATCATTATTGGGGTATCTAGTTTAAAAAATTTGTCTGATGACCCCGCCTGCCAACCAAGATGGCTGACATGGCTAAATTTGAACATAGGGGTAAAATGCAAGTTTTATCTATTATTTTGAAAACCTTTTTAAATAGAGAAAATCGTCACAATGTTAAGCTCTACCAATTGTCCAATATACATCAGACGACTTTTTATAGGAGTTATTGCCCTTAAATGACAAATTTTACCATTTTTTTTCATTTTTGCCTTTTATCTTGAAAACTATAAAAGAAAGAGAGAAACTTTAAACTGCAAAAATGATCAGCAAGACTAGATCTACAAATAAGTCTGCTTGGTCGAAATTGTCAGTCTACTCCTTATTAGAGTTATTGACCTTTGATGACGATTTTTACCAGTTTTTTGGTTTTTTTTGTCTTATATCTTAAAAATTATAATAGATAGATTTTAACTTAAATAATCAAAAATGATCAGCAAGACAAGATCTACAATTAAAATAATATGGAGGAAATGGTCCAACATCTCCTTATTGGAGTTATTACCCTTTAATGATGATTTTTACCTTTTTTTTTGGCATTTTGCCTTATATAATAAAAATTAGAGGAGATAAATAGATACTTTAAATCCCAAAAATGATCAGCAAGGCAAGATCTACTAACAAGTCAAATTTTGCCGATATAGTTAGTAGACTGTTATTTTATAGGAGTGATTGCCCTTAAATGAGGATTTTTTTTACCCTCTTTTGTGTTTTGAGCAAAAATTAAAGAAGATAGAGAGAAACTGAACAGACTAAATGATCAGCAATACAAGATCAACAAAACAGAGATTTTTGTCCTGAATTCTATTCTCGTCTACAATGTTGGAGAGTGTCCTTTTTTTATTATGTACATAGACCAAGGTGAGCGACACAGGCTCTTTAGAGCCTCTAGTTTGTTTATTGCATTGTCATTTTTTTCTTTGACTTATTGGTTTTGAATGTCTGCTTGGTATCTTCCACCTCTGTTTTTTTTTTTTATGAAAACTGAGAATTAAGGAAAATATTTATAATTAATCATGGCCATTGCCTTTGTAATTATTAGAACTAGAAGCTGTAAGTGATCAATACCATTTATGGAAGGTGTGAATCAACTATCCTCCATAACCTTATTTGGGCATTACCTTTTGTGTCTTAGTGTGAACTAATTTACTGATATTGATCAAAGTATGCTCATTATATCTCTGATGCTGTTAAACCACCAACAAAAGACATACAAAATTTATTGGCAACCTTTGAATAATTCATATTTGATTAGCTCTGAGACTTGCATATTGCTTTTTGTATCTTTCTTCATATTTATCCTATAAATGCTAATTTTACAAATAAGCCTCTCAGGACCCATTTTGGAGGTTATGTTTTTCCTGTGAGAATAACAAGCTAAATGTGCTGCAGTCATTATTTTCATACCATTCTACTCAACAATGTGAATGAATTATTCAATACATTGCTTCATAAATAGTTTATTGCCTTAAATCAATTAGAAAATATAAACAACTTTGATCTTTATTTCTCAAATAAGGAACATTTTTCCATTATAAGTGTTAACTGTTCATTGGATCCAGTGGGTACCGGGGGTAGAAACCCCCTTTGTTTTTTCGATTTTTTGATTTTTGATTAATTATGTGAATGTTTTATAGTGTTCAAGGGGATTAGAACCACACCCCCTTTTTCAAAATGACTGGATCCACGCCTGCTGTTTTTAAACTTAATTCTGTAAAAAAAATGATAGTATTTTTCTTTGATTGTATATGGATCCTGCACACAAATTTTGGAGAGCATATTGAAGTCTTTTGTTCATGATATGTTCATGTTGATTTATATAGATATATACATATAAGTGTTGTTTAATATGTAATTGAGTTTTTATGTTTATCTAATGTCCATTCACTCCATTTTGAAATTTTTGTTACAATCCTTTAATTTTGGATTAAAAACCAATAAAATATTTGTTTTCATATTTAAATTCTTAGTGTTGAATTTTTTAAAGCTGTTTTCTCATGCTTGCAACTTATATGAAGGAAAAATCCTCGGCCCAAAAGTCATTGGTCTTTGATTTTTGTTTCATACATATAGGTGTTGATCCTAAAAATAGAAGTTCTATATGTTACACTTTTTTATTTAATTTTAGGAACAATTCATACTTCAGACCTATTTTATATATGCCTACAGACAAGGTTTATCATTTATGAGAAAATACTTTTTAATGGGAAAACCTGTTTGATAGTATCTATGACAACATTTACTAAAGAATTTGACCAACTTTTTTTGAAGTATTACAAGTGTAAACTTCAAATATGTCATTCTACTTGAATATGATTTAACTTATTACTAAAAAGACTGGATGTTATATATATCAGGGAAATAAGATTAAGTAGCAATTGAAATGAAATAAAACTTCAATTTCCCAGTATGATATAAGTATTTTTAGCATAGATATGAGTTGTTTTTGATATGTTTTATTAAGGTCTTATATAACTTCTCAATAAATAGCTTTGATGGCTGTGGAATTCACCACAGGAGAATATGTAATGTGGTTTTTATACTGTTTTGATCACAGATGTGGATATTAAGTAGTGCATAAAGTGCAAGCTGTTTTATAATTGTCTTGTGTGTAAAAAGTGACACTGCTAAAATTCTGAACTATAGTTCTGACACTGTCTAAAGAAATAGGGCTATAAAAAAATCCTATTTGGCCCTAAAAATCAAAGTATGCTATCTTCTACCAAATAAGCAACTTTGTCGTAAAATATATGTGTTTCAAAAAATCATACCTTTATTATACTTGGTGCTTACTCACAAACTAACCTAAAAGTCGTTCAGACTTTTATTCAGTTCATGAGTTAATTGGACCCAATTTACACATCCATGACCTCCAGAAAAAAATAAGTTTAATCCTTTTATAAATCCTTTGTGAACTTACTCTTCTAATTGCTTCAAACTTCTTCTATATATATATATAAAAATCTTTTTTTCTATGCTGCAACCACTCTGTTGTTAGGCCAAATAGTGTTTTCCATGGGTGCCATTCTTTAAGATTCAATGTCTGCTGCTTGTTAAAATTCCTTGTAGTAAAATATTATGGGAGGAGGAGGTTAATTCAGTCTACTCATATTAGGTATCTTGTAGATTTCAAAAATATTGATAATGGCTGATTATCTGGTGTTATATTTTTTTGTATAACATCAGAAAGTACTAATACATAGTTTTAAAATTGCATTTTTGACAAATAAAATCTCCAACTATTCAGCACAGAGATAATTATTCGTGTAAAGTGGTGCTAGACCAATTATTATACCCCAAAAATAATATCAAACGGTGGGACAAAACTGATTTAAATAAAGTCCAGATGTTGAACACTAGAAATTGTTTGATTTTTCCTTTGTTGTCTCATTGGTGTATACTCCACATCTCATTTGTAGAGGTATCTAAAAGATAGCAAAAAATGTGCAATTGAAGAAAACTCATTAACTTAGTTCTCTTTTTGCCTGATAAGAAATTCTCCTCTGTGAATAGTTTCAAAGGCTTGTGAAAATATTAATTCATCTGAATTTTATCTCTGGTGAAACTTTCAAGTCTGATGTAAATGTATGATATTTGCATTAATTTTCAAATTTGAATCTTAAATTAAGTTTTTATAGCAGTTACATTGTTTAGAATGAAAAATGATATAATTCTAATCTTACAAATGATAAAAATCTAGTTACATCTGATGAATTCACAAAATTTTATTTGTTTTTTCTCAAGAGTTACTTACACCACATGTGCCAAGTTTAAAAATTCCATTGAAAGATCTTATTTTATACAAGATTATAATACTGACCACTGATTCTTGCAGTTACATTGGATGAGTTTCTGTTCTTATTATAAATAAACGGATGTTCAATCTGACATGCAAAACCGCATTGTTGGTCTCTTGGTAGCTCGCTTGCCTTGAGTGCAGCAGGTTGTGGGTTGGACCCGCTGGGACTAACCAAGGACTTGAAAATCAATATTTGCTGCTTCCCTACATGTCACTTTCAGAAGTTTACCATAGGACATACTACAAAAAAGAAATAACAATTGTCAATATATAGACTTTTCCTATCTTACAACAGAATAAGTTACAAAAAGAAGAACCACATGTATGCGCTGATCTCTAATCAGATCATAAACCTTCAATGGGTGTTGTAAATGATTTTGTGACGTATTATGGGTCTGTCATGGTTAATTACTTTTATTGAATAGGAATTTACAATTGATAAATCTTTTACTAAAACAATATCTCAGAAATTGAAAACTAAGAGTCTTTTGTTTAAGTTACCAGAGTCAGTGCTTGCTTCTTCTGTTGGTTTTTTTTGGTTGAAAAGATTGTTCCTAAAGTGGACAATTTTCATAGAAGAAAATGGAAATGTACATTTTTAAAAGAGGAGCCAATTCAAGGCTTTGCAAAATGACAGCAGCAGATCTAGAATAGAAAGTCTCAATTGTTTTTGAATAGCAGCAATGTACTTGTACTAATTTAAATACTAATTTATAAAATTGAGAATGGAAATGGGGAATATGTCAAAGAGACAACAACCCGACCAAAGAGCAGAATGTACTAATTTAAATACTAATTTAAGTACTTGTCTGTCCTTGAATTTACAATTATGAATATTTTCCATGCACACATGTAGGAGCTGATCTACAGTAGTTCAATCTATATTCTCTGACCTAGCTTTGGTTATCTGTCCCCAGCTTTGGTTATCTGACCTAGCTTTGGTTATCTGTCCCCAGCTTTGGTTATCTGTCCCCAGCTTTGGTTATCTGTCCCCAGCTTTGGTTATCTGTCCCCAGCTTTGGTTATCTGTCCCCAGCATATTTTGTAATTCTGTGTAGTACTTTGGACTGAGTTACCGGTACATAATTTTTTTTTTTTCAATAATTATGTTGATACCTAGTCAGTCAATTTTCAAAGGTGAGGGTTATTTTTGCTGATGTATAAAACTTAATTACTGCATTGGTTTTCTAAATAAATCAATACACTGAACAGAATCTTCAAACTTTTATCTATTTTACTTATGAGGTACTGTACTTATAGATGATGGAGTTCAAATTTGCTTTCAATAATGAAAGGTCCAGGGCCATTTGAATATTCAAGTGAAAAATCCTCCTTAATAAAGTGTCAAAGGTCCTGTTTAAAGCATGTGAGGTCTTTGACCTTTGTAATTCAAAAATAAAGGACACTCCCAGAAAAGACCTCAGATCCATACTAATTTAACCCCTGTTGATGTTGTTGGAAAACTTTTATATTAAGAAAAGTGATGTGTCTATACATCAATGATACAGCAACCCAACAACAAAAATAACTAAAAGACAATTAGAGAGCAACACAGTCTTAAACAATACAGGTGTCTATAGTAGAAAATTGGCAAGCTCTAAATCCTGAAGAATCTATGAAAGTTGTGAATATATTCAATAGTGGATGACAGTAGAGAACAGAAAATCAACCTCAAGTACATGCTCATTCAAAAAAGATTTGAAAAATTACTTGTTGGAACATAAAGAAGCTGTGTAATTTGATATGCATAATAATTTTCTCACTAACTTAAACTTTAAATATTGTTAAGGTAATACGAATGATGCCAGTACTATATGAATTCAAAATTTTTACCTATTTTGACAATTGTGTTTTTCATAACAGTTTCTTATTTGATTTTTCTTATATGTGTGTGTTAGTTTGATTATTTTGTAAATTGTTTGTTTGTTATATTTCATTGCGTTTCATGAGGGCCTTAGGGAAGATTAGTGTTATAGCTAACTGTGTAACCCTCTTTAAATAAAGAATTATTATTATTATTATTATTATTAGTAACTATAAAAGATCTGCCATATTAATATAAAATTCTTCAAATAACAAAAACACATACAGACATGACAAAGACACATAAAGACATGACAAAGACACATAAAGACATGACAAAAACACATAAAGACATGACAAAAACACATAAAGACATGACAAAAACACATACAGACATGACAAAGACACATAAAGACATGACAAAAACACATACAGACATGACAAAAACACATAAAGACATGACAAAAACACATACAGACATGACAAAAACACATACAGACAAGACAAAGACACATAAAGACATGACAAAGACACATAAAGACATGACAAAAAAACATAAAGACATGACAAAGACACATAAAGACATGACAAAGACAACTACTGACAAGATTCTTGACTAAGCTATATTTCTAAGTAAAGCATTGAAATTCAGCAAAAACAGCTGTGGGTTTTGATTTGATTTGATTTTTTGATTTTTTGGTGTTTTAACGCCACTTTTAAGCACCGCTTTTGGGCTATTTCGTGGCGGCCAGTTTTTATTGGTGGAGGAAGCCGGAGTGCCGGAGAAAACCACCGACCTTGATAGGAAAACTGACAATCCTAGTCAATTAAGATTGAGTCGAGTGCACCCGCACGAGCGGGGTTCGAACTCACAACATCAGTGTTGACTGGCTAGTGATTACAGTAGTAACTACTTAGACCACTCGGCCACCGAGGCCCCCTGTGGGTTTTGAAGCTCAATTTTTAAATTGAACAGTCTAAATGGTGGTATAGTCATGCTTTTTCTATCTCTAAAGGATACTAGTATTGTTTAATTCTCAATGATCATAGAAGCTTTATAAGTAAAAGCAGTATATCCAATTTCCGAATAGTAAGTTGTTTCATTCACAAGGTTAAAATCTGAAAGTTTAATCAAGTGGAATTTAAATATTAAAATGTATAAACAATATACTTAAAATGAATTAGATTTTTCTGTTTTCTCATAACCTATAACATACCTGGCCATTTATTACATTTATATGTTTATCAATTTGGTCTTTTTCAACAATATGCAATTATATAAATAATATACCCTGTCATCTACAAATACGCCTCAAAAAGAAAAATGTCTATCAATTAAGGCTATTTTACTGAAAACATGGTATAATTATATAGTATGTATGATATTATACAGCAATCAACTGGCCATTACTGTTTTTGACATCCGATATTTTCAGAGTTATTAATTACTAGTTTCATATAGGAATTAATAGAACATTGGTATAAACAAATCAATATCGTATTGTATTTCATTGATACTAGGTGAAAAGGGTGTGGAAAAGCTTCAGAATTATTAATCATAAAATTGTATTTAAATAATAATAAGAAGCTATAGGCCATATTCATAAAAAAAAAAACTTACATGTAAAATGGGTGAAGTTCATTTAAAGAGAATAATTAACTTAGTTCTTTTGAAGGTCACGGTGCAATTAATATTTGAAAGTTTAATGATTTTGTTTAATGTAAATTAGTCCCATTTTTATGGCAAATTTGATATGACAATTTCCTGGTATATGAAACCATAAGTGTGACAGGTGTATCTACTGGGATGAAACGTACTGAATGGTAAAGAATATCATTGTAACTCATACATAGTTTATTAAACTATAATTATGATATAATCAAGTATAAATGATATTGTTAAAAAAGTCCTACACTATCTATTCATTATTAAGTCACGCTTTTTAAAGAAAATTAACATTTAGATGACTGTGAACAATTAAATATCAATTCAATGGCTTGATTCAGACTTTTTCTACTTCCTTGTTTATGATTTTGATGTTTAGTTCAAAAAGTATACCAGAAACATTATACTCATCATTCAGAAACTCACTAGAAACACTCCCTTTTCCTTGTTACATCCGTAAACATGTGTATCAACAGACCAAACCGCCTATCACTTACTGAATATATCTTGAAATGAAAGTTAAACTGCCACTCATTATATACCCCTTATTTTGTTCTTCGGAACCTCGGTGGCCAAGTGGTCTAAGTAGTTCATCTACTGTATCTCTAGCCTGTCTACGCTAAAGTTGTGATTACAAACCCCGTATGTGGCAAGTGCGTTCGACCCCTGCATGTGACAGGTATGTTCGACTCCAATGTTAATTGACTTGGCATTGTTCCTGCCCAAGGTTGGTGGTTCTCTCTGGGCACTATAGCTTCCACCAATAAAAAACTGACCGTCATGATTTAGTCAAGGTGCTGCAAGTGGTGTTAAATACCAACAATCAATCAATCATTATTTGTTCTTCCATTTTTGTCGTGTTCTTCATTGTTATATTGTAAATAATGTTGATGTCAGAATATCAGTGAATATGATGGGGCGTTGGATAGGAGGGCGTTGGGTTTGCTTGAACACCCCCTTTTTGGAAAACTAAGGCTTGAACTTGAATCCCTGTTGGCCAAATTTTTGTCGCATACTTTGTAATAAACTCTTTTCTAAATTGATTGAAATTAATGTTACTAAACTCATGGCCATTAGTTTTCTGGTTTGAATCAATGCAAATTTTTAGATGGGGGGCCTTTTACAGCTGACTATACGGTATTGAATTTTATCATTGTTGAAGGCCTTACATTGACCTGTAATTGCTTATATTCACTTCATTTGGTCCCTGGTGGAGAGTTGTCTCATTGGCAAACATACTACATCTTCTTATTTTTATAGAGACATAGAATTAAATATTGTAATTTTAATATGTCCTTGGTATTTTGGATTAAAGCAAAACTGTTCCAAAACAGCTCACTCATTTGTAACATACAAAGATATTCCAATATCAGACACAAATGAGTATAAATGTTTAGGAATGTTGATTAAAAATAATGGAAATTTTTCTCAAAGTACTATAGATCTAACCAAAAAAGCTAAAAAAAAAAGTTCTTTTTGCTATACTAGTTCGTTGAATAATATACCAGTTAAAGTTGCTAATAATCTCTTTGATTCATTAGTTAAACGTATAGCTTTATATAATTCAGAAGTAACATTTTTGGATTCCTATACAACATATTTTAGCGCCAAAAAGAGAACAAACAATTCAGGAAAACAATTGGACCCTTTTTATTTCATTGATAAAACACGTTTAGAAAAGTTACACCAACAGTTTTTTTATTGATAAAACACCTTTAGAAAAGTTACACCAACAGTTTTTTAGCTCACTTGGCCCAAAAGGGCCAATGAGCTTTTCTCATCACTTGGCGTCCGTCGTCCGTCGTCATCTGTTAACTTTTACAAAAATGTTCTCCTCTGAAACTACTGGACCAAATGAAATCAAACTTGGCCTAAATCATCACTAGGGTATTTACTTTAAAAAAATATGTCCGATGACCCCGCCTACTAACCAAGATGGCCGACATGGCTAAAAATAGAACGTAGGGGTAAAATGCAGTTTTTGGCTTATATCTCTGAAACTAAAGCATTTAGAGCAAATCTGACATGGGTAAAAATGTTCATCAGGTTAAGATCTATCTGCCCTGAAATTTTCAGATGAATCAGACAACCCGTTGCTGGGTTGCTGCCCCTGAATTAGTAATTTTAAGGAAATTTTGCAGTTTTTGGTTATTATCTTGAATATTATTATAGATAGAGATAAACTGTAAACAGCAATAATGTTCAGCAAAATAAGATCTACAAATAAGTCAAACATGACCAAAATGGTCAATTGACCCCTTAAGGAGTTATTGCCCTTTATAGTCAATTTTTAACAATTTTTCGTAAATTTTTGTATTCTTTTACAAAAATCTTCTCTTCTGAAACTACTCAGCCAAATTTAACCAAACTTGGCCATAATCATCACTAGGGTATCTAGTTTAAAAAATTTGTCCGATGACCCCGCTTACCAACCAAGATGGCCGACATGGCTAAAAATAGAATGTAGGGGTAAAATGCAGTTTTTGGCTTATATCTCTGAAACTAAAGCATTTAGAGCAAATCTGACATGGGTAAAAATGTTCATCAGGTTAAGATCTATCTGCCCTGAAATTTTCAGATGAATCAGACAACCCATTGTTGGGTTGCTGCCCCTGAATTAGTAATTTTAAGGAAATTTTGCAGTTTTTGGTTATTATCTTGAATATTATTATAGATAGAGATAAACTGTAAACAGCAATAATGTTCAGCAAAATAAGATCTACAGATAAGTCAACATAACCAATGTGGTCAATTGACCCCATAAGGAGTTATTGCCAATTAAAGTCAAATTTAACAATTATTCGTAAATTTTTGTAATCTTTTACACAAATCTTCTCTCCTGAAACAACTGAGACAAATTTAACCAAACTTGGCCACAATCATCACTAGGGTATCTAGTTTAAAAAATATGTCGGATGACCCTGCCTGCCAACCAACATGTCAGACATGGCTAAAAATAGAACTTAGAGGGAAAATGCAGTTTTTGACTTATATCTCTGAAACTAAAGCAAATGTATAACGGTTGCATTATTTCATGCATCAATTGTAAAAAAAATATCAGGTGAGCGACACAGGCTCCTTGGAGCCACTAGTTAAATATACACTGGGTATTAGAAAAACTTCAAATTTAGGTGCAAGAGCTGATTTGGGGAGACTTCCTCTGGAATTAAATATTAAATTTCAATCTATATTGTATCTTATTAGATTATCTTCTGATGACATTAATCCTCTTGTGAAAGAATCGTTTGTTTTGCCTGGACTCTTTGGGAATTTATTCTTGGTTTTCATATGTAAAACATGTGTTAGAAGAAACAGGTATGGATTTGGACACATTGAAGATAACTAAAACTATAAGAGAACAAATAAAATTAAAATTGAAGCATTTTTATGATAAGCTAGTAAATGATAAAATATCAGATATAAAGGACAACAGCAAACTCGCTATCTATAAACATGTAAAACTAAATAATATAGAAGAAAAATATTTAACTTGCTAAAAATTTGAATTTAGAAAACTGATAACAAAATTTAGAATAAGTGACCACAATTTATTAATAGAAAAGGGAAGATATCTTAAAATGCCAAGAGAAAATAGATTATGCAAAACTGCAAAAAAAAAATGAAGATGAAATTCATTTCTTTTATATTGTGATATTAACAGTAATATTAGAGAAGTTTATTTTAATTTTTGATAAATGAGAATATGTACTTTACAGATTGAAATGATATAGATGAAATAACATATAATTATACTCAACCCAAGATCACACATTCAATTAAATAAGCTTGGATCCTTTTTAAAACAGTCTATAGAACTGAGGACAGGGGACTCTTGAAATATTTACTTTCATTTATGTATATTAATGACCTTGTTGATATTGATTGTTTTTATTTTGTTATGTTGTGTCACATGCTATAAATGTATGGTGTAATGGCAATAAAAATTTGAATTGAATTGAATTGATTGTATTATATGTCTCTGCTAGGATGTATTGAAAGTAAAGAAATTTTAGAGACATCAAGATATCATTGGTCCCAGTACATGTATCTTGGATATATCAAGAATAAAGAAATATTATGGACATTAAGGTAATTTCCATTAAATGTCTTTGTTCTAGACATATCCAAGATACCTGGACCAATGAAATTATTTTTAGTATGATGCTGCTCACATAATTCTCTATTTGTATAAGATATTCATGAACAAGACTTTCACATTTATAGAGAGAATGTGGTCAATTTTGCCCTCGTTTTCATTTCTATTCTCAATAGACTGCATCCTTCAACTAAAATGGAGCCGGTATGAAAAGAGCCATCATCATCCTCTGAAATTGCAAAAAAAATATTTTGTCCTTTCAAAATTATGTTAACCTCAGTTTTAAATGATTAGAATGATAAAATCTGGTAATCTAGTGCAGTTTTGCAAAAAATGCAAGTAGTTTGAGACCCTGTCAGACAGCTTATTTATCAAACAAAATTCATAAATATTTTATACTTTTATCATAGGCGAATGTCTTATGTGGTATTTTTGAGGAGCTTATTTATGAACACTTGTAAGATGTTATTTGATAGCTTTATAATACTTTCTTTTATTTTTGAATTCAAGTGGCTTCTAAGTGGCTTTGTCTGACCTTTTCTTGTCAGAGTTCAGCGACTACCTTAAGATCACGCCACACACATTTCGTTTATTTACGAAAAGGTGCAAAATATTCTTTGAGCTCTGTTTGGGAAAAAACCTTATAATCGTAGTAGAGATCTGTTAAGAGATCTGATTTTATCTTGAAAGGATTACCCGAAGTAATTGGTTTTTTTTCCAAATCCTACAATTGTTGTACAAGTCTGGCAGCACCTGCACCTAAGATCGATTTATGCCTCCCTATTGTTATAATTGATTGGTAATTGCTTAAGGTCCATCCCCAAATATGACATGAGTTTATATACTTTGATTTGTAAAAGACTAATACACCGAGTCGGATTTTAAATTTTAACGTGCTAGATCACAAGACTACAGCCCATAGGAAGACATATTACCCTACTCTGACACAATATTCTGAATCAACTCCGACCAATCTTTGCTCTTGTACCTCATTCCCATGTAGTTCGGAGATAAGTAGCAAGTGCCAGTTTAATGTCTTTGGTTTGACCCAACTGGGGATAGAACCCACGACCTCCATATTCATATTACACTACTCTGGTATTCATATATACCAAGCCTGCTACGTTTGAAGCTTTTTTTAGTCAATTTTCATGAGAAACACTTAGAACCAGTGTTTCTGTCTAAAGCAATGACCCTGTAATCAAGTGATTGTCGTTTTTTTTTCTCTCTGCCTTTTTTTTTTTTCGTTTATTGTTATTGTATATATTAGGACGCTGGTTTACTTATTTGAATTTTTTCCATGTTTTCCATCCCTTTTAAAGCTTACTGTATTTGCCTAACATCTTTTAAGGCCGTTCACTAATATGTATAGTTCTTAACATCCTTGATCTTTGGATGTCTCATTGATAATCAAACAAATTAACTGTATGTATTTTACATTTAATCTATTTTATCTAACATGTTTAACCCAGCCACATTCTATATGTGCCTGTCCCAAGTCAGGAGCCTGTAATTGAGTGGTTGTTGTTTGTTGCTGTTGATCATATGTATTCTTTGTTTATTGTTTTGTACAGTTCTTGTGTTGTTCTGTTGCACCACTGTCCCAGGATAAGGGGGAGGGTTGGGCGCCCGCTTACATGTTTAACCCCGCTACATTCTGTATGTGCCTATCCCAAGTCAGGAGCCTGTAATTCAGTGCTTGTTGTTTGTTGTTGTATATCATATTTGTATTTCCTTCATAGTTTTTTTTTTTATTATTTTTTTCGTTTGAATTGTTTTACATTTGTCATTTCGGGACCTTTTATCTGTTTATAGCGAACTATGTGGTATGGGTTTTGCTCTTTGTTGAAGGCCGTATGGTGACCTATAGTTGTTAACTTTTATGTCATTTGGTCTCTGGTGGAGAACGGTTGTCTCATTGGCAATTATACCAATTATACTTATATTTATATTTGTATAAATACTTTAAAGTAGGAATTGTTTTTTGTTGATTTTCCTATTAAGGTGAAATCATGAAAAATACGCCCTCGCATTAATTTGATCTTAACTGAAGATCAGTGTCAGAGATAAAAACCTTGGATACTGAAACTTTGTGAAAAGGTTTGGCCAACGAAAGTCGGAAACGCAAAATTTAAACTTTGTAAAATGCTTTACAGAATATGAGAACTAATATAGCAAAAAGAGACATTACTTAAAGTTTAAAATTGCTTTGTATTAGCAGGTAGTTTTTGAAAAATTGAACAACGAAAATCTATCAAAATGAATGAAATAGATTCTGGTTAGTGACCATAGCAAAGTAATTATTACGTCTTGAATAAACAGTCTACAGTTAGTGGTCTTCATATGACAGTAAGGTCATAAACAGTCTGCAATTAGTGATATTCATATGACAGTAAGGTCATAAACAGTCTACAATTAGTGGTATTCATATGACAGTAAGGTCATAAACGTCCTAAAAAATCACTAATCAATTGTTTAAGTTACAAATGGTCACTGATTTTATTCTTACTATTATAATCTTACCCTAACTTCTGTGTTCCTCTCGTACTTTCGCCAATGCGCCTCCTTTGTTACTTTTATCATATTCATACCCGTTCTCCTTCGTTTCTTTTATCGAAGTCTTACACGTACTGAATTGAATGAATGATTGAATGGATATTTATTTGCAAGAGCAAACATGCCTGTCTGAAGTCAGGAGACTGTAATTCATCGATTGTTGTTTATTGCTGTTTATCATATAAAGATGAGAAGATGTGGTATGATTGCCAAGAAGATAACCCCTCCCCCCCTTTTTCAACAATGATAAAAACCCATACCGTGTAGTCAGCTATAAAAGGCCCCAACATGAAAATGTGAAACAATTCATACGAGAAGACTAACGGTCTAATTTATAACCCAAAAGAAATTACGAAAAAACAAATATGACAGACATGAACCCGAAAGACAATCACTATACTACAGGCTCCGTTGGTTTTCTCATTTGATTTGTTTTACATTTTGTCATGATTAGGCCTTTTATGGCTTGCTTTACGGTATGTGTTTTGCTCATTGTTGAAGGCGTACAGTGACCTATAGTTGCTTACATGTATGTCATTTGTTCTCTGTTGGACAGTTGTCTCATTGGCAATTATACCACATATCCTTATTTTATATGACATCCCCTGAATAGACTTTTATATTGTACGAGCTTGCCAGCACCCTATATTTTTACGAGGAATAATATTTATCAATATTCTTGCAACAACCCTTTTATTGTATAGCAAATCTTGAAGAGAAAAAGCTGTTAAAACATATTTTTGTCACTGATGACATTACTAATTTCAATCAATGTACTATTGCATGCTAACTTTTGGTTACTTTTTGTAGGAAATATTTAGTTTCTATACAATACAATCACATCTTTAAGGTTATCTATGATCTCTCATAGCAGTACACAAAGTATTACAACACCTGATATTTAGTATGCGATATTCACATGCAAGATGTAGATGTTTATCCTGTATATGTTTCCAGGGCGTGGGCAGATCACATAACTTCAGAAAAGAAAGAATGTCTGCCCTTTTCTCGGTTTACAACTTTTATGTTCAACCATGGAAGTATAATATTGACAGGAACTCAATATAATACTTCCATGGTACAACGTACTAATTAATAGTGCCATATCTTTAAATTCAAACACTTTAAGTTTTTTCTATCCCCAGGTATAGATTGCCTTAGCCTTATTTGGTACAGGTTTTATAATTTTCGTTTTTATGCTTTTCAATTTCATTTTTGATTTGGTCTTTAAACTTGTTATTCGAGGGTCACTGTTGAGTCTGATGTAGACTAAACACGCGTCTGGCTTACAAAAGTATAAGCCTGGTATCGTTGATGAGTTTTTCAACACTTTATTATCTTAAAAAAACAAAGAAACAAGTTGATACAAACCAAATCTCCTCAGAACCAACGTATTTATATACATGTCAGACCCCAGTTAATCTTAACCTATTAATACTTAAGTTGTAGAATGTGACCTATTTTTTTTAAGGTTTTTCTCATGCGGAAACTTCTTGAATCGGAACGTAATTAGATCGTATCTGATACATTGATTTTTCTTTAAAACTTTCCCATAAACTATCAATCTCAATTAATTTATGTTTTCTTTTACTGCTTTTTCAAAGATAAAAGGAGCAATATCGTTCAAACCTAAGGTGTTTTATATATTGTGGTTATTTTCCCGCCTACACCTTTGTCTTTCTATATTTTACTTAGATAGTCTTGGCATAATTTCAATTATATACAGTACATTTGTATATTGTCATTTTAAGTCTTTTTTCATAATTGATCACAGATGCATGCTTCAGCCGTTTACCAGTGTTACTGAGGTGAACAATAGTCTGACGTAACATTTTTAATGGAAATGTAAAATTAGTAAAAGCACAATTAAATTACTTAGACAAAGTCATGGAGAGATTTTACCTATTTGTTCTCTATTAAAGCAGTCGTGAGGCCTCTTATAGGGAAAACTGTTAATTGCATAAATAAAGATTTGTTGGCTTATGATAAACATATTAATATGTATGTATATAAAATTAGATGTATGATTGCCAATGTAAGCAGTTATAGACCACCGTACGGCCTTCAGCAATGATAAAACCCATATCGTATAGTCGGTTATAAAAGGCCCCAACATAAAAATATGAACATTTCAAACGCGAAAATTAACGGCCTAATTTATAACAAAACAATTTATGAGAGACAAATATGACAGACATGAACCAACGACAACCACTGTACTACAGGCTCCTGACTTTGGACAGGCACATAAACATGTTTATGAGCACTCAACCCTTCCCTAACCTGGGACAGTGGTGTAACAGCACATCATAAGAACAAACTGTAAAATCAGTTGCAATTGGCTTAAATCAAAAGATCGTGAGTACTATCTGATACAGTTTTTATGATATCATGTCTCAAAGTAAATGAAAATAAAGTTGATTTGCTTTGTTAATCTCATATCAATCTGGAGAAACAGTAAGCAAGGCTTTTATAAACACCATGCACCGCATTTGTATAGATGCTATCAGACAATTCAGTGGAAGGCTCATTGAAACCGAATCAGATGGTCACAAGTGATTGCGAATAATAATTATTACCGATTTTCGTAGTTCTTCGTAGACTGTGACTTTCAGAATCATTGGTGGGGTGGGTAAGGAAAGAGTCACAAAAACAATATGTTAAAATATTTTGTGAAAGTTTTACAGAAATACGGTCAATTGGTTTACGACGACTTTCGGGTAAAGGAAACTTATCCCTTGTTAGATATATGATAATGTCTATGCTTTGCTATTGGAAACCACAAGCCATGAAATAGCGTACTATAGCAATAGGTCGGATTTTGTATAAAAAAATAAACAATCGGATATGTATTTTTCAATACTCAAATTATATTTAAAGGGTGGGGTACAGGAAGTATCAGCTGCTCTCAAAAGGATTGAAGTGCCCCCGAGCTACAAGTATCATTTGGAGTCAAAAATAAAGTATGAGTTACTCAATTGTTCATATAAGAAATTACTGTTATAGTTTCATTGAAAAATAGTCCACTAACTTAGCCTGAGTTGAATACAGGATCAGAAAAAGGGAGGTGTACAGATTCAAAAGAAACTAAGTATTCTCTGAAAGTTTCTGTACTTAGTTTAAAAGTAGGTGAACAGACGAATTCATGGACACATTAATTACTATATACCGTCGTTTCACTGAAAACCGTCTTATAATTTATAATTAATCTTGGTAATCAAAAAGTGTCCACATTAATACTTGCTAAAAGTGTCCACATTAATACTTGCTAAAAAAAGCCCCGTGAATGTTTTAGATGTAGTTGGATTAACTTACTATAAAATTTCTGGCAATTGCACAATCATATTATCCCACGAGGGACATCATTTGTATAGCATTCATTCAGCTTTTCAGTCAATTATTCCTGCTTTCGCAGCACTGAACTCTACTATTCAGCTAAATACCATTAATAGCAAATTTTATCATAAGTAACATATGAACAAAAATATACTTTAATCATGTTAATGACTATGTTTTTTTTTAAATGGTTTGTGATGTTGAATATAGATAAACCTATTAAAGGGGATTACTTTCCCTAAATTGGATATATTTTACCAATATAAAGTGTAATTTTAATTTTCTAGATCTAGGTTATATCGCTGTTGGTGGACAGGTAGTTCCCGAGGGTATCATCAGATCAGTAGTCAGTACTTCGCCATTGAAATTATTTATAACATACTTTTCTAAAAGAAAACATTGATATATACCGGTATTTAAAAAATTTAAAATCCAACTCCCTCAGGCAAAGTAGACAAAGTTAAAATAAAATGAGTTTTGTTATTCTTGTTATATACTTTTTGATCATGTACCTCACGAGTTAAGTATTATGCATCCCTTGCTCTCAAACTTTTATTTGAGTGTTCCCAATGAAGGAAATCCAGAAAAACATCTCGGACGCAACAACTTTATAAAGTGTGATTTTCAGTTTTTAGCACTGTGTCGATACCGCTAATGGTGGACTATTATTCCCCAAGAGTATTACCAGCCCAGTCGTCAGTGCTCTGCCATTGACATGATCTGTAACATACATTTCTAAAACTTTCAAACTAAAAGTTGTGCTCATCAATCACGGTTTGCTAAATCAAATGTTTGCTAAAATGTATTCATGCATACGGAGGGGCGTCTGATTTGTCTAGTTTTAGCTTAAGTCTTTGAGATTTTTGATACTACCTAAATGAGAAGGTCTGCTTTATATCTTGATCTTTATTTCGATATTAACCCAGAAGGACGTCTTCAAACTAGATTCTATGACAAAAGTGATGATTTCCACTTTTGAATCGCCAACTTCCCATTTCTCAGAAGTAAAATACTTTCTGCTCCATCCTCTGGCGTTTACATATCTCAATTGATACGTCACGCTCGTCAATATTCACAATATACGAACTTTTTTGCATGGGTGTGCTCCTTACACAAAACCTTGCTCCAACGGAGTTAAGACGAAGAACTACTGAAATCGTAAGCAATGGTGTGCTCCTTACACATGTTACACAAAACTTGCTCAAACAGAGTTGAGAGGAAGAACTACTGAAATCGAAAACAGATAAGTTTTACGGTCACCACCATCACGAATCTGCCGTTTCTGTATCTAATGCATTCTAGATAACATTTTCAAAAGCGTACATCAATACGTTATGATTAACTAACAATGTCTTAAACATTGAAAATTCATACAATGACGTAACATTATTTTCATTTTGGGGTACGAACAATGAATTGTCCATAGTCGTTTAGATGCCGAAAAGGCCAATTGGTTGACTGATACGATATGTCTATGTCACAACTCAGTAGCGACACACTTTCGCGCTCTATGATTTTTAGATACCAGAATTATCGTATGAGCTATATTTTACCGATTGTGTACTTTTTCGGATTGTGACATTTCGACTGAGTGTAAATTCACATTACGGGTAATGCACGCAGAGCAAGAGATGCTTTAACCCTGTCGACGCACCCAATCTAGCTCCTTTTGGAGTTCATGCGATTCCCTCAGTTTTTTGTTTCCATAATTTGTCTTCTGAATCGATTCGTGAGATTTGATCATCGGTAAACTACTGTTGCCTTGATTTAATCTGAGTTTAAAATTTAGTTTGAAATAATACTTAATACATGTATTTAAAGGACAAGCAAACATGAAATCTGCAATAACCTTTCAGCAACAAAAATTAATAATCTAAAGCTGAAACATATAGAAGTCACAAGCCCATAAAAGTTTTTTCTTCACTTTGAAAATACCGTGAGGGATGGTTAATCATTTTGGGAAGTATTTCCAGTGTTTTTGGATGTGCCTTACCTGAAAAATTCTAAATATGAAAATATTTACACAAACTATGTTTTGGTTTCAAAGTTAAAATCGTTTCATTCAGAATATGTCATCTGACCGTTCCTAACTGTCATTATGTCATTTTGGAATAACTTTAAAACTATTTGTTAATCAGCATGATGAATAAAAAGACTTTTAGTTGAGGAAACGATTGGACTCTGATTGTCCAGTAATGCTGAATGGAGATCGAAAGATTTCACAAAATTCCTGCTAGAAACGTTAGGGAACTTGAATGGTGATTCTTGTATAACAATCGAAGAACTAGAAATACCAGGAAATGTAAAAAAAGCAGCCCTGCCGATTAAGATAAGCATTAGAACTACGTTAACCACAGAAGAACTAAAACTAAAAAACCTGTATTATTAATCTTGATGAGTGGGACAGAACACGAATGATTAGAAAACATTGTGAAGTTTAAGAATAATACACAAATTAGCGAAGAGAAAAGAAGAGCAGCATCTGCATGACTTTTTGAAATTGCTATATAATAGAACACAAAACATAAGGAAATCTGAGTGTAACATTAAAATCTGAGTGTAACATTGAAATCTGAGTGTAACATTAAAATCAGAGTGTAACATTGAAATCTGATTGTAACATTGAAATCTGAGTGTAACATTAAAATCTGAGTGTAACATTGAAATCTGAGTGTAACATTGAAATCTGAGTGTAACATTGAAATCTGAGTGTAACATTGCCAGTTTGCTGATTTTTTAAGCAATTATCCTTAACCATAATCTGGAACACTCACAACAAAAGAGTTAATGAACCAAAATGATATATATTTGTAAATACATGATCGGGAGGAAACATCATGTTTGAAAGTACCTAAAACTTTAGCTATCCTGCCTAAAATCAATTTAGTTTAAATTGGATTTATAAAACGTAGTTTTGTAAATAAAAATATGTTGAATGAATTATGACCAGTGCCAAAGTAGTCACTATTGGTCAAATGATGCATTCGAGGACTTACAATTCACCATGCAGCAGTGTATTCGACCCATAGGAAGTAAACCAGTCTAAAACACTGATTTTGATGCTTTTGAAGAGTTTTTTTTTTTACTTTCATAACCTTCTGGGCAACCTTCGTGATCAACGATGTTTGGTAACAGATAAACGTGAGCGATTAGGGAAATGTAACCATTTTGAATTTGTTAATTTAGCAAGCCGTCATGAGATAATCAATATTTGTTTACGAAATTTGTCCTGATAAAGCTATATCTAACAAGCCTATGTACAGCAAAATGAAAATAACGCAACTACATTAGTTGATTATCCATTGTTTAAACCGGTGTTTAACAATGAGTTAAGTGTTGGTGTACGCATTTGTAGATAGTACTTAGAATGCATTAGATTCTGAAATGGATTATGTGGTAAGTGTATCTTTGATTTACTATTACATCAGAACATTATTTGTTTTACCCTACAGCACCGTATAACACTTATGTTAGAAAATGACAGATGGCTGTGTAATGGATGTTTGCACGAGATGAACCATTATAATCTTAAGGTGTGCATTTCTGATTATTCTGTATTCTTTAGGAGTTACCGAATCCATAAATGCATACAACAATCGACATAAGTCTTTTCAAGATATGTACTAAAATAGCGTACAAACGACACTATTGTTTGCAACAGATTCAGGACATCAGGAAAACTTAATAGAGAACAAATCGTTTTACAAAACTTTGAAACAAACTTAAGTCGTGTCTTTAAATTTTGCAACCGACACCGTAAATCATTTGGACTTATCCTTAAAATAGAAACTTCAGTAGTTCATTTTGCCTAAAAGACAAAGAAATTATCTTTCGAACATTGTCTTCACTCGATACCTTTTCAGTTCTCTAAAACCGCTATTGATGTAAAGGACACAATCATCATGCTTCTAGGAGCCTGTTTACTTAGGAGATAATGTATAATTCCTGAAAGATTATAAGTCGAACCTTCTCCAGACATACACTTCTGAGAGTCATTAGGAGACAGTACCAAAATGACTTCTGTCAATCTTTCGACAACTTAATAGTTGTTGTTGCGATATATTTTACAGTACATACTCGCCGCAGTAGAGTCTCGTGTTGACCCTTATTTTGATGATTGTCGACCTAACAAATCGTATAGTCAATCCTTTTTATTTTATACGGCTAAAAGTCGTACAACACGTGGATGAGAGAAAAAATAATAAAACTGATAATGTGCAAAATACTTTACAAATTCAGATATTTTTTCCTACGTAAAAGCTTCTTGAATGCCAAATGTTGACCATACATTCACATTACTGTCCATCGGTAGACGCCACAGCTGGTTTCACAAAAAATCTGACAAACAAGAAACTTTAAAGTAAGGCGAACTATCGTTATTTTGTAGTATTTTTATTATTGCTTTTATCTTGACATCCACGTGTTGTTGCACGACTTTTAAACGTCATGTTATTTTTACTGGTCTGAACAATATTGTTATTTTTAACAATCAAACACCTCAATCCTCAACCAGACATGACTCGTCAACTGTCTGTGGTGTTAACTCGTTGAACGTATGGCAGATGCGTTCTATTCCAATCTTAATTGACTAGGATTGCTACTTTTTCCGCCGAAGGTCGGTGACTCTCTTCGGGCACTCCGACTTTCTCAAAAAAAAAAAAAAAAAACGGTCACCACGATATAGCCAATAGAGCTGAAAGTGGCGTTAAACACCAGCAACCAGCAATCAATCAATCATTGAAAGTAAAATGAATGTATGATACCGATTTGAGAGCTGACATAGTAATTTTTCGGTTTGAATAATGATTATGATTAAAATGATACATTTTATGTTTATTCTCAGTGTACTATAAAATTAGGACCCTACCTACTTGTTGGTGGTGCCCTGTAGTAATCACTCAGTCTGATATGAAAAAATCACAGATTTGGAGAAAAAAATATTTTGTTCTAAGATTTCATCCGACATTTATATGTATATATGATCAAATATTTAAAATCTATTCCCAGTATTAACATAAACATTTTATTTGAATGGACGTTGGGTACAGGGGAGAGGGGTATAATCTTCGTTTTTGATACAAAATATTAACACATTTTCAGGTAAATTTTTAAGGATTTCAACAATAATTTATGCATAACTATAATATGAAGTTCAAAAAAACTAGAAAGGGGGAGGGGAGGGGTTTATTGTTAACTTTTTTGAGGAGAAAATAATTCCGCTAAGATTTCAACGAACATTGATATATAGATATGATAGGGATTTTATGTTTATTCCAAGATGATGATTCTTGTCAAATTTGTGGTAAAACTGAGTTTTGTTAAAAAAGATTATTCCGAAATGGCCACCAAAGTTTATAGTGCTTGGATTTAAACGACACTTAAATTCTATTATTGTAAAATACATCCTGATTTATTTCCTGGAATTTAAAATTTTCGAAAATTGATACCCAATGAACATGAATTGCTTTGTTTGCATGAGTATTGATCACACAAACATTAACAAGCGTGCTGGTTGTCAGTTTTTGTTTATTTTCATCTTGAATCCGTTAGGCAAATAATTAGTGTAATTGGAATGGCTTACCGATCCGATCAACTGATTTCACCCTTGATTTTCGGGTAGCATTTGTATTGCCCAATCTTTTGTTTTCTGTGTAGTTTTTTGTGGACTGTCGTTCTTCCTCTCTTTTAGACATACATTTTGTATTTTCCTTTTTTAGCCTCCCTTAGTATCGTCTTAACTTTTATATAGTTTTTTTTCTGTGGCAGTAATGATAAATTGATTATTTTGTAAAATCTAAGATAGGTGTTTAAAAATATTATTCCGATTTAAATGCAATCTGATTAAAATACAGATCATGTGTTCAAGCTATGCTAACCATGATCTGCAAACGCTCCGTTCTACTTTCAGTTTTTAAAGACCTTTCGGGGTTCTCTGGTTTTGTTAGATTGATACACACCTTCAAAAAAATTAAAGTTTGACTTTTATAGGCAGTAGTGCAACAAGTGAAATTATGTATATATTAACTGGATCTTTTATGAACGAGAATAAACTTATTTGTTGACCAATATCCTGATTTCCGCCGATTTACAAATTTAGAAACAGCACGAATTCTTTAAGTGAAAATCGGGAATTCTAATGTGAGCAACAACAATATGGATATAGCTTATATTTTCGATTATTTGCTATCTCCCATTAAACAATTACTAAACTTATGTTTGATATATCCGATTTGGTAGAGTGTAGTCTAAATTATTCATAATACTTCAGTTTCACTATTTGGAGAAAGCACAAAGATGCCATAATGAGAACGTTATACATTGTTTTGTGGATAAAAAAGAAATGAACAAAAGTGTAAACCCGAGAAGAAGTCATGTATTCAAGGTACATTCGATAAAATTGTCAAATTTTAAAAATATTTAATGTATTTGCATATAACAGGCGCTAAAGGCACATGACCAAACACAAATATGGCTTGTCATTGCGCTGTCATTTATACCTTTCAGATTACAATTTAGGAAGTGAGCAACTACGCAAAAAAAATCTTACTTTTATCCTTGTGAGGTTGATATCCTTAAAAGAGGGACGAAAGATACCAGAGGGACAGTCAAACTCATAGATTGAAAATAAACTGACAACGCCATGGCTAAAAATAAAAGACAAACAGACAAATAATAGTACAGAAGACACAACATAGAAAACTAAAGACTAAGCAACACGAACCCCACCAAAAACTGGGGTTGATCTCAGGTGTTTCGGAAGGGGCACCCGTCGTGTTGCTTATGTTATTACAAATTCGGTAAATAGTCTAATTCGGTAGGTCACATTCGTGAAAAGGGAAGGGTATTGTAGTTAAGACATAAGGAACATATCCGATCATCTGTGGAACGGTTATTCCATAACGGTCAACCAACTCGTGATGGCGTCCGTACAATTTACGAAGGGATGATTTCAACTTCACCATTTGGAACTCTTGGTTTAATAGCTTCCTTGTGAGCAGCAATCCTCTATCAAGGAAATCATGATAGAAAATACAAGCCCGGGAATATCGTATCAATTGGGAGATATATACTCCGTATGCAGGCGCTGCTGGAATGTTGCTACATAGAAATGGAAAGTTCACAATTGGGAAGCTGAAATCATCTCTTTTGTCGTAAAGTTTTGTTTTCAACCGATCCTCATTGTCAATTTATAGATGTAAGTCAAGATATGAGGCAGAGTTATCTGTATCTGTAGTATCCTTTATCTCTAGTTCGGTGGGATAGATTCGTTCAACATAGTCACCAAATTTTGTATTATTTAGTGAGAGAACATCATCTGTATAGCGGAACGTAAAGTTAAAGGATATTGCTAACTTATTATCTTTCTTCCTAAGAAGTTCCTGTTTGAAGTCAGCCTCATAATAATAAAGAAACAAGTCGGCAAGAAGAGGGGCACAATTGGTTCCCATTGGAATTCCGCCAGTCTGTTGAAAAACATGTCCTCCAAACGTAACAAATATGTTGTCAATCAAGAAATCAAGCATCTTGATAATGTCAGTTTCAGAGAATTTTTTGTTTGAATCAGAGTGATTCTTTACAAAGTAGGATTTATCCCTCCCCAAGACAAGATATTTGTATCTACGTTCGCCATTCTTTTTAATGAAACAAAGTAATACCAACTCTTTCAATTTGTCTTTTAGTTTGGAATGGGGAATACTTGTGTAAAGTGTAGAAAAGTCAAATGTTTTAATACTATTGCAATATGAGAGTCTTAGATTGTATGTACTCTGAAAGATCTTTGGAATTTTTTAATATCCACATCTGATTCACGCCACCTCTAGAATAGGCAGTTTCACAATAACTTTGGAGCCTGGCTTTGATTGCTGATAAAATAGATGTTAATAATTTAGAAAGAGGTTTCGTGGAGCACTTGGAACACCCAGCGATATACCATTGTTTGTAAGGACACTTATGTCGTTTAGGTATCCAATACAGTGATGGAAGATCCAGTTCTTCATCTTTGGTTGAAATTCCAAAGGAACATAGAACAGACCTATGATTATCCAGGATTTCCTCTTTGGTAAGTGTCGTGAGGGTATATGTTGAGTTTCCAAGTGAATTGTCAATACCTAATTCATTTATCAAGCTGTTTATGTATCAACGAAAAACAAAAGCATCAAACAAGGCTTTTACTGTAACCGACAGGAGCCTATAGTAACGTAACCAGTGGTATTTTTAATGTACTTAGCTATCCTGGACAAGAAATTGTTGAATTGGTATTATGTTTGCCCTTTATAAGAATTATGCTGTATAAAACCCTATGATGATTTATGTTTATATGCTCTTTACGAAACAGAGTTCCGCTTAGAGGCCATGTGAGCGATATCGGCTCTAAGCTGAACGTTTGTCTTGTCTGCTTGTTCTTGAATGCAATTAGTTATGATAATACTCATACATATAAAATTATAACTGTGCCAAATGGGCGAATAGTGTTTGATGCAAGTAGACAAAAGTTTGCTCAACATTGCTTATCTATATTTATGATTTCATTAGAGATTGTGTGGTTGTTTTTTGTTGTTTTTTTTTCATTTTCGTTTTGTCCTCAGTTTTTATTAAAATTGATATGAAATAAATGTATTTGTTTAAATGAATACTAAATTTGAGTTCAGAATTAAGTTTTCTTTTAATTTATAATTTTAGGGTAGTGTTTTATATAATTACTTTAAGCACGGAAAATTAGAACGATCAGAGGGAAGTTCGATAACAGAAGGAATAGGCCAAGGTCGATTAACAAATAATCTAAAAGATACGCCAATCGATGATGCTTTCCTGATAAAAGATACAGATGCAGTTGAAATGGTAAATATGAATATGAACGTTTTGGGTGTCGTTCTCTCCGGAACACAGTTAATGGGAGATTTGAAGCGAGCTTGGTATTAAAGTTTCGTCTACATAATACTCATCAGTGGCGCTCGGGTCAATTTCTCTGTGACATAATATATAAGATATATTTTATTACCAATTGAGGGCCCACAAGGGGCATATAGAGAATACATGTATAAGGAAAAAGAACATTGATTAGCATAGATACATAGAATTTAAATACACAATTACAATACAATAAGACTGTAAAAAAGCCCTTGTTTAATAGTATATAATATATTTATATGAGAAATAAATACATCTAACTCGTATTGACTTGAATAAATTTTCCAACAGCACTAAGGACATGATTGTCTTCACAGCTTAATAAATATATGAATTTTTGCTGATTGTCCAGTAAAGAAAAGTTTGGAATTTTATGCCAAACAAGGTCAAATTTTTCACATGAAGTTAAGAAATGGAGTTCATCTTCAACACAGCCAGAGGAGCATTTTTTGCAAATTCTTTCATTTCGTGGAATGTTTGAAAAAACGGCCAAATTCAATTTGAAGCTTATGAGCAGATATACGTAATTTACATATAGCTCTTCTAAAATCAAAGCTCTTAACCAAAGAGTGATAATTTTCATAGCCAAAATTTTGTTTAAATTTCAAATAATTGAACAATTATTCCTATGTATGATGTTTACATTGAACAGTTAAGTTGTTATACAATAGGTTCAACAATTCTAAAAGCAAATCATGCATAATTATTTTATAACGGTTTGCTTTGATTTAATCTGTAAAGAAAAAGTTAAAGGAACAAATTGTAACGAAAATGCAAAGTGGTAGAAAATCGAAAAATGCATCATCGAATATTTAGTAAAATATAGTTTCAAATATTTCTAATATAATTTTTTATCGATATAAACAACTATTTGACATGTAGATACATTTTGGTGTAGGTATTTCGCCTGTTACATGAAGAAGGATTTTTTGTTGGTGCCTCATCGGGATTAAACGTAGTAGGGGCAGTACAAGCAGCTAAGTTGATGGGACCAGGCCATACAATAGTTACGTGCTTGTGTGATACAGGCCAGGTAAGAAAATATTCTCAATACCAGCAGCTACGGTGATGGGCACAGGCCATACAATAGTATCTTGCTTGTGTGATACAGGCCAGGTTAGAAAAAAGTAAGAAGATATTCTCAGTACAAGCTGCTAGGTTTTACAGGACCAGGTCATACAATAGTTACTTCCTTGTGTGATACAAGGCAGTTGAGAAAACATTCTCAATACCGGCAGTTAAGTTGATGGGCACAGGCCATACAATAGTTACTTGCTTGATACAGGCCAGGTAAGAAAAGAGTAAGAAAATATTCTTAGTACAATCTGCTAGGTTTTACAGGACGAGGCCATATAATAGTTACTTGCTTGTGTGATACAGGCCAGGTTAAAAATATTCTCAGTACAAGCTGATAGGTTTTACAGGATCAGGCCATACAATAGGTACTTGCTTTTGTGATACAGGCCAGGTTAGAAAACATTCTCAGTACAAACTGATAGGTTTTACAGGCCCAGGATTTAACCATTGCAAAGTTCATCATTATTTTTATTATACTGTTATAAAAGAAAACCTGTAATACAAGACAGACAATATCTTATATTAAGGTAAAGGTCAGTGAAGGTATGGAAAGGGTGGCACTGTAAGTAAAACAATGAAAAATAATAAAGCACATTAGAGTGCTTGCTGTTACTGGATCATATTCATAGTACCTAACTTGCATCACTCTTTTGCCGCAATTTTTTTTATATATTATTTAATATCTTATTCAGGATGATTAATTTGTTACCTTCGAAATAAACATTTGCAATGTGAATAAGAGAATATCTATATATAAAATGAAGAAAAGGTAAGGGGCTACATGAAAGAAAAGTTGAAAGGAATTAATTATAACTTTGATATATATTCTATTTTAGAGATACTATGGAAAGTTATTCAGTAGGAGGGTCCTTGAAGAAAAAGGTTTGTAATTTTTGAAATTGTTATTCTTTACTTTGTCTCGTAATTCTTTTAGTAAGAAATTTTAAATATAATCCATAGTTTCTTAGTGTTCCTTATGTTCTTAAAAGATAATATGGAATAAGACAGATGTGGTTGTAATTGTTATTTAAACAGCAACCAAGAACAATGCTTTACTTTAATTAAACTTACTATCAGTATTCATTGCTAAAAAAAAATACCAAACTCTTTCTTCTGCTTCCATTTCTCAAAAGAATAATACTTTTTTTCACTAATTTACCGATGTAATTGTGATTTTGTTGATCACTGTGGAATATCTGTTCCACATATGACCACGGATATGTTTCAGGTGTCAAAGCTACAATTCCGTCCTCCATTCCTGGTTTATGACATCACTGAATGGACTTATTACTTGATTTTGAAATTCCAACGCACTAGTTATGCAGTTCCTTCTCCAATCGTTTTTTAAAGGGGTTCGTGTTGGTCAATCCTTAGTTTTCTTTGTATCTTTGTTGTGTTTTGTCGACTTTTGTTTGTCTTTTTGTCTTTCTTCTTCTGGTCATTATTTTGTCTGTTCTTATTCGACTATAATTTTTCAT
Organism: Mytilus coruscus; assembly: GCA_017311375.1. Taxonomy (NCBI): domain Eukaryota; kingdom Metazoa; phylum Mollusca; class Bivalvia; order Mytilida; family Mytilidae; genus Mytilus; species Mytilus coruscus. Next base: position 8,863,967 of record CM029599.1, on the reverse strand, counting down.
TGCCTCCTTTATATCTTCTTACTTTTTTTATTGCATCAGAGAGGTAAAAGTAGTTAACCTATGTTGTGGTAAATCCCTTTCGAATGCACTAATCATGTGAAAACAACTGAAGGAATCGCATCGAACTTCTAAAGGAGCAAGACTGTAAGTGTTGACAGGTATATATCTCATGCCTATACCCACAATGTGAATCTAGACTCTGTCAAAATGTCGCTGTAGGGGAAAAGACAAGACACAACCTGTATAATTACAGAACAGACGACTATTCTGGGATCTAAGATCTAAGACCGCCAAACATGTCTCTCATAGGTTGAGGCACATTTACATCGTATCGATTAACGAAAATCGTTACGTTTGTCATAGATATTCAGATATATAGATATGAAACATCATTTAAAAGTGAAATGAAAGAACTTGACAAGATGATTTTTTTCTTTTTGTCTTTTAGAATGTTCTGTATTATTTCTGCCTCCTATGAATACAAAAACAAGTCGACCAGTACGGGTCCACAAATTGTTCCCATAGTATTACCGATGTTTTGTTGAAATGCCCAGTCCACGACGCTTGACAAATATGTTGGCGATTGAAAAGTCCAACATCTTAACATATCAAATATGTTGTCGATTAAAAAGTCCAACATCTTAATGATAAGGTCTTCGGGGTATTTGTTATTGCAATCAGTGTGGTTACATTTTTTCATGACCTTAAACAAAAAATATAAATCTGTGATATCCACCTTTGAAGAATAATTACAGTTCAATGTAAACAGGTAGTTGATATTTCAATTGAACACGAAGAATAGTTATGTATGATGTTGAAACATCAAATGATTTTATTGCAAAGTTTGTGTTTAAAATGTTTGGAGTAGGTATTATAGAATCTTTAATATCCGCATGGAATTGATACCACTGGTTTATTTAACCCCATCACAATATTTTTGAGTGCCATCTTTTACTGTAAAAGAATGGAGGTAAGGATTTTTAAAAGATATTTAGTAGAACATCTAGACCAGACGTCTCTATATCGTTCTTAATAAGGATTTTTGTGCAATGACATTGGTAGAGTAAAAAAACATAATAGATACTTGTCAAGAGAGAATGATCAATATTTGTATATACATCTACTGTGTAACAAATCACAACACATGTATAAATGAAATAATGGTATTTGAACTCAGATTCCATATTGCATTTTGTAATAAGGGAGCTACCATTTGATTTTTAAGGGGGGGGGGCTAGGATGAAATTTGAAAAAAAGGCAGGATAGGACTTTTGAGTAAAAAAAGAGGAAGGATGAGCAACTTGGCAAAAAAAAAGGCAGGATGACAATTGATGTAAAAAACTTGAGTCAGGATAAACTAATAAAAAAAAGGTAGGAGCAAATAGAGTGAAAAATAAAAAGGCAGGACAGAGATAACAACTAAAAAAATACAGGACAAAATTTTACATCCTAGCCCCCACCCCACAAAAATCAAATGGTAGCTCCCTAAACATTGTTTATTGAACTCTATTGCATGTGCTGAGTTTGTCCATTAACAAAATTATTGAAGCAAAAACAAAAACAAAGGTCCCAGATTACAACAGGACAAAGACTGGTACTAGTATCTTAGTTTTTATAAAACAATGGACAATACTTAAATTCCTTAAAAGTAAGGCTTTATCTGTAGAACCTAGAGGAGAGATTATCAGGTGCTTTACTGTTTGCAAAAGTATAGAAAATAAAAGGATATGGAGTAAATGTACATGGGACAAAATCGCACACAATACATAGAAAACATAGAAAATTATCAATGAACAGGGCTTTTATTCCTGTTCTTCATCTTGACAGTTGATGTAGGGTCTTCAACAATGAACAAATCATTCATACCCTACAACAAGGTCAAGACGGCTAACGTCGACTTAAGCGGTACTATTGATAAAATAAAGTAATTTTGAAAGACATCGATCGCCGCTAAAATATGCCTTGAAGTTACACATGTCGGGAGCGGTCAATGAATTACATAATTTATAATTACGGGCGAGGCCTTTGAACATATATTTGTCATACATTGCCCAACAAAAGACCAATAATTTCGAAACAACAAATGATAGACAATACATATAAAACTAAAAAACAAATAACAGACAGCACGGGGCACATCGAAATATATGTAAGAAAACCTAGCAGTTTAAAAAAGTATGAAAGGGCAATATACAAAACAGATGACCAGACCAGTATTTTGAAGAAATTTAACCAAACATAAAATTTTGACGGTGTATTAATATGAGACATTCTCACATGAACAAGCACACCATAACTGTAAATATTATAAGAGCATACACCTCAAGCACGGGAAACGTTCTACTGCCTCCACACAGCACTAGAGACAAACTCTAGAATCAATAGAAAATAAAAGAATTATTCTAAATAATAAGGATGTTCTTATCCCAGACAGAAAACTTTAGACGTATTAGGCACAACTTTTTGGAACTTTTGATCCTCAATGTTCTTCAACTTTGTACTTGTTTTGACTTTCGAACTTTTTTTATCTGAGCGTCACTGGTTAGCTTGTGTGGACGAAACGCGCGTCTTGCGTATTGAATTTTAAACCTGTACCTTTTGTTAGCTATTATTCGTATGTTTCTCTGTCCTATATGTTCTCCCATTTATTTGTATTGTAGTCCTGTCATGTAATGTTGTCATTTTAATGTTATATTTAACATTGCCATAAAAGCGAGAGGTTTGGCTAGCCACAAAACCAGGTTCAACCCACCATTTTTTTCTTAAAAATGTCCTATACCAAGTCAGGAAAATGACAGTTGTTATCGTATAGTTTGTTTCTGTGTGTGTTGCATTGTCGTTTGTTGTTTGTTCACTTCAGTGTTTCTGTTGTTTCGTTGTCCAAATGTACTATATTGTATTGTTTATTTGCGTAATTCTCTGTCCGTAATGTTGTACTGTATTCATGTCATGTAATGGTGTCATTTTAGTGTTATATTTAACATTGTCATAAAAGTGCGAGGTTTGGCTAGCCACAAAACCAGGTTCAACCCACCATTTTTTTCTTAAAATGTCCTGTACCAAGTCAGGAAAATGGCCATTGTTATATTATAGTTCGTTTCTGTGTGTGTTACATTTTAATGTTGTGTTTCTGTTGTGTCGTAGTTCTCCTTTTATATTTGATGTGTTTCCCTCAGTTTTAGTTTGTAACCCGGATTTGTTTTTTTTCTCAATCGATTTATGAATTTCGAACAGCGGTATACTACTGTTGCCTTTATTTAGAATGGTTAACATACGTGCTAAATAATAAATTACACTAAATACCGGAGCAACAAGAGTTTAAGTATAATTCCAATGATGATATGTTTGTTAGGTTGTAAATTGTTTTTATAACAGTAAGAGATAAAGACATCCATGCACATACAGACAAATACATCATTTCCTACTATACAGCTTCATTGTTCATTCGAATTTATTCCAGTATGACAAATGTCTAGAAACCACGGGTGAAACTAGTGGGGAGCAGTATAAAATTCATCAAAAATACCAGGATAATTATCAGTAACTGATCGAGTTTATCCCCGTTTTTTGTGGGATAAATGTTCAATAATATTTTTGGTTTTCTGTGTACTTTTTTCTTGCTGTTATTGTTTAAACGTCTTTTATCCACCGATCTTTGTGTTTCCTGTCTTTTTCCACTTTGATTTATTTCCGTCATGGTATTATCTTTATATTTAAATAACATTAAATTTGATTTGATTTGTTAATTGCATAAAATGCATCATAATTACAAGGCTTCAAATTTTGTACACCAGACGTTGGTTTCGTCTATAACAGACTCATTAATGACTCTCCAATTAAAAAGTTAAAAGGCCAAATAAAGTAGGGTGTTGAAGAGCATTGAGGACTTAAATTTCGAAAGGTTTTGCCAAATACAGCTTAGGGAATATATTCCTGCGGTACAAAATCCTTACGGTATTTTGAAAAAGTCAAAGTTTTGTAAACCGTTAATTTACAGTAATGATCATATCAATGATAATTCATGTCAACACAGAAGTGCTGACTATTGGGCTGGTGATATTTAACTTAAGAAAACGAGCAGAGAAACAAAGAGACATTGTCGCTCTTGTAAGGTTGTGAAGAAAAGGTAGTTTACCTAATAACCAATAACCGTTGTTTATGCGGTAATAGTACACCTGTTCTAGTATTATCGTTGTAATGACAACTTGCACTAGCATACCTCATCACCTGGGATAACAAATGCCAAAGGCTTGTGTATATGATATATTACTGTTCTAGAATATAGAAATGCTAATAGGGAAAAGGAAAAAAATGGAGCATCACTATTACTTTAGAATACAATTTTAAATTAGCAGTCTGTATTAAATATTAGGTGAAAAGATTTAGATACAAAGCATAAACTGAAAATATTCATGACTTAAATTTTACGGTCACCATCATGAATTGATTGACCGATACGATATGTCTTTGGGTCAACTCATGAGCGACATGTTTTCGCAGTCTAATATATCTTTAGATATGAAAAACGTTGATATATGTGGAATTATTTGAGGTAATAGTACTCCTGTGATAGAAAAAAAACGTTGTTATATATGGAATTCTTTGAGATAATAGTACACTGACTTGTAATAGAAAAGAAAACGTTGTAATGACAACATGCACTGACATACCCCACCAAATGAGTTTTAAAATAGTTGTCAGGAAACTATCCGAAAAGATGAGAAGATTAGTTACGGAAGCCGAAAGTAAACAAAATTTGTATTTTTTGTGTAGTTATATATAGCAGGGAAGAGGACAAGTTCTTAAGTGTGGTAATGATATACGACTGTTCTCGTTCTGACACTCCTATGGCCATGATATAGAGAACTTTGTACTTTCATTCTAAAGAATTTCCGTGCACTATTTATAATTTACTATTTAATCATTCAGAGCTTCCATGTAATGTTAATACTTTATAATTTCATTCTAAAGAGGTCAGGGGCTCTTTTCACAAAAAATTTATCGTAAGTTATACTGAAATGTTATGACTCGTAAGATTTTTTTGTGAAATGAGTCGCTGTAGAAAGTCAGGTTCTCAGATATTTTAATTATTAGCAAACTATATTTGGTGTATAGAATGATTGTAGAAAATATCATAAAAGACGCCAGTCGCGCGAGACTCATGTGTGCATGTCCATCTGACAGAATTTCATATAACTTCTTTGACGTGGACCTTATTTTCATGGTTCATTGGTCAGCATTTAAGTTTTCATGATTACGTCAGTTTTTTTGATACTATTATATGTCAGTTATGTCAGAACAGTTATTAGAACTGAAGAAAAGACGTCATTGACATTCTGAATTAATTCCTTACATTTTTTTTTGTAAATTGGAATTTTAATACACATCTTTGAATGTGCATTTAATTGTTTGTATTTTATTTGTATGTAATGCTATGACTAAATGGTATTTTGTCTTCATTGATCTTCAATGATAAGGTATCATGTACATTGGGGTTTTTTGTTTTTGTTGGTTTTTATTTCTGTTGCGATACTTGCAGTAAGACCTTTCAGTTCTAATACAATTATAATCAGTACGTAGGCGAGGTGTTTCAATGTGCTAACTTTTGTTCAGATAATGTGTCATATAAGTTCAGCAATATGTGAGAACACAGTAATATCAATACTGATAATTAGCGATGTTAAAGGACTATTCTTGCGCCCTACAGTTACATAAAATTTATAACACACTATAGGTCTTAGCACATATTAATAGCTATTCGTCCAATCAAATTGCTTGAATTTTCTCTCTAATTTTGTAATAGTACGTATACGTTTTTCTTGTACTAAGTAACATTGCATGAAGGATTAGATTTCACTGTGTTGTAATCAAGATATTTTAAGAATAGGTCCCACGATATGGCAAGAAGTTCTCGCAAAACTATGTTTTAGCCATTTTTGTTTAATTTTACACACTAAATTAAAAACTTAAGATTAAAACAATACTATAAATAGCTATGAATATATGAAGGTCTAGATGGGGTTTACAGAGCAGAGAATAATGGGTCAATACTACAGAAAATAGGTAAACAAAACAGGGTAGAGAAAATAGGACCAAAATATGGAGAATAGAGAATAATGGGAAAAACAATACATAGACAGAGGCGGATTTAGGGGAAGGCCCAGTGGGACTCCGCCCCCTTTTTGTGGGAAAAATTTGGTTGATTATTTAGGGAATTACTAAAGCATGACTGGAGCAGGCCCCTCTTATGGCAGTCAGTGGGGCCCACTTATGAAAATTTCTGGATCCGCCACTGGTAGAATAGAAAAAAGTCACCTAAAGAATAAAAAAGTATACAGAAATGGAGGACCCCCTTGCAGACCCTCATGTATGCTCATTCAGCATAATCTGCAACACAAATTCATACTTCAAAATTATTTATAGTCATATAAACACTATTATGGGAATTCAATACTATATATAATTGAAAAGGTTAAAAGGTATATGATATAAAAAGATTAGATAATAAATTTACACTAGGGAAAGAAACTTGAATGTCCGATCAATATGTTATACAAGTATTCCTTGAATAGTATGTCAGAAGTTGAAGCTTCTCAGGTTAATCAAAGGAAAGAGCTTATGATATACATATACAAATAATTATAGTTCTAGATTTTTGTGTGGGTTATATTACTGAGAACACTGTTTGAATTAAATCCTGCATTTAATGGAAACCATTCTATACTGAACGATATCAGGACACACATTGGATATTCTATAGGAATATAACCTGTCTCATTCGCACAAAATTTTCTGTTTTAAAGAGGTTCATTTTTGATAAGTTACTTTGTAGTAGGGATTTGATTGAAGTTGTATATTTTTTGCCCCGCCTACGATAGAAGGTGACATTATGTTATCCAGTCTGCGCGTCCATGAATCTGTCCGTCGAGTATCGAGTTGACATTTTGGTTTAAGGCAAAGTTGAGTTCACATCAAATTTTAACTGAATACACAATGATGTGTACTTTTTAAGATGTATGCCAAATTAGGGTTTTGACCCAAACTTTGCGGTCCAACGAACATGAAAATGTTCAAGTGCAAGCGGGGCATGATGACCATTGTGTGCATTTTTGTTAACTCACAAATCTAGCTGTTTTAAAATTCAAGTGAAGATATTAAATAAGATCACTTTCCTGGGTCAAAACAGTGACTCGTATCTTTTGTCGGAATGAATTGTGCTCCTCGATCCGCAAGTACTACTTGTTTCAGGCGACACATTTCTCAAATGGAAGACTGACGTCTGAATTTTTATTCGAAATTAATCAAATCGTGAACACATTGTATTTTTCATAGTATTGTGTAGTCTTATTTAATTATATAAACGAATAATAATCATATCATACAGTTATCAATAAAGTACTTCTCGTTTTTTCCTTAATTTATGGATAGTTTAAATGCCTCTCCAATTTTGTGTTTTTGTTAACGTACATCAAAGACGCAATGCCCAAAGGGGATTAACAGGGACCCAGTAGCCAATGGTCCCTAAAATTTAATGTAGACTTCTAATTTTTGACACATTTTGGCTTCATCATATAACATAAAAAGTATTGGCTTCACTACCGCTTGAAAATTTTATTTCAAACACTCAATAATGAGGGTCTGGATGGGGGAGGGGGGGGTCCTTCATTTCTGTATTCTTTAATTTTTTAGGCCGTTTTTCTTTATTCTTTATACTTTTTGCCCATTATTCTCTATTCTTTATATTTTAGCACCTCATTATTCTCTATTCTTTATTTTTTTGATCCATTTTTGATCCATTTTTCTCTATTCTTTATATTTTTGCTCATAATTCTCTATTCTGTAAACCCCCATCCACATTCTCAATAATGCCATCTGGTCCTATTCGTGTATGAATACAGGTAATTCTGTCTTTCAGAGAAATCTGTTTTCGGTGCCCGTGTATATCTCAAGTGAACAGTTGGACATAAATCAATAAACTTGTTTTCGCCTCAAACTTAAAATTCAACTACTGCTCTAGTTAAATGACAAATATTATAATTGGCTATTAAGCGATCCATTAATATATAAATCAAGTAAAATAGTCTGTCTCGTTTTGTCAAAGGAAAACACCACATTTTCAATGTGAATAGGTTTAATAGTTCGACCGATTGTTATAAAGGCTGATTTTGTATATTGTCAGTTTACTAGAGCATTTCTGTATATGAAAGTTTCGCATTTTCGGGCGCTTCCGAAGGCTGAGATTACCAATCTTTCAAACGTTCTAAATTTTAAAGGCATAAAACTCGTTGACAATTCAGATCGCCAATCTTTCAAAACGTTCTAAATTTTAAAGGCATAAAACTCGTTGACAATTCAGATCGCCAATCTTTCAAAACGTTCTAAATTTTAAAGGCATAAAACTCGTTGACAATTCAGATCGAATACAACATCATCCAAAACAACAATGCACGTATACAACCCCCATTTTTGTGTGTTTTATAGTGTGTAAACTTTTTAACGTCTTCGTTTTTGAGCGTTCCCGTTCTATCAGTCCTCGAGGGTATCATCAGCTCAGTAGTCAGTACTTCGATACTGACATGATTTATAACAAACCCCTCTAAAATTGTCCATTAATAAATTTTGAAATTATAAAGAAACTAAGGTTTTAACTCCCTCAGGCAAAGTTGACCTTAGATAAAATTGGCTATATTTAGGTCCTTTTTGGTCATATATTGCTCTTCAACTGTTTAGGTTATTATACATCCTTGGCTTTCAAAAATTCGGATTTGAGTCTTCCTGATGAAGGTAAATCCAGAAAAGCGCTTCGGATGCATGAAATTTATAACGTGTTGTTTTTCATTTTTTTTTTTTTTTTTTTTTTTTTTTATAGGCCGTAATCCCAGACCGATAAACACCCCCTCAATGTTTTGTGATTCCGTGGTTGTGCGGGATGTATCAAATACCCAATCCGTATTTGAAGAGAGCATCTCCTTCCATAAAAAAAAAGAACCATCAAGAATACCGATGCTACGGTTGTGGCTTCTTTTTCCGGCCTACCCAAACTATAATATGTTTCTTGTGACAGTCTAATTTTGTTTCTATTTTGCGTCTCATCGAATCTCCGTAGGTGTCACTTCAGAATGTTCACCCAATGTTCTAGTTAATATTGTATATTAAATGATCCATAAAATTCACAATTGTATCAAAACAGGTTGTCAACTCTTGACATAGGACAATAACACCATATGTATAATTATGTATGATATTAAGACTAACCTTGATAAAGGTCGCTTTGGTTGATGGGCTTAATGCTTGAGTATTTCTTCGGAAGAAATTTTTGTACATATTTCAGTGGTGTTTGGGGTTTTTTAATCATCTCTTGTCGTCGTCGAAAACTTTTTCAAAAATATTCTTCTCTGGAACCACTTGACCAATTTCAACCAAACGTGCTGAATGATCCTGAGGGTATCTAATATAAATGTGTTTATTGCCCCGCAACAAAGTTGTCGGGCGTATGGTTTTATCCGTCATTCTGTCATTCCGCAACGAACATTTATACTGACTTTTTTTTTACACATATAGAGCTGATTTTTAGTACGTGAGTCTACTGTGATCAGTTACAGATCGAGTTTAGGTTTCAATTCCGCTCCGCTGCTTTTTGCCGAAATTACGGGCCTTGGACTCAAAATTACATGAAAATAGCAGTTATATGGACTTTTTCTAAACTCCTTCACATATTGAACTGATTTTTAGTACGTGAGTCTACTATGATGAGTTTCAGACCGAATTTACGTTTGGTTCCGCTCCATGATTTTTTTCTGCAATTACAGGCTTTGGATTTTGTGAAATAACAGTTATACGGACTTCTTTCTAAACTCCTTCACATATTGAGCTGAATTTTAGTATGTGAGTCTGCTATGATGAGTTGCAGATCGAGTTTGCGTCTGGTTCCGCTCTGCTGATTTTTGCCGAAATAACGGGCTATGGACTTTGAATATTTTGTATAAATTAGTCATCATGTGACAGACTTTTTTCTAAATGTCTGCACATATTGAGCTGATTTTAGAATGTGAGTTTACTATGATGAGTTACAGTTAGAGTTTACATTTGGTTTTGCTGATTTTTTCTGAAATTACGGGCTTTGGACTTCGAAAATTTTGTGAAAATAAGTTATACGGACTTTTTGCTAAACGCCTTCGTATATTGAGCTGAAATTTAGTATGTGAGTCTACCCTGATGAATTACACGTTGAGTTTACGTCTGGTTTCGATCGTCTGATTTTTGTGGAAATGACAGATTTTGGACTTTGAAAATTTCGTGAAAATAACAGTTATACAGACTTTCATTCTCGAATTTACACTCCTTCAAATGGCTTCAAGCTCTTTTTGCGCGCTGGGCCATTCGTGTCTTTTCGAGACATCTAGTTGCGTTTTTTTTTTTATTCTGTCAATCAACTTATATGGCCGTCATGGCTAAAAATAAATATACGGGTAAACTGTTCTTTTGGAATAATTACATTTATTTCAATATAAACCAAATTGACAATTGACTTTAAAGGAGTTATTGTCCTTAAATGGCGATTTTATTTTTACAATTATTGTGAAAACTAATTATTATAGATAGAGAGAAACTATGGAAAACCATTATGATCTGCAATATAAGATCTACATCTAAATCTATCAACTAAAGGAGATATCAAAATTTTGTTTTAACTCTTGACACATGTTCACGTGCCTTAAGGAAATATCAAAATTTTATTTCAACTCTATCACATGTTCACGTGCCTTTCCTAGAAATTTCTTTTGGATAGTGGATGTTCTTTTTGGAGGGAAAACGTGCATACCCTAATTTATTTTCCGGCGTTAAATATGAGAAATAATTTTCACTAATATTGGATGAAATGTTTTAGGGATATGAAATATTTGATACCACCGAAAAAGGTTAGAGTTCATGTGTCTGTCCTATGTCCGCGACCTCGTCAGTGGATGTCTTTAGTTATAATTAATGTTTTGTTACTACGGTGACTTGATGTATATGATAGATCTGGGATAGTCTGTATTAAATTTAAACAAAACTGTTCACAACCAGAACGCTTGACATGGTATAGATAATGGTCTAATGTCAAAGACTTGTTATCAATTTTACAAAAAATCTTAAGAGTCTCAGAGAAAATACTCGTAAGTAATGAAAATTTCAATATAACTTACGATTATTTTTTTTATCATAAGATTTTTTTGTGAAAAGAACCCTGATGTTAATCTCGCATGTTCTTGGATTGTTGTCTCATTGACTCGCATCTACTTTTATTTGTGATATAAAACTTTTATAACAGCTTTATTTAAAACTAAGTATTTAACGTTTGTACTACTTTTATAACAACATGAAGACCTCTGCTACACAGACAGTACTTCACATCGAAGATAAACTTACGTGCTCCGAAAGGGTAAACTGTTCCTATGAACACTAGTTACACAAATGTTTCAAACAATTGAGAGGTTAATAGTTGCGAGGAATCAAACTTGAAGTCGCCTTTGGTTTAAGCCTTTACATTTTTTTTTGTGCGTTTAGCAAATGAAAGTCAAATAATTAATCTGTTATACAATGGCAATAGTATAAAAATGAGAAGATGTGGTATGATTGCCAATTAGACAACTTTCCAGGTCACCGTGCAACTTTCAACAATGAGCAAAACACATACCGCATAGCAAGATATAAAAGCACCAACATGACAAATGTAAAACAATCCAAACGAGAAAGCTAATTTATGTACAAGACCATAACGAAAAACATAATAATACAGTAACAAATAACAACTACTGAATAACAGTCTCCTGACATGTGACAAGCACATACAATGTCGGTTTGTAAGAACTTTTGAAAATAAAGAAGAGTGCCTATTATGAAAATTATGAGTAGTCTATGTCTCCAAGTTTGATGTGCAATCTAGTGCATTACCGGACTGAGGTCGTGGATTGTTTGTGTATCTTTTCATTGATATCCTTGGTCTGATCGTATCAACTTATTTAAGACAGTCCATTTGGAACATTGATTTATTTTTCTCTTTATGCCTTTAATGACTAATTACTATTATATGTAAAATCCACTTATTGTTTTTTAGAAATGAATATTTTCATCTACACAAATTTTCGATTCCGTCTGTAAACAAATGTAAAAAAAAAATTAGAATAATGTTTACTAGTACTTGTTATAAACGTGTCATTTGTCATTTTATGAAATAAACAAATTGGACTTAAGTTTGTTTATTTCGGTAAATAATTCATAACTGTTAATGTTAAGAAAAAAATAAATATTCGTGTCGTCTCACATGATATATTTCACACCTTTTTTGTCATTAAGCAATTTATATAGTCTAATGAATGTGGTATTATTGAAGTTAAAATGGATACAATGAGGTGTTAAAATGTTTGTTATGGGCTCTTACTCTCTATTTTTGTATCCAAAAGTTGTCTCCCTTTACAAGCATTTTCACGATTTGGCTCTCTTGGGTTGCTGCCAGTATCTTGTTTTAAATACTAAATTGATTTTGTTTATATGCATGCTATACTTTACCATGCATAATTTGTAGCCCAGTATAACAGTCAAACCACTCAAAATTGATGAAATTAAAAATGCGGATGTTGAAGTTGTGTAGAAAATACTTGCAGAAAAGTGAATTTACATTTACTGAATTGTAATTGGGAAAATGGAAAAAGGGAATTGAACGGAAATGATTCACAATTCATTGTGTTTCAAATATCTATATCGTTTTGCTTCAAACCCCACACGTGGCAGGTGCGTTCGACTCCAATCTAAATTGACAAGTATTGTCAGTTTTCCAGCCGAAGGTCGGTGGTTTCTCCGGACACGCTGCTTCCTTCAACAATAAAAACTGACCTTCCACGAAATAGCCAATAGTGCTGGAAGTGGCGTTAAAACACCAACAATCAATCAATTAATCTATATCGTTGTATCTACATATTTGTCAGCTGATATTGTAAAATGTGTTTTATTTTGACAGGTTTGCTGGAGGCAGTGCCATTACCGTATAGAAGTTCATTACATGGATAACATATTTATACTACCTCGACATCGTAATACAGTTACAAGTGTAACTTCTTATTACATCTTTAGTTTTATATTCTTTGTTTCAAAGTGTTATCGTTTATTGATGACCTTGCGGCTTGTTAGTGTATTTCTGAAAGATATTTTTTTTAGGGGGGGGGTAATGCCAAGATAAAGATATAAGTTTCATATGCGGGAGTTTGCAATAATCGAGCAACTGGTTGTATTTTACAGAATATTATGGGTGCATAGTATATCTTTCATTCTTTATTTGTTAGATAAGTTAATTATTTTATACACTTATGTATATCTCTTTCATAGTAATATATATATATTATAAATAATAAAAAAAACTACAGCATTATACTATTGTGTTTGTTCTACTTAATCATTTCTTTATTTCAGGAGTAAACTCGTATACTCTTTTCCTACCCTTTCAGAGCACCTGATATTCAATCTGGTGTTATTAGTAGGTCAAATTGCCCTTGTTTTAGTTTATTCTGTTGTGTAAATCTTTTCTTCTTTATCTTTAAGCCTGTCTAGTTGAATTTGGTTTCTGGAATGAGTATACTTTTTCAGTATCTTTTCTTCAGGCTTAATTGAGTTGGTACCTTCATTGCTTTTTTTTTTCTTTTTGTTATGGTTTATCTTGTTTTGTGGACAGTAGTTTGTCTGCTTGTCAACTTCTGACTCTTCCGAAATACCTGAATTATCGTCCGTTTTGAATCGTCCGTTTTTCTTTGTATTGTTATTGTGGGTTGGTGATTGTGTGTTCCACTTTTTTGTCCATGGTGTTGTCTGTATTACTTCGATTTATCCTTTGTCCATTCTGTATTCTTCATCAACCACTTGTTGCTGGTTCTGTATTTTCTATTCATTATATTCCTCGTTTCTTATCTATTCATTTTACATCCGACTTCTATCTGTTCTTTGGAGATACGACTTTTATCAGTTCATTTGACATCCGACTTCTTTCTATTAATTTGAGATCCGACTTTTATCTGTTAATTTGACATCCGACTTCTTTCTTTTCATTTGAGATCCGACTTTTATCTCTGCATTTGACATCCGACTTCTTTCTTTTCATTTGAAATCCGACTTCTATCTGTTCATTTGACATCTGACTTTTTTCTTTTCATTTGAGATCCGATTTCTATCTGTTCATTTGACATCCGACTTCTATCTGTTCATTGGAGATCCGTCTTTTATCTGTTCATCTGACATCCGACTTTTTTCTTTTCATTTGAGATCCGATTTCTATCTTTTCATTTGACATCCAACTTCTTTCTTTTCATTTGAGATCCGACTTCTATCTGTTCATTTGACATCCGACTTCTTTCCTTTCATTTGAGATCCGACTTCTATCTGTTCATTTGACTTTCGACTTCTATCTGTTCATTGGAGATCCGACTTTTATTTGTTCATTTGACATCCGACTTTTTTCTTTTCATTTGAGATCCGATTTCTATCTTTTCATTCGACTAACGACTTCTTTCTTTTCATTTGAGACCCCACTTCTATCTTTTCATTTGACATCCGACTTCTTTCTTTTCATTTGAGATCCGACTTCTATCTGTTTATTCGACATCCGACTTCTTTCTTTTCATTTGAGATCCGACTTCTATCTTTTCATTTGATATCCGACTTCTTTCTTTTCATTTGAGATCCGACTTCTATCTGTTCATTTGACATTCCACTTCTATCTGTTCATTTGAGATCCGTCTTCAATCTGTTTATTTGATATTCGTTTCCAAACTGTTTGTTTTGGGATCGATCTCCCTTCTGTTAAATAGAGATCCGATCCCATCTGTTTGTTTGAGATTTGACCCTTATCTATAAATTTGATATCCGTCTCCCATTTGTTTATTTGAGATCCGCCTCCCATCTCATACTTTGAGATCTGTCTTCAATCTTTCAATTTTAGATCATTCTCATCTTTTCATTTATGAACCTTCTCCCGTGTGTTTATTTCAGATCCTTCTCCCAGATCATTTTTGGATTCTCCTTCCAATTATTAATTTGAGATTCGTCTTCCAAATGTTAATTTTCATTTGTTTATATGAAACATCCGGACTGTGACATAATAGTGTTTTCGTGCGCTTTATGCACTCTTCTTACTAATTGTCAAGTCTATCAACCGTAGAATCATCTACTACTAACAGTGGACAGATAATTGGAGGTTTTTTATTATTTATAAGATCAATTCCTTGGGTTTGATGAATTAAGGATACTCGATCCTTTTAATGTTTATATACGTTAAACTTTACAGTAATCTCTTGAATTTATCTCAAATTGTAAATAAGTTAGCTTCTACAATTTTCTTTATCTGTTATTTGCATAACCTACAGAATATTCCATGTAGAATTGATTAATATTGTATTGATTTCGAATGACTTCATAAATATTAAAAGTGCTTGTTTGTGAAATGATAAGCTAGTTTTCAAAATATATCGGGATAGAATTGAAATTCACAAATAAAAGCGAAACTTGTTCGAAAAGGTTTTTTTACTTTACCATATATATTGATTATAGGTATATTCCAGAATCGCATGACGTAAGCATAGATTTTATTATACCTGAATCAGCAATGGTTAGAACCAAAACTTTATTAATTCATGAACAAAAGGGTAAACAAATACCAAACCTTTAGCTCAACCTTGTCTTACGTTTATTGTGCAAAAATTACAAAATGTATCAGCTAGTATAACAAAATCTTGATTCTAGTAAAACATCAGTGCCAGTTCCGATATACTGGATGGATGATAATAGTATAACTATTTGTTAATTTTATTTTAAATTATACTTTTTATGCCTTCCTTAAGGATGTACTTAGGTGAAATTAAAAAAATCTAGTATTTTAAATTGATACTATAAGTCAGAAGAGCATAAGATAAGGAACAAAATAAGCTAAAAATGTTGATAGGTTATGGGGCTCCTTTTCGAGATATTTAATTTTTTTTTTAAATGGCGGGAAAAGGCTTACCCGAACTTTTACCTTATATTTGAATTGGTATAATTTGGGTCTCAAATCGAAAGAAAAAAAATCTAGAATCTGCTTAAATTTTATAGAAATGACCTTTTAGAGCTATTGAAGTCTTATCTGAAAAGAAAAGTGGGTGTTATGGGGCATACTATTTTACCCTGTATCGTAGGAAAAAAACCAAGGAGCCCGAACATTTGACAAAAACTCCTAAACCTCACCTAAGTACATCCTTAAACGACCTTTGCTGTTTATTTCATTATCATAAGATATGTCAACTGAATGAGTATTAGATGTATGAACGTTTTAAGTAAGTAATTTATGATTATAATTATATTAATTATCTTTACAAAAGAACAAAGACTTAATAAAATTTAATTTAATGGGTAAAATTTAAGTAATTGCCCTTGTTTTTAAGGTGAGAGTGACAACCGCATTCAAGAACATATCAAAATTTTTTGACAGTTAACATCAATTATATTTTACATGCATAGAAACTATAGTTATTTTTTGTGAAAAGTTTTGTCATGGAGAGGCCGCAGATACCAAAAGGGTCGATAACAAACTGACCATGCCATGGCAAAAAACTTAAAACAACCAATAGTCAAACAACAGTATACAAAGCATTGCATAGAAGACTGAGCAACATGGACCCCACCTGATCTCACGTGCAACAGAAGGTTATAAGCAGATCCGGCTGCAATTTATTGCATCTAGAAGAAATGGAAAAATTTTAAATTTCTTGGAAAACTATGGCAAATACAACACCCACGATGGTTTATTTTTAAAAATAAGATCATCAAATTCCAAAAAACTGAATTAGCTATGTACGAGCTCTCTGTTCGAAGCTTTTTTTTCATTAACTTTTGCTCCATTATTAAAATTGCCTTTAAGTTTATCATATGACTAAAGACCAACAGAGATATACTGTATCATATGATTAAAGACCAACAGAGATATACTGTATCATATGACTAAAGACCAAGAGATATACTGTATCTTATGACTAAAGACCAACAGAGATATACTGTATGACTAAAGACCAACAGAGATATACTGTATGACTAAAGACCAACAGAGATATACTGTATCATATGACTAAAGACTAACAGAGATATACTGTATGACTAAAGACAACAGAGATGTACTGTATGACTAAAGACCAACAGAGATATACTGTATCTTATGACTAAAGACTAACAGAGATATACTGTATGACTAAAGACCAACAGAGATATACTGTATCATATGACTAAAGACCAACAGAGATATACTGTATGACTAAAGACCAACAGAGATATACTGTATGACTAAAGACCAACAGAGATATACTGTATCATATGACTAAAGACTAACAGAGATATACTGTATGACTAAAGACAACACAGATGTACTGTATGACTAAAGACCAACAGAGATATACTGTATCTTATGACTAAAGACTAACAGAGATATACTGTATGACTAAAGACCAACAGAGATATACTGTATCATATGACTAAAGACCAACAGAGATATACTGTATGACTAAAGACCAACAGAGATATACTGTATGACTAAAGACCAACAGAGATATACTGTATCATATGACTAAAGACTAACAGAGATATACTGTATGACTAAAGACCAACAGAGATATACTGTATCATATGACTAAAGACCAACAGAGATATACTGTATCATATGACTAAAGACCAACAGAGATATACTGTTTCATATGCCTAAAGACCAACAAAGATATACTGTATCATATGACTAAAGACCAACAGAGATATAATGTATGACTAAAGACAACAGAGATCTACTGTATGACTAAAGACCAACAGAGATATACCGTATCATATGACTAAAAACCAGCAAAGATATACTGTATCATATGACTAAACACCAACAGAGATATACTGTATCTTATGACTAAACACCAACAGAGATATACTGTATGCCAAAAGACCAACAAAGATATACTGTATCATGTGACTTAAGACCAACAAAGATATACTGTATCTTATGACTAAAGACTAACAGAGATATACTGTTTCATATGCATAAAGACCAACACAGATATACCGTATCATATGAGTAAAGACCAACAGAGATATAATGTATGACTAAAGACCAACAGAGATATACTGTATCATATGACTAAAGACTAACAGAGATATACTGTATGACTAAAGACCAACAGAGATATACTGTATGACTAAAGACCAATAGAGATATACTGTATCATATGACTAAAGACCAACAGAGATATACTGTATCATATGACTAAAGACCAACAGAGATATACTGTATCTTATGACTAAAGACCAACAGAGACATACTGTATGATTACAGACCAACAGAGATATACTGTATCATATGACTAAAGACCAACAGAGATATACTGTATGACTAAAGACCAACAGAGATATACTGTATCATATGACTAAAGACTAACAGAGATATACTGTATGACTAAAGACCAATAGAGATATACTGTATCATATGACTAAAGACCAACAGAGATATATTGTATGACTAAAGACCAACAGAGATAAACTGTATCATATTACTAAAGACCAACAGAGATATACTGTATTACTAAAGACCAATAGAGATATACTGTATGACTAAAGACCAATAGAGATATACTGTATCATATGACTAAAGACCAACAGAGATATACTGTATGAATTAAGATCAACAGAGATATACTATCATATGACTAAAGACTAACAGAGATATACTGTATGACTAAAGACCAACAGAGATATACTGTATGACTAAAGACCAATAGAGATATACTGTATCATATGACTTAAGACAAACAGAGATATACTGTATGACTAAGGATCAACAGAGATATACTGTATCATATGACTTAAGACCGACAGAGATATACTGTTTGACTAAAGACCAATAGAGATATACTGTATCTTATGACTAAAGACCAACAGAGATATACTGTATGAATAAAGACCAATAGAGATATACTGTATGACTAAAGATCAACAGAGAAATACTGTATCTTATGACTAAAGACCAACAGAGATATACTGTATCATATGACTAAAGACCAACAGAGATATACTTTATTATATGACTAAAGACCAACAGAGATATACTGTATCATATGACTGAAGACCAACAGAGATAAACTGTATCATTGGCTCACTATTCCTCTCAATGTAACATTGGGCTAGTCTAAAGTGTCTTTGGTACTGTATAAAAGTACTAAGATGTGATATAAATGCACAAAAGACAAATATCGACCAAAAAGACCAACGGAAATCTATTGTCGCAATTGATTGAGAGATGTTCCACGTGAAATATATTGTCTGTAATTGATTGAGAGATGTTCCACGTGAAATCTATTGTCTATTATTGATTGAGGATGTTCCACGTGAAATATATTGTCTGTAATTGATTGAGAGATGTTCCACGTGAAATCTATTGTCTGTAATTGATTGAGGGATGTTCCACGTGAAATATATTGTCTGTAATTGATTGAGGGATGTTCCACGTGAAATATATTGTCTGTAATTGATTGAGAGATGTTCCACGTGAAATCTATTGTCTGTAATTGATTGAGAGATGTTCCACGTGAAATCTGTAATTGATTAAGAGATGTTCCACGTGCAATATATAGTCTGTTAATGGTTGAGAGATGTACCACGTGAAATACATTGTCTGTAATTAATTGATTTAGATATGATCCACGTGAAATCTATTTTCAGTTATAACATTAACTGTACCAGTTTTTCTACACTAGTTCGTATTTCGACAATTAATATCCATTTAGTGATGCTCGAGGTTAAATTTTTTGTAAATCTTAATATAAACGTTGAAGAACTGATAAAACCAAAATGTACCAAAAGTATAGCCAAACCCGGCCATCTTCACGTACTGAGTAGAAATAAGATAACCCAAAACATCAAATGGGTGTCCCTTATTAAATTGTATAGGTTTTTACGCGTTTATTCAGGCTGAAGTGTTGAAAGCATAAATAAATACATATCAGCTATTACAAAAACCGTTTATGGTCTACTCTGCCTTAGGGAGTTGCATGCATTCTTGATTTTTATACAAATTAAGAAAATAATAATTCATTTTCAATCAGAACACATATTTTTAATAACAACCTGATGTCAATCATTACCATAACCAGTTTTACCACAAGTATGTATACACAGACATTTATGATGATCGAGTGCAGACATAATGATGTACTTAGTTTAAATGGCTTTAAAAGTGTTTGAAAATTTAGATTTTTAAAACCACATTATCCCAAAAACTATTTACACCATGGCTTTCCGTTTTCTTAATTTATGATGTCCGGTTTAGTTGATAATATATTAATCATCACTTTATTAAATTTTTGTAAACTAAGTTTTATACTATGATTTATAAACTAATAAAACTATTCGCAGCGGTTTTCAAATGCAAATCAGATCATTCTGTATATGTACCTGTTTTGTCGTTGCATGACTTTTCAAAGTAGTTTTTTTTTTAGCACTTTACCATTAAAAGGTTGGAATAGAAACGTACGTTTCGTGTGTTTCTCACGGTAAATTATGAATTCTGTTATATTCTATGATAATATTCTTGAAAGTAAACAAAGTGAATTTGTTGATACAAAACCGGACATATTAAGAGGCCAACGGACAATCAAAAATCGTTTTTAGAAAAATACCATGACCTCAAGAAAAACGACGAAAATACTAAATACTACACAGAAAAGACCCGAGAAACACGAACCTCACCAAAACCAGGTTTTTGAATGGCCAATGGTCATTGGATGGAATTTTAAAACAGGACGTAGGAATACCAATGCGTGCATATAGTTTATATTTCAAATTTATCCAACTGAACATAATATAAACACGTATTAACTGCTGGCTTTCTCGTCATGTGGTTAAACATTCCCTGCTAAGAATAACAAATATCATAAAATTATGAAGAGAAAAATTAATATAGACAAACCACGAAACCTATATATATATAAATGAGGAGATGTGGTATGCTTGCCAATGAGACAACTATCCACCAGAGTCCAAATGGCGTGGATGTAAACAACGATATGGCACTGTACAGTATTTCATTTAAGTTGCTACAACAATGAACAAAACACATACCGTATAGTAAAAAGCTATAAAAGCACCGTAGAGCTGCTATAAAATGTCACTTATTAATGGGGTAGGAGGTGATTTCATATAAAAA
The DNA here is from genome assembly GCA_017311375.1 of Mytilus coruscus. Classification (NCBI taxonomy): domain Eukaryota; kingdom Metazoa; phylum Mollusca; class Bivalvia; order Mytilida; family Mytilidae; genus Mytilus; species Mytilus coruscus. The sequence continues at coordinate 8,842,744 of CM029599.1, read as the reverse complement.
GATATATTTTAAATCTGGTTGAAGATGAGTAATTTGCTCAGCACACAATGGTGATTGGGGAATATAATTAATCAAAAAGGTAAACAATATATATCAGTCTTTCAGACCTCTCAAATGAGACATAATCTAGATGGTTATTCACTAATGAAAATCTGTCTGTACTGACGTATTTAGGTAATTATATGAATAAATTTCTAGATGTCAGACGCAATGTTAATTAGTATACAGCTACAAATTTATTCTAATTCGTTTTTTTTTTCTTGTTTAGTGGCTCCTTTTTCAAAACATCTTACGATAAAGATTCATCGTAAGTTATACTGTAATGTTCATGACTTGCTGGTATTATTTTTTTTATTAAAACATTCGCTGGTCCTGTCTTGAATGCAACTTATGTGATTCATATGAAATATAGAGATAGAGCCTGTATTCCAGTGGTTGTCTTTTATTGCTGTTTATCATAATAGAAAAACAAATGATATGGGGTATCCATCCATGACACAAAATCAGTACATGCACAGCAAAAAACTAAAAAAGCAAAGGAACAGCGCTTTTATTGCTGTTCTTCATCCCAAAGTCACAGTGTGGCCTTCAACATGGAGCAAAAAAACTCTCACTTCACTGCATGTTTAAGACGGCCCCTAGCACCGGTTTGAGTGGAATTCTTCGCATAAAACGAATAGACTTTGTAAGATGTAACATCACCAAATCGGGCCCAGTCAAAAAGAACATACAGGAAAGTAGTACATATTTAAATCAAAATAGTTCCTACGCTCCGCTTCGCCTGCATGGCAAACTGTATTTGCGGGAATTACCTCTTCAAACACAGTACTGGTATTCACTAAATACAGCACTTGGACATCCGTGGCATTCGATTTTAAAACCTACAGGGACAAAGCCATTCCATAACAAACGATAAGTTCCTATATAAATGGTCTGACGTAATCAAATTTGACAATTTCTAATTAAAAAAAAACGATTGAAAAAATAAACGGTTTTTGACTTTGTAATAGTTTATCTCGTGCCTCATAGAAATAAGTACTTATTGACTGGAATGTATTTTTTTGTTTTAGTCCTCCAGGTAAGTATATGTTGGTGAAGTATTTATAACATTATAAAACAAGAATGTGTCCATAGTACACGGATGCCCCACTCGCACTATCATTTTCTATGTTCAGTGGACCGTGAAATTGGGGTCAAAACTCTAATTTGGCATTAAAATTAGAAAGATCATATCATATGGAACATGTTTACGAAGTTTCAAGTTGATTGGACTTCAACTTCAGCAAAAACTACCTTGACCAAAAACTTGAACCTGAAGCGGGACAGACGAACGCACGAACGGACGCACAGACCGAAAAACATAATGCGCCTAGGTGGGCATAAAATACTACTTCGCAATGCGAAGTGTAGGGGACTTTTTCTATTTCTAAACTTTTGATGGTTGCTTATAGAAGACATCGCAACTTAAATGAAATACTGACTAGCTCGCTAGTGAAACCTTAGAAAACTATGAAGGATCTCTAAAGAAGCACCACCCGCATTTTAAGCCATGTTATATCAAAGAGTTTGTCCTATGAAGAAACGCGATGTGTTGGGACCCGGGGGAATATACATACGTGGTTGTTAGGTACTTTCTGACCTTCAACATGTCTACATAAAACTCCTCTACAAGGTTTTTTTTTTAATTTCTTTTCAAAAGGCGTTATTTCCAATTCAATAGATTTTATTCAATATTCACAAGTTGTTATAAGTAGTGTTAATAAAAATAACGTGTCATAAGGGTTGTGAATAAATTTCTTCTTATTACATATAAAAACAAAACAGGGGTTCCATTCAATATGCAAAATAAAACTCTATATTCATACAAATAAAGTGTTAATTTAATGCCTATGTAAATTTAATTCGATTTAATGTAACATAGATTTGATTTGGATTGTAATACTGGGAATAAAACATATGTGTTCTAACCACCTACGCTATCAATCAGCGAAAATGTTTTGTAAACAAAAATGTTAAAACAACTGTTTTATGCATAAGAATGTGAATTATTTTGATGTTTCAGTTTTATCATTGTCAACCACTGTCACATTCCATATATGTAAAATTGTTGATAACTTTTTATCTCCATAAATATAACAGTTGACATTTTGATGTTATAACCTTTTAACTATTTTTTTTCCAAATGCTAAGCAGTATCTTTGATATTTATAAATATGTATTGAATAGTTTGTTTATGTGACGAAGAGTGAGTACCCGGATGCAATTAAATGTCATTGTTTCTGTTTATTTCTTCCTGACATGATGGGGTTTGATCAAATTCATTAAAAACTGTTACACCACACTTACCAACAAACATATCATTAACCTCATGCACGGCATATTTGCCAAAAGATGGCAGCATGTGGTCTTAAAAACTAGCTAGTAAGCAGTTTTTTCTCAGCTATAGTTAGAGGAGGGATAAGGCGTCTGCGCAATGCTAGGCGGTGTTGTCGTAGAAGTATGAAGTGAAAAGTACAGGTTCCAGCCCCGGTCGGGGAGGAAGTAAAGAATCAGATCTACTCTAAGATTGTTAGGTTGATTTTCTAGGCACTTTATATATATTGGTGTTTATAGATATAAGAAGATGTGGTATGAGTGCCAATGAGACAACTCTCCATCCAAGTCAAAATTTATAAATGTAAACCATTATAGGTCAAAGTACGGTCTTCAACACGGAGCCTAGGCTCACACCGAACAGTAAGCTATAAAGGACCCCAAAAATTACTAGTGTAAAACCATTCAAACGGGAAAACCAACGGTCTAATCTATATAAAAACGAGAAACGAGAAACACTTATGAACCACATCAACAAACGACAACTACTGAACATCAGATTCCTACAATGTTTTATATATATATATTGGATATTGCTGTCTACTCTTTAATATAGTCGGGAAATGTTTTCATTGTCTTATTTTCGCTATATCAGCGGTATTCATTTTACTATGAAATTTATTATACATAAACACAATATAAAAATAAGGAGATATGGCATGATTGCCAATGAGACAACTGTCCACCAAAGTTCAAATAACGTGGATGTAAGCACTTATAGGCAACCGCATGGCCATTCAAATGCATAATTCTTTGTCGGTAAAATGGAACAATTAGTACTGTCCCTTCAAAGGCCCAAGCCGCCAATAAAACTCGACGCGATAATAACCCAATATAAAAGATTTATAAGGTACTCTATATTAAGGTGATACGATCGTAAATATATACCACATAAAGTGATGTTTCGAATTTTTATTAAACTTCGCATACGCCTTAACCTCGTGGACTGAATTTTAATAATTAACAAAAATCTTATTTTTAGCGATAATAACCCGATGTATAGAATATTTATAAGGTAATCTATATATAAAGGTGATATATACGTATATTTATCCTACATAAAAGGGTGTTTCGGATTTTTATGAAACTTAGCATACACCTTTAACCCCGTGGACTGAATTTAAATAAAGACAAAAATCTTTTTTTTAGCTTTAAAATTTCCCCCGAGATAAAGTTGGTTGAATGTAGTCATGCATGGTTGTAAATGTATAAATTATGTGTAGAATAGAAGGAAATAATGAAATAATTTCACCTCGAATCAATGTTTCACATAACCCTGTTTTATGAGTTTTCTTTAATAACGATATGTTAAAATGTTAAAGAAATTTCTGTTCTGTGTATGTAAAAAAAATAATTGGGGCTTTCATATACAGATCATTCGAAGTAAGTCGTATCTGATTAAATCGGGGGAAATCGTTGCATGATACCGTCGTGACGTTAAGCCCAGGAAGTAATAAATCATACTTTGCATAACAGTAAGATTCAAAGAAAAAGTTATCTGAAACTGACATCATCGAGCTATTTTTGTAAATAATATGGTCCTGTAACTCCTGGATCCGCACCTGCTTGCATCTAGAAATTGACAATGGGGGTATGTTTGAGAACTAACTTTACGACATACGAGATGATTTCAGCTTTCCCATTGTGACCTTTCCATTTATATTTATAGGAACAGTCCATGGCCACAGCGCATGTATATTGAGTATATATATCCCCTATAGTTGATACGATATCCCATAGCTTACATATCATATCATGATGTTCGTGATAGGTGCAATGAAGCTATTGAATCATATATGGGTTCCTAATGGGTTCATAATGGTTACTAGTAAGTTGAAGTTATCCTTTCGAAAGTTGTACGAACGTTTTAGTGATTTGGTTCACCGATATCTGTGTCACATGACCACGACTATCAGCTCAGTAGTCAGTGCTTCGATACTGAATGCGTTATAGCATACCTTTGTTAAAGTGGCCTTGAATTTGGCTATTCTTTTTTATGTCCCTTTGGTCATAAACCCCTCGTGCATTCAAGAAGTTCTACTTACATCCTTTGCGTTCAAACTGTTTGGATTGAGCGTTCTTGGTGAAGGTTCATACATGGAAACTCTTCGGACGCAGCAAAATTATAAAATGTTATTTCATTTTCATAAACTGGGTCGATACCGATACTGGTTGACTGCTAGTTCCGAGTGTAAAAATTCACTCAACAGTTCGTGCTTCGATACTGACATGATTTATAACATACCTTTCTTATATTCACTGTTGATAAGATTTTGAAATATTGAAAAAAAAACAGGATTCGATCTCCCTCGGGCAAAGTTGACATTTGATGGATTTGGCTATTTATTTAATGTATATTTTAGTCATAAGCTTCTCAAATTTATACATCCCTGGCTTTTAGCGTTCCTGATGAAGGTGTATCCAGTAAAGCGCTTCGAACACATCAAAATTATGAAGTGTTATTTTCAGATATGGATAAAATTATGATGCTTATTTTCTTCCATTTACCCGGTGTATACTACCTCATATAAAGGACAAGCGGGATATACTTCACCGAGACAACAACCAAACTACACAAAAACTAAAAACATCTGGAGGTTAACAGCTGGTTTGTCATAAAGTATGTTTTCCCCATTCAGTTACCAATCTGATTAAAATATAGAGATCCTGTTTTTTTTTTTCGTTTTTCTTACATCCTGTGTTTCAATCATATTGTTCGGTTACATTAAAATTATTAGAATTTAATAATATTGAAGCTCCTGTGTTGGAAAAGGGGAAACAATATACCAAGGGGTATAACCATATGTCGACGAAAAACAGACGACACCATAGACAAAAGAAAAACGTAGAAAAGGCAGACAACAGTCCACAAAAAAAAGAGAAAACTAAGGGAGCTACCATTTGATTTTTATGGGGGAGGCTAGGATGAAATTTGAAAAAAATAGGCAGGACAGGAGTTTTGAGTTATGAGGATGAGACACTTGCAAAAAAAAGTCGGGATGACAATTTAGGTAAAAAAAAGTCAGGATAAACTTTAAAAAAAGAGGCAGGACCGAACAGAGTGAAAACTAAAAAAGGCAAAACGGCAGGACAAAATTTTTCATCCTAGCCCCCATAAAATCAAATGGTAGCTCCCTAAAGTTCGACCAAAACCGGAAGGTAACTCTCCTGCTTCTGATCAGCCCGTAGTTTTCGCTACTTGACACCTGGCCTCAGACACCTTCCCATTGGTTACAATGTATAAGAGAACGACCATTGATTTTTGTCCCAGGACAATCCATCAGTGCTTTTTTTTTGAGAGTGAGAAGAATTTTGAAGAGTATCCTGGCCTGATAAAAGCTGTAAATTAATAACCTTGCATAGGACAGGATGAAAATGAATATTCTGCATCCCAAAATGCAGTTAACAATTGTGTACAAAAGTGAAAATAAATTTTCGCGAGGCATAAAAAAATAACAATGCGTAGCAACAGATGAAAATGAATAGTCTATCCGCAAAAATCCTCCTCGCCCCTCCCCATCCCCCGCACCAGAATTTCAAATGTTCGTCCCCTTACTGGTAATTAAACTACGTTGATGAGTTATATTCTTTGATATGCAAGTAGATTACTGGTCTGATTTAAGTTAGATTATTTACATTGACTACCTGATGTTGTTTAAAAGAATTTTTTATCTAAATGTCACTGTGGGCATCAGCTTAAAATAAAACATATAATACCTATGTATGATGGTCTCGATGGGGTCCTTCATTTATGAATACTTTAATTAAGACATTTTTCTCTATTCCTTATATTTTTTGCCCATTATTCTCTATTTTTTATATTTTAGCACCCCATTATTCTCCTTTCTTTATATTTTAGCACCCCGTTGTTCTTTATGCTGTATTTTTTTGGTCAATTTTTTTTTTTTAATATTTTTTCCCATTATTATCTTTTCCGTTAACCCCCATCCAGACCCGCATGTATTAGTTTATTGTTGATCCGGGTATCATTATAACAATTTCAAATTCTTTCGAGCACTGTATAATATTTTCTTGACTTGCTTTTTATTTTTTTGGAGAATAGTAACTAACCCCGAGTTCAGACAGACATTTAAATCATTCCTACTCACTTTGAGACCACATATAAGACATTATATATTTATTTTATTGTCGTTATGACGCATATTAAAAAGGTACAAATACATATTTAATGATGTTTGTTGGTAATTTCGCTTTGATTATGCTCATTTACAATGAATAAATAAATAGCTTCACTTTGGTGCGATATCGGTAAGACATTAACAATTGCATATGCGAATTGGTAATTTTGTCCTCAATACCGCGCCATAAGTTTCGCTGCCACGTTACCGCCGCAGGGTGGTCAAGAATCCTACAAAAATAACTAGACATAACTGGTTTGAAAAAAAAAATAATACAATGATTCATAAGGTCAGGTAAAGAGCTTGTCTTATAGGACTTCTTGTTGAACAGACATATATTTTATTAAATATAAAAAGAAGATGTGGTATGATTGCCAATGAGACAACTGTCCACAAGACAGAAATTAATAAACTATAGACCAGCGTACGGCCTTCAACAATGAGCAAAGCCCATACCGCATAGTCAGCTATAAAAGGCCCCTAAATGACAAACGTAAAACAAATCAAACGAGAAAACTAACGGTCTAATTTCTGTACAAAATAATGAACGAAAAACAAATATACCACACATTCACGTATAAGTATAGTGGGACCTACACAATAGCGGCGTATATTAACCTTATTTGATTTCTTTTACTTATAAGCTCGTCATTTTAATTTTATTAACGATCATTAAACAATTCTTTTCTTGGAAAATCTTGTTCAGTCATCTGTATCAAAAGTTTTTATTAACTATTTACTATCATTATCGTATAATTTGAAAACTTGTGCTACAAACTCGATTGATCTCGCAATAAATTATAATAGATAGGCAACTTTTATATTAGGTGGATGGATGAATGTGTTTTTATTGTTCAATAGGCAGTCATCGAATCGTAATCATTATTAATTAGTTGTTGGTGTTTTACCACGTCTGCTTTGTAAACGCGATGAACATGAAATTAAACGGGATGGGATAGGACACAAAAGGGAAAAATGCAGACATTTCAAGGGAACGGTGGAAAGATTGACAGGGTCAAAACATTTAGCCTCAGCATCGACGACCAATAAGGCTATAGCTACTAGATTAAGAGGACTTTTAGTGCTAGAATCATGACGCCCTCCGAACACAGATTGCGTATTTGTAGAGCCTGAACAACTGCGGACGTCTCTTTCGGGAGGGGGTCATACCCGTCACTCAGAGAAACTGGGTCCAATTTCTGTACACCAGGGTGCCCTTGGGGAACAACTTTGAGAAAACATATCGATGTAATATTATATTGGCCCTATTTTGTACTAGACTTGTAAATGTTTTTTCTGATTTACAACGTTTTAGCTTATACAGGTTTTTCAAATTAGAAGTGTCTTGACCTTTTATTGACAGCCCTTTTAATACAGTCGATTCGATACATTTTGTCCCATATAAATTGTCTAAATCTAACATTGACAGTCCTTGTAATACATTCTATTCGGTACTTTTCCAGTCTTCCTTGTGTATGAATATAAATTGTATAATTTGTATTATGAAACCAACTGAATGCACCTGATATATACCAATATGTTGTCGAAGTTTAAATGTTTAAATTTCTCCACCCACACCTACGCATTGTCTTAGATGTAATTATCAGACAATCTTTGCCAACTGTTAGCTAGAAGCAATTTGAGAATATACGTAATTCGTTATTTTTTATAAGAATCTTTTGATTTCTTTTAATTCCGCTTGAAGGTTACAGCATTAGCTACACTATAATACTTTTATATTATATTGTATCTTGTATGTTCTATGTGTCACGTCAACCTTAAGTAACGCCATATATAAACATGTCATTATAGTTTTGTATAACAGGTTCTTGTTTCCTATTTTTAAATTGGATGTTTTGCAGTAATTCAAGGGAAAGATATAGAATTATCGATTAAGAATACAAATGAACGTCTTTACATCTTTATATTCAAAGATAATATGAGAAGTGCTATTTGTACAACGTCTGCTTTAGTTTTTTTTGATTCGAGTGTCACTGCTGAATCTTTTGTGGCATACAAAGTTAAAAGCCTGGATTCTTTGATGCATTTTTTTATGTGCCTCAAAATGGCTTCACTTGACAGTACCGATGAAACACCACTGGCCGATACAGTTGTCATTCTCAGTTCATTATTACCGAGCGAGGAATACCATATTCTGTAAGACTATGGTTTTGGTGGTCACGTGGCATAGAATGCTCTATGCAACGTGACAAAAAAACCTGCATCAAAGTGCTCCCTTTGATTCAAGGGGTCAAGTGTTCGATCTTTCTTTGGCGTCTTACCAAAGACTTTGAAAATGGTAGTTACTGCTTTTTCAAAATGCAACAGTTACGAGCATGAGCAAAGGCTGGACGGCTCGGAGTTGTAATGTGTTCGAGTAGTATGACATGCTTTCCTGCGAACTGTTAATATTAAAGATCAGTCGAAGCGTGTCTAGAACTACACAAAGCAGGGTATATTGATGGATTACAAAAGCATGTTATCCGGGCGTCGATCCAGGATTTGATGTTGGGGGTAAAAAGGGGGGCACTCCTGAGAATTGGGAATTAGAGGACCATATTTTGAAAAATAAAATGGCAGTTTTAAATTACATTGTTTTTTTTTTTTTTTTTGGGGGGGCTGTTATCATTCTCAACATGCATGTTATATGTACATGTTGACGTTACAAATCTAATAATCAATCAACCAAATGAAAACAACTTTTTAAGCATCATTTATAAAGAACGATTTTAAATAGATTTATATACAATTATATTTTTCATAACATTAAGCATATTATATTACCATTCAACTGGAGTTTCTCATAATGCTTGCTTTGAAAACAGTAAAAAAAAAGGGGGGGAAGAGATGACAAAAAACGCTATAAAAACATAAGTCGAAGAAAAAACAGACAACACCATGGCAAAAAAAGGACGAACAGGTTCCTAAAAAAATACTAAAAATCGAAAGGTTGAGCATCAAAAACCCCGCTGAAAACAAGAAATGAACCCAGGTGGTCCGGAAGGGTAAGTATTCCCTGTTCCACTAGTGTTGCAAAGGTAAACCAAGTTTTGAAACTTTGTCATTGAACTTTATTTTGTTGAACACAATCATATACATATCATATTCAAAGCTAGGACCACGTACAATTAGAAATGAGTTGACCTCATCTTTCGATCAAACGGACTTCTTTGTAATTAAACTTTATTTTGTAGAGCACCATCATATACATACCATATTCATATTTAAGATTGCAATTAGAAATGAATTGATCACATCTTCCGATCAAACTGACTTCTGAGTAACTGGCAAACCACAGAATAAACATAAAAATGCAAATTATATTATAGCGTGTTTCTTAACACTATGTTTCCAGTGTTGTCATCTTGTTAAGGGAGGCGGATTTATATAAGTTTTTCCGAATCCCTGTATTTCTATTGTATAATTGCAATATGTGCACTTTTGAAAGATAAAATATCGTTAAACTAAAGCTAAACCATGAAATACGTATATCCTTTTTCTTAAAAAAAATTAATTCTCATTTTCCCAATTATCTTTCATTATTTTCCTGAAGGGATCAGATGAAAAGGAGAACCGTTATTCATATCACGGTCTTTTACCAGTGTCTATAATTGTTGTCTATAATTTTCATACTTTTGGTCCAGTGCATGCCTTATCGGGATACTCCAAAGATACATGCTGTGCGCATGACATTTATTTCATTTGTTTCTTTTTTGACTGTTTACAAGTCGGTATTCCTGAATTCACCCACTACATCGATCCTAAGGTTTAGTTTTTTTGCAGTGTTTATCTTTCGTGCATTCTCTTTTTCTTTATTGATTATACTCATTGCCCATATCATTCTCCAAATATCTGTTATATTTACATCTGTTTTTATCTTTGGTTTCACATCTGTAATCCAAGTAAGGAACTATATTAGAGGGTGGATGGGGTTTATTGAATCGAGAATAATGGACCAAAACTACAGAAAAATGGGTAAAAAAAAATCAAGAATAGAGAAAAATAGACCAGAGAATAAAGAATAGATGATATTGGTGCGCTAATATATAAAGCTTAGAGAATAATGGGTAAAATAAATAAAGAATAGAGAATATAGTTTAAAAAATTAAAGAATAAAGTAATGAAGACCCTCATCACTTCGCATCCAGAATTTGCATTTGTTGCTCGCACACATAATCGGACATCCTCATTTGTCATTGAACTACATGCACTTTAGATACTTACAAAGTATCAAACGTAATATTTTCCCTAGTATGTACCTTTTAATGTATATTGAATCCATTATAAAAGCTTCATGACCTAATTTCATTATTGATATAGAAAGAATAAGTTTTAATTGTTATCTGGTTAATTTTCATGTAGGAGTAAGAGCTTGGAAGATATCGATGTTCCATTGATCCATTGCGATTATGGTCTCGGTTGTTATAAGTGTCGTTTAAAGCGTCCTCCAGAGATGTTTAATCAGCAATACTTGCGTAAGTTATGTCCCTTGACACCTGTTTATTGTAGTGAATTATTAACACATTCGCCTACTTGTATTCCATTGTCTACGCAAATATATTTAATTGTTTCAACGGCCTTTGACGCAAACGGTATAGAATTTAAGAATACGCATATCAGATTTAATTTCATCAGCAAACACGGCATTACGTCCAAGGAAGGTGCCATTAAAGACTTAAAAGGACATTACTGATGTTGGAAAAAAGCGATTTTTTTCACAGGAAAAGAGAATCTCAAATGTCAATTAAACTGACAAAACCAGGCAATGCAATGGCAGACACAACTAAAATAATTACAAACCAACTTATATACTTGGAAACAACACGTTCCATAGAAAATAACGTGGTTTAAAAGATCTACCCCGTTCTGTTAAATGAAGAATGAGTTGCTTAATTATTTCTCATTAAACTATGAAAAATAATATGGCGGACAAAATTGTTGAACGGTGAGTCAACAATAACATTCTGTATATATTTTGTCATCCACTATCAGACCTTACAAACAAATTGAATTCAATCGCATTAATTTTCATCGATGGAGTTATTACTAGTATCAAACAAAAGGCCCAATATTTCGCAAATTTTGGTTTTCACAGTTAAAGGCAGATGAAATTTAAGTGGCTGATGAATGGTATATTTTCTTTAAAAAATGCGCTTTCTGTCACTTATAGGATAATTTTTGAAAAAAAGGAAATAATAATACTAAACGGCCAATGAAACTGAGGACAAATGAGTCTTGAACAACTGATTGTTAAAAAAATTTGTTGTATATATTTTATGTTTTATATTATTTGTATTTTTTTGTCATAAACTATACTGCTGCTTTACCCTAGAAACAGTATATATATGTTCCTGCTTTACCCCAGGAACAGTATATATATGTTCCTCCTTTACCCCAGGAACAGTATATATATATGTTCCTGCTTTACCCAATCATGATTACTTAAATCCGTCATGCATCAATACAAGTATATAATTATATAAAGAAATACAAGTAATACAAAACTTAATTGGATAAGGAGACAAAAGCAGTGCTCTCATTCTAATCCCTTTTCCTTTGTTGAAAATAAAATGACAAAACTATATTTACAAGTTGATAGGCAGACGAATATGTAAGAAGTACAAATGTACGAAGAATGCAGGTAATTAAAATTTGGAATTAGAAAACAAAAGCAGTGTCATTATATGAATGGATTTATTTCTCAAAGTGCAAAAATATTATTACAAAATAAACAAATATAATTATAAATATGCTGGTAGGCAGACGAATATGTAACATACAAATTATACAAGTTATCAAAAAATCATGGGACTGAAGATCAAAAATTAAATTACAAAACTATCACTACATGTATTTTCATGCTGATATTCCGTTGTTTGCATGCTGATATTTTATTGTTTACATGCTGATATTCAATTGTTTACATTCTGAAATTTTATTGCTTACATGCTGATATTTGTGTACATGCTGATAATCCATTGTTTACATGCTGATACTCCATTGCTAACATACTGATACTCTATTGTTTACATGCTAATAACCCATTGTTTACATGCTGATACTCTATTGCTTATATAGATATAAGAAGATGTGGTATGAGTGCCAATGAGACAACTGATCCATCCAAGTCAAAATTTATATGCTGATAAACCATTGGTCAAAGTGATAGTCTTCAACATGCTGATAACTAGGCTCACACCTGACAGTACATGCTGATAGTTGTGTACATGCTGATAACCCATTGTTTACATGCTGATAACCCATTGTTTACATGCTGATAACCCATTGCTTACATGCTGATAGTTGTGTACATGCTGATAACCAATTGTTTAAATGCTGATACTCCATTGTTTACATGCTTATATATGTGTACATACTGTAAAAATTGTTTCATCGGATGTTTAATGTGTATTCATATACAAAATGTTACTTGTTTGTCTTATGTGAAAGAACTAAGAATAAATTGGTTTGGTTATAGATTATTTACTAATGTCGATTTATATTGCTTTGAATAGTTTACAAATGGCTAAAATATGTTTCACTGCCTATGTTAACCCTGTTTGCTTTTCTTGCATAAAACTCAGTATAAGCAACAATTTAGGAGACAAATACAAAGAAAAACGCAGACCTTCAAATAAGTCAAAAATTATTTTGACATATTGAGCTTAAAAAAGAGTAAACAAAGTCTAAGCTTTATCGGCTACTGGATTCAATTTTTAATCTAATCTGTGTAATAATATCTTGTGTCAGTAAATATATAAATCATTAAATTGAGCAAAATAAACAATATATATTTACAGTCGACAGCAAAGGCTTATGTTAGTCAGATTAAATATCGCTTTTTATATTGACTTGTTTATTCCCTCAAGTTACAATATCCGGTAATACTTGAAATTAATATTGATGTTTCTACCCGGGGTGTAAATGTCATATTTATTTCCTGTTTAATTATCAGTTACAGAGACTGTAACACAATCAGAAATATACAAACAAGTGTAGGAAGTCTATTGATAATGCACAATCGAAAATACATTTCAAAAGTACAAATAACTCATCAAATCAATAATAACAAGGATAATTTTTCTTTCATATTTGAAATCAAATCTAGATGTCTTTTGGTTATTTTTGTCTCTATGTGGCTGTCTCTGGGCAAACATCATGTATACCCCACATCACGTTCTTGTCATGTTAGTTATTCGAAAACCTACCAGTTCATAGTTAAATTAACGCCGAAGTTTTCGTTAAGTTACAATATGGAAAGAATTCCACAGGTTTTATCAGCTAATCAATTAAGACTGCAAATGGATGTCAAATATTTTGTATACCCTGTATGAATGCTTCCTCAAAACATATAAAATAACCGAATTTAGCATGCAAATTTGTCAGTGTGTCCTTGAAATGTGTTCTAATTCTACGCTGTCACCTGTGACCTGGTTACTAGTAATTTCATATTTAAAAGTGCCTGTACTCATAATGTTCACCTACGGAAATCATAAGGATGTCTACGTTAATGGTCGCCATGGTGATTAAGTATTATTTGATTTTCCTGTATGTATTTCCTTAATTACGTCACTGACTGTCAAGTCCTTTTAAGACAAATTTCCGAAGTTTTTCAGTGCATAAATTGATTGCGATAAAACAAATTATACACTTCTCTTGTTTTGCCTCCTTTTTAACACACTTTTAGTGTGAAGGAAGGAAACTAGTCTTTTCCCCACTTTTCCGTCCTGCTGATTGCCTTTAATTAGACGATTCCTTTTTCCCTATTCTTTCTGCAGTGTTCTTTACTACTGTTTCAAGCGAGGCTTCAAGTGTTGTTTGTTTTTATGGAATAAAGTACTGTAGTCTTTGATATATACTAGTCCGTTTTCTTTGTTTCTCTTTGTCGCAGAAGATTTTGCTTTCGTTTGAATCGTTTTGAAATATTTCTGTAGTTCTTGTTTATTACCTTAGCAGTATTTGGCAAAACCCTTCGGAATTATGGATCTCAATGCTTTTCAACTTCGTAATTTATTTTGCCTTTTAACTTTTTTAGTTCGAGTGACACTGGCGGTGTCTTTAGTAGACGAAACGCGCGTCTGACATACACAACAATCAGCCAGGTATCTTTGATGAGTTTTTTTTTTTTACTATATTATATCTATTGATTTTCATTTGCTTAATATATAGGTAATAGTAGACTAGTTTTCCGATGTTCATATCTTATAAATCGATTAAGAAGACAAGTCAAAGTAACAAACACAAACTGAGGGAAAACTCCAAAAGGAGCGCGGGACCGGGTGCGTCAACAGGGTAATCGTCTGCAGCTATGCATCACCCTCCATACGAATCCACACTCACGTCCAAATCGTTTAAATTACATACAAGACGATTATTCTGGTATCTAAAAATCTAAGACTGCTAGTGAGTTAAGCACAAACATGTCGAATAGGTTTACTATTTCACACTTCTGACCCGTAAAACCTTTGTAGTGTCAATTTCAGTCGATTTTCCTCATAACTCTGTTGGAGAAGTTTTGAATATATTGACATTTTCAATTAAATTTAGATATTGCTCAATACCTTTTTTGTTTTCTAATTATCCTGGCGTCTTTTTTTTTCTTTCCTTTCATTATGCAATAGTAAACTTGTATTCTTCTTACTAAATTCTTTGATTTTGGAGTTTTTCTCAGTTTTATACTTTTCATAATTTGGTTTGTTGAATATTTCTTTTTCCCTTTTTGTTTAGTTTTCTTTATTTTTAGACTATTCAGTAGTTTGTCCTTATATACGATTTAAATTGTCCCTTAGTTCTTTGTGTGCCTTTTCTCTCAATTCACATCTTTTTAACGAAATGTGTTGTTCGTTTTTCTTTTATTAGTAATTACTAATATAGTTGTATTTCCCCTATGTACACATGTTTGAGGTTTCAATCATGTTAAATGATTCAATAAACAAGACATAAAATATATTACATCAGACTTTATTAAAACAGGTATGTAACAACATATTCATTAATAATAAAGCTGACAAAATGGCTCTGACCAGCAGAAACCATGAAACACTAATCCTCCTTACTGGAGGTTTGTGGTATAACCTATAACCACAGCAGCACTTAATATGACAGTAATAATTCAGTAATAGTTGATGTATTATATTCGCAATGTACCTGATCTACTTATTAATCAAAGCACGTGGATATTCTGATTTCTAAATCTTACAATGTCAACTTTAACAGATTAAAATATGTTAATTTAAAATTATTACAATTTTAATATCTATTTCTTTGGGGAAATAAAACTCAAAACATGAATGAGATGAAAGAGGTACCAGCCTCATTTGACCAGCATTGATTGAGAGAAAACGTTCAAGCTTCAGAAATAAAATCATACCTACACAGGGACAGCCTCCAGGGCTGTATATGAACAGAGTCTATGAATGAATCAAAAACGAATTCTCTATCCTATTACAATAGCAGCATCAAAATTAATGAATGAATGATACGACCAGCGTTACATATAATAAACTCTACATAAATCAAATGCACTAATAGCTTAATATTTTGCAAATTATATTGTAGTGACCAGCACTACAATTTACAAAAAAAATTACATAATAGCCTTGCGACCAGCGCAACAATGTGTAAAAATCATATGTACATTACATAATATTTAAGTTCAAATATGTAAAGTAATAAAGTATAAATGTAAAAATGTCTGACCAGCAGACTTAAAGTCATGTAAATGTATAAAGCACAAAGTAAAACCCGTCCAGCGGGGAACAATCGTCGTCTTCCATTACTCTTCTGCCAGCAGAAACCGGAAGTGACGCATAGGGAGTGGCAATATGCCTTACATATGAAAGGTCGTAAGTCGAAACTTACACAATAGCCTACTGGGAGTCTTCGTTAGAACTGAGAACACCTGAAAAATAGAATAAACACATTTTGTAAATATGTCAAAAAAATCATCAAGAATTTTTTTGTTATTTTTAAAAATGTTTATTTTCAAACTTTTCAAAATGTTTAATTGTTGGTGTTTGTTGGATGCAGTTTTATTGAACATAAATGTAGTTCTCTTTTTAGATTGTGTTATGTGCACCACAATCCTAGAAATTTATGCTGAAATGTACTAATATACAGTTTTGAATGCACAGAATAAAGAAATATATCTTACCACTTGGCGTCCAAGATGAAATAAACTTTCTGAGCTGATGCAGCTCAGTTTCACCGGAACTGGCGTCAACACTGACCATAGGAACATTGCCATATTTGTCCAGATCTGTCAACAGTCCAGAACAAGGCAACTTCAGTGTCTGAAGCATCCAATTTTCCGGGTCCATAATCTCTTCATAATGATCAGAATCGAAGTCTGATTCTGGAGTCAGTGCACAGTAAGATTTCTCGTCGTACGACATCCTGTCTTCTGTTATTGACGAAACTGGAGACAAGGGCAGTGGGCTTGTATGGCTTTCTGGTACGCTGAAAGTGCTCTCGTTTATCTCCACCTTAATTTCGTTCAAAGATTTCCCGCCATTTATCTCCGGTTCAGGGTCACTCAACGCAAGTATGTCCTCTACGTCAAAATTGCCAGTTTCCTTTGCGTCAATGAGATCGTCTATGTCAATCGGTTCGGCTTTCACAATGGTATCAAAATCTTTTAGAGAATTTTGCATAACAAATGTGCCTAGTTCATCAAAGAATGAATCTACGAATGAAACATCGAGGCTTGGAAGATTCTTTGATCTCCTCTCGGCGTTAGTATCATTCATTTGTTTCTGCTTCAGTGAACATATATACTTTGCCACTAAAACTGGATTAAACGAATGGACGTCCTTTGAGGTGCCGTCGTTTGATGGTTGTGGAGATGATACGGGTGATGCGTCTGGCGTAAGATAGCAAGATGGCATAGAAACGTCTGGAACAACTTGCTCATTATTGTTTTTATCTTCCATTTTCACGATCGGCTTGTAAACACGATCAGACAATAATGGACCTTTCTTCTGAGTTAATGTTTGTTGGATGTCTCTCCTGGCATATAACATTTGCATGGGACCATGATCGAATGCTGGTGCAATGTAATCATTTTGCGATGATGGCAAAGACTGACATATTAATGTTTCATGGGGTAATACAGATGAAGGTGAGGAATTTCCCATTCCATAGCCGCCATTTTGATGATGAATCATACGAGGAAGTTTGGTTGGTTTGCATGTTGTGAAATTTTCTTGAATTTTCCTTTTCAGTGCTCGTAGAGTGTCATTACGACCTTGTCTATCTGCCATGTTTGGAGAACAGTTTTTGACACAGAAAGATTTGTGCGTTGGAGGTATTTGACCGTGAACAGGTTGTGGTACGGTTGCAAAAGGCTGATCGAAAATTTGTTGTCCGGAGAAAAATGGCGATGGGAACATGTTACCAGCAGTTGGTAGCATAGGACTTCCTTCGGTATTTGTTGGGATAGGAGCACAAAATGTTGATCCGAAGAAGAAATCTGGAGTTCGAGATGCATACAATGCGAATAGCTGCCCTTGTAGTTTGAACTGGAATGCCTCTTGTTCACTGCAAAGTAAAGAAAATATTATATTCATTTGATAAACTTAAATCTATTGTCTACGTTGCATTTTAAAAAAAGAAAAATATAAAAAATCAAACATTACATGTGTAACTTTCTTCTGTGAATTTTTGAGCCATTAAAACGTACATAGCAGTTTGAATAAAAAGAGATGCCGACTAAACGTGGATTAAACAGAAACCGAACAATACAAGTTGATGATATAGATGTATTGATGTCGCAATACGAACATGTACAAAAGTAAATATTTACCTGACGACTTGATTTATGCACAAGATAACTGGTTCATCACTATTGGATAACAAAGCCTGTCTAACTTGCATCACAATGTTGACCCAGATGACTTCATCTTTGGCTGTGATCATGCGTACAGTCATCATACACCCCATTTCATGTCGTGATTTTATTACTGAAATTAAAAATTATATATAATAAGTATTCTGAATAAAGTTCTTACACGTTATTGACATTTAACAATTCCTTACCATACTCGATTTCATCCTATTTTCAATCTTGTATTCATTTGTATTCGGATTTCGTGTAATAATTAAGCAGATCTCGATATTAAACTCTCATATATGTTTATTAACAAATCTCAGTAGATTTTGACATAAAAGGTTATTATAATCAAGGCTTCATGAATCATTGAATCTATTGATCACAATAACATAATAAATAGTTTAAGTCTGATTGGTTTTTATTATCATATATTATTCCATATCTTTAATTGTACTTATGCTTTGAACATATATTAACGACTTACATTGTGTATGTTTGTCCTTGGCCTCCTGCAAATCCTCGGGATATATATAACTATACCAAGATTTATTCTGGATTTCATCATTAGTTGTCTGAAGATGATATTCTCCACTGAAATCAATAAAAAATTTAAATAATTCAATGCTTTGTACAATTAGTTATATTCAATTTTGTTTCATCATTTTTGTTTTTGGTACCAAGTTTATCATCTACTATACTTCTTTAGTTAATTGCTTGTTATTCTAAGTAATATAAGGGATGTTTGAAATATCTTTAATATTGTTATTATCAAGAAAGTAGTTAACTTACTTCACTGTAAGTTCTATGAAGGACATGTCAAGGTTATGAACCGATTTAAAGACCATTGTGTTGTTTTGGATGAGGCTTTCTTTGACGTCCGGTGTAATTAAAGGTGAACAAACAGCAATAAACACTTGTTGTTCTACATCAGAATCTTGTGTTGGTACAGTCACAAAGTGACCTTTCACATGCATGACCTGTAAAACAATGATCATTGCATATATTATATTATTTTAAAATAACTTAAATAAAAAATCAATTTTAATGAGTAATTTTCTTTTGTTAAATTTGTTTCTTATTTTGAACACTGTATATAAATCTTGTAAGTTGACAACTTAAGTTGACAAGTGTAGCTTTAGCAGGAAACAGTCATTCATCTTGAATGTGTTTTATTGCTTGTGTAGAAATATAATATTTCACTTCACCACTAATGTCACTTTTTGTTTGGCAGTTTGCCATTTCTATAAATACACATATCTTTGTACAAGTGTTTCTGTTGTAGCTATCAGTATAGATAGCGCAATAGAAGTTAAAGATACGCCTACTGTGTTGAGGCTCAGTGAAGGGTGTTTACCTTAACATCTCCAAATCCGGCTTGTCGTTTAAGGGTCCTCGACATGTTCATTCGACAGAAAAAGCTGGTTGGTATATCCTGTGACATTTTCCCGCCACCATGTAACAACTGCGCCTGCACAGTTCCATGATCGCGTTTATCTACAATATCAAACAAGCTATCTCCTTGCGTTTTCATGTCGACCTGAAATTGAAAGAAAATATATTTAAATCTTACTCATTTATAATAAAATGTTGTTTCAATTTTAAATTTAATATGATAATTGTGTTGTCCATTGTATTGATGTTTGTTATATAATATTGTGTTATGTAAATACATGTTCCTGAAATAAAGGTAGATAGATCATAGTTTGGTCTTTATTTCATTAATCTTACTTTTTTATTTATTCATTAGATTCAAGCAAGTTAAATATCATTTTTTACGGTTTGCAAGTGTGAGTGATCTCTTAATATTTTTATATCATGAAAAGTTGTTAGTTTTTTAACAAGTCTCATAGTTAGAATATATTACCTACCATTGAATGTCCCAAGTATTCTGTAACGTTTTCTGATATATAAAGTAATTTTCCATCTCTTGTTGTTAACAGTAGAAACCCGGTCAGTGACTGTAAACAGGAAATGGAATTTTAATCATTATAATTATATATTATATATATTTACTGGAAAGTATTTTAATCCCCTTTTATAATGTGTTTCTATGTATTTGATAAGGTGATTATACTATTGATCGACATATTTAAATCAATGTTTATGCAAACTGAACAGGTAGTTTTTATCTTATCTTAGATTCGCCTGCCACCGCCATACACTTAATTTCCCACAAGGTTACCGCAATATAAAATTACAGTTAAAATTTATTCAGAATAAAACGCAACACCTAATGACGTCAATCGGTTCTATATATATACTTTTAATGCCAAGTCGACCATTGAAAGCTTTTAAAATATTTGCTAGTCAACAGGTAATATGTTCAGGTAAAATATGGACAAAATATGAACAATGTAAAGCTGTATAATAGGATCTTGACATGTTGTCAAAAATGATTCATTATACGTCGCTGTGTATCTCATAAATGTCCCCATGTAGCCTCCAGCAAACTCATTGAGACGGAAATGTGTATTTGACCTTTTGTCACATTATGACGTAAATATCAGTCAGCTACAAAGAAAATATTGTCTTGAGCACTGTAGAAAATAGCACTTGACCTGGATTTCATAGACTGTAAAACTTACCTGTGAAAAATCGCACGGTACTTCCGAATTATTCTGTGATGATTTAACCACTGAAATGAAGAAAAACAGAAATATTTATTTGTGTTGTTTAAAGATTGGAAGTATTAATTAATAAAAATAAATTGGTCAATTTTAAAACTAAAACACGATGAACAATTGTTTATTTTTTCGTCATTACTTAATTAAATGAATATACAAGTCAACAAGTTTATTTGTGTATTTCAAACTTTGGTACATTTTAAAACATGTTTCGTTTGATTTTGTCCCGTTTTGGGATTTTTTTATTTTGACTTTTATCATAATAGTATAAATACCATGTTCCAACTTTTTACGACTGTCAAAGTTTTTTTAAAAGCTTTGTAATCAATATTTATTTAGCACATTAAAATGACATATTCAACAATTTCGTTATTATATCTCTTCAAAGCACCGTATCTTTAGATCTATTAATTAGTAATTATATAAATTATCAGAGCCGATACTTTAAAACAGTACACTTACTTTTCTGCAAAACGTTACATTTTCTGATAAATACACAACTAAGGGACATGATCTGAAGTTGGGATAATCTTTGTCTCGCACTCTCTGGTAAAGGTAATAGGTCTCTCATTACGGAAATTTCTCCATTTATTTGGTCTCTTCGTTGTTTTGAAGCTCCTTTATTTGACCTAAAAGCCAATAATACAATATTTAACCTTTACATACATAGCTCGTTAATAACAAATTGTTCGGCTGTGAGTCAGTTTCTAAAAACAGCTTTCACTAACAGTGTAGTGTACGCAACTCTCTGCAACTATGTCGGAAAATATTTTTTCTGTGTGCAGTAAAACAAGGGTATTTTATTTAAAATGACATTAATTATATTATCATTGTACTATTATATTACTGTATATTTTTTACTATTTTATTTACTCAGATTAAAAGTTTGAAAATTCCGCGTTGTTTTACACCGAGAGAACCACTCCTTTAAAAGTTAAGTTTGCCAAGTAGAGTAATCATCGCTTACCTTTCTAAGTCCATCAGAGCCAGCTCTTCAACGGGACTTGGTGCCATTTTGTTTACACTATAATATTTATTTACATTTAAAGTTAATAATCACAATATATTTTCAGCGGACCAGCCGCTGTATAATCCTCAATGAAAAATTCTAAAATGAACCACTTCGTTCTAGCTCTGACGCATTTGTCAATGTTAGTTTATCATGTGACTTTCGCCGATTGGTAGATTCTTGTCACATGGTGTAATTATGTATTTACTACACTGTTAATGATACGATGTGTATCGATCAGGTAAATGATAGGTATAATTTTTCAGCTATGACGTATATAATAGTACGAAAGTTATTCATAATTAATGGCGTATATATAGTTTACCGAAACTTTAAATGGAATACATATCTCTAAATAAAGTCATAGATTCCTTAAGAGAAAAAAAATACATTAATTTCTACATTTTTGTTTGACATTTCAATTTTTTTATAATCTGCATTTAAAAGAATTAACTATCTATTACAGAATATTTTCAGTACTTCCATTGAATAATTAACTTAACTGCAATGGTTTTATTGTTTTAAATTGTTATGCAATTCATTCCCAAGAGCCTATTTATCTTAATTTCAATGTATGTTTGTGTATAGTCATAACCGATTTGGAATGTTTTAATTCCCCAGCGCAATGCAAGTAAAATCTGTTTCAGTACATATTTTGCATTCATAATATTTTAACTTATTTCAAACGTAGAACGTAGGACGAAATGTTTGACTTTAAAGTTTGAAATTTATTGTCCGAAAACGTCATTTTGTTATAGTCGGCATAAAGTCTTGGGGTTGTTAATTAGTGGTTATTTTTTTATACTGTTCTGAAAATATATTTTGAATCTAAACTTGCTAATGACAATAACACTTTATATAATATTTATGGGTTCAAGGCAGTTTTCTGGGTATACATCATCAGGAATGATAAAACTCCCAAATAATTGAAAGAAAAGGATGCACAACTACTGAATACGTGAGGAGCTTATTACCAAGATGAACTTTAAAAGATAGCAAAATCCTTCTGAGGTATATTTTTCCTGAGAGAGTTGGAATCATAGTTTCTTAATAATTCATTACATGTTATTTATTATTGGCGAATTTAAAAAATGTATGTTATAGATCATGTCAAGACCAAAGCATTTTTTACTGATCTGATGACTAGCAGTCCACCAGCAGTGGTATGATGAAAACAATTCACCAAAGATACCAGGCTTATAATTTTGTACCTCAGACGCCCGTTTCGTCTACAAAAGACTCATCAGTGACGCTCGAATCAAAATGTTAAAAAGGCCAAATAAAGTATGAGGTTGAAAAGCATTGAGGACTCAAAATTCCGAAACATTTTGCCAAATACAATAAATTATGGTGTTATCCCTAAATAACCACAGGCTATCCGATGGAAAACGTCTGACGTAAAGTTGTTACATATTTAGATCTATATACGTCTAAATATGTAGTTGCTTTATTCCTAAAGATACCGTAGCAAAGTGCAAAAGCATAAACTGATGAAAAATCAATTGATTAAAAATCACACCTTATACATTTTGTGCGTCTGAAGCGCTTCTCTGGACTACCCGTCGTAGGGACGCTTAAATATACACATTTTAATTATGTAGAAACGATAGATTCCAAAATAAAAAAAAAAAACAAACAAACAAACAAACAAATAAATATCCTGATAAAATATGTATATTCCAAACATTTATTAGAGCCAAACCAAACTGCATGCGATAAAATGCTCATAAACTTTCCGATTTAGATTAACAAGGACAATCGATCGATTACCAAAGTTATAATTCGCACCATTGTCTGACTGGACTACCCATTGTAAAACGAATTCACATTGTTGCACAATTATTAAAATAGTTCACAGAATACTTTAGATCTTGATTGATGATCAAATTAAGTACCTTTTGGGAGAAATTCATAGAATTCAGCCTGCACATGTTCAGAAAGAACAATCAAATCTTTTTGCAACTTTATTTATTAACGAAGTCAACCGGTTCAGAGATCTGCAGCACCCTGTTCTAAATTTACCTGTGCAGCATAACAACAATAACGTACGCTTTCCGAAAAGAAAAATAGACTAACGTAAATTGGATTGTTTTTCTTTCTTATGCATCATCTTAGAACCTTTAAGTTAAAATGATTAATAATGTTTATATACGCACACGTAGACATCTCAGATTGTTTTGGCTTCTTTGTTGTGGCTTGAAAAGAAGAAACATCGATCAGGTTCTTTTCTTGAGGTGAGACACACGTGATTGTGGGAGTAAGGTAAGATTTATGGGTAGTCTTGAAACTAGTTCTCTATGAAAATGTCTGCATATATACACGCAAAAATAAACAATTTAGCTTTCTTCATTTACAGGTTTTAGCCCCAAGATGTAACCACAACAATAGGAAATCAAGTCGAGTATTATTATTAAAATTACTTAGAAATTACGACTATCATTTAATTCTTGGCTTGCTATTGTACATTTTGTGGGAGTAAGGTAAGCTTGTCATGAAACTAGTGCAAGACTTCATTTGTTTGAAGAAAAAAACCAAGAATGTTATAAAAGCATTTTAGTTTCGTTATAAGAGCATTTTAGTTTCGTTATAAGAGCATTTTAGTTTCGTTATAAGAGCTTCAAAATATACTTAGGTACTTCGTCGCCTGAAATGACAGATATGATATTTAAGGACACTAATAATTCCTTAGAAGGGTCTCCAAATAAATGTTTTAATTTCCTTCACCAAATAACTCTTTCTATGATATAAAAACAAAGAGAAGATATCAAGGGGTGAAAATGCAATCCATAGTTTAAAGATAAAACAGATGACACCATGGCCAAAACGTAGATGACACAATGACCAAAAAACAGATTACACCATGGCCAAAAAATAGATGAACTGACAACCAACAGTTCAGAAACCAAAACACGCAATAAGAATGACCCAAAATAACCGAGGGTGAATGTAGGTGTTCCGAAAGTATAGAGTTTTAGCTAAAACATTTTTTTTCATAACCTTCCTTTTATATTAATTGTATGAACGATTTATAAAATGAGGTTGCCACCGACACTGTTATGGCAAAATGCAATAGTTTATAGTGAAAGTTTTTAGTCATATATAAACATCGCGATTTTTATATAAAGGCAACAGTAGTATACCGGTTTTCAAAAGTCCTAAATCGATTGAGAAAAAACAAATCCGGGTTACGAACCAAAACCGAGGGAAACACATCAACTATAAGAGGAAAACAAAGGAACAACAGGAACACCGAAGTGCAACAAAAACAAACGCAAACACACATAGAAACGAACTATATGATAACAACTGCCATATTCCTGACTTGGTGCATGACGTTTTAAGAAAAAATGGTGTGTTGAACCTGATTTCATGGCATGCCAAACCTCCCGCTTTATAGTTTATCCAAGTTTCTTGGCATATTATCGCGAACAGTTCTATTAATCACTATTAAGCTGGTATTTAAAGCAACATAAATCGAAACGCTTTACTTGAGTCCCGTTCATCAGGACGCTCAAATCCGAATATTTGAAAGCCAAGAATGTGTAAGGATCGAACAGTTGAAGGGCAATGCTACAAAAGGACCTAAACATAATAGTCAACTCCATCTAAGGTCAACTTTACCTGAGGGGGTCGAAACCATAGTTTTTTAATACTTTATAAATTTATAAAAGGACAATTTTATAAAGGTTTGTTATAATTCGTGTCAATACCAAAGTACTGACTACTGAACTGATGATACATTCAGGGCCTGATAATCCACCAGCCTAGACCCAGTGCTGAAAAAAATAAAGCAAAACTTTATAAATTTCATTCGTCCGCAGTGCTTTTCTAAAATTGGCCAACCTGCAATGCAAACTTAAGGTTCAAAGAATAGATCGACAGACAGCCAACAGTTAAAAACTTAAGACTGATCAACACGAATATCGCGGGTGAATTGAGGTGTAGCGGATGCTATAGTTAAGGTCCACTGCCAATGTATATTATTAATATGTTTTTTTTTATTATTTTTATCTTTTTATTTATTGATATTTTCAGTCGTTATTACCATGCACACTTTAAAATAGTTTTCTGCGTTTGGCTGGTAATTGTTTACTCAGATGTCTTTGAATTTGAGTTCTTTGAATGCTGAAGATTGTATTAGCCGTATATGGAACCACTTTTCTGATTTTCGGTTTTTAATGCTCTTCGGCTACATTGTTTTTTGATTTGGCCCTCCAACTGTTCCGATATGAGCGCCACTGAAGCGTCTTATGTAGAAAAGTAGCGCATCGGGTGTATCTAATTATATGCACGGTATAATGTGGTATCTATGGTGAGTTTGTACTGTTTTTTTCCAATAAAGTCTATACTTACTTTATTATTCATGTCATATAGTAAGCATTAAAGCGTACTACAATTTTTTTTTTTTCTAATTGTTCTCTCCAACATAGCATCATTCAGACACACAAAATATGAAATAATGAAACACAATCATGCATATATTCTTCTTCATTCAAGCTGGATCATTCGGGCAATTTTTTTTACAGAAGATAACCCAATGCTGATTGTGGTCAAGTCTGATTGAAATTGACCCAGTATTTTCAGAGAAGATGTTAACAAAAATACATTTATAAAACTACTTTGTTTTTCAAAAATATTTTGCAGGCATTTTTGGTCGGATTTTCATAAGCCAAGTGTCAAAAGACGAAGAATTGTCTGAAATATATTTGTTAATTTGGTCATAAATTTTTGTTCAGATATTTTCGTCTTCTCCTGATGTAAACATGTATTATTATTTTTCTTTTTACAATTTAATGTGGTTGAAATATAACAAATTTCAGGACGAACAATAAAATGTATGTTTATATCATCAGGAAATGAGAATGCTTCTCACTCAACAAAAATATATCCAAATAAACCTTTGACAATTTTGCTTCTATTGGAACAAAGTTCATTATATCCAAACAATAATTCCACATTTTTTTTAAACAAGATGAAGTTTTGTACGAAATATGTATCAAAGCATCTTAGGTGACGAATGCTTATGGCCATGCACTGTACAAGGAAAGATCATAAATAAGCAATAAAAACTTTTCAAAAATACCAAGCTTATCAGTTTGTACGCCAGACGCGTGTTTCGTTTGTTTACCACTTTTTTCAGGTATTGTATGTTTCTTGTGTATATTATGTTTGCATTTTAACCCGTCAGGGATTTACTTTTTGCAATAAAGTTTATAAAAAAAGACTTTACCAGTGACGCTCGAATCAAACATTTAAAGGCAAAATAAAGAACGAAGTAAAGAGCATTGAGGACCAAAAATTCTGAAGGGTTTTACCAAATACAGCTAATTTAATCTATTACTGGGTTAGAAAATCCTTAATATTTCGAACAATTCAAAGTTTTGTAAACAGTTAATTCAAATGACCACTAAGTTATAGTTACATGATACTCAAATATACACGATAACAGGTGTTCCCTTACACGGTAGGTAAAACTGAAAAAGTTTGAACTAGTAGATTCTGGAAAGGTGAGAGAGTTTCAATACTTTTCCAAGATTATCAGGACTCAACAAGTGTTGTTGTTAGCCACACATTTGCATCAAGTACAGGTAGTCGACTGCTATCACCTCCAACAAGTTACGTCACGCCAAATCTAGATCTGATGTATACGTCATCTGTATTAAATTACATGTTATGAAAGAAACTATTGGTATATATTGATACAAAATGTTTTAACACAATTGATTGCCAAAGACGCCTACTTTCTATGTTCATTTGCTCGAATTTTCTGCTTTGGTGGACAGTTTTCTTATCGGCAATCATATCTCCTCATTTTAATAAAGATAGTTGAATTTTAATCAAGGGGTTTTCTTAATCGTGCTGTCTGCCATTGATACCTGAATGAAAAATTAATGTATATTGTACATTATTAAACTTTAGAAATTTTGTGAAGTGATTTTTGTGTTGCTTGATTCCCAGATTTTACTATCATTTTGTTTTCGTCATGAAAGGGTTGTGTGCCAAAAGTTTTCTTTTTAAATAAGTAGTCAAATATTCATCAATAGATATAAGAAGATGTGGTATGAGTGTTAATGAGACAACTCTCCATCAAGGCCATTCTCTTGATCGTGTTGTCAACGCACTGTCATAAACTGATATCTAATTGAATTATGCAATGTACATTTTTACTCTCGAAACTTTGGTGAAAGGAGATTTTGTGCAATTTGTGTTCCCAGGTTTATGAACATTTGTTTTGGGGATGAAAGGGTTGCGCATGCATACAGTTTAAAATGCAGTTTTCTCCTGTCATAGTAACAAATGTTGCACATTTACGACCACTTTTTTCGACCCTATCATAGTCTAAAAAAGACTCATCAGTGACGCTCGAATCAAAAGTAAAATATATCATATAAAGTACGAGGTAAAAGAGCATTGAGGACCAAAAATTCCGAAATGTTTGCCAAATACAGCTAAGGTAATCTATTCATGGGGGTAACAAATCTACTATTTCGAAAAATTAAAAGTTTTGTTAACATTTAATGTATAATTATGACCTTATCAATGATAATCATGTCAACACACGATTGCTGACTACAGGGCTGGTGATACACTCGAAGAGGATTAATATTCATTTTTCCAAAAATTACTTTCTTTTTTTTTTTCCACAAAAATGTTATTTCTTCATGAATAACATTTAATAGTGTTTTGAGATTTAACATTCTCAAAGCTGAGGTATTTTACCTCCTAGACATTGATGGTCTTGGTCATATTTACTTTTCAAATCTTTTTGGAACTTCTGGTCTTCAATGCTATTTAATATCGTAAGGGAGCAACCATTTAACTTCAAGGGGGTTATGTTTTTGTGAGAGTCAGAAATGTTTTTTCGCGCAAAGCCATCAATCAAATTATTTTTTTTTCAAAATTTAACACTATAGGTATGGGGAAAATCTGGATTCAGAATATTTTTTTTTTGTCATCTGCATGACCACAATATGTTTTTTCATCAAATTGGGGATCAGAATACTTTTTTTAGAATAAAACCATAACACCCCCACGAAGTTAAATGGTCGTTCCCTAATTGGCATGGCCTTTTAGCTGTATTAATGCGAGTGCCTCTGATGAATCTTACGTAGACATAACGCGCATCTGGTGTACTGATTTTTATGCACGGTTTGTTTGACCATTCGTTAAATATTCATACTTACAACATAAAAGAAAAAATTATTAACAAATTTCCTTAAATGACGAAATTAAGCGACTTTAAAAAAAATCCTACAAGCGGTTTAAACAGATTTTCTTTTTTTTTTCTCTCTCTAAGCAGATACTGATTACACAAGTTAAGAACGTTAATTATTACTATGTGTCGTCAGTTTTATCTACCTACACAACACATATAAAAAAATCCATATAAGGGATAAAAGCATATCAATGATTGTATAATGCATTTGATGATATTTTATTTGAATTATGAGTTTCCGATGACACACATTTCGGTATCTTTGTGCGATTTTGGAACGAAAGAATGGCAAAATCGAAGTATTTTGAAAATAGTAAAAGGTAGAGGTAAAACTCTTCAAAATTCGACTGCAAAATAGCTTTTTTTAGCTTTGACTCCATACATCTGAACATTAACCTTTAAATATGCTCTATAGCGGTCATATATTGATTGCCGAATTTATTTATTTTGTATGATTAACATCCAACGACAAATATCGTGAACCATTTCAAAATATACCAAACTTTAAAAATTGGGGGAGCAAAATTTCGTACAAATTGACGAAGGCTTTTGACTCTTACCGGAAAAGTATTCAGATATCACAAAAAAGACCACAGACCACCCCAATCACCAACACTAGACTCCTCCGAGAATATTGACGTTCAAACACGAGTTTGAGATAACCTGAACTGGTACCGGTATAAAATATTGTGTGGCGAAACCAGTTTTACCTGCGTACAAACACCCCCTTTGTCTATCTTTACCATATGTCGTGAAAGTAATACATACAATAAAACCTTCACAGTCCAATGAGATGACCACGAACTCAAACAAGGGAATAAAAGATATATGGAATATATGTTGTAAAGCAGGCTCATATGATTTCGCTACTACGGAAAGCTAAATAAGTTGAATACTGCCGCTCAAGAGAGCAAAAAACAACCGCCAGAAACAAAACTGCTAAAAGGTTTCATGAAGTTTGTTTGACACGATGAAATTAGCCTTTTGTAGCACCGAAAATGCCCTACTATTTGTAAACATGTACAGAATAGACATGTTGTATGAAAGTACATGTAGTATATCGATTTGAAAGAAGGACATGTGGTATGATTTCAGTTTGTATATCATAAATTCAGATTAAGACATTTATGGAAGGACAACAATTGATATCCGTGAATAGCGTACGCCCCTTCTTCTAGAGAAGCGAATGGCAACATTCTCTATGTAGAGTGTGCCAGTTTTGCCATCAGTGTCCAGAAAAGGAATTATTTATGATTTATTTTAACCATATATTGATAGTACGTTGCATGTTGTATTGAAGCTGTGTCAATGTAAACAAACCTATTTTCCTATGAGAATTAGGACATCTAAATTGACCAAGGATAAACTGATAAGATTATTTATTTTGCTTACTCTAGGAACTACATTTTGTTATAATTTCAAGACGTCTTGGTAAAGATACTTTTAAGTGTAAATTTTGAAATCATCAGAACGATTCAAAATTCAGACAATTCGAAAAAAAATAAAGAAAAAACATCAGAAACGGGAGAATGTACAAAACACGCAACAAGGACCATATAGACAAACAACACCGCGGCCGAAAACGGAAGACAAGTAAAATAAAAATACCGAACTCCAAGGTAAGTTCCAAAAGGGGGAAGTCCATAAAAACTTGACAAAATTAGATGTTATTAACCAACGGAACTAGTGAAAAACAACTGTTATATTCCTGATTTGTTGCAGTCATTTAACAGACTATAAACACTACACAAAAAACTAAAGATTAAATATAAAGTATGTGTGATGGAAAACTGATATTTCAGAATCTAATACACTTTTGGTAATATTTTCAAAAAGTGTCCATCGAAGCATTGTGATTGGTTGATAACTTCCTTAACAACGACTATCTAATCAATGGTGCGACAACAATTTCTGAATTTGGTGTACAAACTGTAAAGTTATCCTAAATCCTTAGATTTTCAAACGGCTAATAAGGTCATGAACTTTCTGGAGGAAATGGAACCGTGGTCCTATTCTTTGTGTGACCCTTCCTCTGATAAAGATGACATTAACCTGTACTAGATAAGGACAAAGATTATATAACTCACCTTGTTCGAGAATGGTCCTGTTAAAACAGGTTAAAACAAGGATGTTGATATGAAATTCGGATAGTGAAGAGTACAAAAAATGAACTATTAAATGTACTCGTATATCCTATGGGAACGTTTTGGTTTGTTTTAGCTTTGCTTTGTTAATTTGTAGATACGTAGTAGTTCTTATTTTCTCGTTCTGTTTGATCTAGCTGTTCTTGTCGGTTTATTGTTCCAAATTTTGTTTGTTTACGTTTCATTGGTGGTCTAAGCTTTTGATCTTTCCAACAAATTACTTTTGAAACTTTTATTTTTTAGCCAATAGAATACCAATTGAAAAAGAGAGAAGACACCAAGTGAACAATAAAAATAACATTTTATAGCTGACTATGCGGTATGGGCTTTGCTCATTGTTGAAGGCCGTACGGTGACCTATAGTTGTTAATTTCTGTGTCATTTAGTCTCTTGTGGAGAGTAGTCTCATTGGCAATCATACCACATCTTCTTTTTATATATAAGTTAACTAACTACAAGATAGAAAGGTAAATTTTGACACTAGGAATCAGCCAGAGATTTTATATGCACATTGGGAATATTTGTTGATAAGCTATTTTATAAATGTCTATGGTGTCTGCCATCAAATAGAGCATCTGTTGTTAATCATTATAACAATAATATTTATTTTCGTAAAATAAAAGCAGAATAATATGCTGGAAAATGAATAAAAATAGATGGACGTACACGCCAATGAGACAAGAATCCAGTGCCAAAAATAACCAACCAGAGTAACATAGTCCTCAACAATAGACAATACACAATATGTCAAGCTCTAAAACGTTCCAAATGTATAAATATTGTGAATAAATTAAGCATCAAGACCAAATTCTCCCAACACAAAAAACACTAAGATATGAAATAAGACAACCAATGACAGAGATACTGACTTAAGACAGGCGCATGACGATGTGATGGGGGTAACTAACAAGATGTACATAAAAGTGAACGTACAATAAAAAGCATTACAGGAAAACACTGAACTCTAAAATAACGATTTAATTCTGTTTTTGTTTTGTGGAAAGGAATATACTCACGAAATTATTCTACATACAAATTTTACGGAAAGGTATCATTTTCTTCACAATATAGGCACTGGGCATGGCTTTATAATATCTTTACAAGGTCAATACAGAAATATAAAGAAATTGACATCTCGTTCAGATGTTTTTCTCGCGCGATGAATCTCGGGGTAACATTATGTTATATTGACTCTGAGTATATATGGTATAAACCTTTTTAATATAAATAAAAAGAGATTGATGAGATAAACGTCAATGAGACAGCAACCAAAGGATAAAAATAACCAAAAGACATATAAAAAGCATGCATCATACATCTAAGAAACCACCTACAAGCGAAATCAACATACTTCACTTTATGCAAAACTGTACAAAGCTGAAGAAACTTGACATTTCCAAGTATTTTTTTCCTTTGAAATAGTAGCTTTACATATCTTTGTTTTGTGTGCTATGTCCACAAAATAAAAATCAATGTATAGAGAATACACTTTCAGAATTTTAATAAACAGAATCTATATTCTCATAATATTGCCGAGTATATGCATTTGCATATTTCACATTTAATTTTGATTTATCTGATGCTGACATAAAAGATATATATCATGAAACAGAAAATGATAATTTGTTTTATTCTGGCGGCTTATTGAACTATAGTTTGATAAGATTTACTATTTTGTTTAACCTTCAATACGTTTATAAAATTAAATCGATCAGGGAAGATCGGAAAAAATAGTTGTACTTATTATACTCTGAAAATATGCCATTGAAGGGATCAAAATATGGAACTAGACCCGTATTACTATTTTATATAATCTAATTTGTTCTAGACCTACTTACACAATATAAATTGTAAATATTTTGCTTGCATCCACGGGGATATCACCTGAGAAGGTTTGGTCTTATACCGAATGGCTTTGTTCCAATGATCAATAAGTTTGTTTTTAAATTTGATTGTCCTATTCTCAGAGACCAATGAACTATTAAATCAAGTATAAGATAAATGTATATTAAATATCAAATACATAAACCCGAGTTTCTTGCACTGCATTTCTCTTATAATTTGGTCGTTCATTGTTATTTTATTGTCTCTTTGAAAATTACAAAGAAATATTATATTGCAAATAAAATGAGAAAATTCATCACTATATACGATAAAATAAGTCAAAACATAATTTGATTTTCTCAAATAATCAGTCGTCTACACGAAGAAAATCATTAGGGTTTTCATACGGGAAGCATTGGAAATTAAAATATGAGAATGTTGAAAAAAATAATAGGTTAAAGTATTTCATTTCGTTCTAAAAACATTTATAATGTTTTGCATACTCAACATGGGATTGAATAAAAAGTTTCAAAAAACTGGTCTGACCGTCTCAGTTAAATGTCGCTATAGGTTGAACATACTATTCCCCGTGTGTGTGGCTTATATATAAAATAACTATACATTGTCTCGAAATATAAAATCTATTTGTACAAGGCTTAGAAAGTCTCAATCAGGAAATTAGGTGGACTACCTAATTTGTTTCAATCGTGAAAATGGAAGCCATTGTAGGGATGACGCGCTGTCAATTTAAACACATATCATCACTAAGGTTGTATGTCAAAAGACAAATGTATCTACTAGCTATTAAGCATCATTTATAATATACGTTTAAGCCTTTTGTCAACTCAAAACTAATGCCTGGTCGATTGTTGGGAATAGAGATGCAAATTAATGTTTAAAAAGATTAAATTAATCTTTTATCTTTCTGTGGAATTTTATTCGGCGGAATTAATGCTTATGCACATTTAAGATCCACATGTATTTGCACCTACCATAATCGACTGTTTTGTGAAAATATGTCTTTAATTTAAAAGTTTACAAATATCTCGAAGCTCCGTACCATAATTCATACAAGATGCAAAAATTCCTTAATTATGCACCTACATTCAACTTTTATAGGCAATAGAAACAGATTTAAACATTTCAAATATACCAGCTTGGCTATTTTTACCTTCCCTAATAAAGAGTTCCAATTCAATTTCAACTGGATATCAGCCTGTTTTGTCCTGTTTCGAGCCGACTTTTCCAGTGAGAACATTAGCACCTGTTAACCTATGTATGGCCTCTAATTAATACCGATCATATTGATATCGTAAAATATCAATTGGAGTCTCAATGTACAGCTTCTTGTCAATTAAATTGACAGAGTTTGTCTTTTGTGATTTGTGGAGGCCGTAGAAAGTGTCCGTTCTTGAGTTATTTCATATATTTCTATAGTTATTGCGTAATGATATTTTATATTACTTCGGCACTTAAAATCGTCTTAAAGAAAACGTAAACATCAGACATGATCATGCCACGTATAATGACCGATCATTTATCCATATTTATATTGTAAAGCTCTTTTGGCGATTGGTCGCTGCGAAAGGCCACAAAATTCTTCATATTTTGTATGCAGCTGATATTTTACAACATTATGTATCTTTATTAGGGGAAAATTTGTTAAAGATTTCACGATGAACTGAACAGGGTGACACAGATTAAGGGAAGACTGATAAATAGTATTATTATACTTCATGTCAAAATGCTAGATTTTGATTGGGTAATACGAGGGAGACAATTTACTCTATCCCATGGCAAATACTCTATTATCCTTCACGGAGACGCTTGCTCAAGTGTGCGCTTTAAGAAATACGGATGATTGTTATGTACAAGACGACATAGTTTATTACTTTGAATTTGAAATTTAATAGCAGAACATTCAGTATAATAAA
Source organism: Mytilus coruscus (assembly GCA_017311375.1). Lineage (NCBI taxonomy): Eukaryota > Metazoa > Mollusca > Bivalvia > Mytilida > Mytilidae > Mytilus > Mytilus coruscus. The sequence goes on along the minus strand of CM029599.1, from coordinate 8,807,651 downwards.
TTAAATAACACATATCTGAGAGGGTAATAGAGCAGATTGTTACCCCTCTAAAAGACATTGTCAACCTTGGCTTCGCCTCAGTTGACAATGTTTTCTCGGGGTAACAATCTGCTCTATCACCCTCTCGGCTATGTGTTATTTATATAATGGCCAATATCTTATGTACCTCCATTTAAACATGTTAATGTTTTAAAACCTATCAAAATCCATGTCCTTGGTAGAACCGCTACAACGATGGAGTTCCATTCGTCCATCTGGTTTATGCAGAGGAAAGAAATGTTGGGTGATAGTAATGCTAAATGTGAACAGACCTACATTTTACGTTTCAGGAGATTTTAAATCAAGTAATCATCATGATCTACATTTCACGCTTGATAACCTTTTATTATACGTGTAACTGTTGTATTGAGGACAAAGTAGCAATTGACTATTTACATACTTCCGACTCGACTTTGGAGTATATAATTTTTCGACCGGTTACCTTCCCTGTAGTAGGATATTCTGATACTCGGTCAAGTTAGAGCAACCGAAAGAAGTAAAACCAAGCTTTCAATCGGTGCAATTTGATTTTACTTCTTTTAGTTGCTCTCACTTGACTGAGTGCCAGCATTTCCTATCACAATGTCGATAACCTGTCGAAAAATTATTTACTCCGGAGTCAAAAGTCGGTAATATGAAAATAGTCTATTGTTTGACATTGTCAAGCATTTCTTTGGGAGGAGGGATTAGCTTTCATGTCTTTATTTTTTATAAAAAGTTCATTGCTTTTGTAAATGTATTTGCAGCTATTATCTCGATTATAATCAAATACTGTACAGCGTTGTCATCTGATCGAAATTTGGTTTTAGAAAGTTATATGATTTATGTTATCAATGTCATCCATATTTCTGTTATTCTAAATTTTAACACTGACTTATAATTTAATTCATTTTGTATTCATTTATGTATGCATTACATAAAAACCCGGAAGTGATGATAAAAAACATGTTTTAAGGAGAAAATAAGAATATGATTTTTGATAATGAGATGGTAATATATATATTATTCTAATTCTTTATAATTGATTATTATGTCATGTATTGTGTATTTGTGTATTAGTGTATGTAGGTATCGGTCTTGCACAACTCTAGAGTCCGGTGCATTTCAAAACATGGAGTGAAATCAAATAAAGGGTTGAGCGCTCACAAACATGTTTTTCAACTGATTTTTATAGTTTGTTCTTATGTTGTACTGTTACACCACTGTCCCAGGTTAGGGGAGGGTTGGCGCCTTCAAACTAGTTTAACCCCGCCACATTATGTATGTGCCTGTCCCAAGTCAGGAGCCTGTAATTCAGTGGTTGTCGTTTGTTGCTGTGTTACTTATTTTTTTTTTCGTTCATTATTTTGTACATAAATTAGGCCGTTAGTTTTCTCGTTTGAATTATTTTACATTTGTCATTTCGGGGCCTTTTATAGCTGACTATGCGGCTTTGCTCATTGTTGAAGATCGTAAGGTGACCTATAATTGTTAATTTGTGTGTCATTTGGTCTCTTGTGGAGAGTTGTCTCATTGGCAATCATGCTACATCTTTTTATAGTAACCCCTACATTCTTTATGTGCATGTCCCAAGTCAGAAGCCTGTAGTTCAGTGGTTGTGTCTGTAATATTTGTCTTCGTAAACTGTTTTGTCATGTATTAGGCCGTTAGTTTTCTCGTTTAAATTGTTTCACATTTTTCATATTGAGGCCTTTTATAGCCGATTATACGGTATAGGTTTTTCTCATTGTTGAAAGGTCTGCAATTGCTTATATCCGCTTCATTTCAACTCTGATGGATAGTTGTCTCATTGGCAATCATACCACGTCTCCTTATCTTTATATAGTTCATTTTTTCTGAATTTCTTTCTGCACTCGATGTTTTCTGTTTGATTTAAAATGTATGCTGATTCGAAATATCTATCTGAAAGTAATAAATGCTGCATTTTTAGACATTAAACAAAGAATGTGAAAGTATCATATAGTGTGTTAACCGTGTTAACTTGAAGTTGTGCAACCTGGTGAAAACAGAAAATAGAAAAAAGCAGATTTGAAGAATTCCTAACTGATTAATCTTCGAGACTTGAGATACTTTTTTGCCATGAAATTATAGTATTCCATTAATACATACATAATATGTACATAAAAATAGTTGTATAACTTTTATTTTTTCTTTAAACTAGAGGATAGTGGTGGAGGCCATCACAGAGTAAACAAAACGCTCGACTATATCAATTAACTGAACGATTGGAAAACAATTGTCAAATTATGCATCAACTGTTTACATTTTTTTAACATAAGGGTAGCAAGCTTCTAATGCAATTATCTCCATAAATTATCTATAACTAGGCTAAAAATGGAGAAGAAAACTTATATTATCATTTTTTAAAAGATCAATTAATGTAATGATGCAATTTTAAACAATAATTTGATGTCCGAACATCAGTGGTCACTTGTTAGTGTGCTCGCATCGATTGCGGGAGTTCTTTGGTTCGATTCCTCGTCGGGTCAAACCAAAGGCTTGAAAATCGGTATTTGCTGCTTCTCCGTTAGGCACGCGGCATTTAAGAGTAGGAACAAAGACTGGTCTGCCCAGAATATCAGTCAGTGTCCTTGTAGGGTGACATGTCTTCATTTGGACTGTTACATTTTGAACTAGCACGTGCCGGTCTAGTACAAATCAGGGTTCATATTTCATATTACATCAACATGTTCTCGTCCTGATTTGCATGTATAATATTTGCCACTAGACGTAAAACACCTGTCCATTCAATCTTCAATCCATTCATTCTATATCAAAACTGCTCGTTCCTTTCTCTTTTTTTCATCTGTTTTCCTTAGCACTCTAAATAATAAAATAAAAGGGAAAAAATAATAGCAGCACTAAATTAATAATAAAGGCTAAAAAACTCATAAATCTTTTATACAAAACGCACGTGTACCGAACGTATGTACAATGTATATGGTGAACTTGGTCTTGGAGTATATGGATTATAACTGGTTTGATTTGTTGTTTTAAATGTTTACAATCCTGTGGACAATACATTTAAATTCAACACGGTTATTGGACATTTCTCATACGCGAATTAGAAAATAATAAAAATTCTATATAAGTTATAGTTGACAAAGATTGAAATAAGCTATACAAATAACGTTATATATTGCGTTGAATTTCTATAAAAGTATAAACATAATATTCCACAGCAATACAGAAATTCTAAAAGAAGTTTAAAATGCCATTAAGAAATCATAGAGACACCACAACTGACATCTCTGGGGGTCTTGATGGGGTTGACAGAATGGAGAATAATGGGCTAATACTACAGAAAAATGGGTCTAACAAATAAAGAACAGAGAAAAATATGCATAAAAAATAAAGAATAGAGAATAAAGGGGTGATAAACTATAAAGAAAACAGAATAATGGAAAAATGAATACAGAATAGAGAAAAATGGCTTAAGAATTAAAGAATACAGAATTGACGGACCCTCAACGAGACCCTTATTTCTGCACTTGAGGATCCAGATTTATATTGCCTTATTCATTTATCAATAGAATCATCATTATTTTGAAAGGATTAAAGAACTTTATTATTTTTGGAACTTCGGGGATCAAATAATGGCCCTAAGCATACCTCATTCATATGAATAACAAGTCACAAATAAACTGAAACCTTTTTAAAGCTGGTTGTTTTTGTTTAGGGAGCTACGATTTGATTTTTAGGGGGGGGGGGCTAGGATGAAATTCTTTATGCATCATTATTGCGATTTAAAATTCTATTTGTTATGATAGAAATAAAATACTTCTCGACCTAACTGTTGAAAACATTAAGTTCGAGTATATAACTATAAATCTAAAGTTTGTTTATCTAATGTATACATTGCAAAACAAAGTCACCCCCATATATTTAATCGATCAAGTTTAATAAGTTCAAATGATGTTTGTGTAAAGTAAACCGCCAAATCTATTTAAATACAAAATAAAAAGGATTTAAATACATGATAAGACGCTCTTATCGTCCCGTTTCAGTGCCATTTTTTCATCAGGGAATGAGGAATTCTTGGTCTATATAGCAATCAGCTGGTACAAGTATATGTATGTTTTTGGAAACTTATAAGACTTTGTATGGTACTATTTGTAGATGGACGACTATTCTACATTTTTACCCAGTTACACTTCTTTCATTTTTTTACTGATTTAAGTGTTGCATAAAATTTGATTCTTTCTTTTCTTGACTCGTTCAGTTCGGTTATTTCGATTTACCGTAACTATCAAATTGAAACTTTTTAGTCGTTATACCGTTAATGCCGTTAAATTGGTTTATTTTTACGTTAGACCATCACACATGGTACCCCATTACCACCCTCGTACAATAAATACTACGTCATACGTTAAAAGATTTAATAAGTCCAGAGTACAAAACTAATAAGTAGGGGGTCTAACACTGACAGCTATTAGTCAAATTAAACAAAGAAGCAATTTGCCGATCTTTGATACTTTAAATAGCTTTTAACACATTATGTTATAATTTTGTCATCGCATTTCTATTCTTTTTGTAAATATTTGTACTGCATCCAGGGTAATATCACCTGAGCAGTGTGGATCTCCCGAAGACTAACCTATTTCTATTAATGCACCAATTCAAGTCTTATCGTCCTGTTAAAGTTTTCCTGAATCAGACCCAGATTTATAAGAGTAGGAAAACCCATGAAAACATAGGATTTTAGTTCAAATTAGTACTTGAAAAGGATATATGAAGAAAATGCATTTTTAATACACCCGTTAAAACTCATATCCGATAGTAAAAAAAAACATGATAAAGAAGGGTGTCCGCTTCGTTCTGCGGGATAAAACATATACACAGCAATGTCAGGTCGGAATGGAGACGTTGAATCAGTTGCTTAGTGTAGAGATTGACACGTTTTCTGCACGTCATTAAACATTTGAATAGTCTGTAGGTGGCCTGGTGCAAAATAACACTTTACCTTGAGAATGCATAGCTTTTTCATTCTTGGCTATGCAACCTCAGGACAAGGTTGAACTAGCTTGTGTTATACCCTTTTTTTTGGCATTACTGAATTTTAAATTTAAATTAAAATTTTAATGTGCGTTTTGCTGTGTGTTTGTTTATTCTACTTTGGCTAGAGTTATAGGGGAAGGGATGAGATCTCACAAAACATGTTTTACCCGCCGCATTTTGCGCCTGTCCAAAGTCAGGAAAATCTAGTCTTTGTTAGTTTTGGTTTTTTTCAATTTTAGGTCATTTGTATGTTTCTGAGTTAAGTGTTGTGTCTATTTCGCTGAAATACATTGTTTAGGGGCCGGCTGAAGACCGCCTCCGGGTACTGGATTTTCTCGCTGCGTTGAAGACCCATTTGGGGCCTTGGGCTGTTTTCTGCTCTTTGGTCCATTCTCTATTCTACTAATCTTGACGCACTATTCATCTGATTGTGATTGTGCCTTTATTTAATAGGGATATAAAAGATCCTACTTCTTTTAAGGTTGATCTAGTTTCTTCCGCAATCTTGGATTGTAAAATAGCAGAACACAATCGGTCTTGATCTTTAATTAAAAGTGCAAATTTTGTGCGAAGAATGTAATTCATTTGTTAAGCTTTTCAATTAAATGAAGATAACTATGTGTGTATTTTTTGTTTGATCTAATTTGTTTCAATTTTGCCATATATGGGGAGATAACTCCGATAATGTAACATTTATAAAGGAAAGTGTTTTTATTGTGTAGCAAGAAAACGCGTCCCGTGACCCAATTTTCTTTTATTTTCTGAAAGCACATTATAAAAGGCATCTTCTCATACTTATCTTAAAATTCTATTGTTTAGTTTTCTTTTATCACAAAAAAATCGGTTTTCCATGTTTAATCTATACAAAATACAATTTTCCAGAACCTGTAGCTAGATAACAAGCCCAGGCCCATACCTTTTTATATTTTTGAAAAATATATATGTTTAAACTACATTTTGGGAAATAATTAAAAATACATCGATTTTATTTAGACCCCATCTACCTTAAACCCGTTGTAAATAATTTCAAGTACATTTACAGTGATTGATATAGGTTTCATAAAAAATCATATCCTGGAATGGAAAGTTCACACGCAGTACTATTTTTAGCAAAGGTTATTTTCAACATTAATATGCTTTGAACTTCCTAGAGTTTAATAAGCATTTTACTAAAATTCTTTACTACCCATCCTTTTACTTTGAGTCTTCATTAGAACTCAATTCGACCGCTTTCAAATGTATTTCTCTTTAAAAGGCGTGGTTTGTGAATCAGTTATATTTACAAAGTGCAACCTATAGTCTTGTGAGCGGATTTTCCAGAATGCGATAGTTTTCTATTTATATAAACATTGTCATCAGCGCATCAGTTAAAATTAAAAGATTTTATTTTGAATCGAGTCACCTTGCTGTCGCTAAATGAATGACATTTTTTTTAAATTCAATATTTAAATTGTTATTGGGGACTTTAGGGGGCTAGGATGAAATTCTTTATGCATCATTATTGCGATTTAAAATTCTATTTGTTATGATAGAAATAAAATACTTCTCGACCTAACTGTTGAAAACATTAAGTTCAGTATATAACTATAAATCTAAAGTTTGTTTATCTAATGTATACATTGCAAAACAAAGTCACCCCATATATTTAATCGATCAAGTTTAATAAGTTCAAATGATGTTTGTGTAAAGTAAACCGCCAAATCTATTTAAATACAAAATAAAAGGATTTACATGATAAGACGCTCTTATCGTCCCGTTTCAGTGCCATTTTTCATCAGGGAATGAGGAATTCTTGGTCTATATAGCAATCAGCTGGTACAAGTATATGTATGTTTTTGGAAACTTATAAGACTTTGTATGGTACTATTTGTAGATGGACGACTATTCTACATTTTTACCCAGTTACACTTCTTTCATTTTTTTACTGATTTAAGTGTTGCATAAAATTTGATTCTTTCTTTTCTTGACTCGTTCAGTTCGGTTATTTCGATTTACCGTAACTATCAAATTGAAACTTTTAGTCGTTATACCGTTAATGCCGTTAAATTGGTTTATTTTTACGTTAGACCATCACATGGTACCCCATTACCACCCTCGTACAATAAATACTACGTCATACGTTAAAAGATTTAATAAGTCCAGAGTACAAAACTAATAAGTAGGGGTCTAACACTGACAGCTATTAGTCAAATTAAACAAAGAAGCAATTTGCCGATCTTTGATACTTTAAATAGCTTTTAACACATTATGTTATAATTTTGTCATCGCATTTCTATTCTTTTTGTAAATATTTGTACTGCATCCAGGGTAATATCACCTGAGCAGTGTGGATCTCCCGAAGACTAACCTATTTCTATTAATGCACCAATTCAAGTCTTATCGTCCTGTTAAAGTTTTCCTGAATCAGACCCAGATTTATAAGAGTAGGAAAACCCATGAAAAACATAGGATTTTAGTTCAAATTAGTACTTGAAAAGGATATATGAAGAAAATGCATTTTTTAATACACCCGTTAAAACTCATATCCGATAGTAAAAAAAAAACATGATAAAGAAGGGTGTCCGCTTCGTTCTGCGGGATAAAAACATATACACAGCAATGTCAGGTCGGAATGGAGACGTTGAATCAGTTGCTTAGTGTAGAGAGATTGACACGTTTTCTGCACGTCATTAAACATTTGAATAGTCTGTAGGTGGCCTGGTGCAAAATAACACTTTACCTTGAGAATGCATAGCTTTTTTCATTCTTGGCTATGCAACCTCAGGACAAGGTTGAACTAGCTTGTGTTATACCCTTTTTTTGGCATTACTGAATTTTAAATTTAAATTAAAATTTTAATGTGCGTTTTGCTGTGTGTTTGTTTATTCTACTTTGGCTAGAGTTATAGGGGGAAGGGATGAGATCTCACAAAACATGTTTTACCCCGCCGCATTTTTGCGCCTGTCCAAAGTCAGGAACATCTAGTCTTTGTTAGTTTTGGTTTTTTTTTCAATTTTAGGTCATTTGTATGTTTCTGAGTTAAGTGTTGTGTCTATTTCGCTGAAATACATTGTTTAGGGGCCGGCTGAAGCCCGCCTCCGGGTGCTGGATTTTCTCGCTGCGTTGAAGATCCATTTGGGGCCTTGGGCTGTTTTCTGCTCTTTGGTCCATTCTCTATTCTACTAATCTTGACGCACTATTCATCTGATTGTGATTGTGCCTTTCTTCAATAGGGATATAAAGATCCTACTTCTTTTAAGGTTGATCTGGTTTCTTCCGCCATCTTGGATTGTAAAATAGCAGGACACAATCGGTCTTGATCTTTAATTAAAATTGCAAATTTTGTGCGAAGAATGTAATACATTTGTTTAGCTTTTCAATTAAATGAAGATAACTATGTGTGTATTTTTGTTTGGTCTTATTTGTTTCAACTTTGCCTTATATGGGAGATAACGCCGATAATGTAACATTTATAAAGGAAAGTGTTTTTATTGTGTAGCAAGAAAACGCGTCCCGTGACCCAATTTTCTTTTTATTTTCTGAAAGCACATTATAAAAGGCATCTTCTCATACTTATCTTAAAATTCTATTGTTTAGTTTTCTTTTTATCACAAAAAAAAATCGGTTTTCCATGTTTAATCTATACAAAATACAATTTTCCAGAACCTGTAGCTAGATAACAAGCCCCGGGCCCATACCTTTTTTTATATTTTTGAAAAAATATATATGTTTAAACTACATTTTGGGAAATAATTAAAAAAATACATCGATTTTTATTTAGACCCCCATCTACCTTAAACCCGTTGTAAATAATTTCAAGTACATTTACAGTGATTGATATAGGTTTCATAAAAAATCATATCCTGGAATGGAAAGTTCACACGCAGTACTATTTTTAGCAAAGGTTATTTTTCAACATTAATATGCTTTGAACTTCCTAGAGTTTAATAAGCATTTTTACTAAAATTCTTTACTACCCATCCTTTTACTTTGAGTCTTCATTAGAACTCAATTCGACCGCTTTCCAAATGTATTTCTCTTTAAAAAGGCGTGGTTTGTGAATCAGTTATATTTACAAAGTGCAACCTATAGTCTTGTGAGCGGATTTTCCAGAATGCGATAGTTTTCTATTTATATAAACATTGTCATCAGCGCATCAGTTAAAATTAAAAGATTTTATTTTGAATCGAGTCACCTTGCTGTCGCTAAATGAATGACATTTTTTTTTTAAATTCAATATTTAAATTGTTATTGGGGGACTTTTTAATAGAATACATTTGCATTCAAACTTTTATAAATTTATTCAAAAATGTTTATACAGTCTCTCATCAAAATATTATGGTTGTATACTACCCTAAATAGTTTTCTATTACACGAGACATCTATGTATATTATTCAACAAACGTGTAGTAGTTTTAACCCTTGTCTTAGCTTAGCTAAATAATTACACTACACAGAAGTCTAATCGATTCCACGATTTTGATTGGCTGGATATTCCTAAAAGTATATTTTATTTCATCGATTCCATGATTTTGATTGGCTGGATATTCCTAAAAGTATATTTTATTTCCATACATGTGTGACTGCACATGCTCTCCGTGATAATGTGAAAACTATGCATTGCAAAAAAAAATGGGCTTAGGCGTCACTTGACACGTAATTTCATGGCTGTAGCATAAAATGTAATTTTAAGAATTGAACGCTTCTTTTTATTATTTTATAGGGTTATAAAAGCGTTGAAAGTGCGCACTTTTTTAGTATAAAGCGCTTTTTTCACATAAAACAATTACAAAAAGAAGCATCAATTCTTAAATGAACTATGAATTACATAATAGTAGTATGGTTAATTCGATCAGCCGCCATTGGATAGATGCAGTAAATAGACAGTCCGAAGTTAAAGTTTCCAACAGCCGAAGTTGTCAAGCATATGTTCATTGTCTTTAATCTCATGATAACTTCATTAAACCAACGACCAGCTTTCGATAATGTGATCTTTTTCATATACTTTAAGTTATAGGTTAAATATGTTCAATCTCATTGTACAGTAGAGTACATGCATGCCCATCTGACAAGGGACATCTGATCTTGACCTCATTTTCATGGTCATTGATCAACGTTCAAGTTTTTTTATTAGGTCATTTCCCCATTACTTTAAGAAGTAGGTCAGCTGACCGTAGAATCATTGTTGGGTATATATGTTCGACTCACATATTTTACCAGACCTTGACTTACTATGCATGGATCATTAATCAATGTTGAGGTTTTGTGATTAAGGGAGTATAACTGAACGTTTTAATCACATACAATTTTTAAAGAGAAATCAAGCTTTTCAATGATCAAAATTAGTGTTTGTTAATATAAAAGATATGTCATCTTTATAATAGTTGGTCCAAAAGAGTTATTTTTGCACATGTCCGTCTTTACAACTCTTCGTGTTCCTGACCTGCATTTCATTTTCATGGTTCACTGAATTGCATCAGTTTGAGTGATTTTTCAATATGTGAATTGATTATAATGCCACCTTTTGATTTAAGAAAATAAGGAGATTTGGTATACGATTGTCAATGAGACAACTATCAACCAAAGACCAAATGAAAAGATGTGAACAATTACAGGTCATCATGCGACTTTCAGTAATGAATAATTTAAAAAATAACTAAAGACACACAGTACAGAAGTGGGATAACTCACAGTTACTGAAAGCTTTAGCAAAGCCAAATTTTGATTATGAATAAACCGTGTAGACCTCTTAAGTGCAAAGACGTCATAACCAGCCTGTAAAAAGCAGGATCTTGATGAATACCAGACTATATGTATCGACAGGATGTAGGGACATAATTGTTCATAAATGGATAGCAATACATGTTTTCAATAAAATAATTGAAATTAAAATCACTGTCAACATCGATTAAGGTAGATTCACTGTATACCGCCATCTTGTATTGTACAAAAGCGGTACATAATCGGTCTAGTTCTTTGCCTAAATCTTCAAATTTTGAAACAGATTTGCAATTTATGTGCATGACTCTTATTTGTATAATGAAAATATGTGATTCATCGCATTATCCAAAATGTTTAAACAAAACCAATGTCAGGTCGGAATGGAGACGTTGAATCAGTTGCTTAGTGTAGAGATTGACACGTTTTCTGCACGTCATTAAACATTTGAATAGTCTGTAGGTGGCCTGGTGCAAAATAACACTTTACCTTGAGAATGCATAGCTTTTTCATTCTTGGCTATGCAACCTCAGGACAAGGTTGAACTAGCTTGTGTTATACCCTTTTTTTTGGCATTACTGAATTTTAAATTTAAATTAAAATTTTAATGTGCGTTTTGCTGTGTGTTTGTTTATTCTACTTTGGCTAGAGTTATAGGGGAAGGGATGAGATCTCACAAAACATGTTTTACCCGCCGCATTTTGCGCCTGTCCAAAGTCAGGAAAATCTAGTCTTTGTTAGTTTTGGTTTTTTTCAATTTTAGGTCATTTGTATGTTTCTGAGTTAAGTGTTGTGTCTATTTCGCTGAAATACATTGTTTAGGGGCCGGCTGAAGCCCGCCTCCGGGTGCTGGATTTTCTCGCTGCGTTGAAGATCCATTTGGGGCCTTGGGCTGTTTTCTGCTCTTTGGTCCATTCTCTATTCTACTAATCTTGACGCACTATTCATCTGATTGTGATTGTGCCTTTCTTCAATAGGGATATAAAGATCCTACTTCTTTTAAGGTTGATCTGGTTTCTTCCGCCATCTTGGATTGTAAAATAGCAGGACACAATCGGTCTTGATCTTTAATTAAAAGTGCAAATTTTGTGCGAAGAATGTAATTCATTTGTTTAGCTTTTCAATTAAATGAAGATAACTATGTGTGTATTTTTTGTTTGGTCTTATTTGTTTCAACTTTGCCTTATATGGGGAGATAACGCCGATAATGTAACATTTATAAAGGAAAGTGTTTTTATTGTGTAGCAAGAAAACGCGTCCCGTGACCCAATTTTCTTTTTATTTTCTGAAAGCACATTATAAAAGGCATCTTCTCATACTTATCTTAAAATTCTATTGTTTAGTTTTCTTTTATCACAAAAAAATCGGTTTTCCATGTTTAATCTATACAAAATACAATTTTCCAGAACCTGTAGCTAGATAACAAGCCCCGGGCCCATACCTTTTTTATATTTTTGAAAAAAATATATATGTTTAAACTACATTTTGGGAAATAATTAAAAAAATACATCGATTTTATTTAGACCCCATCTACCTTAAACCCGTTGTAAATAATTTCAAGTACATTTACAGTGATTGATATAGGTTTCATAAAAAATCATATCCTGGAATGGAAAGTTCACACGCAGTACTATTTTTAGCAAAGGTTATTTTCAACATTAATATGCTTTGAACTTCCTAGAGTTTAATAAGCATTTTACTAAAATTCTTTACTACCCATCCTTTTACTTTGAGTCTTCATTAGAACTCAATTCGACCGCTTTCAAATGTATTTCTCTTTAAAAGGCGTGGTTTGTGAATCAGTTATATTTACAAAGTGCAACCTATAGTCTTGTGAGCGGATTTTCCAGAATGCGATAGTTTTCTATTTATATAAACATTGTCATCAGCGCATCAGTTAAAATTAAAAGATTTTATTTTGAATCGAGTCACCTTGCTGTCGCTAAATGAATGACATTTTTTTTAAATTCAATATTTAAATTGTTATTGGGGACTTTTAATAGAATACATTTGCATTCAAACTTTTATAAATTTATTCAAAATGTTTATACAGTCTCTCATCAAAATATTATGGTTGTATACTACCCTAAATAGTTTTCTATTACACGAGACATCTATGTATATTATTCAACAAACGTGTAGTAGTTTTAACCCTTGTCTTAGCTTAGCTAAATAATTACACTACACAGAAGTCTAATCGATTCCACGATTTTGATTGGCTGGATATTCCTAAAAGTATATTTTATTTCATCGATTCCATGATTTTGATTGGCTGGATATTCCTAAAAGTATATTTTATTTCCATACATGTGTGACTGCACCTGCTCTCCGTCATAATGTAAAAACAATGCATTGCAAAAAAAAAAAAAGGCTTAGGCTTCATTGGACTCGTAATTTCATGGCTGTAGCATAACATGTGATTTTAAGAATTGAACGCTTCTTTTTATTATTTTATAGGGTTATAAAAGCGTTGAAAGTGCGCACTCGTTTTAGTATAAAGCGCTTTTTCACATAAAAACAATTACAAAAAGAAGCATCAAATTCTTAAATGAACTATGAATTACATAATAGTAGTATGGTTAATTCGATCATCGCCATTGGATAGACGCAGTAAATAGACAGTCCGAAGTTAAAGTTTCCAACAGCCGAAGTTGTCAAGCATATGTTCATTGTCTTTAATCTCATGATAACTTCATTAAACCAACGACCAGCTTTCGATAATGTGATCTTTTTCATATACTTTAAGTTATAGGTTAAATATGTTCAATCTCATTGTACAGTAGAGTACATGCATGCCCATCTGACAAGGGACATCTGATCTTGACCTCATTTTCATGGTCATTGATCAACGTTCAAGTTTTTTTATTAGGTCATTTCCCCATTACTTTAAGAAGTAGGTCAGCTGACCGTAGAATCATTGTTGGGTATATATGTTCGACTCACATATTTTACCAGACCTTGACTTACTATGCATGGATCATTAATCAATGTTGAGGTTTTGTGATTAAGGAGTATAACTGAACGTTTTAATCACATACAATTTTAAAGAGAAATCAAGCTTTTCAATGATCAAAATTAGTGTTTGTTAATATAAAAGATATGTCATCTTTATAATAGTTGGTCCAAAAGAGTTATTTTTGCACATGTCTGTCTTTACAACTCTTCGTGTTCCTGACCTGCATTTCATTTTCATGGTTCACTGAATTGCATCAGTTTGAGTGATTTTTCAATATGTGAATTGATTATAATGCCACCTTTTGATTTAAGAAAATAAGGAGATTTGGTATACGATTGTCAATGAGACAACTATCAACCAAAGACCAAATGAAAAGATGTGAACAATTACAGGTCATCATGCGACTTTCAGCAATGAATAATTTAAAAAATGACTAAAGACACACAGTACAGAAGTGGGATAACTCACAGTTACTGAAAGCTTTAGCAAAGCCAAATTTTGATTATGAATAAACCGTGTAGACCTCTTAAGTGCAAAGACGTCATAACCAGCCTGTAAAAAGCAGGATCTTGATGAATACCAGACTATATGTATCGAAAGGATGTAGGGACATAATTGTTCATAAATGGATAGCAATACATGTTTTCAATAAAATAATTGAAATTAAAATCACTGTCAACATCGATTAAGGTAGATTCACTGTATACCGCCATCTTGTATTGTACAAAAGCGGTACATAATCGGTCTAGTTCTTTGCCTAAATCTTCAAATTTTGAAACAGATTTGCAATTTATGTGCATGACTCTTATTTGTATAATGAAAAATATGTGATTCATCGCATTATCCAAAATGTTTAAACAAAACCAATATTTGTGTTTTTTTAATCAATTTTTCAATTTGGCAATTTAAGGGGAGATAACTCTTAAAATAAAATTTTTGTACTGGAATGATAGTGAAATTTTCATTTTATACTTGTAGCAAGAAAACAATCTCTAAACAATTTTGGCAAAGTATAAAAAAAAATCTATTTGAGGAAATATATACCGATGATCCATTCTAAGATCTTACTAAAATTTATAACCGATTAGATTTAAGTTAATTCAAAGCTAACATGGTCATATCTTAATTTTAAAGTTTAATACATGTAGTTTAACCTTGATCTCATTCATTTTGAATATATTATATTCATTCATAATCAATTACACAGACAACCTATTTCTGTCTGTTCATTCTTGTTCTTATCTTTTCTTGAGGGGCTTCGGTGACCGATTGGTATAAGAAGCTCATCTAATGTATCAATAGCCTGTCAATACCGAGGTTATGAGTTCGAACATCGCACGTGGAATGTGGTTATACTCCAAATCTTAATTGAATAGGATTGTAAGTTTCCTGTCGAAGGTCGGTGGTTTCCTCCGGCTTACTCCACCAATAAAAACTGACCGCCACGATATAGTCAATACTGCTGAAAGTGGCGTTAAACATCAACAATCAGTAATAATTGATCCGTCTTCGTGTGCTTATTAGTGAATTGTATCGGGCAATATGGAGTCTTCTGACTCTTTTAGTCGACTTTGAAATGAAACTGCTGTAAAGTGGAGACAGTTTGCTCCTCAACCTACAACTCCTAGTTTTGCTGCCTTTGACTACGCGAGCTGATACTAAAACTAGCATGGAAAAATTCCGTGGGGTCAATGAATGAATCACTTCACTTTAAAATATAATGTATTTCCCATCAGTTTGCTGAGCATATATATATGTTTATATATACACGAATTTGTAGCATTGATATGTCTAGAATTAATAGCCAAACTTATCCAAGGTTGTGCGTTGAACAAGGTCGAATTTCTAGAGGTCATTAACACATTTGATTATAATGACCTAAATTGAATTCATATAAACGATATTCTGGATCAAATGTATGATTTGTTCTATTGTTACATTTGATATTACTGTTGATCCTTCATTTGATATCCGAATATGGCTTCAGATTTATCTAGCTTTCACGATTTCTGTAGGTTTGTCATCATAGAAAAAAGTGTAATCATAGACGTTTGTATTGATGAGTAATTAGAACAATCCGACGGAATCTTATTCCGTTCGATTTTGATTAGGAAATCACGTTAATGCTTTGACCTCAGGAACTACAAATTTTCTCTCCCTGTGCACCTCGAATCCCGGGTTTTGTTTTGATTTGTGTTGCTTATTTTCATTTTTTTTGTGTTGTT
The DNA here is from genome assembly GCA_017311375.1 of Mytilus coruscus. Taxonomy (NCBI): domain Eukaryota; kingdom Metazoa; phylum Mollusca; class Bivalvia; order Mytilida; family Mytilidae; genus Mytilus; species Mytilus coruscus. Next base: position 8,791,736 of record CM029599.1, on the reverse strand, counting down.
TTTATGGACTGTTTTTTTTTATTTTTTTTTTTTTTTTTTATTTTTTTTTTTTTTTTTTTGCTTTTCGCCTTTTCTTTTGACCTTTTGATCCTGTCCTTTTCAAAATCCTTGCTGTTGGTATCTTTTTAATTTGTACATTTCATATCTTATATAAATTCTATCCTTGGTATGTGCGATTAGTTGCCTTTGTTTTTCTTGTCGATTGCCCCAATCATTATCACCTATTAATTTGATTCTTGGTATCTTATTTATTACCTAGTTAACTTCCTCTGATTGCCTCCTTAGATATAAGAAGATGTGGTATGAGTGCCAATGAGACAACTCTCCATCCAAGTCAAAATTTATAAAAGTAAAAAAATTAGCATACTCTCGTTTATTGTTTTGTACCTAAATCAAGTTAGTTTTCCCGTAGAATTGTTTTACATTTGCCAATTCGAAACTTATATAATTTCTCCTGTTTGGTATCTTTAATAGATTGTCCTTCTTGGTATGATCCATAGTTTTGGTTATATTCTGTTTATTACCTACTAGGGTTATTCTATAAATTATCCCTCTTTTTCTCTTTTGTATTTTGTATTGACAAACCCTTGTTATCCGGTGCCACATGTGGAGCACGATCTGCTTACCCTTCCGGAGCACCTGAGATCACTCCCGATTGTTGGTGTGGCTCGTGTTGCTCAGTCTTTAATTTTCTATGTTGTGTTTTATATACTGTTGTTTGTCTTTTGGTCTTTTTTGTTTTATTTGCCATGGCATTGTTTGTTCATTTTCGATTTATGAGTTTGATTATCCCTATAGTATCTTTCGCCTCTCTTTTAATATCATCCTTAGATTATTTCAGGTGTATATCAAGTGATTGCCACTGGATATCCTTTACCTTAACTTCCGGTATAGATTGCTGTATGTATCTTCTTTTGATTGTCATCTCTGATATGTTATATTTATTGTCCCCGTTCCCTTAATATCTTATAAAGGTTGGCCTCTGCTAACTTCTATTGATTGTCTCCAAACACCGTCGTCTACTATACGTTGTCCCCTTGATCGCCACAACATTATGTCGTATATCCGAACATGTAGCCTTAAACAAAATAACGAATACTGTTCGAGGTCAACTTTAAATGAAAGAACAAGATTCATTATTCATATGACTTTTAAAACCTAAAATTAAATGTATAACAATATAGAAAAGGAATGTTAAATGATATTTATGTTATACACGCCTTTTATTGAAATATTTAACTAAGAGACTTAATTGTAAATAGTTTTGCTATGTATATTATTTAACATACACTTTAAAATCAAAACTTACTTGAAATAAATTTATTTCAAAGTCGCACTTTAGAATTTATCAAACTCAATCAACAAAAGTCAATATTATCAAACATTGTAGTTTCTCTTAACAGTAAACTCTATATTTTCCTTAAATTGTGAAAGCAAATATTTTCATAGCCCTTTTCGAAACCCTATTTTAAATTTACATGAGTTAATCATCATAATGGGAAGTTTTACTGTCACGTGGCAACAAATTTAAGTGGTGAAATGTATATATTCATTGGGTTTTTCATTCCAGCAAAATCTGGTTTAAATCGATATCTGAAAAAATCGTAAAGTGGTCTCTTAACGTCAAACATACTTTTAAACCATATTGGATTATAATGACTTTGAAATGAAACTGCTGTAAAGTGGAGACAGTTTGCTCCTCAACCTACAACTCCTAGTTTTGCTGCCTTTGACTACGCGAGCTGATACTAAAACTAGCATGGAAAAATTCCGTGGGGTCAATGAATGAATCACTTCACTTTAAAATATAATGTATTTCCCATCAGTTTGCTGAGCATATATATATGTTTATATATACACGAATTTGTAGCATTGATATGTCTAGAATTAATAGCCAAACTTATCCAAGGTTGTGCGTTGAACAAGGTCGAATTTCTAGAGGTCATTAACACATTTGATTATAATGACCTAAATTGAATTCATATAAACGATATTCTGGATCAAATGTATGATTTGTTCTATTGTTACATTTGATATTACTGTTGATCCTTCATTTGATATCCGAATATGGCTTCAGATTTATCTAGCTTTCACGATTTCTGTAGGTTTGTCATCATAGAAAAAAGTGTAATCATAGACGTTTGTATTGATGAGTAATTAGAACAATCCGACGGAATCTTATTCCGTTCGATTTTGATTAGGAAATCACGTTAATGCTTTGACCTCAGGAACTACAAATTTTCTCTCCCTGTGCACCTCGAATCCCGGGTTTTGTTTTGATTTGTGTTGCTTATTTTCATTTTTTTTGTGTTGTTTTTTATGGACTGTTTTTTTTTTTTTTTTTTTTTTTTTTTTTTTATTTTTTTTTTTTTTTTGCTTTTCGCCTTTTTCTATTGACCTTTTTGATGCCTGTCCTTTTCAAAATCCTTGCTGTTGGTATCTTTTTTAATTTGTACATTTCATATCTTATATAAATTCTATCCTTGGTATGTGCGATTAGTTGCCTTTGTTTTTCTTGTCGATTGCCCCAATCATTATCACCTATTAATTTGATTCTTGGTATCTTATTTATTACCTAGTTAACTTCCTCTGATTGCCTCCTTAGATATAAGAAGATGTGGTATGAGTGCCAATGAGACAACTCTCCATCCAAGTCAAAATTTATAAAAGTAAAAAAATTAGCATACTCTCGTTTATTGTTTTGTACCTAAATCAAGTTAGTTTTCCCGTAGAATTGTTTTACATTTGCCAATTCGAAACTTATATAATTTCTCCTGTTTGGTATCTTTAATAGATTGTCCTTCTTGGTATGATCCATAGTTTTGGTTATATTCTGTTTATTACCTACTAGGGTTATTCTATAAATTATCCTCTTTTTCTCTTTTGTATTTTGTATTGACAAACCCTTGTTATCCGGTGCCACATGTGGAGCACGATCTGCTTACCCTTCCGGAGCACCTGAGATCACTCCCGATTGTTGGTGTGGCTCGTGTTGCTCAGTCTTTAATTTTCTATGTTGTGTTTTATATACTGTTGTTTGTCTTTTGGTCTTTTTGTTTTATTTGCCATGGCATTGTTTGTTCATTTTCGATTTATGAGTTTGATTATCCCTATAGTATCTTTCGCCTCTCTTTAATATCATCCTTAGATTATTTCAGGTGTATATCAAGTGATTGCCACTGGATATCCTTTACCTTAACTTCCGGTATAGATTGCTGTATGTATCTTCTTTTGATTGTCATCTCTGATATGTTATATTTATTGTCCCCGTTCCCTTAATATCTTATAAAGGTTGGCCTCTGCTAACTTCTATTGATTGTCTCCAAACACCGTCGTCTACTATACGTTGTCCCCTTGATCGCCACAACATTATGTCGTATATCCGAACATGTAGCCTTAAACAAAATAACGAATACTGTTCGAGGTCAACTTTAAATGAAAGAACAAGATTCATTATTCATATGACTTTTAAAAACCTAAAATTAAATGTATAACAATATAGAAAAGGAATGTTAAATAATATTTGTGTTATACACGCCTTTTATTGAAATATTTAACTAAGAGACTTAATTGTAAATAGTTTTGCTATGTATATTATTTAACATACACTTTAAAATCAAAACTTACTTGAAATAAATTTATTTCAAAGTCGCACTTTAGAATTTATCAAACTCAATCAACAAAAGTCAATATTATCAAACATTGTAGTTTCTCTTAACAGTAAACTCTATATTTTCCTTAAATTGTGAAAGCAAATATTTTCATAGCCCTTTTTCGAAACCCTATTTTAAATTTACATGAGTTAATCATCATAATGGGAAGTTTTACTGTCACGTGGCAACAAATTTAAGTGGTGAAATGTATATATTCATTGGGTTTTTTCATTCCAGCAAAATCTGGTTTAAATCGATATCTGAAAAAATCGTAAAGTGGTCTCTTAACGTCAAACATACTTTTAAACCATATTGGATTATAATGTTTATTAGTTTCAAAAGGTTAAAATATTTGCTATGTTTCATAATAAATATGATCTTTATTCAAATTATTTAGACTGGTGGGCTATACGTCCCCGAGGGTATCGTCAGCTCAGTAGTCAGTGCTTCGGTACTGACAATGATAAACATAATTTATCAAGCTCCCTCAGACAAAGTTGACCTTTTAACGAATGTTGTTATTATGTCCCTTTTGGTCATATAGCTCCTAAGGTTTTAGAGGGGCGTAAAGGGGGGTGAGGGGTATCGGCACGGAAGAACGCGAAATAAAATTGCCATTTCACGATGAACGAACAATTAAACATTTCTTGCACGTTGATCTTTTTACCGATTTCACGAAACACGGTGAATAACGAACCTTTTTCACGGCTGCACGTGAAATAAAAATGGCAAAACACGTTGCACGAAAATAACCCTTTACCACCCTCGTTTTACATATTTATACATCTTTGACTTCCTGACTGCCAATCAAATGTAAGGTGGTATGAGCGTTTAATTCAGAAAAGCGCTGCGGACCCACGAAATTTATAAGGTGGTGTTTTTATTTTGAGGAAACGCATGCTATCTGTACCTTGATACTGCTTTTATCTAATAATAATTCCAATGATCTTTCTAAATGGAAACGCTTAAATTATTGTGGATGGATGTGCATTTACAGAATTATCACTTTAAATTCAAAGAAATATTCAATTTTATACATATACAGAGTTCTTGTTATAGATAAAAATAAAATAATGAAGATGAAAAAACACAAACCAGAGGTTAACTTATGTTTCCGTGTAGAGATCCTGCTCCACTAATGACATCCGTCGTGCTGTTTGATTGATTTTTGTGTTTAATGCCACTTCTATTGGCTATGTCGTAGTGGCCAGTTTTTATTGTTGGAAGTAGCCGGAGTGCTCTGGGATAACCACCAACCTTCGGCAGGAAATCTGACAATCCATAGTCAATTAAGATTGTAGTCAAACGCACCTGCCACGTGCTAAGTTCGAACTCACAACATCAGCCGTGTTGTTCATCACAAGTTAAAATAAGGTAACATTATAGGTAAGGTATAAACGGGTAAAGTTAAACATGATCTAGTTTTTTGTTCATTTTAAAATATGAGATCTTGTGCATGGTTCATTGTCAACGTTTTCTATTTAAGTATAATTATCGTCGAGTGGTTGCTTGCTGTTTTATTTTCTTCTCTTTTTTTATAGGGTGCAGGGTGCAGGGCTGATATGCATACAACTACTTAAATTAAGATTTGTTCCGAACGGACGGATTTTTCTATATGTCGTACGATAAATTAGTACTACGATTGGATATCTTAACTTAAAGTGGTTTTATGCATATCAGTTCAGATCTTTATAACTTGGTTTTTTCTCACACTTTTAACCGATATATTTTGTTTTTGTTTATGTTTTTTGTTTGTTTTTGCTTTCTGCTTTAATATAACCTCTTTCTTATTCTTCACGCTTTATTCACATGACTTGATATATTACTGTGATGGCTATTAGGGTAGCCCCGAATGACGCCAAATCGATTAAATGTATTTACTTATACTGTGCTTTGTCGCTTGCCTGCACATCATCATAATATAAATGACGTAGACTTGAGCAAAATTTTTAAACTTTCGTACTTTACTTTCGTAACACAATTTAGCCCAAAGTGCGCCATCTTAAAATAGTGTTAATATCTAGGACAAATACTGCATGATCAGTGCTACTACTACGGGGGTGTTTAACGACCTTGAATAGCCATGAAGGTTTCGCATGGTTGGCTAAGTGACAAACTAAGGCCATCTGGTATTGTGGCGGCTGATGGAAGGAGACAAGTTTGTAAATAAATGACATGACGTTGCAACTGGAAAATCCAAAGGCTGCTTTAAAATGAGTTAATATCATGTCCTACAAAATGATGGAAAAATGGAAATATATATAAATGCATACAGCATTGTCATATAAAAAATAAACAATCGTTCGTCGCAAAGATTGAAAATAAATGTTTATGCGCAAAAAAAAAATGTCCCGTCCGTTTCCATTATCGAATACGGATTCACAAATTTAGATATCAGTCATGGATCTGCAGTCCGATGGTTAAATGTTTTAACACACCACGCCACCCATCCCACATGTATCAGTTAAGGATTAATAGTCCGATGGTTATATTAATCCCACCCACCCTGTATCAGCCTGTAGTCCGATGGATGTTGTTGTAGTTTTGATGCTATCTTTTCCATTGATAGATGATATCGACTTACTAAACCGTTAAATCTTTCAATAGATTTGAAATGTTTAGTGCTGTTATAGCCTTTCTAAAAGTGTCGGTCTTTTACGTCAGCCGCTCCGAATCGGCATTGGGACATTTGCGCTTTTTTAAATGGAAATTTGCTTCAACTTTTAGGACATTTGTGCTTTATCAACAAAACATTTGATATATTTAATTCTAGTGCAGTTGACGGATTGCTATTCAAGGATACAAAGGACAAAAACTGCAGGATGCGTTGGGTAAAATTGTTCATTATACAGTGGGCATGATTTGATTCTGAAATTCAACCATTAAGAAATTTTCTGTCATATAATATGCGAATTTGGATTATTCATGTTTTCGTGTAGTTTTCGCACGAATCGTATAAAGCTGCTTGAAGAATTTTGGCACAAATTTTTCATCCATAAAGATTGTTCAAAATACCATAAACACTCTAAAATTATCGTACATGCAAAAAAAAAATAATTATGTACTGTAAGTACCGTACGCTAGTGGATAAGTCTGAAAATTAACTGAAAGATTGAAAATGACCTAATAATTTATTGTTCAGTCTTTTAAGAGCTGTTCAGATCAAAACGAATATTTCAGATCAAAATTGGTTTAATAGTGAACATAAAATTCGGCTTGATGAAACACAAAGGGACAATTTTCAATAATAACTGTTCCAGAAATAATAGTTTATTGTCAACATATTTAAATACCATTATTTGATCTATAATGAGAGAGAGAGAGATTTTTAAACAACTTTAACTCTGCTGACGCGCGGATCGCTGTGACGTTAGTTTAACTACTTTAAAGCTGGTGGCATTTAAACGGACACAAAGTATACGTATATACAAAAGTAAGAGGATTGTAAAAAGAGATAAGAATAATTTTATGTCCATAAAATATTAATTTATTAAAATAAAGAGAACCTCACTTCTTTCATATATTTCATACAAATAAAAAGAGGATTGTTTAGGATTGTATTTGATACTACCAGAAGTTTATTACTAGAGTAATCGACTTCCGATACTATATGAGCCAGTCCATGCAAAAAGGTACAAAACGGAAAAAATGCTAAGTTCTAAAAAGTGTGCATAATTATTGGTAGCATACTTGTGATATATAAACACCTTTACTTTTCCTCATTCCCTTAAGCTGTAATCTATACACACCTTTCAGTGCACACCCCCCCCCCTTTTTCTTGATTTTGCTCGATCATTTTCCATGTATAGTTTATTAGAATGTCCCCTATATGATATCAAAAGAGAAGATTTTTTTCAATACGTTTCAAACATTTGTTATAATTTTATAAACTTAAATAAATCTTCCAAATTCTTATGGCAAGAAAATGTATCTCTTATGGATAAAATGGGCTGTTATATTGGCGAGTGTTTTGAATTAAGGAGATCAGGTCTGAATATTGATACTAGTAAATATTTTTATCGAACGAATGCATATAATGTAATTTTATTATTTAATTGTGCACATAATTTTTATAGTTGATGGCTATTAGGGACTGTGCAATATTTATCTGAGGGTGGGGCCGGTGTACAGCAAATATTAAAAAAAAAAAAAAACTTTATGCCCCGCCAATATTTGTTATAAAAAAAGTTCTTGCCCCGCTTCAATTAATGAAAAAAAAAGTCCTTGCCCCGCTGGAAAAAAATAAAACACACATATGGAAACATGATATTTTTTTAACTAAAATGCACAACATTCAATAATACATGTATATCAGAGATGATATTTAAACTCAAATGCATATATTTCAATATTATAAAGATTTTATTTTGTGAAGAAAGTCAACTTAGGAGCGCTGTGATTGGATGTATGGGTACAATATATTTTTTATTTATCTATGAATAACTGCAGTGTGTATATTTACAATATAAATTTTGAAACCTATTGAAATATTTTCTAGAGAATTATTTGAAAAGATTTCCAAAATTTCATAATTTGGTGTAAAACGACGGTGGGCATGAATAACATAAACAAGCTCCGTTGGAAGTTGGTCATGATACTATTTGGCTTCAATTTTTAAAACAGAATAATAAAGTACTAACACCACACATAACTATTTTATCCAGGTTTTATTATACAAAAGTGGTAAATTTAGAATATGTTAGTATTGCCGCATATGGCAGAATAAATAGTACCGTTTTCCCTATACTGAAGATAGCAATGGAAATCAAAATAAATCAGACTTCAGTTATGTTATACTATTTTGAAGCTTTTGATTAGTACATTTGATTTTTATCACAAAGAATAGAAATTTTTCACTGAGAACAATGCTGTGTTGAGAAAAGTGCTGATTCATCATAATAAGTCAAATTGATGGGTACTGACATAAATCTTTATTCTAGGATTTCAATATTAACTCTATTGTATAAAATGCACCAAACTATAGTTCTTTGTATTTGTTTTCACCTTTCGCAATGATTAATTCAATTGAAACACCAGAATTCAAGTCGCAACAAATATTTTTAACTGGGATATTTGCCTTCTTTGCTGTGTAATTCCTTAAATTTATCACTGGGGTATTTCTCTAGCCATAATCTATTAAAACGGGAAATGTTCTGGTTAAGTTTGTACTGTTTATGGAGTAAGGCAATATTTAGTCATACTAGAAGCATTTTCAGTGTTAAAATTGTCCATCTAAGAAAAAAAAGAGGCCCACTTGAGGCTAAATTTAGATAGCATTTATATTCTCCTGTGTAAAGAATTGTTCACATTCTTGGCAATTCATGCAGCAAATATTTTAATAGTGTTTCATTTTGTAGTTTCTATCTTTTATTATATCAGGCATATATAATTTTCATTTTCTACTGTTTGCAAGGACTTTTGTTGAAATTAATACTCCCAAGGGACATAATTCAGCTTTTCATAGATTAAGTTGTAATTCTTTTAATGTTTAAGAATTTAATTTTTATGTTAAAGATTTGTTTACAATACAATTGAAGTTGTTTTATGTTTAAACATTTATTTACCATATGTTATGTTATGTTTAATGTACAAAACATTGTTTATAGTTTTCAGATATTTTATTTATACAGACAATGCTTAATAATAATGTACTATAAGCAATTTAATATTTTTTAAAGTGCCAAACATTTATTTTTCTTATTTTAGCTTCAACATTCTTTGGTTTTTTTTTGTATACATTTGAGTTTAATGCTTTGATGCTCCTTTACTTTTATAAATAAAATGTGAGTACAATATACATGTGTACAAATATATAGGTTGTATATATATATATATATATATATTGTACATGTACATATTATATATTATGTTGGTCAGTATTTCATTTTTAAATGATTATTAAAAGCATAAACACAAAAATGTATTGAAGCACTGTATTAGGTTATTTTGTTTTAGATTCAATTGTGATTTTTTCTTTTAAGTTATGTTTTTCCCACAAAATCACAAATATATATATTGATAAGAACATTTAGACCTTTAAACATGTTGCATTCAGATAATATATAAGTATATGAACTAACATCATCTCAAGCCATTGATATGTTAAAGGTGCTGTTATTCAATTTGATTTTAATAAATAGTTTTAATCTTTTATACTCTGATTTAATTTTTTTTTTATGCACACACGAAGGGGTTTTAAAAAGTGTGTGCCCCGCCAAATGTTTGTTAAAAAAAACTTTTCGCCCCGCTCATTATTTGCAAGAAAAAAGTATGTGCCCCGTCCATGTTTGCACCGACCCCACCCTCAGATAAATATTGCACAGTCCCTTATTCTTGACCGATGCTAAAATAAACATGTACACTGTAACCCGAATAATTCAGTCGTTATATTCCGCTGATCTACGATTACCCCGCAAGTAGGAGAGATCGATTACGGGGAGGGACTGAATTATTCGGGTTATGTACACTGTGATCTTTATTGTTGTAATTATCAATTATGTCAATCAATTGTAACTGACTTTATGCCCTTTATGGGCCTTGTCATTTGGGAAATAAAAATATTCTATTCTGTTCTATTCTATAGTTCAAATGTCTTAACTTCCCAACTGATTACAATCACTCGGGTAGCAGCAGGAATAAGGCTCTCGCTTACAATGCAGAAATCAATGCAATTTCATGGGGGCAACGGTTCGAATATAAAGATATTGTGACAAATATAATGCCTACACATGTTAAGGTGGTACATAACACTACAGGGAGATAACTATGTAAAAATCAGCTGAAAGTTTTAATCACGTTCTATTGTTAAGGAAATATTAAGCTTCTCAATGATCAAAATTAGTGTTTGTCAAACTGCTATATATCCAATGAAATTTTTCCGATTAAGTGTGTGGTTCAAGTTTTTTGAAATTTTTATATTTTAGTCAAAGAGTCAAAGTAAATATTTTGTCAAAATTTTATGAAAATTAAACGAGCCAAATAAATTTTTGTCAAGGTGTTTAGTACCACCTTAAAATGAGCATAGAGCATGGCATGAAATAATTATTTCTTAATTAAATAATTTAACTTATTATAACTTCAATTTCAATTTCAAAAACACAAGATGACATAATTTTTGCATTGTACCGTACGTTTAACTGTTGTTTTCCTTTCTTTAGTCATAGGTAGAGATGATGAAAATTGTTGACCTTTTCTCTCTATAGTGAGATAAATTGTTTAATTTCTTCTCAATATAGCATTGTTCAGAGTTATAAATGATTTTACACTTGCTTAAGTACGAAAATTCAGACATTTCTACGTCTTTTTTGCGTTTTAACTGACAAATTCGGGACAGAATTGACAATTTTATTATCAATTTTTTCAGATAAAATAGTTTTTCAAAAATATTTTAACGAACTTTAACAACGTGTCATGTGAAGTGTATACAAAAGACTGTTTTACCTTTTCGCATGGACTGGCTCATATAATATGTATAACTCATTGCTACAAATTGTAATGATCATAACTACATTAACAAAACAAACTGCGTAAGCACTGGCATGAAAATACCCTTTAAATCACTCTCTCGTATTCTGTTATGCATGTTACCTAAAGTTACATCTACCGCTAGTAAGGGTGACGACCATTTGATATTCAGACGGGGGTGGGGGTGCAGGAGGATTTTTTTGGCGGCTTGCCAATTATTTTCAACTGTTGCTACCTATGTTTATTTTTTTTCCACGACTCTGTTTATTTCCACTTTTGTACACAATTATGTAACATACGTCAAACATGTTGCAAAGAACAAATTGCCGAAGGTTTTTAATAATAAGTGATATTTGATTGACCGATAATGCTACATGCAAATTACAAAGAAGCCGTGTATTTGTCTTCATCCGTACATTTTAAAAATAATATTGTTTTTGGCTAATATATGTGATTATTCTAAATAATTTATTATATGGCAGAGAATGTAATTGATTCATTTCCAATAGAATTCAAAGTCGTGAAAAAGCATGTATATTTGTACAGAAAAAAAACGTCAATATTTTAGAAAATATACACCACATATCAACCAATCATAGCTAGCATTCTTAAACTAGTTGTAATTATGAACCAAATGTGCCAAGTATTTGTGTGTGTCTTTTGTATATGTTGAATGACGTACATTGCCCATTGTGTTACCGCTTTCTTGCAGTGATGTTTGCGATTGGTCATTGTTTCACCCTTTAGAAAGCTGAATCCAAGGTTTTATAGATCACATATCAAAGGCGACGAAGCTACATGACAACCTACAATTTCTCAGAACAGTATTGATGGATTTTTTTTTCACCGGCCAACTGTTGAACTATTAAGGTTGTTCTTGATAAAGTTAATTAAGAAATTTTAAAAATTTTCGTTTGAAAGATAAAACTATATGTACTCACTCGACTGCTGACCCAAACAGACTGGTGTTATTTAGTGACAAGTTTATAATGCTGGATTTAATTTGGTGGTGGGTTGACTAAGTGTTGATTTTAATGGCGGTTGATGCATGCATAGCAGGAGACACTTACCCTGGCCTGTTGACGCTGATGATGAAAAGCGATCAACAAAAGCGCTTCGCTCTCACCAAAATGTATGCAGTGTTATTTTTATTTTTTAGCACGGAGTTGATACTGTTCCTGCTCCTTGCTTCGGCACTGACATGATTTATAATATAACAATCTAAATTTTTCGTTGAAAAATTTATATAGCATTGAGAAGTGTACTAGAAATTATAGTGTTTAAATGAAACTAAGCGATCATATTCTTTGATATCATAGCTAATGGGTTTGCGTTTTCGTTCAACAATTGTTGTATACATTTGACTATAAAATAGTATTCTTTAAACCTTAATTAGCCATTAATTTGTTAAAGACTCACCTAGTTGTAATTTTAGTAAGTTATATGGAGGTGTACTGATGACAAACGCAATGGTAAAAATACAAATTATCGAACGACTTACATGTTAGATAGAAAAATGAGCCCAACTATGATCGCAATGTCAGAAAGACTATCTGTTACCTAGACCATCTAAGATTGTACGTAGCAATGTCAAAAACACTATCTTTTACCTAGACCATCTAAGATTGTACGTAGCAATGTCAAAAAGACTATCTGTTACCTAGACCATCTAAGATTGTACGTAGCAATGCCATAAAGACTTTCTGTTACCTAAACCATCTAACGAAAACCAAATACCCTGAGAGCAGTCTTTAGTGCCATTTACAGCGTCAGAAGAAAAAGTGCAAATGTTTCTAAGTTGGAGCGCAAATTTACTTTAAGTAAGCGAAAATGTCCTTTGCAAATTACTAAGTTATTATATTTATATAAGTAAAGTCTGTACTTTTATTTTGTTATTTTATATTGAATAAATAAAAGTTTTCGTCTTCATCAAAACGTGTTTTTTGTCCATCCCCAGTTTTTATAACTCTGTTTAGTTTGTACCTTGGAATGTGTTGTACCTAAGTTAAAGATTTAAAACGGTTGTGACGTAAGAAAACAAGCCAACCATGCAAGCAGTTTAGTCCTGAATATTTTTAATCATCAAAATAGTTTAAAACTAATCTACTACTACTTAAAATATTTATTTTATTTAATTTATATAACCACTTGATTAGACAACGTCATAATCTTACTAACGTAGTTAACAGTGTCATAATCTTACTGACGTAATAAACAGCTTAAACATAACCTTCTACATGCCTTACCATAATCAAACCATTGAAAAGTAAAATAACACCAGGGCGGGACATGTTTCAAATTATGTTTACAATTAACTTCTTGTGTATATCCTCAAAAGGCAAACAATCGATCCCCTGTGGAGATTTAAAACCCACAGAGGATAAGGTTTGTAGACCAAATGCGCTATTCTTACATTTAGTTGGTAGTTTTTATTGTCAAATGTGGGAAAATCTCATTTCTTTTATATGTAATTCAAAAACACTTTAAATTTAAAAAGGTGATCAAGTATTCAATAAAATATCATTTCAAAAAGAAATGTATAGCTATTGAACATATTTTACAGAAAGTTTGTTATATTACATACAACTTCGGTCATATTTCTTCAATCTTACAAAAGATTACCTTTTGATGTCGGTACATATATATAACCTGTGTTGTCAATCCTATGCCGAAATAAAACGCATCTACATCATTTGTTCAACGGTGTTTAAAAAATTAAATCATATAACATTCCGTTTGTTACTAGTATGAATTTTTATTTAGATGATTTTATCCAAGTAAACTTAATTCTCATTTGATGAACAAGTAAGCTGTCAGTTTTCTTTGCTCCTATTCACAAATTTGGCCAAACTCCGGACAATTTAAACTATCATATAGCACGACCGGTTTCAGTCGTGGAATACAGGAACTGCTGATCATTCTAAAGCATCAGAGCTCACCATTGGTTTTTGTCGTGGTTCATCGTGCTCAATCTTTAGTTTTGCTGTATGGTGATTTTTTAACTGTTTTTTTGTCTTTTTCTTTTTCTTTACTAGTATCTTCTTTTTTTGCTATACTGTTTGCTGTTTAACTTTCTTCGATTTATAGTTTTGGTTGCCCCCTTATTATCTTTTTATATCTGTTAACCCTTTTTGCTTGATTGAAAAAAAAATTAATACATATTATGGGGATAAAACTCTGACAAAGATGAAATCTTAAATAGTACACAAACCCCATTACCGGCTATCGATATGGCAGATACCATAGTATTTATGTACCCAAACTCTATTATCGGCTATCGTACGATAAATACCATAGAATCTTTGTATCCAAACCCTATTACTGGCTATTGGTACGGCAGGTACCATCGGATCTGTGTACCCAAACGTTATTATCTCACGGCATATACCATAGATTCATAGTGTAATGGTACACCCATGTTTAACCTTGGTTGGGGAATCTGACCAAGATTCTTAAATACGATCATATATGAGTTACTCCTAAGAACTGAATCCCCAAGGAACACCTTAACAAATCTGGTTAAAACTGATTAAGCAGTCTGATTAAGTGGTTTAAGAGGAGATTTTTGGAAATAGAGTTAAAAATGGGTACAAAGTGATGATAATATCTCACATAGCCATGTGATCCAAGTATGTTAAAAAGAACTTTTTGAAACAGATATTGCATATTTCTTCTAGCTAACCAACAATCTAATCAACTTAATATAACTAGATACTGCTTCTGTAAAATAAGGACGCACAGCCCATAATGCAAAATTCAAGCAAAGTTATCCAAGAGTGAAATGTAGGTCAGGATTACCTTACAGTTTATGAGATGTTTCACTGCAAAAAATAAACTAAATTTCGACAAATCGTTTATATATATCTTATATCTAAAAAGGCCATTATTTGGAACAGAAACCCTAGAAATCCTCCACAGTATACAAAAAAAGAACCACAGCAAATATGTACAGTGCGCAATCGTTATCTTTTCGTCAAAATATTTGGTTTTAGACGACGGTATATAACATCATGTGTGCCTTAGTGAGGCATAAATTTTGTAAACGAAGTGCGCGTCAGGTGTACAAAATTTTAAGCCTGGTATCTGTGATGAGTTCATTTACCGATGATTAAATCTCGTAACTCTATTAAAAAGAGACAAATCAAGGTAACAAACAAGAAATTAAGGAAATTGCATGAACTATAAAAGGAGCAAAACCGGATGCGTTGATAGGATAAACGTCTCCTCTTATGCATGCACCACCCGCCATGTAAATTCACACTCAGTCAGAAAGTCACAATCGGGAATAGTACACAATTGGTTATATTACAGATTAGGTGACATTATTGGTATCAAAAAGATCTAAGATCGCGAAAACATGTCGCTAGTTAGTTGATACACAGACACTTTGTTTCGGTCAACCAATTCGTTATGGTGACCGTAAATGTTATGTAGTGGCGATTTCAGTCGTTCTTCCGCCCACCTCTGTTTGTTAAAAGGGCACATCCCTGTTAATAAAGTCCGTATAGTGTTAACATGCACGAGCACAATGTATTAACTGAGATATGTAAACGTCACATGATAGAACAGAGGGTATGTTACTGCTGATAGATGGGAAGTTGACAGTTGGAAAGTTGATATCGTCACCTTTGTCATAGATTCTAGTTTGAAGTCGTCTATCTGTGTCAATACCGACTTAAAGATCACGATATAAAGCAGACCTTCTACTTTCGGTAGTATCCTCAATCTCCACTTGTTCACCGGGAAAAATGAGATGTGAGCACTCATTGAAATGTGGGTAATTGAGTGACGGAAAATCATCAATATAAATGAAAGTAAAAAAAAGAATTTTGCAAGATGCTTTTTGTTTTTGTTTTTGAATATTTAAAAATCTATGTCAGTACGTTGAGCAAAGTGGTGAATATCTTACTTGGGATAATTTTCATATCGCGGCTAAGATAAATGTAATAAATGATAAAATTTATATATATCTATAGATAGAGTTGAATAATGTACATTAAAATAGAGACGGATGCATGCAAAATGTCAAGCGGGCAAAATGACATAGTCAGTTAAAGGATGGAGATCTAGTTTGCCCAGAAATCATTTAGATGACGTTAAAAATCGTCGTATATTAAAAGAGTTTTCTGGTAATGAAAATGACATAAATCAAACATATTAAATTTGCCACATAAGACAGCTATGGTGTTCCATATTAAATTTGCCACATAAGACAGCTATGGTGGTCCTTATTAAGTTTACCACATAAGGCAGATATGGTGTTCCATATTAACACAGTCAATATTAACAACGATAACTATTAATTTGACTATCATTATATATGGACATACATATGTGTAGAGTTTTAGATAGACTTACAGATACGTTTATATTACAATAAATGTCACTTGTATATCATTACGCGCTGAAAAAAAGACCTTTGTTGCAGTATAATAGGTCAGGGTACAAAATACAAAGGTAGTTTAAAAATATGAACAAAATGGTTGTGGGGTATTCATCGACGAAAAACCAACCCTACCAAAAACGTCATCTGGTCACCAATAGAAAAGTGTCTGTGCATACGTCAAGCTATGGAAAAAGTTTTGAATAAAATTAATTTAAACTTTAAAACATCTGGCAAACAAAAATTAAGTTAATGACAAATATAACTATTGAAACGATTTGATCAAAGATAATCAATGACGAGGAGCAGGAATGTGATTTAACGTTTACACCCCCCTTTCCTAATCGATCTCAATTAGTGGACTTAAAATATGAGGTCATGACACCAATCAACTTTGCATTGAGAAATATCAACGACAAAAGTATATAAACTCTTCCTTTGAAAATCAGATAATGAAATCCTAAATAATGGCCCAAAGTAATAAATTATGTACTGGTATAAGTGTTCGGTTGAAGTGGAATGGAATGCAATGTAATAAAACCCATAGTGCATGAACATATTTATATCACATTGATATATATTTATTACATAATATTTGAAATACCCGGATCTTTCTTATTGTTAATCATAATTTTTTCCTCGTACTCAAGTACAGTACCTTTGAACTATTATCAGAAAAGTACAAGAAAACTACATGGTATTTGGACTAATGGGGGAAATATGTCAATCCCAAAAATTAATTTTTGATCAGTGGTGCTAGTACCAAAAAATGATAGATAGTTAACGTGCAAACAGACTTACACCAAGATGTCGTTAAATGAAATTGGATACCCTGTATTTATCATGCTTTTCACAGGAATATGACAGTTGTTATCCATTCGTTTGATGTGTTTGAGCTTTTGATTTTGCCATTTGATTAGGGACTGTCCTTTTTGAATTTTCCTCGGAGTTCAGTATTTTTGTGATTTTACTTTTTTCAATAACATATGGTCAAATCATTCTGCATTGACAATAATATCTTGGTGTCAATTAGATACATCCATTCGGACTAACGCTCTCAAAATGTATCTAATACTTACATAACACAAAAAGACTATAGGACACATGTGTAACAGGAAAATATTGCCGTTTTCATGCAATTGACAATTCTACGAATGAATCTGAATATTTTCAAAATCAATAATATATTTTAATATAAGCATACAAAAAGTCATCAAAGATATCAGGCTTATAATTTTGTACGCAAGATGTGCGTGCTGTCTACAAAAGACTCATCAGTGACGCTCCAATAAAAAAGATAAAAGGCCAAATAAAGTACCCCCCAGTGAGGACATTTATGAGGATCGAATTTCAAAAGGTTTTGCAACGGTAATCCATTCCTGGATAGGAAAATCTGAGTATTTCGAAAATTCAAAGTTTTGTAAGTGGCATTGACCCAGTGGTTGTGAAAAAAATTATCAAAGACACCAAGCTTATAATTTTGTACGCCAGACGAGCGTATATAAGATACCGTTTTTAATGTGGACAATAAGTATTCTGGAATTTACGTACTTTAAAAGTCCAACGTTTGGATGGATATATGTATTGGGTGCTTTTGAATGTTAAAAAAATATTGCAGCTACATTTAGCCATAGGTCAACAATAATGTAGCTTTACTCAGACCTCAAATTGTCAACAACATCAAAATGCAATTTGAAACAGTGTTGTCAAAGGAGCGCTTGCAAAATGGTTACTAATCGGATGCAATAGTAAGAAACATGTACTGGCATTAGCTTATGTTTTGTTATATAGATAATGTGATGTTATTCTTTGACAGGACTACTTTTGTTTTTATGATAGGTGTTCGGTGCGATTAGAGCTTAGCATATTGTATAGACTCCTGACTATTGTTGAAGTCTACATGTGTCCCTGTACATGATTATTGGTTATTTTCAGGTTTCTCTCCCATCGGTGTATATCTCATATCTCTTTTTAAAAATGCCAATAGCTCACACTGCATGAATGTAGCTAACATGTGCTCTTGTGTCTATACAGGACATATTCATAATACTTCCTTTTCGTTTGAAAATATCAAATTTCTTGTTTACGGATGTAAATTTTTAAAGGGCGTATATATTTATTTATGCTGTTTAAGTTTGATTGTTTTGATTTGACGTAGGGGAAATACCAAGAACTACAATACATTTATACATTTCAAATGTTCTATAAGTTGCTTTATCATTGAAGTAAAACCTATATCTTCTTTTATTCATTTTTGTCAAGTAAATAAAGGCAACAGTAGTATAAGGCTTTGTCATTTTTCCTTCGACTTATGAGTTCGAATATCCCTTTGGTATCTTACGCCTCCTTTTTCTTATGTCACAAATTAAAGGCAACAGTAATATACCCATGTTCAAATCTCATAAATCCACCAAGAAGATAAAAATCAAGGTAACAAACAAATACTGAGGGAATTGCATGAACTCAAAGAGGAGCATCGACAGGGTAAGAGTCGCCAATTATGCATTCATCAACCATAATGTGAGTCCACACTTAGTCGAAATTTTACAATCGGCAATAGGACACTGTCTGTAAATTTACAGATCATACGACTACTCTTATGACCTAACTCTGTATGGACCTCTTTTACTGGTTAGATTGAAGATTTCTTTTGTAAATAATTCAATGGGTAAAATTGCGCAAATTGTAATTATTAAGATTTGAAAGTGCTGTATTATGATTCCGTGATTACGACTTCGTCAGAACAAAAACTACATCTATTAATTTGTTCTTTAATTAATTCAGGTAAAAGGGTTCCATAAACCTAATTTTCCGCATGGTCAAACATCGAAGTTATCGACAAACAATAAGTGTAATGTGACAACCTGTTTGTTATACCAACAAGTTGATCGACCTACAACTAATAAAGAATCTTAATTTCATGCACAATAAAAACATTAGATTTCAGTATTTGATTCATTATTTCGAATCGAGGTTCGGTTTTTTTTTTTTTCCTTACAAAATTTTGTTCACGAAACTTCGACACGTCGGAGTAAATTTATGTCCATTTTTCTTCGAGGGGACTTCGAAATACTCGAGTTAACCGAGTTTCGACACAACCGAGTTTGACACAATTTTTGGGTTTGGCTGTAGTACCAATGGGACATTGAACATTTATTTACACGTAAACAGTTATCTCCCATAAATCTGTATTTTCTTCCGTTACAGTAAAAGAGAACTGTTTGGTTCTAGTTTAAGGTATTTTTTCTCACACTGTACAGGGCTTCTGTCCTATGAGGATATTTGTATGACGTTCAATGACCATAAGGATAACACATTATTGAAGTGATGCTTTTGATTGGTGGCTACATTATTGAAAGCTTCAGTCTTTAGAAAAGTGAACCCAAGGTTTTGTGATCACATACATCAAATGTGACAAACCAATAGGCAAATTCTTTTCAGCCTGATATTTTTCACAGTAACACTGTTGAAATTCTGTTAACAAAATCTATTGATGATAACTTCGATAAAGCTAAGAAATATTAAACATATCCAAGGTAAGATAGATCCGTTGGGACAATGTACAGTTTCTTACCTAGATAGAATTATAACTTGTTTTGGGGTGTTTTATCCCCAGGCATAAACTGCCTAAGTCGTATATGGTATAACTTTTCGGAATTTTCGGTTTTAATCCTCTCCAATATCGTATTTCGTACTTAATTTGGCTTTAAAGCATTTTGATTCGAGCGGTTTTTTTTCAACATTTTGATTCGAGCGCCTCTCCATAGTCTTATTTAGACGAAACGCGCTTCTAGTGTACCAGATTATGAGCCTTGTTTTCGTTGATTAAGTTTTTTTTTTACTTTCTGCAATTTTATTACATACATAAGGAAATGCTTGTACCAATTTAAGAATGTGACAGTTGTTTTCCATTCGTTTGATCTGTTTGAGCATTTGATTTTGCCATTTGATAAGGGACTTTCCGTTTTGAATTTTCCTTGGATTTCGGAAATTTTATTATTTTACTTTGTACATATAATTTAAGTGAAAGATTGTTACCTGTGTTTTAACCATTCTATTTCAGTTTCAATATTTACAAACTGACAAATCACATTCCTGATAACATATCAAGGAATGTAAAGTTTGTCAATGTTATGTACTGGCTTGTCCAATATGTCTTCTCAATCATATTTTAGACAATATTTTAATATTTCATAAATTTTCATAACGTCATTTTTTTTTTTTTTTTTTTTTTTTTTAGAATGAAATATACCTAACGAAATATTTTCAACTCGATTCGTATTCTCTGTTCCAAGTGCAGTGCCGAACACGCGAATTCCTGTACACGTTATCACTTCAGAGTACACCCCTAATTGATGTGACCATGATAACTGTGTAGCTACTTATAAAGTTAAAGTTAGATTTCCCTGAATTCATTTCGCACAAAATCCATTTATTAAACGTTCCTTATTTATTACTAAAATTCGCTGTATCATAGATTCGTACAAGTTTGTTTTTTTAAGGTTTTAACAACATTTTTGCGGAATATGACCAAGTTATAAAATTACTACAGATGCTTCAAAAACGACAGTTTTGAAATTTTTTGGCAACATTTGCGCAAATATTCAACAATGAATAGGAAGGACATTGTAAACAAAACCAAAACTCTGTATAAAGTCATTCTATATATTGTCTTTCTGCTAAACATTTATTCATTTTGCTTTTTGATATCCTTCAATTCTACAAAAAAAAGGAAACCAATGCAATATTGTCTTTAGGTGTCAGACCACCAATTCACCCACTCCAATTTAGAACGTATCTTAAAGTAGCCCTCCTCTGACAAAACATAGTGCTTTTGATGTCATCGTTTAAACTAACGAACAAATTTGAAGAAATGAAACTTTTGTTGAAAGAGAAATATATGAAGACTATTTTGAGTCAAAATGTACTTGTCCAT
Organism: Mytilus coruscus; assembly: GCA_017311375.1. Classification (NCBI taxonomy): domain Eukaryota; kingdom Metazoa; phylum Mollusca; class Bivalvia; order Mytilida; family Mytilidae; genus Mytilus; species Mytilus coruscus. The sequence goes on along the minus strand of CM029599.1, from coordinate 8,770,300 downwards.
CAGTTTGCATTAAAAATTGAGGATTCATGCGCTCCATAATTTACTTATTTAAAATTTTCAGAAAACCAAGGGTTATTTTTAGCAGTACTTGTCTTCTGAACGTTAGTTTTTCGCTACAAGACTTTAAACATTGGTTGGAAATTGGCACGAAGAAAGGTGATACATGTAAAATTCAGGATATACCTGGTTTCTATGAAGTTAAACTTAAGGTTAAATACTTAGAAAGCTGTAAAAATTGCAAAATTTGGTTGAAATGATAGGGATTTTGAATTGGTAGTCTGACACCTTTATCAACCTTATGTAGCACGGAATGTTGGGAAATATATTAAACTGTTGTATATAGAATAGAACCCCTTTATATTAAAATTACAATAGGTTTTAACAACTTTCTGATTTTGTCAGTGAAACAAAAACAATTGAAATTGACCCTATTCCTTTCACCCTCAGCGGCAGCACAAAACGATTAAACCGCGTTGAAGGTAACGTAACAGAATGAGTAAGGAAACTCAAACAAATGTTCCACGCTTATCAAGGGAATTTAGCACATTATACAGTGTGTCCAATGTCAATAGTTGAAGAACGTTTAATGGCCATCAGGTTATCACTGTCTTGCTGTCTTGGTTTCTGTCGTATTTTAGCTACACTCAGATATCACAAGCGATATAACACTGAATACCTTTTAAACTTGCAATTTTCTCAGAACAAATTTAATGAAATTCTATTCAATATTCACAGATCTACAAACTGGGATATTAAGGATGTCTTTGGTAAAGCTAATTTGGAAATTAAAACTTAGGTTTCATGCTTTGTATACAATGGAATTATGACATACCTATATTAAGACAGTACAATATAACGGTTGTCGCATGCGTAGTAGGATATGTGTACCTGTTGAGGGCAACTCAAACTTTTGAATGCAATTCCTATAATAAACCTTAGGTATGATATTAGGTTTTTCTCCTAAAATTTTCTTCTATATATTTCAATCTACTTTTTTGTAGTGTTCGTGTATTGTATATTATATATATATACCGTATAGCGGGTTATTTTCGCGGGTGTAAAATTTCGCGATGTTCATTGAATAAGGTATAAAAAATATTTTGGCGGTTATTATTTTGGCGGATTCAAAACTTTTATACAATACCACTGCATGTGCACTTTTAAATGGCGGAATTTATTTTGGCGATTTTGTTCTATCCGCGATAATAAGCGAAAGTTTACACCCCGCGAAAATTACCCACTATATATGTCCTTACTACTTCATATTCATTGTGTAATGTTTGTCCTATTCCAAGGGTTTCTTACTTCTTTCGAAATATATTTCTTTCAATATTTATTGTTAGTGTTTCTACTTTTCTCTTCTCGATATTCAGTTTGAAGTGTAATAAAATATTTTGACAAGCAAGCAAAAAAAAAAGGAAAATAATATTCTGTGAAAGTAGAGCCTAATTTAAATATGATTAGTTTTTATTATTATTTTGTGTGAAAGTTGTTGCCCAAAACATAGTTCAGCGCTCCCGTTATTGTAAAGAGTTAGAACAAAATTACTCCATTTTTATGCTGCCGGGAAAAACAAAATCTTATTGTATCCTGCACGTATTCATTACTGATTATTAATGTATGCTCAAAATATTCTCCTTTGTGATTATCTTCGAGAGATAATTTGGTTTATGAAAGTCTGATAGATTTTATAAACCCATGATCGATTTCTGGGTAAATAACATGTGTTTCTGATTTGTTATTATAAGGTAAACGCTCAAGTACAAAAAGTTGACGAACATCTACAAAATCCCACGATGTCAATGTTTTTCGGATAGAAATTTGTCAAACAATATTTTTTCAACAGAAGTCCTTCCATCTGTAGTAACGAATAATTTAACAGCAATTTCACGGTCCACTGAACACAGAAAATGATAGTGCGAGTGGGGCATCCGTGTACTATGGACACATTCTTGTTTCACATCTTTTAAGGTAGCATGCATTAGTTTACATCCTTGGTAGATACAATGGAATTCTGACATATTTCAAGACAGCCCTAGGTGGACAGAGGAGCTGTGTCGAATTAAAGGGAGGATGTGTGTACCTTTTAGGAGCATTTAGTTCTATAAAGTTTTAATGTAACTCCTAAAATAAGCCTTAGGTTTTTTTTACGTGTAGGTCTTTCCTCTTCAACTGCATTACAATTTAGTGGCTATAAAATCTTGATTTATTCGAAACACTAAGGGTTGTTTACCTCCAGGCAGCTATAGCCTAAATAATTTAAGAAAAAGTTATTGGTAATGCTTCTAAACCCCCTAACTGATTAACCGTTCAACATTTTTGTTGTTGAATTATTCGAAACACTATATAATTATTATTTCTACTTCAGTCGAAACTTTTCGAAATTATTGGTTTTATATGCTCTTCCGAATCGTGTAAAGTTTGGCATTTCAACTGTTTTGATTCGGGCTCTACTAATTAGTCTTATCTAGACGAAACGTGCGTTTGGTATAATCTTGGTATCTTTGATGAGTTTTACACTTCTATTTAATTGCTATCTGTGTGTCTTGTTCGTTAATTGTCTAGTTTTATGGAGAGCTAATGTACATTGTCTTACTCCAAGGTTGACAAGTTCTTCTAATATACCCCTCTCAAATTTTAAAATTGTCATAATCTTTTTTTTTTTTGGGGGAAAAAAAAAGAAAACGAAGATGGAGTAGTTCTGGGAAAAATACCATGTTGCGGATATGATTAGTTTATATCGTAATAAAATGTAGAAAGATGGAAATGTTCGTCAATGCATGTATCAATTACCTTTCCTATATGTCATACTGGACGACCATTTGATTTTCTGCCGACGATATTTGAATTTTGACATGTTGTTAGACCAACTTGTTTTTCTCTTTGCCCAAAATTGTTTCCTTCATTTTGTGGGGCAGAATTCTCATTTTCATTCTGTCTTTTTAAAGATTATATTTTCACTTATTACTGGGACTATTATACTAACGGGACTGGAAACTGATCGATCTGTTGAGATTTCATTGTCCCGATAGCGGATTATTGATTTTTGTTTTGATTGACAGCTTCTCGTGCCACGTGGTTAAAACTGGGACAAGTTCTTGGAAGAAGTAGTTTTGAAAGATAAATACTTTTCTTATTGTTAACGAAAAATTATTAATAAGTGTCAATATATTAGTGTTGAAAATAAAACAAATATAGTCGAAATGCCGGCGCTTTACCTGGCCGCTAAGAAAACAACGTGTCGCCGAAAGTTAACAGATCATAATTAATCCTAATAAAAACAATAAATGTGCAATAAAAAACAATGTTGGCAATTTCAGTTCATAATTAATCCCTATAACAAAAGTTACCCGGGGTCTAATAACCCCTCTAATAAAAATATAGCCACATTGTTTTGAACTTTTCTAAATTTCGTGTTTACACCTAAATTTCAGTATGGCAGCAATAGCAGTGAAAGGGTCTACTTTTGTAGTTCTGATTGTGGAACTTATTGAACATATTTTCCGGAAGTCATATGCTTATGCCACCCGAAGACCGTTACTAAGCAAAAAACACCCCGATTTTAATACAAATATTGCACATATAAATAGGAGTAAGCAATTTTATAGGAACAGTATAATTTATTTGAACCCTGCATGTGGTTTCCGTTTGTAATGAAAATGAGATTTATATTCCACTTTTCACTTTAAAAAGTGACAATAGAAAATAGGCCAATCCAACCTATAACCTATAAATATGATTTTACAACAAACCGAACTCGCGTATCTCTTTTCAATCAACAGTTTTAAGAAATTTTAATAATCATACTTGTTTTCCCAGCGTCCCGACGCTATTATCCTGAAAAAATTCAACCTTTAGATGTCATTTTTTTACACTTAAGCCGGGATTTGGTGATTAATAACAACTGTCAAAGATCAAGATATCTTTTATCATTAAAGTAATCGTGTTTACATTAAGGATTATCATTTCGAATAACTATTAAAAACAAAAACAAATTACTGAGATTATACGATCAAGACACGCTGTCACTGTCAAAACAATATGGCGTATCGATAAATCTCGCGCAGGTAAAGTCTCGTTCTAACGACCGTGATGTTGAGTATGAATACACTGATTGGTGTAACGGTTTCCAGTCCCGTTAGTATAATAGTCCCAGCTTATTACCAGTCTAGAATACTAGTATTCATTTTAAAAATTCTCTCGTGTGCCCCTTCCTAGAATTAAGGAACATCAGGAATGCAGTTGAAGAGCTGCTATTGTCACTTGCTGAATTTGAACGGTCTTAAATGTAGTTTCTCTGACGCGTTTTTGATGTAGGGGTTGTTTTTTTTACGACTATAACATGTTTGGAAACATATTTCAGACCTCCCAATTATTGTCAAGAGTAAGGAAATAATCACTCCTACCATTCTGCCGCCTAACAAATAACCTCAGTGTATCCTGCTTGTATTCATTACTGCTTAATAATTTATGGTCAGAATAGTCTTTATGGTGTTCATTACAATGGATGATTAGCTGATGAAAGACCGATTAATTTTATATAAATCTATGATCGGTGTCTATGTACATACCATGTGTTCCTAATCTAACCTTCAAAAGGTGTACGCAAAAGAACAAGAGTTAAAGAGATCAAATGTACAGAACAATTGTAGCTTAGAAAGTACACAAACAGCAGGAGTCTTAACAAAACAAGATCCGACCATATTTTATCTAATCTTCTTTCTGTTCAATGTTTGACTCGGAAAATATCATTTTGATATCTATGAACAAATAGAGATGTGGGGTGTAAGGCAATGAGATAGCAACCAACAACTCTGGCTTGTCCTTTTCTAAAATATTTCGTCAACATAATCATCAGACAATAATATGATATATCCATTACATACAGTTAGATTTGACATCAAAACATATTTTTGAGCGCATAAATAAACCCGTTTTATGAGATAAAATAAAAACCTCTATTGTACTTTCCGTGTTGTATCATATATTGTTTTCCATTTATTAACATTTTCTGTATTTCAACTGACAAAAAAGAAGATTTCTTATAACTTGCTGCTTATTCGCTCTCCAAAACATACTGATTACTGTGAAAGTACTTTTATTCGTCGGGTACCAATTTTCGTGGTTTTCGTGGATGGCTTTATCCACGAATTTAAGTGTCCAACGAAATATAACTGTTGTCGGTCCAAATCAGGACATGGAAAGATCCCCAATACCATAGGTTTGACTATATAGAATATCAGCAAACGCACTATGAACTAAAGATGCAACTTCAGACATGATTCTGTCCATTTAATCTTTTAAAGACCTAAGCTGTACAAATTTTAACCTTTTAATTCTCACGAAAAAAAATAGTTTTGATCGATAAAAGTCAGACTTCCGGTGATGATATGCGATGATGAAGTGTGCATGCTATATCCTCATAATTCTCATACGAAAAATTAATAGTTTCATAAGAAATGATTCTTCAAGTCAAAGTACATTTGGAGCTTTTTTTATGTACCGGTAACCGTTTTTCTTAAGTGACATGTTTATGGCCCAATTAACACCTTTGGTAACGGTTAATCTGTTGATCGAACAATCTCGGGGTAATAAGTGTCATCACTTCTGATTACACGTGTGCAACAATTAAAAAGTTTACTTTGCAATTTCCTTTTATCGAGACAATTTGTAAGAATAGATGAATCGGCTTATTTCAGAGAGCAATTATCTTATTAAAAGTTGGATGAATGTTGTCAGTAATGAAAGACGAACAAGTAGGTGAAAATGAACACCTTATTTTGCAATGTCCCAGAAATTATTATAAATCAACATAATATGATTATTTTCACGACTTTTCGTTTTAGATGGTTTCAAATTATTCATCCATTTTTTTTCTTTCAAAAAACCAAAATCCACGAATTTAAGAACCCACGAACATGCAACTTTTGCTCAAACCACGAAAATTGATACCCACGAATAAAAGTACTTTCACAGTATGTAATACTGAGACATCACCAAATTCGTTCGTAAACCATCGATAATGTAAATTTTACAATTAAATTTTGTTAGAAATTTATTTGAAGGCAAGAGACCTATTTAGTATCTGTAGAATTTGTACTAAAGAGATATTTAGTATAAATTAACAAAGATTACTGCACCCTCTCACCACCCAACAAGTCACGCTTTGACAATTCGGGCCTGTTAAAAATGTTGCCTAGAAAGGGTCAGGGGTTGTTGTGTAATTTATTCATATTGCTTTAATTTTTTCATGAATCATGAATAACTTTCATTGTTTAATTTCGTAGACGTTATTTTTTCAGCATGTAATAGTCATATTGATAAAGATATTTGCTAACTTTGTGTCTATTTAACGCATTTGTATTTAGGACCGAGACCAAAGATTAGTCGTCACTTGAAAGTAATAGACACTAGTGTAGATAGTGTACTTCTTTCCCAATTGTTTTTGATTCGACTTCCCAGTATATGTCTTCATGTTTTATGCATAGAATAAAACTAGGTATAACAGTCTGAAACTGAATCAAAGTCCCCAATGACATGAATTTGCCCATATATTTTTTTTCTATAATTTTTATAAAAGATTTTCCTAAAAGTAACACGATACACATTGACAATCTTATTAAAGAACGTAGGAGGGTTTTTAGGAGCATTTATTGATAAATTGAAATACACTACGAAAGTAACTATTATTTCGAGTCTAATTGAATAAATTAAGGCCGTTTTATCACGAGAAAATGAACCGTTCATGATATTAAAGCGCTATTTAAAGCTTGATGTAGTAGCATTTACTATATTTTTTTGACTTATGTAAAATATATTAAATTTCAATTAAAGAAGAACCAAAATGTGTCACTTAGGTTGTTTTATTTTTTTTTTTTTTTTCGTTATTGATCATTTCCTGATGAAATTAATAAATAATATATATAATATATATAATATTTAAAAAACAATATATTAATAAGCTAAATGAGATTTACTAACACCTTGTTTCAACAGAGGCTATATTCTCTAATTTTATTTTTCACACAATCTAGTAAATCTGTTTCCATTCTAATACAATGTACAACCCTGCTGAATGGAAAACTCGTTTATTATTTATATAAAAAGCTTCATGTTGATACAGTGAGTGAAACATTACACCAGTATTGACGTATATTGTAAGTAATTTGATCAAAAGCTATACAATGTTCGTTTTACCTGGAGCATATTGAATACAATATCAGATTGTATAAAATATTAGTATTTCTCATCATCCAGGTGCAATGTAATTTATATCCCATGTCTATGATGTACACTTTTAGAAACTGGGAAAGGACTAAAGTGAAAAACTAGGCCATTTCTTACTTAGGATTTTTACTGTTCAGCCCATCTGGCATTTAAGCCAGTTTGAGTTATCCCAATCACTTGGTGTTTATTCTTCGTCCGTATCCGAAAAAACTGAAACGATTTACATCAAACTTCACAAGATTAATCCTTGGTGTGCCTCTAATATTTGTCGTGAATTATAATTCGATCGGCCACCCAATATGGACACCTTGGCTAAAAGTAGAATTAAAAAAGGTTAAAATGCAAGCAATTGTCTAATATTTGGAAAACCATATTAGGTATGGAAAATCTAACAGTGGATTTTGTTTTTCTTTGTTTAAATAGTTATTTGTTTTTATATATAGTGATTAAGATTATAACACAATGTTGACTGCTGTATCCCAATTTTTGACATTTTTACCTATTATGTCTGTTTGTTTTGCTCACACATTGTTGTCAATATAATGAAATGCTATATGACTGTCATACAAGTGAGAGGTTTAGCTAGCTATAAAACCTGGTTTGATCCACTATTTTCTACATAAGGAAATGCCTGTACCAAGTCAGGAATATGACAGTTGTTTTCCATTCGTTTGATGTGTTTGAGCTTTTGATTCTGCCATTTGATAAGGGACTTTCCGTTTTATTTTCCTTGGAGTTCGGTATTTTTGTTCTTTTACTTTTTAATGTTCAGAATTTTAAGATCTACCCCCTGGTAACTTTACCATTATCGTTAGACGACTCATCATTCGCATTATTTTCTTCATATTCAGAGCCCGACTTTCTACATATTCTGGAATTTTTGTTTATTATCTTGTAATGCGCGTCTGGTGAACCAAATCATAACGTCTGGTGAACCAAATCATAAAGCTGTGTATCTTTGATGAGTATTTGTAAACAGAAACCCTTTTCAACAAAATTGATCAACAATACAAGATCCGTTAATCGACAGAGTCTCTGATCCATTAATCGACCGAGTATCTGATCCAATAATCGACCGAGCCTCTGATCCATTACTCGATCAAGTCACCGATCCATTAGTCGACCGAGTCTCTTATCCATTAATCGACCGAGTCTTTGATCCATAAATCGACCGAGTCTGTATGTGAGTAATTGTCATTAAATGAGGATTTTTTTTACCAATGTGCATTTCTGTCTAAAATCTTATATGTTTTATAGATAGACAGAAACTAACCGCTGAAAAATGACAACCAATACAAGTAAAAATACCAATATGACTGAAACCATCACTTTTCTCTTTATATAAGTTTTTGCCTATAAATGACGACTTTGACCAAACATAGTTTTTCTCAATATTATCACTTTTAAAGATAGTCAGAAACTGTAGACAGCAAAAATAAGTACAAGTTCTACAAAAATACCAATATGATTGAATCCCTCAATTGACTCCTAAAATAAGCTAGTATCCTTAAGTAATGATTTTTGACAAATTATATCAGTTTGTCTTTTAACTGCAAATTATTATAGATAGACAGAAACTGTAATCAGCGACACTGATTGGTTAGTTTTTGTTCAAAGATCTACTCGTCTTAGATGATTAAACAAAATTCAACCACCTTGATATGACTGAGCCTTAGTGCGTATAGGTTTAGATTTGTGAACTATATTTCGATTTATCAACCAATATAGCCACAGTGACTAAAAAGAAGAACATATAGATAAAATGCTCGAAAACTCATGAATTACATTTATTGCATTTAAATTGTCAGGCGTTTTATACCTTTTCGAGATATTGACCAATAATGATAAATTTTATGAAGTTTTAGTGCTTTGGGTATGATATTGAAAGATCAAAAACGGAGCGAAATTGTAAACAGCAACATTGTATCTTTGCTAGCCAAGAGTTGGGATCTGATCCCCTCCTCTCGTAGAGAGGAAGAGACTAACTAGATCGTAACCCTTGGCTAGCGAAAATGCAAGAAAGGAAACTGACTATATAAACTGTATCGTAGTATGTCGTTCTACGGGAAGTAACTCTTAACATATTTAGAAAATGGAATTCACATAAATGAATTAACGTAATATAAATAAAGGTAACAGTAGTATACCGCTGTTCGAAAGTCATAAATCGATTTAGACAAAAACAAATCCGGGTTACAAACTAAAACCGAGGGAAACCCATCAGCTGTAAGAGGAAAACAACCAAACAACAGAAACACTGAAGTGAACAAAAAACAAACGACAATGCAACACACACAGAAACGAACTATAAGATAACAACTGCCATTTTCCTGACTTGGTACAGGACATTTTAAGAAAAAAATGGTGAGTTGAACCTGCTTTTGTGGCTAGCCAAACCTCGCACTTTTATGGCAATGTTAAATATAACACTAAAATGACACCATTACATGACAGGAATACAGTACAAATAAATGCAAGAATATTCAGGACAGACAAATACACAAATAAACAATACAATAGTACATTTCGACATGCTAACCACAGAATAAAAACGAACACGTAAAACAACATAGGACAGCACACAAAACAGCACAACAGAACCACGAACTGTCTTTCACGCGACTGGGTCAACGCCACAAAAGTGACGTCACAGGTAAATTTCTAAAAAAATTTGATACTGTTCAAGATCAGGTTTGTAACTATGTCATTTGATAATTAACGTAATTAATATAAAACAGTCGTTAGTAATAAAGGCAGGGAACTGGCAATTGATTGTTACCTATTAATATTACCTATACGCTTTTCTTTATTACCTTAGCTGTATTTGGCAAAACATTTCGGAATTTTTGGTCCTCAATGCTCTTCAACTTCATACTTTATTTGGACTTTTAACCTTTTTAATTCGAGCGTCACTAATTGGTCTTGTATAGACGAAATGCACGTCTGGGGTACAAGATTATAAGCCTGGTATCTTTGTTAAGTTTTTTATACGATAAAACTAATACAATACCATTTTAATTACCCATTCAAACATAACCTTTAATAGTCATTTAATGTTCCACCATTCCAAAAATACCTGAATATTTGAAAAATAGTTCTTAATATGTGCTTGTATTTCGTATCATTATTTCCTAGCTTATTTGTGTCTGGTAATAATGCAGAGCCAGGGGATAGGTACAATTCTGAGTCAAAAATGGATGTGCATTAACAAGCTTAAAATGTTTATGCTGTTTTTCAATATTTTAAAACTTCTGTACCCTCAAACTAAACGTGTACCAAGAATAATTGAGAGTCTTCATGGATTTTACAGAATAGAGAATCATAGGCAAAAAATAAAGGTTAAAGAAAAATGGACAAAAAGGAAAATAAAATAAAATAATTGGTTGCTAAAGGATACTTGATTATAGTACTTTTCCCCTGGAACTATGGATGTTTAGTTTTTAAGTTAAGGTGTTGAGCTAACGTGCACAACGTTTTGTTAATCTGTTCTCTTGCCAAAGGCTCTTATCAGATAGTGTACTTATTTGAGGGGTCATTCATATTTCCCAAACGTTTGGTAAAAAAAAAATTCACGTGTTTCCAACATATGTCAAACAATAGTCCAGTAATGTGTTTTTTGGAGATAGGTATACATATAATAAAATTTTCTATACACTTGTGAAAATCATGCATTCTTCTTGGTTTCATTTTTATGTTCCAATAGTCAAGATTAAAAGAAGGTGGTTGAGTATTGACATGACTGTTTTACTCAGTCAACATTTTAAATGCTCCTGTCCTAAAACAAGGACCATGTAAGCATATCTCCCAGTTGATACGATATTCCAGGGCTTGTGTTTCCTATCATGATTTCCTTGATAGAGAGTTGCTGCTCACAAGAAAGCTATAAAACAAGAGTTCCAATTGGTGAAGTAGAAATCATTTCGTAAATTGTACGGACGCCACACGAGTTGGTTGACCGTAATGGAATATCTGTCTCACAGATGACGACGGATGTGTTCCAATTGTTATAACTACAATCCCGTCCACTATTCCCCGAATGTGACCTACCGAATTAGACTTATCACCGGGTTTGTAATAACATGAGAAACACGACGGGTGCCACATGTGGAGCAGGATCTGCTTACCCTTCCAGAGCACCTGAGATCACCCCCAGTTTTTGGTGGGGTTCGTTTTGCTCAGTCTTTTGCTTTCTATGTTGTGTTTTGTGTACTGTTGTTTATAAATTATAAATTTGTCTGTTTCTTTTTTAGCCATGGCATTGTCAGTTTATTTTAGACTTATGAGCTTGAATGTCCCTTTGGTATCCTTTGCCTGTCTTTTACAGAACTTGGCTTAAAACTGTTTATTCCATTTCAGTATCTGTGCTTTAGTTTTTTACTTTTCTAAACACTCGATAAATGTATTTTGTTTTACTCCAAAAGACTAAGACGGTTTAAACAATTGATAAAAACGAACGTTTGACAACAAATGTTGCATGATTAACAAACTGCTGACTAACTGGCATTTCTCTGAAATAAGTAAATACAAGAATATTCTAACAAAAAAAAAAACTACATGTATTTCATCCTAAAATCATTAAATTGTTAACTACTGCATAGGACTTGTATCTAATTATACCAGTGGAGTTAAAGCGAGTGTTCTCAGACAAGTGACTAGGTCAAAGTTATTGTTTATCATTGGCATCACCAACCTCTGCAACCGGTCGTGTTGCATCTCGTTATCATCGTCATTCCAGTAGCCAGTCACCCGGTCACATTTGAGCTGTCAAATTCATGTCCACTGATTTGACTCAATTTCTTGTATTTAATTTATAATATACATATACGTATATCTAAATTACTAAAAGTTGACAATGCATGTACTCGTTATAATGCATCAGTATTTCATTTACATTTAAGACTAGATGAAATCTAATCAACCATCGAAATGACCTTCGAAGAATGTCGATAGTCAGATGACCCGTTATAAATTTAAATATAAATATAAGTAGCCAGACAAGCAATCTTCAATTATATAAGGACGATTTTTCTATGTCTGTTTTATTTCACGTCATACAAAATGCGTATAAAAAGCGGGAGGTTTGGCATGCCACAAAACCAGGTTCAACCCACCATTTTTTTCTTAAAATGTTCTGTACCAAGTCAGGAAAATGGCCATTGTTATATTATAGTTCGTTTCTGTGTGTGTTACATTTTAATGTTGTGTTTTTGTTGTGTCGTTGTTCTCCTCTTATATTTGATGCGTTTCCCTCAGTTTTAGTTTGTAATCCGGATTTGTTTTTATCTCTATCGATTTATGAGTTTCGAACATCGTTTTACGTGTATGGGAATGATTATTTGTGGGTCGAATCAGTCACAAATTGGTTCTTTCCTGTTGGCTCCCTTGTTTCACTTTTCAATGTTCCCTTTCTCTTTTTTTCAATAAAAACGGAACATGCGCAACCTATCTCCAGGTCATTGTGAAATTAAAGGTCGAATGAATACGGATTCAAATGAGGTTGAATTATTCACTTGCAAGCAAATAATACATCAGTGATGTGTTTTGGCTTATTTTGACAAAATTTCACCAAACTCTTAACAAATTTTTGTTCTTCCTTCAGCGGGATTCGAACCCTTGCGTCTGTGACATCGTGGCATCACCGCCTGCACCGTGTCCAGTGCCCTAGACCACTCGACCACCTAGGCTACATAAAAATATAGCTTTCGGTGGTCGATGTAATGCCTTTCGTCGTCGGCTTTATCTAGGGTTGTAACACAGTACATGATGTATAGTGGCAAGTAGATGGTGTATCTTTCAGATCAGCTATTTTGTCTGTAGTAAAGGATGATAATGTTAATTACCATACCGTCACGTCAAATTTTAATTCTATTATTTATATATAAGTGCTTGTATGTTATGTATTGCTATGTTTGTGCTGCATATATATATATATATATATATATATATACAAGTCTAAATTGAAAACAACGTTCAAACCTATGATTGCGTTGGATAAAAACCGCAATTTTTATACGTGTGCATGCAAAACAAATTTCTTGTTAGAGGGGTCTAAATACAGCACAGACAACATTTTCCAAAAGACCAAAAAAGTGAAAAAGTATATTTTAACAAAACGCATTTGACTAACAGGTCGAACAACAAATGTTCTTAAACCCTGTTGACTGCCATTGGCGATTGCCAAATAAACGGATCACCGATGTAATAAATGGATGTTAATTATAAATTTGATACTTAACAGAAAACCATAAACTTGCGGAAAAGATGGTATACCGCTAACAAAAGGTGCAAAGGTTTTTGTACACCATATCCGGATTCCGACAATAAATGTCTCTTCAGTGATGTTAGGAATCGAAACGGTATTTAGAAAGCCATACAATTTACCTCAATTTAGGATAGACTCTTGAATTTTGAGGAGTCAAAATAGGACAATGTATATATAGATATATATATAAACAAGTCTATATATATATATATATATATATTGTTAGGCAATTTATAATTTCACTTGTGTAATTGTATTAATCTTTGTACTATTTATTCAACACTCGAATAGGTTTGTATGTTATATGTTGCTATTTATACATATATATATATATATATATATATATATATATAGAATATAGATATAAGAAGATGTGGTATGAGTGCCAATGAGACAACTCTATAAAAAGGACCAACCAGCAAATTTAATATGTACCGGATCGTCTAGAATAGACGATACTGCGCAGATAAGGAAAAAATATATAAGTCTAAAGATTTGCAATCACGGTACTAATATAAGATGGTAATACACGAAGATGATGATATAAAATCGTGTTGACAAATATTTCGGCTTAACAAATAGCCTTCGTCAGTTTTAATAATTTTAACAATACTGTATCATCATCTTCGTATATTGCCATCTTATATTAGAACCGTTGTGCAAATCTTTAGACTTTTTTAATTTTTTCCCTATCTGCGCAGTATCGTCTATTCTAGTCGATCCGGTACATATCAAATTGGCTGGTTGGTCCTATTTATGGACTTTAATTAAATTAATAATCAAGATCCATTTTGTTACATCTTGTGATCCGTTTATTTGGCAGTCACCATGTATATATATAATTACTCAGCACAACAATGTTAAAACTTCAAATTTGCGGAAGCAAATTTTTGTTCTTCCTTCGCCGGGATTTGAACTGTACTGTGTTACAACTCTAGATTCTACTGACGAGGAAAGGTAACACTAGACCATCGAAAACTGAATTTTTAGTTCAGTCTAGGTGGCCGAGTGGTCTAGAGCGCTGGACACAGTGTTGGCGGTGTTGTCTCGATATCCCAATAGCATAAGTTCGAATCCCGGCGAGAGAAGAACAAAAATTTGCAGATTTAACATTGTTGTGCTGATATTTAGTGTAATTATGAATACAATATGTGTTTTCAGCTGTGTATCACCTTCACTGGTAATCCACTGGATGGATCTGTCGTAGAGTTGTTTAGACGTACTATATATATATATATATATATATATATATATATAAACGCCTAAAAAAGTGTACACAACAACACCAAAAACAAAAAAAAAAGGTAACTATAAATGTAATTATTTATAAATATTTCGGATAACAGATATCCTTCCTCAGTAAGATTCTGATGTTAAATGAATCATCTTTTAGTCTTCTTAGATTAAACTATAACAATCTTGAAATTTATACAATAAAAAAGTCAAACCGAACATCAGTTAAGACGCTTGCACCATTCTAAAAATTTGTAAACATGACATAGGTTATATGGCTAATTACAGCAGAGAGTTCAAATATATGCTTTAAATAAAAATAATAATGTGCGATATGAACTAGCACAATTCTGAAGCTTTAACGGTAACGACAGTTATGATGGTACTAGAACGATTACGTCAATAAAAATACCAAATAAACAGTACTGAACGATATAAATTTATAAATTTTTCAAATTGACAGAGTAGAGTAGTTGCAACAGAGTCTACGTATTTAAACATCGCAGACAAACGGCCGTTAAAATATTATAACAAGTTTTGACTTAGGTAAACTAGTTGAACGTGGCTTGGTACTTTTACATCCCTCAAAAAGTAAGCAATTTAAATTGGTATATTCAACAAATTTATTTTATAGATGAGTAAGGTTAAGAAATAGAAACAAAGGCTGTAATAATAAGCAATATGGCCTAAATGTGAAGCACTACACGGAGTCGAACTACATCTTTTCATTTATCCCATTTGGTGCCAAAGTTGTTAATTTTCGTATCCAAAACCTTTCCCGAGTGAGTCTATCCTCCCTAGACCAAGCAGAGTTGTGGTCAATGATTGTAATGGTCAGTCGATTGAGATCTGCCTTAGTGTGGCCAGGGGATCTCAAATGTCGACTGAGAGGGAGGTCTGGCTCTTGAACCTGATGGACTGAACGAGAGAGATGAAAAACAGTTTTTTCCAAAACAAAAGGAATAAATCCTGAACTTCATACTATTTAACTAACACAACTATTTGTTTTGATTTAAGAATCGCAATGTACATTAAGCGGCAAAAATATATTATAGACATGTACATTAAGCTGCAAAATTTTCTTTACAGCATCCAATTTTTCACCTGGATGACTACACACGCCTGATGAAGCTAATTTGTTTAGCGAAATATTGGGTGAATATATAAAATATAACAACTATTTTTATAACACTTATTCGTGTGTTAAAGTTACATTCTTAGGCATTTATATATATATATATATATAAGATTTGATTGCTATCAAATTCTTAAGCAAAGCAATGACTAAGTGGAATGTATTGAAATGTGCCTTTGTTTAATTAGTATATAGCATCTGATGTGATGCATTTGAATAGTATAAATTGGTGTGGTTTTTGAAGGCTAATCCTTTATTGATTTTCAGCTTGTTGTATACACAAATATGTATGGTTGTATATAAAAGCTTTATATATGCATTTATTTATGCTTTGCATGCGTTTATTTGAGACAACATACCATTCTATATGTGCCAGTCCCAAGTCGTTGTCGTTGGTTCATATAAAAAAGAAGATGTGGTATGATTGCCAATGAGACAACTGTCCACAAGAGACCAAAATGACACAGAAATTAACAACTATAGGTCACCGTACGGCCTTCAACAATGAGCAAAGCCCATACCGCATAGTCAGCTATAAAAGGTCCCAAAATGACAAAAAAGAAACAATTCAAACGAGAAAACTGACGGCCTTATTTATGTACAAAAATGAACGAAAAACAAATAAGTAACACATAAACAAACGACAACCACTGAATTACAGGCTCCTGACTTGGGACAGGCACATACATACATAATGTGGCGGGGTTAAACATGTTAGCGGGATCCCAACCCTCCCCCTAACCTGGGACAGTGATATAACAGTACAACATAAGAACGAACTATAAAATCAGTTGAAAAGGCTTAACTCATCAGATGGAAAAAATACAAGTGGACGTGGCCGGGTACTTGTACATCCCAACAACAAAAGACACTAGGAACAGATCTGAGAGTACTCGCAGTTATCTGACAGCTAGTTCAAAGCCACTAACAACTAATAAAAAAATCATGCATCTAAGACTAAATTATCAATCCGTACACATCCAACATCCAATGGATTTAGTGTAAAGACGTCATAAACAGTCAGAGAAAAACATGACCTTGTGCAATGCCAAGATACAGGTATCGACAGATTGTAGATCCATGAATGTGTATATGTATATAACGTACTAGTAATATTTAGTTTGCTTTTAATTTACTGATAACAAAATCAATATTTATACCAATAAAAACAATAGTCAATGATCTTATTACAGTGTTGAATTGGTAACCTTTTAGAATAAGTTTATTTAAAGGAGCGATAAGTTTACAAGGATCATTTCTAAATTTCCGGGCACGGTCAACAACATTTCCGTAAAAATGAGGATGTGCTATCCCGTTTGAAATAAGTTTTCTACAGGTACAACCAAACTTCAAAACCAAATCTTTATATCTATGGAAAAATTTAGTAAAGGTTTTAAGTAATTTATGGTAACGATATCCCTGGTTTAATAATTTACCAGTAATACATAGATTACGTTCGTTAAAATCAAAAACGTCACAACAGACACGGGCATAGCGAACGAGCTGTGAAATATAAACACCGTAAGATGGTGCCAAAGGAACATCACCATCTAAAAATGGAAAATTAACAATAGGGAACGAAAAATCGTCCCTTTTGTCGTAAATTTTAGTGTAGAGTTTCCCGTTTAAAACCGAAATATCTAAATCTAGGAAAGGACAGTTATTACCGTTTAAATTTGATTTATTTAAAGTAAGTTCCTTGGGGTAAATTTCAGCAGTCTGTCACATTTGTTTTTGTAAATTGTTTTGTTATAAATTAAGCCGTCAGTTTTCTCAATTGAATTGTTTCCTATTTTTCATGTCGGGGCCTTTTATAGGCGACTGAACAGAATGGGTTTTCTCATTTTTGAAGGACGTACGGTTACCTATGATTGCATACATCCACTTCATTTGAACTTTGGTGGATAGTTGTTTCAATGGCAATGATACCACATCTTCTTATTTTTATAATGCATCAATTATAACTTATATCAAACATGGATGTCTGCCTGTTCAAAGCTGTTGAACGTTTTGCTACTTGTTAACAATTTTAAACTTATTAATGTTTTTGTACTGGAAAAGCCGTGAAAAGATTCAACAGGGTGTCGGAGAAGGATATGAGATATATAAAAACACCAAGCACGACAAATGTGTAAATTTTTGATCGCTCGCTTCCATTAAATGATTTTCATAGATTCTTTTTTTAATATTTCAAAAACATTTTCGCTCGCTAGTAAAACATTCTTTCGTCTGCCAAAAATCAGACTTAAAAAAAATAAACAAATAAAAAAATTTCGCTCGCTCGCTACACTTTTTTCAAAGGAAAGAGTCCGAAGAACTAGAAATTAATTTGGTGTGGCCTGACAATAAGGTTTTTTAAGTTCGGCACCCTAGCTCAGTGTATTGTATTGAGACAGAAGACATGCTTGTAGTTATGCCAGACCGCAGGTTAACGAAGATTGGATGAGTCGGTCAATTAGGATTAAATGATCAACCGGTGAATATAAAAACAAATGTTCCTTGAAAAACAATATGAATAATAAGAAATAAAAAAGCCCCGGATTTTATTAGAGCATAAACATCTGATATTTTGATAGAACCGTGACTCGATCAATCTTGAAACCTGTGAATTAGGAGGAGAAACAAAAACTAACATAAAAGTTTACACATGATATACGATAAAATATCCATGGAACTGGAACTGTTAAAACTCCTATGATATTTTCAGATGTCAGACAGTAACACCAAGTAAAAATTGCGATTTTTGGTAACGTCAGTTTTCCCTTGTATACAGCCAATGTACATTTTATCATTTTGAATGATTTCGAGACAACAAGGAAAATATATTCCCAATTTATACAGTAAAATATGGTGTAAAATATTTCCGTCTTTTCCTAGAATGTGTAATGCATGATTGTACAGGTCACACACAACTATATTACCAGCACCTGATACTTCTAAATCCGATGGGACGAAAGCTTGTTTATTTGTCGTGATTTCCCCGTCGTAAATCCATTTTAATGTCTTATCTTTTCCTAGGGAAATAATTCGCCCTTTAAGGTTACGCAATAATGCATCTATAACGTACAAACAGTCATGCCCATCTCTAATTCTCGTTATATTAGTAAACAAATTGGATGTCCCGGTACATTCAAAGACTATATCTTGTTTTCTATCTTTGTCAAGTGTTACAATTTTTCTGATGCTACTGTCTGTTTTATCGTAAACGGATCCGGAATCCCTTGTGCTTATGTAAATGAGACCACTTTTGGTGACGTGGACAGCTCGAGGAATAAATGGTTTAAAGGAGCACAAAATGTTAACTTTATTCTCATTCACAACGTAAAGATCACATGAAGGCGTCGCTGTAGTAAAGATCAAGTCTTGTGATGACAATAAAGACATATCAGCAATTTTACAATCTTCCAAATTTTGCAATGTACTCACTGTAAATGAAGGATTCGTTCTGATTCGTCTCAGTACGTTTATAGTAGAATCTGAAATCCATAATGTATTCCCTTTGTTCACTTTGAGTCGGTCAATACTAGGCGTATTTGATGTTAATATCGCCATTAAACTGATCGGTATTTCATTCTTATCAGAAAGATGTCCAAAAAGCGTTCCTATTGTGTTCTCATCGATAGGCTCTGGAAAAAAGTCTGGCAGCTTTTTAAACCCTTTTAGATCAATTGATACAGGTTCTGGTGAAGATGACAGCCATTTTCTAGCATTCTTTGCTGTCTTGTGTACATTTTCAATGTCATTTGTATTAGCGACATTTGCATTTATATCCAACTTATTTGTTATATCTACAATAGTTTGCTGTATAGCTGATTTAGCTGTTGACATAACGCTATCTTTTTCGCAGCTCTTGTTTTCAAGATCGTTTAAAATGGTCTGTTTGAAAGACTTTAATTCAAACATAAACTTTGATTCTTGTTTTTCTAGTTTGCTTGTAACCATTTGAAGATGGTCCATGTTGTCAACCTTCATCTTTTCGATCTTTTTTATTTCTTTTTCATAAAAATCTAAAAACCTGTTTTTAAGCTCAGTATTACATCTTTTTAAGCTTTTGACATCTTCAGTGAAGACTTCGTCAATTTCCTGTAAATCATGTTTTTGATGCGACTTTGTCAAACAAGATGGACAAACTAGCTCATCACATGTTTGACAAAATATGCAGTAATCCTGTGAAATGTGAATTTTACATTTATCGCGGTTTGGTTTTTGGAATGACTCTTGATCGTTTGTGCCAACATCTTTAATTTCAACAACGTGATGCATGTCAGCCATTTTGAACTTCGGGTGTATTTTTTTGGTACACTTCTCACACATAAGTAACTCGCATTCTTTGCATTTCCATCTAACATTAGTGCTTCCTTCGCATAACTGGCATTGCAGCGGAATTTGTGCTCCTCGAATTGACATCGAATGCGCCATTTCAACTAAACAATTTCACTGTCTGGTCATATCAATTTACTATATCACGTGATATACTCAACATCAAGGCAAATGAAATACCGCTGGGTAAAAGGATGTCGCTACTTAAAAAATCATCAGTTAATTAAAAGGGCAAGCTATTGAAGAAATCAGTCTGATTAAAATCAAACCTCCCACTTGCTATCGTTTACTTATATGTCCTACGAACGACATATAAATAAACGATAGCAAGTGAGAGGTTTAATTTTAATCAGAATGTTGAAGAAATCAAGAGTACTTAAATAACAGTAGTATACCGCTGTTCAAAAGTCATAAATCGATTGAGAGAAAACAAATCTGGGTTACAAACTAAAACCGAGGGAAACACATCAACTATCAGAGGAAAACAACGGAACAACAGAATCACTGAAGTGCAACAAAAACAAACGCCAACATACATAGAAACGAACTATTTGATAACAACTGCCATATTCCTGACTTGGTACAGGACATTTTAAGAAAAAATGGTGGGTTGAACCTGGTTTTATGGCTAGCCAAACCTCCCGCTTATATGGCAATGTTAAAAATATCGCTAAAATGACAACACTACGTGACAGAAATACAGCAGAAACAAACGCAAGAACACCCCCGCTTATATGGCAATGTTAAAAAATATTGCTAAAATGACAACACTACGTGACAGAAATACAGCAGAAACAAACGCAAGAAAACACAGCACAGAGAAACGCACAAATAAATAATATAATAGTCGTTACAACATGTAAACCGCAGACTAACAACGAACATCTTCTATTAACGACAGCACAGGACATCACAAATAGTGACGTATTTTTGTAACAAATATATAATCTTGAAATTCATACAATTATTTTCACAATACTAGTCCAAACAATTATCATGACTATGACGGTATTGAAAGGCTATTTTAAATAAATGTTGTGACGACTTCATAATTATTGGGACTAACACAAGACTTTATCCATGAAAAATGGAAATTAACTCGACTATAATGACAAAAAAATTCCTCCAAAATATATAATGTATTATTGCGAATATGTAGGTACGATTTTGTCTTTACGTCTGTGTTTCTTTTTTCTTTCAATCCATTTGTTCATGCATCTGTCATTAAATCTTGTAAGTGCAATTCCTCTTTAGAAGCTTTTATTAAACCTTCATAGTTTAAGCGTACCATATGAAGATGTAGAGGAAGTGATTACAAAGCGGTACAGCCTCTTTACCTTGAATTTATTTCAAAGCATGGCCATTTTCAAAAAAGGTATTCTAATCTTTACTTTAAAATTCACAATATAACAGCTGCGTTTGTCTTTTAGGATATAACAACATTATTGTGTATTCCAGAACATGTATAACTCATTCAAATGCTTTACAACATGGCTCAAAATTTCAATTTTTGTAGTTTTGAGCAAATTTGAGTAGTTATCTGAAAATTGTATTCGAAGGACGTTCCTAACCAAAACTCAAATTATACTGAATGTCAACCTCTTTTGTCTTTCAAATGAAATCAATTCACATTGGTTAAGGATGGCATTCAGTGCAAAAGAAAACCAAACAAGACAACAACGTATACTGTATCGCTGAATAACATTTTGGTTTTAAAGATGTGTGGAAAATTTTTATAAAATCTTGAATGTGTATTGGATAGACTGTTCAGAGTTTATGTTCCATTAGGTTTAAACAACTTTCGGATTTTACCTTGTGGGTGAAAGAAATTCAGGCGAAATTGGTCCTACCTCTTTAAGTTGATTTAAATAGATATTCGAACAAGGATATAAATGTATGATATATACCGATTGCACTCTTTAGTGCTTGACAAATTTTCCATCATCTGATATAAGTATGCATAATTTCATTGATATGATTGAATACATTAAAGTGAAACTAAATATTTGGTTTTTATCACATAATGTACTTTGCAAATTCAGGTTTACAAAATATCACTTCTGGTTATTCATTTAAAATAAAGAAAAACGCTTAACGCACCTTTCCTGAGGGATTGTTATAGATTCGTTATCTTCTATCATTTGAAAGAAGAGGAAAAAAAACGTCCTGTTTCAAGGAAGTGAAAAAGATATTTCAATCATTTTGTTCATATAAAAAAGGGATGGAAAGTTACTGATTGAAAAGTGCAAACCACTTGTGTATTTCAAGGTCTTATTCGCTCCGAGTCTAGAAAAACAGTCTTTAAATATAACCGAAATGAACGAGATGAAAGGTTTGAGTCAATGACATAACCCAACGATAAAGATAAGACATCTAAGGATCAACATACTACAGTTTCAACTGTAGACAGGTATCAATACAATTTGTCAGCCTCAAGGTCGTCCTAAGTCCATGAACGTTTTTTATACATCTTTTGAACCTCAAAAAATGAACAAATAAATACAAAAAAGAACATACAATAATAGTAAATATAGGAGCAGCAGTTAACTCTAAAAACCGGCATGACAGATAGCAAAAAAAAAAGTAATAAAAAAAATATTACACTGTATGAAAGCATTCTCACCGTAAATGAAAGCCTGGTGATAAGTAACTATATGATAATAATAAGACTACCAATGCTCTGCCCCAGTACTAAATTTGTTAAAATGGTAAGAACATCAAGATATGTCAATAGTGAATAAACCTTGAGGAGGGTCTCTTCCCCTATTTCATACTCTGTAACCAGTTGGATCAATACAAAGCACAAAGCGCAAAGTACAAAGCATAAAGCACAAAGTACAAAGCACAAAGCAAAAAGTACAAAGCACAAACAAAACAACTAACAAAAACACTAAAGACTTAGGCTTGACGAAGTCTTCACCGAAGATATCAAAAGCTTAAAAACAGGTTTTTAGATTTTTATGAAAAACAAATAAAAAAGATCGAAAAGATGAAGGTTGACACCATGGGCCATCTTCAAATGGTTAAAAGCAAACGAGAAAAACAAGAATCAAGTTTATGACTGAATTAAAGTTTTTCAAACAGACCATTTTAAACGATCTTGAAAACAACAAAAATGATAGCGTTATGTCAACAGCTAAATCAACTATATAGCAAAATATTGTAGATATAACAAATAAGTTGGATGTAAATGCAAATGTCGCTAATACAAATGACATTGAAAATGTGCACAAGACAGCAAAAAAATGCCAGAAAATGGCTGTCATCTTCACCAGACCCTGTATCAATTGATCTAAAAGGGTTTAAAAAAGCTGCCGGACTTTTTTTCGAGAACCTATCGATGAGAACACAATAGGAACGCTTTTTGGACATCTTTCTGATAAGAATGAAATACCAATCAGTTTATTGGAGATATTAACATCAAATACGCCTAGTATTGACCCACTCAAAGTGAACAAAGGGAATACATTATGGATTACAGATTCTACTACAAACGTACTGAGACGAATCAGAAAGAATCCTTCATTTACAGTGAGTACATTGCAAAATGTTGAAGATTGTAAAATTACTGATATGTCTTTATTGTCATCACAAGACTTGATCTTTACTACACACACGACTTCATGTGATCTTTACGTTGTGAATGAGAATAAAGTTAACATTTTGTGCTCCTTTAAACCATTTATTCCTCGAGCTGTCCACGTCACCAAAAGTGGTCTCATTTACATAAGCACAAGGGATTACGGATCCGTTTACGATAAAACAGACAGCAGCATCAGCAAAATTGTAACACTTGACAAAGATAGAAAACAAGATATAGTCTTTGAATGTACCGGGACATCCGATTTTTTACCAATATTACGAGAATAAGAGATGGACCTGACTGCTTGTGTGTTATAGATGCATATTTGCAAAACCTTGAAAGACGAATCATTTGCCTAGGAAAGATAGGACATTAAAATGGATTTGCAACGACGACCTAACTGCAAGCGAATATCGCTTCGTTTAATCGGATTTAGAAGTAACTAGTGCTGGTAACATAGTTGCATGTGACATGCGGAATGAAGCTTTACACATTCTAGCAATAGAAAGAACTATTTTCAATCATATCTAGTTTCTAAACTGGGAATTTATTGTCCGTGTTGCCTTGACATCATTCAAAATGATAAAATGGACATTGGCTGTAGACAAGATGGAACTGACGCTACCAAAAACAGCAATTTTTATTTGGTGTCATTGTCTAAGATCTAGTAATTTCATGGGATTGTTATTTAAATAGTTAAAGTGTCATGGATATTTCATCGTATTACATACTTGTTACGTTCTTTGTTTGTTGGTTTTTCTTCTTCTTCAAATTCATGGGTTTTAACCGTTATCAAATCAAGGTTTAATCAAAATATTAGATATATATGCTCTAATAAAATATTAGTTTTATTTTTTGTTTCATGTTTTTTTTTTATGTTTTTCTAGGAACATTTATTTTTGATATTCATCGGTTTAAAATTTATTCTTGATTGACCTACTTATTCAACCTTCAACGGATTATATCAAACTCAACTTTTAACGGACCATTAACATCATACTTCTTTGTATAGTTCTGAAAAAAATCAGAGGCAACAGTCGTTAACCGTCTTTAAATCTCATAAATATATCAAGTATTTACCAAACAAGTAGAATACTATACAAATATAAGTCTATTTTGTTGAGTTTCATTTTATTGAACCTACCACACGAACCACAATAAAGTGTTAGCACAGAGATATATCTCGTCTGTCGACAGGAAATTCAGAAAAAAACAATCTAATGGACAGCAACATTGCTAATTAATTCAAAGTTGCTGGGCCATGACATAGAGGGCAGTGCGTCAAAATGATCGTCATATTGAGATTAGGTGTTATTTGAACTACTTAGTATTTTTAAAAGAATAATTTACAGGATAATGTAAGAGATTGGCAACACCTATACATCGCATTCCCCGATTTTCGTCCGCAGGCGAGACAACAAAAACAGGAGGTTATCTCAGGTGCTCCGGAAGGATAAGCAGATCCTTCTCAAAATGTTGCACCCGTAGTGTTGTTCGGGTAAGTAAAATTCGGGGATAAGTTTCTCCGGTGATGTCGCAATCGAGAAAAAGAGGTTAACCGTTTGTCATATTAGACAAGATTGCGACAAGATTTATCAAAACCATATATTTACCCATTTTATTAGGTTGATAGTAAGTTGATGCAGATGGATATTATGAAAAGTACGTAACACTATAAATGAAAAAGTTGTCAAATTTCCTCTTTATATCAGCAAGGTTGTTAATTAAAAAGAACTTTGCTTTTTCGTGAATATTGTTTAAATCTAATGCACAGTTATTTGGTCATAAGTAAATTAAAGTCTAAAGCCATAATTTGGTCAAGAGTAAAGGATAGCCATATATGCAAGATGGTTTTTCCAATTATTTACTCAAAATTCAAATGTTTTATTACCCTCAAACACAAACGTGTACAAGGGGACAAAATATATATATATATATATATAAACAACAAACATTGAATACACATGATGAGAAGAAAAATACTTTAACAGCTAAGCAAGTATAAATAAACTCATCATAGATACCAGGATTAAATTGTATACGCCAGACGCGCGTTTCGTCTACAAAAACCTCATCAGTGACGCTCGAATAAAAAAAATCAAAAAGGTCAAATATAGAAAGAAGAAGAGTATTGAGGACCCAAAATTCCGAAAGGTAAAGCGATAAGGGTATATATGGTTATCCATAGAAAAACAAAAGGTGACAATGAGACAACATTCCACCAGAGTCCAAATGAAGTGGATGTAAGCTACTATAGTCACGGCTTCAACAATGAACAAAACCAATATCGTAAAGTCAGCTATAAAAGGCCCAAACATGACAAAATGTGAAACAATTCAAACAAAAAAACTAACTTGATTTATGACAAAACAATTTACGAAAAGAATAAGAAAGACAGCAACCAACAACAACCACTGAATAACAGACTCCAGACTTGGGGCAGGTACATTACAAATAATGTGGGGTTCAACAAGTTTGTGAGCACTCAACCCTTCTCAAAAAATGGACAGTGTTGTAACAGCGCAATATAATTTTTTTTGTCATACTCATGAACTCCAACAGTTTTTCGTACCTTTTATTTCATTTTGCCTGCAGATATTGATCTGATTTTTGGTAAATTAGTGTACAATTATTTGCGTTTTGTTGTGTTGATGTTCTTTGCACTGAATAAGCGTCCTTGGACATCAAATTTTATTAGATTTGTTTTGTAATGCCTGTAATTCTAGAGCTGACTTTTGATACATCAGTGTACATTGATGACTTACAGATCGAATTCTGTTTTTTGTTTCTGGTTTACTAACTTTTTTTGCGGATTAAGTCCATTTTAGCCCAAGATTGCTATGATGTGTGACGACCTTTGAAACAAGTTGCAATGTCCATGTGACGTCCCTTTCGGTCAAATAGCTCCTAACGTTTTCAAGAACTTATACATTCTTGGCTTTCCCATTTTTTGGCGTTGAGTGTTCCTGCATGGTGAAGATAAATTCAACAAGCATTCTGAGAGTATTGCATGGCAATACATAGTCCCCTACCGGTTAAAAACTCATTTACTGGAACAAAATGTTTACGGTAATTTGTGATATTTTCTATATTCAAAAAGTCCAAATATCTCCTGGTGCAAATATTTATCACTAATTCTGTTTATACTAAAATATATGAAAAGTGTTTTTTGTGAACAAAGTTTCACACAAGTTGTATCAACAAGATTAATCGACAGATCAACAGACAGTGTGATTTCTATTATTTTACTAGTAAAAGGTTCATTATGCTTGCATTTTCTAAGTCAGATGACAAAAAAAAAATCATCCGAACCGAACAAAATTTAAATTTGATCTGTAACTTGTCATGGTTAAACTATATTAAACATATCAAATCAATATCTTCAAGCATAACAAAAACAGTGCGAAAAACCGATTACTTGTGTGATTTTTTTTTTGTCCAAGGATCATAACTCTGCATAAAATCATCAGACCGGAATTGTGGAAAACTGATTTACTGGACTAACGGACAGACGGAGACAAATCTAAAGTCCCCTTCAGCTTTGCCTGACTAAAAAGGCGCTTTTGACGCAATGGAATTATAAAGTGTTATTTTCATTCAGTACTGAAGCACTGACTTTTGAACTGGTGATACCCTAGGGGACAAGCAGTCCACCAGCAGGGTAATCGACCAAGTACAAGACAAATAGAAAAAATAAGCACTCTATTAATTCGGTGCTTCCGAATGGTTTTTCTGGATTTACCTTTATCATGAGTGCTCCAACCAAAAAAAAAAACTGAAAGCCAAGGTTGCATGAATAGTTGAGAAACTGGAGGGGCTTTATTATAAAAAGGGACTAAAAAGAATAGCAAAATCCATCTCTAAGATCAATTTTGCCTGAGGTAGTTGGAACCTTAGTTAGTTTCTTTACAATTTCCAAATTTATCAACAGTGAACTAAGAAAGGCATATAAAAAAAATATTGTCAGTACCACACGGACTACAAAACTGATCCTTCCCAAAGGGAACACTGGTCGACCAGCAGCGATGTCGACCTTGTCCTACAACTAAATATTTTACTTAATAAATTGGGTGTTTTCGAAGCTTTTTTCTGAATTAAACTTCAAGAACGTTTTATATTTTTGGCTTACAAATATTTGGTATCGAGGGCATTGTTTCAAAATCACGTGCCATGAGCATGATAAAAGGTATCATATGCATGTTTTCTATGAATGAAAAGGTTAGCACTTCCTTTCTGCAAATTTGACGAAGAATGAGAGTGTGTCGTCAAATTTCATCAAAATTTATTAATTGCACAGATTTGTGAATAAATGATACGCTTTGGCTTGTTCCAGTGCTGAGACACCTATAGGAATAAACTATAAGCTTTGGGTTGTTCCAGTGCTGAGATACATATAGGAATAACCGATAAGCTTTTGATTGTTCCAGTGCTGTGACACCTATAGGAATAAACGATAAGCTTTGGATTGTTCCAGTGCTGTGACACCTAAAGGAATAAACGATAAGCTTTTGATTGTTCCAGTGCTGAGACACCTAAAGGAATTAACGATAAGCTTTTGATTGTTCCAGTGCTGAGACAACTACAGGAATAAACGATCAACTTTTGATTGTTCCAGTGCTGAGACACCTACAGGAATAAACGATAAGATTTTGATTGTTCCAGTGCTGAGACAGCTATAGGAATAAATGGTCGTATAGGTTTCAATGACTTACAATTAACTAAGGAATACAACTATGGGGACTATCTGGTTTAATACGTCCCGAAAGCTTCGTAATTCAAGAACTGTTCCAGTGATGGACAAAGCTTAATAGCTGTTGATAGTGTTATGTCTGTTAGATATCTGCAATACGATATTTTACGTCCTGCATTTTTTGTAATAGTGTTCAAAATAACATAAACGGTATCAATTTCACTGCACCAGAAGCGCATTTTGACAATTAATAATAGAGGCAAGTATAACTGTGCCAATTCATTGGTCGAAGTAAGGGGGTTAGGATGTGACGTATTCAAAAAAGGTAACTGAACTAGTCACATGTTACTAATTATATACAAATCGGCGAATCTGTTTCCGTCCAGTAGCACCAATTTTGAACACGACCTCCAATCCATTGCAAAAACTCCTTTCAAATGCTGCTGGAACCGACTTAAATATTTATTACATAAAATAAAACTGACGCACACACATACAGATATGCAAGGAAAGAGATTAGCTAATTGATTGTTGTTTGCTTTCAGTACAGTGACAAATATTTCATGCATATTCAAGACGATAACAAACTAACATTAAACAAAGAAGGATCTGAAAAGCATAGTGGGACGACCGGGAAGAAGGTGGTAAATTCAACTGCCAAATAATAGTATGTCGAAAATAGTCAGAGGGTTAGCATTGCAACAGGAAAGTCACCTACGGATCCCATTAAGAGTTGTTGCCAGGGGTCTTTAATATGCAGCGAGCGTGGTTCTCTCATTCCGACTGGGCATTGGCTCGTATTTATATATTCTGCACAATTTACATGACCTCCTAATTTAACATGGCTTTACTGCCGGGTGGGGTAAATGTCCATGAAAGAGCATATATCTTTGCAACCCTTGGAAAAAAGAAAACTCAAATGTTGCATATTATTTTCAACAATTTACCACAAACGAAATATATATTTCATAAACAATAAGCTATTTTTTCTTCCTCCTTAAAATAGTTTTCGAAGCAGCATATTTGGTTCCATAAACAAGAACCTATAATGCCTTTAGACCGACATCTTTTGCTTATTGTGACGCCTCGTCATGAACCTGAAAAATAATTAAAAAAATTATCGATTAAAAGTACCGAATTGTCTTTCTTTAAATAATTAAGATATACACTATGACGTTTTATGGACTTGGTCTTGTGTTTGCTGTCATATTTAACAGTTATGACATAATAACTTCTATCTAATCTATAGTTTCTTCTGTTACCTATTCTAACATCGGACTAGGACTTCTTTTAAACTGAGTTTTACTGTCCGTATTGCTGTGTGTTTTTTTATTCTTCATTGGCTAGAGGTGTAAGGGAGGTTGAGATCTCGCAAAACATGTTTAACTCCGCCGCATTTTTGCACTTGTCCCAAGTCAGGTACCTCTGGCCTTTGTAAGTCTTATATGTTGTTTTTTTTTTATTTTGGTTCATTTATGTGTTTCGGAGTTTACTGTGACGTCCATTTTCGCTGAACTAGTATACATTTTTGTTTAGGGGCCAGCTGAAGCCCGCCTCCGGGTGCTGGATTTTCTCGCTGTGTTGAAGACCCATTGGTGGCCTTGGGCTGTTTTCTGCTCTTTTGTCGGGTTGTTGTCTCTTTGACACATTCCCCGTTTCCATTCTCAATTTTATTTTATACTTCACTTTTGCTCTATCGGTCTACATTTTTACCTAAATTGTTACGCAGTGCTCCCAAGATAGTTGCCCTTCTTATATACATTATCATTTGCCATGTTTATATAAAATATCTTGATTTGGCCCGTGGTTGTCTAGCTGTTTGTATTGTTTTCATGTTTTAAATAAACATTACCTACGAGTTTGCCAATATAATTTAAAGTATATTTTTCTTGGTTTCAAACATTTTCAACCAACAATCATCAATCAAACATTTACAACCAACAATCAATCAATCAAACATTTACAACCAACAATCAATCAATCAAACATTTACAAGAATGGAAGATTGAATAGTTATTTGTAATAAGCAGACAGTTTGTTCAATTTTGTCAAATAAAAAACGGCCCAAAACGTCGCTGATACATTATTGACTTGCACGACAATAAGTCGACCTCATTTAAACCCATATGATTAAACTCAGTTGGAGATAATTGTTTATATGATCTGCAAATTCAGTATTGAAAAGAATGTCAACTGAAAAAAGTGAAGCTAGGGTCGAAAAGGAAGACCGATTTTGTCGAATGTTTCGACCCGCAAAAATCATTCGTATTCATTTCTGAGAGAATATACCTTAATGGTAAGATTGTTATTTGTTACAGGACTATATTGTATGTCAGCTATGCAGTCAATGTATTAAAAATGCAAGAACAACACTTGAAAAAAGAGTGCCCTTACAATAGCAGGATCTGTTACCATTTTGAAGAATCTGCGTCTGTCCTAAGTCCTGGTAAAGTTCGTGTGACTCAAATTTTATCATGTATAAAAAGGTGCAAAAGATGAGAGAGGACAATCAAAAACAATTGATGGAAGAAAAACTGATAAAAAAAAACGCTCAGAAAAACAACAGTCCAAAAAAACTCGACACAGAAAAAAAAAGATCGAACGTAAATTGTGGTGAAATCAAATGCTCCGGAAGCGTCAGCAGTCTCTGCTCCACAAGTGACACCCGCCGTATTACTCCTGTTTGAATACGTTCATGTTTCAGATAATGACAAATAATGAAATAGTAGATTAGTGACTCTTGTCTAACCCTTGTCACCATCAAGTTCATGCAGTTTTTAAAGGACTGTTATCCGTAGTATTGTATTTTTTTGTCTTTTGAAAATAGAGATGTCTGCATTTGTTCACCTTCAGCTTTTTAATTGTCCCCTTGTAATCTTCTTATTTTTGGCAACAGAAAAAAATCTTAATATCATATACAATAATTATAAAAATCTAACACAATGAAATACTAACATTATCGTTATCATTACCTTAGGAATTAGCGGTCTTTTTAAACATTTCTTTTTTGAGTATTTTATACGAAACATGTCACCACGTTCATTTATTATATTCAATGCCTGAAACAAGAAAGTGAAAGTGATATGATATATGATGCTACACGACACATTCTTCTTGTATGTGTTTTAATCAGCTTAGATTTTTATAGTAAAGGCCTCAAAAGAGGTAGAACGTTGGCGATGTTACAAATATGTGCAACTGTTTTAATTTCCATTTATGGAGCACAATAATGAAATTCAAAATTTAAAAAAAGGAATATTCCTTACTTGCCATTTTACCGTAGGCAATTGCATGATATTTATGAAGGATATTTGTTATTTGAAATACTTACAGTTTTGTATTCACTATATACTATTATATGTTTTAATTATGTTGGTGATATTGTAAACTTCATAATTACAAACAAACTATTGTGGGATCAAAAAGATGCACAAACTTGAAATCTATCTAATTCAATGTAATCGTTTGTTGATGTGGTTCGTAAGTGTTTCTCGTTTCTCGTTTTTTATATAGATTAAACCGTTGGTTTTCCAGTTTGAATTGTTTTATACTAGTCATTTTGGGTCCTTTTATAGCTTGCTGTGCGGTGTAAGCCAAGGCTCCGTGTTGAAGGCCGTACTTTGACCTATAATTGTTTTATTTTTTACACATTGTGACTTGGATGGAGAGTTGTCTCATTGGCACTCATACCACATCTTCTTATTTCTATAAACAAATTTCTTCGTTACATTCTACCAAAACCGAAGATATAGAGGCTTATATGCATGATTTCCAGAATTAAAACAATAAAAACATACATGTACAATATACAAATATTAATACCTTATCTAGCATTTCTTTAGAATGAGCTGCTGATAAACAAAGTCTAGCACGTGATTCTATGATTGGTGTGGCGGGAAAACCAACAACTACAATACCTAACCCCTTCTCTAGACACGTTCTGTTCATAGCTCTGAAAAATAATACAATTAACAATAACAATACTTTCCCCCTTCTCTAGACACGTTCTGTTCAAAGCTCTGAAAAATAATACAATCAACAATTGCAATACCTTCCCCCTTCTCTAGGCACGTTCTGTTCATAGCTCTGAAAAATAATACAATCAACAATTACAACACCTTTCCCCTTCTCTAGACACGTTCTGTTCATAGCTCTGACAACACAACTACAAAACCTAGACCCATCTTGGAATCTCCAGTTAAGTTCAGTTTGTCTCCGAAAAAGAAATCACTTTTCAATGGACGCATTTTACCAGGTTTCAAGTTTATAGACAGATCTGCATACACTTCACAACTCATCACTGTCAAGCTGCTGACCTGAGAAATATTTGTTGGAGGAACTGACAGATGTATGATTACAGAAGATATACCGTCTTTTGGTGTGTATAAAACGCACTCATGCATAGTACGCACCCTCTTTTTCGCCCTTCATTCTTAAGAAAAAAAGTTTCTTCTTATGCTTAACATGCAGGGACTTTCTGAAAAAATCCAAACTTGAACCCCTTCTCTAGACACGTTCTGTTCATAGCTCTGAAAAATAAAACAATTAACAATAACAATACTTTCCCCCTTCTCTAGACACGTTCTGTTCATAGCTCTGAAAAATAATACAATCAACAATTGCAATACCTTCCCCCTTCTCTAGGCACGTTCTGTTCATAGCTCTGAAAAATAATACAATCAACAATTACAACACCTTTCCCCTTCTCTAGACACGTTCTGTTCATAGCTCTGACAACACAACTACAAAACCTAGACCCATCTTGGAATCTCCAGACACATTCTGCTCACAGCAATGAAAAATAACACATTCAAACTTCAAAATACGGGCTCTAGCTCAATAACATTTTTTATAGTATATGTATAACGATTTTTAAAACAAAAAATATTAACCTGAAATAAAATATAGATAAAAAATTAAGATGTGGTATGATTGTCAATGAGACAACTACCCACCAGAGACCACATGGCGTCAGCAACTGGTGCCTCTGTTGAAATAAGAATTGCCCTTTTTATTTGTACTGTTTATATTCATTCCATAGCTATGATATAAAACCTTATTTATAAGTCCATCCGAATAAAATATGGTTTGAAGGTTAAATGACTGGAGAAGCACTCACAGCAGATGTTCATCTTTCAAGATGCTTGAATTTTTCTGGTCTTTCAAACCGTGATTTTCACATTAGGTATATGTAAATAAGATATATTTTAGCAAGCAGCAATATTCTAAAACTAACATCTACTTTTGTGCAAAAACATCGTTTGCAATTTCATCATCCAAACTTATAAGTGTTTACCATGACACATACAATGACCTTTACTTAATATCAAAACGAATATGCACATTGTTAAACAAAGATAAAAGAATTCAAGCATTAAAATCTGTGTTCACTTATATATACCAGCCTCTTAAAAATGCATGTGTAAATAGTTTTTACTTACGCCACTTTAGATGGTAAAAACATCAGTAAAGGAACTACAGGTGAATCATCATTACCATAAATAATAAAACCACTTTCTTTTAATTTCCTCCGAAAATACTGTGTATTCCATTTTAACTGGTTTATTCTTTGTTGTCCTGGATTTAAAATGTTACTTCATACATTTTGATTTTTAATTTTTAGTTTATAAGTTATGTTTATTTTCTAAACTAAGATGATCGGTTGACCTTGGATGACTCCTTGTTTTTCTGTTGGTAGTCATTTGGTATTGATGCTCATAAACATTTTTATCCATAAGTTAGGATTTTCGAAATTTATATTCAATGAAAGTTTTTAAAAAGAGGCAGAAGACACCAAAAGAACAATAAAAAACACAATTTGAAGAAAACCCGGCAAAACAACGAAAAATGACGGAAAAAAAAACGAACAATAATCCACATACCACTACATAGAAAATTAAAAAAAAGAGCAACACGAACTCAAGCTAAATCCTGAGGGT
The DNA here is from genome assembly GCA_017311375.1 of Mytilus coruscus. Classification (NCBI taxonomy): domain Eukaryota; kingdom Metazoa; phylum Mollusca; class Bivalvia; order Mytilida; family Mytilidae; genus Mytilus; species Mytilus coruscus. The sequence continues at coordinate 8,735,911 of CM029599.1, read as the reverse complement.
GATCTCCAGTGCTCCGGAAGGGTAAGCAGTCACATGCGTCATGTGCACTGAACTTGTACCATAGCGTTTGTATAACACTACACTCATTACATCAAAGAAGCCTCGTGGTTATCCGTCGTACGTCAGGCGACCTGGTATCTTTGATGAGTTTTCGTATCAGATAAACTACATTAGTAAGTTAAAGGTTCACATGTTGATCTTTGCTACTCGGTTTGTATTGTTTGGTTGCTGTCTCCATTAAGAATACCCTGCATTTCCATTTTTTCATATTTGACACTACAACAGTTAATTCATAAAACAAGGTAACTTCGATTGTCGTCATAGTAATTATTTACAATTTTTCCATGATTTGTTATTGTAACATATTACATTGTGGAAGGTATATATTTTGAAAATTTTCCAATGAAAACTTTTAATATCATAAGTACACGTTCCTATCAAAAGCAGGTCGCCATGACCTACTACTAGTACTTAATTGATTTTTTTGTTTGTTAAATTTTCCTTCCAAAAATTAAGCCTGCTTACAAATAAAGGATTATACCAAAGTTATTTCCAGTCAAGACGAAGACAGACAGACAACGAGATAAAAAAGAAGGAATAAGATAGAACCGAGAGTTTCCACAAAGTTTGTTTTTTTTTTTGGTATAAAAAGATACAAACTATTTCAGTTATCACGGGAATTTTCATTACTATAATGCATGACATTATTTGGTGTGGTGTTCTAATCGTACCTTTTGTGGTTCCGTCCTTCCCCATTATTATTAACATTGATGAGATTATTTGTTGTGTTACTGCGGGTGGCATAGAACTGGAATACACTGCTGCATGCGAATTAAGTCTTAAGTAATGTATTAATTTCTAGAAAAAATATGAATAAAATGAAATCACAAGTCAATGGGAACAGTCAGATATTGCTCTCAAAGACCATAGACATCAGAAAAATTACTTAAGATGAAATACAAACTTACAACGAAAATGTTAATTTGATGAACCATTCGTCCGTTTCGTTTTTTTTTTTTGGGGTTATATTCAAGTGTTTGATATTGTCAGGTTTTTGTGGACTTCCTGCTTTTTCGAATTAACCTTGGAGTTCGGCATTTTTATTAATGCTTTTTCAGAACACTTTTACTCCCGTCATTCGGAATACATTGAAAATCCAATAGTAGAACGCGCTATATAGAGCTATAAATTGAAATTAAAGCGAAAAAAAATGGTGAAATAGTTTGTATCTTTTTATACCAAAAAACAAACTTTGTGGAATCTCTCGGTTCTATCTCGTACACCATTAGGATAACTTTGTAAACAAAACGTTATTCAAGTATGATCATCCAAAGACAAAAAACAACAAAACCCGATTATCATGAATCCTTATAAAAAGAGGATTCATAGTGTGAAAAGGGTAATTTAAAACAAGTCACTGGCAATTAACAGAAAACTATCGTGCCTCACATATGAAACCGCGTCGTGTTTCTCATCTTAAAGTGAAATGAAACACAGCAAGTACCTATTAATTTTAGGAGAAATATAAGCTTACTTGTACTTGTATATATGCTTTAGTTTTGTGACTTATAGATAAAAAATTGTCCTCTGAAATCACTGTGTTCTGCAACAGGTTACACATCTCTATAAATCATGATGAATACATGCATTGCTAGCTATTCAACTTTAGGTATCTAGTGGCAAGTGTCACATGACCAAAGCAAATTATGCCAGATGGACAACAATCAGTATGTATAACCGCCTTACTTACATGTATTTTATATATTTATATTCATTACCTTATTGCCTGCTATATATCCCACAGCAGCACCAAAACATTTAGTAAATGTTCCCATCATTACATCCACGTCCTTAGGATTTAATCCAAAGTAATCAACAACACCCCTACCACTGTTACCTAAAGCACCAAAACTGTGAGCTTCATCTAAGTATACATAAGTTCTGTATTTCTTCTTTAATTGGAGGACTTCTGGTAGACGTATAAATTATCCTTCCATACTGTTAAATGAAACACAAGAGTAACAATATAAATAGTATGCTGGTAATGCCGAAATCAGTTCATAATTTCATAACAAACAAGAGGGTCCGGGTGGGATTTACAGATTAGAGAATAATGGGCCAATACTACAGAAAAATGGGTCCAACAAATAAAGAATATAGAAATATGGGCCCAAAAAATTGAGAATAGGGAATAATGGGGTAAACCCTCAAATAAGACGAAAGAAAGAAGAAAAAATGTGATAGTCAGTCTCTGTTCTGCAATAGGTAACACATCTCTATGAATCACGATGATTGCATGCATTGTCTGCTATTCAACGTTATATCAAATTGCAAGTGTCACATGACCAAAGTAATGTCAGATTGACATTTTATCATTTATAATGTTTTACTACGAATGCAAAAATATTCTTCCCGTTTTCCAAAATCTGGAACCGCTTCAGATAATCATAAGATAATATGTTTGTTATTATGACAGACTATAAGATTTCTGTACCACAAAACTGATCAAGTAATTGTCTGTGTACCACGTAACTGATCAAGTTATTGTCTGTGTACCACGAAACTGATCAGGTTATTGTCTGAATATATCTCGAAACCGCTCAAAGTTTGGTCTGTGTACCACGAAAGTGATTAATTTCTTGGCTATGTTCCATGAAACTGATCAAGTTATTGTCTATGTACCATGAAACTAATTAATTATTGTATGTGTACCACGAAACTGATCAAGTTATTGTCTGTTTACCATGAAACTGATTAATTTATTGGCTGTGTACCACGAAACTGATTAAGTAATTATCTGTGTACCACGAAACTAATTAAGTTATTGTATGTGTACCACGAAAATGATCAAGTTATTGTCTGGATATATCTCGAAACCGCTCTAATTTTGGTCTGTGCACCACGAAACTGATTAAGTTATTGGCTGTGTACCACGAAACTGATTAAGTTATTGTCTGTGTACCACGAAACTAATTAAGTTATTGTATGTGTACCACGAAACTAAATAAGTTATTGTCTATGTATCACCAAAACTGATCAAGTTATTGTCTGTGTACCACGAAACACGAAACTGTTCAAGTTATTGTCTGTGTACCACGAAACTAATAAAGTTATTGTCTGTGTACCACGAAACTGATCAAGTTATAATTGTCAGTGTACCACGAAACTGATCAGGTTATTGTCTGTTTAGCACCAAACTGATTAAGTAAGTGTCTGTGTACCACGAAACTGATCAGGTTATTGTCTGAATATATCTTGAAACCGCTCAAAGTTTGGTCTGTGTTCCACGAAACTGATTATTTATTGCCTGTGTACCACCAAACTGATAAAGTTATTGGCCGTGTACCACGAAACTAATTAAATTATTCTATGTGCACCACGAAACTAATTAAGTAATTGGATGTACCACGAAACTGTTCAAGTTATTGTCTGTGTACCACGAAACTAATAAAGTTATTGTCTGTGTACCACGAACCTGATCAGGTTATTGTCTGAATATATCTTGAAACCGCTCAAAGTTTGGTCTGTGTTCCACGAAACTGATTAATTTATTGCATGTGTACCACCAAACTGATTAAGTTATTGTCTGTGTACCACGAAACTAATTAAATTATTGTATGTGAACTACGAAAGTGATTAAGTTATTGGTTGTGTACCACGAAACTGATCAAGTTATTGTCTGTTTACCATAAAATTAATTAAGTTAGTGTCTGTGTTACACGAAACTGTTCAAGTTATTGTCTGTGTACCACGAAACTGATTAAGTTAGTACATGTGTACCATGAAATTGATTGTTAGTGTCTGTGTTCCACGAAACTAATAAAGTTATTGTCTGTGTACCACGAAACTGATCAAGTTATAATTGTCAGTGTGCCACGAAACCGATCAGGTTATTGTCTGTTTAGCACCAAACTGATTAAGTAAGTGTCTGTGTACCACGAAACTGATCAGGTTATTGTCTGAATATATCTTGAAACCGCTCAAAGTTTGGTCTATGTTCCACGAAACTGATTATTTATTGCCTGTGTACCACCAAACTGATAAAGTTATTGTCCGTGTTCCACGAAACAAATTAAATTATTGTATGTGTACCACGAAAGTGATTAAGTTATTGGCTGTGTACCACGAAACTGATCAAGTAATTGTCTGTTTACCATGAAACTGATTAAGTTATTGTCTGTGTATTACGAACTGATTAAGCTATTAGCACTGTATCACGAAACAGGATCGCTCCGATACTCCGACACCCTATTGTTCCGAGGCCCCATAAGTACGATACCATATTTGTCCACAACCCCGTTAGTCCTGCACCCCAATAGTCCGACACCCTTATTGTTCGACTTGTCTAACAGAAATTTCGAATCAATTCTTGACAAATTTATGAACTTTTTTTCGGTAACAGCTGTACAAAAATTGTAGAAATTACTTAAAATTATATCACGGAAATTGTTTAAAATGCACTTTAAACTTTTCTGTTAATTGAATTTATTTTTCCTTCTCCTGAGTCTTAAAAATGTTTAAGAACAGTCATTATCCGTTTGTGCGTTCAGCTGATATGAACAGAGATTTCCTGTTTTTGCAAGTGGCTTTGTTCTTCCGTATACATAACTAAGCATTGAAGTTAAGTTCATTTTTAATTTATGATTCTCTACTAGTATTTCTCTCCGAAAAATTAGACCAGGTCTTTGTTAAGATATGTATTTAGTTGAAATAATTATTTCATATGATTATTTATTTCAAAATTTTTTATAAATATTATAAAGGAAACTATAAATTGATTGATACTTTGATGGTTGCTCAGTGTTAAATGGCAAATGTTATACTTATAATCAGGAGTCAGAACGATGATATATTGATATGATAGGCTTTGTATAAACCGACAAGCTGAGTCTGATTTCTAATGTACTGCGCACAAGTTAGCTATCCTATAGACCTAAGGCATTATTCCAACTCCGAGCTGACAAGACTTTGTCCTTACTCCTCGACGGAGAAGCAGCAAATACCAATGGTAATTCTTAATTATGTTTGGTCCATCCTCCTGTAGACATATATGCGAGGCAAGAACGGTACCGTGAGACCACCGACGCGAGTAAAAGAGAAAAATCTGGGCCAGTCAATGAGTTCTTGCCCAAAAACCGAAATATTAGTAAATTGGATAATAGCCAGGGAAACCCTAAACAGACACAATTAGACAATGTGTGACATACCAAGATGGTTGATGTACAGTTTTCAACTTTGACATCGATGTAAAATTATTAATGTTTTAGCAAGTATTAAGATTTTTGGACCTGCAATCTCTTTGTACATTTATCAGAATCACGTCCCTTTGAATTTGCTTTTGTAACCTAAATCCAAATTAGTTAAATTCAGTCTCTTATAATTTGATTATTTCCTCTATATTTTTTTGCTCGTGTGTGACAAAAGTTCGGGTTAACTTCTGAAGTTTCCATCTGAAAGAAATACATTGTCCAATACCTCATTTTCATGGTCCAGCGTTTGCTTAAAACTGTTTAGTTTTTTTATTGTACGAATCTCTCAATAGGATAAATATATTTGGTTTATGTGATCCTTGCAAGGTTTATATGTCGGGGCGCATTACATTTGCGCGCATTTGGGGATTAAAAATTTGTACGTTTGCGCGCAGCTTTTGATTACATTTGCGCGCATTCATTTTACAGGTACCACAGGTAAAATAAAGAAAATTTATAATAAGTATGACTATAAGTATGACTACAGTTGCGATGAGTTTCGTTTGTCAGAAACATATCGGAGGAAAAAATCATTTTTGATTTATTTTTCGTATCGACAGAACACTTAAGTCAGGGAATATTTCATGGCGATGCACTGTAAATAATTGCAAAGGTATTTCAGCAAATTCCCTATTTCCTCCAAGTCTTTGGGCATCGCTACCATCAGCAGAATCCAGACGTATTACAAACGGCCCGGAATCATTCCATATAAAAATAAGGAGATGAGGTATGATTGCCAATGAGACAACTATCCATCAAAGTTCAAATAAAGTGGATGTAAGAAATTATAGACAACCGTACGGCCTTCTACAATGAGAAAACCCACACCGTATAGGCCCCGACATGAAAAATATAAAACAATTCAATTGAGAAAACTAACGGCCTAAATTACATGCTCACTACAATGAGCAATTTTATTCGGCACGTTCATGTGCTAATAGTATTTATGTGTTTTCTTAAAGCAGTGGACTTCAAATATTCAGAACTTTACGACATGTAAAATCAGACGTTTTAATCTTTAAATTTACCGTCTTGCAGGGTTCATCCTACCTTTACCTCGTTTTCATAGTTCATGTGTCAAAGAAAGAAAATAGATTCCGGAAATCAAGCTGTTTTCATAAAATAGCGTTGTGGTGAAAATTAATTCATTAAAAAATGTTTTATCCTCTTTAAATGTTCTTCTCCTCATATCCTTGCTAATCTATAATTAATGCTTTATCTCATAAAGATTTTGCCAAGATCAAACGAGGGTGGTTGAGTTAGTTTTTGCTATTATAAACGCTCGATAAACTTACTTTTTTAAGCTAAAAGACTAAGACAGTTTAAACCATTGATAAACGATTTCATAATTTCATAATTAACAAAAATAGCTTGCATCTCTATTATGATGAAGTAAAAAAAACAAGAATCTTCTAATAAAATGATACGAAAAATTGCTAATTTGTCACAAAATGAATCTTTGTTAAGAACAGGCGAGTACTTTCTAATGAAAAAAAACTGGTTGGTTGTGTGTGTTATTGAATAATCAGGAAGTTTTATACAGTTGTAGAGAACTTTAGTTTTGTGTGTCCAATCTTTGATTTATTAACTTAAAGATTTTATTCAATATACTCTAACTAATATATATATTTGGTATTAAACATTGATAGAAGCGTATCCTTAATTTTCAACTGAACTTTCAAAAGGGGGTTGGGTGAGTATCTGAAAATCTGTAAATGGAGGGGGTGACTGTCAAAAATTCTACAGAGCTGAGAACATCATTTTCAAACAGGTGGTGGTGTTAAAAACCCTATTAAGGTAAAACATTGTTCTGCTTCTTACATCTCCTGCATCTGTAAAAACTATATAACTGACAAATGTAAAACAATTGAAACGAGAAAATTAACGGCCTGATTTATGTAAATAACAATGAACGAAATACAAATATGATATACAGCAACAAACGACAACCACTGAATTACAGGTTCCTGACTTGAGACAGGCACATACAGAATGTGTCGGGGTTAAACATGTAACGGGCGCCCAACCCTCCCCATAACCTGGGACAGTGGTGTAGCAGTACAACAATTTATAACAAACATAAACGTATATGCAAATTACAAAAAGTTGAAAAGAAACAGTTAACAATACATGACTCGTTATTGCATATTTCGGTGGCATTTAAGAACTTTTTTTTTTTTTTTTTGTAAAATGATTAATCAGACTAGACTTCGTGAACTTTGCCATTTCTCGGCTGTGTATTTAATTTTTATGCGACTATTCTTTACTTATAAAGATATGTTTCGCTCGTATTTACTGTAATATATTATTGATTATGTCAAAGTCATGTGATTCGCTACGGTGGAGTTGATCAGTACGTCGAAACGTCACTCAGTCATTTTGAAATTCAAATTACAGTAACACATTGCTTAGGCGGAGGATGACAAGCATGACGCCTTCAAAGCGACAAAGGATTGAGCAAGAACGTATTGACTTCTATTTCACAATTCCACTCAACAGAGAGTAATACTCTATTACACTCTCATGAAAAAAAGTTCCACACAATATTATTTACCTACCTTCGGAAAATATGTTTAACCCCACACGCCCAAGCCAATTAATAACATTGTTGAATAATGATCCCCAGTCAGTAAGCTCTAGATAGATTTAAAGTCTAAGGTACGGACCATTTGATTTGATAGGGCAGTCTGAGATATTTTAGAGAAAAATTCTGACCCTGATTTTTGCCTTAAAGGTCTATGAAGGATAAATTGTATTTAGAGACTTGGATAAGTCATTGCGCGTCATTAGTTGTCTATTCATACACGTGTTATAAGCTCCGCCTTCCAACACTCGACACTTTCTTTGTCTCCACTACACGTGTTCCTAGCTCCACCTTCCCGCAGCCTCGTTTCTGTTACATGTGCTAGCTCGCATCATGGCAGCATGTCATGTTCGCTTCCCTTATCCCTCCTTCCAGTAGCATTACTGAGGGTTCAACGGGTTAATTTGCATATATATATATGGTTTGTACTTATGTTTAATTGTATGATTGTATACGGGGACATATCACATGATTGTTTTAGGAGTTATGTAAAGGGGGTGTTTATCTTGGGGTTACCAAGCTAATAAATTTGCCATTCTCATTACTCTTGTTGTTATTATTCCAAGACAGGTAAACAAAATTCTGGCCGTATCTGTATTGAAAACGATTATCGTGTCCCTTTTCTGCTATAAGAAAAGAAAATCCAACAGAATTGTTCAGCATTGAATGAACATGGTGAATAAAAACGGGCGTAATTGGTTTTTTTGGGGGGGTTGCATGTAAATCCCATATCTGACCGGAATGTCTGTTTCGACGAACTGATATACTGAATACTTTTTCAAGGCCCAACTGCAACCTGCCTGCTGGGTGTGGCCTTTATGTCTCCATTTGTCGACCGTCATTCACAACTTTGTTGTCATTTGATTTTCAAACTTATTCGTAGCCTTTGGTTGGTTTGAAACCACACTCTTCCAAACATTTGGATAAAAATTGCTTGTTTGTCTTTGTTCGGTCGTATTATAAACTTCATTGAATAGCCGTATATCATGTTTACAAGAAGAAATCTGTGAGGTTATGCTAACTAACCATACAACAAACGAGAATTTTCCATGTCCATTTTTACTGACAAATCCCACATCAAATATATTAGTACATAGCTTTGGATCCATTCAATCATTTTATAATAGACAATTAATGGGAGAAAATGTCCAACCCTAGCTTACACTTTAACTCAAAATATACATGCCCCACGCCAGGAACCGTTAAAATGTGCATTTTACACTTATTTTATGTTTTTAGCCCAAAAAGGTCCAAAATTTTTTTCGAACTTTACATACTAACGCCCCCTTTCGAAAATCCTTGATCCGCCCCTGACGATTGTTCTAGGTGTGACACATTATTTTCTGATATATAAGATCATAAGATACTGTAACAGTTATTTATCATGATAAAGTAACAGAGTTTAACCTTTTAAAATAAAATAGAATAAGTTTACTAACCTGTTAAAACCAGAAACAAAGTTTCTGTAATATTTTATTAAGTGCCTGGTGCACACGAAATGTACACGTTAATAAACTGTAATAGAAATCAACATAATTAGATAGTTTTGAATATAAAATTCAGCAGAAAATAATGTTTCGCAACTGTCTGTTTGATTTCACGTCATAGAGTAATAAAATGCTTAAATCATCCTTTTACGTGTATATGAATGATTTTTTTTTTTTTTTATTGAATCAGTCAACGAATTGGTTATTCCTGGTGTCTCCCTTGTTTCACTTTTCAATTTTGACATTCTCTTATTTTCAATAATAACTGAACAAGCGCAACCCATCTCCAGATAAGAGTGAAATTGAAAGTCGCAAATGAGGTTGAATTAATGACTTGCATGCCAATAATACATTAATTAGCGATGTGTTTAAGCTTATTTTGACAAAATGTAACCAAACTGAGTGCTAAAAGTTTATATAAAATATTAATGGATACGAAGGAAGTTTGCTCTCTCCTTCACTCCATTAAAATGTTACCTTATATACTCAATATCTTGATGTTCAACACAACGGATCATGAATTTTCAGCAGAAAGTTCAAGGGGATGAGCATCTGAAATATTCAACTTACAATTCTGTAAAGGGAGGAAGCGACTGCCAAAATTGTTTTCGAAACTGAGGACATGATCTTCAAAAATGTTTTAAAAAATCTGTGAAAGTTTAACGCTGCTCTGTTCTCTACAACGCCTGTAAATGTAAAACCTATATGACAAGGGTTTGTTGAAATTATATTTTGAGAAATATATACAATAGGTATAGAAAATGCTTGATACAGGGGTGATACAGTAAATAGACCTCTTCACTCCTTTATTTCTTACCGTTTTTAGGTTGGAAATCTTAGATAGAATAAATCGCCGCTAAACTGGTCCCATGTTAGTGTTGTGTATTTCTGCTTTGACGATTGAGAAATAGAGCAAATAAGGCATGAAAAGTGGTACGTTGCATCTGGATTTTTAAGAACAGACGTTCTGAAACTCCGAAAATGGTTACCTTCCTTTTATCAACCATAACTCTAGACACACAATAGTGAAATTCATCAAATTCTAACTGGATGTGTGATCGGTGGTCCCTAACAACATTTCCAAATTACAAATGATTTGATTGTTAGCATCCGAAACCAATTTCAGAAGTGCGTTCGTGAAGGAAGTGTGCAGGTATGCAAAAGAGTAAAACAATATGTCCAATCGCCTCTTAGTAAACATAAAGATCAGGAAAGTTAGATTTCAAAGAATTACCTAATATACATTGGAAATCAGGAGATATTTAACTGTAACATGAGTTGTACTATGCATTATTGCACTTATCGACGACTGAAAAGAAGATCATAACTATCATAGACATTCGCCGTTTTTTGTCTGTCCTCAGTGAATACCGTATTAAGATGCGTCAATTTCTGATAACTTAGCAGATAAGTGACATACTGCAGTAACATTGACTTTCGGTCGATATCTGATCTATTCACGTTGAATAATCTGGCTTTTTATTTTGATTATTAACCATTAACAGAACACTAAATACCCATACGTACATACCCATCGACATTTCAGTTTTTTTAAATAGACATGAGTATTCTCATACATCAAATATAAGAATAAACTATAACCCCTCCCGAACATTTTAATAAAAGCACAAGTAAAATTGTCCTCTCAATTTTCAATTTTGTATTCTTATTATAATGCTCTATAATGTTCGATTAATTTTGTAGCGAAGAATTCTTATTACCTGAAATATAAGGAATAAACTAGAACAAAATGTCAGGGCATTTCATTTGAATGTATTTAAAGATGTCTTAAAAATAATTTTATCTAATTAGAGTGTACTGGAATAAATCTTTGCTAAAAAATGTTTAGTAATTTTAGATAAGAAATGATAGGTTCTGTGTTACTTAAGCCACAGGAATTATACTAACTAACTGTACTGATTGATATTTAAGTTTGGGAAAAACATGATTTATTTACTAGTTACAATAGGCTTCGAGTATTCTTAGATCGGTACTTTGTGTCTTTTATCATTTTGTGAGTTGTTTTTATGCTTCGTGTTGATCTGACGAGTCATGCCCTTCCCAACTGTTTTTTATTGTTTGTTTTTAATTTTTTCTGTTACACCACTGTCCCTACAGTTTTGCAGGGGACCGAGCTTTCAGAATTATGTTTAACCAGGCCACATTCTTCTGTTCCTGTTCCAAGCCAGGAGCATGTAATTCAGTGATTTGTGTTGATTGTTGTCTACAATATTGTGGGTTTTTTTTTTGTTAAATATTTAAGCATAGATAGACAACTGGTTTTCTCGTTTGAATTATTCACATATTGTCATGCCGAGGTTTTCAACAGTAAATGTTTATAAAACATTTACATCCTTTATACAACAGTCAGCAGAACTGAAGAGAGATGATTATAATAATACCAATTAACTGTTTATCTCTTTGTTGTTTATGTATGTATGTATGTACTGGTTGATACCTTCGTTATTCGAAGCTCCCCTCGAAAGCTGCAATGGTACAGTGGTAACAGGATTAATGAAGATGTGTCACTAACTTATGCACAACCCACCACCAAGGACAAACCCAACACCATGGGAAAGCAAGGACACCGGAAGTCTGTTATTATGGTGGGGGAAGCCGAAGTACTCGGAGAGAACCACTGGGCTTCTCGGCGAAAACAGACAAACCGAAGAGATATCTGAAGATTTATCTCCTGGTCAAAGTCGGGCCACTTTGACCAACCGAGGCCCCTAAAGTATCCATTCTAGTTTAAACTCCGGTCTGGGTACCAGAGATGTGTGTGGGAGGGTGATTTTTCACCCTTCTAATGTACTGAAATTTCCAGCGCCTCGAGTCAGGGTGGAACCCGGGGACCTTCAGCACTGTAGCCATCGGTCTTAACCACTAGACTACCAACCCACATGTATATCTGTTTTATCATTTTTATGATATTTGTATGGTTATATCACTTATAGGGATGTTTTGCATTAATAAAGAATTATTATTATTATCATGTCGAGTATGTGTGTATGAAAAGTGGGGAAGGGGATAAAAAAACTCCCCAAGGCGAATTCGACATTGACTAATATCTTAATGTTCTTGCCATTTTGACGAATTGGTGTTGATGGCGGATCGTTGATAGTCTTTTATCAGCAGATAGTTACTTATCATTAGACTAAATACTTTGTGCTTTCATTAACAGTACAGTAAATTATTGTTATTTATTTTCTATTTTTGTCGTTATTTAGAGTTAACTGCTTCTCATATATTTACTATACTTGTATGTTTTTCTAGACTCGGGGCGAATAGGAATATGAAACAAGTAATTTGCATTTTTTATCACTAACTTTCAATCTCTATTTTTCTATGAACAGATGAGTAAGATGTATTTTAACTTCCTTGAAACAGGATGTTTTTTTCTCTCTACTTTCAAATTATGATAAAAAATACTGATACCCCCAGGAAAAACGTAATTCTTTACAATAAATTCATCCGACAAAATATATCCGTTCATGTACAATTTTGAAAAACGGAAAATAGCCACTTTGCTTCCTTATTCAAGCAAATATACATTATGTGGTAGAAAATAATTATTTTGTTTCACTAAAATGTATCAAATCATCTCATCGAAATCATGCATACATAATCATTATACTAGAAAACGTGTCATGTCTCATGCATACATAATCATGATACTAGAAAACGTGTCACCTCTCATGCATACATAAACATGATACTAGAAAACGTGTCATGCCTCATGCATACATAATCATGATACTAGAAAACGTGTCATGTCTCATGCATACATAATCATGATACTAGAAAACGTGTCACGTCTCATGCATACATAAACATGATACTAGAAAACGTGTCATGTCTCATGCATACATAATCATGATACTAGAAAACGTGTCATGCCTCATGCATACATAATCATGATACTAGAAAACGTGTCATGTCTCATGCATACATAATCATGATACTAGAAAACGTGTCATGCCTCATGCATACATAATCATGATACTAGAAAACGTGTCATGTCTCATGCATACATAAACATGATACTAGAAAACGTGTCATGTCTCATTCATACATAAACATGATACTAGAAAACGTGTCATGTCTCATGCATACGTAATCATGATACTAGAAAACGTGTCATGCCTCATGCATACATAATCATGATACTAGAAAACGTGTCACGTCTCATGCATACGTAACCATGATACTAGAAAACGTGTCATGCCTCATGCATACATAATCATGATACTAGAAAACGTGTCATGTCTCATCTATAAAATCAAAATGTTATTCGATATAATATACTTTGTTGTTTTGTTGGGTTTCCTTTTGTACTGAATGACACCTTAACCAATGTGAATTTATTTGATAGACAAAACATGTTGACTTTCAATATAACTTGGGTTTTCGGTTATTTGGAACGTCCTTCTTATACAGTTTTCAAATAATTACTCAAATTTGCTTAAATCTACCAAAATTGCAACATTTAGCCATCATAAAGCACTTGGAATTATTTGTCCATATTCAAATATACATATACAAATACTGTTGTTTTAACTCTGGTTATAACATGAAAGACGCACGGAGCTGTTATATTGTGAATTTTATAGTAACAAAGATTGAATTACTTTTTTGAAAATTGCCGTGGTGTGAAATAAAATCAAAGGAAATAGTCCTTACCGCTTTGTCAACCCTTCTCTAATCTTCATATGATTGGCTTAAGCTATGAAGTTTCAATAAAAGCTTCTAAAGAGGAATTCTGCTGACAAAGTTTATTTTAAAAGATTTTGAAAGCAAAAACTACGAAAAAGAAACCGTTATGTCAACAGCTAAATCAACTATACAACAAAACATTGTAGATATAACAAATAAGTTGGACGTTAATACAAATGTCGCTAATACAAATGACATTGAAAATGTGCACAAGACAGCAAAGAATGCTAGAAAATGGTTGTCATCATCACCAGAACATGTACCAATTGATCTAAAAGTGTTTAAAAAGCTGCCAGATTTTTTTACAGAACATATCGATGAGAACACAAAAGTAACACTTTTTGGACATATTTCTGTTAAGAATGAAATACCGATCAGTTTAGTGGAGATATATACATCAAATACGACTAGTATTGACCGACTAAAAGTGAACAAAGAGAATGGATTATGGATTTCAAATGCTACTACAAAAGTACTGAGTCGAATCCGAACGAATCCATCATGTACAGTGAGTACATTGCAAAATTTTGAAGATCGACAAATTTATGACATGTCTTTATTGTCATCTAAAGACTTGGTCTTTACTTCGCGCTTTAGTGAAAATGATCTTTTACATTGTGATTGACAATGAAGTTAAAAGCTTCTGTTCCTTTGCACTATCGATTCCTCGGGCCGTCCATGTCACCAAAAGTGGTCTCATTTACATAAACACAAGGGATATCGGAAACATTTACGAAAAAAGAGACAGTAGCATCAAACAAATTGTAACACTTGACAAAGATAGAAGAAAAGAAATAATCTTTGAATGTACCGGAACATCCAACTTTTTTACCAATATTACGAAAATTAGAGATAACCCTGACTGTTTTGTATGCTATAGATGCACACAAGCCTAAGCTTCTAGGACGAATCATTTCCCTTGTAAAAGATAAGACATTAAAATGGATATACGACGGAGAAATCACGACAAACGAATATAGTTTCGTTCCATCGGATTAAGAAGTAACTGGTACTGGTAAAATAGTTGTGTGTGACCTGTACAATCATGCTTTACACATTCTAGGAAAAGACGGAAATATCATCCATCATATTTTACTGCATAAGTTGGGAATATATTTACCTTTTTGCTTTGAAATTATCGAGAAAGATAAAATGTACATTGGCTGCAGACAAGAGGAAACTGACGTTACCAAATATCGCAAATTTTACGTAGTGTCATTGTCTGAAATCTAGCAATTTCATAGGATCTTTAAACCGTTTATGTTGTCGCATGTTTGAACTTTGTATGTTAGTTTTTCTTTCTTCTCCAAATTCATGGATTTTAACAGTATAAAAACTGTAATCAAATCACGGTTCGAAAAAAATATTAAATATACATTTGCTCTAATAAAATACCGGTTTTAATTTTTGTTTCTTAATAATTTTTAGTTTTTCTAGGAACATTTGTTTTTGATATCCATCGGTTTAAAATTTTATTCTTAATTGACCGACTTATTCAACCTTCAACGGACTATATCAAACTCAACTTTTAACGGACCACAAATATTATACTTCTTTGAATAGTTCTGAAAAAAAATCAGAGGCAATAGTAGTTAACCATTTTTAAATCTACTAAATATATCAAGTAGATAACAATCAAGAGGTAGAATACTATACTAATATAAGTCCATCTTGTTAAGTTTCATTTTATTGTTATTAAGTGTTTAAGAACCAAGTCAGTTTGTGAACCTTGTGTCTAGCATAACTACAAGCGTGTCGCCTGTTCCTAGGCAGAACACTGAACTATGTGTCAGACTTATGAAAATAGTGATTTAAAGTTACAGTGTGTCCTGGTTGTCGCGCTTTAGACCAATGTAAAACATATCATTGTTTTCATTCGACTAAGAACTTTTATATAGAAAACGAGGCGGAAGATACAAAGGGACAATAAAAAATCAAAAGTCGAAGAGAGAACGACAAAACCATTGCTAAAATGAAATAAAAGACGAAAAGACAAACAGCAGTCACAAAACACTAAAACAATTGTAGACTGGGAAACAGGAACCACAATAAACTGTTGACACAGAGATATGTCTCGCCTGTCGACAGAAAATTCAGAAAATGACAATCTGATGGACATCAACATTGCGAATTAATTCAAAGTTGCTGGACCATGACATAGAGGGCAGCGCTTCAAAATCGTCAAACTTAGATGTATTATGTGTTATTTGAACTACTTAGTATTCAAAAACATATAATGAGATAATGTAAGAGATTGACAGTTACAATGCAGCGCACATGATTCTAATCTAAAGTGTGGATATATCTGCAAGAAATAAAGAAAATTAGTTTTTTTTAAACAATTTATTAATTAACATTGAAAATTGGTAATTAATTGAAATTCACTGGACCATGACCTACGAGGGCATGGCCTCGACATAGTCGTCAAACTGATATGTACTGATAGTAATGCAACTTTATAGAAAATATCATTGAATGGTCTATCATAAGTAGATCCTATCAGCCTGACTTAAGCAGAAAACTTAACATTGAAATTTCTAATTAATTGGACCATGACCTAGGAAACAGGGCCTCGAAATAGTCATCAAATTGTTATGTACTGATAGTAATGCAACTTAATAGAAAATATCATTGATCTTAGACAGGCAGGTAGTTCCTATCAAACTGACTTAAGCAGAAAACTTAACATTGAACATTTCTAATTAATTGGACCATGGCCTAGGAACAGGGCCTCAAAATAGTCATCAAATTGATATGTACTGATAGTAATGCAACTTAATAGAAAATATTATTGATCTTAGACAAGCAGGTAGTTCCTATCAAACTGACTTAAGCAGAAAACTTAACATTGAAATTTCTAATTAATTGGACCATGACCTAGGAAACAGGGCCTCGAAATAGTCATCAAATTGTTATATACTGATAGTAATGCAACTTTATAGAAAATATCATTGATATATCACAAGTAGTTCCCACCAGACTGATTTAAGCAGAAAATTTAACATTGAAAATTGCTAATTAATTCAGTCATTGGACCATGACCTAGAAGGCTGGAGTCGGTTTCACAAATAAACTTACGACTAAGACTGATCGTAAGTATACTGAATTGTTCATGACTTACGATCAATCTCAGTCGTAAGTTTTATTGTGAAACCGACTCCAGGCCTTCAAATAGTCGTCAAACTGATATGTACTGATAGTAATGCAACTTTATAGAAAATATCAATGATCTATCACAAGTAGTTCTTATAAAAATTTGCTTTAGCAGAAAAGTTAACATAGAAAATTGCTTATCTATTGAAAGTCGCTGGCCCATTACATATGGGGATAGGGCCTCGAAATAGTCATCAAACTGATATGCCCTGATAGTAATGCAACTTTATAGAATATATCATTGATCTATCACAAGTAGTTCCTATCAAACTAACTTAAGCAGAAAACCTTTTGTTGATGCCGCCAACGACAGCGACGCCGCCGCTGCCGCCGGAAAAGCAACACCTATGCATCGCATTCCGCGACTTTCGTCGCAGGCGAGACAACAAAAACTGGGGATTATCTCAGGTGCTCCGGAAGGGTACAGCATATCCTTCGCCACATGTGGTACCTGTAGTGTTGCTCATGTAAGTACAAATTTGGGGATTAGTCTCTCCGGTGATGTCGCAATCGAAAAAAAGAGGTTAACCGTTTTTCATAGTAAACAAGATTGAGGCGAAATTTATCAAAACCATATATTCACCCATTGCAGTAGGTTGATAGTAAGTTATTCTATCAAAGGCTGATAGAGATGGGTATTATGAAAAGTACGCAACACTTTTAATAAAAAGGTGATTAAATTTCCTCTTTATATCAGCAAGGTTAAAATGTTGTTGATTGAAAAGAACTGCCTTTTCATGAATATTGTTTTAATCTAAAACACAGTAATTTTGTCATGAGTAAATTAAAGTCTACGACGTAATTTGGTCAAGAGTAAAGGACAGCCATAAATACAAGTGGGTTTTTCCGATCATTAACTCAACATTCAAATGCTTTATTACCCTCAAACACAAACGTGTACAAGAGGATAAAATATATAACAAACGAACATACATTCAATACACATGAGAAGAAGAAAAATACTTTAACAGTTTAGCAAGTATAAAGTGACAAGGACTTATATGGTTATCCCTAAAAGAAAAAAAAACAAAAGGAGATATAAAGGTGGTATGATTGACAATGAGACAACTATCCACCAGAGTCCAAATGAAGTGGATATAAGCAACTATATAGGTCACCATACGACTCCAAAAATGACCAAAACCAATATCGTAGTCGGTTATAAAAGGCCCCGACATGACAAAATATGAAACAATTAATTCAAGCGAGAAGACAACCTGATTTATGATATAACAATAAACGAAAAACAAATATGACAGACAGCAACCAACGACGACCATTGAATAACAGACTCCAGACTTGGGACAGGTGCATTACGAATAAGGCGGGTTCAAAATGTTTGTGAGCGCTCAACCCTCCTCAACCTGGGACAGTGGTGTAACAACACAACATATATTCTTGTTTCCGTACTTCTGAAATCGAACAGTTGTCTGGAATGTTTTTCGTTGTGTAGGCAGATGTTGAACTGATTTTTGGTAAATTAGTGTACAATGATTTGTGTTTTGTTTTGGTAGACGTACTTTGCACGGAATTATGGCCCTTGAACATCAAATTTTATAAGAATTATATATGTCCAGACTTTTTTGTAATGCCTGTATTTCTAGATTTGATTTTTGATACATCAGTATATAAAAAGAAGGAGATGTGGTATGATTGCCAATGAGAAAAATCTCCACCAGAGACAGAATGACGTAGAAGCTAACAACTATAGGTCACCGGAAGTGTACATTGACGACTTACAGATTGTTCTGGTTTACCAACTGTTTTTACGGATAAGGGACACTGAAGTCCAAGATTGCTATTATGTCCGACGACCTTTTTAATAATTTTGCTGGGTCCATGTGACGTCCCTTTTGGTCAAATTCAAGTCCTTATACATCCTTGGCTTCCACAGGTTCTAATGCAGATAAATCCAATAAAACGTTTCGGAAGGCAACAAATTAATAAAGTGTTATTTTCATTCAGTACTGGAGCACCGACTTCTGAACTGGTGTTACCATCAGGGTCAAACAGTCCACCTGCAGTGGTAGCGACCAAGGGCGAGACAATAAATATTAATAACACTTTATAAATTTGGTTCTTCCGAAGGGCTTTTTTGGATTTACCTTCATCATGAACGCTCTAAGCAAAACCCTGAAAGGCAAGGATGTATAAATAATTGAAATACTGGAGGAGCTTTATTATACAAAGGAAACATAAAACAATAGCCAAATCCATCTAAGATCAATTTTGCCTGATGTAGTTGGAACCTTAGTTTCTTCATAATTTTCAAATTTATCAACAGTGAATTCAGTGGGATTTCCAGTGACACTAGAACAATAGAAAAGTGACTCTTCTTATGAAAGAGATAGAAAAGGTCAAAAAAAAGGAAAGACAATTTACACATAAAACTCGATATGCATAGGGGTGAATATCTCTTAAAACACAAAACCATAATATAACTTTTATACAACCACTATAAGTAAAGTATATTTTAAAGCTGAATTTGTTGATATATGATTTTTTAGTTGCCAAATATGCTGTTAATTGAACAATTTATTGCTCAACATAGGGTGTATAAAAAACTGCCAATCTTGACTGCATATTTTTCGTTTTTCTTAAAAAAAATGTATATCAAACCTTAATAATGTAGCTTTCTGAGGATCCAATTTTTAACGTGTTCCAAAATGTAGTTTCGCCACAAGAATTTTTCAAAGTTGGGTCATTTTGTCTATATCAATGTCTGTAAATTCGTATGATCGAGCACACCGATAAGTGTATCGTTGGGACAACTCGATATAGTGTAATCAATATACGTGACAAATTACCTAATGTGGAGTGTATTGAAATCATCATAATATAAATGATCAACATATTATGTTTGAAAAACATGAGTCCTATAATATAAGACTTTAAAGGTTCATATCATTTACATTCAACGTTTTTTATCGGATTTTTTTTACTATTAATGTAACCTCGAGGTTCAACATTGATAGTGAAAAAAAATCGCATAAAAACGTTGAATGTAAATGATATGAACCTTCGAATTCCTATAATATAGGACTAGAAAACATGTGATCCAAATTAACCACGTGTGTTAAACAACAGACTTTGCACTTTTATGATGTGCAGGTATGCGCATCTTCCATATTCAAATCTGTAAAAAAAAATGAAAAATTGAAATACTTACACACTACGCAATAGTTTTGTCTTTGTTCAAAAATCATGAGTATTTTTATTTGGTATTTCTTTGATATGAATATACTCATTTCTCTAACTTTGATTTATGTTTATTGTCAGTTCTTGTAATATGTTGGAGTGTGTGCAAAATAAAATATCCATCCGAGTCAAATTAAAATGCATTAATTTTTCTTATCTTTTGTATAATTGAAAACTTTTGCAGGTGTTGATTCAGAAGTCCGCATGTGAAATCTTTAACGTGCATATTAAAGTATAAACAGTGGCAGTTCCAGAAATTTTCCTAAGGAACGACCATTTAACTTTAAGAAAAAGGGGTTATGGGTTTTTCTTTAAAAATATTATGGTCCCCAATCTGATGAATATTGTTGGTAATACTTTGATACAAACACTGCATATAGGAAAGTATATGTTAAATCTAAATTTATCAATATATGAAAATGTTTGACTCGGACAAAAAAAACATCCCCCTGTTTTGAAGTAAAATGGTTGAAACCTAAGGGATGCCCACTGACTGCCTAAAAGGGGCCCGCTCCAGTCCTGCTTCAGTGATTTCGTATATATTTAACCAAATTTGTCTAGCACTGAAAGGGCGGCCGGGCACCCTGCCCCTCCAGCCTATTCACTCTGATGAAAGTTTGTAAATCAGGCAGGTAGCATGCGAGGAGCTTTTTTAGAATAACTTGGCTGGTTCTCTGATGTCCAACGACTGTTTTCCCAGACAAGCACGGCCCAGCTTGTCTTGCAAAACTGCCGTTGGACGTCAGGGTTATCTCGGACTATAATTTGGCATGTCGTATTAATAAACAAATTAAATCTTTATTTTGTCATAAACTTTGTGAACTACAATGTCATGCAAACTGAAACCAAAAGCCCATCCTTGATAAAATGTCAAGTGTGCCAAATGTTGAATTAAGACGGCAAACAGATCGTATCATAATATGAACAAGCCTGTGGAGTTTTTAAATTGGTAACAAGACAATCATAGCTTATGATCAAACCCCAGGGTCCTCCACAAAAAGAGAAGGTCGAACACTTGTCAAATATGTCCCAATATAGCTTAAAAGTCATGAAACTTTAGACTAAAATTTTAACTGCGGTCTTATTTTAAATGCCGTTAATGCCAAAACATATATGTTAATGTTCAAAATTGAATATACAGATGAACTTTCGTGGGTCTCTCCTTTCCCTCAGTGACTAGCATTTTCTAAAAATCACCCAGCCAGTTCTTATGAAAACGTACTTCGATGCTGGATTGAAAGAAATTGCAAAATTAAGACACAAAGAAGATGGCCTCTTAACAGTCCAACAGCAATGCACAAACTTTAGTAAAACTCATTTATTTCATCTTGATATCTGTCTACAAAGCTCAGTTGTTCAGTTTATTTATTAATAGAAATTTTAAACATGAGAATTCAGAATTTACATGTAAACAAACCACAAACAAAATATTGAAAGACGTGGTTTTACTGACAATGGAGGCTAAAGAAATTTCAAGATTTACAAAACATTACCGACAAAAGCCTTCAGTTGGGCAATCTTACTGTAATCTGATTATCTCTACTGATAAATAATACAACACTAATGACACATTTAAGTTTTGGAATAATTTTATTCACAGAGACTTTTCTCATTGATGTACATTTCTTTGCTCTTGTCTTTTCGGAGTTTAAATTGGGAATTACAAATTGCTGCATGAAAGAGACTAGCTCCACATTTCTATGCATATGATCGTCATATGTACTTGAGATTATTCCATAAAACATCCGTTTGATATCCTTTCAATGCCAGAAACGGTCTATTACCCAGCTGAGAGCTAGTGGTTTTTCTGCCACAATTACAAGGAAAAACTGGCTACAACTTGCACTGGATCAAGCACTTGAATCTTACATCGATCTTGATGTTAAGCAGTTAGTTTAAAGGCCCATTCGGAACTGTTGGATTCTGTGACAGTCTTCCTTCCATACAGAACATCGCTGCAAAATAATTTGATCATTCACTATTAGGTGATAATAATATTATTTGGCAATCCAAAGAGAACCTGAAAATATTAGACCAATGTTTGAACAGAGAAATGCCCCCTTAAAATCAAATGATTGTTACCACAGATAAAAATAATCTAAATTTCGTAATATTTTCACCCGACATCCCCTAATTTGTTCAATGTATGGTGGTTTTACCCTTTTCGGCTTTCAGTATGTCATATTGTATATCTTTAATGAAAAATGCATTAGATGAATTTCTAGTAAATTTCTACGATATTCTTTATCATTTGACAAAATACCATGCATCTGAATTAAATTGTTTTCTATTTGAAAAAGCGCGCCTTCTTTTACTTTTATTTATCTCCCTTTATTTCACATAGCAACGCAAATAAAAAACTGCCAATCTTTGCTGCATATCAATTTTTTTTCCCCTATAAAAATACATATCATGCAACATGATCAACTTTACAAATTGGGAGAAAATCAAGGTGTTCCAACCATTTGATAATATTAAAAAAAAATAATGAAAGGATGGCATGATTACAAGTTTGAACCCTGACGACACTGAAAATCGAAAATTCACGCATTTACCTATCATATGAAGATACGATGAGGTGATAAACTTAACAATTAATACTTTACCTGATTCAATATCATATTCACATTATGTTGACACGTCTTAGTTCGTCTGTGCTAGCTCATTTTAAACAAGCAAAACAATTCCGGCATTATCCGTTTTTCTTTACCGATCGCCTCTAGTCAGAAGAGCGCACTGTTTACAGGGGAGGTAATATTTTGTCACCAGTTCGCGCACTGAATTAAGAAAGGCATATTATAAAATATTGCCAGTACCACACCTGGGACTATTATACTAACGGGACTGGAAACTGATCGATCTGTTGAGATTTCATTGTCCCGATAGCGGATTATTGATTTTTTGTTTTGATTGACAGCTTATCGTGCCACGTGGTTAATTAGCCTTCAGTACATGTAAACAATTGATTTCGGCGAAAAAGTCAGCTTATAGAATACCGTTAAAATTGGTGGATTAGAAATTGAAAAAAAAAATAATTAAATGCAAAAAAAAAAAAAAAAATATATATATGAATAACAAAACTATTTTAACAAATTAAATATATTTACTTGAAATAAATGTTTTCACACTGGAATAAACTAATGCCGGTTAAAACTGGGACAAGTTCTTGGAAAAAGTAGTTTTGGAAGATAAATACTTTTCTTATTGTTAACGAAATATTATTAATAAGTAGTAAATATATTAGTGTTGAAAATAAAACAAATAAAGTCGAAATGCCAGCGCTTTACTTGACCGCTAAGAAAACAACGTGTCGCCGAAAGTTAACAGATCATAATTAATCCTAATAAAACAATAAATGTCCATTAAAAACAATGTTGGCAATTTCAGTTCATAATTAATCCCTGTAACAAATGTTACCCGTGGTCTAATAAAAATATAGCCACATTGTTTTGAACTTGTCTAAATTTCGTGTTTATATACACCTAAATTTCAATATGGCACAATAGCAGTGAAAGGGCCTACTTTTGTAGTTCTGATTGTGGAACTTATTGAACATATTTTCACGAAGTCATATGCTTATGCCACCCGAAGACCATTACTAAGCAAAAACACCCTGATTTTAATACAAATATTGCACATATAAATAGGAGTAAGCAATTTTATAGGAACAGTATAATTTATTTGAACCCTGCATATGTGGTTTCCGTTTGTAATGAGAATGAGATTTATATTCCACTTTTCACTTTAAAAAGTGACAATAAAAATAGGCCAATCCAACCTATAACCTATAAATATGATTTTACAACAAACCGAACTCGCGTATCTCTTTTCAATCAACAGTTTTAAGAAATTTTATGAATCATACTTGTTTTCCCAGCGTCCCGACGCTATTATCCTGAAAAAAATTCAACCTTTAGATGTCGTTTTTTACACTTAAGCCGGGATTTGGTGATTAATAACAACTGTCAAAGATCGAGATATCTTTTATCATTAAAGTAATCGTGTTTACATTAAGGACTATCATTTCGAATAACTATTAAAAATAAAACGAATTACAAAGATTTTACGATCAAGACATGCTGTCACTGACAAAACAATATGGCGTATCGATAAATCTCGCGCAGGTAAAGTCTCGTTCTAACGACCGTGATGTTGAGTATGATTACACTGATTGGTGTAACAGTTTCCAGTCCCGTTAGTATAATAGTCCCAGACCACACTGACTACTAAGCTGATATTTCCCTCGAGTATTACCAGTCGACCGCAGCGTAATCGACCTAGGGCTACAACTAAATATTTCACTTATAAATTTGGTAGTTTCGAAGCTTTTTCTGAAAACTAGTATACCGTTTTATATTTTTGGCTTCCAAACATTTGATGTCGAGCGTTATTCCATGGGCATGATAATATGTACGATATGCATGCTTTCTAAGAATGAAAAGGTAAGGGTTTATACTTCCCAAAACATGACTAAGAGTGAAAGTGTGTTGTCAACTTACATCAAAATTGATAATCTCCATAGATTTGTGAATAAACGATAAGCTTTGGATTGTCAGTTCTGTGCTGAGACACCTATAGGAATAAAGGGTCTCACTAATTAGCGACAAGAAGCGTCAAGAAGCGACAAGAAGGCTCATTTAGCGTCATGCAATCTAACAATTAGTTATTTCAAGTAAATAAATATAAAAAATGCATTAAAATGGTTTGTTTTAACATATTTGTAATTAAATGATTTTAACGGCTTGTGTTAATAATAGCAAGAACAAGTTAAATGTAGGAAAATCAGCTGAACATTATTGATTTATTTCATTTATAATATTCAAAAATATGAAATGCACACATTATGAAATGGAAATCAAAACAAAGATTTTTCCTAAATGCTCATCAGTGTACATCAAGAGACGTCAATACACACGATGTGATACATCAAAACATAGTAGCGATACGTGTGTCACTAGTTTAATCGCTAAAATAACATCCAATTAATTAACATCTTTAACACGCGCCAGAATATACTATCATTGTAAATAGTGAAAACCTGTTGAAAACTCAACATTGTCTTTAATTACTGTTAAACAGTGGATGAGATCTATAATTATTTTCCCTAAAGATGTAAACAAAGAGAGTTAATAAAAATATAAGATAAACATATTAATATTCTTTCACACCGGTAAAAATTAATATCAAAATGAACGGGAAAACATAGCATTTGCTGTAATTCATACCACAAATACATGTAGCAGTTAGATCCATCATTCAAAATGTATAATGTTTTATTACTATATGTTTTACCTTTCTATTGTATAATTTATATCCAATAAAAAAAAAACTGTATTATAAACAGAAAATCTGAGCGAAGTTTAAATAGCTACAAAAGTTGAAACTTAATAAAACAACAAATAATAAACTATAATTGTTTGTTTTTTTTTTCTATAAATTTATATTTTTCTAGAATATAAACTATCTTAATGCTAAAGTTGTCTTCGTATTGCTAATTTTGTCTTCTTGTCGGTAAATTTTACTTCTTGTCTCTTCTTGTCGCTTCTTGTCGCTAATTAGAGAGACCGGGAATAAATGGTCTATAGCTTTCAATGACTTAGTTACAATTATCTTAGGAATACGGTATAGGGATTATCTGGTATAAAGCATCCTGAAAGCTTCGCTTCGTAATTGAAGAACTTTTCCAGTGATAAACAAAGCTTGATAGTTGCTGATAGTGTATCAGATATTTGCAATATGATATTTTACGTCCTTTTTTAGTAATATCGTTCATAACAGAGACAAGTATAACTATGTCAATTCCATTGATCAAAGAAAAGTGGAATTTGGACATGAAGACTTAGTATTAAAAAAATATGTAATTGAATATGTCACATGTTACTAATTATATACAAAGTGTTTCCGTGCCATAACATCAGTCTTAATACGACCTCCAATCCATTGCGAAAACCCATTTCAAATGCTGCTGGATCTAACCCAAAAATGTAACATGAAATAAAACTAACGCACAAACATACAGATATACAAGGAAAAAGATTGGTTGAATGTTGTCTTCTTTAAGAACAGTAACAAATATTTCATTCATATTCAGGACGAAAACAAATTGACAATAAACAAAGTAGGATCTGCAAAGCAAAGTTGGAAGACCGGGGAGAAGTTGGGAAATTCGACTGCCACTGGAAAATAAGTACATGATGTAAAGAGTCAGAAAGCCTACGAACAGGTCACGTTTTCGTTAAGAGTTGTTGTTGCAATGGGCCTTGTATATGAAGAAAGAGATAATTCTCCCTATACTTGGGATGGGATTTAATTTGCACATTCCGATTGATTATTGGTACGTATTTTATACATCCACCACAGATAAACGTACCTCCTCTTTTACCATGGCTTTACTGTCGGAGGGTAAAAGTCCATGAAGATTTATATTTCTTTGCAACCATTGGAAAAAAAGGAAACTCAAATGTTACATATCATTTTCAACAATTAACAAAAACGAAATATATATGTCATAAACAATAAGCTATTTTTCCTTCCTCCTTAAAAAAGTTTTCGAAGCCGCATATTTGGTTCCATAAACCAGAAACTGTAAAGCCTTTAGACCAAAAGGGTCTCAGTCATTTGATCCTATATGTTTATCACATCTTTTGTTTATTGTGACGCCTCGTCATGAACCTGAAAAAATAATAATCAAAAATTATCGATTAGAGGTACTGAATGTTCTTCCATTACAGAATTAGGATATACACTGTGACGTTTTATGGACTTGGTCTTGCATTTGTTGTCATCTTTAACAGGATGGCAAGATAACTTCTATATAATTTATACTTCACTTTTGCTCTATCAGTCTACATGTTTACCTAAATTGTTGTGCAGTGCTCCCAAGATAGTTACCCTTCTTAAATACATTATCATTTGCCAAGTTATATCAAATATCTTGATTTAGCCCGTGGTTGTCTAGCTGTTTGTATTGTTTTCATGTTTTAAATGAACATTACCTACGAGTTTGTCAGTATAATTTAAAGTATATTTTTCTTGGCTTCAAACATTAACAACAAAAATCAATCAATCAAACTTTTAAAATATAAATAAGAAGATTTGGTATGAGTGCCAATGAGACAACTCTCCATCCAAGCATGGAAGATTGAATAGTTATTTGTTATAAGCAGACAGTTTGTTCAATTTTGTAAAAAATAAGTCCATAACATCGCTGATACATTATTGCCTTGCAAGACAATAATTCGAACTCATCTAAACCCATATGATTAAACTCAGCATTGAAAAGAATGTCAACTGAAAAAGTTATACTAAGGTCGAACAGGAAGACCGATTTTGTTAAATGTTTCGAACCGCAAAAATCATTGGTATTCATTTCTGAGAGAATATACCTTAATGTTAAAAGTGAGGCGAAATATACCAAAGGGACATTCAAACTCATAAGTCGAAAATAAACTGACAACGCCATGGCAAAAAAGAACAGGACCAAAACAAAAACAACAGTATGCAATACACAACATAGAAAATTAAAGACTGAGCAACACGAACCCCAACAAAACCGGTTTTAATAAGATTGTTATTTGTAACGGGACTATATGGTAAGTCAGTTAGACAGTCAATATATTATAAAGGCAAGAGCAGCACTACAAGTGCCTTTACAAGCGCAGCACTACAAGTGCCTTTACAAGCGCAGCACTACAAGTGCCTTTACAAGAGCAGGATATGTTACCATTTCGTAGAACCTGCGTCTATGCCAAGTCCTGGTGAAGTTTGTGTTACTCAATTTTTATCATGTCTAAAAAGGTGCAGAAAATAAGAGTGGGCAATCAAAAACCAATTAATTAAAGAAATTCTGACAAAAAAAACGCGCACAAAAACAACAGTCCACAAAACTTGACACAGAAAACAAAAGATTGAACATAACTTGTGGTTAAATCAAGTGCTCCGGAAGCGTCAGCAGTCTCTGTTCCACGAGTGACACCCGTCGTATTACTACTGTTGAAATACGTCGATGATTCAGATGACGACAAATAATGAAATAGTAGATTAATGACTCTTGTCTAACACTTGTCACCATCAAATTCATGTAGTTTTAAAGGACTACTATCCGTAATATCGTATTTTTTTTTTGTCTTTTAAACTTTTAACTGTCCCTTGTAATCTTCTTACTTGTTGGCAACAGAAAAAATCTTAATATAATATACAATATTTATAAGAATCTAACACACTGAAATACTAACATTATCGTTATCATTACCTTAGGAATTGGCTGTCTTTTTCAGCATTTCTTTTTTGAGTATTTTATACGAAACATGTCACCACATTCATTTATTATATTCAATGCCTGAAACAAGAAAGTGAAAGTGATATGATATATGATGCTACACGACACATTCTTGTTGTATGTGTATTTATAAGCTCAGATTTTTATAATAAAGGCTTCAAAAGACAGAGAACGTTGGCGATGATACAAATATGTGCAACTGTTTAAATTTCCATTTATGGGGCACAATGAACTTGGAATGAAAATGTATATGAAATTCAAAATTTAAAAAGGAATATTCCTTACTTGCCATTTTACCGTAGGCATGATATTTATGAAGGGTTTTGTTAATTGAAATACTTCCAATTTTGTATTCACTATATACTATTATTTTTTAATTATGTTGGTGATATTGAAGATATAGTAGTTACAAACAAACTAATGTACGGTAAAGAAAGATATCCTCGAACTTGAAAATCTATCTTATTCAATGTTTACAAATTTCTTCGTTATATTCATAAAAAGACTAGGTATAGAAACAAATATGCATGTTCCTAAATTAAAACTACTTAAATATACACTATGCAAATAATAATACCTTGTCTAGCATTTCTTTAGAATGAGCTGCTGATAAACAAAGTCTAGCACGTGATTCTATGATTGGTGTGGCGGGAAAACCAACAACTACAATACCTAACCCCTTCTCTAGACACGTTCTGTTCATAGCGCTGAAAAATAATACAATCAACAATTACAACACCTACCCCTTCTCTAGATACGTTCTGTTCATAACTCTGAAAACAATACAACTACAATACCTAACCCTTCTCTAGACACGTTCTGTTCATAGCTCTGAAAAATAATACAACTACAAAACCTAGACCCATCTTGGAATCTCCAGACACGTTCAGCTCACAGCAATGGAAAATAACACATTCAAACTTCAAAATACGGGCTCTAACTCAATAATATTCTTATATTGTATGTATATAACGATATTCAAAACAAAAAGATTAACCTGAAATAAAATGTAGATAAAAATTAAGGAGATGAGGTATTATTGTCAATGAGACAACTACCCACCAGAGACCACATGACGTCAGCTACTGATGCCTCTGTTGAAATAAGAATTGCCCGTTTTATTTGTACTGTTTATATTCATTCCATAGCTATGATATAAAACCTTATTTATGAGTCCATCCGAATACAATATGGTTTGAAGGTTAAATGACTGGAGAAGCACTCACAGCAGATGTCATCTTTCAATATGCTTGA
The DNA here is from genome assembly GCA_017311375.1 of Mytilus coruscus. Taxonomy (NCBI): domain Eukaryota; kingdom Metazoa; phylum Mollusca; class Bivalvia; order Mytilida; family Mytilidae; genus Mytilus; species Mytilus coruscus. The sequence continues at coordinate 8,705,995 of CM029599.1, read as the reverse complement.
GTTTTTCTGGTCATTCAAACCGTGATTTTCACATAGGTATATGTAAATAAGATATATTTTTAGCAAGCAGCAATATCCTAAAACTACCATTTACTTCTGTGCAAAATAACCGTTTGCAATTTCATCATCCAAACTTCTTTACTGAATACCAAAACGATTATGCACATTGTTAAACAGAGATAAAAGAATTAAAGCATTAAAATCAGGGTTCACTTATATATACCAGCCTCTTAAAAATACATGTGTAAATAGTTTTACTTACGCCACTTTAGATGGTAAAAATATCAGTAAAGGAACTACAGGTGAATCATCATTACCATAAATAATAAAACCACTTTCTTTTAATTTCCTCCGAAAATACTGTGTATTCCATTTTAACTGGTTTATTCTTTGTTGTCCTGGAATTAAAATGTTACTTCATACATTTTGATTTTTAATTTTAATTTTAGTTTATAAGTTAGGTTTATTTTCTTATCCAAGATGATCGGTTGACCTTGGATGACTCCTTGTTTTCTGTTGATGGTCATTTGGTATTGATGCTCATAAAATTTTTCTTCATAAGTTAGGATTTTCGAAATTTATATTTGATGAAAGTATTTAAAAGAGGCAGAAGACACTAAAAGAACAATAAAATTCGTAAGGGTTCCGCGGAACCCAGTGTCTCGCCTACTTTTGCTGTTAATCGCAGGCTCAACAAAATGAGGAAAAAATTAATAAAATATTCCTCTCTATACTATCTTTTGATTGTAAGTAGCTTCTGTCCAAGTTTAGTAAAAATCCAGGATAGTTTATGAATCTAATAAATGTTTTAAAAACTTAAACTGCAGACTGTATGTAATGTTAACTGGAAGAAAAACTAAGTCCATTTATAAGTAAAATACGGAAAAAATGGAACAAAATTTTAACAAAATTTCCTTCTAGATACTAGCTTTTAATCATAAACAAGCTTCTGTCCAAGATTGGTACAAATCCAGGATAGTTTAAGAAGTTGTTAAAATCTTAAAACTTTAACCACAGAGTGAATGTAATGTTAACTGGCAGAAAAACTAAGTCCATTTATAAGTAAAATACGGAAAAATCGAACTTTTTTTACAAAATTTACTTTTGAATATTATCTTATGATCATAAACAAGCTTCTGTCCAAGTTTGGTAGAAATCCAGGATAGTTTAAGAAAGTTATTAAAATTTATAAAACTTGAACCACAGAGTGAATATTTGTGGACTCCGCCGCCGACGACAACAACGACGTTGACGACGACGCCGACGACGGAATGTAGGATTGCTATGTCTCGCTTTTCGACAAATGTCGAAGGCTCGACAAAAACACAATTCGAAGAAAACCCGGCAAAACAGAAACATGCGACATGTTTATTGTATTTGTACCATATATAGATATAAGAAGATGTGGTATGTTCCTTACTTGCCATTTTACCGTAGGCAATTGCATGATATCTATGAAGGATATTTGTTATTTGAAATACTTACAGTTTTGTATTCACTATATACCATTATATTTTTTAATGATGTTGGTGATATTGTAAATTTCATAATAACAAACAAACTATTGTGGGATCAAAAAGATGCACAAACTTGAAATCTATCTAATTCAATGTAATCGTTTGTTGATGTGGTTCATAAGTGTTTCTCGTTTCTCGTTTTTTATATAGATTAGACCGTTGGTTTTCCTGTTTGAATTGTTTTACACTAGTCATTTTGGGGCCTTTTATAGCTTGCTGTTCGGTGTGAGCCAAGGCTCCGTGATGAAGGCCGTTCTTTGACCTATAATTGTTTACTTTTTACACATTGTAACTTGAATGGAGAGTTGTCTCATTGGCACTCATACCACATCTTATTTCTGTAAACAAATTTCTTCGTTACATTCAACCAAAAGCGACGATATAGAGCTTATATGCATGTTTTCCAGAATTGAAACAATAAAAACATAAATATACAATATACAAATATTAATACCTTGTCTAGCATTTCTTTAGAATGAGCTGCTGATAAACAAAGTCTAGCACGTGATTCTATGATTGGCGTGGCGGGGAAACCAACAACTACAATACCTAACCCCTTCTCTAGACACGTTCTGTTCATAGCTCTGAAAAATAATACAATCAACAATTACAATACCTAACCCCTTCTCTAGACACGTTCTGTTCATAGCTGTGAAAAACAATACAACTACAAAACCTAGACCCATCTTGGAATCTCCAGACACGTTCTGCTCAAGGTCAGCAATGGAAAATAACACATTCAAACTTCAAAATACGGGCTCTAGCTCAATAACATTTTTATGTGATATGTATAGCGATATTTAAAACAAAAAAAATAACCTGAAATAAAATGTAAATAAAAAATTAAGGAGATGAGGTATGATTGTCAATGAGACAACTACCCACCAGAGACCACATGACGTCAGCAACTGAGGCTTCTGTTGAAATAAGAATTCCCCTTTTTATTTGTACAGTTTATATTCATTCCATAGCTATGATATAAAACCTTATTTATAAGTCCATCCGAATACAATATGGTTTGAAGGTTAAATGACTGGAGAAGCACTCACAGCAGATGTTTATCTTTCAAGATGCTTGAGTTTTTCTGGTCTTTCAAACCGTGATTTCCACATTAGGTATATGTAAATAAGATATATTGTTAGCAAGCAGCAATATCCTAAAACTACCATTTACTACTGTGCAAAATAATCATTTGCAATTTCATCATCCAAACTTGTAAGTGTTTACCATGACACATACTATGATCTTTACTTTATATCAAAACGAATATGCACATTGTTAAACAGCGATAAAAGAATTCAAGAATTAAAATCAGTGTTCACTTATATATATCAACGTCTTAAAAATACATGTGTAAATAGTTTTTACTTACGCCACTTTAGATGGTAAAAATATCAGTAAAGGAACTACAGGTGAATCATCATTACCATAAATAATAAAACCACTTTCTTTTAATTTCCTCCGAAAATACTGTGTATTCCATTTTAACTGGTTTATTCTTTGTTGTCCTGGAATAAAAATGTTACTTCATACATTTTGATTTTTAATTTTAAAATTTTAGTTTATAAGTTATGTTTATTTTCTTAACTGAGATGATCGGTTGACCTTGGATGACTCCTTGTTTTTATGTTGATGGTCATTTGGTATTGATGCTCATAAACATTTTTATCCATTAATTAGGATTTTCGAAATTTACATGTGATGAAAGTTTTTAAAAAGAGGCAGAAGACACTAAAAGAACAATTAAAAACACAATTCAAAGAAAAACCGGCAATACAACGAAAAACGACGAAAAAAATACCGAACAATAATCCACATACCACTACATAGAAAATTTAAAAAAGGAGCAACATGAACTCAAGCTAAATCCTAAGGGTGATCTCCAGTGCTCTGGAAGAGTAAGCAGACACATGCGACATGTTTACTGAATTTGTACCATATATAGATATAAGAAGATGTGGTATGAGTGCCAATGAGACAACTCTCCATCCAAGTCACAATTTGTAGAAGTAAACCATTATAGGTCAAAGTACGGTCTTCAACACGGAGCCTTGGCTCACACCGAACAGCAAGCTATAAATGGCCCAAAAAATGACTAGTGTAAAACCATTCAAACGAGAAAACCAACGGTATAATCTATATAAAAAAAGAGAAACGAGAAACACTTATGAACAACATCAACAAACGACAACTACAGAACGTGAGATTCCTGACTTAGGACAGGTGCAAACAAATGCAGCGGGTTTAAACGTTTTAATAGGTACCAACCTTCATCCTTATCAGAAACAATAGTGTAACATCACAACATAGAAAGACACACTATAAAATATCAATTGAAATGGCTTAACTCAATCAACAGACATATTAACACAAGTGAACATACACTGAACGAATAAATTCGATCTATGATACAATGTAAATACAAAATCAATAAAATAAGGGGTGAATAAATATAGGCAACCCTAGTATATCGCTGTGAGATGTTAAACAATTTCAAAAAAACAACAATTACCTTGAACAAAAAGCCGCCAAATATAATAATATACACAGGTCAATAAAAAAAATTTTGTTGTAAGGTATACAGTTCAAAAGGAGAACGGAAATAGTTTTACAAAATAAATAATTTTGTTGTTCATAGTACGAAGAAGTGAAAATTTATAGTCATACCAAACACTTATCAAAGCTGGTATATAGACGAGATATAACCCTGAATAAGTAAACATTAAATAACAAAAAAGCATTACAAATAATATCAACAGGTCAAATTAACAAGAAAGTACGATTTGAGAGTACTCGCAGTTACTGACAGCTAGTTAAAAGCCAAAAACAATTAATAATAAAAAATCATGCATTAGAGACTAAAATCAACTAAAACACATCCCAGGGATTTAATATTTCAACGTCATGGACAGTCAAAGAAGACACGACTTGTGCAATGCCAAAAATAAATGTATCGACAGGCAGTAGGATAGTTAGGAGTTAACCTCTTTATAGAAAAAATTTAACGTGGATGTGTCTTTATACATCCCGTTTGAAAAGAATACAAATTTAGTTATGTTTTAATTTGCTGATGACAAAATCGATATTTGTGCCAATGTAAACTATATTCAAAGATCTAATTACAACATTGGTAAGATAACCTTTACTAATAAGATTGTTTAAAGGTTCGATGAGTTTACACGGATAACATAGTGATTTCCGCGCTTTTAGTACAATATTACCGTAAACTTTAGGATGTGAAATACCGTTTTTAATCAGTTTTCTACAGATACAGCCAAATTTACTAATCAAATCTTTGTATCTTTTATAACGCTCCACTCATTGCAACAATGAATCCTCGTGTTTATCCGTCGTACGTCAGGCGACCTGGTATCTTTGATGAGTTTTTGTATCAGATAAACTACATTAGTAAGTTAAAGATTTGCATGTTGACCTTTGCAACTCGGTTTGTGTTGCTTGGTTGCTGTCTCCATTAAGTATACCCTTTATTTCCATTTAATCATATTTGACATCCCAATGGTTAATTCATAAAACAAACTAACATTCGTTTGTCATCATGGTAATTTGTTATAATTTTTCCATGATTTGTTAGTGTTACAAATTACATTGTGGAAGGTATATATTTTGAAAATTTTCCAATGAAAGTCCACGATCTTATCAAAAGCAGGTCGCCATGACCTACTACTAGTACTTAAATGATTTTTTTGATTGTTAAATTTTCCTTCCAACAAGCCTGCCTAAAAATAAAGGAATATACCAAAGTTATTTCCAGTCAAGACAAAGACAGACAGACAACGAAATAAAAAAGAAGGAATAAGACAGAACCAAGAGTTTTCACAAAGTTAGTTTTTTTTGGTATAAAAAGATACAAACTATTTCAGTTATCACGGGAATTTTCATTACTATAACTCATGACATTATTTGGTGTGGTGTTCTAATCGTACCTTTTGTGGTTCCGTCTTTCCCCATTATTATTAACATTGATGAGATTATTTGCTGTGTTACTGCAGGTGGCATAGAACTGGAATACACTGCTGCATGCGAATTAAGTCTTAAATAATGTATTAATTTCTAGAAAAAAATAGAAAAAATATATAAAATCACAAGTCAATTGGAACAGTAAGATATTGATCTAAAAGACCATTGACATAAAAAAAATTACTTAAGATGAAATACAAAATTACAACGAAAATACAATTATGGCCCGAATAGTAGGGTTGACAATTTTGGATATTCACCGACTCAATGGGCCATAATTGTTTTATTATACCGAACGAACAAATAACAATAAAACATTGTAACAGATTGTCAAAACACTTACGTTAGAAAACTATTTGGGTCTATTGTGTGAAATTTCGCTAATGTACAACAAAGGTAGACTCTTTCTGTAAAATATAGATGGCCCTGAAAAGGGCCGTTTACAAGAATATCGTCGACACTAGATGAATTTCATAGTCCTGTTTGGTCTTGTTTCTTCGTCATTTGATGGACTTCTTGGCCATTGCCATATTTGTTTTGTTTATCTGACGTTAAGTGACGTCATACTTTAAGGGAGTTAACTCGTGATCATTGAGGTACGACAAGGGTTATTCACCGGGGAATAATAGGGTTGTTCGATGGAGGCTTCAATTTTTCGGGGTTATTCACTGGGGAATAATAGGGTTGTTCGATGGAGGCTTCAATTTGATGGGGTTATTCATCGCTCCTGCCAATTTTGGAAAACATCGAAATTAAACTATGACACGTGATACCGTATTAGCCAATCAATTAATTACTATATAATGTAAGGTATAATAAGTTAATTTGACGCACCATACGTGCGTTTCGTTTTATTGATATAGTCAAGTGTTGGATAATGTCAGGTTTTTATGGACTTCCCGCCTTTTCTTAATTAACCTTGGAGTTCGTTTTTTTTTTTCAGAACACTTTTATTCCCGTTATTCAGAATATATTGAAAATCCAATAGTAAAACGCGCTATATAGAGCTATATATCCAAATTAAAGTGAAAAAAACAACAATGAACACTCGTACACAATAAGGATAACTTTGTCAACAAAACGTTTATCAAGTATGATCATCCAAAGACAAAAACAATAAAACCCGAATATCATGAATCCTTATAAAAAGAGGTTGCATAGTGTGAAAAGGGTAATTTAAAACATGTCACTAACAATTAACAGAAAACTATCGTGCTCCATATATGAAACCGCGTCATGTTTCTCATCTTAAAGTGAAAGGAAACCCAAAGCCTTATTAATTTTAGGAGAAATATAAGCTTACTTGTAATTGTATATGTTTTAGTTTTGGTACTTATAGATAAAAAATTGTCCTCTGAAATCACTGTGTTCTGTAACAGGTTACACATCTCTATAAATCATGATGAATACATGCATTGTTAGCTATTCAACGTTATATCTAGTGGCAAGTGTCACATGACCAAAGCAATGCCAGATGGACATTTTATCATTTGTAAATTTTTATTTTTAGTGGACAACAATTAGTACATATAACCGCGTTACTTACATGTATTTTATATATTAATATTCATTACCTTATTGCCAGCAATATACCCCCCAGCAGCACCAAAACTTTTAGTAAATGTTCCCATCATTACGTCTACGTCCTTTGGATCGAGTCCAAAATAATCAACTACACCCCTACCACTGTTACCTATAGCACCAATACTATGAGCTTCGTCTAAGTATACATAGGCTCTGTATTTCTTCTTTAATTGGAGGACTTCTGGTAGACGTATAATTGATCCTTCCATACTGTATAATAAAAGCACTAGAGTGAAAATATAAATAGTATGAAGGTAATTCTGAAATCAGTTCAGATGTTATAAATCCATAACAAACATGCGGAATGAAAGAAGAAAAAACTGAGCTAGACTGGGTTCTGCAATTGGTTACACATCTCTATGAATCATGATGAATGCATGCATTGCCTGCTATTCAACGTTACAACCAGTGGCAAGTGTCACATGACTAAAGAAATGTCAAATGGACATTTCATCACTTATAAATGTTTACTACCAATACAAAAAAAGTCCCCCTTTTTCCAAAATCTGGATCCTCCTCAGATAATCATAAAAGATAATCTGTTTAATATAAGGACAGACAATAAGAAGAAGAAGAAGAAGAAGACTTTATTCCAATTAAGGACCCCGAAGAGCATAAACATTTGACATGACAATAACATTATATTGTACGGTGTGCAAAGTTTTCAAAATCGAATGATATTTACTGCATACATTTAGTCCCTTACAAAAAGTTAGTAATTGATGTTAACAAAAAAAATATCCTTACCTGTAAACACCTTCAATGAGAATGAGAATTTTCTTCCAAGGTCGACTAATCCTCGGTCGTCCTTCAATAACAGCGGATTTTAACTTATTCTCCAAGTCTAACATATCTGAAGTAGTATGACATTTAACAGCCAATATTTTAAGCAATTTATATAATGCACACAAATTTACCAAGGCCGAATTATAATCTTTTGTAAAACTTTTATTCATACTGATTAAATGGACATCAACTAATAAACTTTGCTAAAATAATACCACGAAACCGATCAAGATATTTTCTGTGTACCACGAAACAGGCTCAAGTTATTGTCTGAATATATCTCGTAACCGCTCAAAGTATTGTCTTTGTAACATGAATCAAGTAACCGTCTATGTACAACGAAACTAATCAGACAAGTTATTGTATGCGTACCACGCCGCTCAAGTTATTGTCTGTACCACAAAACTGATCATGTTATTGTCTGTGTATCACGAAACAGATCAAGTCATTGTCTGTGTACCACGAAACTGATCAAGTTATTGTCCTGTACCACGAAACTGATCAAGTTATTGTCTGTATACCACGAAACTGATCATATAATTGTCTGTGTACCACGAAACTGATCAAATTATTGTCTTGTACCTCGAAACTGATCAAGTTATTGTCTGTGTACCACGAAACTGATCAAGTTATTGTCTTGTACCAAGAAACTGATCAAGTAATTTACTGTGTATCACGACACTGATCATGTTTTTGTCTGTGTACCACGAAACCTGTCAAATTATTGTCTGTGTATCACGAAACTGATCAAGTTATTGTCTTGTGGCAAGAAACTGATCAAGTAATTGTCTGTGTATCATGACACTGGTCATGTTTTTGTCTGTGTACCACGAAACAGATCAAGTATTGTCTGTGTACCGCGTAACTAATCAAGTTATTGTCTGTGTACCACGAAACTGATCAAATTATTGTATGCATCACGAAACATATCAAGTTATTGTCTGTGTACTACGAAACTGAGCTGTGTATTACCCTTGGAATAAATTAAAAGTGGAATAAAGGCAAGCTTTAGGAGTACAAAAATAAAGCGAAAACAAGACTTTACATGTACCAATTTACTTTTTATGAAATTAAAATATGCATTCGTGAAAGTTTGGAAACATCAACTCCTGTCAAACTACAGGCAGATTACCATGTGTCTATGCTATCACAGAAGCTCAAACATTCCGACCTGTTTTAACAGAAATTTCGGATCAATTCTCGACAAAACTGTGAACTTTTATCGGTAACAGCTGTCTGTGTAAGAAATGATTTAGAATTGTACAAAAAAATCTAGAAATTATCCCGGATATTGTTTCATATATGCACCTTAAAAACTTTCCTGTTAATTGAATTTATTTTTCCTTCTTCTGCGTCTTAAAATGTCTATGAACAGTCATTTTCCGTTTGTTTGTTCACCTGATATGATAAGTGAGTTCCTGCTTTTGTAACTTTGTTTAAACATATGTTTTCGTCATCATTACACATATATATCATCATACAATGGTAAAGTATAAATAGTAGGATTTGGAAACAGACTGTACAAAGCTCATATTAATCCATTTCCTTCGGATTAAATTCTGAAGTTTCCATCTGTCAGAAGTCCATTGTCCAATACCCCATTTTCTTCGGAAAATGCCTGTACCAAGTCAGGAGTATGACAGTTGTTTCCAAATTCGTTCCGTTGGTTGATAGAGTCTAGCGTTCGGTTATGTCAGTTTTTATGGACTTCCCCCTTATTGAATTTACCTTGGAGTTCGGTATTTTTGTTCTACGGGGTTCACCTGACCTTGACCTAATTTCATGGATCAGTGGGATCAAGGTTGTAGCCTTTCTCTCAGATACTATAAGCAGTAATCAACTATATTTGGTATGTGGAACGCTTTAAAGGGGTAAATTACCATCTCGGAGGGTTCATCCTACATTTACCTCATTTTCATAGTTCATGTGTCAACGTAAGTAAATATATTCTGGAAATCAAGCTGGTTATGCTCTATTTTATGTTTGAATATAAAACATATAACAGCGTTGTGGTGAAATTAATTTAAAAAGAAATGTTCTATCCACTTTGAAAAGTCTTCTCTTCATATTCTTTATATTCTTCTCGCTTGTGTTGTCCTTCTATCTTTTTGGACTGTACTTGTTATACCTATTAAGTTTTTATGTTTGTTAAGAATTAACGTCGAGCATACGAGATGAAAGGTAGTCAAGAGGGTTGAATATTTCACATAAAGTTATTACATGTTTGTTAATTAGTACTTACTATTATGCTTAAAAGTTCTAATTGAAGCCCCTGATAACCTTGCTCCTAAAATTAACGAGCTGTGATTTAGTTCGTCACTTAAAATAAGACAACCCTGAAATGTAATAACATACAGTTGATGAAACAAACTTCGCGTCATTTAATTCTAAACTCTAACTGAAATGAACAAAAGGCATTGTGGGATATACGTCTATAAGACCGCAACCCAAATAATAAAAATACATTTAGAGGTCAACACAGTCTTCAACAATAGAAAGGTGGCTTTTTAATGTGTCAAATTTTAAATTGTCCCTAATCTACAAAATCACGTGTGAATAAATCAATCAAAAACTATGACCACCAATTTCTCTAAAAATATTTGGGATCCTTTAGAACTTCAGATGTCTTTGACATCATTATTTGGACAGAATTCCCTTGAATTAGTAGTGACAAGGTAGGTATAAGTTAAATCCAATACTACTGTATTACACCTGTACCCTTTGATAACAGAACCAAAACTGCCTTCCATTCCGGAGCACCGGTTATATCTCCCCGTTCTGATCTGCTTTCTTCAATATCCCTATCATATAGGCCTCTTACAATGAATAATATGTTTTCTAAATTTTGAGACACTGCAGTTTCCTAGCCATGTTTTGAGTTCTTGAGGAAAGAATTGGGTTTGATGCAGATCTCATGTCTACATTTAACAACTAAAATGTCTCCAATTCTTTTCTGTTCGGTAACTCCTTTGACCCGTTCCAGAACCCATTTGTTGGAAAGACAACTTATGTTGTTATTTTTGTTATTTTTATCATTTGCAAAGATATTATTGACCAAGCCTTACAATTACTTTCGTCCTGAACATGCATGAAATATTAGCCACTGGTCGTTCAACAATCAATCAATTAAAATTGCTTTTCACAGACGATACTCAACTTAGTTTAAACTTCTGATATTTGACAAAAATTTAAATGAAAATTGATCGATAATAAATCATATTTTGATTTGATTTGTAGAAATATGGTCCATAGTTATGTTCAGGATTACATGTATTTCAATATTTAAATATGCTTACTTTTCCTACTAAACACGGAATGTTCATTGAATTGGTAGCAAACCCCATTGGTATGGTTATGGCTGCCTCCACACCTAAGAACTCCGCTACTAATGTATCTAACTTCTTATGTATATCCAGGTATCCTAAAATATACAAAGATGCGCATATTCATCGATGACCATCTCCTAAAAGGGTGTCACGAGCGATAAAGCAAACTTTGGAGTACACGCGATTGATTGAGGGTTTCTAATCTGTCGCATTCTAAACGCAAATTGAGCTTGAAAAAAATATGTTTTCTTTTGTCTTGAAAATGCCTGTAAAAAGTCAGGAATGCGACTGTTTCTCTTAGTCGCCTGTTTAAATAATTATCAAATGATCGAATGATATTACAATTACCATATATGGATACTATGTAATTGGGATCTGCACAGGGGATATAGGATCATATTCCCTGTCAGTATTTTATATCTGAGAGATATAGGGCACTGACAGGGAATATGAGCTCATATATTTCCTGTGAAGCCCGAATGACAATTATATTATACTGGAGTGTCCTGATTTCAACATTATATACCATTCTGGTCCTCGTTTTTGTTCACAGGGTATAATTCAGATATTTCAATTATTTCACTCCAGTATAATATAAGGAGATACATAGCATACGTCAATAAACTCAATGAATAACGGTCATATCAACGTTGTAACCTTATATATAATACAGATGTATGTTGGTCATGTCAGCCATCTTGCTTTTAAATACATCTTAAGCTAAATCACTACAAGATAAGGTTAATTTCTTGTTATTTCTTACAAAATGTTGACACTGAAAAGTGAAAATATCTTTATACAAAATATATGTAAAATCAAGAGATATTCGTTTTCAAATGAAATCTAAATGGTTGTCAGGGGTGTAGAAATATGGGCATCCCTGGACTTCCGTCGTCCAGCGGTAAAATCCTTGATAAAGTGTGGTGTCCGTTTGGTGTGCGGGATAAACAAATACGCAGTCACGTTCGGTAAGAATAGGGACGTTAAATCCGATGCCTCGTGTAGGGAGAGCGCCGCGCTCTTTGTACGTTAACCCTTTCAACAACTCTCCTAGGGGTTCGTAGGTGGCATGTTGCTACGCAAAATATATTCCCTTATCCAACATACCATTATTTCCAGTAGCAGTCCAAATGTCCCATCTTTCATCCCGGTCAGGCTTACTTGCAAAACATACGTACTATATTAATTGTTAACTTGTTCTCGTCCTTAATATCCATGAAATAATTGCCACTGGACGTTAAGCTTGTAACAATCAATCAAATGAAATGTTTGAATGCTTATATTTCAATAACAAACGTCTGAAAAAAGTTTTTGTGATAGTATATTACTTCCTTAACAACTGACTTTCAATGAATAACGACTAATTTGAAACCTTGTTATTTTTTGAACAAGATCAACCTTATTAAGATTGATTGATTGATTGTTGTTTAACGCCACTTTCAGCACTATTGGCTATGTTGTGGTGGTAAGTTTTTATTGGTGGAAGAAGCCAGAGTGCCCGGAGAGAACCACCGACCTTCGGCAGGAAAACTGACAATCTTTGTCAATTAAGATTGGAGCCGAGCGCACCTGTCACGTGCGGGATTCGAACTCACCTCAGTGTTGACAGGCTAGTGATACAGAAGTTGAACTACTTAAACCACTCATGTGAGTAGCCATCAGATTCCAAGGCTTATTTGGGTACCTAGTTTTAATTTGGGGTTTTTGCATATTTATTCTGTACGTACTGAAACAAAACACTCGATCAAGTTTATATGACTTATTTTTTGAAATAACAATGAAATGAGTGTTTTTGAATAATGGCTAAAGACTGAGACTCTGTATCCGAGGCGGACTGGATGTTTGATTAACGAACGCAATTTTATAATTCATAAAGTACAAAGTTAATGTATTTGTTTGGCGCATAGTAATCTCCAACAACATATTTGAAAACAAATTTCAAACAGTTCCTTGGTCCTTTTAATTAAATGCAATTTAAACTTGTTGTAATGAAGTTAATATACAATTTGCCTCAATGAAAGCATATAGTATTTTTTTTTTAAATTTGTCTTTTAACTTAAGATTCATAATGCATGTTTCTACCATACATAGCATGCGAGGCGTAACAGTTAATATTTAGTTTACAAAGGGACATCTCTTATATATGTATTCAGGTATTTGATAATGTACATTCGTTCTTATAATGAAGTTTTAATGATTCTATTATATACATTACGATACTGTTGTCAGGTCATTAAAGGTGGCATATTTTGGAATTAATATTGATTCACTCATAGGGTCTTTGCATGGGAAATAAACACATTTATTCTAAAACCAGTTGTTGGCATGATAGTAACTGCTAGTAGTCCTTTGTTAATTTATGTATTATTGTCATTTTGCTTAGTTTCTTCTGTTACCTATTCTGACATCGGACTCAGACTTCTTTTAAACTGAGTTTTACTGTGCATATTGCTGTGTGTTTGTTTATTTTACATTGGCTAGAGGTATAGGGGGAGGGTTGAGATCTCACAAAACATGTTTAAACCCGCCGCATTTTTGCGCCTGTCCCAAGTCAGGAGCCTCTGGCCTTTGTTAGTCTTGTATGGTTTTTTTTAAATTTTAGTTCATTTATATGTTTCTGAGTTTTGTGTGACGTCCATTTTCACTGAACTAGTAAATATTTTTGTCTAGGGGCCAACTGAAGCCCGCATTCGGGTACGGGATTTTCTCGCTGTATTGAAGACCCATTGGTGGCCTTGGGCTGTTTTCTGCTCTTTGGTCGGGTTGTTGTCTCTTTGACACATTCCCCATTTCCATTCTCAATTTTATGTATATAAAAAAATATGATTTTGAATTTTGCTTATCATTTTATAATAATATTTTTTACTTCAGAACTTATGTACTTCCCAACATTATTTTGAAATGATGAAATAAATGATTCTATTAATGAACATCTATAGAGCAGATAATTTTGAATTGTGTTTATCAATTTATGCAGGTTCAATTAATTTTCACCTTAAACAAAAACTTCTAAAGAATTTATGAAGTTGCCAGGAAAAAAACCCAAAGTAACATTTAATACCTTCGAAACGACAATTAAACATATAATTCAATTGAATTTAGAGGAAATTGAAGGAATTATCAAAAAACAGTTATAAATTTGTAAATGATTAATTCACTTTCAATTAATGATATATTATTTTTACCAGGCTTCAACTTATGAGTAAATTTTATTTTTTATTTTAAATCTACCATGCAAACATATATTCCTAGGGTAAATGTATAATACTGTAATAATCTTTTCAATTTACTTATATATTGTATATTATGGGGATTTGAATTAATATTTCATCACATATCTTCACTTCGATCATTTATATTAACTGACTGTCTTTTCTCATCTCTTAGCGTCCGTCTTCGTCTTCCGTCGTCATCGTCCGTCGTCCATAAACTTTTAAAAAAATCTTCTCTTCTGAAACCACTGAGCCAAATTTAACCAAACTTTGCCAATCATCATTGGGGTATCTAATTTACAAATTGTGTACATTGATCAGCTCCAACCCCACCCCTTTGGCCAACCAACACGGCTGACATGGCTTAAAACAGGACATAGGCTAAGGTGCATGTTTTGTTTATTATCTTGAAAATGCCTATATATAGAGAGAAAATTTGACACGAGCAAAAATGTTCAAAATGTATCTACCTATACTGTCCGTTTCCATCAAAATTGTCAGGCGACTTCTATAAGATTTCTTGGCGAATTTTATCTTTTTTTTTTTCATTTTTGCCCATTTTCTTGAAAATTATAATAGATTAATAGATAGAGAGCAACTGTAAAGGACAAGTAATCAGCAACACAAGATCTACAATTGGTCAAATAGGTCAAATAGCCTACATCGTCAGTCGACTCCTTATTGCAGTCATTGCCCTTTAATATAAAAATAAGGAGATGTGGTATGATTGCCAATTAGACAACTATCGACCAAAGTTCAAATAAAGTGGATGTGAGCAATTATAGGTAACCGTACGGCCTTCAACAATGAGAAAATCTCATACCGTATAGTCGGCTATAAAAGGCCCAAACATGAAAAATATGAGAAAATTTAATTGAGAAAACTGACGGCATAATTTATAACAAAACAATTTATGAAAAACAAAGATGACAGACATGAACCAACGACAACCACTGAACTACAGGCTCCTCACATGGGACAGTCACATAAAGAATGTGGCGTGGTTAAATGACGATTTCATGTTGATGTTTGTGATTAGTTCTCGGACTTTAGCTAAAAGCTTAAGCTTACATAAATTTCATATTTGATGCTTAAAGCATGCATCCAGAATTTATATAAAAATAAACGTTTATGTCCCCGTGTGTGTACATTTGACGTCACGTTCATAGCTTCTAACATTACGCTCTACCTCCATAAGCCAGGAAATGTCAAGGCGGTCTAAAGACGAAACAGCTTTTTTTAATTCACTGGTTCAACTATTTTCTTTTATAAGTAGTACCCCTTAGATTCACAGCAATCGTTTTTTAATCAAACAAACCTAGTTCCTGTCGGCTTCCACAGGAAGCAATACCATACGTGTGTGTTGTTTTTGCAGCAGCTTCAGCACACGGTCCTTTACAATCAGAGAATCCTAAGTAGTTGTAAGATCCTAAATTTATCACGTTGTGCTTTTTGCCTGTTAATCTATGAAACAGACACAAGAGTAAATTGTTGAATTAAAGACAACAGAGAACTTACTGTAAAGGTTGGTTTTGTATGGTTCGTATTTTGTTTGTTGTTAAGTGTTTGTTTTTCTTTCAATTCTTTTCTATAAGAAAGCACATAACCTACTACAGAAATAGCATATATTTCATACAGTCATAATGTGTTCTTTGCATACGGGCATAGATTATATAAAATTCATTACAGATACATAACAAAACCATTGGAATGAATTTTCGATCCACGAGGGTATCATTTAATTGAAATTCTTCTTACGGTAGTTTTATAAACTAGCGTTGTAATAGCGTTGGTCGGAGCGCTTCCGTACTTAAAATGTGCACAAGGTAAACGCTTCCTATAAAACTAGAAGCAGAAATGCAATGCTTATAATTACACCTTTATGTTAAAACTATGAAATTACGAGTTGAATCAAGCTGTTCGTTCGTTTTGTTTGTAAGCAGTGTAATAACGTTGTCATGGAGCACGTAGTCATGGATGTTGCGTTTTATTGGGACATGAAATGTCATGGAAAAACACCACGTGATTGTTGTCTACCAATCGGAATAATTGGAATCCTTATGATACATCTATGAAATGTAATTATTTTGTTTGTTTTTTTAATGCTTGAGTTTATAAACGTTGAAACATTTACTTTATAAATTGAAACTCGTTATTATACAATGCAATAAGATTCAGAATAACAAAACAGAACATACTCGCAGCCCCACCAATGATCTTTTGATGTCCTTTCTAAAACGTCCATTGTAGCGCCCGGTACACTACATATTGGTCTGTTCCAGCAGTCACGCACCCGCCGGTATAAATTTCGTGTGTAGAAACTTTCCCAGCTTTGAAATAAGGGTACAAATCCCTGTAATAAATATGCATATTTACTCCATATCCTTTCATTTTCTATATGCTACATCTAGTGCGCATGTACTGTGATTTTGTCATAATCGATTCAATTCATTATTAAAATGATGTCCAAAACGCATGAAATATTTGCTATTGGATAAATCTTGGAAATGGTTAATGCAGAATAAGCAAATCTTCCTTAGTATTATATTTTTTGTGAAAATTTCAATATTTATAAACTGTAAGTGTATATATTTATATCTTAAAAATATTGTTCATTGTCTTACTATTTTATTAGTTCATGTATTTTATATTGCAGCGGTACATGTGCCGGAAAAACAATTAAGGAATTAACCTCCTCGGTGGTTGTTTTAAGTTCAATCTAAATGTTTTTGTCCTTTACAATTTTGAACATTTTATGTTGATGGCAGATTTTTGAAAGTCTCTGTTGAAACGAGGCCGGTGAATATACCAAGAGCGGCGACCAAAAACCATACTTCGAAGATTATATTACCCAACCGTTTCAGGTAAAGAGGACATAAATGATTGTTCATAAGTTTTTATCACAATATTAATTTCATCAAACTTTGATGCAGTTTATAAAGTTGTATAGTTGTGTCTTAGAATTATTGATGTGTTAGTGGAAATCTAGTCGTGTCATTATTAAATCCAGCTACTAATGTTTTGAATTTCAAAATCTAGGTACGTTTGTTGATTTTAAGTATGCATTTCATACACCTTTACGGTACCTTATGATGAGCACAATATGCAAGAATTCTCACTACCTATAAAAATGCACAGGTAAAACAGAATATTGGTCTAATGCGTATATATAGTACTAACTGGAAGTTTCGGTTCTGTACAAGTCTTTTCTTTTTCTAATCCAAGACTTCGTAAAAAGTCTCTTATATGTCCAATAACTACCATTATTCCATAAGACAGATAAGTCAAAATCGCTGCCACGATTGGTGTCTCTTCAAACGTTTCATCAAAGGCCATATCATGGTTTGAAGATACCTGTAATTTTATTAATCAATTTTACTAAAACAATAATGGTTAAGCTAGTCAAAAGTACAATCTAATTAAAATTTAGATCTCTGATTTCGTTATGCTCATATGACTTCGACGAGTACGCGACTTCCGATAGATATGAGTTTTAATCAAATTGGTCAAAAGTAGTATTTGTGTCTGATACTTTTGACACAGTCACGGTTTCTCAGTAACCCAACATATATGTTTTGTTCTGCTAAAAAGTAACAACTCTTATTTATTTAATGTCCATTATTCATACGTGAGGGTCTGGATGAGGTCCAATCTATTTAAAATTCATATCTATATTAACTCGCTTGTTCGTACAGAGTGTAACGAAATCAGAGAACTATATTTTGATTAGATTGGATGGGGTCCTACATTTCTGTAAATTCTAAATTTATTAGGTCATTATTTTTTTCTCTATTCTTTATTTTTGGGGCCTATTTTTCCCTATTCTTTATTTATTTTGTTGCCATTTTTTGTTTGCAGAATTGACCAATTATTCTCTATTCTGTAAACCCCATCCAGACCCTCATACGTATGTGTGATAAGTCTAATACGTAAATAAAGCATACATCTTAGTCATGTGCATTGTTTATTGTTGTTTTTATGGGTTGTTTTCGTTAAGTTTTGTGTTTGATTGATTGTTTGTTTGTTTGTTTGTTTGTTTGTTTGTTTGTTTGGTTTGATTTGTTTTGTTTATTGTTTGTTTTGTTTTTTTTTTTTTTTTTTTAGGGAGGGGGTGGATGCAGTAAAAAATATAATAGCTTTTGATATGTATGTTAAATACTATTTACTATTATTAGCTGATGATCTCCTTATTCAGTCGTCGTCAATTCCGTTCGGCTTGAATTAAGGACACCACTTGGCGATTGACAACGAAGGACTGTACACACAGGCACTTTTTTCTGACACAAGTGCCTGTGACTATACAGACACAAATCTTTACGGGACAAACTAACATTAATTAAGATATAAACAAGGACAACACTATCGACAGTAGCCTAGACCGTCTATGGTCAACTTTAGATTTGACGTCATTTACTTATTTGTGTCGTTGGGTAGCTGTCTCAATGACGTAAACGTCTATTAACATTCATATGTATGTGGCAAACTTGGCTCCACATCAGTAGATTCAAGAAAATGCAACATAATCAGGATAAAAATGAAATTTTAACTTTATTAAATACGACATCCGACTCCCAGAAGATCGTTCACGTGGATAAAAATAAATGTTGCTGAGGATTAAGTTTCAACTATATTATAGGTTTGGCGTACTATAATTTGTTTATGTAATATCAAATTACAACACTGGTATAGATGGGTTTTTTTATTCTGTTTGATTGTACGTGATGAAATTCGTTATTTATTTTTTTACAAGGAGAACAGAAAATGCGATTTGGAGTCGGAAAGTCAAGGAAGAAAGGAAAAATTTCATGACACTTTCGATTAACATCTGTTTCCATCGACAAACACATTTTTATGATTTTTTTATGCTATGTATATGTAGCAAGTGTATTTTAATTTCCTATTTTGCCTTATAACTTTCAAATTTGTCCGTTCTCTCTTTTAACTTTTATACATATATGCAAACAAATATTGAACAAACTATACACTATATAACAAAGGCCCGACTATGGGGTTGAGTGGTTGTATTATTATACTTTCCAATGGATTTAATTTGAAATATATGCTACTTTTGTCTACTTTTGTAAAAACCGACACACACACATTTTCTCTGTAAGAATATATGTAAAACTCCCTTATAATGCAAATTATTGTATTGGAAAAGCCTTTTTGTGGAGAAGGGGTATTCAAATATGGAAATAACAGTTACATCCTTCTGCCGATCATCGGTCCTTAAAAGATAAGAAAATTGGAAATTATAAAAAAAAATATATTCACAGTGGCGGTTTCGGGGGGGGAGATAGAGGGCGTATCCCTTTTTTTTTATTAGAAAAAATATCATTTCTAAGCATGAAATCAACCCAAATTGTTTTGATATATTTACCGTTTTCGACAGCTATGCCCCCACCCCCACTTTTCAAAAATACTGGAATCGCCCCTGTTCATTTCATTGGGTACATCAGCACTTTCTTTCCTATGAATTGTACGTCTGGTAAAAACAAGTCTTATGTCAACTTACCTTGATGCTTGCATTACAGGTATGTCCATTTTCCTGTGGACACTTTTCATTAACCTTCATGCTTCCATTACAGGTATGTCCATTTTCATGTGGATACTTTCCATTATATCTAGGGATTGTTTCTCCTTCTTCATGGTGAACACAACGTTTAAACAAAGATCCGGTTTCATTTTCCTGTTTCATTTCTCTCGGTTAGAGTTTTGTGTAAACTTATGTATCTCCGTCCTATATATGCACACGTAAAGCACTTCATATACAGTGAACTTAGGCATAAAGAATTTCAAAAATACCTTTTAGATAAGTTGTTTTGTCTTCCGTCTGGGCGTTCACTCAAACATAACAATTTCTAGTATCATTTGACTTAGATATCTTTTTTCCGTAAAATGATCTTACACTGAATAGTTATCAAATTGTACGCACTAATAAATTTTGTGATATAACGGTCACAAATTCATGGTTGTTACGTGTCGTAAAATATAATGATAATTTTATAATGTTAGAAATAAAGGTATTATTTTTAATTCGTTGCAAATCTTTTAAGTTCGGATACCTAAAGAGGTTAACATTGAGATCGTTCAAACGTCAAAGTTGAAACAATCGATCTCGGGTGGTAGAGAAGGTAAACACTAAATAACAAGTTCTGATAATCATATGAGGAATGGATTCATCCGTATAGACATTTGCATGAATACTTGAATACATTAACAATATTAAATTATGACATGAAATACAAACAATAAAAAAGAAAATTGGATTATATGAGAGTGGCTATAATTGTACAAAATTAGCTCATGTAGGTCTTCAGGGGATTTATTTGATATATATATATACACATACCAGATTTTCGATCATAATAAAAGACAACCATTTCTAAACTTTGAAGTGATTCTCAAAATCACACGGGCGCTTGGGCATGTAACTGGGTTTTTGTTTTCTTTTTCGTTTTTATGTTTAAATTTTGTAAGTAAATATTCTTTGATGTTTCAACATATACTCTTATCCATACGATTTTAGTACAATAACAGAAGTTTATATATGCTGTCCCTGTATTCCTATTTTCAGGAAAAAGGGAATAAAGGGACAGCATATATAAACTAGTTATTGTTTATCGTATGAATAACAGCAAGAAAACCATAAACAAGTGAAAACCAGTCGTAATATCTAAGAGTATGTACTAAAAAAATGTAAACACACAAAAAATAAATTAAAAAGACGTTAAATGCCCCGAAGCGCCTGCACTTAAAATGACTAGCAAACCGCTGCACGGGAAAGTAGAAACGAAAGCCATAAAGGTAAATATGTGCGATGTCTCCTTTGTACAGTTGCTTAAAACTTCTGGTAAAACAATCCCGCGAAACTTCGTGGTTTATTTATTTATTTATTTCAAGACAATTTGTTGCACCTGGGACTAACGGTTTATTCTGGCTATTCCTACATTTTGAATTTTATAGGTAAAATAGTAAAATATTATGTTGGAGTTCGCAGAATTTTATGTAAACAATGGGATTATGTAGGATTATGTTGTAACAACACTAAACTAATGAACCAAGGTAAATCCAGGTAAAACTTGTGGAAATTAAAGAAAAAGAATAATTTATATTACAACAATATTTTATTTATATTTTCATAGCACATTTTGTGTAAATAATATTCAAAAGCACAAAATGAATTTATAGGCACAATGTTATTCACAAGCAATTGAAATTATTTTGGTGAAAACATTAATAATATATACAAGTAAATAATATCAATTGAAATATAAATATATTAAAATTGTAGTAATTATTCTTTGAAACAAAGCACTAAATTTTGAGTTGCACTACATATTCATTGAATCAAAGCACTGAAAAGTACACTAAATTGACATTAAGGGCATACAATACAGTTTTGATCCCACGGTGATTTTTTTATGAAAATTTGCATACAAGCTATTTTCACCTGGTCAATTCAAATATGTAATAACCCAGATGTACTGCGAAGGAACGGCAGCGAAATTTGAGCTCCCGAAAAAAAGGATATATTACGTTAAATTTTGAAAGTGATTCTGAATGGATGAGTGGGAAAGTATTCTGTAAAAGGATAATTCGTTAAAATGCAATCTCATTTTATCAAAAATTCAACGGTAACGTAAAGAATTTGTGAAAATTGTAAATCAGCGATACCTTTAACTTGACGACGTCAACGTAGCACCGTCTCCAATAGTATCCTATTGTTCTGAAGATTGTTTTAAATATGGCGCCTTAGATACAGTACCTTGATACCTTAATACCGATATATTTGTTGATAAACTGTACGTGAAAGACTTTTTGTGAAATAATAATGTCTGAATATTGTTTTGACCCCAAAACTGCTACGGTTCTGAACAGTTTATTAGAAGTTGTTCATCGCGATTTGAGAAGTTTGAAAAGCAAATTGAGAAGATAGCTTTTGTACAATGCACGGTTAACTCACTTGCCCATAAAGTTAATGATGTAGAAAAGAAACTCGAGTTTGTGATGAATCGGAGCACTGAAATTGAAGGGAGCGTTGAAAACATGAGTCATTTAATGCACAAAGTGGTAGAATAAGATAGGTGTAAAGAAAACATTTCAAACATTACAAGTTTGAAAACTGCAGAATTGCAACATAAAGATCGTGGTGAAAACGTAGATTTTAGATTGCGCAACATTGAAGATGATGTTATCGAGCTAAAGTGGCGCTCAATGAAAACCAACCTTATCTTTACTGGGATTAAATTCCAGTCGGACGAAAACACAGAAGATACACTTAATTCGTTTATCAAACAAAAGTTAAATATTGACAAAAAATCAACTTCGTTTCAGTTCACAGATTCGGGAAAAGAGGTCGTAGGGTAATCGTCCGATTTTAGCAAAATTTAGAACAACTAAGGATAAAGAAATTGTATTGAAAAATGGATTCAAATTAAACAGGACAAATTATGGAGTACAAGAACAATTTCCAAAAGAAATCAAACAAAACGAAAATTTTATACCCGGTGGCAAAACAGGCCAGAAGGGAAAAAGGAAAGTACTCCTGGTAAGAGACAAACTGTATATTGATGGTAATTTGTTCAAACAGAATACTGAAATAGCTGGAAACGAAAACTACAATATGCATGTGCCGATAGTATCATGCATAGCCAAAATATACCACAACAGTACAAAAATCAACACTAAGTCATGAATCTGAATCATCGCACCTCTTAAACAACATGTGTTATACATGAAAGCAAGTTATTCTACTCAAATGTGAAAAGGGAACATTATTTCGTTAAAATATAACTTTGCTATTAATCTTTTTATTTTAAAGACAATCCGGTACATGTTTCACCATTGTTGTGACAGAGGGTAACTTTGCTGCTATTGTTTTCTGTATACCATTGTATTCACAAAGGTTATCGGAATAAACTAGGTTAAAAAATATACCTTCATGTGCTAAATTTAGAGATAAATGGGGTCGAAATTTTAGACATTTACCTAAAATTTCGGTTTCTTGGACATTTCTATCCTTTTGATATACATATTTAACTTTTTGTTTCAAAAGATAAACACATGCGGATTTTTGTAAAAAGATTTGGAATATCTGCGTTACAACTTTCGATATATTCATTTTAAAAAATCATAATTTATTCAAATAATGAAATTAACTGATTCTTTGAAGCTAAAGTTGAAAATGTTGGTTACTATTAAATGCTTGAACTACCTTTTCTTTTAAATAGTTTTTTCCCCAGACTTTTAAATGCTTTTACTACTTTTCTTTTATATAATTTTATTATCCAGACTACAAAATGCTTTTACTACCTTTTCTTTTAAATAATTTTATTTTCAAGAAATTCCAGAAACACTTAATTATAACACTTGATACATGTTTTCAAAAAAAAACTATTTTTTACATAAATTTCATATAAATACTTATTTTTATTTAATTTCCACAGGTAAATTTACCTGTGACCCAATTAGACACTAATGACTAAAACAACATATTTTGCAATAACAACATCTATTGTTCTTCCACTAATCTCCCATGTAGGGATGAATGAATGAATGAATGATCTTTATTCTCATAAACCAAATACATAGTTACAGAGAATCTAATATTGCAATAATAACAAATATTAAATATAGCATGTGTGAAATACAAATTAAAATGATAAATATTTACACAAAAGATAAATAAACATATAGTTGTTTTTAACCAGGAGGATAGACTTTCACAGAAATAGATTTAATAAATCTACAAAATTTCTCAAGCTCAACACAATTTTGGGTTGAACATACTTGTTTGAATTTAATAACATTTATATTTTTATTACAATATTGTGGTAAGTATTTGCTTCTTTCATTTTTGAAATAATTACATGACATGATATAATGGTATTCGTCACCAATGTCAGCTGAGTCGCAAAGGTGACACAATCTTTCAGATCTTGGAATGTTGCGCCACCTTCCCGTCTCAATGGGCAAACGGTTATTCCGCATCTAAATTTACATAAGGTCATTAATAAATTTAGAATATAGCAAAGTGCTCTCGACCAATGAAATTGTAGGATTTGGTGTTTCTTAATTGTGAAGAATGAATGAAATCATGTTCTTAATAAGGGATTATCCTATTGTTTAGGCCTACTTACAGTTCAAAACAAAAAGTTTCTATGAATGAGTTACAACTACCCTGAAGCACATTTATCAGCTTGAAAGAATTTGTGATTGATACTGACAAAAAAGTTGAATTTTGAAACAAACAAAACAAATCAAAATAAGAATGATGAAGTTTACCGGTGCAATAACCTTGGTACCATTAACGTTATTATGATAATACTAATAACTTAAAATTACTCAAAAGATAAACAATATCAAAGCAATGTAAAAAAAGAAAGGAAAAAAGTTTTAAAATTAAATATTACCTAAATCTTTAGCTTATACTCTTTCAAAACTCAGATTACTGGATCCACGGTTGGTGAGAATAGTAATTTCAATATTCTGATAAAATTTAAAAAAAAGGAATTTAGTTTAACTTTTGAATATATTTAAAACTTTTATAGGCATTGTATTTGTACATTTCCTGATATAATGAAGTCATATTTGATGTAAAGGGCTGGGCTAAAATATTGGCTCTAGAATAAAATTTACTTGTAACTCAAATTTTGATTTATTGATTTGAACTGTAAATAAACAAAAGATAATTCCTCGCTAAAATATTACATGATTAACATTCATACTCACAATCAAGAAACATTTCTTACCATTTTATTGTACTGTTTCATCTAACGTCTAAAACACAATTTATTCTATTTTCCAAAATTATAAGAAAACCTTACATCACGAAAACTAATCCATAAATGAAATGCTTAAAAGGAAGTCATGCATTAATTACAAACATTGCACTGACAATGAAACTAATTCTTGAATACAACCAATCAAGAGATCATTTGAGCCTTGAGCACTTTACAATATTCTAAGTTTGTAAGAGAATGATAATCCTTTCTTCATGATAAGTACTCGCTAACGCTCGTACTTAATCATGAAGAAAGGATATCATTCTCTTATATACTAAATGGTAGTACTGATGAATAGTGTTCAAATTTAAAAACATTTTTATACAATCTATAACACAGCCCCTTGAGCGAATTGAAACAGTTCATTTCTGTTGACCATTTTTGAATGAACTGGTCTCTTAATCTTTGCTGAACACTTAATACGACCCAACGTTTCTGAAATAAGTTGTGACTTTGTCACATATTTGACATTCCACAGTCATCTAAAATTTTCTTTATATATGATAACCATTTACTATCATAACCATAGTAATTGAGTTTTACATATAACAGCTTATATAATAAACATGATATTTTGCTCTCTTTTCCTTCTTGTTATAAGCGACACCAGAAACTAATCATACGTGACTTGACGGTAACTGAAATAGGGTATCTTCCCAGTTCCCCATAGATCATAAAATTGGGGGTTGAATTTTTTAACCGTAATATATGCTTGCAAAACGCAAATGAACTCTCTCAAGAATTTCTAAATTTTCGAATCCCATATCTCACACCCAAAGGTTAGTATAGGAACAATAGCCTTATCAAACATATCGAGTTGGCACTCGATCGACAAGTTATTTAATCTGGATTTTTTTAATACAGCATACATTGCTTTAATCGCCTGGTCACGTAGATATTTTCTGGTGGAAAGAAATGAGCCACTTCTAGAAAATATAATACCAAGATATTTATAGCTACTGACTATCTCAATTTCATTTCCATCTATATTAAATATCAAGTTTTTAGGTATTCTACCTTTTGAGAATATCATAATTTTCGTTTTATTTATATTAATTTTCAATTTACTTTGCTTACAATACTCTGAAAATTTATCCAACATACATTGTAAATCATGGTTAGATTCAGCAAGTAGTATTGTATCATCTGCATACAATAACAGAAAAATTTTAAAATATACAAAAAGTTCGTTCTCAATATCTTGTGTGACAGACTGAATACCTTCAATATTAGAATTTTCTAAAAATTCTTGTAGATCATTTAGATACAAGGAAAAAAGCAAAGGAGAAATAGCCAGAATAGTAAAATAAAAAATGTAGGAATAGCCAGAAGACACCGGAACTAACATAACCACTAAAATTTATCTATTGGTCCCAGGTTGCACACCCCTTCATTTCTTATTAATATCAAAGAATACTAGCTTTAGGATTTATCGCCCTTGCATATGGTTGCATGTTTTCGAGCTCCGATTGTTTGTGTCAAAATAGCTCTAAAAACTGCATTTTCATATTTGAAAAAATGGGGATATTGTGACAGGAGGATACTCTTTGTCGTATGAGATTTTCGATAATTTTGACTTTTGACAAAAACTTTTCCTTGTCACATTATAAACATTACATACACCACAGATGAATACTGTCACGGAATAGAAGTTCCTTCATAATATAAATTCCAAAAGGAAGAAATATTCTGGAATATTATTTCCACAGGAATAAATATTACAGTACATGTTCCTAACGGAATAAATGTTATAGAATATTTGTTCCAACAGGAATAGGTATTATGACATTGTTTATAACAAAGTTTCAGTGGAACTTCTTTTAGGCGGAAGAAATATACGTTGACAATACAACTCACTAGGCATTAAAGTATTTACCATCATAACGGATCTGTACTGAGTAATTTGGTATTGGACTTTGGACTCTGTTGCCCATAGCGTTCCATTGTCGATCAGAAGGTTAACAAGCCTCTAATTACAACACAATGTAGACGAAAGACCTAGATACGAGTGAGGTGATATATCTATAGCACATGACGTTATCTATAATGATAACAAGTTGCTTTCTTTAAAAAGAAATGCAATCGTAAACCCAAATGCTTGTTTGGCACTAAATATTAGATAATTGTTTAATAAAGATGTATTGTTTTATATTATTTTTGTTGTTACAGTATAAGAATTAGAAACTGACATTGATCGTTTACTTAAAGTAACTACTGTTCAATGTAGGGTGAAATATTTTTCTCTCTCTCTCTCCCGAAAGGTCTATTTACAGTTCAAAACAAAGAGTTTCTATAAATGAGTTACAACTGCCCCGAAGCACATTTTATCAGATTGAAATGATTTATCACACAGTGATTGAAACTGACTATTAGTTGAATTATGAAACAAACAAAAACTCAAAATAAGTTGAAGTTTACTGTGCAGTAAAATAGGTACCGTGAATGTTATTATGAAAATATCAATAACTTCAAATGACTAAATAATGAAACAATATCAAAGCATTTACAAAAAGAAAAAAAAGCTTTGAAATAAAAAAAAATACCTTAATCTTTAGTTTTCCAAAACTTTGATCACTGGAAATGAAATTCAGTTGTAACTCAAATGTATCAACTGATATAAACTGTAAATTAAAAAAAGGATAATTCCTCACTAAAATATTGCATGATTCACATTCATACTCACAATCAGGAAACATATACAATTCCTACATTTTCTTTGTTCTGTTGTGTCACCTAATATGTATAATGCATTTTTTTTTTAAATATTTCCCAAATAATAAGAAAGTCCTTACATCACTAAATCTAATCCATAAATGAAATGCCTAAAAAGGAAGTCATGCATAAATTATAAACATTGCGCTGACTGATTGATCTTTGGTTTTATAGTCCGACTATCCGAGAGGATATCCGGACTTTCATCTACCTATCGTTACAGATTGGGTTGGTCTGTTGTGCGTTTCGCTTTCATCTTGCTTCGACTTGGTTGAGGAGTCCGGTATGGTGTATCTAGCCGTTCCAAGATGGACATAGCTGTATTTACTGCCTCTATTAATGGCGACGTGTGTGGTGGTGTGCGGAGTAACTCGGGATCATCTAGATCAAATCCCTCGTCAAAGTCAATCCGACAACGCTTACCTCTATGGTTTGTTGGGTGGAGATAATACTGGCGATGGCATGCCTTCCTGGGGTTGAATGGACTGATAACAATGTCGGTCTTAATGACGATCCCCTCAGGTTCACCTTGGTATTTGGTAGGTGTTATCTCTCTGATTCCCTCTAGCGATGTTCTGGCTTCAATCTGATGGTGTTGGTATTGATTTAAGAAGGCGTATGATACGATTAATAGGACATTGTTATGGGGAAAACTCACATCTCCGGGGGTTGATGTAAAAATGTGTATGGCAATTAAGTCCCTTTATAATGGGGTCAGGTGCTCGATCAGAGTCAATAGTTTCAACACAAATTGGTTTACTGTAAACTGTAGTTTGAAACAGGGCTATCCACTTTCTTCTCTATTATTTAACATTTTCATAAATGAATTAGCTATGTACTTAAAATCTTTTGATTTTGGTGTTGACATTGGGGGAGAAAAAGTTTGTATTTTGTTGTATTCTGATGATATTGTACTGTTGGCAAATACTGAAAATGAGTTACAAAACCTCTTAGATGAGTTATATCATTGGTGTACTGACAATAAAATGACTAGTAATGCATGTAAGAGTAATGTTGTCCATTTCAGACCGACCTCATTTGAACGATCAAGTCACGAATTTAAGTGTGGGGATATGGATATTGCTATTAGCAGTGAATATGCTTATCTGGGCTGGTTTTAAATTAATATCTGGACTTTAGTATTACTGCAAAAGCAGCTGCTAGGTCATGCAGCAAACAGAGCTTAAGGTCTGGTAATAGCTAAGTGTAAAGCTATTGGTGGCATTTCAAATGACGTCTATAAAAAAACTATTTGATTCACTTGTAAGTCCTATTGTTGAATATGGAGCCGCGATTTGGGGCTGCAAGAATTTTTCATTTATTAATGCGATTCAGATGAGAGCTTGTAGATTCTTCCTTGGTGTTGGTAAATACACACCAAACCCAGCTGTCATGGGAGACATGGGTTCCAATTTACCATACACAATGGAATGTAATTGCAAGACACTGGCATATATTAGTAAATATGGAGCCAGATCGTATTAACAGGAAAATATTTATATGGGCGGATGAGGTCAGTCTGAAACATAAAATTGTAAAAAAATGGAATTTCATGGTTAAAAAACAGTTCACAGAACTTGAATTGGTTGACTTTTGCAATACCAACACTAATATTAATAAAAATATGTTTGTTGATACAGTCATGTCAATATTTGATAAATATATTGATAAATAGAAAAGCATGGTTAATTCATCCTCTTCCAGACGGGGAAATGGGCGTAACGTATACTATTTTTAAGCATGATTATGTTGTTGAAAACTACTGCAAACTGTTGATGCCTTTTAGTGAAAGAAGTGCCTTTGCAAAATTTAGATGTGGGGTGGCTCCTATTAGGCTGGAAACTGGGAGGTATGAAAATTTGCCACTGGAAGAGAGATGTTGTTTTAATTGTTTTAATACTGTTGAAGATGAATATCCTGTAATTTTACATTGTCCTGTTTATAATGATCTTAGACAAGTTCTTTTTACCGAATCTCTTAAAATTAATGAACATTTTAATAGTTTTACAGACTGTCAGAAAATGGTATTTTTATTTTCGAATCAAGATATTATAAGATTATGTGCAGAAACCTGTAATTTTATTCTGAAAAGACGCCGAGAAGTTTTATATTGTAAATAATAAATAAATAATTTTGTTGTATAATTTGACCATTCATGTTTAATATTCATTAATGTACATACATGTTGTTTTAGTTGTTATCGTCTCTCATAAATCTGTACAGATTGGCTTATGTATACAAAGTGTCTTTTTATAATTGTATTGTGTTATTTTATACATAAGGTGAGACGTAAATAAAATATTGAATTGAATTGAGTTTTTTTTTTTTTTTTTTTATATATTTTAAAGATTAATCGTTATTTTATTATAATTGCTTATTGTATTTCAATACTATGGGCATAAAAGTTTTTAATGTGTTCACTAAAAGAAATCCGTAGTCAGCTTGGGTCGTACATTGTTGTAAATATCACTTGAAATCATGCTAAATGTACTATGTTCTGTTCGGGGCATCGTTGCTACTCATTAACACTGGTTATAATTTTTATACAATATAACATTTTAATCAGCAGCAGTTCTCGTGCTCCAATTGTTATTTTTGAGGTGTATCATTTGTTCCAAACATTAGTTTTCAAATATATCAAAGACAATTGCGCTTATATACGAATTCATTTGCACAAATTTACCTGTACACATGATTACCATACAAAATAATCAAAAATAAATTTAGGTACCTTAAAAAGTATAATTTATGTTTTAAATGGGATTAAAGGTGAGTATACAATAAAAAAGATAATAATATCATATGCTCGGAGTTATTTCATATTGAAGAGGATAATCTGGAAAGAAATGATTTGAACTGTATCAGACAATACATCTTCAAAGAATGAAGGAAACTGTGCCCAGCTCAGTAAAAAAAAAACATAGAAATTTTAAGAAATTTTACATGAATTCGAAGTTGGAATCGCTACAAATAAGGATGAAGACTTTGTTTGAGTAAATGATATTGAAAGTGGCCTTGTGATTCTTGGTTGTGAAGGTCACGTAAAATGTCTTTGCTTTGGTGCAGGAAGGGAATGATTCAAGTGTTGTCCGAAGTGACATTATATATACCTACATTTTATATTATAAGGAGGAGGGAAGTAATTTCTTTCAAATTGGCGCAATCGTACAATTTATTTTTTGCGCAAATGCTACTATGTATTTTGAAAGCTATTGGTACAAACGTAGTATTGGCGCGAATGAGTGGTGGCACTAAAGGAGCCATTGGTGGCGCAAAAGGAGCCATTGGTGGCGCAAACGAATTTCTCCCGTTTCCTCGTACGAAACAAAAAAAAATAGGACAAAATCGATTCATACCCCCATGATCTATACAAAGAGAAAAGAAATTGAGTAAAATGAATCTTTAAGTTCGTGTGAAATTATAAAAATGTTTAAAAAAAAGAACAGAGACATATGTCTAAAAACACAAATACATATACTAAGTATTGACATTTTTCTTATAAGTCAAAAATTGGGTAGAAAAAAAAACGTTGTTTGTCGTGTGGTACCGTATCAGCTAAAAGGTGAAAAACTAAAGTGTTATAGATAATACGATTAGTAAACTACTTAAATTTTATTTTCATTTTATCTTTTAAAATTTGTTTGCTGTTTGCGGTATTACAAATGTTGCATTTTTTTCGAAGAATACAGAAGTGAAGGACCCTCCTTCAGATTCTCCATTACGCTGGATGGTCATCGACATATGATGCGTAAAAACAAATACGTACTGTCATGTTAAGTTTTGTATCTTAGTCTATCGATTAAGTACATATGTATGTTATCATGTTCAGGTCACTGTCATTTGCGTGACAAGGCAAGTTTTGTCCTACATAAATATTTGATAGTGTGAAGCCTCAGAGAACTTTATCATTTGCTATATAAAGATAAACTTCCATTTATTTAAACATATGAACCGTGATTACAATAAAGTATATATTTATGAAGTAACAACGTTTATTCACCTGTAAATGGTAAAATGCGTTTCGTATATCCATTTTAAATTCAGGCATATACTGACGGACCATAAAAACACAACACTAGATTATCCTTTTTAATCTTCAAATATACAATTCTTGTAAAATAAATGTATAAACATAAATTGCACTCATTACTTCATTGTCTAAAGACAGTTTGTATTTCGAAAGTTGAATTGACTTACGTCATGTGTAATGCTCAATTCATGTGGTATGAACTGATACCCTGGATTCCCCTTATCAATGGACATGTCACCGTCAAAGGCAATAACTGCCTATAACAAACGCCTAAATGATTGACAGAAAGGTTGGGCATATTTTGAGTTCTGTTTTGTACTTTCTGATTTGGCCTCTGTACCACCCATTACAATGTGTTTTTGCAATTATGCTGTTTAAACTTTAGGACTTAAAATGTTTTTTTAGCCGATTCTGTTGGCATTTTAGTATATGGGAAACATATGCGGCGTTACTCAATCTACTATTGCATTCGGCGACTAGATTAACAGTTGACGACGCGGCCGTAAATATGTCTCTCAAATGACGTTGCATAATCAAATTTTATTTACGTGGCGTTGTCACTACATATTGGTCTGGTCATGGGTGGTCATCAACAAATCCCGTCTAAACCTGTACCGTAGTTGTAAGGACAGTAGGAGAGGTTTCTGATGTGAAATTGTCTAGCAACAGCAAGTTCACGTATTCCTGAATGCAATATTCTTATTGCCAGATTTCTATTTTCCTTCGCGGCCCATTCTCGGCAATATGGAAATGCAACATTTTTTTTACTGATGTAAGTGTGGATATGGATTGAAAAAAATTGTTTCAAGAACAAAAAAAAAAACCTTAAAAAACCATTCATATATTTCAAATACAGCTTTAAGAAATAAGTGTTACGTCAGTTAATCCTTAAAATAAAGATTATTCCATTCATATATTTCAAATACAGCTTTAAGAAATAAGTGTTACGTCAGTTAATCCGGTATGTTTTGTTACCTCGGGTAAGTCAGGTATTGAATTTTTGTAAACAGAAAGAAGTATGGTAAGCATTAATAGTAATATAAAGATTAATCGTAATTTGATAAAAAAATAAAATGCTTTGCTGAGCACAGCTTGATACGACCGCAGAGGTCAAACCCTGAACAGTTGGGGTAAATTTGGACACAATATTCAAGCTTGATACTGTCTGAATTTGGATTGTGATCAAATTTTTGACATAATATAGGTTTATGACACAAAATAAATGTGGTCAAAGATCTTCAAAATCTATTGCGCAATACTGTGCAATTGAAGATTTCTTTTTGAAACTTTAAAAAATTTGAAATTTGAAAAATTTTGAAGAAAATAAAATTGGGAAAAAATCCCCCCCAACTTTTGACCCCCTTTTGAAGCAATTACCCCAAACTCAATACCAGCCTTCCCTTTGTAGTATGGAACCTTGTAGTACAATTTTAGAGAGATCCATACACTAAAACACAAGTTATTGTCTGGAACCTAGAAAAATGTTTGTTTTTGGCCCCTTTTTTGCCCCTAATTCCTGCATGTTTGGGGCAATTACCCCCAAACTGAATCCTAGTCTTCCCTTTGTAATATGGAACATTGTGGTACAATTTCAGAGATATCCATACACTTACACACAAGTTATTGTCCGGAAACTACAAAAATGCATGTTTTGTGCCCCTTTTTGGCCCCTAATTCCTAAACTGTTGAAACGGTAACCCCCAAAATCAATCCCAACCTTCCTTTTGTGGTATTGAACCTTCTTGTAAAATTTCATATAGGTCCATTCAATTAAACTAAAATTATTGTCTGGAAACCAAATGTGTATTCGGACGACGACCATGCAGACGCAGACATCATACCATTATACGGTCGTATAAAAATCACCAAAATGTGTGTTGCGTTTTTTTAAGTCCGTCAGTATACTTCAAATAAAAAAAAGTTGAATGTTTTATCAGAGACAATTATATGTCTCTGGTTTTATAAACTATCTTTCACTATAATTTCATCTAAAATATCACTTTTGTATAAAATATAAAGTATATTTGCCTATACACACAAGACAACTATTTCATAATGCATATATTCTACCATATATAGACTATTGTAGTTCAGTTTGGGGAAATTTATTACAAAAAGATTCAGATAGAATCATAAAACTTCAAAAAAGAGTAGCAAGAATTATACTTGAATGCGATATTTCTGTTCCATCTAATTTTATGTTCTCTTCTTTAAAATGGCTATCGTTTATAAAAAGAATAAAATACCAAAAATCAATTCTAATGTATAAAATTGTAAATGGACTAACGCCACATTATGTATGTATGTGCCTGTCCCAAGTCAGGAGCCTGTAATTCAGTGGTTGTCGTTTGTTTATGTGTTACATATTTGTTTTTCGTTCATTTTTTGTACATAAATAAGGCCGTTAGTTTTCTCGTTTGAACTGTTTTACATTGTCATTTCGGGGCCTTTTATAGCTGACTATGCGGTATGGGCTTTGTTCATTGTTGAAGGCCGTACGGTGACCTATAGTTGTTAATTTCTGTGTCATTTTGGTCTCTTGTGGACAGTTGTCTCATTGGCAATCATACCACATCTTCTTTTTTATATATAACACCTGATTACTTAGATATGCTAAATATTAATGATGTTCAACACCACAACTTACGATCTGTCTCTAATAATGATCTATTTGTTCCAAGATCAAATACAAATTTTGTTAAAAAATCTTTTCATTATTCTGCAACAAAGGTATGGATTTATTTACCACTCACAATAAAAAATTTTCGTAATGTGGAATTATTCAAGAAACAGTGTTATCATTTTCTTGAAAATTCTATGCAAGTCGAATAATTTGTTTTCTTTCTTTATTGTTAGAATATGAAAACGTAATCAAAACTTTATCAATTATCGCCATTCGTATGTTTGAATGATTGAATTGTGTATATACTTGTAATATATATTGTATTTTAATGTATGAATGTTAAGTGTATAGATAGATTTATTTTGTTTGAGGGCCTCAATGAAAATTAGACTAGTTCTAATTGGTGTCTTCCTCCTATTCCCACTTTTTAAAAATCACTATTCCTTCTATTCCCACATGCAAATAACAATAGATGTTTTGGTAAATGATTTGTTTTATAACAATCAAGGTTAATTAAAATTCACCTAAGATTTACCTGTCTTTTTAAAGAAAACATATTTCTTACACTGTTTAAGTATAATATTTAAAAAAAATAATGATAATTTAATACACTGTTTATTTGTAATATGTTTTTCTTCTTCAAAGAATTACTTAAAATAAAGAATAAGTCAGATAAATAGAAGTAAGATTAAAAATCATTGAATTTGTAAACTTAAAATATTGTCATCCGAACAAATAAATTGATGATAGATAATATTATAACAAACTTTCCCATCTTGCAAGAAGAACCTACCAGTTTTACCAAAAACTGTTGATGAAATCAACATAGATTGTATTTGGGCACGTATTACCAAAGGTGACCCATTCCTGTCCGAGCCTATTCTTCCAACTTTACACATTTCACGCAATGGTTGACGGCGCAATGTATCCTCTGGTACACAGTTTTCTTCCAGCCAAGAGCCAACTAGTATACACAAGGTTCCTGACTTTATTCAAAGATGTATGTATGTTATATATATTACATAATGAGAATAACCATGTTAAAGTAACATCTCTTAGAACTCTGTATATAAAATGTATGGACTATTCTCATTATGTAATATAAAGGTCTTAAAGAATATAGCTATATTTTTGAGGAATCCATACATTTTATATACAGATGGATAACGTGTATAATATGTTGGAATATACAGAGTTCTAAGAGACGTTACTTTAACATGGTTACATACAAAAAAGTAGTGGTATTCATACCTATTTCATTCAAGTTACACAAATGACAAATCCTGTGTTCCATGGATGTACCAACCCATCTACCTGTTTCGACAGGAAATTTTACATTTGAGCATCTTAGTTTACATATAGTTAAACGGTCAACTATAGCTAATTTTAAAAGATATCTTTGTAGTCCAAATTCTTTCTTGAAGCATAGATAAAATTCGCCTCTAGAAGATTTACCCATATCACTATACCAGTTCTGGTAAAATTATCTAATAACTTTTGCTTTACTTAATCATTAATATCATTATTATGTAACAAATACTGACCATTCCATATATAAGATAAACCTATATTATCAAATGTAGACTTGATACATTCTATCCATTTAAATCTAAAGTTATGTGTACCTTGTAATGTATACAATAATTTATACAATATACCTGATAACTTACTTGGGTTTTGTAATAATTTCTTCCAGAAATTCAACATTCTAAGTTTTACTTGAATATGCAGCGGATATCTTCCACTTTCCCCATAAACCATATAATTTGGTGTACTAGTACGAATTCCCAGGATCTTCTTAATAAACTGCAAATGAACTTTCTCAATATCCTTCATATTTTCGAATCCCCAGACCTCAGAGGTATATAGCAAAATAGGTGACACTAAGCTGTCAAATAATTTTAACTGAAGATCTACCGGAATATTCAAATTCCTAGTACGTCTAAACAGAGCAAAACGTGATTTGTGTGCTTGCTGCATCAAGTTTTTCTTGCTAGAAAGAAATTATCGTTATATTTTAGAGTTAAACCCAAATAAGAGCAATCATCGACAACTTTTAATGTTTCACCAAATAATTTAAAATCATAATTCAGTCTGGATTTTCATTTTGAAAAAATAACAATTTTTGTTTTCTGTGAGTTCACCTTTAGTTTCCATTGTGTACAGTAGTTCTCAAATTTTTCTAACATAGTTTGCAATTTTTCATGACTCTCAGCTAATAATATTGTGTCGTCAGCATATAACAATAGAAATAAATGTACATAACACTGAATTTTTTCTTCACACAAGTTGGTAATCATGTCAAGTCCTGAAACATCATTTTCAGTGAAAAAACTTTCTAAATCATTCAAAAAAATTGCAAATAAAAATGGAGATAGATTTTCTCCTTGACGTACACCAATATCACAACTAAAAAACTCAGATAATGCATTACCTTGTTTGACACATGATTTTATACCGTTATACATATTCACAATTACTCTCAATATTTTACCGTTAATTCCACTAGCTAAGAGTTTTTGCCATAAACCTACCCGCCAAACTGTCAAACGCTTTTTTAAAATCAACAAAGGTACAAAACAGTTTTTTCCCATACATAAATAGATTTGAATCAAAGCATACAAACAAAAAATGTTATCTGTGGTAGAGTAGCCTTTCCTAAATCCAGCTTGTGATTTTGATATATGTTCTATGTAATCGGCAAATTTTGTCAATCTCGTATTCAATATAGATGTGAACAGTTTGCCGAGGTTTGATATTAGGGTAATGGCTCGATACGAGTCTGGATCAGTTGGATCACCCTTGTTTTTGTATATAGCTTGAATGACCCCTATGGTCCACGACTCTGGTATTAAACCATTATCCAATATCAAATTAAAAAGTTTGGTGTATATCGAAATCATATAATCAGATGTGAATTTGATATATTCATTTACAATATCGTCAAGGCCGGGTGCCTTTGAATTTTTAAAATTTTTAATAGCACATAAGATTTCTTCTTCATCTATTGGTCTGTTCAAAATATCGTGTATGTGCTGACTTTTTTCAGCATCAAATTCAAAGTTCAAATCGGAATCATTATCGTTTGCGTCATCATCCTAGCTAAGTTTTTTAAAAATAATCGAAAAGGTCACTCAAACTGACTTCAAACTTACTCTTTTTATTTTTGCCGCTAAATTTATTAAGAATTTTCCAAAATTCTTTCGGGTTGAATTTAGAGGTTTTTCTGATCTCTTCCTCCATCCGGAAAGAGTAACCAGAGAAGCCTCTATTCAGCTCTCTTTTATATAGTTTACTGGCTTTTTTCATTTCTGCTTTATTATGTGCATTCCTTGCCCAGCCGTATTTGCGTTTTGCTCTTTGAAATAATCTCCTTTTCTCATGACATTTCGTAGTGAACCAAGGATCAAATTTTGAATTATCGACGTCATAACTAGATTGTTTTTTGCCAAAAGTTTTATTAGCAGTACTGACAAATATATTTTATATTTTATTAACAATATTGTTGATTTCATCTTGACTTGGGGTGTTCACCTCTTCAAGATTCACCAAAATAGAGTCAATACTATCTTGTTGATCGATAATAGCATCTACGAAAATATCACGTTTACCGTTAACCCATATTTGGTAATTGTTGTCAGACTGGTTAAACTGGTTCTCATGAACTACTCTAGCGTTACATTTTATAGTAAAATGTTGGCGTGAGTGGGTGTCAGAAAACAATGGGTCAAAGTCAAGGACGTTAAAGTCTACAGTAAAGGGGGAAATTTCAGAAGATACAATCAAATAATCAATAAGGCTACAACCACCTGATGTTACTCAACCAATATATCTGTCTTGATAAATTCTCCCATTTGCAGGGGCAGGTCCAGGTGAGGGCGTAATTGGCGTACGCCCCCACCCCTTTTCAAAAAAAAAAAGTATCGAAATCTGCTAATATTGTATTGAATATGGCAATTTATCATATTTCACAATTATTTTATTTTTTTTCGCCTCGCTCCGCTCGGCAAAAGATTTGATTATACGCCCCTCTTTCAAATATCCTAGAAACGCCCCTGATTTACTATAAACAAATTCAAGTTTTTACACATCTGTAACAATTTATAGCCATAGGCATAAGGCTTTGACTTATCTTGGTTAAATCTTTCCAGTGGAACATTATATAAAAGCATTTTTTTAAAGTTGAAAACATATTCACTAACATCACTTTCTACATCTTGTAAAATATGCATCAAATTTTCACTTGCATAAAAAAAAATCTGGTAAAACAGCTGTTCTTGAGTTGAAATCCCCAACAAGCGCATAAAAAGTGCTGTCATTTGGAAAAGAAATAAACTCATTCTCTATCTCATCAAATGCCTCTGTAGAAGAATATTTATTATTAGGAGGGGGATATAAATACACTCAAGTAAAAAAGAAGTGTCTTGCTCAGGGGTATTTTCTATTTTCACCCACTGCACAAATTCGCTGTTACTTTTTAAAAATGTCATCTGTTATCAGACATTTCTTATAAATTATTACGATTATCCCCGATTTTTTGTTTGGGCCCTTTCGGTTTTTGAAAAATAAATGTATCCACCTGGCAATTTTAGTACATCAAGATCATCTGTTTTACTTTCTTGACAAATAAGGATATCATACATCTTAATCAAATTAATAAATTCAGGTAATAGAAGTTTGCTTTTGATCCCACAAACATTTAAACACGATATGTTCAGACTGTTCTGTGTTTGAGCACTATAGTCAATGCCCCTAATAGGGCCTCTTGTAACACTGTCCTAATAAGTAACTTGCTGTGGAGGCTGCATCGGTGGTCTCACATTTTGCTGTTCCTGAGATACAGGGAACCTTGTCTGGCCAGTTCTCTGTTGAAATGGTTGCGGAGCTCTAGTGTGCGGCTGGTAACGCGGAATGTTCACTAAAAGAAACCCTTAGTCAGCTTGGGTCGTTCATTGTTGTAAATATCACTTGAGATCATGTTAAATGTACTATGCTCTGTTAGGGGCATCATTGCTACTCATTAACACTGGTTATATATAATTGTTATACAATTTAACATTTCCCTCGGCAGCAGTCCTCATGCTCCAATTGTTATTTTTGAGGTGTCACAGTATCATTTGTCCCAAACATTAGTTTTCAAAAGTATCAGTTGTGCTAATATACGAATTCATTTGCACAAATTTACCTGTACACATGATTACCATACAAAATAATCAAAAATAAATTTAGGTACCTTAAAAAGTATAATTTATGTAATAAATGGGATTAAAGGTGAGTATACAATAAAAAAGATTATAATAGCATATGTTCGGAGTAATTTCATATTGAAGAGGATAATCTGGAAAGAAATGATTTGAAATGTATCAGACAATACATCTTCAAAGAATGAAGGAAACTGTACCCAGCTCAGTAAAAAAAAAACAACATAAAATTTTAAGAAATTTTACATGAAGTTGGAATCGTTACAAATAAAGATGAAGACTTTGTTTGAGTAAATGATATTGAAAGTGGCCTTGTGATTCTTGGTTGTGAAGCTCACGTAAAATTTCTTTAGTGCAGGATGGGAATGATTCAAGTGTTGTCCGAAGTGACATTATATATACCTACATTTAATATAATAAGGAGGAGGAAAGTAATTTCTTTCGAATTGGCGCAATCATATAATTTATTTTTTGCGCAAATGCTACTATGTATTTTGAAAGCTATTGGTACAAACGTAGTATTGGTGCAAATGAGTGGTGGCGCAAAAGGAGCCATTGTTGGCGCAAACGAATTTCTCCCGTTTCCTCGTACGAAACAAAAAAATAGGACAAAATCGATTTATACCTCCGTGATCTATGCAAAGAGAAAAGAAATTGAGTAAAATGAATCTTTAAGTTCGTGTGAAATTGTAAAAATGTTTAAAAAAAAGAACAGAGACATATGTCTAAAAACACAAATACATATACTAAGTATTGACATTTTTCTTATAAGTCAAAAATTGGGTAGAAAAAAAAACGTTGTTTGTTGTGTGGTACCGTATCAGCTAAAAGGTGAAAAATTAAAGTGTTATAGATAATACGATTAGTAACCTACTTAAATCTTTTCATTTTATCTTTTAAAATTTGTTTGCTGTTTTCATGTTGCATTTCATTCGAAGAAATCCTTTTCTTGTCTTTCATTCCGGGATCTAACAAAGCGTAATTGAAAGTTGACAATTAAAATATGTTTTCGAAACAAACGGGGAACTGAAGTTTACATTTGTAACTGTTGACCGCATTACGAGGGTCTGGATTGGTTTACAGAAAAGAGAATTATGGCGGCAAAAGGTGCAGAATACAGGGCAAAAATATAAAGAACAGAGAATAATGGGTTTCTAAAATATAAAGAATAGAGAATAATGGAGTACTGAAATAAAGAATAGAGAATAATGGGGTACTAAAATATAAAGAACACTAAAATATAAAGAATAGAGAATAATGGAGTACTAAAATATAAAGAATAGAGAATAATAGAGAATAGAGAATAATGGATATAAAGAATAGAGAATAATGGGGTACTAAAATATAAAGAATAGAGAATAATGGAGTACTATATAAAGAATAGAGAGTACTAAAATATAACGAATAGAGAATAATGGGGTACATTAAAATAATCAAGAATACAGAAGTGAAGGACCCTCATTCAGATTCTCCATTACGCTGGATAGTCATGGACATATGCGTAAAAACAAATACGTACCGTCATGTTAAGTTTTGTATCTTGGTCTATCGATTAAGTACATATGTATGTTATCCTATCATTTGCGTGACAAGGCAAGTTTTGTCCTACATA
Source organism: Mytilus coruscus (assembly GCA_017311375.1). Classification (NCBI taxonomy): domain Eukaryota; kingdom Metazoa; phylum Mollusca; class Bivalvia; order Mytilida; family Mytilidae; genus Mytilus; species Mytilus coruscus. Next base: position 8,664,627 of record CM029599.1, on the reverse strand, counting down.
AATATTTGATAGTGTGAAGCCTTAGAGAACTTTATCATTTGCTATATTAAGATAACTTCCATTTATTGAAACATCTGAACCGTGATTACAATAAAGTGTATATCTATAAAGTAACAACGTAAATGTTAAAATGTGTTTCGTATATCCATTTTAAATTTAGGCATATACTGACGGATCATAAAAACGCAACACTTGATTATCCTTTTTAATCATAAATGTATAAACATAAATTGCACTCATTACTCCATTGTCTAAAGACAGTTTGTATTTCGAATGTTGAATTGACTTACGTCATGTATAATGCTCAATTCATGTGGTATGAACTGAAACCCTGGATTCCCCTTATCAATGGACATGTCACCGTCAAAGGCAATAACTGCCTGTAACAAACGCCTAAATGATTGACAGAAAGGTTGGGCATATTTTGAGTTCTGTTTTGTACCTTTCTGATTTGGCCTCTGTACCACCCGTTACAATGTGCTGTTTAAATTTTAGGACTTAAAAATTTGTTTTCTGTAGCCGATTCTGTTGGCATTTCAGTATATGGGAAACATATGCGGCGTGACTCAATCTACTATGGCATTCGGCGACTAGATTAGCAGTTGACGTCGCGGCCGTAAATATGTCTCTCAAATGACGTTGCATAATCAAATTTTATCTACGTGGCGTTGTCACTACATATTGGTCTAGTCATAGGTGATCATCAACAAATCCGTCTATACCTGTACTGTAGTTGTAAGGACAGTAGGAGAGGTTCCTGATGTGAAATTGTCTAGCAACAGCACGTTCACGTATTCCTGGAGATTTGAATGCCAGAACAGGCGAAGATCTAGATTTCACAAAAGTAACTTATGATGAATTTTCAGGAATGTTTGATTTGAATGATGTATCTTTAAACACGTTAACAAACTCCAATATTCATATTTCAAGAAAAGTATGGATAAAAAAAATAATTTTGGTAACATTTTCCTACAGCTATGTAGAGCTAACAATTTATTTATCTGTAATGGAAGAATCGGGGATGACAAAGACAAAGGCCAGTTTACATGCAAAAATGTCAATGTGGTAGATTATGTTATTGGCTCTGCAGATTTTCTTACACTTCTTCAAAATTTTTCTATTCTTGAAACATCAAAACTATTTTCCGATGCTCACACTCCATTGTCACTTTCGATGTGTATATATGAAATTGAGAAAAGAAATCATTTAAAAAAAGGGAACTGTCCTCCAACTGAAGAAGTTGAAAAATGGGACAACGAAAATGTAGATACCTTTATTGAAAATATAGATAAAATTCATACTGACATTATTCTTACTGAGCTTGAGTCTCTAAATACAGAAGATGTGAATCATAATTGTGTAAATAGTATAGTTAAAAGAACTTGTGATATACTTGTTAATGCTGGTAAAGACTACTTTTGGTACTTATATGAAATATAATAAACAGACTAATGGTAAAGTAACTACATCTAAGCCTTGGTTTGACGAAGATTGCAAGTCTGTAAGAAAGAAATTCAAAAAATCTAAGAGAAAACTGAAACGTAACTTTTCACCAGATCTTTTCAATGAGACAAAATCTCTAGAAAAGCAATACAAAAGAACTATGGATAAAAGTATCAAAAAACACCGCAAGAAAATTAGAAACAAGATTTGTAATTTAAAGTCGAAAAAATCAAAAGGAATACTGGAGAATTTTAAATCGCAACAAAAAATCAAAACTCCAGATATCCCAAATACTGTTTTGTTTGATTTTTTAAAAGATTTAAATAAAGGAGAAAATGTTGAGAATGCAATACCTACAGAAAGCCATGTTGATGTAGATAGTTTGAATGTATATATTAACTCTATAATTACTCGTGATGAAGTTGAAAATGCTTTAAAGGGTCTGAAGAATAATAAAGCATCTGCTAATGATAGAATTTTAAATGAATATCTTAAGCATTCATTTAGTGTTATGTCTGATATTTATGTAAAACTATTTAATGTAATTTTTGATACAGGTATCGTACCCGAAGAATGGCTATGGGGCGATATAATTCCAGTGTTTAAAAATAAAGGAGATAAATTTGATCCAGAAAATTTCAGACCTATCACCATAATAAGCTGCTTTGGTAAACTTTTCACATCTGTATTAAATAACAGACTAAATGAATATTCGAAAGAATGTAGCTTGATATGCGAAAACCAAGGAGGCTTCCGGAAAGGATACTCCACCATTGATAATTTATTCATTTTACATTCTCTCATTAAGACGATGAAAAACAAAAGAGGAAACTTTTTGTGCTTTTATAGATTTCGCTAAAGCTTTTGATACCGTCTGGAGAAATGGCCTGTGGCAAAATTACTATTAAATGACATAAATGGTAAAATGTATAATGTAATTTTCAACATGTATAGTGGTATTAAATCTCAATTTCATTCAATGGTGAAACTACCGAATACTTTCCATGTAATATCGGTGTTAGACTAGGAGAAAATTTATCTCCTTTTCTTTTTTCTTTGTATCTGAATGACTTGGAAGAATTTTTTCATAGAAATGATGTATTAGGTTTAAGCTCAGTGACAAATGAAATAGAAGAACAAATTAATATTTACTTGAAACTGTATGTACTACTTTATGCAGATGATACTGTTTTATTTTCTGAAACTGCACAAGATCTTCAACATCAGCTAAATACATTTTATGAATACTGTGAAATATGGAAACTGAAGGTTAATCCAACTAAAACAAAAGTTTCTTATTTTTGGTAATGGTAGATTGTCAAACAATCTAAATTTTACACTTGGTGGTAATGATTTAGAAATTGTCAAGGATATATCATATTTAGGCATTATTTTTTCCAAAACGGGTAGTTTCACAAGTGCTAAAAATCAACTCATTAGTAAAGCCATCAAAGCTATGTATGAAGTCCTAAAAAAGGGCCGTTTACATAACCTGACAGTTAAATGTCAGTACGATCTTTTTGATAAAATTGTTAGGCCAATATTGCTATACGGCTGTGAAATTTGGGGATTTAGTAATATTGATGCAATAGAAAGAGTCCATTTGAAGTTCTGTAAACTTTTGTTAAATTTGAAAAAATCAACCCCAAACTTTATGGTTTATGGAGAGCTAGGCGCTTATCCTATGTCAGTATATGTGGAACACCGTATGGTAACATTTTGGTGTAACATTGTAAATGGTTCTGATCAGAAATTGACAAATATTCTGTATAGATATATTTATAAACTCAACGAATATAGTGGATATACTTTTGAATGGTTGATTTGTATAAAAAATATCTTGAATAAATATGGATTTTCAAATATTTGGATAAATCAGAGTAATTACAGTTTTAATCCAAAATGGTTAAAGTTGAGCATTAAACAGAGAATATTTGATCAATTTCAGCAGACTTGGAAATCAGAACTGGAAAACTCTCCAAAAGCATTATGTTATAAACTATTTAAAGAAAATTTGGAATTTGAAGAATATTTAGACTTATTACCTTATAAAGATAGAATAACTTTATGTAGGTTTAGAACTGGAAATCACCGGTTACCTATAGAAACTGGTAGATGGCTTGGAATTGTTAGACAGGAAAGGTACTGTGTACTTTGTAATTCTCGAGAGATAGGTGATGAATTTCACTATATTCTAAACTGTACAGCTCTAACAGAAAGTAGAAGAGCTTTTCTTAAACCTTACTATGTAAGCCGAGTAAATGTTTTGAAATTCGGCAGTTTATTTGTTTCAAAAAATATTCGGGTATTGAAAAATTTGTGTAAATTAATCAGAATTATCAATACAGAAGTATGTTCTCCAGGTTGATCATCGATCTCTCATTTTTATGCTCGTTTTGTACAAACTTGTCATGCGCAGAATCTGTATGTAATTATATGTAAAAATGTCTTTCTTTGTACCATTAACTTGGTTTTATAAGAAATAAAGAATCTGTGAATGCAATATTCTTATTGCCAGATTCCTATTTTCCTTCGCGACCCATTCTCGGCAATAATTATATGGAAATGCAACATTTTTTTACTGATGTAAGTGTGGATATGGATTGAAAAAATTGTTTCAAGAAAAAAACCCTTAAAAACCATTCATGTATTTCAAATATAGCTTTAAGAAATTAGTGTTACGTCAATAATCCGGTATGTTTTGTTACCTCAGGTAAGTCAGGTATTGAATTTTGCAAACAGAAAGAAGTATGGTAAGCTTTTATAGTATTATGAAGATTAATCATGATTTGATAAAAATAAAATGCTTCGCTGAGCACAGCTTGATACGACCGCAGAGGTCGAACCCTGAACAGTTCACTGTTGGGGCAAATTTGGACACAACATTCAAGCTTGATACTGTCTGAATTTGGATTGTGATCAAATTTTGACATAATATAGGTTTCTGACACAAAATAAATGTTGTCAAAGATCTTTAAAATCAATACTGTGCAATTGTAGATTTCTTCTTGAAACTTTTCAAAAAAATTGAAGAAAATAAAATTGGAACCCCCTGGAGCAATTACCCCAAACTCAATCTCAGCCTTCCCTTTGTAGTATGGAACCTTGTAGTACAATTTTAGAGATCCATACACTTAAACACAAGTTATTGTCCGGAACCTAGAAAATGCTTGTTTTAATTCCTGTATGTTTGGGGCAATTACCCTGGAACTGAATCCCAGTCTTCCTTTGTGATATGGAACATTGTGGTACAATTTCAGAGATCCATACACTTACACACAAGTTATTGTCCGAAACTACAAAAATGCTTGTTTTTGGCCCTAATTCCTAAACTGTTGGTACAGTAACCCCAGAATCAATCCCAATCTTCCTTTTGTGGTATTGAACCTTCTTGTAAAATTTCATAGAGGTCCATTCACTTAAACTAAAGTTACTGTCCGAAACCAAATGTGTCTTCGGACGACGACACGACATCATACCATTATACGAACCCAAAAATTTTTGCGGTCGTATAAAATCACCAAATGTGTGTTGCCTTTTTTAAGTCTGTCAGTATACTTCAAATGAAAAAAAGTTGAATGTTTTATCAGAGACAATTATATGTCTCTGGTTTTATATACTATCTTTCACTATTACATTAAAATTTGAAAATAATTCACATTGATTAATATTTTTCGTTTGGTTTTTGTTAAAAAAAGAAATCAAAATCCAAATTTAGAAAATAATTGTGAAAAAACTATGTAGTATAGATCAAAAGTAATAGGCAATATTTAAAATCTACCTTTTCTATGTAGCAAATATCTAACATACTAATGAGGTCAATAAGTGTGAATCAAGCGTCTGCTTAATTATTTAAGACAAAAACAGGTTATTTCGTCAATTAAGATTGACATTAAAGAGGAGTAGAGATCCTAACTAGGCAGCAAATTGACAAATCTTATGACACCCATACTTGAATAAACTGCTTAAAAGATATACTAGTAACACAAACTCGACGTAAGCCACAAGTGGAGCAGGATCTGCTTACCATCCCTGAGCACCTGAGATCACCCCCAGTTTTTGGTGGGATTCAAGTTGCTCAGTCTTCAGTTTCTATGCTGTTTTCTATATACTGTTGTCTTTTGATATTTTTTTCCCCCTGGTTTTTGCCATGCCTCTGTCGGTCTATTTTTGACCTCTGAGTTTGAGTGTCCCTTTGGTATCTTTCGACTCTTACACAGATTATCTTTTATGATTATCTGAGGTGGATCCAGATTTTGGAAAAAGGGAGGAATCGTTTTGTATTCGTAGTAAAAACTTATAAATGATAAAATGTCCATCTGACATTGGTTTGGTCATGTGACACTTGCCACTGGATATAATGTGGAATAGCAGGCAATGCATTCATTCATCATGATTTATAGAGATGTGTAACCTGTTGCAGAACAGTGATTTTAGAGAATATTTTTATCTATAGGTCACAAAAACATATAAACAAGTACAAGTAAGCTTATATTTCTCCTAAAACTTGCGTCTCAATTTGTGACAAGAAACATGCCGAGTGCCACCTGTGGAGCAGGATAGTTTACTGTTTATTGTCAGTGACTTGTTTAAATTACACTTTTCACACTATGAGTTTGAATATCCCTTTGGTATCTTTCGTCTAACTTTTTTGATTAATGAATAATAAATAACATGGATATAAGAAATATTGGGGAAACTATATTTCAGTGTGTATAGATTAAGTGACTGACATGGCTGAATTCTGGTTGGTGAGGCTGATGCCTTTGGAAAGATTTCGATAAATACTTCCAAACCACACAACCATGTCCCTCAGTCAGGAACCTTGTGAATGGTTCTCGTGTGTTTGTTTTGTTATTACAAGAATTGGGTGTTGATTGCAGATCTTCAATAATTTTTTAAAACTTTTTTTATGAAAGGCTCAGGACAATATGAGGTTGAAAGGAGAAATGGATACAGCTAAAATACTTACCAACTAATACATGTACCTCCAATAAAACATGCTTTCAGTACATGTAATTTGAATTTGGTAATTTTCACAAGAAACTAGCAAACACCTTGGAAAAAATTACAGTGAATAGAATCTGGTTTCTGCCACATAGACTCCTCATTTTTGACACAATTGACAATAGTGATGATGATTTTTTGTGCTATAAAATTAACATTGAATGGTTGGGATAAAGTAAGATTTCTGATTATCTCTACCAGTCTATCTTAGAAGAATATTCACTACCCTCTAGAGGTCTTTTAATAAATGTTGTTCTCAGTGACTCTGACTCATTTCATTTCATTCATATTGAAAGAATTTATATAATCAAATAAGTATAAAAGAAAACATGTGGAACTATCAAAATTATCAATTTACTCAAATAAATATAAGAAAACATGTTGCATGAGTATCTAGTAAAATAAAGCTAAAAAAAACTATGTATGTATTTGAAATGCTATAAACAAAGAAAAAAATATAAGGGCCAATATTGACCTCTTCAATCTAATATTCTCCAATCTGTCAGAACTCATTTAAAGCTTATCGCAATATAAACATAAAACTGGCCATTTAAGTGATCATATATCAACAATTATGTCATAATGATAACATACAAATAAAGAAACTATCATATTTTATAGGATTATCAAAAATAAAAAAGTTACAGGTAAACGAGAGTCACATTTTTTTTTAACATCAATTCTGATTTTAAGAAAAGCAAAAAGATATGAATAACATTAAAATCTTGTGGGAAAATATTTATTTTTGGTTAGGCTGTTGAAATGATGAAATTTTGGGCAGTTACTTTTAGTAAAATTAAGACAGGGGACAAATATTTAAAATTGAAAATTGAATACATTGTTATCTAAACATAATGATTTTCAAAATCAAGGAGTCAATAAGTGATCAATAGCTGCTTCTCAATAAATAACAGTATCTAAATATAATAACACGCCAACAGTATCTCAATACAATAACACAAGATTAAATTATGCAATATTAACAATTGGTAAAGTAATTATGTACTTTAACATGGGAAAAATTTACTGCAGATAATTACAAGATATTTCTATGCATTATTTACTCCTGAAAACATGTTTAAAATTTGTTAATATTTAGCTGTCTTCGGACAATAGGATTGATGAGGGAGTAGATTGCAATGTGAACTACATAATTAAATATGGCACAAAATATCAAGAGTTGTCTCCACTTTTTCCACAACATCATCCTAAGACCATCTTTACCTTTCAAAATATTTAATGATAGTAGATTACGGGTGTTCAAAAACTCAATTAATTTTGAAAGTTCTCAATAAATCATAGATTTCCTGCTCTGTTTATTTATAATTTTGTGGATTTTCTATGTCAATAAGAATTCTCAATAATATAAAATCAATATGATTTAAATGGTTTAAATTCATTTATGGCACATAAAAAATTCTACTGAACCAATGATGAATAAGTCAAATAATGAGCTATGTAAAATCTTAAATTGCCAAACAAAACAACAAGTCAGCAAACCAACAAGGGTGTCTTCCTTGAATGCCAACATTTTATATGTTACCTATTCCTTGAATGCCAACAAAAATATTTCAATGGATGTATATATAATAACAATAGGTGTTTTACAAGTATTAAACTGTTAAAATAATTAGTGAACTTGATAAAATTGCAACATTTTATCACTTTTGATAAAAGAAAATAGTAGATATCAGGGTTAAAATTATTATGAATTTTAAAGAAATAAAGAAAATGAAAACATTTGTATTACTTTTAATAAAAAAAAAAAGATATTTGGAGAATGGAAATATTTATTAACATAAAACATTTTAATTAAATACAATTATTTCAAACTTTTCAAAGTTTTTAATATGAACTATATGAAAATTTCAATTGAACACGTAATAAAACTTTAAAAATTTGATAACTTCAAGCTGGAAACTTTACAAAGTTTCAAGAAAATCCATAAAATAGGGAAACAAGAATTCCGATGAGTTGCGAACATAATAAACACATAAACATTATTATTTTATGAATCACTTACAATAAAAAAATAAAGGATGTAGTAATATTACCAAAAAATAATACCCGGAACAAACTGAGCAAAATAAAATCATAGTACTCTAACACGTGATACAAAGTTTCAAGAAATTCCATCAAGTAATATGGGAGGATATTACAGCACACGCAACTATAGAAATATTGGAAAAAACTTCAAAGACCAAAGAGGCTATAGTAGAATTTGAGCAAACTGGAATTCCTGACAATATGCACATGGTGGCTTTGTGATGCAAAACTTTTCAAAGTTTCGTTTTAAAAGAATCCATATTTGTTCAAGCAGTAACAGCAAAAAATGATTTTCAACAACTTGACAAACATGAATTAGATTTAGGTACCTGTAATTTACCTATCTGTTTAATTAGTTTGATTGATTTGATAAGCATACACTTTTGTTTTGATATGTACTTGCACCTATTCCTCGAATGCCAACATTATTTTACAGGTAAATTGTCGGTAGATCAAAGGATGTTGGCATTCAAGGAATAAACCCAACAAGACAAACAAAACCTAAAAAAAGCAACCTGAGGTCACGAAGATGTAAAAAACATCTTTTTAATCTTCTTTGAGCATGACTTCTTATGATATAATTTTCATATGAAAACTGCATAACTTTTCAAATTGTCAGAATAGTTTGTAGGGAAAAAAAATAAATATACTAAACTTCACTTAAAAATCAATACACTAATATACTAATAAATTTCAAGAAAAAATACTTTCAAACAATTAACATTTGAACAATTATAAAATATACTAATTTATTCAGGGCTGTTCTATAAATACATAAATGGGACAACTTTGAAATCTCAATGATGTTTTGTAAAGTGAATGTGTAAGACAAACTCAAAACTGCCTCTATAGATGGTTACTTCATTTTCAAAGTGCATTCCCTGTGCAAGATGTATGTTTTCATGGAACAGTCTTCAGATAATAAAACATGTTCTTTTCAAAGTACAATTAACAGAAATATAATTAATTACATTAATTTCAACACATTCTATCATATGTCACAACTGAACATTTTAGTATAGGTAAACACTTTTATCAATTAATAATAGATCTATAAACCTTTTCATAACATTGTATAAGCATGATCATAAAAAATTTTCTGGGTGGCAAAGTGCAATATTTTCTAGAAAAAAATGGAAAGACCTGTTCATTCAAATGATCTGGAAAATATAATAAGGCTTTGTTAACCCAAGTTATTTTCTGTTTATGTCTGCATATTATCATGAAATCTTGTATTCAGATTTTTACAGACAGGAATTTTATACATTTCTGAAAACGATGAAAATTATGAAAAAACATGTAGGTACTCTTGACAGAACAGCTGCTAATTATATATCACTCCCACTTAAACCTTCTTCCTCGAGTATTTTAACATGAGCTCGTCACCAACTTCGTCTAAAATAGCAATAGCCTGAAATATATGCATAATAAAGTCAATATTCAGTGTTTAATATTTTGAAGCATTTCAGCACCTTTAAAAAAATTGTAAATTTTTGAGTTGCTTCTTAATATTTCAGGGGATAGTTGCATTTGATATTTTTTGAGATACAAGAGTTTGAAAATGTTAAAACTTGGACAAAGAAATATTGTCAAAATTAAATATATAATTAATTCCCCTCCCAAAAAACTTTCAAAATATTCTACCACAAAGCAACATGACAGATGTTACAGGCAAAGCTTATAAGCCCTTCTGGAGCACCTGATATCATTTAAGGCTAGAAAGGAATACCCTAAGCTTGGGTTTAAGAGTCAGTCAGTCAGCCACTGATTAGGTCAGTCAGCGGGCCCCTTATGAAAAGTTCTGGATCTGCCACTGAACAACATAATGGGAGCCATGTTGAGAAAGATATGCTTACCTTTCTGGTGCACCTTATATCACCACAGGCTTTAGGTTGGCTTTGTTTTACTCAGTCTTGTTTATTGTGAAGTGTATTGTAGATGGTTGTTTGTCTTTTGACAATTTTGTCATTTTTGTCATGATTTTGTCGGTCTTTCTACAACTTATGAGTTTGATTCTCCCTTCGGTCTCTTACCCCTCTTTTTTTAAGGTATTGACATTTGTAAATTTTTGTAACACATACCTTATCTAGTGTTTCTTTAGTATGAGCTGCCGATAAACATAGTCTAGCACGTGACTCTATAATTGGAGTAGCAGGGAAGCCTACGACACATATCCCTAAACCTTTCTCTATACACATTCTATTGATAGCTCTGAAATATAATTTCATTATTAATTATTTTGTTCTTATTGACAAAAAAATTATAGAGGTTGAAAGACACTATTTCTCTTACAACCTAAACTCATGCAAATCTTTAAATCAAAGCATCGTGGATGTTGTGATCCAGCCAATTTTGTAGCTAGTCTTAAGATTTTTTCTGACCATACTTTCAATATTCTTTCAATGTTATTTTCATTTCCGTAATATCACTGTAAAATTTCTATTCTATTGCCTAAAGATGGAGAATTTTGCAATATTGATGCAAATTATATCGGTATTTCAATTGAAGACACTGTCAGATTTTTTTACATCTTTTTTTTTCAGAAACATATGCAATTCTATGATTTTGACAAGAATGTTAATGTCAATATTTCAAAGGGACATAACTCTTTTAAAAACAATTGATCTGCACTAATTTTTGAACTCATCATAAACATTGATGATATAAGCTTATAATATAAATTTCATAAAAATCTGGCAAGAATTGTACACATTAGAGCACTCATAAGGCAATTTTATATATAAGTAATATTTCCAAGGGGAATAACTTTTAATAACAATTGATCAGCACTGATTTTTGAACTCGTCCAAGACATTGCTAATATAAAACTATGATATGAGTTTTATAAAAATCTGGCAAGAATTGAGCACATGAGAGCACTAACGATGCAATTTTCCATATAATTAATGTTTCTAAGGGCAAAACTCTTTTAAAATAATTGATCGACACTGATTTTTGAACTCGTCCAAGACATTGCTAATATAAAACTATGATATGAGTTTTATAAAAATCTGGCAAGAATTGTTAACATGAGAGCGCTAATGATGCAATTTTCCATATAGTTAATGTTTCCAAGGGGCATAACTCTTTTAAAAATAATTGACTGGCACTGATTTTTGCGTTGCGAGGGGGACAATAACATATTAAAAGTTGGCAGTTGATGATTAAAATGTTGTATAAAGTTTCTGCAAGTCATAGACACATATAATTATTTTCATGATATGTCTTCAACTTAGTATTCTGCACCATCTCCAAATCCGGAGTTATCACAGATCCAACATGGCTGAATCAAAAATCAAATATTTGGTTCAAAAAATTATTAAGCCCCTACCATAAATACCTTTTTCATCACTAGCGCCTAATGCATGGCAAAAAATAATACTTTGGTGCATTTATTCGGTAAGTCAAATACAGAGTGTATCGTTCTTCAGAAATTCCAACTTGGGGTTTTCTTTCCAGAAATAGTATTCATGATAAAAATAATTCATGTTTTGAAAAACTGATGAAGCATTTTTATTCTTCTTTTTTTCAAATCTTGATTTTACCTGTTCTTTTGATCAAAGACATGTTACTCCATTTTACCAGTTAAACTACAAATTTAAATGTTTAACGAAGTATCTTTTTCTATAGGCTTTTATGAATACTTTGGCAATTCTGTGAAATCACTATCAACAAATACATGATTTTGAACAAAAATTCATACCCACAAAAGTAAATGATACCACAGTAACTTTAAACAATATGATACTTACCTAGTTTTGTAGGGAATATTACTAGTAAAGACACTACAGGTGATTCATCATTTCCTCCTTGATACTTACCCTAGTTTTGTAGGGAAGAATACTAGTAAAGACACAACAGGTGAGTCATCATTTCCTCCTTGATACTTACCCTAGTTTTGTAGGGAAGAATACTAGTAAAGGCACTACAGGTGATTCATCATTTCCTCCTTGATACTTACCCTAGTTTGGTAGGAATAATACTAGTAAAGACACTACAGGTGATTCATCATTTCCTCCTTGATACTTACCCTAGTCTTGTAGGAATAATACTAGTAAAGACACTACAGGTGATTCATCATTTCCTCCTTGATACTTACCCTAGTTTTGTAGGGAAGAATACTAGTAAGGGCACTACAGGTGATTCATCATTTCCTCCTTGATACTTACCTAGTTTTGTAGGAATAATACTAGTAAAGACACTACAGGTGATTCATCATTTCCTCCTTGATACTTACCCTAGTTTTGTAGGAATAATACTAGTAAAGACACTACAAGTGATTCATCATTTCCTCCTTGATACTTACCCTAGTTTTGTAGGGAAGAATACTAGTAAAGGCACTACAGGTGATTCATCATTTCCTCCTTGATACTTACCTAGTTTTGTAGGAAGAATACTAGTAAAGACACTACAGGTGATTCATCATTTCCTCTTTGATACTTACCTAGTTTTGTAGGAAGAATACTAGTAAAGGCACTACAGGTGATTCATCATTTCCTCCTTGATACTTACCTAGTTTTGTAGGGAAGAATACTAGTAAAGACACTACAGGTGATTCATCATTTCCTCCTTGATACTTACCTAGTTTTGTAGGAATAATACTAGTAAAGACACTACAGGTGATTCATCATTTCCTCCTTGATACCCTAGTTTTGTAGGGAATAATACTAGTAAAGACACTACAGGTGATTCATCATTTCCTCCTTGATACTTACCCTAGTTTGGTAGGAATAATACTAGTAAAGACACTACAGGTGATTCATCATTTCCTCCTTGATACTTACCCTAGTTTTGTAGGGATTAATACTAGTAAAGACACTACAGGTGATTCATCATTTCCTTCTTGATACTTACCTAGTTTTGTAGGAATAATACTAGTAAAGACACAACAGGTGATTCATAATTTCATCCTTGATACTTACCCTAGTTTTGTAGGGAAGAATACTAGTAAAGGCACTACAGGTGATTCATCATTTCCTCCTTGATACTTACTTACCCTAGTTTTGTAGGGAAGAATACTAGTAAAGGCACTACAGGTGATTCATCATTTCCTCCTTGATACTTACCCTAGTTTTGTAGGAAGAATACTAGTAAAGGCACTACAGGTGATTCATCATTTTCTCCTTGATACTTACCTAGTTTTGTAGGGAAGAATACTAGTAAAGACACAACAGGTGAGTCATCATTTCCTCCTTGATACTTACCCTAGTTTTGTAGGGAAGAATACTAGTAAAGACACAACAGGTGATTCATCATTTCCTCCTTGATACTTACCCTAGTTTTGTAGGAATAATACTAGTAAAGACACTACAGGTGATTCATCATTTCCTCCTTGATACTTACCCTAGTTTTGTAGGAAGAATACTAGTAAAGGCACTACAGGTGAGTCATCATTTCCTCCTTGATACTTACCCTAGTTTTGTAGGGAAGAATACTAGTAAAGGCACTACAGGTGATTCATCATTTCCTCCTTGATACTTACCCTAGTTTTGTAGGGAAGAATACTAGTAAAGACACAACAGGTGAGTCATCATTTCCTCCTTGATACTTACCCTAGTTTTGTAGGGAAGAATACTAGTAAAGGCACTACAGGTGAGTTGTCATTTCCATATATTATAAAACCTTTCTTTATTAGCTCTCTTCTAAAATATTGGGTATTCCATTTTAACTGCTCTATTCTTTTCTTGCCTAAAAAATGAACATTAATAAATATCTCAGAGAAACAATATTGGCTGAATTGTCTAAACTAGAGGCTCTAAAGAGCTTGTGTTGCCCATCTAGGCCTAAGTGCATCCTCAACAATGGACCCTATCCAAAATTGAAGACTAGAATATAATTTGTGACTCCTTTTTGTTAATCTTATATAGCTGATCAGTTTTTCTGTTTACAGTTTCTCTCTGTCTTCTATAGTTTTGCCCAAAATACAAAAAAGGGTAAGAAGACAAATGACAATTTCTGCTGACCTATTTACAGATCTTGTCTTGCATATCTTTTTTGCTTTTAAAGTGTCTATCTATATATATATTATAGTTTCAAGATAATAGCCATAAACTAAAATAAAATTGGAACCAAATGTCCTAAAAATAATTGACTAACAATTTCAGCAATATTCACTTATTTGTAGATCTTGCCTTGCAGATATTTTTGCTATTCAAAGTCTTTCTATCTTTTATAGTTTTCAAGATAACAGGCAAATGATAAAAAAGTGGTTTAAAAAAAAAATCATCATTAAAGGGCAATAACTCCTATAAGAAGTCTTCTCACAGTTTTGATGGAAATGGACATAATTGTTTTGTTATAAATTAGGCCGTTAGTTTTCTCAATTGAATTGTTTCATATATTTCAGGGCCTTTTATAGCCGACCATACGATATTTGTTTTTTTCTTCATTGTTGAAGGCTGTATTATTGTTGCCTATAATTGCTTACATCCACTTCATTTGAACTTTGGTGGATAGTTGTCTCATTGGCAATCATACCACATCTCCAAATTTTTATAAGGTAGATATCAACATTTTGAAAATTTCTGCCCTGATTGATTTTCTGTATCTAAAGCAGTTTGTAAGATAATAGTCAAAACTTGCATTTTACCCCTATTTTCTATTTTTAGCCATGTCAGCCATGTTGTAGGCAGGGGGAATCATCAGACACATTTATAAAACTTAAAGACTATAATGATTGTGGGCAAATTTAGTTCCAATTCGCCAAGTAGTTTCAGAGGATAAGATTTTTGTAAAAGTTAATGGATGACGACAGATGACAGACACCAAGTGATGAGAAAAGCTCACTTGACCCTTCCAGTCCGGTGAGCAAAAAAAAAAGAATGAAAAGTAATATCTTGTTTCGTTTCATTTAATAAAGCTTATTCATTTGACAGACCAAAACAAATTGTTTACAAGTTTACATTTGGAAAAGATAATGTTGACGGTCAACAGATTCATATATTTAACTGATATGTCTGATTTTGTATAATGTGTTTCTATAGTATGTCACAAACTAACACCCTTTTCCTGTGTAATAAAACATGCTTTTTCAACTGTTTACATGCCATTTTTTTTTCATCAAACTGGGTTTACAAGCAATCAAATGCAATCTGATACATTCTGGTAAACTATTTTTGTATGGTTTAAAGTTTTTTAGTATTTTGGGGTTTTTCAATTGATTGTTATTAATGTGAAGGTAGCAAACAGCATTCACTAGAGTTTAATAACCACAAGTTGCTTTACAAAAATATTTTTGGCAAATGTGTTGGAAGAGGTTTTTTCTTTTAATGTAGTTTCCCCAGACCAGTAGCTACATCTAGAGACCAAAACAGCCAAAGGAAACAGTACTTTTGTACACAAAATGAATAAATGATAGTGATTGAGGGCCAAATATTTGCATTTTACAGAATTTCAACTTTTTTCATTTAATTTGACTTTCCACCAAAAGTGATCAAATTAGACATTCAAAAACTCAATTTAACTTGAAACTTGTTGCTTTTTAAAAGAGATTGCATGGTTAATTTACCTTATATTACCAGGTTTCTTTGCATGGTCAATAACAAATTCTTGACCAATGTGAATGTAAGTTGTCATACATACAAACCTTCTAATGTACCGTCTCTCCCATCATGATAGACATTGACGATAAAATTTGTTGACAAACTCCTGGACACATTGTAGGGGAATATATTGATGCATGGGAATGTAGACGTAAGTGATTTATCAGTTGCTACAAAGAAAAAAGAAAACACTAGAATATTTTATAAAATTGAAAGTTGTCTCCCTTTCAATACAAAATTTGGGCAGACATGGCTTTATGAGGAGAACAAACAAAAATAGTCACTAATTAACTGGTTAGTTCACAGTCAATTACAATGGTAGGTGTGATTTCATCTTATTCTATCCAAATGCAAGCTACCTAAAGCATATAGGTTAAATAATAAGAGTTCTGGCCTGGAATGCTAAAATGCCCCCAAAAAAAGAAATTAATCTTGAGGTCAAAAGCCAAAATTAAATCATAAATATGAACATTATACTTGAACATGCAAAAAAAATCATATGTTTATGCGAAAAGATAAAAATGTCTGGCTCAACCACTCCTGTATGTAAGTAAATTTATCTTTAAACTCTTAGTCACTGGTTGCTATTTTTAATAACTGTTTTTCATCATTGTTTTTAGCTTAAAGCTGTTATCCTAATGCTAGCAATGTAAAGGTTTGGTTGGCTTGCTTGCTTTGTTTGTATAAATGTTTGCTCAAGCACTGTAATTAAGATTGACATCTGCAATCAATAGATAGGCCAGACTTCAGCTTCTACACATTATTGATACTTAAATGTTATTGGGTGTTATGTATAATGTAAACAAGCTGAAGTCCCGCCTATCTATTGATTGCAGATGTCAATCTTAATTACAAACAAAGCAAGCAAGCCAACCAAACCTTTAAATTGCTAGCATTAGGATAATAGTTTTAAATTGGGCTGTTAGTTTTCACTGGTGTATTTTTTTAACGTTTTTAACGAATGACCTTGTTATAGCTTACTATAAGATTTGAGTTTTGTGCATTGTTGAAGCCTGTATAGTGTCCTGTAGTTGTTCAAATCCTTGCTCTTAGGTCTTTTAGTAGAAAGTTTTCTTATGAGTAATCACACCACAACTCTTTATTTTTATAATGGTAATATTGTCTGAAAAATTATATTTATCAAATAGCCGTAATCAGTTGAGCTAGGGAAATACTTCTTAAGTTCAGTCAGTTCACAGAGGTTCCAGTTTCGTGTCTTGGAGGAGAAAATGTGATTTTCTAGTGACAATTATGCTCTCCGCTTACATAACTTAGTTCCAGCAATATATCCCCCGGCAGCACCAAAACTCTTAGTAAATGTTCCCATCATTACATCCACATCTTTAGGATTAATCCAAAATAATCTACAACCCCTCTATCACTGTTACCTATGGCACCAATACTATACATTAGTTCCAGCTATATATCCTCCATAAGCACCAAAACTTTTAGTAAATGTTCCCGTCATTACATCAATGTCCTTTGGATCAAGTCCAAAATAATCTACAACCCCTCTACCACTGCTACCTATAGCACCAATACTATACCTTAGTTCCAGTTATATATCCTCCATAAGCACCAAAACTTTTAGTAAATGTTCCCATCATTACATCAATGTCCTTTGGATCGAGTCCAAAATAATCAACTACACCCCTACCACTGTTACCTATAGCACCAATACTATACATTAGTTCCAGCTATATATCCTCCATCAGCACCAAAACTTTTAGTAAATGTTCCCATCATTACATCCACGTCCTTTGGATCGAGTCCAAAATAATCTACAACCCCTCTACCACTGTTACCTATGGCACAAATACTATACCTTAGTTCCAGCAATATATCCCCCAGCAGCACCAAAACTTTTAGTAAATGTTCCCATCATTACATCAACGTCCTTTGGATCGAGTCCAAAATAATCTACAACCTCTACCACTGCTACCTATAGCACCAATACTATGAGCTTCATCTAAGTATACATAGGCTTTGTATTTCTTCTTTAATTGGAGGACTTCTGGTAGACGTATGACTGAGCCTTCCATACTGAAAAAATATACAATATCATTTAAATCTATGCAAATTAAAAACCCCCCTGCCTACCGACCTTAAATAGCAAGTCACATCTAAACCTAAACTTGACATAGGGTAGACACTTGTCAAATATTGAAGGTCATATATTGCCCTCTAGACATCTTTTGTTTCTTGGTTGTGTTGTTTGGTTGCTGTCTCATTGACTTATTCTCAACATCTCCTTTCCACAAGTTGCTTTACAAAAATATTTTTGGCAAATGTGTTGGAAGAGGTTTTTTCTATTAATATAGTTTCCCAGACCAGTAGCTACATCTAGAGACCAAAACAGCCAAAGGAAACAGTACTTTCGTACACAAAATGAATAAATGATAGTGATTGAGGGCCAAATATTTGCATTTTACAGAATTTCAACTTTTTTCATTTAATTTGACTTTCCACCAAAAGTGATCAAATTAGACATTCAAAAACTCAATTTAACTTGAAACTTGTTGCTTTTTAAAAGAGATTGCATGGTTAATTTACCTTATATTACCAGGTTTCTTTGCATGGTCAATAACAAATTCTTGACCAATGTGAATGTAAGTTGTCATACATACAAACCTTCTAATGTACCGTCTCTCCCCATCATGATAGACATTGACGATAAAATTTGTTGACAAACTCCTGGACACATTGTAGGGGAATATATTGATGCATGGGAATGTAGACGTAAGTGATTTATCAGTTGCTGCAAAGAAAAAAGAAAACACTAGAATATTTTATAAAATTGAAAGTTGTCTCCCTTTCAATACAAAATTTTGGCAGACATGGCTTTATGAGGAGAACAAACAAAAAATAGTCACTAATTAACTGGTTAGTTCACAGTCAATTACAATGGTAGGTGTGATTTCATCTTATTCTATCCAAATGCAAGCTACCTAAAGCATATAGGTTAAATAATAAAAGAGTTCTGGCCTGGAATACTAAAATGCCCCAAAAAAAGAAATTAATCTTGAGGTCAAAAGCCAAAATTAAATCATGAATATGAACATTGTACTTGAACATGGAAAACAAAATCATATGTTTATGCGAAAAGATAAAAATGTCTGGCTCAACCACTCCTGTATGTAAGAAAATTTATCTTTAAACTCTTAGTCACTGGTTGCTATTTTTAATAACTGTTTTTCATCATTGTTTTTAGCTTAAAGCTGTTATCCTAATGCTAGCAATGTAAAGGTTTGGTTGGCTTGCTTGCTTTGTTTGTATAAATGTTTGCTCAAGCACTGTAATTAAGATTGACATCTGCAATCAATAGATAGGCCAGACTTCAGCTTGTACACATTATTGATACTTAAATGTTATTGGGTGTTATGTATAATGTAAACAAGCTGAAGTCCCGCCTATCTATTGATTGCAGATGTCAATCTTAATTACAAACAAAGCAAGTAAGCCAACCAAACCTTTAAATTGCTAGCATTAGGATAACAGTTTTAAATTGGGCTGTTAGTTTTCACTGGTGTATTTTTTTAACGTTTTTAACTAATGACCTTGTTATAGCTTACTATAAGATTTGAGTTTTGTGCATTGTTGAAGCCTGTATAGTGTCCTGTAGTTGTTCAAATCCTTGCTCTTAGGTCTTTTAGTAGAAAGTTTTCTTATGAGTAATCACACCACAACTCTTTATTTTTATAATGGTAATATTGTCTGAAAAATTATATTTATCAAATAGCCGTAATCAGTTGAGCTAGGGAAATACTTCTTAAGTTCAGTCAGTTCACAGAGGTTCCAGTTTCGTGTCTTGGAGGAGAAAATGTGATTTTCTAGTGACAATTATGCTCTCCGCTTACATAACTTAGTTCCAGCAATATATCCCCCGGCAGCACCAAAACTCTTAGTAAATGTTCCCATCATTACATCCACATCTTTAGGATTAATCCAAAATAATCTACAACCCCTCTACCACTGTTACCTATAGCACCAATACTATACCTTAGTTCCAGCAATATATCCCCCAGCAGCACCAAAACTTTTAGTAAATGTTCCCATCATTACATCAATGTCCTTTGGATCAAGTCCAAAATAATCTACAACCCCTCTACCACTGTTACCTATAGCACCAATACTATACCTTAGTTCCAGCTATATATCCCCCAGCAGCACCAAAACTTTTAGTAAATGTTCCCATCATTACATCAATGTCCTTTGGATCGAGTCCAAAATAATCAACTACACCCCTACCACTGTTACCTATAGCACCAATACTATACATTAGTTCCAGCTATATATCCTCCATCAGCACCAAAACTTTTAGTAAATGTTCCCATCATTACATCCACGTCCTTTGGATCGAGTCCAAAATAATCTACAACCCCTCTACCACTGTTACCTATGGCACAAATACTATACCTTAGTTCCAGCAATATATCCCCCAGCAGCACCAAAACTTTTAGTAAATGTTCCCATCATTACATCCACGTCCTTTGGATCGAGTCCAAAATAATCTACAACCCCTCTACCACTGCTACCTATAGCACCAATACTATGAGCTTCATCTAAGTATACATAGGCTTTGTATTTCTTCTTTAATTGGAGGACTTCTGGTAGACGTATGACTGAGCCTTCCATACTGAAAAAATATACAATATCATTTAAATCTATGCAAATTAAAAAACCCCCTGCCTACCGACCTTAAATAGCAAGTCACATCTAAACCTAAACTTGACATAGGGTAGACACTTGTCAAATATTGAAGGTCATATATTGCCCTCTAGACATCTTTTTGTTTCTTTGTTGTGTTGTTTGGTTGCTGTCTCATTGACTTATTCTCAACATCTCCTTTTATTCAATGTATGACCATGACACTTGACTTAGACAAGCCATACTTCATTATCATGGATATGATGCTCATTTCAGACACATTTTTCTTTTGGTTTGATTCATCTAGCTTTTAATTTCTTCATATTTTTTTTTTGGGAGGAGGGGAAAGATTTTACAAAATTTCTAACCTGTATACTCCTTCAACCACAATCAATATTTTTTTCCAAGCTCGACTTCGTCTCGGTTGACCATCTACAACTGCCGCTTTAAGCTTCTTTTCCAAATCTGCCATATCTAAAAGAAATAACACAAAAGGTCAAATCTAAGTCAACTTTATAATAAATCAAGATTATTTTCGATTGGATTTTTCATTCACCAACCAATCTCTTATTTTGAAACGCTAACCATCAAACTAAATTTTTTAAATGAAGACAAGACCAATGAAACTGCGAGCTACTGCTCCTGATGATACCCCCAGCCCAAATATTTGACGGTAAACAGGAAGTTGTGAGTGATTAATCTGAAAATGCATCACAAGGTATAACTGACTTATATAAACACTGAAACCAAATTTCAGAAATCCTTGAAATGTAGTTCCTGAGAAAAATGTGACGAAAATTTTCAACTTGGATGTGTTGTGTAAAATGATGTAAGTGTTCGATAAACAGGAAGTTGTTGAGTAATCAATCTGAAAACGCATCACACGGTATAGCCGACTTATATAAACCCTGAACCCAAATTTCAGAAATCCTTGTATTGTAGTTCCTGAGAAAAATGCGACGAAAAATTTTCATGGGACAGAAGGATGGACTGACTGACTGACAGACTGACAGACTGACGGACTGACGGATGGATGGACAGAGGTAAAACAGTATACCCCCACTCTTTCAAAGCGGGGGTATTAAAATGTGACATCCACCCTTCCTTAAATCTGATCTCATCTAAGTACTCTGCATACTGAAATCTCAAGTGTTGACAGACTTGTGATCACTAGATGAACTACTTGGACCACTTGGCCACCAAGGCCCCTAAGTACAGAAGGAAGGTTGAGGTTTTTGAATCATGTGTATTCCATAATATTATTATTTTGTAGGAAGGTTGAGGTTTTGGAATCATGTGTATTCCATAACATTATTATTTTGTATATTCTAACTAATTTGATTCATTCATGTTCAACTGTGTATTTTCAAATGTACACAGAAAACGTCAGATAGAACAGCAATATAGCACGTATATTTCTAAAATATCTAAAAATAGAAATCTAAAACCTAAACACTTTGGGACGCAATCAAATAAATTTTGGCTCTATTTTCTGCATATAGACAATAATAATATAGCACTTAAAGCCTTTGCATGAGGTCGATACAAGGACATATCGACCTAAAGAAGCATATGAACCTCAGATTTTGTCCTCAGTTGATATACTTCTTTCAGGTATATACTTATTCTGGCTGTGATATACGTACCATTATGTTTAAAAGTTTTGATTGAAGCACCTGATAACCTGGATCCTAGTACTAAGGAAGCATGATTCAATTCATCACTTAGGATAAGGCTGCCCTGAAAATGCCAAAACAATTATGTGCATTAAAAAATTGAGGTTTAAAAAATATAACTGCTTGGTTCACATTTTGGTAAAATAACCTGGCAGTCTAATTTTACATTTTAAATAAAACTTGAGCTGAAAAAGATCAGAATTTATGATTTACATTTAAACTTTTTAATATGAGATAAGGTTTTGATAAAAAGTATAGCACAAACTTGAGCTTGTCAATACCATGGTCATCAATCTTAAAATGCAAGAATTCCGCTCAAGCCATAGCAAGGGGCCATCTTAAACTTGCAGTGAGGTGTTAAAAGGCCTCACTGTGACTTTGAGATGAAGAACAGCAATAAAAGCGCTGTTCCTTTGCTTATCATGTTTTTTTGCTGTGCTTGTACTGATTTTGTGTCATGGATGGATACCCCATATCCTTTGTTTTTCTATAATTAAATTACCTTTCCAACAAGACTTGGCATATTCATTGAATTAGTAGCAAATCCCATCGGCAAAGTGATAGCTGCCTCCATCCCAAGATATTCCGCTACAAGATTATCTAGTTTCTGATGTATATCTATGTATCCTGAAAAGTAATTGTATAACAATTCATTTACTAAAAACTAATATAAATGTAACATTTAAGAATCAACAAATGGGCTAGGAGCACATAATATGCCCTTCTTGTGCATATAGAAATTGTTGCAAGAATAAAATAGAACATTACGAAGGTTTTTTATCAGAATTTAGTTAAACGGCCCGTTAGAAAAGGTTGTATGATGATATCCTAAACACAAAAATAATGTTTAAAAATTGACTATTAAATGTCCCATAAAAAAAAATTAAATCAAAAGGGAACTTTCTTTCGTCAATCCTAACAACAGTGTAAAGTTGGAATTAGTGTGTGATATGTGAAAAATATAAAATTAATAATCATATCTAAATGTCACAAAGTTTGATTTAAGCTACGAGTTATGCAAAAGTTTCATAATTTGTAAGGAATTTAGAGGGAGAAAGATGCACAAAACAGAAAAAAGGTAGTTTGTAGATGATAGAATTTAAAGGTAAAATACCGGTAGTAGAAAATAAATTTTAACAAAAAATATTCATAAAATACTAGCAAAAAATGACATAACCATTTTTTAAATCTGAATTATCTCCCCTTGTAAAGTAATTTGTTGATCTCTAAACTTAACTGAACTTTTAACCATGCTTGCTGTTTTCCTAGAAGGAATTTAAATGGTATAAAATACATATCTTACAATCATAACGATCATTTAACTCTGTTTTAATATTATTTATACCATGAGATTTTCAAGTCATATATATTTTGCAGTTGATATTTTGTATTAAGCTACAAGATGTACAAAATATTTTTTCAGGCTTATGGATGCATTTGTTCTCTCTCAGCGGGAGTTGAACCCTTGCTTCTGTGACATCGTGGCAACACCACCTGCACCGTGATACTATTGATGTATATGAGACAACTATACAAATCTTATCTGGGTTTTCATACATCATTTTTCATATTTCATATTAGATATGTAAAAAGGGAGATAACTTGTGTTTTCTGTTACCATGGATATTTTTTATATATCTTTTTCTCATAGGATGTTACAATAAAATCTTGAAACTAAACTTTAATAAAATAAAAATCATTGTAAATCATGACAATGGCCATTCAAAAAAAAAATCAAGTTTAAAGAATAATGCATAATGAAAAATATTCTTTCATCAAGGAAATTCATTTCAGATAATTATCCAAGTACCGGTAAATACTTTGTTATATTGAATACACATATGATGATGTCGATTTTTGAAAGGATAAAGTTTCAACTGCACTACCACATCAAAAGTTTTCATTATGGAATAAAGTGTTCGGCTTTAAAACAGTCCAACTAAAGCCAGCCCCACTACTCACTTGCGTTTGTAACTAGTGGATTGAGGGGCTAGCTTTTGTCAGACTGGCTTCAAAAGGTGTCATGCTGAGTAAAAGGGGAGCATCAAAAGGCATCATTATGTAGGAGAGGGGGAGGAATCAAAAGATGTCATTTCGTGTTGTTCACTGTATCATTTCTGCAGTTATTCTTTTATCAATTTTTTTTATTAATGTTGTAATTGAAGATACTCCGGATTCACTTATTTTCTTGTATTGAGGAAACTGTGTTTTCGTGTATAAAACTTCCCTTATATTTCAATGTACGAACAGTTTATTAATTTGATGTCTAGTGAATCTGAAAATATCAATATATCAGTGACAAGATTTATTAGTATTTGTTTTGAAATAAGAGAAAATACGCATTCCAGTGTCTAAATATACACGTAGTATGATGTTGTTTATGTTTTATGTATTACAAAGGGTTAATATTCTATATTCTATTATATTATTTTTTTAAAACACCATCTTGTATGGAGGATAGTTATATTGATTTATTTATTTTCAATGTAATATATCTTAAAAATCACTGTATAATCAATAATAGATATATATATATGTATATGCTCGGAAACGGGCCCTTTAATTGGATTTAATAAAGTATTTGTATCGTATATTACATTTGATGGTTTTACCAATGCCTATATATAATTATATATAATTTATTCTTTGTTGAACATTTAAATTTGTGGTTTACGTTTACCAACAAAAACTGGTACCCCAAAAATAATAATGAATCAACTGTTGTGCTATTTTTTTTTACTTTTGATTCAATAAAACTGCAAAATTTCCTTAAAATTTCTAATTCAGGGGCAGCAACCCAACAACGGGTTGTCTGATTCGACTGAAAATTTCAGGACAGGTAGATCTTAACCTGATGAACATTTTTACCCTGTCAGATTTACTCTAAATACTTTAGTTTTAGAGATATAAGCCAAAACCTGTATTTTACCCCTATGTTCTATTTTTAGCCATGGCGGCCATGTTGGTTGGCAGGCAGGGTCGTCTGACACATTTTTAAACTAGATACCCAAATGATGATTGTGGCCAAGTTTGGTTAAATTTGGCCCTGTAGTTTCAGAGGAGAAGATTTTTGTAAAAGTTAACGGACAACGACGATGGCCAGCCGGACATTTCACGCCGGACACCAAGTGATGAGAAAAGCTCACTTGGCCCATTGGGCCATGTGAGCTAATCATGAATCCACTGTTGTCTAATTTTTTTTTACTTTTGATTCAATAAAACTGCTTTTAATTTACTAATATTGTATATATTCTATAGATATTATGTTTTCCTTCCTTGCATTACGTACCTAACTCTTGTCTACTTGCACACGTTCCAATACCATAACTTTGTGTTGTCTTTTCAACTGCATCTGCACATGGACCTTTGCAATCAGAAAATCCTAAATAATTGTATGACCCTAGATTTATCACATTATGTTTTCTGCCTGTCATTCTGAAATCATAATATTATGGTCAGTCAAAAGCTCTAATTTGTAAACAAATAAGAATATGGTGTCAATGTTGAACAGCCTAGGTTAAAGATTTGTCTGTCTAAACTCACATGTTTTTGTAGTTTTACATATCAACATACCAGAATACATAATGTAGTGGTCTGATCTTTAAATTAAGGCCAAAAATAAAATTTAAATTGTGTGATGTTGACTACCTACCCACCTTACTTAGTAAAAAGCTTCCTACCTGAAAAATTTTAAGACAAAAATTGTCTCAATTTTTTCCTGCTCTAACATTATTTTCTTGTCTAAAACATGTTACTTATGCTGTAGATCAACAAAAAAAAAAAAATCCCTACCTGCCTCCCCAACCATAAAAGGCATTGGTAAGCAACATCAAACAAAGAATTTGCTAAGGGTTGCCTTACCTACTGTATCCTATTCCTTTTTGTGATATTTTGATGGAGTCTAGATTAGAATGGCCCACAATGCATTGCAATAGCAGGAGACTTTTTCCCGATCAACTTTCCAGGTCTTTTTCTATTTGAAGTTTGTGTGATTCTTTCAAATTTTATCACAGTTTCACTCATGATTTGAAACTTACTTTGTATATTCAAATTCAATTGTGAAATATGAAAAGTATTTGTATTCCCGTTAAAAGCTGCACCAATATTTCTTATCTGCAGTGCAACAGCATGCACTTTTTTAGATTTATAACTCAATATATTGTGTAAGGCAATTATTGAATCAAACAAATAATTTCCACTGGTTAATGCTTTATGACTTAAATATTCCAATGGTTTGCATGTATTCCTTGCCATCTATGATGTGCAAAAGTAATTTTGTTTAAACTGTCTCTATTTATTAAATTGGGTTTGTTTGTTATCATCAATCAAAATAAAACACTAACATGATACATGTATCATTGTCCAAAATAATAAATTCTATAACTTCATTTTAATGAGACAAAATTTTATGACAATGAATCCATGAAAAATTGTCTAGATATGGAACAGCAATAAATTTAATAAAAGAACAGAGTTCCAATGTCCCCTGCATTGCACTTATTTAATATTTCCAAGGGGCATAACTCTTTTTAAAAAAGTCGATCGTCCACCATTATAGAACTTGTCTGAGATATTACTGATATTAACCTATGGTATAAGTTTTTAAAAAATCTGACAAGAATTGTACCCGTGAGAGCACTAACAAGGCCTTTTTCCATAAATTTAATATTTCTAAGGGGCATAACTCTTTTAAAAAAGTCAATCATCCACCATTTTAGAACTTGTCCGAGATATTGCTGATATTAACCTATAGTATAAGTTTTATAAAAATCTGACAAGAATTGTACCCGCGAGCACAAACAAGACCAGACGGACGCTCGGTATTTCCATGTCCCCCGCAACGCGTTACGCAAGGGACAATAAACTGTTATCATAGAGATATTTCTCGCCTTTTTGTAATTTTGATAATGCAAATGTTGAAATTAAAATAGCAATACTTTAACATATAAGTTATGCAATTATTCAAAGTTAATGAACCATGACTGAAGGTACATGGCTAAACAATCTCCATGGAAATGAGATGTTCCAATGCTAATACAACTGCATACCAAATACCATTGACTTATCATAAGTCGTTCCCTTTAAACAAACCTGAACACAAACATTAACTTGTAAACTATGTAAAAGTTTAAAAATCAATGAACCATGATGAGGGGTTGGGGCTATATAATCTCCATGGAAACGAGACTTGCAGATGCCAATACATTTGCATACCAAATATCATTGACTTAACATTAGTGGTTCATCTTAAACTGACCTAATCACAAACAAATACATGTAAACAAAGCAAAAGTTTCAAAGTCAATATACCATGACTGAGGGGGCAGGGCCAACTATTCTCCACAGAAATGAGATGTGCTAATGCTTATACAACTGCATATCAATTAACATTGGCCTACCACTAATGGTTCCCCTTAAACTGACCTAATCACAAACTAGTACATGTAAACTAAGCAAAAGTTTCAAAGTCAATAGACCATGACTGAGGGGGCAGGGCCAAATAATCTCCATGGAAATGAGATATGCCAATGCTTATACAACTGCATACCAAATATCATTGACCTACCACTAGTGGTTCACCACAAACTAGGCCTAATCACAAACTAATACATTGTTGACGCAGCCGCCGGAAACAGCATACCTATGTCTCGCTTTTTGACTCTGTCAAGGCGAGACAAAAAACCTCTTATTCCTGCCGTGCCTTAAATCTTTTCCAGATGCACAGGTTTTTTTGTACTCCTTTTCTATTCCTTCTGATGAATCTCAACAATACAAAATTTTATTACTAACAATCTATGAAATATTGTCTACATATAGAAAAAATGACATATGGAAAATTGTCCTTCTCTGGACATTATTTTATCGGTGGGGACGAAAAATAATGATAGATAATCATGAAATTTTGTCCTAGGTATACTATTTTGATCTATTTTATGGGACAATATTTTGCTTCACACTTTAATGCATATATATTCATAATGCATGCTTGACAAGTTATAGCTTTTAATATTGGAAAATTTAATATAATTGAGTGGTGATCTGTATCTCTTTGGAGAGGTTGGAGAGATTTGTGAAATGTATAATCATGGTTGCCAGATAATATAACCTGTAATCATTTAAATGATAGTCATTAATTTTTTGTAAAATACTTTCCCACAGTTGTTTTAACATTAGTTAAAATTTCATGAGAAACTGATAAGAAATGATTTGAAACATTCTTTTTTTAACAGTTGTATGTTTAGTGAGAACATGTAAAGATAGATAAAGACTCTGCAAAAAATTTTGGACAGTAAACCTCCTCCAAATATGTATCAGGAAATATTTGTGTTGAAACTTAGGGAGCTACCATCTGATTTTTATGGAGGGGGGGCTACAATGAAAAATTTTGTCCTGCCTTTTTTTTTTAGTTGTAATCTGTCTTGGACTGCCTTTTTATTTTTCACTCTATTCAGTCATGCCTTTATTTTTATTAGTTTATCCTGACTTTTTTTACATAAATTGTCATCCTGCCTGTTTTTTTTTGCAAAGTTGCTCATCCTGCCTTTTTTTTACTCAAACCTCCTGTCCTGCCTTTTTTTTCAAATTTCATCCTAGCCCCCCATAAAAATCAAATGGTAGCTCCCTTAATGATCCTCTAAAATATATTTAATGGTTACAAATCAACAAAACAGTTTTATAGATATATTTCTGCTTCATTTTATGGTCAAGCAATATGCCAAATGATGAAATATTTAAAATTAAGGTACTCTTATTATGGAATAGAATTCCTTTATATTTAAATATTAGTTCCACTGGAAGAAATATTCTGGAATATTATTTTCACTGGAAAAGGTATTACAGTATGTGCTCCTGATGTAATAAAGGGTATTATAGAATATTTGTTCCAACAGGAACTGATATTATAGCATTGTTTATAACAAACTTTCCAGAGGAAATTTGTAAGGAGGAACAAATATATGTTGACGATATTTCTAAATTCATGAATAAACTGTTAAAACAGTACTGTATGGAATCTTCATGAAATATTTCAAATTTTCATTTTTTACACAGAACTTCCTTCTACATGTTGTAACAAAATAAATAACTGCAAAACTATTGTGACTATCATTCTGTACAAGCATCAGTAAATATTGGATTCTGCCAAAAAACTATATTATTCCTTTCTTAATGATATACATACTCTGCGGTCCACCAATGATCTTTTGTAGTTCTTTCCAGAACATCCATGGTAGGTCCTGCTACCCCACAGATCGGTCTGTTAAAGCAGTCACGAATCCTTCTGTATACATGTCGAGTATAGAAACTTTCCCAACTTTGAAACAGTGGTACAAATCCCTATTAAAACAAAAAAGAATACTGTTAATTCAGAAATTTTTACAAGGTTTTCATTAATTGAAAATTGCAATGGAAATCTGGGAATATGTTTCGCAAATGAAAAGAAAACGCATTTTAATAGCATTATTTGTACGCAGCATTTCCTGAATTTTAAAAAGTCATCTCAAACCTTTGTCCTTCCTTCAACAGTCGCAATAATAAATTGTAGCAAGTATTCCACAAATGCCGATACAAAAACAAAAGTATGGTTAAGCATAAATACAAACTCTTATAATAACAGGATAATTGGATTCTATCACAAGGCCACTTTATCCTTATTGTTTTAAATTTGTTACCTGGTTTAGAAAAAAATATGTAACAAACAATTCCATGCTCATTTGGTATAAAAAAAACTGTCCAAGTATTGTCAAACATGAAGTAACTGCCCCCCAAATCAGAAAATCGGTTACATGATACAACTGGTCATTTATTATGAAGTTCCAAACCACTCAGTGAGTGGCAGTATATAATATTTTTAATGTAATTTAGATTAAATTTCAATGTCCAAAACAACGATTGATGATTGTTGGCTTCTGAACGTCCAGTGGCAAACATTGCATGCATGTTCAGGACGAAAAATAAATTAACAGTACATACAAAAGGATGGTCTTGTAATAGGGGTCGGCCAGAATGAAGGGCATGACATTTGGACTGCCACTGAAAGTGATGGTAAAATGGATAGGGACAGAAATTTTGCCTTGCAACAGGCCACCTACAGACCCCTTAAAGAGTTGTTGCAAGGGTTTTTTACATCCAAAGAGCATGGCACTCTCTCTACACAAGCTACACCAGGCATCAGATTTAACATCGCCATTCTGACCAGACGTGGCTGTGAATTTGTACATCCTGCACAACCAAAGGGACGGTCCATGTCTATGAATAAATTGAACAATCTCTTTCAAAAGTCAACAAATAAAAATATAAATAAATTAAAAAGAGAAATTTTTATATCTAGCAATTATCTATAAACAATGAAAAGAGACTGGTAGCTTTATTATCTCTCTGTATGTGGGAAAAAATGAATGTTTTTATGTAGATACTATACTTATTACCATACATCATGGTTTAAATTCAGTAGGTATATTTTCTTTCCTGAGTTTAGAAAATATTAAAGGTATTTCTTTGCGCTCTATAATTTTTACTTGACTGGCAATTTGTTTACCAGTATTATGGATAAGTGGTTTTCAATTAGGCAATAAAACCACATATGAAGAAAATACATCATACTTATAAACTTGTATTTTTATTGCTTTTATGCAATAATTTTGCCTGGCATATAACAGCCCTATTGCTATCATATGTGTGTCTGCATCACTACCCATTGTCAAAAATAGATCTGACACACATTTTTAAAAGGACTGTATCAGCAGTAAACAAAAATTTTAAATGGTAAAAAATAAAAACACGTGAACACATAAAACAAGTACTGTAAATTCAGAAATTATTGCGAGGTTTTTATTAATGCGAATAATGCAACTGGGTGAGTATCGCAATAATAAGAACTCGCATTCTGATATCTGATATATATATATCTGTATTTGTGAGCCAAAGTTTGTTCCTGTGAAAAAAGTTCCAGTGGAACAAATATCACAGGAAATATATTCTGGGAGAACTTTTTTCACAGATGATTTCTATATGATTTGTTCCATCTCTATAAAATAAGTTCCACAATTTACCTGGTGAAATAAGTTCTGGGTTTGTGAAATTTGTTCCTTACCTAGTGAAATAAGTTCCCGGTTTGTGAGATTTGTTCCTTACCTGGTGAAATAAGTTCCTTGTCTGTGAAATATGTTCCACTGGTTATACAAGTTATCTTTTATACTTAGCATTGTTATCAGTGAGTTTAAAGTTATCATTCAAGTACATTATAAAAGCATGTATCATAATTGATAATGTAATAAATAAAAAGTTTAAAACATCCAATATGGATCCTGTGGAGTATAGCAAAATGTTTAATTACATTATCCATAAAAAAAATACCCAAATGACAATAATTTAATGAGGCAGAAAAGGGAAGAATAAGAAAAATCCATCAGAATTTTTTTATAGATCAATCATTTATTTATGAATATTGCAATTCAACATATGTTACTTCATATCAGAATTTGTAGAAAAATGAAATAGTGTGTTTCAAATATTTATCAAAGTTGTTAATCATAGTTGTGCATTTGTTTTTTAAGCATATTAATTATCTACGTACAATATATATGCTGACTTAATTTGAGTTTCTAAAAGTTTTACCTTATTTTGAAAGTTTTCGTGTTGTTTAAAGACTTCATTGTTGAGTATTCAATTTGTCAGGTACAACTATAGAATGTTTTTCTTGATATAAAGTTAATGCATCATGTTAATCTATAACACCCGGAACTTATTTAACATTTAGTAAAAAAATTAGTTCTGGAATAAATTTTACAGTGCTGGAACATATTTCCTTATAATATATATTCCGGGTATAAATTTTTCTGTGATATAAATGCCGGTGGAACATATTTCCTATGAAATAAGTTCCGGTGGAACAAATGTCACGCCGGAACAATTTTTTTGTTACATATTCTGATATTTTCCGGGAATCACAATACTTAATCTCACATTTTTGTCCATTCTTCAAAAATTGCAATTACAAATGCACACAATAATTTCTGAATTTACAGTAAACAGAATATAAACAAGAAACTGATCAATGAACTCAACACTTACGTTCTACAATTTGCAAAATGTTTACAAGCATCGAGTTTGAAAAAAGGTGAAAATATACTTTTTATCAATATAAACTGTAAATTAAATCAATTTGTAAATAAAGATTTCTTACACATTGAAATCAAAATAAAATATTCAATCTTTAAACAGCTAACTTGAATATAGAATATTTGATTTTGTTTGCTAATATATATAGAATAATGGCATCTTTTTTGTTTTTGATACTGACTTTATCAGCAAGAATATCAAGCAAGCCCGCTAGGGCCAGCTGATATTCGAGCTCTTGAAGTCCATATTAAAATATAAAATGCCATTATTCTTTTTATAGGTAATTTGTCTTAACTGTATATTTTTGTTGTTGAGAATATGATGTAAAAAGAAACAATAAGTAAAACTACTTTTACGCGTACAAAACATTGGGATAGTTGTTCGGTTGTATGAATAAAGTTGTGTGCATTTCATTGATAAATTGACGCCGATGGACTTCATCACTTGACATTGCTGCACCGATACATGAAGTCATTGCCTAATATTTTTGAGTATCAATTGAGTGTCCATTATCTTATAAATATTAGGCAGTAAGATCAAAGGGAAAATATACAAATTGCTGATAAAAATATATTTCAGTAGTGACACTAGAAACTTCAAAAATATTAAACATTTATGTTTGTCGTTTGTATCATTCCAGACCTGCCAACTATCCCGATTTATGGGGGATATCCTCCATGGGAGGGGTTGGCCTGACTATTTAAATCCGCTATCATATGAACTTAAAACCTCAAATAGTTATTGAAACGAGTTTAACGGCATTCAAGTACATATATACCTAAAAATCATAGTATATCTTATTGAATATATTTAAGGTATGTATAAAACATGCACTAGGTCCTCTTGTGCTTAAAATCCACCCTGGAGGTTTTGAAAAGTTGGCATGTATGTCATTTATTACTGGATTTAAACAAAATTAATGCTGCTAATATCAAATCAAAATTTCTGGGTGACAGATTAAGAAAAATATCAAAACTGAATTGAAAATATCGAGAATAACTTATTTATGACGAAATTATTTATTATTGTAATCTATTAAAGTTTCAATTCAAAGTCTGATACCTACCGTAATTCTTGGCTCAGTACATGCCTTGTCATTTTCTAGACCTGTGTTTCTAAGAAAATCTCTTATGTGTCCTACTAGTACTAATATCCCATAACATAAATAGGTTAAAACAGCTATATAAATAGGTGTTTCTTCAAAATTCTCTTGAAAAACCTTCTGGTTCTCAGGTAGTGACTGCAAAAAAGAAAATGAAGAAATAAAACAGAGTTGACTTGAACACATCTTATAACCTGCTATGGGTACAGCAGATATATTATGATCTGTGTTCACAATTACTATTTAAACAATTGTTTCGTCTATATATCTTGTTCACAATTACTAATTAAACAATTGTTTTGTCTATATATCTTGTTCACAATTACTATTCAAACAATTGTTTTGTCTATATATCTTGTTCACAATTACTAATTAAACAATTGTTTTGTCTATATATCTTGTTCACAATTACTATTTAAACAATTGTTTCGTCTATATATCTATCTATTCCTTAGCAGCCATGTTGGTTGGGATATATTGATTGATTGTTGGTTGCTTAACATCCAGTGGCAAATATTTCATGCATATTCAGGACGAGAACAAATTAACAATTAATACAATAGGTAGGTTCTGTAATAGGGGTGTCCAGGATTAAGGTCGGAGAAATTTAGATTGCCACGGAAATGAGGGTATATTGGATAGGGACAGAAATTTAGCCTTGCAACAGGTCACCTACGGACCCCTCAAAGAGTTGTTACAAGGGTTTTAACGTTCAAAGAGCGTGGCACTCCTCTACACGAGACAGGTTGGGATATATAATACAAACTTTATACTATTAAACATGCTAAAGGATAATTTAGGCTAGTCTTGGTGGAAAATGGCCCAGTGGTTTTAGTTAAAAGATATTTGGAAAGGTTAACAGATGGACAACATGGACAAAGACAGAAAGACATGAAAGATGGATGCCCAAACTGATGGCAATAGCTCTTATCAACCCTTTGGGCCAGGTGAGCTAAAAAATTAAAAAGGCATCCAAAGGTTAACACAATCATGACAATATCTTCCAGGGTAAACAAAATTGACAAAATATGCTTTTCTTCAGTCCTCTTTTGACATAATTCTGGAAGTATATCAAATTAACAATATCTAAGATTTTATTTATTTATAAATAACAATATCTAATTATAACTTTGAATTTATTACAATCAAGTATCTGATCAAGAAAAGCTGTGTGTCAAAAGGAAATAATATTTTATCTTTAGTTTTAATTTATCACAATCAAGTGTCTGGTCAAGAAAAGCTGTGTGTCAAAGAGACCTTATATTCTGTTACATATGTATATACAACATGTACAACCACTTTATCATATATGCAAATAAAATGTTACAACTTATATCATTTTACATGTGTATATATACAAACACTATATAATATATGCAAATACAATGTTAGAACAGCTGTTATTATCAGTTCTGGCAGATTGAAATATCAATATGAAAATCAGTCCTTGGAAGTAATATTACTTCCATGATCAGTCATAAGATAGCTAATATAAAATCATTTAATATGAGTATAATTGTATCTGAGAGATTTGTCATCTGGACAAATAAGTAGGGGAATCGACTCATGAAATTATGTCACATTATGTACAAAGGAAATTTCATATTTCTTGAACATGGATAAACAAACTTTGATTTAATCTTATCTTACATTTCATTAAAGTCTCCAAGGCAATTTCTTGCTTAATTGAAAGCATGTATATATGTGTATCTTTAAATCAGAACATTGCATACATTTTTTCTTATTATTAGCAAAGTTTAAGCTTGAATTTATCTGATATTTCATTCAATTTGAATTAGTTAAAAATATATTGTTTAAATCAAAACAAATGTAAAGCATAGTTTATATAATTTGACACTTGCAATTTTATTTATAAATGGATGAATGTCATGTCTTTCTTCACTGTCAAATAAATTAAAGTTTACCCTAAGGAATGTAAACAATACATTGTACATAGATATAAGAAGATGTGGTATGAGTGCCAATGAGACAACTCTCCATCCGAGTCAAAACTTATAAAAGTAAACCATTATAGGTCAAAGCACGGTCTTCAACACGGAGCCTAGGCTCACACCGAACAGTAAGCTATAAAGGGCCCCAAAAATTACATGTAATTATAGGATGTTCAACCATTTTCACAAAACATATTATTACAAAAGTTTTATACAGATGTTGATAAAATCAAAATGTGTTTTACTCTATATGAATATATATCTTCACTTTCTTAAGTTATACCATTTTCATTCTACATATAACCAGATCACAGAAAAAGGAGATAGGGAAAAAAAAAATCTTTATTTTTTATTTTGTGTACATGTGTGTTGATTATATAGGGAATCACTGAAGCATGACTGGAGTGGGCCCCCTCTTAGGCAGTCAGTGGGCCCCCACTTATGAAAATTTCTGGATCCGCCACTGTATCTCTTTATGCATAATACAGATACATCAAAGTTTTGTCATTGCTTTGCATTAAAAAATTTTTTGATTTATACTTTTAAGAAAATCACCGTTTAAAGACAAATATGAAGAATTTCTGCACGTAAAATCATATGGCTATGTAGGAAAAAATCACTTAATTTCAATATTTGTATAAAAATAATGATTTCTTAGTAATGACATGTCATAAAAATATTTCATGATAACCATTAAAAATCTGTACAGTTTTATTTTGAACAGTCATATAAGTTTTTGACAATGTTTTTAAAAAATGTGTTTTTATATGAAACATACATGTATGAGGGTATTTTTGAATCGTGAAATAATACTGACCTTATACATTTATTTTCATAAAAATTTAATCATTAAATTCAGTTTGTAGTCTTGTACACATAATACTGTCAGAAGTTGGGTTAAAAAAAAGTAATAAAGACAGAATGACCAAGATTTTTTTTTAAATGTTGAAATATCTATTATCTTGGCAACAGGTTAACATCTGTTGAGAAAAAAAATGATATTAAAGTGTACGTAAATAATTCTTTCAGTTCTAATGAAAAATTGCAGTAGGTCTTTGAAAAGGGATTAAAAAGATACAACTTTATTATCTTTGTTTTTGGATAAAACATTTTTTGTCTCAATGGTATTAAATTTCAGTTGTCAAGTTTCATATCCACTGATAAATCAATATTTATAAATCCAAGCTAATCCTAGTATCACAAGTTTCATATTCAACCAACAGTTTAATTTACTAGTAAATATCTTATTCATTTATGGCAAATTATGCAACTATAACTTGAAACGTGTAGATACATATATATTCTAATAGCATCATATATAAATAATATTTACATTGTAGTGTCATGTGGACCATAATTAGCCTCCAGCTGTTATGTGTGTATGTTGTTACATTTTATCATGTGGGAGTTTGTAAGGAAACAACTATACGTGTGTAGATAAGCTGAATCATTTCTAGTACGATATTTACAACTTATGAAACATACCTTGGTTCCATTTGAAGAATGTCCATTTTTCTTAATTCCGTCTTTTGTTAGGACTGTATTTCCATTTTGATGCTGCATATTATAGTTTAATCAAATAGCATGCGATCTTATTTGTAATTCTGCACACTGCAGATGGAATGTCGGCTTGTAACACGTGTTAATATTCCTTACAAGTACATGTTCACCTGTCGAGAAAAAAAATCAAATTGACAATTGTTTGTTAAAAAAACTAAAGGTACATAAATTTCCAACAACTGAATCACTTTTTATCCCCGGCAGTCACGGCTGGTAATCTTTACAACATTTATAAAAGTAGTCATGTATGATGTACTGTTGGGGAGAGGGGCGTGGACAAGTAAAGTTACAATTTAATTGGAATAAGAATAATATTATATTAATCATTACTGACGATAGCGATAAAGAAATAATACAATACTTACTGTATATGATTGCTTTACGGCTTGATAAATCCCAATTTACTCATCGATTTAAACTTTCCCGCAAAAATAAGTGTGATACGGTGATTATCCAGACAGTGGTTCGATTGTGTGTATAAACATACGATGTACCGCAAATTTGATTGGATAAAACATCCGTGTATCCACTATTCCAGTGCGTGTCAGTGTATTGTTATAATTTTTGTAATAACGAAACAACGAAAAATTACATCACGCTGGGCCGTGTTCATATAATATAGTTATATATATATAGACATAGACAAGGATTTGTATAGAAAGAATGCCTTTTAACTATACAAATCCTCAAACTAGCATCGCAGAAAACTGAATAAGTTTAATTAAAAAAAAATAGAATGTTTCTATTAGACGTGTTGAAACAATATTTAAACAATAATTAATGACCGCACCCACAGGTATTTGGGACATGGGCCTCCTTTTATGGGCCCCTATGTAAAAAAGATAATGTTTATGATTAAGTCTTATTTGACAGACGATCTCAACTTTGGTCCATAATATCACAACCTATACCAGACGATCTCAACCTTACATAATTTATAACAAATTCAGCTTAATAAAATCATATTCGTAAAGAAATAGGAATAACTGTTATTATACGTTTATAATGAGTAAGAAAACACTAATGATTGAAATAAACAATTAATTTCCCCATAGGCGACAATGATAGCCTTTTTCGAGATACAGACTTTAGAAAGTTGATTTTTAGACAAAACCTTGCTAGAATTAAAGAAAAGTTATTAGGACAGTATTTTTGGTCCAAAAATATAGGTTCGCGTTGCTTTTCTTAGCGTAATTTGTACTTATCTTCCATGCCTATCAATTTTGCACTTAAAATGCGTGTCTCATCCTAGCGTTTAAAAGACATCTCAGTTCCGTTAGGGCTAAGCAAAATAATTTATTTGGCCTTTGGTATAATGCAGAATGCACGAAGTCTCTAATAACAAAAATAACGGGCGCACATATCAACCAATCAGGATTAGCTATACTCTTAATTCTGAATACCATGTTTTATGCTCATAAAATGGCTGCGCCCATAAAATCTAATGGTGTATTGTAACCTAATATACTGATAAATACGTTAGCTTTATTGATGAATGAACTCGCTGTCATTTTGTTAAAAACTCTCTGAGCTGGCCGCACTAACCTGCTGAAGAAAAAAGTGATTCCGATGTCATTTTAAATTATATTGGTCCGAGTAATAAACGAGACAAGCTCTTATTAGTTATCTATGGCATGACATTCTCCTATTTAACAAAATATTCACAGATTAACAATAAATTGACGAAAAGTCGACCTACCCTATCTATATTTTTGATATTTTATACCAGAAAAGCTCAACAGGAAGTGCCAGTAAACTTTTTTTCTCGCTTAACCATTTGGTTGAGATTAGATGGTTTACCAGGCGTGATTTAGTGGGTGTCGTTGGTTGTTGTCTGTTATATTTGTTTTTTTCGTTTGAATTGTGTCATATTTGTCGGGCACTTTTATAACTGAATATGCGATATGGGTTTCGCTCATTGTTGAAGGCCGTACAGTGACCTGAAGATGCTTAAATCCATATCATTTGGGTCCTGTTGGGTAGTTGTCGCATTGCGCAATCCTACCACACCTCCTTATTTCATGTAAACCTCCCACTGCAAGCTTTAATTAAAATAAGTAAATTCTAAACTAACTTAATTACAACTACCATAAATTACATTTCCCAAAAAAAAAAAAAAAAAAAAAAAAACTATGTGTAATGTATTGTTATTATAAAAATCTGTAAGGGTTCCGCGGAACCCAGTGTCTCGCCTACTTTTGCTGCTAGTCACAGGCCAGTGGCGGATCCAGAGGGGTTCCGGGGTTGGAACCCCCTTTTGGACGATCAATGCATTTGAATGGGGACATATAGTTGGAACCCCTTTATTCTGGGTTGGGAACCCCTTTAAAATGGCTGAATCCGCCCCTGCAGGCTCAACAAAAATGGTGACAAAATTATTAAAAATTTTCTTATAGATACTATCTTTTGATTGTAAAGGTGGGTTTATACTTCGGTTGCGACGAGCGATGCGACGAATATTTCTGTAGCCAGGTAAAACGCAGCGATTGTCCGCGACAACGCGCGATGACGCGCGGCATCGCTTCTATCGCTTACAAAAACCATTAATGCAAGGTCAATCGCAAGCTTTCGCAAGCGAGTTGAAATTATTTCAACTTCGTAGCGATATCGCTACACTTTTTATGTAAAATAAATAGGTTAAAAGGTTAACTAGCACATGTTTATTCCACTCCTCTGGGTGCGGGATTTCTTGCATGTTGAAGACACATTGGTGGCCTTGAGTTGTTTTGTACGTTTTGGTCGGGTTGTTGTCTCTTTGACATATTCCCCGTTTCCATTCTTATTCAATTAAACATTTTTAAAACTTCATCTTTAAAACTGATTCCAAAAATTCAAAATATTGTTGCACTTTCACATGAAATAAGAAGTAAATACTGAACTTTTGAAAAAAATGTCACTTCAAGCCTAAAATGAAATGTCATCTTACCCCGATTAAAACAAGTATATATTTTTGTATTTACACTTGAAATAAAAAAGAATAAAAAAAGATACTTCTGGCTTGAAAATGTAAAAGGTAAATATGCATTTCTCATTAGCATGTATCGTCTAAACGTGATCTCTGCTCATACATCATTGCAATGTTTGTAATATTTATGTACTTCGGAACTGTTTCTTTCTTTTTTTTTTGTCTTCTTTTTTTTGGGGGTAGGGAGGGGATTCTTGTCTTGTGTCTCTGACTCTCTGTTATTACAAACTTAGATTTGAAAAGTTTCAGATTTGATAAAATTGTGTTTATAAACATGATAAATGTATCCACAAAATGTTGATTATGAATTATTTTCATTTTAGTTCATGTACAAATTTGGAAAACTCTTCTTCTGAAGAAGAAGGAATGAGCTTGAGGTCGAAAATTCCATTGTTCCTCCAGTTAAAAAGATGAAGAGTACGGCAAGAAAGAACATCGACACCCAATTTGTTGAATTCCTAAAGGACAGTAGCAAGTCCCTTCAGGAATCTCTATCACAAGGCAACCAGAAGGAGTTGGATGAGGAGGGGCATTATGGACAAACTATACTGCTAACTTAAGAAGACTGACAGTGGCGTAGCTAGGCGGAAGCTCGGAAGCCAAGGCTTCAACATCGTTTTGTCAAAAAAAAAAAAAAAAAAAAAATAAATAAAAGGAGCTAGAAGGATGAGAGAGGGAGGAGTGAGAGAGAGTGAAGGGTAGAGAAATGGGCGCTGTGCGGTTAAATAAAAAAAGTTGTAGAAGTCAACGAGTCGATATAGGGAGACGGATTTATATAAGTTCTTCTTGTTTCCGAATCCCTGTATTTCTATTGTATAATTGTATTTTGTGCACTTTTGAAAATAAAATATTGTTTAACCTAACGAGTCGATATCACTTCTCACACTCCCGGCGTTCGTTCCCATCACCTGCGCTTTATTTCACCTCTTTTTATAGCAGACAAATATTGTGTCTGCGGGGTGTTCTGCTAGTTACAATGCAACGCAGAATTGACAATGCCTGTGACCAATGCCACAGCTGAACGCAGTTTCAGTGTCATGCGACGGGTTAAAACATATCTGCGTTCTACGATGACAATCGAACGACTTTCGGTCCTTCACGCATACAAGGAGACGCCCATTGATAAAGTATTTGACTGTTATGCAACCAAAAAGGACAGGAGGCTTGCTTTTTTTGTTTAAAGTCACTGGTGAGAGAGATTGACTCTGACTCTCTGAATAATTCATATCCATAGATAAGGTTTCGACCGGCTGTATCTACAAAGTGAAATGCCAAGTTCCTCGAACAATTACCCTACTGAGTTTGTATTTTTTAAATAAAACCAGACAATTTTTTTAGTTTATTCACTGACAAACATGGCAGGAAAATTAGAATCATGTATAATGTTGTATCATAAATATTGCTCAGCTTTAATACAACCAAAGTCAAAGATGAGCTATCACCTTTGTTTATTTTTATTTAGTTGACCTCGTAAGTTGTATTCCGCTGCCCATCAATATAAAATAATAAGATGTGGCAATGATTGCCAATGAGACAACTCTTCACAAGAGACCAAATGACACAGAAATTAACAACTATAGATCACCTCACGGCCTTCGACATTGAGTAAAACCCATACCACATAGTCAGCTAAAAAGGGCCCCGAAATGCCAAATGTAAAACAATTTAAACGAGAAAACTAATGGCCTGATTTATGTACAAAAAATGAAAGAAAAACAAATATGATACACAGCAACAAACGACACTGCCCACTACACTGAATTACATGCTCCTGACTTGGAAAATGCACATACCGAATGTGGCAGGGTTAACTAATTTGAAGGCGCCAACCCTGCCCTAATCTGGGTACCCAGTATATTAAACTGAATATATTGTGTACATTCCATCTCCAAACATAATGGTGTGGTTTTATTATACTGGTCTTAGTAAACATAACTTTTACCCTCTGGAATCTCCTGGTTTTAGTTTCTTTAAGGAACAATATATATTTTTCACAAAATTATCTGACTTGTATCAAACAAAAT
This sequence comes from Mytilus coruscus, assembly GCA_017311375.1. Lineage (NCBI taxonomy): Eukaryota > Metazoa > Mollusca > Bivalvia > Mytilida > Mytilidae > Mytilus > Mytilus coruscus. The sequence goes on along the minus strand of CM029599.1, from coordinate 8,622,545 downwards.
GCTTTTGACTACACCTTAACATTCAATATTTTCAGTTAATATTTGTGGGTCTAAAACCCTAAAATCCAGGAGCTTCGGGGCTTCGCCCTGGTTTCTACCAGGGCTTTGCCCTGGACCCACTGGGGCCTTAAGCGGCCCCAAACCCCCTGCCGATTTGGGCTTCACCATCAACATTTGTCTAGCTACGCCACTGCCTGAGCCCACAGCAAAAGATCGTGCTAAAATATTAATCAACCAAGCACTTTATGATGTGGAGTTCAACACTCCATATCGAGAAGTGCTTTCAAGTAGGAATGTTGATAATCAATGTCAAAATGTAGATGAAAATGAACCACCAACATATTTTTTGATGAATTAAAAAACTTCAACTATTTCGTTTAATTAATTTCATTTCTTATGATTCTAAAGAGATTTTAATGAAGTTTCATATGTGGTTATTCCTGTTCACCAAAATGAACACTTGTATTTTGACACTCCACCTTTCCTATGTCACTCACGAAATAATTCTCGAACTTCTCCCTTGTTTCCCGAGCTCTTCTTTTAAACATGTTGCTCCCTGTTTGATTTAACTCGACGATCCCACCCGCATCACCAATTTCATTCCGCCACATGCCCTCAATTATGTTGCCGTTGTCATCTGTATCTACATACCTGGGAGGGCAGTACCTACGCTGAAGGACAGGTACGTTTCTCTCTTCATGCTTCACAAAATTATTTAAAGACAATGCGGCTTTGACAATTTCTTTACTTTTCTCTGGAGCTGCCAAAATTGGTCGCCTAAATATCCTCCAGCGGCTTGCAAGTATTCCAAAAGCATTTTCAATAACACGTCTTGCCCTTGACAATCTATAATTAGAGATCCTTTTCGAATAATCTAGCTGTGTCCTCGGATAAGGACGCATCATGTATTGTTTAAGAGGAAAAGCTTCGTCACCTACAAAAACGTACGGGCAAGTGATATCTGTACCAGGAAGACAACACGGGGCTGGAATATTAAGTTCTTCATTTTCTGACCGTTGACCTATCTTGGAGTTAGAGAATACACCGCCATCACTAAATCGACCGGGACAGCCGACATCTATCATTGTAAAGTTGTAATCTGCATCGCAAACTGCTAGAAGAACAATACTAAACGATTTCTTATAATTAAAGAAATTAGATCCAGAGTTAGCAGGTGATTGAATCGTTACATGTTTACCATCTATTGCCCCAATGCAATGTGGGAAATTCCAAGTACCACTAAATCCTTCCTCGATCTTTAACCATTCTTGTTCTGTAGTTGGTGCTTTCAGATATTCTGTGTTGAGACTTCGCCATATCGCATCGCATACTTAAGAAATAGCGTTACAAACAGTTGATTTGGATACCCGGTAAGCAAGATATCGAAGTTTGGGAATCTCCAGAAGCTAGATATCTGCAACAGAGCAGGAAAGAAAATCATAAAAAGATGTTATATTTCAAAATCTAAGAAAAGTTTATTTTCTTTACTACTTTTACAAGAATTGAAAACGCAAAATCATGTAAAAAAATCCACGTTATTTAAAAACGACATTACCCCAGGCAAAATTATACTTAATACTTTAAATGGTAGAAAAACATTTGCGCGACTTTCTACTTGTTAGCACATATGGCCCAAAGAGCCCACAGGGCCTTGCGAGCTTGTCATTACTCGGAGTCCGTCGTCGTCTGTCATCGTAAACTATTTCAACCATCTTCGCCTCCGGAATTACTGGCCCAATTACTCCCTAAGTTATTTTTTTTGCAAAAATTGTGATGAATGGGAACGTACGGAAGCCATAAAGGGACACATAAAAAATAAAATTAATCCGTGATCTCGGATTGATAATCCGTGATCTTGGTTTAGTAATCCGTGATCTTGGTTTAATAATTCGTGATCTCGGATTGGTTATCGATGATCAAATCAAGATCACGGATTATTAAACCGAGATCATGGATTATTTAACCTAGATCACGGATTATTAAACCGAGATAACGAATTATTAAACCGAGATCACGGATTATTTAACCGAGATACCGAATTATATATTAAACCGAGATCACGGATTATATATCCGAGATAACGGATTATTAAAACGAGATCACGGATTATGAATCCGAGATCTCGGATTATAAATCATTAACAATCCGATATCTCGGATTAATTATATTTTTTATGAGTCCCTTTATGGCTTCCGTAGGAACGTAAAATGGCATTTGTTAACATGTATTAATGTACTTTTAACATCATAATTATATAATTATTGATGAAATATATAATTATACAAAAAAATACAGATGAGCGATTTCAGGCTGTCATGAGACTCTAGTTTATTTGCGAGACCATTTTAAAATGTTTGTTTATCGGACTTCTGAAACAACACCGTGCCACGTGACTAAAATAAATAAGATGTGGTATGAGTGCCAATGAGACAACTCTCGTTCCAAGACACAAAGGAGTTAAAGCAATTGTAGGTTACAGTACGGACTTCAACACGGAGTCTTGGTTCATACCGAATGGCAAGCATTAAAATGACCAAAAATTACCAGTGTAAACAACTGAAATGGGAAAACTAACGGTCAAATCTATATACAAAACGAGAAATAAAAAACAACCATGAATTACACCAATAATGACATAATATAGTTATAAGATGAAAACGCAGGTGCCTACATGTATATAACATGGAAGATACAAGTAGTAATAAAAAGATTTATACATTTGCACACCTTTTATAAACAACTATGGATAAGAGTGATACTTTACTTAAAAAAGAGATAAAACAACCTGTTAAGTATTAAATTGAGAATAAAACTAATAAAATAACCATCACAAATAACCCCTCTCTCCCGCGGGTAACTGCGCGTAGGCAGAATAACATAATATGTTTGGATAATTACTTTTGATGAAGGACATACGTGTATATGATAGTTTGTCTGTGATCGCAGTTATTGAAAACAAGACGGTAGTTGATACGATGGTTTCAACCAATAATCAGTGTGTCATTTTTTGGCAATTCTGGCCAACTATATGTATAATGTGCGTGTGATGTAAATTGCCAGTATGATTATCAAAATACCAGTGTCTTCTTTGCATATACATTATTTTACATGATTGAAAACATGAATATGTATCCAAATAAAATTATGCCACATTCAAGATATCTTTAGTCAGTTTTTGATATTTTCAATAGTCATTTTAATTTATTGACTAGGCTTTTAATAGGCTTATAACACAAATATTGTTTTTTTTTGTGTTTGACGCCCTGCATGCAAGTCTTTCATTAATTTTTTTATCATCGTTTTTCAAGAGCCTTTCATGAGGACAGTCTTTTTTTATTTCTAGGAAAACAATTGTTTGAAAGAAGTAATTATTTGATTACCGTAACGTCATTGCCAATCTTTCAGTAGCACTGATTGGATACAAATTTGTCCTGGGTCTTTCAAGCAGGGGACATACTTTTCTTGCCAACTTTTCAAAATGCTCCCGAGACATACGAAAGTATAGAATGTGATATTCTGGATCAAGTCTCATTTCCTGCACAAGATTTGCATAGTCTCCTTGTCGTCTTCTTTGGGCCAATATTGATCTTGTGTATTTGGTTCTCTTTCTTCTACTTCTAAGTCTGTTGTACAGCAACCATATACCAGTCATGTGCATCAAATACACATGAATTAAAGAGTTGGTATCCTTTTGAATCGTCTTCAATTGATTCTCCATTTTGAATAGCTTTTTTGTTTACAAAAATCGCTAAGCAACGCGAACTAAAAATGATCGTGGCGACACGATTTTTCAGTATCGCATCGCGTCGAATCGCTGCATCATTTTGTCGCATCGCTACGCCTTCGATAGCATCGCGTCGCTTGTCGCATCGCTGCCGCAACCGAAGTATAAACCCACCTTAAGAAGCTTCTGTCCAAGTTTGGTAAAATCCAGAATGGTTTATGAATCTAATAAATGTTTTAAAAACTTTAACTACAGACTGTATGTAATGTTAACTGAAAGAAAAACTAAGCCCATTTATAAGTAATAAACGGAAAAAGAGGAAATATATTTTTACAAAATTTCCTTCTAGATACTAGCTTTTGATCATAAACAAGCTTCTGTCCAAGTTTGGTACAAATCCAGGATAGTTTAAGAAAGTTATTAAAATTTTAAAAACTTTAACCACAGAGTGAATGTAATGTTAACTGGCAGAAAAACTAAGTCCATTTTAAGTAAAATACGGAAAACAGGATTTTGTTTTACAAAATTTACTTCTGGATACTATCTTATGATCATAAACAAGCTTCTGTCCAAGTTTGGTAGAAATCCAGGATAGTTTAAGAAAGTTATTAAAATTTCAAAAACTTTAACCACAGAGTGAATATTTGTGGACGCCGCCGCCGACGACGATGACGACGACGACGCCGACGACGACGACACCGACGACGGAATGTAGGATCGCTATGTCTCGCTTTTGCGACAAAAGTCGCAGGCTCGACAAAAACTGGGTGTCTATCATAGCAATCGAATATAAGTGGCATAAATTATGCAAAATGTCTAACATACATGACAGAGCAGCGGTAAATACAAGTGATCACTGAGTCTAAGTTTGACTAGACCGGGGATTGAATCCATCAAAGACCATTCGCTACCACAAGACCAACAGGCGGACAGGTGGGAATGAAAGGATGGCATGCAATGGCTAAGCATTGACAAAACAGAACACTGACAATTTGAGCAGTATTATTTTTTTTTGCATTTATGATTTGTGGTACAGTGAACTAATGATGCTACCACCATGAACGATAGGTTAATCCTTGGTGGCTTTTTAATAACCAGCGGCAAATATTACATGCAGATTCAAGATAATTTATCAATATCATGAGATATGAATATACCCTGCTTTGTACCTGACAAACACGCCGAGTCAGATTTCAAAAGGGCTAGGCTCCAGGGTTTCAAACACGTCCATATATATATTATCTTGACTGGTTCTTGCTGTTTAAATATTTGTCTATATAGAATAACAATGAAATATTTCATATGATTAAGAAGAAGAAACTTTAATCAAGCAATATTTATGTCTATAGAAGTTCGAGTCAATCGTAAAGCAAGATCGAAACCGTTAAATGTGGAATATTTGTGTCAAACTGTCACTTCCTTTTCTCGCTGCTTCTCCATGTGGATTGACAGAAAACAATACAGTATTAGAAATCAAACTGCCCGTATGCATCCCGAAATGAACTAATCACAGAAAACTTATTTCAAACGGGATAGCACATCCTAAGTTTTACGGAGATGTTGTTTACCGAGCCCGGAAATTTATATACGATCCGGGTAAACTTATCGACCCTTTAAATGAACTTATTCTAAAAGGTTACCAATTCAACACTGTTATTAGATCTTTGAATATTGTTTTTATTGGTATAAATATTGATTTTGTTATCAGTAAATTAAAATCAAACTAAATATTATTGTTATATACATATTCACATTCAAGGCTCTACAATCTGTCGATACCTGTATCTTGGAATTGCACAAGGTCATGTTTTTCTCTGACTGTTAATGATGTCTTTACACTAAATCCTTTGGATATTGGATGTGTACTGATTGATATTTTAGTCCTAGATGCATAATTTTGTTATTAGTTGTTATTGGCTTTGAACTAGAAGTCAGTAACTAAGAGTACTCTCAGATCTGAATACTACTTAGCCTCTTTTTTGTTGTTAGGGGTGAGGATGAATAAATACCCTGCCACATCTGTGTTTTTGTTAGATGTTTTTCTGCTTTGTATCGACGTGATGAGGTAAACCCTTTTCAACTGATTTTTATAGTTTGTTCTTATGATGTTCTGTTACACTACTGTCCCAGGTTAGGGGAGGGTTTGGTGCCAGCAAGTTAGTTTAACTCCGCCACATTCTGTATGTGACTGTCCCAAGTCAGGAGCCTGTAATTCAGTGGTTGTCGTTTGTTGCTGTATGTTATATTTGTTTTTTGTAAATTGTTTTGTACATAAATCATGCCATTAGTTTTCTCGTTTGAATTGTTTTACATTTGTCATTTCGGGGACTTTTATAGCTGACTATGCGTTATGGGTTTTGCTCATTGTTGAAGGCCGTACGGTGACCTATAGTTGTTAAATTCTATGTCATTTGGTCTCTGGTGGAGAGTTGTCTGAACTTGTCAATCATACCATATCTTCTTATTTTTATAATCACGCCTAAATCTGTTCCTTAATTGTCTGAGGTAAATGGGGAGTTAGTGTTGGGCTAAAGATCACAAATCAATAACATTTCAAAGAAATTAAAAATGTATTGCTGAAATGAAAGACGTTTTAAATTCTTTTAATGAAAAATATTTCAAACAGTTACAAGCCCTTTTCAACTGATTTTTAGTTTGTTCTTATGATGTGCTGTTACACCATTGTCCCAGGTTATAGGAGGGTTGAGCATTCTCAAACGTGTAAACTATCTCCTCTTTCTGCATGCATGTGCCTGTCCCAAGTCAGGAGCCTATAATCCAGTAGTTGTTGTTGGTTTGCTTTCTGCCATAAGTGTTTTTCATTTGTTTATTGTTTTCAGCATAAATCAGGCCGTTATTTATTCCTTTTAAATTGTTTCACATTTGGCATGCTAGAGTCTTTTATCGCTTACTTAATAGGGATTGGGTTTGGTTCAATTTTCAAGGCTATACGGTGACCTGTAGTTATTCACATCATTATCCTTTCGTTTCTGGTGGATAGTTGTTTCATTGGCAATCATACCACATCTCCTTATTTTTATATTAGTGCACAAGGTAGAGGTCCCCTGGAAAAGAGGCGAAAATTACCAAAGGAACATTCAAACTCATTAGTCGAAAACAAAGTGACAACGCAATGGCAATAAAATGAAAAAGACCAAAAGACAACAGTATACAAAACACAACATAGAAAACTAAAGACTGAGCAACACAAACACAACCAAAATCCGTAAGGTAGCGGTCTCCTGGAAAAGAGAGGCGAAATATACCAAGGGACATTGATACTCATAATTCGAAAACAAAGTGACAAAAACCGGAAAACGACCAAAAGAAAAAAAAAGTATACAAAACACAACATAGAAAACTAAAGACTGAGCAACATGAACCCCACCAAAACCAGCAAGGTAGCAGTCCCCTAGAAGACATACAACACCCTAATCATTATTCTAATCAGAATTTGCTCTGTTTCTTGAACATCCTGCCTAAATGACTCTGAACCAACAAGACTGCTTTATAACTTGAACATCCTGCCTAAATGACTCATAACCAATAAGACTGCTTTATAACTTGAACATCCTGCCCTTAATAACTCTGAACCAACAAGACTTTGTTCTGTTACTTGAACATCCTACCTAAATGACTCTGAACCAACAAGACTGCTTTATAACTTGAACATCCTGCCTAAATGACTCTGAACCAACAATACTTTGCTCTATTACTTGAACATCCTGCCTAAATGACTCTGAACCAACAAGACTGCTTTATAACTTGAACATCCTGCCTAAATGACTCTGAACCAACAAGACTGCTTTATAACTTGAACATCCTGCCTAAATGACTCTGAACCAACAAGACTTTGCTCTTTTACTTGAACAGCCTGCCTAAATGACTCTGAACCAACAAGACTTTGCTTTTTTACTTGAACATCCTGCCTAAATGACTCTGAACCAACAAGACTTTGCTCTATTACTTGAACATCCTGCCTAAATGACTCTGAGCCAACAAGACTTTGCTCTATTACTTGAACAACCTGCCTAAATGACTCTGAACCAACAAGACTTTTCTCTATTACTTGAACATGCTGCCTAAATGACTCTGAACCGACCAGACTTTGCTCTTTTACTTAAACATGCTGCCTAAATGACTCTGAGCCGACCAGACTTTGCTCTTTTACTTGAACATGCTGCCTAAATGACTCTGAGCGGACAAGATTTTGGTATGTTACTTGAACATGCTGCCTACATGACCCTGAGTTGACCAGACTTTGCTCTGTTACTTGAACATGCTGCCTACATGACCCGGAGTTGACCAGATTTTGCTCTGTTACTTGAACATGCTGCCTACGTGACCCTGAGTTGACCAGACTTTACTCTGTTACTTGAACATGCTGCCTACATGACCCTGAGACTACCAGACTTTACTCTATTCCTTGAACATGCTGCCTAAATGACTCTGAGCTGACCAGACTTTGCTCTGTTACTTGAACATGCTGCCTACATGACCCTAAGTTGACCAGACTTTGCTCTGTTACTTGCATGAGGTACTTGAGACAAGCATCTACCACTTGACCACATATTGATTGACTGATTGATGGTTGCTTAATGTCCAGTGGCAAATATTTCATACCTGACCACAGAGTTTTTTCCTCAACTTTAAAGGTTCAAAACTAACTGTGGTTATTGGCATGAATTGCATGGAACCTGTGAAAAGTGTTTGTTGTTTACTTGCCAAAGGTCAAAGGTTACAATTCAAACAAAATCAGTAGTTTTTATGATTTTTAATAGTTCCATCAACATGTGTCCAAAGAATATTGAAGATGAAAGTTTTCACAAGATGTAGTTTACTTCTCCCAGTATCAAATAATTTAAGTATTTGATGGTTTTCTGATAAATATTAGCCTTGAGAATGGCAAAATAATAAGAATTCAGTGTAAAAATATAAGTATATTTATGATGCAAGAATACAGTGAATGCTTATGAGATTACTGTGGATTCTTTTATTTTTCGTGGGTACCAATTTTCCTGGATTGAAGAAAAATTGTATATTCATGGATATTTGATTTCGTGGTTTGCCAAAGTCTGCATACAATCCTATAGATAATTAGCAGTTCGCTGAACATCTAAATTCATGGTTTGCGTTAACCCACGAAATCAACAAAAATTGGTATCCCACGAATATTCATGAATCCACAGTTTCCCTTTTTTACATTTTCATTGAATGTGTTTATCAGTTCTTAATATTTATTCAAATATTTTCATTCATAATTTTTAAATGTATATTCCACTATTATATGTATGCTCAAATATTGTTTGAGGCATGCATACAACTGATAAGTATTTTATCTTTTTTAATAGAGACTTTTGCAAAATTAAGAAAATGGAAGCAAGTTCTGAAATTAAAAAAACATAGGAATTACAACCAATCTGAGTGATTTACAGACCCTGTGTTCATACTTGCCTTACAACAATCTGAAAACAGTTAGTTTCACTTTCAGTTTTGATAATAATTAGGTCAACCAATGAAATTTCTTCCTCCAAAATTTTGAAAGTGAGTAAAACAAAACTCAAAACGGTCTTCCCAACAGAAAGAAAACAGTGTTAATCAAATCCTTGTACACAAATTGTGGACACAAGATCACTATTCTAATCAGATTGAACCTAGCACAACAAATATGAACACTTTATCATAGTTTTAATTTTGTAATTAGAGCAATTAAACGAAGATGCATAGATTCAACATAAAAAAATAAAAGCTGGCATATTAATCTACCTAAAGAAAGAATTGTTCAATATATTCACAAATTGTTTCATGTAAGCAGACAAATATATACACAGATTATATCTATAAATATTCTCAACATTATTACAATTCTAAACAAAATATAACACACTTAAAACTTGAAACATGTAACAAAATTAAATTTTTCCTATAAACTTTCATAAACATTTTGGTCAACATAAACATATAAATACCGCATATTATTTATAATTAACTTTTCTCTTAAACATGTAAATATAATAATAAATCTATATTAACTAGATAAAATTTGAAAATCATTGAAAAGGACAAATTTCAATTCTTTAATGCTATGATTAGCAAAATACTTACTAACAATTTTTTAGAATGTTTTTAATATGTTCATCTTTAACATAGTATCCTTTAGAACTTTTTTAATTGTACATTTTTTGTTTTCAAAACTGAAAATGTTTCCGATTACGATAGTTATATTTAAACAATTAATAAGTACACAGCCACTCATTTGTCCATTTATTTTGTTCCAATAAAGAACAGAATTTTTTCACATACAGAGTACAAAATACATCTGACTTAAGTTCCATTCTAATATGATACAAAATACATCTGACTTAAGTTCCATTCTAATATGACACAAAATACATCTGACTTAAGTTCCATTCTAATATGACACAAAATACATCTGACTTAAGTTCCATTCTAATATGACACAAAATACATCTGACTTAAGTTCCGTTCTAATATGACACAAAATACATCTGACTTAAGTTCCATTCTAATATGACACAAAATACATCTGACTTAAGTTCCATTCTAATATGTCACAAAATACATCTGACTTAAGTTCCATTCTAATATGTCACAAAATACATCTGACTTAAGTTCCATTCTAATATGTCACAAAATACATCTGACTTAAGTTCCATTCTAATATGACAGACTTTTTAATAAAGATTAACATTTACAAAGTCTGAATCCCAACTTGACAAACTTATCAAAACAAATGAAGAAGGACTACTTCATTCATTCGGTGAACAAAATAAAACCTTTGATCACTTGAAAAGAAATGTAATACATTTGGTTCTGAGATAGTTTGTTTTTACGTGTTTGATTTCATTTTACACATCAAAGGGTGAGGGGGTCAAAACAGAAAAGTATGGCAGAATTTTTTTTAATAGAAATCATATAAAATCATTCTATTTTCTTAATTCGCCTGTGTATAAAAACAACAGATGCATAGAAAAAAAACGTCATGTGACATGACTTTTCAACCTCCAATTGAAACAACAACTACATTGGAACTCTCCTATTATTTAAACAATGTATGAAAAGTCGAGTAGATTGACATACAAACACAACTGGAATAATTTCAAATGTTTTCACATTATTACAGCAGACCATTCTCATCTTTAAAAATATCTAAATTATCATCAAAACTCCACTATTTCCAGTGGTAGTGTCCATAGTCCGTGTTTTATTGGTGACAAAATTTGTTGCATTGTCATCATCCCAATTTCAACAAAAATATCACTTATATGGCATATATTTTTTTATAGAAATGTGTGTTATTTTACAACACATCTATGTAAAATCAATTGCCATGGAAACATTAATCATAAACTATTCCAGAAGGCCATACAAAGCCAATGTTGCTTGTACTCAGTGAGGGCTAATCAACACTGGTCCAGTAACTACTGTCATTCTTTTCAAATACATCAGTAACTATATGCTTAACACTACCAGTATTTAATGTAATAATTCAAAACAAAGTGTAAATAAGTAAAAACTCCTTAATTAACTTATATAAAAATATGATTAATTAATAAATTAATGAATTTATAATGCATGATGCATGATGAATAATGATGTCTGTGTACCACTGCTCCGATCCATTTTAAAACATACTTAATATTCAGTAAATGTGATTGGATGATTTAAAACATACTTGATATTCAGCGATTGTGATTAGATGTTTCAGAATCTGAAGCATTCTGGATATTTAAAAAAAAAAAAGAAACTTGCATGCAAAAACATTTTGATTGGTTTACAATATAATAAACTAATTGTGTAAATTTAAATTCAATTTGGTGTAGGAATGAAGAAATAGCCCATAGTCCTTTTAAATCTGAAACTGGAATATTTGCATATGAGATTTCATATTGTAGAAATGAACAGCACAAACCAAATTCAGGATAAGTGGCACACATCTATTGTGAGTAAGTTCACCATATACCAAATGTTACCCTGTATGAAATCACAATAATTTATCAATCACAACCATTACAGGCTTTAACTTTAAAATGTATCCTAATAATTCTATATTTAACAGTAAACAGACAAATATTTTAGTTTAAACAATGCCTCACAGAACAATATACTAGTTTGAACAAATATTTAAGTTTAGACAATGTCTCACACACAATGTACTAATTTAAACAATGTCTATTTCTCAAAAGAAACTGATTACCCCAATAATCAATCATTTGGTAATCAGTTTCCTTGTGTTGCAAGTGGTAAATTCTATTCACATTAACAGAAGCTTTTCATCATTTGTTTGAATTGTTGAAAAAACAAAATTGCTTAACTGAATCAAGTGACTTCATCAAAGATTCATCTATGGTTCACTAAAGCAGTTTTGGTTTCAACAAATATCAGTCTAATGAAATGCTCTTGTCTCAATATGAATAGAATTCCCCATCTGTCAGAAAATTTGGTAACACATGAACGCTTCTGATGGTCAATATAAATGGTATTTTATAAAAGTAAATAAATAATCCCTATCATTTCATAATTACACACATATCAAGCAGTTTTTGATAATAGTGGAATGAAAAATAAATTAAATGATGTATGATAATGGCAAATAAATGGCACGTTAAATATCAAATATTAAAAAATACATTATACTAATGGTTGGAAAATAGAAAAACTACCTAATACACAAATAGAAGAACAACAAAACTACTAATAAAAATGTCATAGAAGTACATGTTATCTTTTTAACTTCAAAAGAAGAAAATAATAAATGCATTCTCAGAAAAGGATTTCTACATTTAACAATTATTTCTTCAATTTACATGTAATCATTGAAATCAGCAGTTATGCTCATTTCAAAAGTAAATTTACCCCACTATCTTAGATACCTGGATAGAGATTCACAGTAAGAAACATCTAATAAATTTCAAAAATCAAGCAGTATAAAAAAATCAATATGGCAGCTTTCATGAAAACTGTACTTTTCAAAAGGAATCCGACACATCCACTGTGACTTTGCCATTATTAAATGCACTACACATCTTAAAGAGTTCACATTTAGAAACTCAAAATGCTTATCAGTTTAAATTTTCACCAGATTTGAAAAACAAAAGTGCTTCCTACAAGTTCCTTGAAGAAAAGAGGGAGGTCATAACCGAGATCAGTTTATCAATTAAAACAATAAGCTTATATTTTTACATGTATAACTAAATAAACAGAAATATACTTATCAATATGCATTTTTAGCATAGCTGAAATACAAAGGTGTCTTCTAAATGGATTTTTTCCCAGAAGATATCTTCAAAAATATATATACAACTTGTAAAATTAAGACCAAAAAATATATATTTTTTTCCTGGCAGAAAATTAGGCAAGGTAGGTAAATACAAAAATGATTTTATTTTTTAAAACATGTTGACTGGTCCATACAGAGAAATGTTCTAGATTTCAATGGGGCTTAACCTAAAATGAGCTTTTAACGGTGCTTAACCAAAAACACAGGAGAATATTTGCTTAAAATAAGACTGGATACCCCATCAATTTAAATTGTTCAAATCTAAAAAACAAGGCAAATGCTTTTAAGAAGCCTAAATTTGATAAAACGTGTGAACGTGATTTCCATCTTCTAAATGTTTGAGAATTATCATGAAAATTTTAGTGCAAGTTTAACATGTTTTGCTTGTCCCAGAATTATATCTACTTGGATAATGACTTTTTTTACTCATTATCAACAGAATTAAAATGATGTTTATAGCGTTATAAAGTCAGGCTTAAACAATCATTTGAAAAAACACCTCTTAATGCAATACTGTGGATTCAATTATTTTTGTGGGTACCAATTTTCGTAGATTAAGGAAAAATTTTATTTTGTGGTTATTCGATTTTAATGGTAAAGAAAATGTTTACTTCCTTGAACATTAAAATTTGTGGTCCACCTGTACCCACAAAATCCCAGAAAATTGTATATCAATACAACTTGGGGCATGATCAAATTTATGTAACATTATAAATATTGGAAGAAAACTAGGAATGTGGGGAAAAAAGTTCCGTTCAGATGAAGATTTTAACGATAAATGATGGATGGATAATACTAGCATTCAGGTGTAAAAATTCTGTGCTCTGAACAATAACATCAGATTATTTGATAGTCATGATAATTCAAATGTTAAGTACACAAATATAAAATTGAAATTGGACAACAATTCCTGAAAGACAACGGATACATATATATTTGCATCGTGTATTATTAACAACATTACATCACAGTCAAATGGATTCTGTCATTCACAAATTCTACCAACTATCGGAAAGAAGTAAAATTTGGTTTGGTCCAGTGAAATGGTTAGTTCCAGACTTGAATGTGAAATAAGACCTTAAGAATCATATCTCAGAAGGACCAGTGCTATTTGGTCCACTGAATAACGAATAGTTACTAGCAAAAACAGTATCATCTGAGACCTTCAGACTCAATAAAACTTATATAATTTTTACATGGAATAAAGCAGTTCACTGTACAAACTGTAAAAAAATAAAGATTGTGAAATAAGTACATAATCGAGGTTAAACCTGTCTATCATTTCAGTTTACAAGGACTTCACAGTCCCGTTTCAAAAGACATACTTCCTATGCTATGCTGTTCTCCACTAAAATATTTTGTTAAAGGATTCAACAGAAGTTTAGCACTAATATTAAGTAGAATATTGTGAAGCTATGATTTACATAATATCCACATTACAATGATCATTTTTCACTCAAACTTTCCTTATTTTCCATGATTCAGACTTTCAAGCATTGTCAAATTGACATTCCACTCAATTCACAATTTCTCAAGATTCTGATTGGTTGACATTGGTGTTGTCTATATATAGATTCTGGAACAGTTTTTCACTGTTATTCAAACACCGTGGATACAGAATCTGTCATAAACATGAACTGTGGGTTATCTTGGCAATGCATCTGATATGCCATTACTGCTGTGTTGTTTACACCTCTTCTAAACAATCACTGCAAAAATGAACAGTATTAAATATTAATTATAGGAATTATTCAAGGCATATCATAGCATCTAATTTAGCATTTTCGGGGTCGTAAAAAGAGCATATATGAACCACAAATTTACAGGAAAAATCATTTCTAGAATTGTTAAGAATTTTCTATACTGATAGGGATTCCATTTAGTTTAAAAACAGGCATTTGACTGAAACCAGTTAATCAGTGAAAATTTGTCTGAATATTACAGAATAAAAATAAAATAATGTAAGATTTGAATGCTTGTATATTTTTCATAAACAAGATATAAACTTAACAGACACATAATGTTGGACTTCTTATACTTCAACTTCCGGTTATCAGACAATAGAAACTAATTACAGTATAAAAATAAGGAGATGTGGTATGATTGCCGATGAGATAACTATCCACCAAAGTTCAAATGAAGTTGATGTAAGCAATTATAGGCAACCATACAGGTACATTTCTACAACATTTGTCTGGAAATTACAAAACCAAATTGTAGTTTCCTACACTTCCACTGCTGGTGTTTTTAGCAGGAGTTAAATTAATAAGAGTTGTCTATCTTTGTTTGCAGTTACTCAATTTCTAGATTTACATTGGATGAGCCAGGAACTTCCATTCAATACCAAACAATATCACAGACTGTGGATTCATTTATTTCATGGGTTCCAATTTTCTTAGATTGATGAATAAATGTATTTTCATGGATACTTGATTTTGTGGTTTTGACAAAGTCAAAGTGCATACAAGCCTATTGAAAATTTGTAATATGTTGAACATTTAAATTTGTGGCTCATCTATGCCCATGAAATCCACGAAAATTTGTATCCAAAAAATAAAAATGAATCCACAGGTATATACTTCCTCATAAAGCATGCATGATAATGCTGAATAACAAGGTGTTCTTGAATTAAAATTTAATATTTAATACCTGCCCTTTTTCGTAAAGAAAAACTTAATGGGATATTATCGTAAAATGTATGTAAGCAGTGCATTTTAATTGAAAACAATATCATTTCTACACTTTCAGTTCCTGTAATTAATCATGTTACTATGGCGATCTGAAATACATACCAGTAATAACTCGACATCTTTCTCACTAAAACTTGGTGGAATAGTTCTGGAATATTTCAAAGACAACAAATCTCCAACTTCATTGATCACTTCAAGTGCCTGAAACAAAACAAAATCACTTAAATAAATGCATCAGGTGATACATTTTGTTTTAACATAATTTCTTCTTTTTTAACTTTAAGTTGAAAGGTCTTATGCACTTGGACAGGAATACTTGCAATATATGTGTACATATCAATTATATTCTGTTTGTGATACATGTATTATACTTTAATTTAACATTTTTCAACAACACCTTTTTGTAGATGTGGTAAAGTCCATGTTATAAATAAAGAGCTGCGCCATGAGCCCATGATACGCCTGTCGCTTTTTTAACAAATAAAGTTTCATAACTCCTCAATGTCATTTCAGAAATTTATAAAAAAACTAAAGGGAGGTTATTTTATAAATACTAGAACACACCTGAGAAATCGTGGGCATTTAGAGCGTGGTTGAAAGTATGTAAACTGTTGTAGGATGAATTTTTGAAAAGATTTTATGCCTGTAGAATATCAGGAAAGGTATCAAAAGTCATAGGTACTTGGGGACAGGATAATTTTTTTTGCCCTCCCCCTTTTTTCAAAAGTCCATTATTTTTTGTTTTCTGTTAGTTTCAATTATTTTGTCCATTTTCTGTATACTATGAACATACATACTATAAATAAAGTGTATTTGCTATTTACTATCAATTCCAAGTTAACTATCCACGGCGGTCATTGATATATTATATAAAGACTCTCTATATAATATATCAGTGATCCCCGTGGATAGTGAATTGATAGTAAATAGCAAATACACTTTATTTATAGTATGTGTATGGTTGTCTATGAATTAAAAGTCGGTCAGATGACGGAAACAATATCTGGACATCTTTATTTTAGTTTTTCTCCCAAAATAACCCAAACTGAATAATCATAAGCGAGGATGACAAATGCGACTATGCATGGTACCTATAGGAAACAGTGGCATGATGATTAATTTAATGTGGAAGGAAGAGAAGCGACACACAAAATGAGGTCTTCTCATTTAATAGTATAGATATGAACCAGTCACCAAAGTTTCATGAAAACTGCTCAAAGCACTTTTGAGTTATTGTCTGAAAACTGGAAAATCACCCTTTTTTTTAACGAATAAAACCCCATAACTTGGAAACATAAAAACTAAAATTTATAAAAATCAAAAGGGAGCTTATTCAATATGTATAAACAATTCACCAAAGTTTCATGCAAATTGGTTAAAGCGTTTTTGAGTAATTGTCCGAAAACTGGAAAATTCCCCTTTTTTAATGAATAAAACCCATAACTAGTTTTTTTTTCAGTTATTAGGCAAAACGGAAAAATGGTAAAAATCATTATTCAAGGGCAATAACTCCAAAAAGGGGTCGTCAGATGATTTCAAGATTGGAACTTCCTTGTAGATCTTGTCTTTTGTCTTGTTGATTATTTTTGCTTATTTAAGTTTTATCTATCTATCATAGTTTTTCAGATAATAGGCAAAAACGCAAAAAAATAATAAATATCGTCAATAAAGGGCAATAACTCCAATAAGATGTCGTCTCACGATTTCGACCATGTAAAGTTTCTCTCTATCTGTGATTTAGTTTTTCAGATATTAGACAAATTTGTTATTTAAGGACAATAACTCCTATAAGAAGTCCTCTGACAGTTTTGAAATAAATAGACAATAGGTAGATCTCATCATTTTGAATAATTCTGACACTTTCAGATTTTCTCTATTTTTAGCAGTTACCAAGATAATAGACAAAACTTGCATTTAACCCTGATGTTGTATTTGTAGCCATGTCGGTCATGTTGGTTGGCAGGCGTGGTCATCAGACACATTTTTTAAACTAGAAACCCTAATGATGACTGATGCCAAGTTTGGTTAAACTTGGCCCATTAGTTTCAGAGGAGAAGATTTTTGTAAAAGATAACGACAACAGTGACGGTAGCCAAGTGATGAAAAAGCTCACTTGGCTTTTTAGGCCAGGTGAGCTAAAAACCACTATCATTTGGATCAAACTTTTTATTAAATAGAAAGTGTGCAAAGCTATTAGATGCTGATGATTTTCTGAAGGTTTCATAAAAATACAGCCGTTGGTTTATGAATAGCTGCGAAAAAAAAGTAAACATGACTTATGTCAAAATAATAACCACAAACCTCCCTAGCGTAGTGAGGTCAGTATATAAAAATTTACTTACTTTATCCAGCATTTCTTTATCATGAGCAGCTGACAGACAAAACCTTGCTCGAGATTCTATGATTGGTGTTGCTGGGAAACCTACCACTACAATACCAAGTCCTCTTTTCAAACATTCCCTGCCTAATGCACTGAAATATATAATCAGATTACTACAAAGAAAGATTCCATACCAAGTCCTCTCTTCAAACATTCCCTGCCTAACACACTGAAATATATAATCACTTTTACAGTATATACTACAAGTTCTAAATAGTAATTACTGTAAATTCAGAAATTATTGCGTACATTTATTATTGCGATTTTTTCATTTTAGACTAAAATGCGATTTTAATTTTTGCGATATTGAGAAAAATCCTGTTTAATTCATATAAAAAAATTCAAAATGCGAGTTTAAATTATTGCGATTATAACCCTGTCGCATTTTTCGCAATAATAAAAACATCGCAATAATTTCTGAATTTACAGTATTACTTTATTATTGAAATAGACCTTGAAATTTTAATTTATACTAGTATTATCATCTAGCTTTCATAGAAGGTATAAAACAAGTTTACCTTACTATACATATGTGTTTTGCTCATTGTTGAAGACTGTATGGTCACCTATAGTTGTTAGCATTCTCATTCTTTTGTCTCTGGTGGATAGTTTTCTTTTTGCATTTATACCACATCTTTATTTTTTTTACAGGAGGATAGAGACATACCTCAAGTGCATCTCCAATTATCATGATGCTGGACAGTAATTAAAATTTGTTGGTCCCATAATTCTGATCATTAAACATTATGTCACAGAAATACACACTTAATTGATGAACAATATCAGATTTGACTGTATGTAAAATTGATTAAAAATGTGCTTGTAGTACTTACGCTATCTTAGCAGGCATAAATATCAACAATGGAATGACGGGTGAATCTTTGTTTCCGTAGATAATAAAACCCATATCGTGTAACCTTCGTCTAAAATATCGTGTATTCCACTTCAATTGTTGTACTCTTTTTTGACCTAAAATTCAACAACATTATGTTAGCATTCTTTAACAGTTCTCAATTTCTGACACAAATATTATCAATTAAAGAACCTTTGTGAGCAGTTCACATACCCCACACCCCCACATTATCACTGGGCAAACAAAATATCACCAGATTCCTCAATTCACAGACTCATCACTCCTACAAAAGTCAACTGATCAAAATTTCTTGTGGATATGCACATTTATAATTTTCTATGTTTTCTATGTATTGTGTGGGATTTTGTCCCATGTACATTTACTCCATATCCTTTCATTTTCTACATATTACGTCCTTATTATCTACAAAGTTTCATGAGATTCTGTTGTGTTGTTTCAGAGGAGTTGCATTGACAAACTGTTGCAGTAGTACATTTAGGCCAAAATTCTATGTTTAAAGGGGCATAACTTCTAGAAAAAATTGAATCATAATTTCCTGTTGATATGCATATCTACAGAGTATGTCCTTGTTATCTACAAAGTTTCATGAAATTCTGTTGTGTGGTTTCAGAGGAGTTGCGATGACAAGACCAGGACTGACGGACGGACTGTGGGACAGACGGATGCATTATAAATGTATAAACCAAAAAATTAAATTCCTTTCTTTATTTCTGAAAGAGGGTTTTCACAAAGGTCTAAAAATATGTGATTCTAACTTAAGAAGTGTTAGTGTTACTAAACATAACATTGAACTACTGATTTATAATTATTCGTTGGATACCAGTTTTCATGGATTTCATGGTTACCTGGGAACCATGAATTTCAATGTCCAACGAATTACAAATTTTCTTTAAGAACATATGCAGACTTTTGCAAAACCACAAAATCAAATATCCACGAAAGTGCAAGTTTTCCTCAATCCATAAAAATTGGTCCCCACGAAAAATAAATTAATCCATAGTATACATAAAGTTAAGTGTAAAGTCTATACGGTCTTCTAAACTGTTATTTTTTCAATACATCTCTGCTCTCTCAGTTTGATATATGGGGCACTTGAAGGGGAATGAGAAAAACAATGAGATTTCACATTCAACAGAAAATAATTTTTCAAGACTTGAATAATACATTTCTATCTGTTTGCATTAAGCATGACAAATCATTCAGTATGGCAACATGAAATAAAACTGTCTAACAAGCTTTACAAAATAACACTGAACAACCTCTGTACTATATCAAACCTACTTCATAAACGTATACAACAGAAAGATTCATTAAAGCGTAAAAGCTATTTTACTTTAACTTTGCTTATTTTTCTAAGGAAATTGGATGACAAGATTTTGTATTGCAAAGAAGAGGAGGTGACTTCTGAGTAAAAATAAAGTTTTTGTAAGTAACTCAAACCTCTTTTGACATTATTAAAAACAAATAGAACAAATTTTAAACATTTTCATTTCCTTACCTTCATTTGTACCATCTGCTCCCATGATGATTGACATAGATGATATAATTTGTTGTGTTACCGGAGGGGGCATGGTACAGGAATATATTGATGCATGGGACTGTAATTTCAAATGGTTTATCAAATCCTGAAAAATAATAATAATTTTAGAGTTATATCCCTTTGATCGTTAAATGCAATTACTCACGGGCAAATCTGCTTTTCTTATATTTTTCTTTATCACTAATTAATATCAGGAGATCGAAATTCCAAATTATTTTTACATTACACATCATTTAACAATAGAATTAATTAATGATGGGAAATTAATCAGCTCTCATAAAGTTCCTTTTTATAATTTCAGCAAAAAACTAAAAATTGAATACCTTTTCCTTAATTACACATACCTTGGACCCTCCAATATAACCTCCAGCAGCACCAAAACTTTTTGTGAATGTTCCCATCATAATGTCAATATCTTTAGGATCAATTCCAAAATAATCCACTATGCCTCGGCCATGTGGTCCCATGGCTCCTACACTATGGGCCTCATCTAAGTAAACATAAGCTTTGTATTTCTTCTTTAATGCCACTACTTCTGGCAATCTTACAATTGATCCTTCCATACTAAAACAAAACAATTATTATTGTTAGATGACCATAAAAAATACCCATTCCATCCCAGATTATTTTCCTGACAGAGGTGAAATAATTATGTGTATGTGTGTCACATCTATGAGTTATATCTTCAGTTTAAATAACTCTCAAAATAATTTACCATACCAAATTCTTTTCAACAATAAAAATGACTGTGGATTCATTTATTTTCGTAGGTACCAATTTTTGTGGATTAAGGAAAAATTGTATTTTTGTGGATAATTGATTGCACGGTCTAACATTGAAATTTGTGGTTCACCTATTCTGATGAAATCCACAAAAATTGCTATCCAACGTTTATTGATGAATCCACAGTCCTGGTTTTGGTCAGAAAAGAGTCATTGGTAGATTTTACTGATATTACAAATGCAAATTAAGCCTTATGTAAGAACTTTCCATTGAAAAAATGTATTCATAGCCTATATTAATCTTTGCTTTAAAATCTGCAAAGACTAGGCAATTATCAGTTCTTTATAATTTTTAATACAGGAAAGTACTTGCCTTATCTTCTAAAGACAAATATATCTTATCAGACAGAAAAATGTCTGTTACGGTACTTAATTTGTGCATTAATACTAATATATTTAATTTTATTTTCTTTTAATACTCAAAATAAAAATGATGACCCAAATAGTTTAGTTTAAATAACTAAACAATTTTAATAATTTGCAAACTAATATACTATATTTTCAGGTTTGATAAAATGATCATTTATCTAATATACATAAATATATTAATAAGAAAATCACTTAAGGCACACTATACTATAATGAAATACCATCTGTCAGAAGTCATATTTTATAAATATAATTAACAGTTTATGTACCGGTACTATCAAACACATTTGGTTATTTTTTTCCTACCTATATACTCCTTCTACAACAATAAGAATTTTTTTCCATGGCCTGTGGGTTCTTGGCTGTCCAAAGACTACTGCATTTTTTAGTTTATTTTCTAAATCTTCTAAATCTGAAATATTATGTACATTAAATTGTGAAATATTGTTAGTATATTTCAACGGCTTCATCATGATCTACCATCCACATCTGATATTGTATGAATATCATGTTGGACAAAAATTCATATGCATGTATATCACGTTTAACAAAAATTAATGCATATCACATGTGCATCAAGTTGAAAAAAATAAACTTCAAATGAACTGGATATCTGCATATTATTGAAATGTTTTTATAGCTCACTTACATTCTTCAACAGTAGGTTTGATATTAAAATAATGTTATGATTATACTATAAAAAACTAAGGAAATGCAAATCTTCTTGTTTTCTTTTTCATTTAAATAAGATGGCTATTTCTGTCGAAAAACAGAAAATCTAAGGTAGTAAGGTATAAATTGAAAACAATTGGTGACAACTAATCAAAAACCTGGTTTACACAGCAAATAATACATACAGAACTAAATTAATACCAATGAAATTCTTCTGAAAAATGATTTTCAAATAAAATATAAAATATGCAGGATCCAGTTAGTTTAATCCAGAAAACAGAGAGAGCTTATTTAATATTTACCATTATGGCAGAATGTTTTAATTGAAGCTCCTGATAATCTTGAACCCAGCACCAAAGATGAATGGTTCAGTTCATCACTTAATATGAGACATCCCTGAAATTAAATAATAATAATAATTTATAAAATTGCTATTCTTTTTTTAATATTTTAACAAATATGTACACAAAAATTACTTGTTTCCGCTAACCTGACAGACTAATTTTTGTGCCTTCCTGACTACCAACCTTTTTGCAGCATGTTAGAAGAAACATAAAAGTATTACTTTTTTGGCCTAATGAAGTCATCTTCACTTTTTTCTGCTATTAACATTTACTAGGACTTTGTATGGAAAACAGTTTGATGATTATTGGTGTTGAGTTCCATACATTCATACATTTTCATTGGTTGAGACGGCAGAGATCTTTTATTATTCACGACATACTTAATTTGCTTGATGTATGTGTTACAGAATTTTAATAAACATTCATTTAATTCATTAAGTTTGTCAAAGTAAATTAACGCTTCATAAATTTTTTGCATCAGAAAGCGCTTTCTTGGATTTTTCTTTACCTTGTAAGTTTTTATCTGTTATTGTAACTTTGTTAATAACAACATTTTGAAAATAAGCTTGCAGTAATGATGTACACAATAGCCCTTGTGGATTTTGCTTTTTCCACCTGCCCACAGTGGACAGCCCACCTGTGCCCACTCAAGCTATATTCTCTTTTGTTTGTATAAATATTGATTACAAATGCTTATCTGCTTTATTCAATTGATAGTACTTGCAAGTCTTTTGAACAGAAGAAATTGCATGCCCACTCCTATGGGTGGGTAGAGTGGACAAGCTAGAAATTTCTACAGTGCCCACTCCACTGTGGCCAGGTGGACAAAGCAAAATCCACCTGAGCTGTAGTGTACTCCAAAAGCGAGTTAGTTTATACCCTAACTTACCTTTCCCACAATGCTTGGCATATTCATGGAATTAGTGGCAAAACCCATAGGAAAAGTGATTGCAGCTTCTACTCCAAGAAACTTGGCAACCAGTTCATCTAGCTGTTTATGGATTTTTAAATAACCTGAAATCATTAAAACATTATGTTCAAATCTGTATAATTTTTGAAAGATCTTGTTAGTAAATTTCTATTATTTCAAACTGCATATCGTTCCTGCATATTTATCAATTTAGACACTGATAAATAAATGAGTGGTTAGATTTCTTTATTATTTCATTGACTGAAATTTAAATATTCTGTCAAATTACTATGTTGTTCTCAGCTTTCACCCTTCTGTCAGTGCAGCTAAAAGGATAACTGTTGTCCATTAAATAAAATGGTAGACAACAAAATTTTCAAAAAAAACTGTCAGGTTTTTCATGATATGAAGATATAAAAAAAACAACTAAACTGCTAAGGAAAAGATACATGAATATGGTGCTGTTAAAACTACTTTAATTTTGTAATCAACTCTTCTTTTCTTCAAGTTTTTGTTTGTTACTACCATCAACAGCGATTAAGCACAATTCTTATAATAAAAGACATATGTACATGTATCTGTGTTGATATATTGTGGTTTTGTTTAAAATTGTAAGCTCATTGGGAGTGGCATTGTATTCTTTCTACTCAATAATTCATCGTTATGCCACATCATTTTAGAACCATATTCAGCAATAGTGCTCCATAAAAGCATCTAGATTCATCTTACACTTGACTTAAACATTTAATTTCATCTTGATCTGTGTTTAAAGAAAGAAGATAGATACTTAATACAAGTCTCAAAATTTCAACCATTGGTTTACAGAATCTTAAATTTAATGAGAACTTGTCCTCAGTAATTCACTAACCTAATTCTTGCCTACTACCACAACATCCAACACCATACTTCATTGTGGTTTTTTCTACAGCATCTGCACAGGGACCTTTATTTTCAGCAAAACCAAGATAATTATACGATCCAAAGTTAAGCACATGTTGCTTCTTTCCTGTTAGTCTGAAATATAAAAGGCTTCATTTGTAGTTAGGAGACAAATGAGAGATATTTTCTTTTTGTTTTTCTTACTTTGTTTAATGGGTTTTAAACTTTCCTAAATCAAATTACAGTAGGTCATTGTCTTAAACAATTTTTATTACTTTCTCCCTTTACTTGCTGAAGTTAATGTTTGTAAGAGCATGAAAATTCAATGCCTCTATTTATGTAAAGAACTTTTCTGTGTGTATTGTAACTTTTCCATACAATTTAATAATTTAACAGAAATTTTAATAAAATACATATGCTGAGTCGATGTGCAAGACTTTAATACAAAGTTTAACGATTTGAACTAGAGGCTCTAAAGAGCCTATGTCGCTCACCTTGGTCTATGTGCATATTCAACAAAGGACACTCTCCAACATTGTAGCCAAGAGTAGAATTCATGACAAAAATCTCTTTTTTGTTGATCTTGTATTGCTGATGGTTTAGGCTGTTTAGTTTCTCTCTATCTTCTTTAGTTTTTGCTCAAAACACAATAGAGGGTAAAAAAAATTTATTCAAGGGCAATCACTCCTATAACACTAACAATATCAGCAAAATTTGACTTTTTAAATAGATCTTGCCTTGCTGATCATTTTTGTTATTTAAAGTGTCTATTTATCTATTATAATTTTTATCATATAAGGCAAAACACAAAAAATGGTAAAAATAGTCATTAACTCCAATAGACAACTTTCGAGTTCGATGCATTTCCGTCAAAAACTTTGGTTTTAGTGAACATCATTCGTGCGTTTAGGGGCGTCGTCACTTCCGTTCAAATGTTGAGCAAGTGGTTGGAGAACTATGATGATATATTACACGAATTATTCGGCAAATTTAATTCTCATAATTGACAATCAGCACTGCTGTCATTAGGGAATTGTGATTAAGTACCTACGGAACAAACATTATTTCTAGTTTATCCTGCACAATGACGATCACTAAGACGCTTGATGAACGTAAATAGTGCAGGGATACAGGCGATCCCCTCTATCTGGTAAATGACGTCATAAAGGCGCGCATAATTGACGAGTTTTTTCCGGTGAAGGACAAACTCGAAAGTGGTCTATTAGGAATCGTTGGACGATTTCATCCAAATTGTCTTAATTGTAGATCTGGTCTTGCTGATCCTTTTTTGCTTGTTTAAGTTTCTACCTAGCTAATAAAATTTTAATGATATAAGCCAATAACACAAAAAATTGGTAAAAATAGTCTTCAAAGGGCAATAACTCTAGTTGGGAGTCGACTGACGATTTCGACTGTTGAATCATTTGTACAACTTGTCTTGCTGATCATTTTTGCAGTCTGAAGTTTCTCTCTATCTATTACAGTTTTGAAGATAATAGGCAAAATTAAAAAAAAATGGTAAAATGTGTCATTTAAGGCAAATAACTCCTATAAGAAGTCATCTGACAGTTTAGACGTATAAGGACAATTGGTAAAGCTTAACATTCTGAACATTTTTGCTCCAGTCAGATTTTCTCTATTTATAAGAGTTTTCAAAAGAATATATAAAACTTGCACTTTACCCCTAAGTTCTATTTTTAGCCATGTCAGCCATCTTGGTTGGCAGGCAAGGTCATCAGACAAATTTTTTAAACCAGATACCCAAATGATGATTGTGACCAAATTTGATAAAATTTGGCCCAATAGTTTCAGAGGAGAAGATTTTTGTAAAAGTAAACAGACGACGACGGATGCCAAGTGATGAGAAAAGCTCACTTGGCCCATTGCGCCAGGTAAGCTAAAAAAAAAAAATAGGTTGATAAAAATCTTAAATGTATAATTAAATTTCCCATTGTAAGATTTTTTATATTTTCTTATAAAGATACTATGACTGACTATAAACATGACTTTTACAGGGGTACAATATCTAAATTGGAAAACAAGGATAACAAACAATTTTAAAAGACAACTCTACCATGAATGAATAAAAGGAGGTAACTATTACAGCACTCACAAAGTGATCTAATCAAAAATAACTTTGCCTGGTGTTGAGTGAGTCTCTCTTAAATAGATTGATTGCTGGTGATTTGAATTGATTCAAAACAATCTGATTTATGACCCTGTCATACATAACCTACAGTAAGAAATATTTCAAGTTGAATCACCCACATCACCAGCATTCAGTTTAATCACCCACAATCACCAGCAATTAGAGCAAATCACCCACAATCACTAGCATTCAGTTTGGTTCACCCACAATCACTAGCTTTCAGTTTAGATCACCCACAATCACTAGCTTTCAGTTTAGATGACCCACAATCACTAGCATTCAGTTTGGTTCACCCACAATCACTATTATTCAGTTTGGTTCACCCACAATCACTAGCATTCAGTTTGGTTCACCCACAATCACTATTATTCAGTTTGGTTCACCCACAATCCAAGCATTCAGTTTGGTTCACCCACAATCACTAGCATTCAGTTTGGTTCACCCACAATCACCAGCAATTAGAGCAAATCACCCACAATCAATAGCATTCAGTTTGGTTCACCCACAATGACAGCAGTGACAGTGAATCACCAACAAACACAAGCACTCGCTGTAAATCAACCACAATAACCAGTATTCAAAGTGAATAGCCCACAATCACTAGCATTCAGATTGAATCTGCCACAATCACCAGCATTCAGAGTGAAAGCCCTACAATCCACATTCAACAGCATTCAGATTGAATCACCCACAATCACCACCATTTCATGAAAATTCCCATTAAGTTAGATGTTTGACTAATTCCCCTTGAGTGTCTTGTAAGAAGGTTGTATTTATGTACATACTCGAAGTTCCATCCATTATCAGGAGATACACGCTCTAATATATCCATTTCTGCACCTGCTACACTGCATATTGGTCTGTTCCAACAATCTCTTATTCTTCTGTATAGATTCCTGGTATAAAAACTTTCCCAGCTCTGATAGAGTGAAACATAACCCTAAAGAGAAAAGTCAAATTTTTAGATTTCAATTGCATGAAACACAAGCATGTCCTAGTTTGTGCAAAATAATGAAAATATGGTGCATAAAACATACTAGGAAGAGACTTATGTGTGATATTTGATTTTTTTTTTCAAAGATCAAATATGTAAATAAGAGGGACAGTATATATAGACTGCTCCAAATGAAAGATTGTTTTATATGAGAAAAACACCTACAATAAAGAAATAAAAGCAAAAATATTGATGAAAAGTGCTAAAAAAAATGTTTAACACAGAAAATTATAAAAGAGGCAAGCAGATATAAAACACGACTTTATAACATCATCTTTGTATATTACCATCTTATATTAGTACCGTTGTGCAAATCTTTAGACTTATATAATTTTTTCCTTATCTGCGCAGTATTGTCTATTCTAGACGATCCAGTACATATTAAATTTGCTGGTTGGCCTTTTTTATAGACTTATATATGTTGTACCTGAAGCTTGGGTTCTGTGCATGACTTTATATATATATATATATATATATATGTTGTACCTGAAGCTTGGGTTCTGTGAATATATATATATATATATATATATATATATATATATATATATATATATATATATGTTGTACCTGAAGCTTGGGTTCTGTGCATGACTTTATATATATATATATATATATATATATATATATGTTGTACCTGAAGCTTGGGTTCTGTGCATGACTTTATTTTTTCAATACCAATACTCCGTAAGAAATCTCTGATATGTCCAATAACAACAAGAACTGCATATCCCAGATATGTTAAAATGGCTGTAGATAGAGGTGTCTCCTCAAATGTTTCTATAAATGTATCCTTAGGAGATGTGTTCTGAAAATATAAAGGCATCATTTTCAATACAAAATTTAAAAAGGACAGTAACTAGTCCAGTTTTCCCTTTTAAAACAACTATAATGAAAAAAACTTTGTTATTGTGATGATGACATACCAGGGTTCCCACTAAGAATTTTTTACGGGGAGTCCAGGGACTCATTAGTTTTGCCTCTGGCAAGAAATTGTATATATAAAAGGATCAATCGGGACTCCTGTGGAGCGATAATCCATATCTGATTCGGTCGGAAGTATGATGAATTATATATAGAATCATGACAGAGGTCCATTCCCTGTCATATATGTCGGTCATCTCAATTCACTGGGTCATCTTGCTTGAGAAGATATAAAGGAGAGAAAAAAACCAAGTCAAATATAAACTACTATTCCATGTAAAAGCCTTATGTATCATTTTAATGCCTTTTCGGACATACGTTTGCAATAAATTTTTATGAAAAGTCTGATTAAAATAGACCTCGGTCTTGAAATTTGTGAGAATTTCATCCAGATTACAAAACAAAAAATACATTGTTTTGATTTTTTTCTAAAGGCTCAACAACAATAAAAGGCAAAACAAAATACTTGATATCATTATGAAGCTGAAACTTTGTTCTAGAACTTTGGCTATTTTTTATGTTTCTGGTAAAATTTCTGAATTTTCTATGATTTTCCAAAATTTCAGTTTAGAATTTCATTATTCTGTCAAAATGTGTCTTTCAATCTGGCAGTGTAATACGATTTTTTTTAAATGTTGAAAAGTAGAAGGAACTAAGTGACAAAATGAGATATCATTTTAAAGAAGAAACATTTTCCTACAAATTGGTCTAAATTACGAATGCTAAATGTTATTGGTACATTGTAAATAATTTTATTGCGAAACATACTGAAAATTTTAAGTAGTGTGTCAAAAATACACCAACACACTATATTCTGCTAAGGGTTAAATAATTACCTGAAATAGACATGGCAATGCAATACAATTCAAAAGATTAATCTTTTTTCTATAACATGGTGTTGGTTTTATGAAAATGGTGCTAGAAACGAATTTTCTATGATTTTTCAAAATCCCTTGTTTATAGTTTACATTGACGCCATTTTGTTCAGTCAAGTTCCACACCGACAAGTCAGAAGATACAGGCAAACAATGTATAGACTTCCACTTTGAAATAGACTGTGTCATTTTATACACGATTTAATTCATTTAGTTTTTTTTTTCAAATACTACTTTTAATACTTAATCGTTATTTGATATTGCAATTTGCCATAATTAAGCATTGAGGCAAATTACCATTTATAAGACAGCAAAACAGTTCCTTCCTTTTCTTCTCGAAGAGCAGTATAGTCTAGAGGTCGCAAAATATGTCTAAGTGTTAAAAAACAAATATGTGGATGTGGGAAAGTTTTACCTGTTTCTAATTAAAAATTTTATTGCACCACGCATACTTTGGCATTAATTAACAGGTGTGCTTGGCATGATTCGTTTTTGACATCTTAAATATATACGACACAAAATAGCTGATCAATGATACATGATAGATAATACCTGCAAATTGGAATAACTCATATCGGTGTTTATTATAACACCTTTATTCTAAGTTCTTTTAGCTAGATAAAATACTACACCTGTTCACGTACTTCTTCCTTTATATCAGAGACATATAATCTCTGTTTATCGCTATTTTGTGCACTTTTCCTTTGATCTTTTTTGTGATAATTTTTCATATCATGCTACTCCCTTGCGATAGAAAATTATCGTCAGAAACTAAGAGTGCACGTGTCGTTGTCAATGTAAAAATTAATGACGTCATAGGCAAAATAGTGATAAACAGATTATCAATGGTCTTTCAAACTTGAGGATGTTTCGTTTGAAAGACAATCGATAATCTATAATTATACTTTTCTCCACCAGTCATATTCCAAAATTGAAAGGTTTTTTTTTTCACTTTTTGCATTACCTTTCTTTCATATGAAAACTATTTAAAAACTTGTATAAATGTCTGATTTCATCTCATTGTTGCATACCTTCATGAAATATCAAGATGAAGAACAAGAATAATAAAAAGCTTCGCTGAGCGCAGCCTGATACGACCGCAGAGGTCCAACCCTGAACAGTTCGGGCAAATTTGGACACAATATTCAAGCTTGATACTGTCTGAATTTGGATTGTGATCAAATTTTTGACATAATATAGGTTTCTGACACAAAATAAATGTGGTCAAAGATCTTATAAATCCATTACGCAATACTGTGCAATTGAAGATTTCTTCTTGAAACTTTTCAAAAATTTGAAATTTTAAAAATTATGAAAAAAAATATGAATCCCTTAAAAAAATTGGGAAAAAAATCCCCCCGCCAACTTTTTGAAACCCCCCTTGGAGCAATAACCCCAAAACTCAATCCCAGCCTTCCCTTTGTAATATGGAACCTTGTGGTACAATGTCAGAGAGATCCATACACTTACACACAAGTTATTGTCTGGAAACTAGAAAAATGCTTGTTTTGGCCCCTTTTTGGCCCTTAATTCCTAAACTGTTGGCCCCATAACCCCTTAAATGAATCCCAACCTTCTACTTGTGGTATTAAACATTGTGGTACAATTTCAGAGCAATCGAAATACTAATACACAAGTTATTATCCTGAAACTAGAAAAATACTTGTTTTAGGCCCCTTTTGGGCCCCTTATTCCTAAACGGTTGGGACCATCATCCCCAAAATCAATCCCAACCTTCCTTTTGTGGTATTGAACCTTCTTAAAAAATTTCATAGAGATCCATTCACTTAAACTAAAGTTATTGTCCGGAAACCAATGTGTCTTCGGACGACGACGCAGACGACGACGACATCGTACCATTATACGATCCCAAAAAATTTTTTGCGGTCATATAAAAACGTTTTTCATGTTTTCATAAGTAACTTTGTATAATGTTGTATTGTTGTTTTTTTTATTTTTTTTGTTTGTTATTTCATTCAAGGAATTGTTTATTTAAACATATAATTCCTTGTTTCATTTCATGATTAAATGACCAAGTTCGATAACTACTGCCAGATAAGGCATGAGCCAGTTAGAGCGACGGGGTGAAATTAACGCAACGCCTGAAACATAGATGCATCATAAAATTTTCTTTGAAGTCGGCAGCGTTTCAATTCCTTTTAAATATATAATTCCTTGGCTCTGGGAGACCAAAAGTGGGAAGATGAAATTTTTCTGCTATATAATTTATATAATTTGTTATTTCAGTCTCCATGACAAACTAGAGCATGGAAATTACATCAAATTTAGATTATTTTAAAAACACTTGTTATAAAATGATGATATACAAATATGTATGCTCAGTTGATACAACATTTTGATGCATCTTTGGACTCACCAATTTTAAAATGATGAGTTTAGAGAGATTTTCATGAGTCCATGCTTGATGGACTTGTCTTAGTCACAGTGACAATCCTGCATACCCTCTGATAATTGATCAATAGAAACCCTTTAAACCCCTCTAATTTAAATATTATGGCTATAAGAGTTTTTTTTTCAATCTGCAATCATTTTTTTTTCATATAACATTGAAGTATTAATAAATATACATATGTACATGTATTTGAAATCTTACCCTTTTCAGTTTGTACCATCAGTAATATAGGTATCAATTCACTATTAATAGCAAATATATCAGGGAACCCCCCTTTCATGTGTAATTCACTGTAATACTCATTTCCAACGGTTCTCATAGAAATTGCTTCCTTTTGTTTAATTGCATTTTAACTATTGTATTGTATATTGTATGCCTGAGACACTGTTAAAGTCTAAATACATGTATGTGTGCAGTAGGTATTGTAATTCAGGGCTCACGCTACCAGGCGACTAGGGCGAAGAAGTCGCTTTCCGTCCGTCACTTACCGCTTTGCCCGACCCTCAAAAGCGAAAACAAGTCGCCTGTTGTTTACGATACTCGCTTTCAGTCGCTTTCGTCATCGGACATTTTCAATTTTTACCAAGTTGATAAAACATCAATTTTTTATCGATTATTACAGAAATTCAGAC
Organism: Mytilus coruscus; assembly: GCA_017311375.1. Classification (NCBI taxonomy): domain Eukaryota; kingdom Metazoa; phylum Mollusca; class Bivalvia; order Mytilida; family Mytilidae; genus Mytilus; species Mytilus coruscus. The sequence continues at coordinate 8,590,096 of CM029599.1, read as the reverse complement.
ATAAACGATTCATTTTCTTAAGAAAAGAGGTTTAAGCATTGACTGTACAGTGTGTAGCAGGTTATTTAATTAAAAAGACAACTTTTTATCACTGTATGCACTTCCGGTACTTGTTACTCAGAGAGCGTACATCAATATAACTTTCGGCGGCAAAATAAGTTTGTTACTTCATTTGAAAGTGATAAAAGTTGCCTCCAGTAAATGTTTAATCCATTTATTGCATTAAAAACGTCATATTCCTTTCCAAATAGCTTGTCAAACATCGTTTATTTTTGTAAGTTTTCTTTGTCCGCCATTAATCGTTTACTAACTACGGATCGGAACCGGACCAGCTATTACCGAATTCCGTATTTTTACAATAATAACTACGGACGCATGAATGGAAAAGCTGACAGAAGAATATTGATCCCAAAAGGAAAAATTACGCATTCCACACGCATTAACAGACTTTTGGTTAGATCTCATTGATTAATGTATATAATTCCATATAATTTATATGAATTGTTTCAAAATATTGATTAAAGTTGCTTTACTACTAATATCAATTTATAATGGTCCAGCTTAACTTTGTATATCTTTTGATGAGAATCACTGAATTTCATTACATGATAAACAAGATAATTTTAATTGAATTGTAATTCACATATTATAATTTCTTTACCTTTTGACATAAAAAAATCTTTTAGTGCTAGATATTTAGTTGGTAGTTTCTCACAAGAACCTAAACTTAAACAACTTTGAATTTGAACTGTTAATTTAATTGTATACTCAGATACGAATTGAACAATATGAAAAGAACATTATTTACATATGACCCTTTATACTATAGTAAAATCAAAACATTGTAGCGCAGCCAAGAAGGAGCACTTCTCTTTCAAATCTCACCACTTCTCCCTATCAGTTTCAAAAGAGAAGTCACTTCTCCTATGATTCTGAAGTAGTGTACATGTGAGCCCTGGTAATTGTGTATTTATATTGCAAGAATCTATGCTAATCAATATTATCTTTTTCTCTAATGTATGCTCTGTATGCCCCTTGTGGGTTCATAATTGGAAATAAAGTATGCTGTTGAAATTATCTAAAGGTTGCAGTTAAATGATCAAAAATGTGTATTATCAAAAACTTCGAACGAATCCAATCATTAATGTATGAAATGCTTTTAAAAAACAATCTGTCAAATAGCTTAGGCACTCTATACTGTGTCAACACGATTTTTCCAATAACTTATCAACTTTTCATCGGAAAACAACTCAGTCATTTAACAGAGTACTTAATGAGATTTTTATCTACATTTGTAAATGATTTAGTTAAAAGGAGAGTGAATATTTGATTAAATTTCAGAAGACTGGTTTTTAAAGGTAGATTTCTAAATGTTAAAACAAATACAAGTTGGTTTTCACTCTCATTTGTCAAGCTTCTACATATTTAGAACAATAATAGTTGCTTGTACATATTAAGAATTATAATATTTGTTTCTACACATGCCTATTATCATGATTATGAATAATTATATTTGCATCTAAACTTTCAGAATGATAATATTTGCTTCTACATATTAAGAAAAATAAAATATGATTTTTTTCTTATCAATATTCAGCTTGTAACATTGCTTCTTTATATTTAGTTATGTCATTTTGTCTGTTTAAAACAATTATAAAATTACCTTTCGTAATACATTCAGAAACAGTTTAATACCCATTTTTCAAACTATTCCAATAAAGTACACAGAATATTATTTCTGAATGTCCTGATTTTATTATATACTAGACAAACAATACTTGTTCATACATGTACATGTACTTGTAGGGCATAAACAAGTTTTCACACTCAAATCTTAATTGATCACAGCAGGATGTGTCAATAGTTCATATGGAAAGTAATCAGATTAAACTTTTATTATAAGTACATGTACCTAATTGTTTTACACTATTGTTTTATTTTCTTTTGGTTAGCAAGTTAGGTTTCTTAATCAAATTATTTATTTTTACAATAACTTAATAAATCAACCCATACAAATCTTAAGATTGGAGTGAAACACATCAAAAATACAATCAAGCAAGATTTCCTTTTATTATTTATTGTCTTTTGAGAAAACATTTATAAAAGGAAGAAATGGTCAAATATGACGTGACAATGATAATTTAAAAAAAGTGGGTTTTTTTTGTACTCATAAGCACAATTGAAATGCTTCTGGTTCTTTCTTATTAAATAACACCTACATGTACATGTAAATAAAATAATCATTGTTATATTTAAGATTTTTTTGTTTTATTTTAACCTTAGAATAATTTGTTTTATCCTTAAACATGAACTGCTTGGAAAATATTTATTGGATTTTATAAGTTACTACTGTATTATCAATGTATCGTATCAAAATCACTGTAGAAACAAATCTATATTATTTTGCTATTTAAAATGTTTGATTTATTAAATATTGTTTAAAATTAGTCATGTATTATAACATAAATAGAATTACCTTGGTCATTGAATGCCTTCTATCCACATGTTCAATATGTTGTTATTTTTATTGTTGTTTTTGTTTATTACAAATGTCTTTTATCTAGATTTAATATTTATTGGTTCTGCAAATGTTTAAAATTATATTGTTTATATGTAATATGCCCTCATTGGTCCCTGATTTGTTGAACACAAATATTGCTTTCTTTTATTCTAATTATTAATGAATATTTGATTGTTTTTTGTTGTTTTTAGGGGATGTTCCAGAGATAACACTTGTGTAAAGCTGAAGCTGTTAATTATATGATTACATTGTATTTATATTTTTTTACATTTCTTTGGACCTTATATCTGAAATGCTTCATTAATTATTTAGTTTATATTACATCAACACATGGAAATCATTGATTATACAACATGTATATATATATACATTTATAACAGTTCACCTTAAATTACCATAATAAAGGTGAATTGTTCAAAATTGTGAGGCCACAGGGTCAATTTTTATTTCATTTCCACAAGTGTACTGGTATCTTTTTCATAAGGAGAAGTTGTAATTAAGATTCGACTTTATAAAAAAATAAATGAATTTTATCATAATTTTCTACAGAAAATAATTTATGCAAGTTCCAGTATATTTGAAATGATCTCTTCATAATCAATATAACATTTTATGAATTTGATGCCTCCTAATAAAGAATGCTCAAAACCAGTCATTCCCAAGGTTGCCGGACATTGGGCAAAGTCCAGTAAAATTTGGTTTAGTCCAGTTAAGCAATATGCATTACTGGACCAAATGACCAGTAAATTTTTTTAATTTTGTCCAAATCATATGAGTAAATGTCCAGTTAAAAAAAGTCTGGTCCAGTTAAGAAGAATGGATTACTGGACCAAATATCCATTTGATTTCTCAAAGCCTTGGGAATCACTGCAAAACCATCCATTTGAAAGTCACAGATGTATTAATATTTGAGGACCTAAATGACAAAAAGGCAATTAAACAGAATAGCAAAAACCTTCTAAGGTCAGCCTAGCCTGAGGGAATTGGAACCTTGGTTTCTTTATAATTTCTCAACAGATGTTACAAATCATGCCACTGGTATAGAACTGACAATTTAGAAATACAGCAATGTCAGCAGCAAGGCTTTAACTGATCAGTCACCATTCAATTTGTAAACAGAGACATCTCCAGCTGCATCTAGATTCTATGAGGTGAGTCTGGAAATACCTCTTCATTACAAAAATATAGATTTAAAAAATAGTACTCTGAATTAACCCAATTATGTTTTGACCAAGAAAATTAACATGATGAGTTAAGAGAATTTGTATTCAATGGTCAACCTTTTTCTGAACTATAGATTGGACATGGCTAAACAAATTAATTATATTAGTGGTCAACAAGTTAAACAATGAAATGATGAATAAGCATACATTCATACATGGAGTTATTTGGTTAAGAACAATTTATTTATTTGTACATCTGTAGTGGGCATTTAATGAAAATATAGATACCAAAGGGACCATGAATATATCTCAATTCACCATCCTAATAAATGTACATGTATATGAAAATACCGGCAATACATGCAGTTATATTTATTGACTTATTTATCTAAGAAAGGTCAAGGATATATATGCAACAAAAAAATTGTTTAGATAGCAACATGCCTAAATTCTAATTACACAACGTAAATGCAGTTCATAAACCAGGGACAGAACATCTTTGTTTTGGCAACCGGCAATATTTACAAAGGGAGATAATCATGGAATGTTGTTTACACTATTAAAATGGGCGTGTCGAATCACGCATTAGTTTTTTTTTTAAATATATACAACTTAATTGAAAAAAAAAGTTTATTATAAATTTAATTAAATATAAACGAGATGTTACACTTATTTCGAATTTTATCAATATAATTAATCACGTTTGCCGGTTGTGCAAGTACGAAGTAGCATAAAGTATAAATGTTTCAGCTGTAAACACGCGCATTTCCATACTTGACAAATATTTTAATACAAAACTTGCGTCAGCACAAATTTTTATTTTACCTGTGAAATATGTCCGTGTTGATAACAATGATTAAATCCATTAGTTTTCCCATTTATCCCATTTTTCGACTCCGTTTTTCCAGCCATCTTCACCTGAACTATAATTTTAACCAAATTTCGTATCACTTATTTCATAGGACTAAAGTGTAAAAAATTGACCAATCAAATTTATCGTTATATTTTCTCAAAAGGGACTGTCTTGTGGGTTATACTAAAGACCTGAACGTGGACCTGAAAAGACCTGAATAGACCTGAAGATATACTAGTCGATTTATTCAAGTTACAATTACTTTTTTATTTTTCAAAGGATTTTCTTCAGGTTATACTTTTATTAAAGGTAAAGATCCACATGATATTAAAAATAAAATGTTTTAAATAAAAAACAAATTTTTGATGCCAAAATCGGACCTTAACGGAGAAATGAAAATACCCGAATGGACCTGAAAAATACGGGTAGATTTATTTGAACTTACAGAGCTTTTTTATTTTTCAATTGATTTTATTCTAAATTAAATTATGTTAAAGAAAAAGACTGATTTTATATATACACGAATTTTTTTAAATAATAAATACCATGCTGATTTTGAAATCTGGACCAGAAGGGCAAACAGGATTGTCTGTGGAAAATTATTCAAACTAATTAACTTGTTTAAATTGTATTTATTATACACTTCTAAAAAACAGGTTTTAAACTGTTATATTTATATACTGAAAATAAAAGTATCATTTGCACATAAACCATGTAATCTAAAGACGTGTGTTCGTCGATTGGAATGTATTAAGTACATGAACGTGTGCCGGCTGTAATTCACATCTTGTATTAGGTGATAATGGGTCTAAACAAACATTTCATTTTTTTAATCTTTAATTGGATTATCATTTAATCTTGTTACACGACCTAAATGTAAAACAATTCCAACAACTGAGAAAAGTAACGGCCTCATTTATGTACCGTGGCAAATATGAACAAAAAACAAATATAAAACACAGCTTCTTCTTCTTCTTGTCTCCGTATGAGCCTCCTTTATAAGGAGCACCACCATGAGTTATGGCGTATAAAGGAGGACATTTGGAGCCTGTATCGGTACAGATTAATGTGAGCATTTGCCTACCCAATTCCCCACTGTAACAGGAGACGGTTCGACCTAAGTGTATTTTTTTGTGTATCAAATATCCTTTTTTTAAATATCTGTGTGTTTATAAATAAAATGGAACAGGGTCACCCCGGATGCCCCACAAATGCCTTGGCAAAATACGTCTAAGGTGATAACGAGGGATCAGTTAGGACAAAATACATATCAAAACCGACACTGCCAAATGCCCTGCTGAATCAATGGTAGAGGAAAGCCGAAATTAAATCCTACTGAAAATGATCTCGGAAAGAAACTACCGATCCATTAGGAGAACAGCAAGAACTCTCAGACTTCAAATGATAGGTCTGACAGTTTCCAAGAATGGAAACTACTAATGGATCCCAAATCGGGAGAGCACATGTCTCAAGCAAACCCGGCTGAAAATATCTGCAGAGGTTTTCCTCAACAAGAAAATAATGTCCGAAATTGAAAGTGTATAATCTATGGATGATAAAATGCATCCAAGAAAACAATTTAGAAAACAAATGTTGATGATGTTGATGTATTCTCTCTGCAAAAATTTCACGTCCGTTCTCCTCGACATCCACCGACTCTCAAAAAAGCAACAAACGACAACCACTGAATTACAGGCTCCTGGCTTGATAAATTACTGAATTACAGGCTCCTGGCTTGATAAATTACTGAATTACAGGCTCCTGGCTTGATAAATTAAGTTGCAATGGTGTATAAAGTTATAACAACACACAATTAGTTTCATGATATGTCTTCAACTTAAAATTTTGCACCATCTCAAAATCCGGAGTGATCACATAGACCAAGCTTGGCTGAATGAAAAATAAGATGTGGTTTGACCCCAATGAGTGTGTCTCTCCACAACAGACCAAAATGGCATAGAAGTTAACAACTGTAGGCCAACGTACGGCCTTCAATATTGTATTTTCATGTTATTCAAGTCTTTCAAGTCTCCGTTCAGGTCCAAGTCTTGTCACCAAAATAATATTTTTCTTTAAAATTTTCTTTCGTTTTGATAAAATATTCAATTTGTACTTTAACAAAATCTAGATTTCAAGGAAATTCTTTGATAGAAATGTAAATTAAGTTTGAAAAAATATATTAGTTGAATTTTAGGTCCATATTCAGGTTTTTAATTCTCCGTTCAGGTACGAGTTTTCAATGGCACCCAAAACATATTTTTCATTATTTAATTTTTCATTCTAACAAAATGTTGATTTTTTTATTTTACAAAATTTAAAGTTGAAAGAAATCCATTGAATATTTAAAAAGTTATTGAAGTTTGAATAAGTCCAACCATACATTTTCAGGTCCGTTCAGGTCTTTTCATTTCTCCGTTGAGGTCCAAGTTTTGGAATCAAAAATTTGTTTTTTATTTGAAACATTTTATTTCTAATAAATTGTGGATCTTTACCTTTAATAAAATTCTAACTTGAAGAAAATCCATTGGAAAATAAAGAAGTTGTTGTAATCTAAATAAATCGAGTAGTATATCTTCAGGTCTATTCGTCTTTTCAGGTCCACGTTCAGGTCTTTAGTGTTTCCCATTTCGAAGTGAAATAGCTAAGGGAGAAAACTTAGAAAATACCGGAAGTTTCTCAAAATAATTTATGTTTGCGCATGGCAATAACGTCACTTTAAACTGCACGGGACAGCTGAGTGAACAGTTTGTAAGATTAACCTAAAAATTAAAGGTGTGACAGAATGGCAGACAATGATCTGTTAGGCGGTTTCCAATCAGAAAATAACTACCACCCAGAGGATTTCGAGAAAGTGGAGAAAATACCAGAGCAAGATGAAGAAATTTCATCGAGTTATGTCGGTGAGGAGGCAGAGGCCGATCGCTATGATCCCGGCAATACTGATCCAGTTGATACGTTTTCTGATTTAGTTAACCTTGGTTCTGCTGGCCAGTCTGCATTTGCTAGCCATGACCCTTTTTTATCAGCCCCAAGAACCTACAGCACCCCCTAAAGAAGTAGAACAACTTATGTCTGCATTTGAAAACGAGAACACTGAATCGAAAAAAGAACCCCAACAAGAAGTGTCCAAGCTTCCCAAGACAGGTAATATTTTCTTCGAAATGAGCTCTAGATTTCAGAAGATTTCTTAAACATATGTTAAGATAAATTCCTGATTTTTCTATAGTGTAGACATTACATTTTCCCTCAATTCTGGTAATTTTGTTAGTCCATTAAGTTGAGATGCACATGAGACAAATTGCAGAGTCTGACTTGTAAATTGGAAGAAGAAGAGTATGTCCATGATGCCATATCTTTAAGATGATCATGAGTGAAGGGAGACTTTGTACATCCGTTTCTCTGTCTGTCCCACTTTTATATCAGCTTTACAGAATTTGGAAACTTTCTCAGATATTTTTTAACATGCTGTACACACATTGCATGTACAATACACATTTTTCCATTCTAAACCCTTATTATTATGTCCCTGCTGTAGCACGGGGCATTAAATTTTACCATTGTCTGTCTATATGTACTGAAATTGGTTTCTGTTCTCTAACTTTATTTTGCCTCAACCAAATGTTATGAAACTTATACACTATGCTTATTACCACAAATCACAGATCAAGATTGGATTTAGGGGGCATCACTTTTACTGTTCTAGAGTTATGCCCCTTTTCAAATGGAAAAAAATGCTGAATTTTTCGTTTCCGTTCTGTAACTTAAGTTTGCCTCAACCAAATGTTATGAAACTTATACACAATGCTTATTACCACAAAACTCAGATCAAGTTCGAATTTGGGTAGCGTCACTTTTACTGTTCTTGAGTTATGTCCCTTTATAACGTTATATGCCAGCAGGGCATCATCTGTGTCCCATGGACATATTTTTTAATTAAAGGCTCATCATTCTAGGGGACTAGGTCAAAAGAAGTCACTCTCTTGACTGCCAAATCTGATATACATGTACCAGTTGTCCAAAAAGTGGATTTCTTTATTAGACCACTCCTTCACACAATTTTATGAGCCCTGGGCAGCAAAATTTGTAAACTCAACCAAAATTGTCCAATGTGTTCATGTTCTTAATGCTTAAGGTGAATATTAATTTTCTAATGCAATACATTTTAAAGTAACCTGAAAATTGTCCAAATAAAACTTAAAGTGGAAAAGTTCATTTTGATACTGTATAGTATGCAGAGTAACATAGTTATAAATAAATTAAAACTGATGTTAGACATGTTACAGAAAAGGTTGTAAAAATGGAACAGCAAATGCAGTTGGACCAAAGATTTTGTTGAGTGCATTAACATAGGGAAACCATAAAGAGTGCTTAGGATCCAGTGCATGAACATAAATATTCATCATCTACATTATTTTTCTTGCCTGCTGCTAGAGATAATTTGGGATTGCTTTTGCATTTACTTCTGTTTAAAGTATATGCTTAGGTTACACAGTTTGGACATTTTGGAGTCTTTTGGTTGGATTTGTACAGTTGCACACATTGAAAAACACTGAAATGTCTTTTTATTGGAAAGTTTATTTGTTTACTTCAGTAAACATTTTGCTTTCTCTGATGCAAATTCATAAGGAAATTATTTCTCATTTTATTTTAGTTCAAATTTATAACAAATTTCCTGATAAAAATGATAATTGGGTTTACATTATCAGAAATGCTTCATATTATAACAGGTTAGCTAGGCCAAAAAAATATATATGTCTGTTTAAGGTTACATCATTACAAAAAATAGGGTAGGTAGGTCAGTATTTCCATTTTATATTTTGCAATGCGATTTTAAGTCGTGTCGTCAGTCTTGCCATGGTCCAAATTGTCCATATGTGCTGGTTTTACCCGTATTTTTAATGATTGAATTATTTCCCATGGTTATTGGTTGGAAAAACATGGCTGCAAAGTGTTTATTTCATCACAAGAGTCACAAGTTTCCTTATAACAGCTGTCATATTCACCATTGTGAACATTGAGATGTATCAGGCAATTGATTTATTTTATTTGCAACTCTAACTTCGCTTTTGGCACAAGTTTAGTTAGTTTTTGTCCCCGCGTAATGTGTTGCGGGGAACATGGAAATACCAGGCTAGCGTCTGTGTGTCCATCCGTCCGTCCCATCTTGTTAGCGCTCTCACGGGTACAATTCTTGACAGATTTTTATAAAACTTATACTATAAGTTAATATCAGCAATATCTCGGACAAGTTCTATTATGGTGGCCGATCGACTTTTTAAAAAGAGTAATGCCCCTTGGAAATATTAAATTTATGGAAAATGGCCTTGTTAGCGCACCCAGGGGTAAAATTCTTGCCTGATTTTAATAAAACTTATACTATAAGTTAATATCAGCAATATCTCTGACAAGTTCTATCATGGTGGTCGATGGACTTTTTAAAAAAGAATTATGCCCCTTGGAAATATTAAATTTATGGAAAATGGCCTCTTTAGCGCTCTCAAGGGTACAATTCTTGCCAGTTTTTATAAAACTTATACTATAGGTTAATATCAGCAATATCTCAGACAAGTTCTATCATGGTGGCCGATTGACTTTTTTAATTGAGTAATGCCCCTTTGAAATATAAAATATGTGCAACGTGGTGGACATTGGAACTCTCTTCTTTTATTCACCTAACAACAGAAATAAAATGATTTAGGGTAGGCTCTCAAAAGTAGGGTAGGTTGGGTAACAGTAAACAGACATTTTTGTTTTGCCTTCCTTTTTTTAACATATGACCCTTACAATAATTTTTTTGAAAAAATGGTGTTTTAATGAAATATTTAGTGTAAAATCTCAAGTAGTGAATACTTATGTCCAAGCACTGTAGTTGTCCATTTAGCTAGCTACTTCTAGTGTGTTTTAGTGTGTGTGTGTGTGAAAAGTTGACACTGCACTGGGTCCTTCAGTGTGTAAATATTCTCACTAATTTGACAGGGTCATCAGAAGTAGTATGGAGCAGGGGCTCTGCTCATTATAGCAGTGAACATATTATTTTACATTTAAACATATAAATTGAAATAAGATTTTATAGAACATTTTGTACAAAACTAGAGGCTCACTAGTACATTGTCCAACAAATTTGAACACCCATGCAGTGAACGAGAAGGCCCTATTGATTTTTGACTCATTAGAACAAAGGTTAAGGGTACAGTTCAACTGCAGATCTTTCTATCAATAGACAGAAGTTTTGGGAAATTTTTAGTTTCTAGACAATATATTTTGAGTCCTTGATACAATGTTTGCCACTCTACATGTATTGTGGATATTGAACCTTTCAGTACAAAAGGCCCTAGGTGTTTTTTAGGTCACTGGATCAACAGTTAAGGTCACATCTTGAATTTAAAGATTTTTCAGAGAATATTTGTTTAACCAGTCATCTAATCATTACTAAGTTAATAACATCCCTTGGGAAGAGATTTTTTTGGGGTCAAGTTTAGTTTTTGGACAAAATAAAATTGAAAATGGAAACAGGGAATGTGTCAAAGAGACAACAACCCAACCAAAGAGCAGAAAACAGCCCAAGGCCACCAATGGGTCTTCAACACCGCAAGATAAACGGAACCTCGAGACGGGCTTCAGCTGGCCCCTTACCAAAATGTGTGCTAGTTAAGAGAAAATGGACGTCACACTAAACTCCGAAACATATAAATGAACCAAAATTAAAACAACATGCAAGACTAACAAAGGCCAGAGGTTCCTGACTTGGGACAGGCGCAAAAATGCAGTGGGGATAAACATGTTTTGTGAGATCTCAAACTTCTACTTCAAATCCATAAAGATTGCCAGTTGGCTTTTGCATCCACGGTGCTTCTGATTTTTTTTAATTTTGAAAACTGTATTTAACAGTAATCCTTGCTTATGTCTTCCAAAATGGAATCCCAATGTCAAATTTACTTTTAATATCAAGCTTAAAATTCTCCCTAATACTTAGCATTCTATTTCACATCTTTTATGTCTGCATTTCACATGACTAACTTATTTATACATTTGATAATTCATAAAGATTGCCAGTTGGCTTTTGCATCCACGGTGCTTCTGATTTTTTTTAATTTTGAAAACTGTATTTAACAGTAATCCTTGCTTATGTCTTCCAAAATGGAATCCCAATGTCAAATTTACTTTTAATATCAAGCTTAAAATTCTCCCCTAATACTTAGCATTCTATTTCACATCTTTTATGTCTGCATTTCACATGACTTACTTATTTATACATTTGATAATTGTGTTTGGGTGTGTGTGTTTTAGAATAATGCATTTATTTAGTTTTTATACGACCGCAAAATTTTTGCGGTCGTATATTGGTATGACGTTGGCGTCATCGTCGTTGTCGTCCAAAGACACATTGGTTTTCGCACTATAACTTTAGTTTAAGTGAATGGATCTCTATGAAATTTTACCATAAGGTTCAATACCACAAAAGGAAGGTTGGGATTCATTTTTGGGGTTATGGTACCAACAGTTAAGGAATTAGGGGCCAAAAATAAGCATTTTTGTAACTTCCAGACAATAACTTGTGTGTTAGTGTATGGATCTCTCTGACATTGTACCACAAGGTACCATACCACAAAGGGAAGGCTTGGATTAATTATGGGGGTAATTGCCTCAATATTTTAGGAATTAGGGGCAAAAAAGGGGCAAAAAACAACCATTTTTCTAGTTTCAGGACAATAACTTGTGTGTAAGTGTATGGATCTTTCTGAAATTGTACTACAAGGTTCCATATCACAAAGGAAAGCTGGGTTTGAGTTTGGGGTAATTGCCTAAAAGTTTAGGAATTTGGGGCAAAAGGGCCAAAAACAAGCATTTTCTAGTTCCAGACAATAACTTGTGTTCAAGTGTATGGATCTCTGAAATTGTACTGCAAGGTACCATACCACAAAGGAAGGCTGGGATTGAGTTTGGGGTGATGAATCATAAGGGGTTCAAAAATTAGGGGGTTTCCTTTTTTTCTTTAAAATTTTCCATTTTAAGTTGGTAATTTCTGATTTATATTAAAAGCAAATAATAATGATATGGCAGGAGATACACACCAAACAGGATGTGAAAATTGTATTAAGTATTGTGCAATAGCAAGAAATTTTCAATTGCACAGTATTGCGCAATAGCAAGAAATCTTCAATTGCACAGTATTGCGCAATAGCAAGAAATCTTCAATTGCACAGTATTGCGCAATAGCAAGAAAAATATCCAATTGCACAGTATTGCGCAATAGCAAGAAATTTTTAATTGCACAGTATTGCGCAATAGCAAGAAATATTCAATAGCACAGTATTGTCCCGTTTTCAAATTGGTCTACATCAAGGTCCAAAGGGTCCAAAATTAAACATAGTTTGATTTTCACAAAAATTGAATTCTTGGGGTTCGTTGATTTGCTGAATCTCACCATGTATTTAGATTTTGGATATTGGACCATAATAGGTAAATGTCCAATTTTAAATTTTTAAGTTCTTAGACCACATTCATTCTGTGTCAGAAACCTATGCTGTGTCAAATATTTAATCACAATCCAAATTCAGAGCTGTATCAAGCTTGAATGTTGTGTCCATACTTGCCCCAACTGTTCAGGGTTCGACCTCTGCGGTCGTATCAAGCTGCGTCCTGCGGAGCATTTTATTATAAAGATCATATACATGTAACCAACTTAGATAATATTGTAAATATTATTAGCAATTGAAGCTAAATTATCAGAATTTGTTTTCCTGTTCTAAATTTATGTTTAAATAAATTTTATTGTGAAATACATGTACTTTTTTGTTTATATAATGTATCAGATTTTTGCAGTAAAAATGATATCAATAAAAAATAATAAAAAAGACAAAATTTTCTAATTACAGATGTTAAAATAATTTGCATACTGTTTATATGAATGATAAATTTTTGCGAATAATAGCACATCATTTGTATGTACTTTTTCAGAGTCAGTGAGGCAAAGCACAAGTCCACCTGCAGGTAACAACTTCCGTTTTCTTACATTTATTTTACGTACCCGTTTTAAGTTCTTTTAAAGCATAAATTTTACAATTGTGAATTCCCTTCTATTTCTGTAATTTGTATCTGAAAAAAACATTGCAATACCTGTACTCATGTTTAACATTTCTGATGAGAAATTAAGTAAATCAAATATATTCTATATTTAATAAATTTACTTGGATTCAAATGAAGATCCAGTGAAATCCTCTTTAGTGGTCACTCAGACTTATGTCATAAAAAAGCCCATCAGAACCATTTTTGCAGAAATCCGTAATCAGCCATGTTTAGTTCGCACTGGTACATAATCTGCACCACCACCACCCCCTATTCGCCACGAAAATTCAGGTACAAAAATTTTTGTAACTGGTTGAAAACGTCGCTTTTTCAAATCCGGTAATATCAAATTGTATGTGATCATTTGCAATATTTTCATAAAAACCTTTTCCATCATCAAGTAGTAGTTGAAAATGCTTGTACATATTCTAGAACATTTCAAGAATGTTAAGATAAGTCAAAATCGCAAAAAAAAAAAAGAATTGGTAAAGTTGTAACCGGAAGTAAGAATAGCACATGTAATTCATAAATAAATACGGTGAAAGTGTGCAGAAAATCAGTACTTTGGAGATACCACTAAGATACGACTTTGAAAGTAAAACAGTTCTATCCTTATAACAAATAATCTATTACGTTTTGAACTAAACTAGAACACAAACACAAAATCGCGGGCATTTAGAGCGTGGTTGAAAGTATGCAAACTTGTAGGATGAATTTTTGTAAAGGATTTTATGACTGGAGAATTTCAGGAAAGGTATCAAAAGTCATAGGTACTTGGGGATAGGACAATGTTTTTTCCAAAGTCCGTTTTTTTGTGTTCTGTTAATTAGGACCCCGCCGAATGGCGGACGCCCTCTAGTGATCTGTCTGTCTGTCTGTTCGTCCGTAACAAATTGTTTCCGCTCTATATCTTGAGAACCGTTATGATTTTAAAGATTATACTTGACATGTATTTAAACCAACAACAGAGGGTGTGTCATAATTTATGTACAACTTCCTAGGTCAAAGGTCAAGGTCAAAAACTTTGGTTTCAGTTGACAACCCCATGTCCAATGATAAAAATACAAATTTTTTACCACACATTATCCACAGAGATGGCTCCCATCTCAATGATATCTAGTTATACCCCATGCAATGAAGTTGCGGAGGGTATAATGTTTTTCACCCGTCCGTCTGTCAGTCCATCAGTCCTGTTTCTTGTCATTGCAACTCCTCTCAAACCACACAACAGAATTTCATGAAACCTTTTTAGATAATAAGGACATACTATGTAGATGTGCATATCGACAGGAAATTACGATTCAATTTTTTTTCTAGGAGTTACGTCCCTTTGAACTTATTTGCTTCAATATACTACTGCAACAGTTTGTCATCGCAACTCCTCTGAAACCACACAACAGAATTTCATGAAACCTTTTTAGATAATAAGGACATACTATGCAGATGTGCATATTGACAGGAAATTACGATTCATTTTTTTTGTAGGAGTTACGCCCCTTTGAACTTGTTTGCTTCAATATACTACTGCAACAGTTTGTCATCGCAACTCCTCTGAAACCACATAACAGAATTTCATGAAACCTTTGTAGATAATAAGGACATACTATGTAGATGTGCATATCAACAGGAAATTATGATTCAATTTTTTTTTCTTATACATTTTTTTTTCTTACAGTTATTTTATTTCTCCGGTGACAATGTGGGGACGTGGGGTATGTGAGCGCGCTCACTAAGGTTCTTTAATTTTAATTATTTTTGCGTTTTTATGTATACTATGAATATACATATACTATAAATAAAGTGTATTTGCTATTTTCTATCAATTCCAAGTTTACTATCCACAGCAGTCACTGATATATTATATAGAGACTCTCTATATAATATATCAGTGACTGCCGTGGATAGTAAACTTGGAATTGATATTAAATAGCAAATATACTTTATTTATAGTATATGTATGATCATAGTATACAGAAAAACGCGAAAATAATTATCCTGTCCCCAATTACTTATGAAATACTGTGTAATTTTAAAACTGTCCTAAACGGAAGTTTTGTCTATGACTTAAAAGTCTGTCCGATGACGGAAATAATATCGGGACGCCTTTATTTTCGTTTTCCTCCCAAAATAACCCAAACTGAATAATCATAAGCGAGGATGACAAATGCATAGTCTGGTTCCCGGCTGACTTATGCACTTTTTTCATTCTGTTATATACAAGTGGTTTCCAGTTAATGTTATGCAATGCTGTAAAAAGAAACAAGACAAAGAATAAATTGAAACAAGAAATTTGTAATGAAGCATTCAATTTAGAAATTAATCACTTTATAATGGATTTTGAATTAAAATTGCACATCAGTATGGGTTAGTTGTCTCATTGGCAATCATACCACATCTTATTTGAATTATTGGGGTTCTTTGATATGCGAATCTAACCGTGTATTTAGATTCTTAATTTTTGGTCCGTTTTCAAATTGGTCTACATTAAGGTCCAAAGGGTCCAAAATTAAACTTAGTTTGATTTTAACAAAATTAAATTCTTAGGGTTCTTTGATATGCTGAATCTAAACATGTATTTAGATTTTTGATTATGGGCCCAGTTTTCAAGTTGGTCCAAATCGGGGTCCAAATTAAACTTTGTTTGATTTCAACAAAAATTGAATATATGGGGTTCTTTGATATGCTGAATCTAACCATGTATTTAGATTTTTGATTTTTGGGCCCCGTTATCAATTTTTTCCACATTGAGGTCAAAAGGGTCCAAAATTAAACTTTGTTTGATTTCATCAAAAATTGAATTATTGGGGTTCTTTGATATGTCGAATCTAACCGTGTATTTAGATTCTTAATTTTTGGTCCCGTTTTCAAATTGGTCTACATTAAGGTCCAAAGGGTCCAAAATTTTATAGGTGAAATATTAGTTTTGAAAATGATAAGGGTTTTTCTACAATTTCAATAAAAAACATGCGGGAGTGTAAACAGACCTCGTAAAGTTCTTGAGTTTTGTACTCTTATAAGCCACATCCCTGCCTGGCAGCCTTAATTTTTATACTACCGCAAAAAAATTTGCGGTTGTATATTGGTATCACGTCGTCATCATCGTCCGCGTCGTCAGAAGACATTTGGTTTCCGGACAATAACTTTAGTATTAGTAAATAGAAATCTATGAAATTGAAACACAAGGTTTATAACCACAAAAGGAAGGTTGGGATTGATTTTGGGGGGTTATGGTCCCAACAGTTTAGGAATTAGGGGCCTAAAATAAGCATAATAGTTTCATCACAAGAACTTGTGGAATGTTGTATGGAGCTCTCTGAAATTATACCACAAGTTTCGGGATGGTTAGGATTGGCTTCGGGGGTTATGGCTCAAACCGTTTAGGAATTAGGGGCAAAAAAGTGAGAAAAAACAAGGGTGTCCTGGTTAATTGACAATTACTTAAGAACAATGTTGTGTTTGAATTACCTCCCTTACACTGTTTTTAAATTATGTATAAAGAAATGTTGTATTTTCTTGAGGTGATCAGCTGTCAATTTATTTTTAGAAGTTACTATTTTGATAATTTTAAAAATGCTGATTAAGGTATATTAATTTTAGCTATGATTATGTATGTCATTTTCTATTTTAAGTCTTTTATGATGTATTTAAAAGGGTTATTATGGTTGCAAACTCCATTGGAAATTTGAATTGAGATTATGACCATATCTTGAGGGAAAGAATATTTTTTGGAAAAAGGGGGGGGGACAGTTTTTTCTTCTCAAGATTTCAGAAACCAAAGAAAATTTCTTCAAATACTTTTTTTTCGGGGGGAAGGTCAATTCCCAACAGCATAGTGTATTGCACAAAAGCAAAAAAAAAGGGGTGGGGGTCAATTTGCAACAGCATAGTGTATTGCACAAAAGCAAAAAAAAAGGGGTGGGGGTCAATTCGCAACAGCATAGTGTATTGCACAAAAGCAAAAATTGAATATAAATTCAAATCATATAACCAATTCTAAGTTCTTTGACTACAGTTATTCTGTGTCAGAAACATATTATGTGTCAAATATTGAATTACAATCCAAATTCAGACCTGTATCAAGCGCGAATATTGTGTCCATTTTTGCCCAAACTGTTCAGGGTTGGACCTCTGCGGTTGTATCCAGCTGTGCTCGGCAAAGCAATTTATTTAGAATAAAACCATGGACTTTACAGGCCTGAATTGGATACTTGAGTTTTATATGTATATTTTTCTGTGGGTGTCATTCACTTTGTTCCAGACCAGTATTGTAGAAAATTGTTCATCAGCCCAAAATTTGAATGTTAAAACATTGATTCATGGTAGATTAAAAATTATGAATAGGACTTTTTATACGACCGCAAAAAAATTTTGTGGTCGTATATTGGTATGACGTTGGCGTCGTCGTCGTCGTCCGAAGACACATTGGTTTTCGCACTCTAACTTTAGTTCAAGTGAATGGATCTCTATGAAATTTTACCATAAGGTTCAATATCACAAAAGGAATGTTGGGATATATTTTGGGGGTTATGGTACCAACAGTTAAGGAATTAGGGGCCAAAAATAAGCATTTTTGTAACTTCCAGACATAACTTGTGTGTTAGTGTATGGATCTCTCTGACTTTGTATCACAAGGTTCCATATCACAAAGGGAATGCTGGGATTGATTTTTGGGGTAATTGCCTCAAAATTTTAGGAATTAGGGGCCAAAAAGGGCAAAAACAAGCATTTTCTAGTTTCATGATAATAACTTGTGTGTAAGTGTATGGATCTTTCTGAAATTGTACTACAAGGTTCCATATCACAAAGGAAAGCTGGAATTGAGTTTGGGGTAATTGCCTGAAACGTTTAGGAATTAGGGGACAAAAATAAGCATTTTTCTAGTTTCCAGACAATAACTTGTGTTCAAGTGTATGGATCTCTCTGAAATTGTACTGCAAGGTGCCATACCTCAAAGGAAGGCTGGGATTGAGTTTGGGGTGATGAATCATAAGGGGTTCAAAAATTTGGTGGGGGATTTTATTTTCTTTTTTTCCTTTTTTTCTTTAAAATTTTCCGTTTTAAGTTGGTTATTTCTGATTTATATTTAAAAGCAAATAATAATGATATGGCAGGAGATACACACCAAACAGGATGTGTAAATTATTATATAATAAGTATTGTGCAATAGCAAGAAATCTTCAATTGCACAGTATTGCAAATAGCAAGAAATATCCAATAGCACAAATATCCAATAGCACAATATTGCGCAATAGCAAGAAATTGTCAATTGTACAGTATTGCGCAATAGCAAGAAATATTCAATTGCACAGTATTGCGCAATTGCAAGAAATATTTAATTGCACAGTATTGTGCAAAAGAAGATACTTTGTATAAATTGCTTATTTCTTGACCAATTTCAATGGGGTTTTATTCTTGAACTCTTGGGGTTCTTTAATATGCTGAATCTAACCATGTATTTAGATTTTTGATTTTTGGGCCCGTTATCAACTTTGTCCACATTGTGGTCAAAGGGTCCAAAATTAAACTTTGTTTGAATTCATCAAAATTGAATTATTGGGGTTCTTTGATATGCGAATCTAACCGTGTATTTAGATTCTTAATTTTGGTCCATTAAGGTACAAAGGGTCAAAAATTAAACTTAGTTTTCAAATTGGTCTACATTAAGGTACAAAGGGTCAAAATTAAACTTAGTTTGATTTTAACAAAATTGAATTCTTAGGGTTCTTTGATATGCTGAATCTAAACATGTATTTAGATTTTTGATTATGGGCCCAGTTTTCAAGTTGGTCCAAATCGGGGTCCAAAATTAAACTTTGTTTGATTTCAACAAAAATTGAATATATGGGGTTCTTTGATATGCTGAATCTAACCATGTATTTAGATTTTTGATTTTTGGGCCCAGTTATCAACTTTGTCCACATTGAGGTCAAAAGGGACCAAAATTAAACTTTTTTTGTTTGATTTCATCAAAAATTGAACTCTTGGGGTTCTTTGATATGCTAACTAACCATGTATTTAGATTTTGGATATTGGACCATAATAGGTGAATGTCCAATTTAAAATTTTTAAGTTCTTAGACCACATTCATTCTGTGTCAGAAACCTATGCTGTGTCAAATATTTAATCACAATCCAAATTCAGAGCTGTATCAAGCTTGAATGTTGTGTCCATACTTGCCCCAACTATTCAGGGTTCGACCTCTGCGGTCGTATCAAGCTGCGCCCTGCGTAGCATTTTATCATTATTCTTTTTAGTATGACTGAAAGGTATTGCTGATATGTTAGAATTTACATATTTGAATGATGTTTTTATTTTATTGCTTTTTAAAATTCGTTGTAATGGGACCGAGGTACTAGTTTTGGCTTTGGGGCACTTTGGTGGTCTTGGAATTCAACCGATTTTAATACAGTATAACTTATATTAGTTAACAAGAGCAATTGAAAATCATAACATTTTTGTAACAGGTCAACTTTTGATACATTTCAATTATAATTTCAGAAACTGCATCATGGTTGAAAAATGTAGATCCACGAGGTGAGTGTTGCTATAAGTAAATCTTTTTAGATTAGACAATGTTAAAACAAGACTAAGAAAAGTCTGTTAAGGTTGACTAAATTACTCTGAGTTAAGTATCTACTCTTCCATTCTGTTGAGGTTTTTTGTCGGGTACTGTCCAAGATTTTGTCATTTCAAGATTGCTTCCCCACAGAATCAATATTTTGTACAAGAAAGATCATATTGCAACCTTAAACAGATATTTTGTAGGTCACACCAACTAATATTCATTTCTTTAACTACATTATTTAGAATGAATGCATTGTTTGATAATACAGTTTATATGCCAAGATTTTTTACACACCAGTTCACAATAACTGAACAAACTTTTGCTAATACAGTACTATTAAGTAGACATACATTGTAACATGTACTATGATATATTCAGAACTGTATGAGTAGTAGTAGTAATTTAGGTTTTCCACTTTTGCAGATTCACAATTTTTTTTTTGGGGGGGTGTATTTTTTAGGGTATAGAAATACATATATATTTGTTAAGGTTTTTTTCCCAGGAATTAATGGGTTGTAAGGTGTTGATTTTTGCCAGAGAGGGGTGGAGGGGGCTTAGTACATTGTGTCTTTACTTAGTCCAGTTCTTACAGGTTATTTGTAATCTGTTCGTGAACAAAGTGGCCTAGATTAATATGGTTTTGACCAATTATGTCCCTTATTTTGATAGAACAAACTTATATGTAGATGAGAAGTTTGAAATGCGATAACTGTTTGGTTCAGAGCATAAAATTAGATTTGGTTGGAAAGCCCTAACACCTGTTTTATTTAATTTATTTGTGGGGGGTCATATTTGTAAGAATATCACTCTCAGCCCTTTTGACATTTAGGACCTAAATCCACAAATTAGCAAAAGTAATGAAAAAGAGGATTGAATTGCTATGAATCAGATATGAAAAGGCCTAAATCTTTTTGTTAGGTCTAAACTTTCAGCTAGATCTGTGCATAAAGGTTTCACTAAGTGGAGAAATGTCAAATTGTCAATCCCTCTGTTGTCTGTGTTTCTTTTTACTACACATCCCTATTGCATTTTTCTCAGCAAGTACTGGTCGCAGATCCGTCATGCTTTAATCAGTTTTCTTCTTTCTAATTAGACTTTAGATCTCCAGCTTTTCTTCAAATATTTTTATTTGCCTTCATCATAAAAAAAGCTACTTTATGGTTTCCGTAGAAATATTTTCAAGGATGGGGACTGAAGGATGTGGACCTACTGAAAGGAGTGGGCTAATATTGGGTAAAGGGGAATCTCCACTTATAAAAGAATGGGGTTTAATAAGTGCATGTGGCCTGACTCCACTATGCATCTACCCTCTAGGAAAAAAACATTGGATCAGTCATTTAATTCAATTTTACTACATTTATATCATTTTACATAGGGTTTCAAATGAATTTAATTAGGAATACCTACCATACACATGCAAGTTAAGAGATAGTATAATTTAAGTTTATTTGTTAAACCATTTACATGTACATAGTCATTCAACATTTTAAAAATTACCAAGCTTTTTGTATGACTTTCGATTCCTGTAATAGAAATGGGATTTATTTCATGTTTGAATGAAATTATGCTTCTTTCTAAGCCCTTTTACTTTAAAGATGCTAGTGTGTATATATGTGTCAGTTGGATCAAGCTTCTGCTGTGTTTTGTCACAAATACTGTAGGGATTGAACTTTACCTTGTTGACCTTCCATTGGTACCCTATAGTCTGCACTTTCTATGTTGTGTAACGACTTTTGTTTGCGTTTAAAGACTCATAATTTTCAACTCTATGACAGAAGTGTAGAAATGGGAAGGATCAAGTATTTACTAAATATACCTACAAGTTCATTGTTGTTTATATCTGAATGTTGAATGTTCTTTAAGAATAGTTTGCCCATAGTAGTCCTTTTAAAATCATGTCCAGACAGTGGCAATTTGTAGCTTAAAGCATTTGTCTTATTGGTTGTTCAGATACTGTCTTATTTATGAATGCTTAGTACATGTATCTTCTGTGAAGAAACTAAAATGTTAAATTGAGCAAAACATATTTCTATGACAGAAAAAAAATTATGTGAATTTTGTTGTGAAACTGCTGGGATAGAAATTCAAAATATTGTGTACTTTTTGTTGATGTGTCTTTTTATGTGGTTGGTTTTTAAAATTTCATAAGCCTTTCATTTGGTATTTAATTTCACTGCATTTGTAAAATATGAAATCAACCGAAGTAGTAATCAGTTGATAATTGTATATTAAACAAATCTTTAAAATTAATTTATGAAAAAATGAAACGAATGAAAAGTTAAGTATAAATTTCAGTGGAAAATGTTTGATGATTAACTTAGAAAGTTGTAGATTTTATCAGTATTTTTTTCTGTTTGGTGCAAAATGTGTCATAATTTTAGACATGGTTTAATGTAGTAACATGTTTATTTTGTTAAATATCAGCATCATACATGTATGTATTTGGATCAAAAAAATTTCAAACTCATGAGGTGACATTGTGAAATTTTACTGAAAATCCAGGTCAGCAAAAATTTCTCCTTAATGCTTCTTTACAGGGTCATCGGGTATAAGGGTGATAATCTCGCTCACTTCGTCTGGTTGTGGGGGATTTGACCTTTTTTTGTTGCATTCCCTATAAGATTCTAACATTGTTTAGTACAAATGATCACTTAAGGAAGTATGAGTAATGTTATAATCCATAGTTTTACAAGTCAGATATTGATTGTTTTATCATTGTAATGGTTATTATTCCATCATAAATATTCAATACATTGGTAAACACCAGTCTCTGGAGTCAATAGGTCTGATTTTGTAATCTTTATCATCTCAAGATAGGAATGGATGTCTTGGAAGCAGTTTGGTACTAATATCTGTCTGCTAAGTCAATAGACAAATTCAGAATCTTTTTTTAATATAAGAATTCAAAATGACTGATTGAAGCAATCAAATTTTTTTAATCAAAACAATGTAGTACTGGAAATTATACAAGAATTTTGTGTAATAAAATAGTTGATGTTTAAAAGTTTTCAGTGATTTTGAAGATATTATTTCATGGTATTCGGCTTGTTTTTCACAGTGGTTTAAGTCCCTGCAATTTTTTGCAGAGATATTTATGATAATTTGTACACATAATATAATGGAAGATGAAAATCCAATAAATGTATTTGAATATGTACATCAGAAATATCCCTAAAGCTTTCTTTTCATCTGTAAAACATCTTCCATGATACTTGTGTGGAAATGACAGAAGATTTTTAAGAATTTTCCAAAATAAACAGCTGACCAAAGAAACTCTTTTAGTGCAAAATATTGAATAGATATGCATAATTATACGCAAATTATTTTGCAAGATAAACTTTTCCATTTTTCATTGGCTTATTTTTTTCATGTTGTTTTTCTTGTTTTTTTTTTTTTTAAAGTTTTCATAAAACAAAAAGCAAAAATTTTTCCATAGGTTGTCTCCAAAACAGACAGTTTTGCTATGGCTAACAATGTGAGTAAGTTTACTCTGTCTGAAACATTTATATGTAAATCAGAGTCAATAAGGAAAAAAAATTGTATTAAAATTTAATTTTAAAATTGTGCACTTATAACAAAATGTTATTCATGTACATGAGGGCTTGCAGTTACAGATAAAATCTTCATTTAATCACTAGACCCTATTTCGAAAGCAAACCCCAAAAGAGCAGACTTTAGAGCTATTTTCCTTATGCTTGTAGTTTAAAGGTTTGGTTGGCTTGCTTGCTTTGTTTATATAAATGTTTGCTCAAGCGTTGTAATTAAGATCGGCATCTGTAATCAATAGATGTTAAGTATAATGTATACAAGCCCCGCCTATATTGATTGCAGATGTCAATCTTAATAACAATGCTTGAGCAAACATTTATACAATCAAAGCAAGCAAGCCAACCAAACCTTTAAACTACAAGCATTTGGAAAATAGCTCTAAATATATTTCTATGTAGGTCACCATACTTTCACAACTAGACTTTGAAGAAGTATTTGTTTATGCAAATGGTTGGTTGGGTATAAAAGAAATCAAAATCATGATTTACATATATAATAGCATTGTATTCTAGTTAGAATGATAATTACTAGTAGAAATTTGTGTTGTTTTTATTAACCTTGTTTATTTGACAATTATTTAAACACCAGACAACGAAGAAGACACTTATTTTGCCTCAGACCATAAAGTTACAACTATTGAGGAAGAACCTGAGCATAAAGTTTGTAAGTTCGGCATGTGTAGTCCAAACTAAAATGGCATACGATATACATGTAGGCTGCAAGCACCCATTCTGCATGATTGTCATGAATAACAGCGGATAATGTCCAGACTTTCAAAAGTAGGCTACTTTACCCCAACAACCACCTACTTTGAAAATATTAAGTTTTATCGAACAGGCTAATACAGTACACACAAGGTGGTTTAGTCAAAAATCACCCATGCTGCTGATGTTGAGTAATAATAATAATAATAATAATAAATTCTTTATTTAAAGAGGGTAAAAACAGTTAGTTACAATTACTAATCTTCCCTGAGGCCCTCATATACAATACAAGTAAAAAAATAATAATAAGAGGAAAAAGCAAACATACAACATATTAACACAATCATATAGTCATGATAGTTCAATGTACATGTACCATTAGAACATATAAAACAGTTACAGAGTGCATGTAGTAAATAGATATTATATACAAATCAAAATCATACATTCTTAAAAAGTAATAGTTGCAATCATTTTAAGACTGAATATTGGGACTGCCTCAAGTATCGTTTTATAATTTGTTTAAAAGAGAAAGTGTTTTGCACTTTACGCATTTCATATGGTAGCCCATTCCATAAGACTGATCCAGAATAAGCAAAAGATTTTTTAAACAGTTCAGTTTTTGGCTTAGGAACTATCAAATTACCTTGAGTAACACTCCTTAAAGCATAAGGATTATTAATAGAAAAAAGTTGAAACTTTTGAAGTAGGTACTGTGGTGCTTCTTTCCACATACATTTATACAACAGTTAATATTTGTGGTATTTGATTCTGTTTTCTACTGTCATCCATCCAAGTTCTTTAATTAAGGGGGCTGATGGGGATAAAGGGTCTGCATAAAGTGATTCTCAGTAAAACATGGTGATTGGAGTTGACTTCCAACCCATGTGATAAATATGTAATATTACAGATGTATATATTTCAGAGAGGATCCACCACAATCGGGAGCATTCATTTAAAATTTATCACCATAAATTGGGCTTTTAAAACTGAATCACCCTTTGTGTACTGTACTCTGACAGCCAGAGTGAAATTCATTGAAAGCCCTGAAATGTGTTAGACTCTTGACACCAAAAAGAATGGAAATATGAGCAAGGAGAGATTTGGAGTAAACATCTTTGAGACAGCAACCCAACAATATTGATGTTTATGCTTTTTATGAGGCTTTTTGTATGCAATATTTGCTCATGTTTTTATACGAATGCAAATATTGGTATGACGTTGGCGTCGTCGTTGGCGTCCGAAGACACATTGGTTTTCGCACAATAACTTTAGTTTAAGTGAATGGATCTCTATGAAATTTTACCATAAGATTCAATACCACAAAAGGAAGGTTGGGATTGATTTTGGGGGTTATGGTACCAACGGTTAAGGAATTAGGGGCCAAAAATAAGCATTTTTGTAACTTCCAGACATAACTTGTGTGTTAGTGTATGGATCTCTCTGACATTGTACCACAAGGTTCCATATCTCAAAGGGAATGCTGGGATTGATTTTGGGGGTAATTGCCTTCAAATTTTAGGAATTAGGGGCCAAAAAGGGCAAAAACAAGCATTTTCTAGTATCATGACAATAACTTGTGTGTAAGTGTATGGATCTTTCTGAAATTGTACTACAAGGTTCCATATCACAAAGGAAAGCTGGAATTGAGGTTGGGGTAATTGCCCAAAACGTTTAGGAATAAGGGGCTAAAAAGGGGCCAAAAATAAGTAGTTTTCTAGTTTCCAGACAGTAACTTGTGTGTAAGTGTATGGATCTCTCTGAAATTGTACTGCAAGGTACCATACCACAAAGGGAAGGCTGGGATTAATTTTGGGGTAATGGGGCCAAAATAAGCAGTTTTCTAGTTTCCAGACAGTAACTTGTGTGTAAGTGTATGGATCTCTGAAATTGTACTGCAAGGTTCCATACCACAAAGGGAAGGCTGGGATTAATTTTGGGGTAATTGCCTCAAAATTTTAGGAATTAGGGGCAAAAAAAAAAACAAACATTTTCTAGTTTCAGGACAATAACTTGTTTGTAAGTGTATGGATCTTTATGAAATTGTACTACAAGGTTCCATATTACAAAGGGAAAGCTGGGTTTGAGTTTGGGGGTAATTGCCCTAAACGTTTAGGAATTTGGGGCCACAAAGGGGCCAAAAAACAAGCATTTTTCTAGTTTCCAGACAGTAACTGGTGTTCAAGTGTACAGATCTCTCTGAAATTGTACTGCAAAGTACCATACCACAAAGAGAAGGCTGGGATTGAGTTTGGGGGTGATGAATCATAAGGGGGTTCAAAAAATTTGAGGGAGGATTTTTTTTTCATTTTTTTTCTTTAAAATTTTCCATTTTAAATTGGTTATTTCTGATTTATATATAAAAGCAAATAATAATGATATGGTTTGAATAGGTAAATTAAAAATTTTTAAGTTCTTAGACCACATTCATTCTGTGTCAGAAACCTATGCTGTGTCAAATATTTAATCACAATCCAAATTCAGTGCTGTATCAAGCTTGAATGTTGTGTCCATACTTGCCCCAACTGTTCAGGGTTCGACCTCTGCAGTCGTATCAAGCTGCGGTCGTATCAAGCTGCGCCCAGCAGAGCATTTTATTGCTTGTGTTTTGCATTTCAAATTTATCCATTCTTGTACTGGTTAAGTATGGTTTCTAAAAAGCCGGATGAATTCTTTTAGACATTGTTTAAGATGAACCTGTTAATTTGTGTGAAGATTTCAATGAACATAAACTTAAGGAATTTACAGGATCATGTCTGCATTCATTTGCACTAATGCCATTATGGTTTGGGTCATACATTTTTTTATAAATTATTTATTTATACATTTTTGGTTTTGCTTGCCTTATTTCACGTTTGGTATTATTTTGTTGTTTCATTATTATTTCTTTTGCTGTTCTATTTCATATTATTTATTTATTATAAAAAAAATACAAGAAAATGATTACCGGAACTTTTATAAGTCGCAACATTAAGAACGGAAAGGGTAACAGTTATCAATAAATAACCAGAATTTCTTAATGGTTACATTGCTCAGACTTCTTTATATTGAATATATATATATTAACTAGTATGGAAAACCAATTTAATCCCTCCTGTTTGTCAAATAGTTTTGCTATGGTTGTGAAAAAAGGATTTGTTGATCAGCATATTAGGCTGTCAGATATGCAAAGGGATCCCCAATGACTTAACTTGTGCAGTTCTGTAAGCATCAGTTTTCATGCCATCGCCTTAGTGGAGGGGGCATTAAGTTTTACCCTTGTCCGTAGGTCCCAAAACTGGTTTTTTGTCTCTGACTTTAGTTTGCCTCAACCAAATGTTATTAAACTTATACATAATGCTTACTACCATAAAACACAGATCAAATTTGAATTTGGGTGGCATCACTTCTACAGTTCTCTAGTTACCGGTATGTCCCTTTATAAGGTTATTTACAAGTGTGACATCATCTGTGTCCCATGGACACATTCTCCATTTATTTTATCTTCAAATAAATAAAAGAAACTTGTTATGAAGTTAATCTCTTAAGATCTTTTTTAGTATAGTGTAAGGAATGAAGTGGTGAGAAATGCATGGCCAGGAGACCCCATCTCTTTTATAGACAGGCAAATTTCCCTGTTTTCTTGTTTTCTGCTAATCACTAAGAAAACATCAAAAAAACATTTTTGAATCTTGGTTAACCCAGGTATAACAGGACAAGTTTACTGAATATGTTTCATGCTTCATGGTACACATGTAAGTTGGATTTACAAGGCTTCCACCTACCTACATGATTTGCATGCATAAATGACATGCCCTTCAGAAATTTAAATATATGTATACATTTTATTTTAATTGATGTAAAAATTGCAATTTGAAAGCCCTTTTTACATTTTTGTCAAAATATTTATGACATGAGAAAAGAGTTACACAAATCATGTATATTAAAATGCAATTATCCATGTTTTTTCTACTTTTATGAGAAAATGGTTGGTGTTTAAAGACTTTTGACCACACAGTCTGGTAACTGCACATGACAAGGTCTAGCTATGAGATTTTTTGATTACCTATAAAAAAAAGGACATATGCACTAAATGGAAGCAAGTCTTTGAAAAAAAATTGTTTGGAGTCCTCTCCCACTCTGACTTTGGCTAATGAGGTTCACCTGTTAAATCCAGACCTAACCTTCTGTAAAAAAAGGACTTGTTGTTAAGGTTGATGAACCTTGTTGTATTAGATAGGTCATGATAATTAGATTGGTGTTCAGCTTATAATTTAATCAGTAAAAAATAACTGTCTATTAATAATTTATCACATAGCTGTGTAGTGATGTGTTAATCTGCTACTGTTTCATGTTTTCAGTTTATATATTCATGCATGAAGTTCATGCAATAATCTTCAAAGAAAGAATAAGGGACGGGTTCAGTTAGGTCACACATTTGTTTTGTTGTCCTCTAAAATCTCTATGGTTTCTGACCTAAAAATATTAATTTAACCATATACAAGATTACAAGGCACCAACCTTTTTATTGTCTGAGGAGGAGGGGGAATTTTAGGTTTAATGAATAGATACTATTATTTTTAATAAATAGATACTATTGGGTTTAATGAATAGGTACGGGTTGTTGTCTCTTTGACACATTCCTCATTTCCATTTTCAATTTTATAAGGACAGCACAAAAAAAAACCCTCATCTCTTTAAGAAATGTTTAATATCAGGTTGTATATAAATTTAATGAGTAGTGGTCCAATATTTTAATGAAATATATAATAGTCCTGATGCTAATAAAACTGTGAGTCTCCTGAACTACCAAAATTTATTTAAATTACCAACAAAAATTAATATATACACAACATCTACATTGCCAGTTATTACACTGTACATTATAAGGATTGTAAGTAGACTGTTTAGCACATTAAAGAACCCTAGCAACAATTATTTTTTATGCCCCACCTACAATAGTAGAAGGGGCATTATGTTTTCTGGTCTGTGCATCCGTTCGTCCATCCGTCCGTCTGTCCTGCTTCAGGTTAAAGTTTTTGGTCAAGGTAGTTTTTGATGAAGTTGAAGTCCAATCAACTTGAAACTTAGTACACATGTTCCTTATGATATGATCTTTCTAATTTTAATGCCAAATTAGAGTTTTGACCCCAATTTCACGGTCCACTGAACATAGAAAATGATAGTGCGAGTGGGGCATCCATGTACTATGGACACATTCTTGTTTAGGAAGAAAGAGGGGAGGCTGTAGATTGCCTGTTGGCAGTGTTCCAAGGCAAATGTTTTTACCCTATCCAACATACAGCTACCCTCATTTTCCTGACATATATTTACCCCTATTTTTCAATGACATTGGAAATTCCCACCTTTTATCAGTCAACAAACACACTTTGCAAAACCTACCTATTGGATTTATTGTTACGTTCTTATACTGAACATGCATGAAATATTTGCCACTGGAGTCGAGTATATAATAAACAATCAATCTTTCTAGTGTGAAAAAATTAACAAAAGTTCATCAATGTTGCATTGTGGCAAACAAGCATATCTTTGTTTATTTAGTTAACCTTGTTTTTTAAGAGCGTTTATCTTTTGTTTTGTAAAGTGGTAAAAACAAGTTTAGTTAAATGAAATCTCAAAAAAAAAAAAGGTACAACCCCACCACAGGTTCATAACTATGTGCCTGTCCCAAGTCATTGGTCGTTTGTTATACATGTTTCTTATAATTAAGATTTTTAGATATTTTATGTTTATATGGTAGATCTTGGGACCATCTAACACCAATCTTGAACTACAAACTATAGACTCACATAAGAATTGATATAGCTCTTAATCATGGACCCTTAGTATTGGTGGACCCCCTAATCGCATCTTTTTTTTTAAATATGTGAACGTTTCATTTCATTTTGGTCTGGGAATGAACCACCTCCTTTCAAAATGACTGGATCCGTGCCTACATAGTATGATAATACCATACTCCAAAGTTAACACCTTACCATATCCCAAGTTCACACTTTACCATACCCCAAGTTTACACCTTACAATATCCCAAGTTTACACCTTACAATATTCCAAGTTTACACCTTACAATATCCCAAGTTTACACCTGTAGTGATCAGAAACCATTATTATTTACAACATCAGAATAAACTGTATAACATCTGTTCTTTGCAAATCATCAAGAAGTGGATTATCTGTGTAATAACATGATTAGAGAGTTTGTCTGTACAGGCTAAATGTCAATGTTTGCATTACTGCAAAACCTAATTAATTAATGAATAATTCAGACATCAGTAGCAAAGCTTATTTTATAATCACAACCCAAGTTATTGTAACATTACATATTCCAGTTTCTGGGATAATCAAGAACAGAATTTTAACCTTCCAGGAATTCTCTAAAACCAAGGATTGTATATTATACAAATACTTGCTAAAACTGATCGATTTCAAAAGGATTAGTTAGCAATGGCAGTTGGGAAATCACATTTTATGTGTAAGATTTGTATGACTCCTGAATCATTTCTTAATTTACCAGATGTATAACATTTATATAATGATAAAGAAACAGACTGCAAGCACTGAAACAACAGTACAAATTATTGACAAATTGTAGATTAGGTCACTGAGTCATTGACAAGGTGATTGATTTTACAGTTATTGTGATTACAGATCAATAAAATCTTTTTCCTGATCACCTGTAGGAATGCATGTAATCAATGGAATGCAATGCATGATAAGGTGAAAAGAAAGCTTTGAATGCAGCCTTGTTAATCTTTAGAATGTAGGATAAAAAATATTACATGTATAATCAATGTGAGATGCAGCTTGAATGCAGACATAAATATACAGTATATTAAACGCAGTGTTGACCATTTATTATGTCATCTTTGGTTGTGATCAGGTTGCTGCTATTTAGTGCTTACTGCATTATACAACCTTTGTCTCACATTAACTTTTACTGAAATGATAGAAAAAGGTCCTTTTATGTATTGATAATGTACACTTGTCACTTAAAATGTACTTGCATAAGTACATGTTCAAAAGAACATACTTAGGAATATATATCACTGTTTTATATACCTATTTATAGTGGTGTGGGTCTTTTATGATGGATATATATGAATGGCCCTGGTCAATAGATAAAAATATGATCAACCACAGTTTATATCAAAACAGTTCGGTGAATTTTGTAGAGATTGTTTGGAATTTGTAATGGACAAGATTCTTCGTAAACGTAAATGCCTGTAGATTTTTCTTTTTTACACATTTGTTTTTATTTTGATAAAAATATAAATTTGTTAATATTGAACTCTTGAGTTCTTGAGACTCTTGTTCAGGGGATTCGAGGATTTGAGATGGTTGTTGCACTATTTGAAGGTGGTATGTTTGGAATAATTCTAATTTTAGCTTATACTATATGATATCAATATTTATTAATTATTTATAGGAGTGTTTATGTAAAAATGAAAGGATATTAGATATATGGTCCCTTGAGGTTAATCAAGGCTAAACTGTGGTTACTTAATTTTGTTCGATGATCTATTTCATGATTACATGTAATGAATGAAAGTTTCTAGTTTTTCTTGTGTGTTTTTATGCCCCTCCATAGTGGAGGGCATTACTTTACCTTGTCCGTCTGTACGTACGTACGCACGTCTGTACTTCTGTATGTCCCAAAGTTGGTTTCCGTTCTCTAACTTAAGTTTGCCTCAACCTTATTGTTATGAAACTTATACACAATGCTTATTACCACAAAACACAGATCAAGTTGGAATTTGGGTTCCGTCACAATAACTGTTCTTGAGTTATGTCCTTTATAAACATAAAATTGCTGAGTTTTTCGTTTTCGTTTCCGTTTTCTAACTTTAGTTTGCCTCAACCAAATGTTATGAAACTTATACACAATACTTATTATACCCACGCAGCGAGTGCTCACTAAGGATCTTTCATTACCACATAATACAGATCAGGTTTGAAATTGGGTGGCGTTACTTTTACCTTGAGTTATGTCCTTTATAAACATAAAATTGCTGAGTTTTTCGTTTCGTTTCCGTTTTCTAACTTAAGTTTGCCTCAACCAAATGTTATGAAACTTATACACAATACTTATTATACCCCACTAACGAGTGCTCTCTAAGGATCTTTCATTACCACATAATACAGATCAGGTTTGAAATTGGGTGGCGTTACTTTTACCGTTCTTGAGTTATGCCTTTATAAACATAAAAATTGCTGAATTTTTCGTTTCCGTTCTCTAACTTTAGTTTGCCTTTACCAAATGTTATGAAACTTATACACAATGCTTATTACCACATAATACAGATTAAGTTCGAAATTGGGTGGTGTCACTTTTACCGTTCTTGAGTTATGCCCCTTTATAAACATAAAAATTGCTGAATTTTTCGTTTCCGTTCTCTAACTTTAGTTTGCCTCAACCAAATGTTATGAAACTTATACACAATGCTTATTACCACTTAATACAGATCAAGTTTGAAATTTGGTGGTGTCACTTTTACCGTTCTTGAGTTATGCCCTTTATAAACCAAAAATTGCTGAATATTTTGTTTCCGTTCTCTAACTTTAGTTTGCCTCACCAAATGTTATGAGACTTATACACAATGCTCATTACTACAAAAATCAGATCAAGTACAAATTTGGGTAGGGTCACTTTAACCATTCTTCAGTTATGTCCCTTTATATCTTTATATGATATGCAAGTGGGGGCATCATCTGTGTCCCATGGACACATTCCACATTTTTTTTCAATGGTTTTGTGATTATCTTTGAAATTAAACATTTAGATTACTGAAGGGTGGCTCCATAAGTCAATATTTTTTTTAACAAACCACCATTATTGAGACAGCCTTTTACAACTGATTTCTTATGATATGCTGTTACACCACTGTCCCAGATTAGGATTGAGTATTGAGTGCTCTCAAACATTTTTAATCCCACCGTATTCTTTATGTGCCTGTCCCAAGTCAGGATCTTGCATTTCAGTCGTTTTCATGTGGTTTTATTTATTTTCATATGAAATTGAAATGAATTGTTGCACATTTTGTCATACTAGAGCACACACTATATACATGTAAGTGCAGAATTAACTGGAATGAAAGCTGTTGTCTGTGTAAATGTATGTAATGCGTCACATATTCAATGTACTTTGTGAAATATATCCTCAATGAGAAAATGTGTTATATGAAATTATAGTGTATGCGAGTGTCCTGCCTATCAAGGGCCCTTAATTGGATCAATAAATATTCTTATTTTTATAACAGGGTGCTTAAAAAAAATAACATACATTCGCCTACTGTGCTGTGTATATAATAAAGTGGAATAAGGAAGACTTATAAATCGCTTATTCAGTATTGCTGTTTAGATGACTAATTAATATCTGTCATTTAACTTTAATTGATTGTCAAGCTAAAATATTGATTTTTTTTCTATCAACAACAATGAAATTTCAGTGTATAAGGATGGATTCTGCTTAACAATTGTTAACTTGAATGAATGGTGACAAGGGTATATATGGTATTGATATAGAAATATTATTCTATGAAGCATTGGCGGATCCAGTGGGGGAAAGGGGGGTGTTCCAGTGGTTGGAGCCCCCTTTTTTTATTTATTTAATTCCTGTTTTTTATGTGTGTACTTGGGGTTGGAACCCATCCACCCAAACCCCATTGACACTTGTTCTATTAAGTTGCTGAAAAATCCCAGTTCAATATGAAGGTAAATTTATTGGAGCTGAATAAAGTAGATACCGTAGTTTTATTCCTTCAGTAATTATGCATACTTAAATAGAAATCAGAGGATGTGGAATGATTGCCAATGAGACAACTCTTCACCAGAGACCAAATGATGTTGGAAGTTTGTTTAACACACATAATCCATTTTGATACTTTTCCACCCTTTAACAAAGTTTTTTACACCAAGATGCTTTTAATGTAATAGACCACTTTCGAGTTTATTGCATTTCTGTCAAAAACTTTGGTTTTAGTGAACATCATTCATGCGTTTAGAGGCTTCATCACTTCCTCCCCATGTTGAGCGAGTGGTTGGAAGAATATGATGCTATATTGTACAAATTATTCTTCAAAATAAATTCTTATAATTAATAATCAGCACTTCTGTCATTAGGGAATTGTGATTAAGTACCTAAGGAACAAATATTATTTCTAGTTTATCCTGCATAATGATGATCACGAAGACGCTTGATGAACTTTAATAGTGCAGGGATACAGGTGATCCTCTCTATCTGGTAAATGACGTCATAAAGGCACACAAAAATGATGAACATTCTGGTGAAAGACATAACTCAAAAGTGGTCTATTGAATATCCTGCATTGCATTAAAATAAGGTCAAATTGCTGAAAGACTTGTATACAGAAATATGTCCTTTACATAAACCATAATATCTTGATTTAAATTAGATGCATCCCATGGCTCTAACGTCCTCTGGTGCATATCTTATACCTATACTGATTGACTGATGCAGTGAGATGCTTAAAGAGACTACCAAAAGGTAGTAAAATGTCTGCGGCTCAATAATAATTGAGCCGTGTGAAATTCAGGTCGTCCACTAGATTAAGCTGTTACTGTTGAAGAAAAAATTACATTATACACATGTATATTTGTGTAAAAAAGAGATTTCTATATGCATAATAAACCTGATGAGATAATATATGAATAGCATTGAATATTTGATTATGCATATCCATGTGTCTGTTCTTCCTCTTTTCAAGGACTATTAGTATTACTGTAAATTCTGAAATTATTGCGTGCATTTATTATTGCTATTTTGTCATTTTAGACCAAAATGAGAGTATAATTTTTACGATACTGAGAAAAAAATCATGCTTAATCATATATAAAAAATCCAAAATGCGAGTTAAAATTAGTGCGATTACAACCCTTTGCATTTTTCACAATAATAAAAACATAGCAATAATTTATGAATTGTACAGTATTCAGTCGATTACAACTTGATATAAAAAGTCAAAATGTAGTGGATTGAGACAGTTGAAGGTTAAAAATGCTATTAATTATGTGCTTTACTTAAAGATACTGTCATTGGCTCATCATACATAGTTTGCATTTATAACAAGTTACTTTTTTAGGACATCAAGTTTAATGGGGGTGGTGGTGGCAGGGCCAGACAAAGTTAATTGATACCTGCCTATTAGGTATGCTCCTAGAAATCATAAAAATTTGAACTCCAACAATAAAACAATTTACAAAATGATTTTTCTTCTCGTATCCCTATTTTGCTATTTTGATTTCACAGTTTGCTATACTTTTGTGATACATTACATTTTCAAGCACACATAGATTTCTATTGCATCATTTTAGCTTCAGCATCTTCAATGTGATATTATATTGCCTGTAGTGTGAATTTTTTTTTCACAAATGGAAATGCTGTGAATTTTATCCCAGTGAATAGCAGTAATATTGAATGTACTGTTCTTTATTTCAGTATTGGAGCTAATCTATTGGAGAGATTTAAAGAAAACAGGGATAGTGTTTGGATCCATGTTATTTATATTGCTGTCTCTGGCTATATTCTCAGTACTCAGTGTGTTAGCCTACCTGTCCCTGGCTGTTCTGTCTGTCACATTAAGTTTTAGGATTTATAAGAATGTTTTGGCTGCAGTCCAGAAATCGGGAGACGCTCATCCATTCAAGTAAGATTTTATACTTTTATTTGCTTTTTAGGTTTGGGATTTGAAAATTTGTGGGGGACATAGAAATACCGGGCATCCGTCCGATCTTGTTAGCGCTCGCTCTCACATGTGCTATTCTTGCCAGAATTTTATAAATCTTATATCATAGGTTTTTATCAGCAATGTCTTGGATGATTTTGTATGTATAAAAGGAGATTTTGAGTGATCATCAATGAGACAGCAAACCAACGAAACAAATAACCAAAAATACAGGACAACATACAGTCCTCTACATTAGACAGGTGTCTATAATATGTCAAGCTGGTAATCATCCAGAGTCTAATATAAATAAAGCTGTAAAGCAAGTAAACAGATACTATCAAAGATCTGTTATCAGAACCAAATTTTGTTAAGAACAAAAATCATCACAAGACGAAACAAGACAACTGCCCTGATGGGGATAGTGTCAACTTTCAAAAGAATTGTAATTTCGTGCCTCAGGTATAGTTTGATACACAATAGTTAGTTTTGTTATTAGATCATTCAGTTTAGTATGTAGTCAATATGTAATTGTAGAGCCTTGTTGGATATGAACATTGATTTACCGGAGGATAAAGCACAAATGGCGCTGAAGAACATCTGTAAACATATTAACTGTACTGTTAGAGAGCTCAGACGATTGTTCCTT
The DNA here is from genome assembly GCA_017311375.1 of Mytilus coruscus. Lineage (NCBI taxonomy): Eukaryota > Metazoa > Mollusca > Bivalvia > Mytilida > Mytilidae > Mytilus > Mytilus coruscus. The sequence goes on along the minus strand of CM029599.1, from coordinate 8,553,345 downwards.
ATTGAGGATCTGGTAGATTCAATGAAGGTTAGAATAAATAGCAAAACTGAAAAAGGATACACCCATAGGGTTCACTGGGGTAAGGAGTATGGTTACCCTTGTTCTTCTCCCGACCTATAGTAAAACGTTTGCCAAAGTGGGGCGTCCTTTTGGCAGTTTGGGGTGTATAAATTTGCAGCCACTTCGGTCAGAATGGGGAGGTTGAATCTCATGACTCATGTATTGGGTGTCATGCCCTTCTACATGTTAATAACCCTTGCAACAACTCTTTGAGGGTCCATAGGTAGCCTGTAGCAAGGGTAAATTTCTGTCACTATCCAATTTACCCTCATTTTCCAGGGACTTTCCATATTTCCTGCCCTTCATCCAGGTCGATCCCTTATTACAGAAACAACTCTTTGAGGGTCCATAGGTAGCCTGTAGCAAAGGTAAATTTCTGTCACTATCCAATTTACCCTCATTTTCCAGGGACTTTCCATATTTCCTGCCCTTCATCCAGGTCGATCCCTTATTACAGAACCTACCTACTGTTTAATTGTTAATTTGTTCTCATCCTGAACATACAGAAAATATTTACCACTGGACATTAAACAAACAACAACTAATGAAAAGAACAAAATATACAAATTCTGTCTAAAGGAGTATTTTCATAATATATAATTACAAATTAAAAAAATACTATTGAACTTTCAGTATCTGATTACATACTTGTGCTTTGTTTTTTTGCCACTTGTCACAATGCAGACTACACGAAATACGTCGGACCGTCGGACAAATCCGGTGAATAATGGATCGGTCTGGTAAAATTTTGTTGAATTCCGGTCCGAATGTCCGGTGTTGTTTTTTTTGTGGATTTTTTTTTTAAAACCCTACATTTTTCCCAAATTTGGGAGCAAAATTCCCAAAACGATCTCAAAATTCATTCTCATCTTTAATATTCATGACAGCGATGTTTATTTTGTTCAACCGCTAGCTTTATGCCGAAAATCGCATACAAGTTATGTGTAAATCCGAGTAAAAACATATCTGACTGACAAAAACAACAATGGCTGCCATCAACCGGAAATATAAACAATACCGGATCAGATTCCGGGAACAGATAGGGTCAATTTCCGGTTTTGCCATTCAAATACAATAGAAACATAAAAAAAAAAATCCAAGCAGGTTCACAAAATACAGCTATGAAATATAAACACTAGAATTGAAAACCAAAAGATATATGAAAATGAAAGAAGATGCAGGAAATATTTTATACAGAAACTCAAAATTATTTTAGTTCACAAATAATTTTCATGTCAAAATCCAATAAAATGTGATATTTCAAAATATACACTCTTGTCACATGATTTTGTTTTTGTGCATTTTGGAGAGGAGTAGGGCACAACAAGTCATAAGATAGTTGTATTTTGTCGGATAATATACAATTAGATGTAAAAAAAAAAAGGGTCTGGTAAAATTTCATTCGGTCTGGTAAATCTAGGTTGTTTACCAGACCGAATGTCCTGTAAAAATAAAATTCATTCGTGTAGTCTGCACAAAGTGAGCTTGAAGGAGTTTCTATTTGTCAGCAGCTATTTGACAGATGTTTTAACAAGCCTGATTTCACATGGAACATCTGTTCACTCTTAATGACTACTATTAACAAAGAACAAGGTGAATTCTTCTATCTTTAATCCAACAATGAGCTGTGCTAAAAATGATGCTTGTATGTTAGTTGTATAGACCATTATTGAAAATTGATAATTCCCTTGACTGCGTAACAAAAACCTTAAAATACTCTTTTTAATAAAATCTAGAAGTCAGTTTGTTTTGTCAGGCAGAAAGCAGAAGTCTTCCAATAACACACCATACTTGGCTAGGATATTGTTTTCCCTATTTTAAACAGTCATTCACCATGTTTTTACCTACAGTCTTACCTTTTGTTTAAGATAGTTGTTTGTCAAGGTCATGCTTTTAAAATTCAGTCGTAGTGAAAATGGTCAATAGTTATTCCCATAGCTAATTCTAAAAGGGAAAATTACATTTGTACAAATCTATGGAAATCACTTGTATAAAATATTGTGTATGCAGAACATCTTTTTCATTTAACAGTGTAGTTAGAGTTATTTCCCTTTATCAATCATATTTGCCCTAAGTGCATATATTATATATTTTCAGTTTGCACTGCTGTTATGGGTTTTGACATACATTGGATCATGGTTTAATGGAATGACTCTCATCATTATGGGTTAGTATACTTTTATATACTTTATAAAGATATTTCTAGTCTATGCTGTTAGAATATTTTTTAAGATTATATGGAGAGAAAGAAAGATTCAAGTAACTTTGATAAAAATGTGAAAACAAATACATGCAAAAGTGTGATTGGTGATGTATGCATAGTAAAGAGACCTACTCGGTTGACACAACTGTTCTCGCCCCATTAGTTTATCAGATTCACTCAGTTTTTGTTTTTTACATTGATTTGTATCTTCTTATGGGATTTTAACATCAGTATACTAATGTTACCTCTAATTTGTAGGATGTAACCAATAAATAAAAATATTAAACCAGTTCAGTATCACAGTACTTGAAAATTAAAATGTTAAAGTTTTAGTTTTCAATTCATTCGTAACATGTCTAATGTATACTTTTTAAATATTGCAGGTTTGGTAGCTATATTTACTCTACCTAAAGTCTATGAAACATATAAGGTAAATTTATCAGATTTTAAAAAGTATCCAGATTTTAATATTTTGAATTAATTATTATTAATTGGGAACTGTATTTTGTGGGGTTATGTAGACTTTGAATTTTTGTGTTCAACAATGCAATTTTCTTATAACAGAATTTGGTTAAAAAAAAAAAACCTACAAAATCATGTACTGTTGAATCATTATTATTCGTGGGATACCAATTGCAGTGGATTTCATGGGTATAGATGAAACATGAATTTAAGTGTGTGTGGGAGGGGGTTCAAACTTCCACAGCTGGCTATGCACATTTATTGCATAACAGGAACTCCCATATGAAACTTTCTAGTACTGCTAAATTTACATTTTGTTCTTAAAAGGGAGCATTAGGTAAATTAAGTGGTGAAGGACATCATTGAGTCATCATTCATGGCTGACTTATTGTTACCATCAGTCATACAGACACACAGATCTAAAGAATCATAGATGGACATACCTTTAAGTTCTGTAATGAGATGACTAAACACAAAATAGTGATATATTATTCTGATTAGAGATTATATATATTATTTTTATTTGACAGGTACAAATAGATAATTATGTGTCAATGGCTTGTGACCAAGTCTGTAAAGTTAAAACTCAGTAAGTATTTATTAGTCCCCTACCGACGAAGTCGAAGGGGACTTTAGGTTTGCACTCTGTCTGTCTGTCCATCCGTCAGTCCGGCAACTCAGCTTTCCACACTTTTTTTCTTCGTTCTTGAAGATATTGATTTTATATTTGGTATATAGTTTTATCATGACAAGTTGTAGATCAAGTTCGAATTTTGTTCGGTCTGATGATTTAGTCCAGAGTTATGGTCCATAAAAACTCCATAACTAATGTTAAGAGTACTATGTTAAACCATATAATCTGTACAAAGGAGATAACTCATTTTTAAAAGTCATTCTTTGGTAAATTGTTTGAGGAATTTTGTGGCAGGTTTATATGTTATTTTGTATAAACTAATTTTCTGAATGCTACATGTATATATATATATATATATATATATATATATATATATATTTTTATTAAGTAAAATCCTTTAATTAGATAATAATATATTTTATTAAGGTATATATTTAATTACATTACATTGTGTAGATAAAAGTTGTTGACATTTTATAGATGAGTTACAAATCTATATTAGTTTGTGACAAATGAAGAAAAATATCTGGAACTATTAATTATATTTGATTGTAATTTGAAAATAGATATACATTGTATTACATCATATCTAGTTTTAGAGAACTATTATATCTAATGTGAGAGTGTTATAGGTTTTCCACACTTTTTTTCATCATGCTTGAAGATATTGTTTGACAATTGGTATATAGTTTTATCATGACAAGTTACAGATCAAGTTCAAAGTTTTGTTTCAGTCTGATAATTTTGTGCAGAGTTATGGTCCTTGGACGTGAAAAAATTCACTCATATTATATTCAGTTTTCCACACTGTTTTTAGTCATGCTTGAAGATATTGACTTGATATTTTCTTTTTGTTTACACCATGACAAGTTATAGAACAAGTTAGCATTTTGTTCCAGTATAATGAATTTTTACCCGGTAGGGGACTATGTATTGCCATGCAATACTCCAAGAATGCTTGTTATTCTTGTCTTCACCATGAACTTTTGAATCCACAAGAATTTTAGTTAGATTGTATCGACCTGTAGAGGATTTTTACAGGCCTGAATGGAATTTAACAACCCTGATCTGGTCAGTTTGTGATTAATTGTTAAGACTGTTATACTAGAGAACTAAGAACTTAACTAAAGATTTCTTATAGTTGTGTAAATTGTATGTTGGCAAAGTATTTGCTAGGATATGAATGTTAGAATTTTATCAATTTATAAAATTTAACTGTCAATATACTGCAAAACTAGTATTGGAAAAAGTTAAAATCACTGCAAACAAAACAGGAAAAAATCTTTTAAGACAAATGGGAAAAAAATTATCAATGTTAACTTAGAGGAAAGGGTATTAAATTAAGTTTTGGTATAACCATTAATTAGTTGTAATTTTACTAATAGTATATTAATTTATTTCAGAGTCGTAGCTAAGTTACCTTTCCTTAAGAAGAAAGAAAAGGCACAGTAAAGCCATGAGGAATAATTCCTTACAAGAAATACACCATATATAATAAAGATAGACTGTGTCCTCTGATTGTGTATAAACTGAGAGCCTGACAGTGACATATTTTATTTTACATCACGCTTTGTACCAGTATTAGTCATTGTATCTTAAATGATCGAATGTTTTTTTCGGACTGCAGGACACTAAATATTCCATCATGAAAGAATTTTTGCCATCAGCTGACATAAATATGCAAAAAAAGATGTTTGAAATGAAAAAAAAAAAAAAACAACTTTGAGAGGAATATTGTAAAATTTTAAATATTCATAGTACATTTTTTGTAAGCTTCATTATAAAGTAAAATGTATTTTGTGTGTTGTACTTATTTATTCATTGTCCTAAATGTTGATCATTACTCTTAAAAATTACCTTGACAAATTTTTTTTTTTTCTTTGCTGTCTTGGTAGTGTGATTATTTCTGCATACAAGTTTGTAGTCTACATGTTCCAATTCAAACAGAAATACCGGGCTATGTGTGAAACACCAAGTTTAGAAAAAAATCACTTTTTTTACATTACATTCACATGCAGATATTTGGTGCTGGGTATAACAATTTGGCAGTCTACTCTATATTTGTGGTGTGATATCTAAAAAATACAGAACAGGCAAATTTATTCTGATAAAAAATTACAGTTGCTGGAGATTTTTAACTGTTTATTTGGATGATTCACTATGGAATTTCTATTAGTTAATATATAAAAGTATAAACAACAGGTATATTAATCAAAAGTGCTAATTACCAAAATCACTGAATCACTACCACCGGGATTAAAAATCTTTTTTCTTACAAAGTTCATGGTACAAAAACTACTTATTTCAAAATTGGAAGTAGATGCAATTTTAATTTAAAGAAAAAAAATTATATTAAAAGAAAAAGTAACTTTACCATCATAATAATCACATGCCATGATACCAAATTATGCAGTTTTTTTTATTTAACAAGTTTTAACAGTACTATCTTGTTTAATTATATTTCTCATGACAGATTTACAAAGGTGGTGAAACCACATAAAGGCCATGGTATGTTGATAGTTAAATTTACAAAAGAATGTATTAAGAAAAAGTAGAAGGAATTTAATGACAAGATGTACTGTTAATTTGTTTATTTTATTGAAGGTGAGGGTTATTTATGTGTTAATTACAAACATGAACGTAAAAACCATAACACGACATGATCATTTAAGGTAGACCGCAATTAATATGGAAAATTTCTAAGGGATAATTTGTTTTTGACTTCAAATGCTTGAAAGAAACTCCTAGCTTTAAGCATGTGATGTAGATTTTTTTGTTATAAAGTAAAAGGTAAAATAAGCTAGATATATGAAAACAAATCTGTCAAGTTCATGTTTTGAAACAGTGAAAATATAAATCAAGATGAAAAATAGTTTATTTGGTATATCTCCAGATATTTCAAGTATATCAGAAAGTGCTTGTTTCAGTGCTGTAAAATAGTTATTGAAAGAAACACCTTGCCTTTATATAATTATTAAGTAATATATGAAATTAGACATCACTTTGGTAGCAAGATAGTGTTCACTGTCTCATGTAGTTATGGTAACAATGTTGTAGAATAGTAAACATTGTAAAATATGTTTGAAATACACTGTATATATTTTCAGTCTTTCTCCTTGATGTTTTGTAATACTCTGTTTTTATTGCCTTGTTATGTATATATAGATATGTGCATCCTGTTAAACCAGTTTGTTCAAGTTTTTAGTTTGAGACAGTCAATATATGTACCTTGGAGTTTAAGGATTTGTTTTGAAGGCTGTGATCTGTGAAAATTATAATCTTTGTTCAGCCCCATTTGAACAAATGAAGCAAATTACAGACTTCTGCTGTGAAAAAGTGGATAAGACTATTTTAAGGCAATTCAATAAATAGGGTCATATGGTTTTGTGTACACTTTGGAGATTGATGAGTATTGCAATAAGTTATATTGCACATATTCAAGTTGGGAGATAACAAAGTTAACTGGTCAATTTAAGCAAGTTTGTGCTTTTTGCATGAATTATAACATTGTATGTTAGTTGAAGATGGTAATATTTCGTTGAAGTATAAGTGGAGAAGGGAAATTTAGTGAGAAGGAAATATAACATTACATCCACATCAAGTCCATATACACCTCATTGTTGCAGATATCTGACTGGGCTATCCTCCACTGGAGTGGTGGAAGTTATTGATCTCTTTTGTTTTATACCATCATTGTTTCTTTTATAATATTCTTTAGTGTTTCCTTGTTCTAATGTTGACATTCATTGAAAACATAAGAATTGACTGAAATAAACACATTTGAAAAAGTTGAACCACATCTATTTTTTTTATCAGGGTTGTGTTTGTTTTGCTCAGTTTGCTGTGATCATTGTGGACATGGTTTCATTATAGAAAGAGTAAATTGTTCCATCAATTTTAGAATTCATCATTAGTCGTTGGGTACTAAATTTTGTGAGTATGGATGAACCACAAAGTTGCGTGATCTTTAATATACTTTATATATATATAGGTTTGTAGACAAAATTTATCAAAACCAAGAAATCACATGAAATATCTTTGAAAATGCATTACATCAATCCAATCAAATTGGTTCCAATGAAAATAAATGAATCCACAGTATTTGAGAACATGGTCAACACATTTTGTTTATTTCCCACCCACATTCAAAGTACTTAAACTTGTATTACAGCAGTATACGGAAAGTGTGTACTTGGCAAGTAAAACAATGGAAACTTTATTTGACTGATGAGAGACATTGTTTTTGCTACATTAAAACTTTATTTGGATATGGATTTTTCTGACATTTTGTTTAAATTTTATTTAGATTCGTCTTCCCAGCATAATTTAGTTGAGTTTTTGCGGGGTGTTTATGAACATAAAGTATACTTTACAGTAAGTTATATCTAATATATTTATATATAAAGTAAAGCTTTGTACAGTTTTGTAGTTTTCAATGTGAAAGTGTAAAATTTTAAATATTTATTTATTCAACATGTTCTAATAGCTGTTCTAAACAGACTACATACCATATTTAAAGATGGAAATATTTGAATTTCTCGTCATTCTGTAGGTAGATTCTCTTGCTTGTCAGATGGCTTTGCGCCATAAAAATTTGGAGCATGATTATTGTACTCGGGCTCGAATTCAATCAATCAAAATACTGGATTTGGTGTTTCAAGAACAAATTTTGTACTCTTGAATCTTAAGTTAAGTTTTATGACCTGAGGCCCTGCTTCTTGATTGACAATCGTCCGTGTGTATTTCCATTTTCCAGTTATCAACTGACACGTTTTGAAACATTTTTAATATATACATTGTAATGTTAAAATGTGGAAGTAGTTGGTTGATTCATTCATCAAAGGTAATGGAAAACATGTGAGAAGAAAACTGATAAACGTAAACCTATTAGTGTATGGAGACATATGTCTAATTAAAGAAATATATGGGTATTACTTCATGTAAGAATCCAGCAAAACTGTTATATTTAATTATTACATGATTTGCAACATTGTGAATTATGGTATTCCTAAGAAACTGCATACATAGTTGTAAGAAAATGTAACGTTATAAATTTGTGTTAGAATTGATTTATTACAGTAGGAGTTCAATGTAGCAAATGAATATACTCTTTAAAGTATAATATTTGAATAAAACCATAATTCCAAATTTCAATGAAATCTGAATTTGAATTTGGTAAAAAAAAATTATTCTCATTTCGTCAGTTTATTTTTTCTGATTCATACATTGAGTTATACTGGAGATATTTTTCTGTTTCTTCCATGGAGTTATACCTGAACAAAAACATCAAATGTTTATATTTTCTTAAAAGTTACAGTATTCTAATAAGACTGTGACATTTCATAATTGTAATGTTCCTTTATTTAATATGCAACTCATTATTTTAGAGAGAACATGTTTTTTTCTATCATTTATGTACATGCATTTACTTTAATTCCTGGAGACCTTGTGATTAATTGCTTTATGTGCAAAGCCTTGAATAAAATAAACTGAATGTTGAAAGTATTTGTCTTTATTTAGTTGATATTGATTTCCAAATCCAAAGTATTCATTGGACGAAATGGCTTAATTTATGTCATGTTTTACACGACTGCAAAATAATTTTGCGGTCGTATATTAATATGACGTTGGCGTCGTTGTCGTCGTCGAAGACACTTTGGTATTCGCACTCTATAAACTTTAGTTTAAGTGAATGGATCTCTATGAAATTTTACCATAAGGTTCAATACCACAAAAGGAAGGTTGGGATTGATTTTGGGGTTATGGTACCAACAGTTAAGGAATTAGGGGCCAAAATAAGCATTTTTTGTGTGTAAGTGTATGGATCTTTCTGAAATTGTACTACAAGGTTCCATATCACAAAGGAATGCTGGAATTGAGTTTGGGGTAATTGCCCTGACCGTTTAGGAATTAGGGCCAAAAACAAAATAAGCATTTTTCTAGTTTCAGACAATAACTTGTGTTTAAGTGTATGGATCTCTCTGAAATTGTACTGCAAGGTACCATACCTCATTGAAGGCTGGGATTGAGTTTGGGGTGATGAATCATAAGGGGTTCAAAAATTGGGGGATTTTTCCCCTCCTTTTTCTTCCTTTTTTTTTTCTTTAAAATTTTCCATTTTAAGTTGGTTATTTCTGATTTATATTTAAAAGCAAATAATAATGATATGGCAGAAGATACACACCAAACAGGATGTGTAAATTATTATATAATAAGTATTGTGCAATAGCAAGAAATTTTCAATTGCACAGTATTGCGCAATAGCAAGAAATCTTCAATTGCACAGTATTGCGCAATAGCAAGAAATATCAATAGCACAATATTGCACAGTAGGAAGAAATTGTCAATTGTACAGTATTGCACAATAGCAAGAAATAATCAATTGCACAGTATTGCACAATTGCAAGAAATATTTAATTGCACAGTATTGTGCAAAAGAATACTTTGTATAAATTGCTTATTTCTTGACCAATTTCAATGGGGTTTTATTCTTGAGTTCTTGGGGTTCTTTAATATGCTGAATCTAACCGTGTATTAAGTTTTTGGATTTTGGGCCCGTTTTTAAATTGGTCCACATTGAGGTCCAAAGGTCCAAAATTAAACTTTGTTTGATTTCATCAAAAATTGAATTATTGGGGTTCTTTGATATGCCAAATCTAACCGTGTATTTAGATTCTTAATTTTGGTCCCGTTTTCAATTGGTCTACATTTTGGTCCAAAGGGTCCAAAATTAAACTTAGTTGATTTTAACAAAATTGAATTCTTAGGGTTCTTTGATATGCTGAATCTAATCATGTATTTAGATTTTTGATTATGGGCCCAGTTTTCAAGTTGGTCCAAATGGGGTCCAAAATTAAACTTTGTTTGATTTCAACAAAATTGAATATATGGGGTTCTTTGATATGCTGAATCTAACCATGTATTAAGTTTTTGGATTTTGGGCCCCGTTTTAAATTGGTCCACATTGAGGTCAAAAGGTCCAAAATTAAACTTTGTTTGATTTCATCAAAAATTGAATTATTGGGGTTCTTTGATATGCCGAATCTAACCGTGTATTTAGATTCTTAATTTTTGGTCCCGTTTTCAAATTGGTCTACATTAAGGTCAAAAGGGTCCAAAATTAAACTTAGTTTGATTTTAACAAAAAATTGAATTCTTAGGGTTCTTTGATATGCTGAATCTAATCATGTATTTAGATTTTTGATTATGGGCCCAGTTTTCAAGTTGGTCCAAATTGGGGTCCAAAATTAAACTTTGTTTGATTTCAACAAAAATTGAATATATGGGGTTCTTTGATATGCTGAATCTAACCATGTATTTAGATTCTTAATTTTTGGTCCCGTTTTCAAATTGGTCTACATTAAGGTCCAAAGGGTCCAAAATTAAACTTAATTTGATTTTAACAAAAATTGAATTCTTAGGGTTCTTTGATATGCTGAATCTAAACATGTCTTTAAATTTTTGATTATGGGCCCAGTTTTCTAGTTGGTCCAAATCGGGTCCAAAATTAAACTTTGTTTGATTTCAACAAAATTGAAAATATTGGGTTCTTTGATATGCTGAATCTAACCATTTATTTAGATTTTTGATTTTGGGTTCCATTATCAACTTTGTCCACATTGAGGTCAAAAGGGTCCAAAATTAAACTTTGTTTGATTTCAACAAAATTGAATATATGGGGTTCTTTGATATGCTGAATCTAACCGTGTATTTAGATTCTTAATTTTGGTCTCGTTTTCAAATTGGTATACATTAAGGTCCAAAGGGTCCAAAATTAAACTTAGTTTGATTTTAACAAAATTGAATTCTTAGGGTTCTTTGATATGCTGAATCTAATCATGTATTTAGATTTTTGATTATGGGCCCAGTTTTCAAGTTGGTCCAAATTGGGGTCCAAAATTAAACTTTGTTTGATTTCAACAAAAATTGAATATATGGGGTTCTTTGATATGCTGAATCTTACCATGTATTTAGATTCTTAATTTTTGGTCCTGTTTTCAAATTGGTCTACATTAAGGTCCAAAGGGTCCAAAATTAAACTTAATTTGATTTTAACAAAAATTGAATTCTTAGGGTTCTTTGATATGCTGAGTCTAAACATGTCTTTAAATTTTTGATTATGGGCCCAGTTTTCAAGTTGGTCCAAATCGGGTCCAAAATTAAACTTTGTTTGATTTCAACAAAATTGAATATATGGGGTTCTTTGATATGCTGAATCTAACCATGTATTTAGATTTTGATTTTTGGGCCCGTTATCAACTTTGTCCACATTGAGGTGAAAAGGGTCCAAAATTAAACTTTGTTTGATTTCAACAAAAATTGAATATAGGGGTTCTTTGATATGTCTGAATCTAACCATGTATTTAGATTTTTGATTTTTGGACCATGTTATCAACTTTGTCCACATTGAGGTCAAAAGGGTCCAAAATTAAACTTAGTTTGATTTCATCAAAAATTGAACTCTTAGGGTTCTTTGATATGCTGAATCTAACCATGTATTTAGATTTTGGATATTGGACCATAATAGGTGAATGTCAATTTAAAATTTTTAAGTTCTTAGACCACATTCATTCTGTGTCAGAAACCTATGCTGTGTCAAATAGTCAATCACAATCCAAATTCAGAGCTGTATCAAGCTTGAATGTTGTGTCCATACTTGCCCCAACTGTTCAGGGTTCGACCTCTGCGGTCGTATCAAGCTGCGCCCTCACGGAGCATTTTATTGTAACCGAGAGTGAATGGATCTCTATGAAATTTTACCATAAGGTTCAATACCACAAAAGGAAGGTTGGGATTGATTTTGGGGTTATGGTACCAACAGTTAAGGAATTAGGGGCCAAAATAAGCATTTTTATCGACCGCAAAAAATTTTTGTGGTCGTATATTGGTATGACGTTAGCGCCGGTAAGTCCGGCGTCGTCGTCGTCGTCCAAGACACATAAAAAGAAGATGTGGTATGATTGCCAATGAGACATTCGTTTCGCACTCTAACTTTAGTTTAAGTAAATGGATCTCTTTGAAATTTTACCATAAGGTTCAATACCACAAAGGAAGGTTGGGATTGATTTTGGGGTTATGGTACCAACCTTTAAGGAATTAGGGGCCAAAAGGGCCAAAAATAAGCATTTTGTAACTTCCAGACAATAACTTGTGTGTAAGTGTATGGATCTCTGACATTGTACCACAAGGTTCCATATCACAAAGGAATGCTGGGATTGATTTTAGGGTAATTGCCTCAAAATTTTAGGAATTAGGGGCCAAAAAGGGCAAAAATAAGCATTTTTCTAGTTTCAGGACAATAACTTGTGTGTAAGTGTATGGATCTTTCTGAAATTGTACTACAAGGTTCCATATCACAAAGGAAAGCTGGAATTGAGTTTGGGGTAATTGCCTGACCGTTTAGGAATTAGGGGCCAAAGGGGCCAAAATAAGCATTTTCTAGTTTCCAGACAATAACTTGTGTTTAAGTGTATGGATCTCTCTGAAATTGTACTGCAAGGTACCATACCTCATTGAAGGCTGGGATTGAGTTTGGGGTGATGAATCATAAGGGGTTCAAAAATTGGGGGATTTTTTCCCTCCTTTTCTTCCTTTTTTTTCTTTAAAATTTTCCATTTTAAGTTGGTTATTTCTGATTTATATTTAAAAGCAAATAATAATGATATGGCAGAAGATACACACCAAACAGGATGTGTAAATTATTATATAATAAGTATTGTGCAATAGCAAGAAATTTTCAATTGCACAGTATTGCAATAGCAAGAAATCTTCAATTGCACAGTATTGCGCAATAGCAAGAAATATCCAATAGCACAATATTGCACAGTAGGAAGAAATTGTCAATTGTACAGTATTGCACAATAGCAAGAAATAATCAATTGCACAGTATTGCGCAATTGCAAGAAATATTTAATTGCACAGTATTGTGCAAAAGAAGATACTTTGTATAAATTGCTTATTTCTTGACCAATTTCAATGGGGTTTTATTCTTGAGTTCTTGGGGTTCTTTAATATGCTGAATCTAACCGTGTATTAAGTTTTTGGATTTTGGGCCCGTTTTAAATTGGTCCACATTGAGGTCCAAAGGGTCCAAAATTAAACTTTGTTTGATTTCATCAAAATTGAATTATTGGGGTTCTTTGATATGCCAAATCTAACCGTGTATTTAGATTCTTAATTTTTGGTCCCGTTTTCAAATTGGTCTACATTTTGGTCCAAAGGGTCCAAAATTAAACTTAGTTTGATTTTAACAAAATTGAATTCTTAGGGTTCTTTGATATGCTGAATCTAATCATGTATTTAGATTTTTGATTATGGGCCCAGTTTTCAAGTTGGTCCAAATTGGGGTCCAAAATTAAACTTTGTTTGATTTCAACAAAATTGAATATATGGGGTTCTTTGATATGCTGAATCTAACCATGTATTAAGTTTTTGGATTTTGGGCCCCGTTTTAAATTGGTCCACATTGAGGTCAAAAGGGTCCAAAATTAAACTTTGTTTGATTTCATCAAAATTGAATTATTGGGGTTCTTTGATATGCGAATCTAACCGTGTATTTAGATTCTTAATTTTTGGTCCCGTTTTCAAATTGGTCTACATTAAGGTCAAAGGGTCCAAAATTAAACTTAGTTTGATTTTAACAAAATTGAATTCTTAGGGTTCTTTGATATGCTGAATCTAATCATGTATTTAGATTTTTGATTATGGGCCCAGTTTTCAAGTTGGTCCAAATTGGGTCCAAAATTAAACTTTGTTTGATTTCAACAAAATTGAATATATGGGGTTCTTTGATATGCTGAATCTAACCATGTATTTAGATTCTTAATTTTTGGTCCCGTTTTCAAATTGGTCTACATTAAGGTCCAAAGGGTCCAAAATTAAACTTAATTTGATTTTAACAAAATTGAATTCTTAGGGTTCTTTAATATGCTGAATCTAAACATGTCTTTAAATTTTTGATTATGGGCCCAGTTTTCTAGTTGGTCCAAATCGGGTCCAAAATTAAACTTTGTTTGATTTCAACAAAAATTGAAAATATTGGGTTCTTTGATATGCTGAATCTAACCATTTATTTAGATTTTTGATTTTTGGGCCCCATTATCAACTTTGTCCACATTGAGGTCAAAGGGTCCAAAATTAAACTTTGTTTGATTTCAACAAAATTGAATATATGGGGTTCTTTGATATGCTGAATCTAACCGTGTATTTAGATTCTTAATTTTTGGTCTCGTTTTCAAATTGGTATACATTAAGGTCCAAAGGGTCCAAAATTAAACTTAGTTTGATTTTAACAAAATTGAATTCTTAGGGTTCTTTGATATGCTGAATCTAATCATGTATTTAGATTTTTGATTATGGGCCCAGTTTTCAAGTTGGTCCAAATTGGGGTCCAAAATTAAACTTTGTTTGATTTCAACAAAATTGAATATATGGGGTTCTTTGATATGCTGAATCTTACCATGTATTTAGATTCTTAATTTTGGTCCTGTTTTCAAATTGGTCTACATTAAGGTCCAAAGGGTCCAAAATTAAACTTAATTTGATTTTAACAAAATTGAATTCTTAGGGTTCTTTGATATGCTGAGTCTAAACATGTCTTTAAATTTTGATTATGGGCCCAGTTTTCAAGTTGGTCCAAATCGGGGTCCAAAATTAAACTTTGTTTGATTTCAACAAAAATTGAATATATGGGGTTCTTTGATATGCTGAATCTAACCATGTATTTAGATTTTTGATTTTTGGGCCCGTTATCAACTTTGTCCACATTGAGGTGAAAAGGGTCCAAAATTAAACTTTGTTTGATTTCAACAAAAATTGAATATATGGGGTTCTTTGATATGCTGAATCTAACCATGTATTTAGATTTTGATTTTTGGACCATGTTATCAACTTTGTCCACATTGAGGTCAAAAGGGTCCAAAATTAAACTTAGTTTGATTTCATCAAAATTGAACTCTTAGGGTTCTTTGATATGCTGAATCTAACCATGTATTTAGATTTTGGATATTGGACCATAATAGGTGAATGTCCAATTTAAAATTTTTAAGTTCTTAGACCACATTCATTCTGTGTCAGAAACCTATGCTGTGTCAAATAGTCAATCACAATCCAAATTCAGAGCTGTATCAAGCTTGAATGTTGTGTCCATACTTGCCCCAACTGTTCAGGGTTCGACCTCTGCGGTCGTATCAAGCTGCGCCCTCACGGAGCATTTTATTGTAACCGAGACATAACTTGTGTGTTGTGTATGGATCTGTCTGACATTGTACCACAAGGTTCCATATCACAAAGGAATGCTGGGATTGATTTTGGGGTAATTGCCTCCAAATTTTAGGAATTAGGGACAAAAACAAGCATTTTATACGACCGCAAAAAATTTTGCGGTCGTATATTGGTATGTTATGCGTCGTCGTCAAGACACAATGGTTTCGCACTCTAACTTTAGTTTAAGTGAATGGATCTCTATGAAATTTTACCATAAGGTTCAATACCACAAAAGGAAGGTTGGGATTGATTTTGGGGTTATGGTACCAACAGTTAAGGAATTAGGGGCCAAAAATAAGCATTTTTGTAACTTCGAGACATAACTTGTGTGTTGTGTATGGATCTGTCTGACATTGTACCACAAGGTTCCATATCACAAAGGAAATGCTGGGATTGATTTTTGGGGGAATTGCCTCCAAATTTTAGGAATTAGGGGACAAAAAACAAGCATTTTTATACGACCGCAAAAAATTTTGCGGTCGTATATTGGTATGACGTTGGCGTCGTCGTCGTCCGAAGACAGAATGGTTTTCGCACTCTAACTTTAGTTTAAGTGAATGGATCTCTATGAAATTTTACCATAAAGTTCAATACCACAAAAGGAAGGTTGGGATTGATTTTGGGGGTTATGGTACCAACAGTTAAGGAATTAGTTGCCAAAAATAAGCATTTTGGTAACTTCCAGACATAACTTGTGTGTTAGTGTATGGATCTCTCTGACATTGTACCACAAGGTTCCATATCACAAAGGAACACTGGGATTGATTTTGGGGTAATCGCCTCAAATTTTAGGAATTAGGGGCCAAAAAGGGCAAAAACAAGCATTTTTCTAGTTTCATGACAATAACTTGTGTG
The DNA here is from genome assembly GCA_017311375.1 of Mytilus coruscus. Lineage (NCBI taxonomy): Eukaryota > Metazoa > Mollusca > Bivalvia > Mytilida > Mytilidae > Mytilus > Mytilus coruscus. The sequence continues at coordinate 8,536,867 of CM029599.1, read as the reverse complement.
TAAGTGTATGGATCTTTATGAAATTGTTCCACAAGGTTCCATGTCACAAAGGGAAAGCTGGGTTTGAGTTTGGGGGTAATTGCCCTAAACGTTCAGGAATTTGGGGCCAAAAAGGAGTTTTGATCCCAACAGTTTAGGAATTAGGGGCCAAAAGGGTCCAAAATTAAACTTTGATTTGATTTAATCGAAAATTGAATTATAGGGGTTCTTTGATATGCCGAATCTAACCGTGTATTTAGATTCTTAATTTTTGGTCCCGTTTTCAAATTGGTCTACATTAAGGTCCAAAGGGTCCAAAATTAAACTTAGTTTGATTTTAACAAAATTGAATTCTTGGGGTTCTTTGATATGCTGAATCTAAACATGTACTTAGTTTTTTATTATGGGCCCAGTTTTCAAGTTGATCCAAATCGGGGTCCAAAATTAAACTTTGTTTGATTTCAACAAAAATTGAATATATGGGGTTCTTTGATATGCTGAATCTAACCATGTATTTAAATTTTTGATATTCGAACCGTTATCAAATTGGTCCACATTGAGGTTTAGAGGGTCCAAAATTGAACTTTATTTGATTTCATCAAAAATTGAATTCTTGGGGTTCTTTGATATGCTGAATCTAACCATGTATTTAGATTTTGGATATTGGAATACCACAAAGGGATGGTAAGAATTGTCTTTGGGAGTTATGGCTCAAAGTGTTAAGGAATAAGGTGCAAAAAGGGGAAAAGGGTTTGCAGGTTAATGGACAATTACTTAAGTACAAAACATAATTTAAAAGGCAGTGTAAGGTTGGTAATTGAAACTCATTTGAATATCTCACCTAAACTGCTTTTAAATTATTTATATTGAAATTTGCCAAAACTTTATTATTAATAAATTCCATTGGAAATTTGCCAATAACTTTAGTTTAATGAATTTCATTGGAAATTTGCCAAAATAAAATATTGCTGATGAAGCTTTTTATTTATCTCACCTAAACTGCTTTTAAATTATGTATATTGGAAATTTGCCAAAAACTTTATTATTAAATTTCTGATTTATATATAAAAGCAAATAATAATGATAAGGCAAGAGATACACACCAAACAGGATGTGTAAATTAATATATTAAGTATTGTGCAATAGCAAGAAATTTTCAATTGCACAGTATTGCGCAATAACAAGAAATCTTCAATTGCACAGTATTGCGCAATAGCAAGAAATCTTCAATTGCACAGTATTGCGCAATAGCAAGAAATATCCAATAGCACAATATTGCGCAATAGCAAGAAATTGTCAATTGTACAGTATTGTGCAATAGCAAGAAATATTCAATTGCACAGTATTGCAATTGCAAGAAATATTCAATTGCACAGTATTGTGCAAAAGAAGATACTTTGTATAAATTGCTTATTTCTTGACCAATTTCAATGGGGTTTTATTCTTGAATTCTTGGGGTTCTTTGATATGCTGAATCTAACCATGTATTAAGTTTTTGGATTTTGGTCCCCGTTTTAAATTGGTCCATATTGAGGACCAAAGGGTCCAAAATTAAACTTTGTTTGATTTCATCAAAATTGAATTATTGGGGTTCTTTGATATGCGAATCTAACCGTGTATTTAGATTCTTAATTTTTGGTCCCATTTTCAAATTGGTCTACATAAAGGTACAAAGGGTCCAAAATTAAACATAGTTTGATTTTAACAAAATTGAATTCTTAGGGTTCTTTGATATGCTGAATCTAAACATGTATTTAGATTTTTGATTATGGGCCCAGTTTTCAAGTTGGTCCAAAATGGGGTCCAAAATTAAACTTTGTTTAATTTCAACAAAAATTGAATATATGGGGTTCTTTGATATGCTGAATCTAACCATGTATTTAGATTTTTATTTTTGGGCCCGTTATCAACTTTGTCCACATTGAGGTCAAAAGGGTCTAAAATTAAACTTTGTTTGATTTCATCAAAATTGAATAAACTTTGTTTGATTTCAACAAAATTGAATATATGGGGTTCTTTGATATGCTGAATCTAACCATGTATTTAGATTTTTAATTTTTGGGCCCCATTATCAACTTTGTCCACATTGAGGTCAAAAGGGTCTAAAATTAAACTTTGTTTGATTTCATCAAAATTGAACTCTTGGGGTTCTTTGATATGCTGAATCTAACCATGTATTTAGATTTTGGATATTGGACCATTATAGGTAAATGTCCAATTTAAAATTTTTAAGTTCTTAGACCACATTCATTCTGTGTCAGAAAGCTATGCTGTGTCAAATATTTAATCACAATCCAAATTCAGAGCTGTATCAAGCTTGAATGTTGTGTCCATACTTGCCCCAACTGTTCAGGGTTCGACCTCTGCGGTCGTATCAAGCTGTGCCCTGCGGAGCATTTTATTTTATTCTAGTTTCATTACAATAACTTGTGTGTAAGTGTATGGATCTTTCTGAAATTGTACTAAAAGGTTCCATATCACAAAGGGAAAGCTGGAATTGAGTTTGGGGGTAATTGCCCAAAACGTTTAGGAATAAGGGGCCAAAAAGTGGCCAAAAATAAGCATTTTTCTATTTTTCTAGTTTCAGGACAATAACTTGTGTATAAGTATTTTGATTGCTCTGAAATTGTACCACAAGGTTCAATACCACAAGTAGAAGGTTGGGATTCATTTAGGGAGTAATTGCCCAAACCGTTCAGGAATAAGGGGCCAAAAAGGGTCTAAAACAAGTATTTTTCTAGTTTTCAGACAATAACTTGTGTTTAAGTGTATGGATGTCTCTTAATTTGTACCACATTTTACAAAAAGATGATTTCTTCAAAATTATTTATTTTGGAAAAGGTGGGGGCAATTTTTTTTCCTCAAAAAAAAATTCTATTCAAATAATTTTTGGAGGGGTAAAAAAATTTTTTTTGGGTAAAAAATTTTTTAGGGGTGGGAATTTTTTTTCCTCAAGATATAAGAAATTGTCAATTTTCCAAAGAAAAAAATTTGGGGTCACAATTTATTTTGCTAATTCTTTGTATATAGTCTGAAAACAGATTTACTAAGTATTGCGCAACAGCAAAGTGTATTGCACAACGGCAAGAAATCTTCAATTGAATATACATTCAAATCATACAACCAATTTCAAGTTCTTTGACACATTTATTCTGTGTCAGAAACCTATAATGTGTCAAATATTCAATTACAATCCAAATTCAGACCTGTATCAAGCTTGAATATTGTGTCCATTTTTGCCCCAACTGTTCAGGGTTGGACCTCTGCTGTCGTATCCAGCTGCGCTCGGCGAAACAGTTTATCTTATATGGCATGAATTGTCAAATTCAAAATAATAAAAAAGTATCATTTATTTTCATCTGTTATGAAAATCGCGGAAAGCAAGACATAGGTATTGCTTTTCAGGCGGTAGTGGAGGAAGATGTGTCAACAATTATTAAGTTTTCTGCTCAAGTCAGTTTGATAGGAACTACATGTGATAGATCAATGATATTTTGTATAAAGTTGTATTACTATTAGAACATATCAGTTTGGCGGCTATTTCAGGTCCCTGCCTCCTAGGTCGTGGTCTAGCTACTTCGAATTGTTGCAATGTTGCTGTCCGTCAGATTTTTTTTTTTTTTTGGGGAGGATTTTCTGCAGACAGGCGACACATAATTATCTCTGTGTAAACAGTTTATTTGATAAATAAAATTATATTTATGATACTAATTTGATTCACACAACACATGTTTTGGTAAAAACAAATATCTTATCTGAATACCCATTGCAAGAACATGATTGATTGTCGTCTGCTTTACGCCCAATAGCAAATAGTTCATACAATTTCAAAACCCTGATAAGTGTACCAAATGTACCAAATGTATAGATTTCTGCATAATAAAACACTCCGTTCTGTTCATACTGTAGAACTCTTTCTGTTGGTCAGAAATCAGTTAAAAGAAACCAGAACCACCTAAGTAAGTTCAACGTAAACAGTCTTGAAACCGATTTCCCTTCAACCCTTCATCTCGGTCGACGTACCTTGCAGAATCTATACCTATTGTATAAATTGCACAAGGCAGCATGAAAATGAATTCTGCATCACAAAATACAGGAAACAAATGTGTACAAACTGAGTGAAAATAAATTTTCACGCGGAAAAAACATTCCTGCCCCACACCTGCCCGAATATCTAATGGACATAGCCAAGGGACATTCAGTAAGCAACAATCAATGATATAAATGCTGAAAATCTGCTTTCATTGTTTCTTTTCGAATAATTGGACATGTTACCTGGATTTTGACAGAAATTTTTAATTGTTTCAATCCGTTATTGTGTGATGTGTAATCACTGGATGTGAATCATCAACTTATTTTAACAGGAATAACACGACGAGTGTAACTAATGGAGGAGGAATTGCTTACCCTATCGGAGCACCTGTTCACCCTGGTTTCTTGACAGAGTTCGTGTTGCTCAATCTTTGTACTAGTTTTCTGTGTGGTATTTTGTGGACTGTATCAACCCTCGTATGATAAAATTGAGAATGGAAATGGGGAATGTGTCAAAGAGACAACAACCCGACCAAAGTGCAGAAAATAGCCCAAGGCCTCCAATGGGTCTTCAACACAGCGAGAAATTCCCGCACCCGTAGGCGGTTTTCAGTTGGCCCCTAAACAAACATTTGTATAAGTTCAGCGAAAATGGACGTCACACTAAACTCCAAAACATATAAATGAACCAAAATTTAAAAAACATACGACTAACAAAGGCCAGAGGCTCCTGATCTGGGACAAGCGCAAAAATGCGGCGGAGTTTAACATATTTTGTGAGATCTGAACCCTCCCCCTATACCTCTAGCCAATGTAGAATAAACAAACACACAGCAATACGCAATGTTGCCCTTTATAACAAAAATGTACAATTATACTCTTTATTCAATACAACAACGTAAAATCAATTATCAGCTCGAAATATTTATATCATTGTAACATACCTAGGCTCGACATCGTCTGCACTTTTTCTATTCTGTATATTAGGGACAGTCTATACTAGTATAGAAAGTCCCTGTGTATATGCAGGGATTTTGTGATGATAAATGTCAGACAAGCTTTTTAAAAACCTCTTATGCGAGTTCATACTTCAAACAATTAAAGTACAGTTAATGTTTCAAAGGAAGCACCGAAACAGCTGCCTAATGGTAAAAAACTATATTTATAATAAGTACCGTAAAAAGAAAATACCGGACATTTCGGAAAGCTTCTTAATTAGCTAATATAACCCCCTTGATTTGTTTAATTTATCCTTAGTTATATTTCTAGACTCCTACCAGTGTTAAGTAAATGTGTAAATATTGTCATTTGAAAATTAACATGACAGATTTTATTAACATTCTGTTGTTGATATTTCCTGTGTGGTTATCTTTTATGTTTGTAACAACAGAAAACCCACATGAACGCATGTTTGTGTTATTTGGAATCCACCTTCAGAGAGATTTCACCGATCTGCCGTTATTTTGGAATTTCAAATCACGAATTGGAAACCAGCCAATTTCAGATCAAGAAGTAACGTTTTTTATGTACCCCAAATAGGATTATACCCTCAGTTTATAAAAGGAACGGCACAGGACAGTGGATTACCTCAGGTATAAGAATTATCTAGCAAACAAAATATTATGGGAAACTGGCCCGAGAACACAGTTATTTCGTAGTGCATTTCTTTTAGACAATAAATTCAAATTGAAAAAAATCGCATCTGCTTTATCTCAAAAAGATTTTTACAGTGTTGTGTACAACTTTTGGGACAAATAATATTAAAATTATAGAAAAGTCTACCAGCGTTAACTCAAAATATTGACAATTCTATGTTAAGGGGGTCTAAAATTCAGTTTGACAGCTTGTGACCTTTTTAAACTGGACCAAATCACTACTTAACATAAAAATTCAGCACCCATATTTTTAAACATGTAATTTCATCCCCTTATTTAATAGTTCATGCATAAAATATAAAGACATAAATTTGGAAAGTGTATGAAAAAATTTGCAAGTTATACACTGTCCACACTAGGGACTATATAAAGGACGATAACTGTGTCCTCGGACCAACTTGCTTTCGCGGATATTTTTTTCTTTCTCGCGTTCATCCACGTAAAGCAGATTTTCGCAGTTTTCAATCTTCGTTGATGTATTTCTTTAACAGGATATCCAAGTTGACATTTTGGAGACAATTTTATAATGCACGATATTGGTGTCAGTTTGAAAAATATGTGGTATATAGCGAGTTTTCCATTCAAACTCTTTTTCTACAAAAATAAAAATCCATATTCTGCATGCATATCATTCCAAAAAAGTAATTCAAAGAAATAAATAAAATAGTTGTTTTAGAGTTTATTTGTATATTATTTAAAGAAAAACTTGTTCATTCTGGTATGCATTTGTCCACTTTAAATTGCATTTTCTTCGTCCACAAAATATCGATTAAAATTATATGTTATTGCTTTAAACATTTCGATTTAATGATATAAAAATATTAGGGGTCACCGTATTTGTTTTTCCCCAGTAGGTAGTCTCGGTATTAAGAGAAAAAAGCGTCAAAGCGACAAAACAAGCGTAACGTTACGTCATGACGGCGTCACGCTGTAAAATCGTATTTTTTCATGTTGTTTTTTTTTTTCAAACGTTACTGTGTACTCATACATAATGATCGAGTCAACAAAAACGAATAAGGTGAAAAAAAGAAGGAAAAGTGGGAATATTATATGATGCGACTTTAAAAATCTGAAAATTAGACGGTCACTTAAAACGACATTTTGACGTCAGTAAAATCCTCAAATTTATATTTCCAAATCATGTAATCTGGGACTATTATAGTATAATAGTCCTAGATGTAATTATGTTACCTCGTAAAATCAAGGATTTGGTAAAAATCCGTTCAATATTCAGAGATTTTGTGAAATCACTAGCAGTTTTGGCTTCCAAGATGTTTGGCTGTGAGCCTTCCCAGATGATTAATACAGATATGAAAATCGGACGCACCAAAAATGCTTGCTTTGTTTGGTTTTTTTAAAAGAGAAATTGTCAATTACAATTTTGAAGGCTCTAAACATTGATGAATTGCTCATATGTTTTTTATTTGAGTTTTACATGTACATAGAGTTTGATGCTCTTTTACCAAAACATGTTTAGTAGATGATATAGACAGACCGTCAAGCTTCTTAAAAAGCCAATACTTGTTCGTACTAGAGGTTCGGGATCAAACTATGGACTTCGTCCTCTTATTAAGTACATCAAAGGAAATACCGGGCTTGTTGGATGAAACTATAGTCGTCAAGATCATTTCCGGATTATTTCATGACAAATTCTCGATACTACACATTTATAATGTGTCCTATTCTTATAACTCTTCCGGTATACTATCGGATATATTAACTAATTGCCATACATAAGAAATTTCAAAATGGCAGGTTTTATTAACTTTCTGTTGTGGATTTATTCTCTGTTTTTTACCGATCTGTTGGCGACGAAAAAGACACCTGATCGCAGGTTTGATGTAATATGGAATGTGCCGTCAGAGAAGTGTTACACAAGGTATGGGGTAGATTTGCCATTATCAGAGTTTGATATTCGATCTAATAGGAACCAGTCATTTTCAGGCGATTTAGTAACGCTTTTTAATGAACCAACTCCAGGATTATATCCTCATTTTTACCGAATGGAACGGCACAGAACGGTGGTTTGCCACAGGTAAATATTCTTGACTGAAATGTAAGATTTTTGCTAGTTACCACTTTAATTGTCTTCTCTTCGACGACAAATCCAATATCTTTCCTCGCACAAACTAGTGCTTATACCTATTGAAAATATGAGCACGTCATAAGTTCCCTTGTTATCTACCACTGAAAAATCCGGCCCAGCATGTCGGCCTAGTACACAGCAGGGTACATATTCATAAACATGTATGTAATATATGCCACTGGATGTTAATTATGAACAAAACATCATCATAAGTTCCTTTGGATATTTCAGATTATGTTAGCTTGCGTGTTTTCAGTCATGATTCTTGGAGTTATTTCTCAAACTATTTCCCATTTAATCAAATCTAAATTATGTAAAATAAGGATAACTAACTAAACTGTATATAATGAAACTATTCCATGTCATTTTGACTCTGGTTGATAGTTGCCTCAATTCATTGGCAATCATCTCCTTATTTTTATACAAAGATATTATGATTAATCAATCTTATAGTTGGAGAAGCGACACACAAAACCAGTTCTATTCATATAGTATTATAGAACCCCACCCCACCTCACCCCGAATCCAGACTAAATAATTAGAAGTGATGATAGAAAAACTTACACTCTGCATGGTAGGTTCACGACACGTACATTCATCTATATAATCTGAAAGTTGTAGAAGAGATACTTTACATTGGTATTTTGGTGGTGTTCACGACACGTACATTCATCTATATAAGTTGTAGATGAGATACTTTACATTGGTATTTTGGTGGTGTTCACGACACGTACATTCATCTATATAAGTTGTAGAAGAGATACTTTACATTGGTATTTTGGTGGTGTTCACGACACGTACATTCATCTATATAAGTTGTAGAAGAGATACTTTACATTGGTATTTTGGTGGTGTTCACGACACGTACATTCATCTATATAATCTGGAAGTTGTAGAAGAGATACTTAACATTGGTATTTTGGTGGTGTTCACGACACGTACATTCATCTATATAATCTGGAAGTTGTAGAAGAGATACTTTACATTGTATTTTGGTGGTGTTCACGACACGTACATTCATCTATATAAGTTGTAGAAGAGATACTTTACATTGGTATTTTGGTGGTGTTCACGACACGTACATTCATCTATATAAGTTGTAGAAGAGATACTTTACATTGGTATTTTGGTGGTGTTCGTGTTGCTCAATCTTTAGTTTTCTATATGAAGTGTTGTGTGGACTTTTTCGTCGTTTCGTCGTTTTCGTTTTTTGTCATGGCGTTGTCAGTTTCTTTTCGACTTTTGAGTTTTGAATGCCAGTCCGTCCCCTTGGTATCTTCCGCCTCTTTATTAAAACAGACCTCCCCGTTTTATATATAAATGTGTTTGAATTGTTTACACTAGTCATTTTGGGGCCCTTTATAGCTTGCTGTTCGGTGTGAGACAAGGCTCCGTGTTGAAGGCCGTACTTTGACCTATAATTGTTAACTTTTTATACATTGTGACTTGGATGGAGAATTGTCTCATTGGCACTCATATCACATCTTCTTATTTATATTATGAACAATAATATTTAATTTTAATGATCGTTTTTTTTTATTTATTTATTTTTCACACATGTATAGCTGGTTAATCATACCAAACACTTGATGAAAACAAAGCTGGATATCATAAACAAAATCTCAGATAATTCGTTTAATGGATTTGCTGTCATCGATTGGGAAGGTTGGGTTCCTATTTTTGATCGCAACGAATACAGTTACACACGATCGATCTACATTAACAAATCGGAGGATCTAGTTTCCGAACTCCACCCTGAATGGAACCCATCAAGAGTAAAACTTGAAGCAAGGATTCAGTTTGAAACTAGTGCAAGGTATCATTTATTAAAAGCTCATTATATCGATAATTACAAATCATGCATGGAAATGGTGCACATTCCATTGTATGTTTCAGTTAGATGCTATACATTTTTGGTGAAGTTTTTGTATCAGCGTACCAGATGACGATTATTCAAGAAACACTTTTCGAGCTTACGGAAATCAGTATGTTAGGGCTTTTTTAATATCTGCGGACAGATTGCTGTTAGGAAGACTTCAGATTCTTTTCTTAGGAAGCAACAATCTTAACTTTAAAGGAATTTTATAAATACACAGCAAATCCGATTAACTGGATATTTAATAATTAATGCAGGAAACTTCGAAGTTTTCTTTTCTGTATGAAAAGGGAGATGTGTGGCATACCTCAGTGAGATAGTAATCCAACGATACAATAAGCCCAAAGGCATCTAGCTGTAGGTTAACATGTCAACATACGGTCCTCAACAAAGGAGCTTCTAGATACAATATTTCTTGATTAATTGACCGAATCTACAAAGAGAGGCGGAAGATACCAAATAAAATTGAGAATGGAAATGGGGAATATGTCAAAGAGACAACAACCCGACCAAAGAGTAGATAACAGCCGAAGGCCACCAATGGGTCTTCAACGCAGCGAGAAAATCCCGCACCCGGAGGTGGGCCTCAGCTGGCCCCTAAATAAAAATGTATCATTCAAACTCATAAGTCAATGACAAACTGACAACGCCATGGCAAAAAAAAAAAGACCAAAAGACAAACACCAGTATATAAAACACAACATAGAAAACTTTAGACCGAGCAACACGAACCCTACAAAAAACTGGGGGTGGGATCTCATGTGCTCATGAAGGGTAAGCAGATCCTGCTCCGATGTGGTATCCGGCTACACACAGTTGGGAATAAAAATCATTAAATCACAAAAACATGAAGATATAATAAAAGACATATATAAAAAAGTCACTGGTTAGGAATTTCATAGATTATCACAAAATGTGAGATATATATATATAATTCGTCTCAAATTTAGCCCAACAATGTTAGATCTTCAAATTTGCTTCATTTGCTTCAAATATATATATATTTATATTTAGACCCCTCTAACAAGAAATTTGTTTTGCATGCACACGTATAAAATTGCGGTTTTTGGAAAATGTTGTTTGTGCTGTATTTAGACCCTCTAACAAGAAATTTGTTTTGCATGCACACGTATAAAATTGCGGTTTTTATCCAACGCAATCATAGGTTTGAACGTTGTCTTCAATTTAGACTTGTATATATTTATATATATATATTGAACAAGCTAAACTATGCTCGTTAAAGGTTTATTTGTTTGTTTTTGTTGCTCTGTACATAATGTAACTATTTTATTCAATTTTAGAAAGTTAATGCAAGAAACATTAGAATATGCTACACAATTGAGACCAAAAGGACACTGGGGATTTTATGGGTTCCCAAGATGTTACAATTACAAAAAAGGACAGAAACGCTGCCCAACGAACGATATGGAATACAATAACGAGTATTTATCAATTTTCAACACACATGTGTATATATACATTTATTTATTCAAGCACTTAGTCATTCATTAATTTACTCATATCTTATTTTATATGTTTATTAACAAAATAATCAATTCAAATTAAATTAAACGGCAGTTATATCATACGAGATTTCAATCGAATCAAGGAAAAAGATACGGCCATGTTTGATCAAATATAACAGCTGGTACAATATATATTATACATACGTTTGATATAGATTTATGAGAATCCGAAAAGTTTCAAACTGTTGAAGAAAGTCAAAGTTTCATCCTTATTTGGGTTTAAGCGTTCCTGATAAAGGTAAATCCAGAAAAGCGCTTTCCGGACGCACGAAATTAATAAGTGTTATTTTCATTTTCAGATAGCATTTGAGATCGTATTGTCTTCGGTGATGTATACGATCATTTGAGATCGTATTGTCTTCGGTGATGTATACGATCATTTGAGATCGTATTGTCTTCGGTGATGTATACGATCATTTGAGATCGTATTGTCCTCGGTGATGTATGTTGTTTACCTGTGTAAATACATCTTATTCCTTGTTAGTGTTTTTGTTTTTTCTTAATTCTTGTTATTTTAAATCCCTGTCTGTCTTGCGTTCTATCATTTTTGTATCAAAAGTTATTCTTGCTTCTTTACATGTCGTACGTTGAAAAAAACAACGTATTTACCATTCAAATTTGCATTTATTTTCAAATATTATCATTGGATAATACCATATCTGTTAAAATTCTTCCGAAATTTGGGAAGAACGAAGTGCAGTTTATATTTGTATTTTATTTATTTTATTTAAAAAAAAAGAAAAGAAATCCCATGAACAAATTTATTCACTGTAGCCTCAGCTTAAATTTGTTGCAGTTATGAAACATTGCGCCATTTTTGTTTTTTATTTGTTTTGCGTCAGGTAAATTTCATGGCCTACTAGACAGCAAACTGAAAAGTAGAAAAACAACCACAAAGGTGATACATGTTTTCTTTTAATCTCCCCATGAACAAATTTATTCACTGTATCCTCAGCTTAAATTTGTTGCAGTTATGAAACATTGCGCCATTTTTGTTTTTTATTTGTTTTGCGTCAGGTAAATTTCATGGCCTACTAGACAGCAAAAAAAGTAGAAAAAACAACCACTAAGGTGATACATGTTTTCTTTTAATCTCAGGCCTTCAAGACAACGACTTACCAGCAAGGGGACTCACTTTCTTGATTCTCAAAATATTTTCTAAAATATTCTTGTTTTTTTATTGTTTTTTAAATCTCCTACCTTCAAGAAACGGTAACCTGCAAGAAACCAACCAAGGGACCATACGGAAAACAAAGAAAAACACAATTATGGCCTTAAATAAACGACTATCGATTTGCCTAGAACAGAGCAATGACCTAAAATGACAGGCGTTTAATGAAACAGTACTATCGGTATTTTATATTATTTTCCAGACTGTGTTGGTTATTTACAAGAAGTTCTTCAATATTGCCTTCGATTTACTTGCCTGAAAAGTTTGGTTCAGATGAAGACAAGCGTATTAAAGTTTCCGGAATCATCGCGGAAGCCAAGAGAATGAAAACGAAATGTTCCAAAAAAACAACTCCAGTATTAGCTTACTCTCGCTATCGATATCGGGATACTGAAAATTTTTACTCAAAGGTATAAGTATTAGATGTATATCATGTTGACGAAACCACTTTCGTAACCACCATTTTCGATTTCACTCTGATGTGTGCATGTGCGATACACACGAATGAAACCCTCGGGTTCCAAGAAAGTTGAAATTGAAAGAAAAAAATAACAATTGTATGGATAGAGAATTATAAGAATTAAACACATTTGGTCTACAGGTCATTGGTGTGTAAACTGGGCCGATTTACTCACAAACTAAATAAAAGTCCGATAAGTGTTTTATCATATTATAACGACTTTGTCTACAGAATAGCATTTGTTTGCTTCATTTTTATTTAAGGTGTTTAAGTCAGTCATATAGGGGAGACAACTCAGATAACTTTTTTAATAAAGGAATGTACAGTTAATTTACCTATTTTATTTTGTAGCCAGAAAAACGAGTTCCGTGACTCCAATGTTTCCCTTTATTTACTGAAAGCACATTATTTTTATAAGAGCTATCTTCTCATATTTTATTTGGAAATTGTACCGTTAATTAAGTTTTCTTTCTATTCACACACTTTAGTTTTCCATGCATGTTTGATCTATACAATATCTGACAATTTGGCACAGCCTGTCGCTAGAAAAAAAATCCCTTTTCACGATTTGTTCATAGTTCTTTTGTGTGTTTAACAGTGCCTTGTCTCTATAGTTGACAATTTTTTAATAGAAATTAAGACAATGTTTCCTACCGCAGTTTGTTACTATATAGTTGAATAAAACTGATTAGAAGTTTAACAGTGACCCTTTTGCCCACTGGATTCTCGGGATCCACCGTTACATCTGATGACTATTGCTTGTAACTATTTGTATTTTTATCTTGCAGGCAGATCTAATGAATACTATTCAGCAAAGTTACGACACTGGTTTGGACGGTGTTATATTGTGGGACACCTCTAATAACTTTGCTGACGAATCTGACTGTATCAATCTGAAATCATACTTGTTAAATGTTCTTGGACCTTTTGTAAAAAATTTGACAAGAACGTATAATTAAAACGACAATTCTTGAACATGGACGATGGAGAGAGGGCAGGATCATTTAGAAAATAAATGACCTGTCATTTTCACTTGCAGAAATAAATAATCTTTCCAAAGGCAGCTTGAAAATGAATATCTTGACCCACAAAATGTTGTATATATAGTTGTGCATGAAAAATAAAAGTACATACCAAATAATTGTCCTCTGGATTAAGTCTAAATAAAATCATACATGCTCCATACAGCTACTTACTAAGTGGTTGTCGTTGGTTTATGTTTGTCATATTTGTTCTTCGTAAATTGTTTTGTTATAAATGAAGCCGTTTATTTTCTCAATTGAATTGTTTCATATTTTTCATGTCGGGGCTATTTATAGTCGACTATACGGTATGGGTTTTCTCATTGTTGAAGGTCGTACGGTTGCCTATAATTGCTAACATTCACATCATTTAAACTTTGGTGGAAAGTTGTCTCGTTGGCAATCATACCATCTTATTTTTATATTACTATCGGTCAAATTATGAGGTGAGGGGTACACGAAATGGTGCAGTTACCCAACGACATAGGTAGCGACAAAATGACATCTAGAGGACAGCATGCAGTTGTCAACAATAGACAAGTGTCTATGTAATATGTCAAGCTCTAAAAAGTCCGGAATCTATAAAGAGTTTGAAAATTAATAAGAAACAGCTAAAGAACAGCCATCAACACCAATTTCTTCAAAAAAAAAAAAAAAAAAAACAAGATATAGAATATAGAATATCAAAAACATTGTCGAGGTACATGCATATGTGGCGGGGTAAAAAATATGTTCGTGCATCAATCCTTTCTCTTGTAAACCTCTATCAGTAGACTAACAAATAACACACAGAAGAGCATACATGTTTTGTTGTTACATCATTGTTTGAGGTTAGAAGGAGGATTAAGCTCTAGCTAACATGTTTAAGCCAGCCGCATACTCGGTATGTGTCTGTTTCAAGTTAGGAGTCATTAATACAATGGTTGTCGTTGGTTTCTGTCTATCATATTTTTTCATTTAATGTTTTGAACATTAATCAGGCCGTTGGTTTTCTCGTTTAAATTGTTTTACCTTTTTCATTTCATGTCCTTTATAGCTTACTTTACATTATTGAGTTTTCTCATTGTTGAAGATCGTACGGTGAATTATAGTTGCTTAATTACATCCACATCATTTGGACTATGTTGGATATAGTTGTCTCATTGTCAATCATTTCACATCTTCTTTTTATACAATAAAAATGTGTATTGGAAAAGCATGTAACTCTAAAGTATCAGTATAATAATAGATAACAACTTAAAGCCCAAGCACGAAAAAAATATAATAAATTGTTTTATTCCGTATCAAATAATTCTTGCAGTTACTAAAAGTAAACTCCAAGAACTTAACTTGTTGATAGGAAATAAAGCCGTCGTACTAAATGTTAATCAGGATCTTCAAAGGGGGTATAGGCTCATATCCCCTGCAATATTACAAATAAAATCGCATGGACAGCCGGGATATTTTACACCTGTAATATCGGCTGCTCTACTTCACTGGAGATACAAAATTAACGACGTCATGCGCAACAAAGATAATCGGTCAGTGCTTTCAAAATTTAGAATAATTAAGCATTGCATTAGGGTATAAACTGGAAAACGTGAAAGAAAATATAATTCTTTAGGAAAATTAGAACCATTAGATATAGGAAGATGTGGTGTGAGTGCCAATGAGACAACTCTCCATCCAAATAACAATTTATAAAAGTAAACCATTATAGGTCAATGTACGGCCTTCAACACGGAGCCTTGGCTCACACCGAACAACAAGCTATAAAGGGCACCAAAAGTACTAGTGTAAAACCATTCAAACGGTAAAACCAACGGTCTAGTATATATAAAAACGAGAAACGAGAAACACGTATAAATTACATAAACAAACGACAACTACTGTACATCAGATTCCTGACTTAGGACAGGTGCAAACATTTGCAGCGGGATTAAACGTTTTAATGGTACCAGACCTTCTCCTTTTTCTGAAACAATAGTATAACATCACAACATAGAAAACACACGATAAAACATCAATTGGAAGGCTTAACTCAATCAAAAACGTAAATTAACACACTATGAACGAATAAATTCGATCTGTGATACCTGAAAGTAAATACATAGTTAATAAAATATTAGGGACAAACATTCAAGGCCAAAAAGCAAACAAACAAATCCAAATAAAGCCATGGCAAAACACTACCGCGAAATATTAAACCCTTAGAAAATAATCACTTTTGAAAAACCGGTTTTCATAATATATACAGGTAAATGAAAAATAACTTTGTCGTTTTAGGTATACTTTTCTGTCTATATAAAATCTTCCAATAATTAGGAATACCAAGAAAGGTCTGTCATATAAATACCTAATTTAACACTAGATACAGAAGGGTAAATATCAACAATAAAACTTCCTGTACAGATTAAAGGAGAATAATCTTGATGTTAATACAAATGTAGTACGAAGAAGTGAAAATTAGTAGATATTCCAAATAATCAAAGCTGGTATACAGACAAGATCCATATTAATATAAAATAACAAAAGAGTATTAAAATAGTATCAACAGGTCGAATTAACAAGAAAGTACGATTTGAGAGTACTCGCAGTTACTGACAGCTAGTTAAAAGCCAAAAACAATTAATGATAAAAATCATGCATCAGAGACTAAAATCAACTAAAACACATCCCAGGGATTTAGTATTTTAACGTCATGAACAGTCAGAGAAGACATGACTTGTGCAATGCCAAAATAAATGTATCGACAGGTAGTAGGATAGTGAGGAGCTACTTCTTAAGAGATAAAAATTAACGTGTGTGTGTCTCTAAACATCCCGCCTCAAAAGAAGATACAACTTAGTTATGTTTTAATTTGCTAATGACAAAATCGATATTAGTGCCAATGTAAACTATATTCAGAGATCTAATTACAATATTGGTACGATAACCCTTACTTATAAGTTTGTTTAAAGGTTCGATGAGTTTACACGGATCACATAGTGATTTCCTCGCTTTAAGTACAATATTACCGTAAAATTTAGGATGTGAAATACCATTTTAATAAGTTTTCTACAGGTACAGCCAAATTTACTAATCAAATCTTTGTATCTATGAAAGAATTTAGTAAAAGTTTTAAGTAATTTATGGTATCGAAATCCCTGACACAATAATTTCCCAGTGATGCATTGATTACGTTCGTTAAAATCTATGACATCAGAACACACACGGGCATACCGAACGAGTTGGGATATATAAACACCGTATGATGGAGCCAAAGGCACATCGCCGTCTAAAAATGGAAAATTAACAATAGGAAATGAAAAATCGTCTCTTTTGTCGTAAATTTTAGTATGTAGTTTCCGTTAGAAATTGAAATGTCTAAATCTAGAAAAGGGCAACTGCTGCTGTTTATGTTAGATTTAGTTAAAGTAAGTTCTTTTGGGTAAATTTCGGAAGTATATTTAGAGAACTCTGGATTATTTAACGAAAAATATCATCCAGATAACGGTAGGTATTGTTGAATGTATCAACTAAATATAACAATGATGGGTCTTTACTGAGTTTGGTCATAAACTGAGATTCATAGCAATATAGAAATAAATCTCATAAACATGTTTAACCCCGCCGCATTTTTGCGCCTGTCCCAAGTCAGGAGCCTCTGGCCTTTGTTAGTCTTGTATTATTTTTACTTTTAGTTTCTTGTGTATAATTTGGAGTTTAGTATGACGTCCATTATCACTGAACTAGTATATATATTTGTTTAGGGGCCAGCTTAAGGACGCCTCCGGGTGCGGGAATTTCTCGCTGTATTGAAGACCTATTGGTGACCTTCTGTTGTTGTCTGTTCTGTGGTCGGGTTGTTGTCTCTTTGACACATTCCCCATTTCCATTCTCAATTTTATTAAAGGGCACAGTTAGTGCCCATAGGAATACCTACTACCTGACGATACACTTTATCGCCGAAACGTACATAAATGTTATCTAGCAGAAAATTTAAAGCTTCAATCATATCCTCACATTTCCAGATGTGAACATTGCCCAGATGTGAACGACTTTGTCAGTTTTGTTATTTAAACCAAGCAGAGAACGAGATACATATTTTACTCCAATGTCCTCAACATAGATTTTGAAATAACCATTTTCAACATATAAAGTTACTCGGTACAATTAATCTGTTCATTACTAATGGTCATGATAAACGAAGACAAAACTTTTTTTATCTCTACTGCGCGAATTTTTATAACTAAATTTTGCTGAAAGAAAACTTAGCCCAGCAAATTTGATTATCAATCATAAATATAGAGTTATCTATGAACTACTTCGTACTATGAACATCAAAATTATTTATTTTGTAAAAATATTTCCTTTCTCTATTGTAACTGTACACGTATACCTAACAACAAAATTATTTTCATTTACCTGTGTTTAAAGTAATTGCAAATGGCTGATATTTTTGTTCGAGCATATTGTTTTCTTAAATTGTTTAACATTTCATACCGATATAACATGTTACTTTTATTATTCTTCCTTAGTTTATTTATTTTGTATTTACATTAATTGTATCATAGGTCAAATTTATTTGTTCAGTGTATGTTCAATGGTGTTAATATGTCCTTTGATTGAGTTAAGCTATTTCAGTTGATATTTTATGGTGTGTCTTTCTATGTTGTGATGTTACACTACTGTTTCAGAAAAAGGGTGAAGGTTTGGTACCATTAAAACGTTTAAACCCGCTGCATTGGTTTGCACCTGTCCTAAGTCAGGAATCTGATGTTCAGTAGTTGTCGTTTGTTGATGTGGTTCATAAGTGTTTCTCGTTTCTAGTTTTTATATAGATAAGACCGTTGGTTTTCCCGTTTGAATGGTTTTACACTAGTAACTTTTGGGGCCCTTTATAGCTTACTGTTCGGTGTGAGCCAAGGCTCCATGTTGAAGACCGTACTTTGACCTATAATGGTTTACTTTTATAAATTTTGACTTGGATGGAGAGTTGTCTCATTGGCACTCATACCTTATATCTATTATCTCTCTTTATCCATTAAAGCTACAAGGGATGTCATGATGACTTTTATGCGTGTTTTACTGTGCTGTAATCAGAGTGGGCGGAGAGAAATTCAAAAGAAGTGAATGAAAGTGTGAATAAAACGTGTCAAAATGTGTAATAACCGAAACGGCCCTTTGATTAGGAAAACAAATAATTTGAATTTGAAAAACCAGGAAGACACGATGGTGCATGTGCAATGCAAATAACACACTTCATTTAATTTCAATGCAAAAGAAAAGCAAAAGAAACATTATAGAATTGCTTCAAATTATATTCTAACTACCAAATTGATGTTCATACAAAAAATTGTATGCAAACTTTTACCAAAATCTGCGACATAGTCCAAATTCCCTTCCGTTGTCCTTAAACTGACAAAGGATTTGTAATGTGAGAAACAATATAATTTGATAGTTATATGTAGAATGGAAGAAGGTTATTTCATGAATACTTTAAGACTCGTTAGTACTCACCCCCTTTTAAATCCTAATATTTGTACTTTAATAAATGCCCTACCAGGTTGTGTTAAATCAGATGCTAACTTATTTGCTGATGATACTCGTTAAAATATTCAGGGTCATAGGAAACGAGAACAACCATGATATCATAGCCGGGTAAGATGGCGTTCCGACTATATGAAATCATAAAGGAATATTTCGCTCCTCAAACTTTTTATATGAGCACAATATAGATCAATATCAGCAGATGCCAAATAGAAATAACAATAGATTAAAAAAGTAATTATATATATAGTGTCCGACACGTATTTTTATACGACCGCAAATTTTTTGGGATCGTATAATGGTATGATGTCGTCGTCGTCTGCGTCGTCGTCCGAAGACACATTGGTTTCCGGACAATAACTTTAGTTTAAGTGAATGGATCTCTATGAAATATTTTAAGAAGGTCCAATACTACAAAAGGAAGGTTGGGATTGATTTTAGGGATGATGGTCCCAACCGTTTAGGAATTAGGGCCCAAAAAGGGGCCCCAAACAAGCATTTTTCAAGGTCAGGACTATAACTTGTGTATAAGTATTTTGATTGCTCTGAAATTGTACCACAATGTTTAATACCCCAAGTAGAAGGTTGGGATTCATTTTAGGGGTTATGGGGCCAACAGTTTAGGAATAAAGGGCCAAAAGGGCCAAAACAAGCATTTTCTAATTTCAGACAATAACTTGTGTGTAAGTGTATGGATCTCTGACATTGTACCACAAGGTTCCATATAACAAAGGGAAGGCTGGGATTGAGTTTGGGGTTAATTGCCCTAACATGTAGGAATTAGGGGCCAAAAAGGGCCAAAAACAAGCATTTTTCTAGTTTCAAGACAATAACTTATGTGTAAGTGTATGGATCTCTCTGAAATTGTACTACAAGGTTCCATACTACAAAGGAAAGGCTGGGATTGAGTTTTGGGGTTATTGCTCCAAGGGGGTCAAAAGTGGGGGGTCCCCAAATTTCGTTAAGGATTCATATTTTTTCAAAATTTTTAAAATTTCAAATTTTTGAAAAGTTTCAAGAAGAAATCTTCAATTACACAATATTGCGCAATGGATTTATAAGATCTTTGACCACATTTATTTTGTGTCAGAAACCTATATTATGTAAAAATTTGATCACAATCCAAATTCAGACAGTTTCAAGCTTGAATATTGTGTCCAAATTTGCCCCAACTGTTCAGGGTTCGACCTCTGCGGTCGTATCAGGCTGCGCTCAGCGAAGCATTTTATTCAAATTATTGTCAAAACTGTCATAGAGAATAAATAATCAATTGATTAATAGAGTTATTGAAATCAAATCCCTTGTTCAAGATTATGACACTTAATCCATGTAAAACATGTATGTCTGAATTTACGTCAAAAATACAGAATAATAAAATATGAAATGAAATATATATGCCAATTATGAAATTAGAGTAAAACAGGGACTTAAGTATGAGAAAGTCCCTGAGTAAAACAATTGAAAAACCAAAATGTTGACAAAAAAAAAAATTATCACATGCAAGTCCTAAGAATCCAGTCATAATATATTGCAAAATGACCTGAAACAGTTCGAAAACTGGAGTACGTGACACATATGGCTCTTAAAATTCCATCCAGAAAATGCAAGCACACTAAATACTAAATAAGCAGAAATTAATTTTGATTTTGATTTTTGGTGTTTTAACGCCACTTTAAGCACCGCTTTTGGGCTATTTCGTGGCGGTCAGTTTTATTGGTGGAGGAAGCCGGAGTGCCCGGAGAAACCACCGACCTTCGATAGGAAAACTGACAATCCTAGTCAATTAAGATTGAGTCGAGTGCACCCGCACGAGCGGGGTTCGAACTCACAACCTCAGTGTTGACTGGCTAGTGATTACAGTAGTAACTACTTAGACCACTCGGCCACCGAGGCCCCTAGCAGAAATTAAAGAGATCATGTGCAAATCCAGCAATTTTAAAAGAGGGGTTCCCAACCCAGGATAAAGGGGTTCCAACTATATGTCCCCATTCAAATGCATTGATCGACCAAAAAGGGGGTTCCAACCCGGAACCCCCTCTGGATCCGCCGAATGCACTAGGTTAAGGCTTAGGCCTAAGTAGATGTAAAGAAGAAAAAGACATGGGACAGTATATTTTATTAATTTCTCCTCTGAATAAAATATGCCCCTTCCAATAAATATATGAAGAGTCGGGGACTAAATTTAAAATTGCAAGGATCGGTAAAGTATATACCCCTGCTGATCCCATACCATTTCCCCTTGTTTTTCTTCTTTACGGAAATATCTTATTAAAAATATTAACGTAATATTATGGAAGAAAATATTGTATTTGTCCTGGACTAAGTATTGGTCCCTGATTTGTCACAATCATATAACGACTCTCAACCACTCTCAACACCCACATACAAAAAATCCCAATTGTGCCTCGGAAAATAACCAGATAAAACCAGTCATAGCGACAAACGTAGTCCAGACGATGATTACGTAAGGGAAAAATACAACTGACATATACATCCGCGTAATGTTTACAAATTTTCTGTTGTTTTTTTTATATTCTAATTGGTAAATGCATTTAGAAAGCATTTGAGATTTTATAACTATTTGATTTTATTTTGGAATACCCCAAAAGATGAACATTGTGTTAGAAAGTCTGTTTCTCTCCGAAAAACGATAGAATTATTTTGGTAAACACGTCGCGCAGGAATAAATTTGCCATATGGTATAAATACCAGAAGCCGTCAAAACCAGTATTTACGCAGCAAAGACGATCAAGAAAGGTTGTGAGACGCAATAGCCGAATTCTTGAAGTTCAAGTTGATAACATGGACAGGCAAGAACATCACATAAGTAATTATTTGCTTTGTATGTTGTTCTGCATGGCTTTTATTTAATATTTATATTATTTACTCTTCAGAATACGTGGCTCATTGAAAAGGGGTATTTCTAAAACCGTGTTGTTATTTTATGCCACATATTTTGTTTTATATTAGTTTTGGGCTGGCAAATATTTCTACATACTATTGTTGTGTGTGAATTTTGGGTTTCGTCTGTTTTCTGTCCTCTGTTAGCTGTATGGATCCGTTTCAGTCCTATCTGCCCATCTGTATGGGTACGTTGTAGGGCAATCAATGACAATATGGACTTCATCTCATCAATTATGTGGCTCCAGACAGACTTGATACCTTTGAATATTAAGAATTTTACACAATCTAATGTTAACAGGATTAACGTATCGTCGTTCTAATCCATTTAAAAAAAATGAGATTAAAGGATGAAAATTGAGGTAAAAAAATCTAGGGATAGTGAAGCTGGAGAATTGCAACTCTTCTGGTCCTTGTGATGTAGTGGTCTGCATATTGTCAAAAATATCGTAAAGAGCTATGGTTCCATAGCAAGGGCCAGTTAGACCACATTTCGACCTTCTTTTACCTTGGGGGTCCCAACCCACATAAAGCTGTACAAAACTATCCTCAAACCCAACTTTAAAATCAAATCCTTACAGGGATCACAACAGAATTTATTTTAAGGGTGGTGTTCACGAAAAAAAAAATTGTATTGAAATTACAATCACACAAGATCTTTATTGTAGATCATAATCTGTTAATTAGGAAAAAGATCAACAAATTACAGCCATTGTAAAAAAATTGTAATTAAGGCATGAATTTATACTTTTGAAGTAAAAATTGTCAAAAATTTGACCTTTTCATCACATTTTTCAAAAATTTAAGGGTGGTGCTGGAGATACAAGGGTGGAGCTGAAAATTTAAGGATGGAGGAGCTCCACCCTTAAATAGCCTGTGGTGATCCCTGCCTTACCAAAAACATCCCAAACCTAACCCTAAATTAAAAGAAGACCCACATTTCTACTTTGTTTTTAACATGGATATATGTAAAGACTTTTGAAAAATTTCAATAAATTAGTACAAGTATTAGTGTATACATTGTACTAGAATTTGACTTCTATTAGGTTTTCTTTAAACAAATTTAAAGGCAACTTTTTTTTTTTAATTTTTATTTTTATAACTTCCAATTTACAACATACTATACACAAATATAATAGCAAATCAATACATCTTTCTAGGGAAGCATTTTTTTCAAATATACAAATATAAGATAGAGAGTAAAGCATTCTAAACATCAGAGAGAGAAAAGAGAGAGAGAGAGAGATAGTGTGGTGAGTTTTCAATACAATTCATATAGACATTGAATTCTGCTTCAATATAGTAAATCCAGCATTTTCATTTATAACATTAAATTTAAAGTATAAACTTAACTAAGTAATCTATCAAAATATTCCATTCTCTAAGAAACTGATATTCACATTTGTTTTCATAGCAGTATTTTTATCAATTGCATACAAATATTTCATCTTCTGTTTTATTGCGTTTATTGGCAGGTTCTTTTAAAACATCTGGTATTATAAACATATTGTTTTATGATAAGAAAAGAGTATTTTCTGCATTGCCTTTAAAGGCAACTTAAATCAATTGAAGCAATGCATTTGCATTATAATATATACATGTACTTGTTATTAAAGTGATCAAATCTGGTGTTTCCTGCAGCTTTTGAAAACGGCTGGGTAATTATTATCTAGGAGGGCACTCCAAGGCACCCTTTGTGTGGAGGACATCCTTTCCAAAAATATAAAAGCACTGTTAGGAATAGGGATTTTATCAAAATATACCATTGTTTCATATTTACAGGTAAGAAATAAAGATATATTGGGTTATTGTCCCCTGTGTAACGCGTTGTGGGGGATGGAGTTACGGGCATCCGTCTGTATGCCCAGTCTTGTTAGCGCCTCACATGTACAATTCTTGACCGATTTTTATGAAACTGTATCATAGGTTTATATTAGCAATGTTTTGGACGAGTTCGAAAGTCTGTGCTGATCAATTATTTTTACGATCGCTAAAAATTTTTGGGTTCGTATAATGGTATGATGTCATAGTCGTCTGAAGACACATTTGGTTTCCGACAATAAGTTTAAGTGAATGGATCTGTATGAAATTTTACAAGAAGGTTCAATATTACAAAAGGAAGGTTGGGATTGATTTTGCGAATATGATACCAACTGTTAATAAAGTGGGGCCAAAAGGAGCATTTTGTAGTTTCCGGACAATTACTTGTGTGTAAGTGTATGGATCTCTGACTTTGTACCACAAGGTTCCATATCACAAAGGGAAGGCTGGGATTGAGTTTGGGGGTAATTGCCCCAAGCATGCAGGAATTAGGGGCCAAAAACAAGCATCTTTCTAGTTTCTAGACAATAATTTGTGTTTAAGTATATGGATCTCTCCAAAATTGTACTACAAGGTTCCATACTGTTTGTCTCTAGTGTTGTGTGGAGGCAGTAGAACGTTTCCTGTGGCTTGAGGTTGACCGTTAATTCATTGACCGCTCCCGACATATGTAACTTCAAGGCATATTTTAGCGGAGGTCGATGTCTTTCAAAACTAGAGCACTTTTCTTGTATCCCTGATGCTTTCGACTGGAGAACCGTTGTACACAAGCACCCACAATTTGGCAATCCAAGGCGGGTGGGGCAGCAAGAATGTTCCAATGCTCTTGAAGAATTCAAAATCTGTACCGATCAATAATTTTAAAAAGAAGTAATGCCTCTTGAAAATATTTTTTATATGGAAAATTGCAATGTTGTCGCTCTCGTGTTCAATTCTTGCCAGAATTATTTTAAACTTGTATCATACGTTAACATCAGTAATGTCTTTAACACTTTCAAAAGTTAGTTCTGATCAAATATTTTTAATGAGTTTTGCCCCTTTGGAAATATAAATTAAAATGGAAATCAAATTGCATTTGCTCTGAAGCCTTCATTTCTCTGCTAAAGATGAAAAAAAAGTGCTTTTTAGTTATTGCCCTTGTACTCTGGATAGATAAAATATGTGCAACGCGGGGACATTGGAACTCTCTTCTTTTATTAATTTAATTTCATTTGTAACTTCTAGACTTGGCTAATAGAATCTTGATAGAGCAACTGCCTCATTTTAATCAATGACTCCAGTTTTGAACTTAAATGCAGGATCCCTGATTGTCAAAGAGTGAATGTGTTGTGAAAGAAACAACACTTTAAAATATGAGCATATGCATTGCTTTTTGGCTTCACAAAATACCTTTTGGATATGACTTGTATATGCCAAACAAAGGTACCATTACCTTGGCTCATAACTGTACTATCATTTTTAGGCCTGACTGCCATTGGATTTTTATTCTACCCAATTATGGTATTTTTATGCCCCCTGCCGTAGCATAGGGGGCATTAAGTTTTACCCTTGTCCGTCCATACGTCCCAGAGTTGGTTTCCGATCTCTAACTTTAGTTTGCCTCAACCAAATGTTATGAAACTTATACACAATGCTTATGACCACAAAACACAGATCAAGTTTGAATTTTGGTGGCGTTACTTTAACCGTTCTAGAGTTATGCCCTTTACTAGAGTTATGCCCTTTACAAATGGAAAAATTGCTGAATTTTGGTGGTGTCACTTTAACCGTTCTAGAGTTATGCCCCTTTGCAAATGAAAAATTGCTGAAGTTTTTGTTTCGGTTCTCTGAACAAGTTTGCCTCAACCAAATTTTATGAAACTTGTACACAATGCTTATTACCACAAAACTCAAATCAAGTACAAATTTGGGTAGTGTCACTTTTACCGTTCTTCAGTTATGTCCCATTATAACTTTATATGATATGCTAGCGGGGGCATCATCTGTGTCCCATGGACACATTCCCCATTTATTTTTAAATAATTTAAACTGTGTTGATTTATTGTACTAATCAAGACTAAATCAGCTTTTCTCTCAACTTATTATTACATTTATTTAAATGACAACAGTAAGAAAGCTGTCGTAAATTCACACTCAATCTGACGTCTCGACAGACCGAATAGCTATTGGTCATACTTGAAAGGAAAATATAAACAAACAGCTCATTGTTTACATATTATTTAATTATAATAATAATGGTTCATACCAAAGCCAATGTATATTTTCTTAGTGAAAATAAGAATCCTTTGAACTAGGTTCTAGTAATGAGTGTCAAAACTGAAAGAACATACTTTGATTTGTTTGCAGAGACATATGTCTCAGGTTTGCATAAATTGTTTCTACGAAATAATCAATCTTTGAAGTCAATCGAATGGTTCAACATGTTTTTAAAGAAATAAATTGTCTGGAATGTCTTTATAAATAAAATAATGATAAAAATGTTGTTTCTTCAACCTGGTTTGATAGATATAAAACCCCTGATGTTGCTGAAATTGATTCAATTTTTGTCCATGTGCACTCATTCATTCATTTGAACTGTAACTTTATGGGTGGATTTAAATTAACTCCCATAAAAAGTCAAACTGATGACCCATAACTGATAAGTCAAATAAGTAACAAGAGATGTTGATCTTGGGAAATGCAGACAAGTTGTGATCATTGTAATCCAATATACACACATTCTAGCTCTCTGGGGAAACTTATTTTATAAGTACTTTTGTTATTTTTAGGTTGTGCATGTTATATAGTACCTGTTACATGAAAGAAATGACAGAGTATTTGATGTGATGCACATGGGATAAAATGTAGACAGAACCCTGAACCATGGATGGCTTTTTGAAGGTAATTTATCTAGCAGTAACTTACATGTACTTGCTCTGAGAAAATTGTTTGCCATACACTTGTTAGTGTTTTTTGCCAAAATGCAGGATAAGCTTGCAATATTCATCAGGTTCATGAAATCTTGTTTTAATTTTAACAAAAGCTGGTACATTAAAAAATTACCAAACTTGGATAAAAAAAAATCTAGTTCCTTCCAATAGTAAATACAACATTGTTAACCTTTAAAGGTCATGTTCAGTTGAAAAATGCAAATTTTTACACAACATTATCCAAACTGCTCCCTGTATTGATGTTTATAGTCTAGAAAATAAATCTTGTATATCCTACCTGTAAATCTGCATTGTTACCAAGGTATTTATTTTGTATCTTTTCAGGAAATGGTTGTCATTGATGTTGCATATTGTCTTTAATTGTAAGGCAGATGAGGGTTTAGTTGCATGGGGAATTTCGACAAACTGGAAATATGTGGACCCTAGCTTTTGTTGTTTGCTGAAAGATAGGCATTGAAGTGATGTGATACCAAATCTGTTGGTTAAAGTGTAGAAGAGGGGCATTGAAGATAAATAAGTGGGCAGTTTAATCATCTTTGAATAGATTTTCATAGCAATAGTTTCAATTTTGCCATAGATTATTGAAAAAGTTTCAGGTTCTAAAGGAGAGTACCACATACTGGCAGCAAATAATTTTTTCTTGCGCATTATTCCTATATGCATTTAGATCCTTGATGTCTGACGTCCTGACTTGAAGTTTTATTTTGTCTGTTCATTTAGATTTTAAACAACTTATCCTTATTATTCATGGATTTATTATTTGGATTTTGATTGTGCTATCTAGTAATTCATGCAGTGTTGTAGAATTTTTTTCCATTGGGACCATCATCTTAGCATGGGAATGACCTACTACCTTCATTGCAGATAAAAATAGGAATGGAATGTAAAGATGAAAGAAATAATTTGAATGATGATATATTAAATATTTAAAAACAAGGTTTTTTCCTCCTTTGACAGCCTTTGATTAATACAACTTTAATAGCCTTGATTTGATTAGTTCTGTTTGTGTTTCAGATATATCTAATTGCATTTAACCGTCATTGTAACGGCAAGGGATTTAAAATAATACAACTTTGATTTGATTGGTTCCGTTTGTCTTTCAGAAATACTCAATTGCATTTAACAGTCATTGTAATGGCAAGGAATTTAAAATAATATTTGCTATATATTGTAATCCTAAGTATTTATCTAGGTGATGTGGTTTGTAAACTAATAACCCTTTGCAATTCTTTGAATTTTAGACGCATTAAACAATAGTTATCAATACTTGCTAAATCATATACAAGTACAAAATGTACCTTGTTACTAATAGATTAATTCACTGATTTTTCCAATTTAATACAGATTAGTTGTAACAGCTTTGTTGACCTTAAGCAATTTGGTGTAAATGTTGAAAGTTTGTTACAATTTCATTCCTGTACACTGACCGATAAATTTACCAATGTCGGAATGTGCAAGTCGACAAGTTACAGTAATGATATGATAAAGATTTTACAGAAATCGTGCATCTTGGGACTTCACATAAGCAAGCCAATAATTTGGAAACCATGATCGTTTGTAGAATTTATTTATTCAACCTGACAATTTCTCAAAGTAAAGCAAAATATGGCTGCAACTAGGATTGATTTGTAGAAATGATTCAGAAGATAAATCTTGTCCATTCTCGAAAGAAATAAACCTAAAGTTCAGCTGTAAATATAAAATTACCAAGTATTTAAGTTGTGTTAATGAAAAGAATTCTGAGAATTGAAGTTTGTTGCAGGTTTTCATTTCTGTTTTAATTTAGAAATCTACAGAATGAAAATGCATGAATGGCTGTATGGTTTATATAAGATCAGAATAATTCATAAAAGGGATAGATATAATTGGACAATGATTAGATTTCATCCTTGAAATTTGGATATAGTTTTCACATGCTGTTTGTTACCCTTTGAAGCTTTGTGATGGAATAGTGTTATATTGGGACAAAGAAGCTATTTATACTATCAGCTTATATAAGTGATGCATTGGATTTTTAAAATTATTTTATATAATAGTAAGCAGGATTTTTTATTGGATATAACCATAACCTAATTTTTTCAGCAAGACCTTTAGTAGATGCAAGACATCCCAGAATAAAGAAGACTAAATCTGGCAAATATAATTGCACCAACTTGAAAGGCATTAGCAAGAAAATTAATGATGATTTTGTTTAGTGAATTTTACAGAAGCTATGCTTCAATAGAGAGTTTAGCAGTTCAAATAATTTGGGGAAATGGTCAAGACCTTTTGGACAAGATTCTTTTCAGATTAAAATGTCCTTTGTTTTAATCCAAACAGGTCTAATATTCGATTTAGCAATTGAGGAATTGCTCACCCATTCTGCTGTAAATGGATAATGCTTCATCTCCAGATATTTTCACATGCTATTGTTGGAAGCTTCCGGTGGATTAGGAGGGTTGTATTGGTACAGACGTACTTAAAAACTATAGATTAACGGCAAATTCAAGTATTAAATTAGAGGCAAGTGACCCCTGAATAAAGCTGGCAAATATGATTGTACCAAATTGAAAGGCATAAACAAGTCATTTACAAAATTTATGAAGGTTTGAGCAATTCAGATGTGGGGGAAATGCAGTCAAGCCCTCTTGGACAAGATTCCTTTCAGCTTAAAATGTCGTAGATCTAGTGTATAATAAATCATTTTATGAGGCAAGGCTAGACCATTCTGCAGTAAATGGATAATACTTCTTTGGATTTGAATATTTGAAACTTTTCATACCTTATGTTCAGGCTACCAGTATTAAATGCAGTCGAGACATCGGGGACAAGATTCCTTTCAGAGTAAACTGTCCTTTGTTTTAATCCAAACAGATCTAAGGTAAAATTAAGCATTTGTGAGGCAGTGCTTGACCTTTCTGCATTAAATGGATAATGCTTCATCTCCTGATTGGAATAAATCAATTTTTGGATTGAATTAATTTGAAGTTAAATTTTGTAAACCTTAAATATAGGTAACCAGTATTTATAACACTTGGAGGTGATTCTAAAAGCCAGTCAACATGAGTAAAATCTTTCAGGATTGGATTAATAGGTTTTAGTTTAAAAGAATTGGTTCATCTATTTCAGATTTTTATATGGAATGAAATTACTACCAAAATGATGGTTAAAAAGTGTTTCTTTTTGTTCAGTCCACTTTATGACGGGACTAAAAATTCCAAAAATAATTCTTGATTATTTCTAGGAAGATGAGTGTAAATGTGCAGTTTGTCCAATTAAAACCAAAGAAGAAACAGTTAAACACAAAATAAACCACTTCTTTATTTCCAAATTATATTCAAATGATGACACAAAGATTTTTGCAGTCAAAAAGATTTCACTCAAATTCAAGGAGGAAACAGCAACCACAATGGGATTCCTTTCAGGTTATGATGTTAAAAAAGATAAGTTCTGGTGTTTGATTGCTCGAAAGATCCATTTCAACTTTCAGATGTCTACTTGAACAAAAGTGGGAACCAATGCCCTGCAAGATATAAAAAGAAACGCAATTTCAGCTCGTGCATGGACTTTTTTATTATTATTATTATTACACTATTTCTTAACACAGTTGAACATAACCAACAGCCCATGTGGATGCAATTATGAAATATCTACCCAAAGTGACTCGTAAGCATTTTTGAAAAAAAACAGGTGCCATGATATAAATTTTATCACCTTGGTCTAAACCCATCAGTAGATAACCGAAGACAACTAGAGTCACCAAACAACCCTTGTCAAGACCAACTTATTAAGGTCACAATTACAAGAGGAAATGCAGTAAACATCAGTATTGGTTCTTTCAGGTTGTCTCAACTTAAACTCAAATCAAATCATCTTAGAGAAGATTGTCATATTTCAGATCCGGTTTCAAGTCTAGTGCATAAAGTTCAATTAAAAATGCAGTATCTTTTTCAATATCGAGATGGATTATTTACCTACATGAAGCTATAGTAGAAATTTATTTGAATTTTTAAGAGGTTCCATATAAAGGACAAAGCTTTTAAAGAATAGAAAAACCACCCTAAAGGTTTTAATTTTTGAATCATACCATCACATATATAGATGAGCAATTGTGGCTCTGCTAACAAAAGTATTTTTGAATTTGCAAGACACCATTAACCCAGGGAAGATCATAAAAATTAGCAAAACTAGTCTAGAGGCTTCCAAAAGATGGACAAAGCTGAATTTGCAAGACACCATTAACCCAGGGAAGATGATAAAAATCAGCATACCTAATGGATAATATCAATATATATTTAAGTCCTGTTTTAAATCTAAACCAATATTTGCAGAGATAAGAAATAACATGAAATATCTTAAACATCATGCTCATGGTTTTCTGTTTCTTTATTGAAAGTATGCGGGCAATAGATCTACTTTTCATTTATCAGATGGACAACTTTAATTTTTTTGTTAAGTGGTCAGGTGGACACCATATGATATTTCTAGAAAATGACTACAACCCTTGCAGTACAGTAAATGATGAATCAATAAACAAATGTCAAATTTTTCCAGTGCTAACAACAAAATATAATTACCAGCATACTACTAAATGATACAACATTTTCATCTTATTGAAATGACTATTTTAAGGAAAAGCACCATTAACCCAGGGAAGATCATAAAAATTAGCAAAACTAATCTAGAGGCTTCCATATGAAGGACAAAGCTGCATTTGCAAGACACCATTAACCCAGGGAAGATGATAAAAATCACCATACCTAATTGATAATATCAATATATATTTAAGTCCTGTTTTAAATCTAAACCAATATTTGCAGAGATAAGAAATAACATGAAATATCTTAAACACCATGCTCATGGATGGTTTTCTGTTTCTTTATTGAAGTTATGGTGGTCAATAGATCTACTTTTCATTTATCGGATGGACAACTTTAATTTTTAGGTTAAGTGGTCAGGTGGACACCATATATTTGTAGAAAATGACTACAGCCCTTGCAGTACAGTAAATAATGAATCAATAAACAAATGTCAAATTTTTCCAGTGCTAACAGCAAAATATAATTACCAGCATACTACTAAATGATACAACATTTTCATCTTATTGAAATGATTATTTTAAGGAAAAGATAAATAATGTCAATGAATTCAAAGCTTTTGGGAAAAAGAAATGGAATGGAACCGATGACAATTTCAGGAATTAGTCCAGTTAAATGTAGATTTATTTGCAGAACCACTTTCAACATTAAATTAAACTCAACACTGAATTTTGATGTCGCAAAGTTGAGGCTATAAATATTGTTTTCTTTTTCCAAGCATGAAAATGACGTATCCAAGTATTCAGGCATCAATCATTTCTTTTCGTAGAAGCGGTCGGGAGGCTCTTTTTCATGGAAGCAGTCTGAAGGCTCTTAAAACATCACAGGTTTAAGCTTTTGAAGAAGAGATGGTTGTTTCAAGAAACCAGTATTTATAGATATGTATAGAAAGTGGCATTCTTAAGCCTTTTAGTAAATTGTGAATGTTTTGATGTTCTGATTTCCTAATTCCAAGCTGAATATGTTGTAAGATTTTATCTTGAAAACATTGGGGAAACAAAATATAAAGGGCTCGAATTGTTCATCTTAAATTCTTTATTTGGTTTTAGAAATGTAGTTTGAAATTAACATCACATGAATACTATTGGTTCTTATAGCTAATTATTAATGCATTATTATAGCTCTTTTGCCAGTTGTGTTTTTGCACTTGTCATTCTAACAAGCAGTGTCTTTTGTGGGGAATAATTTCTTTTTAGCTATAATTTCTACAGTATGATTATTTTCTCACTCTAAGTGAAGCTTGTATATATATACAAATTTAAATTATGGATGTTGCATGAAGTTTTGATAGTTTACAGCTTTAAGGGTTTGTTTGGTAGGGATTAATCACTTGACTCTTTATAGTGCTGTCATTGTATCAAGATGCTGAATGAATGTGAGGTTTGCAGATTTAGATGAATCACTAGCCTGTGCACTAGAACCAAGAAAGTTGAGGTAGTGTTGTCTGTATTAATGAAATTATTTTCCTGAAACTTTTTTGATTTGATAAAATTTAAGCATGTGTACCAAAGATTATGGTTTCTTCTTTTTTTGCAAAAGATATTTGAAAATTTGAAAATATAGATATTATCAAATAACAGTAAATAATATTTTATATATAATTTATATTTTTTGTGATTGTAAATACCGGTATGCAATTGGGAGGGGTTGATTTTCAGTGCATTAACATTGTCCCTGAACAAGACCTGCTGTATGTTGATGGGAATCCACATGCCATTTTGATAGAGGAAAGTAGTTTTGATTAAAGCTAGTTAATGTCCTTGTCCAGATATAGGCTGTCTCCTCCAATCCCATCTCCAGAAAGTAAAGACGCTCTAACCAAATCTTTACGGTATGAAATAGTTAGTTATAATGCATGTAATAATTAGAGACTTTTGTTAGCTGTATGATTTTTCACTGGTACAAAGTAAAATGCACCTTTGAAGTGTACCTTGCTACCTATAATATACTTGAATAATCTTCAAAATAGCTTTATAAATTTTTGCATAGTTTTGAAGTTTATACTTTTCAATGAACTTATGTAAATGAAATACAGTATTGAAAATATATATGCTTAACGGCTAACTATAAATGCATTAGTCTTAGAGTTTGGGGGAGGGGATTAATATGAAATAGATTTTTTTGGCAGTGAATGTGGTCATCATTAACAGCAGATTTCTGCACATGCACTTGGCCCAGTTGTGATGCAGCATATCTCCTCGAATGGAGTCCAATTAGTAAGAACCCTTATGAAGATGATACTAGACATGTGAATAATGTTAATCAGGAGAAAATGGAAATATGTTAAGAGATATGGAGTAAAATTGAGTTCAGTTGGTAAGCCCATTTTCTAAATGACTTGCTGAAGTTGGATATTTTTTTTTATAAATTGTTATTGTGAAGTAAAATAGACTTGTTGAAACTTTTCAGAACTTACTTTAAAATTTTGTGTGGGCAAGGAAAACAAATTTAAAAATTGTGCAAAAATCAAAATACTTGTAACCAAAATTTAATATTGATAACTGTAATATGATAGAAAGATCTAATTAATTTGTTTATTTTCATATATACTTCTGAAAATCATTGTGAATACAAATATTTGTGTGAAGGAATATCTTAAACTGTAAAGGTACTTGAAGTAAACGAGTAAAATTGTAGTTAATTATAATAATAGTGGGGGGGATTGGGAAGATAAATGTTTTTGTCATTGCTACAGATAGCGATTTTTCCATGTATTCCTTCCCATGACCAGTTCTTAAAGGAACGATCTATATGATCCCATTTAGCCAGCATCAAAGCCTGTTTCTTTTAAAAGGAGGATAAAATCTACAGGTATTGTGTTTGAAACTAATTGTTCTGTGTCCATCTCATGATTTATAATAAATTCTTATGAATGGTAATTTCCTTTTGTCTTGCATTGTTTCAGCCAATTTTAACAAAGAATACATTTATTATTTATTATTATTTATTGTTGGTTGATATAGATTTAAAATTTTATCAGGAACCTTCTAGCTTTAAAAGTTTGTATTCAGATCATTAATTTAAAGGAAAATGAGAATTTGATATTCTAAACACAAATTGGGATGGGGGTTTGTGTATTTTTAATCATATATAGTTTATTGTCAGGAAATGTTGGGAGATTGAAAAAAGATCAGTGACCCCATGAGTGGTAACCATTACAACTGTAATTTTTGTGTTGTACATTGCTTTATTTAGTGTTTAAATTCAAATGAAAATACAATTCATTAATATTTACTAATTTCATGATTCAGATTTTATTGTTGGAGGTTTCTTAACTTGTATTCAAATTTCTGTGAATCGAGCTTTTATAGTAAAATAAGGATTTCATAGTAAAAAAGTGGGAAAATTTGGGGGGAAAAGGTAACTAATTATATCTTTTGTCAGTGATACCTATGGAAATAGGAAGACCCGGTTTGCGATTTGCTTAAGTTTGGTATGAAAGTAACCTGTGGGACTGAAACCGATATTGAATGCTGCTTAATATGTGAAAATATGCTGGTTAAATTCCTTCAATAGAAGCACAGAAAAGTTTATCAAGTATGTTATAAAGATCATCATGGGCATAAGAACATGGATGTAAAATGTATACTGTATTGAAAGTAAGGACATTTATTGATATAGAGATTTTATTGGTAATTTAAAGTTTTGATAAATATGTTATTGTGGATGTTTGATTGTCAGGGTTTATTTTATAATTCTTGTATATAGTTATATCTATCATGTATACATATCTCTTGAGATATTTTTATTTTTTTCAAAAAATCTCAAGCATGTTTAACAGCAAAGATTTAATATGCTTATTTTGCAATATATGTCTGAAATTTTATAAACCATATAAAAATATATTGGCAAATAACAGTAACACTTCTATTAATATTTTTTTGTGATCGTAAATATCTGTATGCGATGGGGAGGGGTTGATTTTCAGTGCATTTTCCATGTCCTTTCAAGATCTGCTGTCTGTAGAGGGAAATCCACGTGCCACTATGATCATAAAGGGTAATTAATGTCTGTCCAGGCTGTCTTCACCGATCCCAAGGTAGTAAAGAAGCTTTAACCAAATCTGCGGTATGAAGTAGTTAGTAAAAATGCATGAAATATTTGAAGAGTTTTGTTAGCTGTTTAATACCACCTGTATGATTTCTCACTCGTACAAAGAATAAATGCACCTTTGAAGTGTACCTTGCTACCTTTAATATACTGAATTATCTTCAATAGCATTTGAAATTTTTGCTTGGTTTTTGAAGTTCATATTTTTCAATGAACTAATTTTAAATGAAATAAAGTTTTAGAAATATATGCTTTACTGCTAACTATATAATACATTTGTCTAGTTTGGGGGAGGGGATTAATATGAAATAGATTTTCTTGACAGTTTTATGTCATAATCATGAACAGCAGATTTCTGCACATGCGCTTGGCCTAGTTGTGATGCAGCATCTATCTCCTTGACTTCCAGTCCAATTAGTAAGAACCTTAATGAAGATGATACTATGTGTATAATGTTAATGAGGAGAAATGGAAATATGTTAAAAGATGTGGAGTAAATTGAGTTTAGTTGGTAAGCCCATTTTCTAATTATCTTGCTGAAGTTAGGCCATGATTTTGCAAAGTAAATAAGATCCATTGAATCTGTTCAGAATACTGTTTAAATTTTTGTGTGGACAATGAAAACAAATTGTATAAAAATTGTTGAAAAAAAAATATTTGGAACCAAAAGATTATAATGATAGCTTATAGAAATATAATAGAAAGAACTAATTACTTTTGTTTATTTTCCTATACTTGTGAAAATTAAATTGTAATTGCAAATATTTGTTTAAAGGATTATCTTAATTTTACAAAGGTATTATAAGTAAAAATTTATTATGATGTTATTTATAATAATAAAGGGGGGATTGTGATTATGAATGTTTTTGTCCTTGCTACAGATAGTGATTTTAACATGTACTCCTTCCTGTGACCAGTTCTTAAAGGAACTATCTATATCATCCCATTTAGCCAGCATCCAAGTCTGTTTCTTTCAGTAGAAAGACCATAAAATCTACAGGTATTGTGTTTGAAACTTATTGTTCCATTTCCATCTCGTAATGAATACTTGTGAATGGTAAATGTTTTGGCTTTCATTATTTTCAGCTAAGTTGTTTAACACATACATTTCTTATCATTGGGTGATATAGGTTCAAGTTTTTATCAGGAGCCTTCTAGCTTTTAAAGTTCATTTTGGAACATGAATAAAGGGAAAATGAGAAATTGATCTTCTTGACACAAATTGGGTAGTGGGGTATGTGTATTTTTAACCTTGTATAGTTTATTGTCAGGAAACTTGAGAGATAGAAAATAGATCTGTGAACTGGAGAGTGGTAACCAATATAACTTATGTGTTGTCAATATTTTATTTATTTAGTGATTAAATTCAAATG
Organism: Mytilus coruscus; assembly: GCA_017311375.1. Lineage (NCBI taxonomy): Eukaryota > Metazoa > Mollusca > Bivalvia > Mytilida > Mytilidae > Mytilus > Mytilus coruscus. The sequence goes on along the minus strand of CM029599.1, from coordinate 8,499,897 downwards.
AAACATAAATCATTATTAATATAAAGAACTAATTTTATGATGCAGATTTTATTGTTGCTGGTTTCTTAACTTGTATTTTAATTTTCTGTGAATCAACTTTTATAGTAAACTAAAAGTGGGAGAGCAGTGGGGGCATTGCATAACTAATAATTTATTTGTCAGAATCCTGGAAAACAGCAGATAAACTTTCAGTGGTTAGAGACATCCTAAGTTTCTTATATTGATCCTGCTTGAAAGAATCTTCATTTCCCTAATAAAGGTATAGAGAGTTTAACACTTCCTTTTCCAGAACAGTGTAGCTTAAAACTGCATTAAAGTAGAGAAGTTTATTTGAATGAAAAGTGAAAGATCAAATGCAAAACCGAGTTAAAAAATGGTAACATACTTTATTCATTGTATTATGTAAATGATTTCATACATCATGTCAGATGTCATGTTTTATCATTACTGTACTATTTATATTGCAAACATAATTGATATAAAATCAAATTTCAAGGATTTCTGTATTGTGAAAATAATTATTTTTTCAAGAATTAACTTTAAATCTAAATTTCTGTATATATTTTCTGTACAGTAATTGGTCAAATTAGAAAAAAAATAAGGGGTTAGGTTGTTACTAACTAATTTTTATCAGATAAATATGACCTGTGGAAGAATGTCCTGATACACAAGAATAGCAAGTAATGTGACAGAAAGCTTGAAACCTAGACAGTAAAGTTTACAGAAAGAGATGCAAAGGTTGATTAGGATAACCTATATAAAATGATATTTAGAAAGATCCTGAGACAAAAGAATGGTATTTCTTTTCTCATTAGTTACAAAAAAAAAAATCATTCAAATTTGAATATAGTTTAGTGTTGTTTTTTTTTCTCAATATAAATCTTGTGAACATGTTGAGAATTTCATAGGTTAATCAATGCTTAATGAATTATTGTTAAGAAAACCTCTACTTGAGTAAATTAGATAGGGGTGTGAAAAGGAAGGCATGTTTGTTTTTATTTTTAAAAGTGATTGAATTATTCTCAATAATACAATGTATAGTGAGCTTAATGAAATTGTTTATTAACCTTTGTTGAGAGATTCATATTTTAATTATTTGAAATCTATCTTCAGATGCTTAAATCTGTTTGAATCCTTTTAAATTTATGGATTAAAAGGGGTAGGGAAGGGTTTTACTGATAATGTTCTTCTTTGTTAGTGAAACTATTTGAAATGACAGATCATGCTCAAGATTTTGGACTGTTAGTAATGAAGAACATTCTGTAATATGGTAACCAGTTGGACCACTAAAAAAATATAATGTAATAGCTTGAAAGTTGAACCTACAGAGTATGTTTGACGCTAAATAGTAAGTGTATCAGATTATGCTTCATACTATATTGTGAAAGTGGAGTTGAATGTCAAAATTTATTTGATCATATTGTTATCTTCATATTCAAAATTTTTATCTTGTATACAAATAGAAAATTTAAAATGTTATTGTAGAATTTCAATTAATTAGTGTAAAAGAAGAATATATCTGTTTTCTTAAAGTGTTGAGTAAATAAGTATGCAAGTTATTGTTGTGTAACTTAATATTTAAGTTTTGGGGTTGAAGGTAGGTTGGGGAGGGGCAAGGTAACCTATAATATCTTATTTGTCAGTAAAGAGTCCTTGAAGATGCCAGATTCACATTCAATGGAAAAGACCTAACAAGATCTGCTTCCTGTGATGGTCCTCTTGGTACCCAGTTCTCAGGTAGATAGAAAGATGTTCCCTGTTCAAGAAAAGATTGAAACTAGATAAAATAACAATTTGAAAAGGGTTTGCATTTGAATAAGTTGTGGTCATGGCATGATGTAATTTGTAATATGTTTTGAAAATTTAGGAGTACTATATTAGTGTAAATCTTTAAAATATAATCATGATCATGGTTAAATTTTATCAGATATGTTATTCAATTATTAGTCAATTCAGAAACTAGGGATGGGGTATGATTAAAAAATTTTATTGCCAGTGAAAGTAACAGAAATATAAAAGGAGTGGTAACCTGTGGATATTGGCCCTTGCGCCCCCAGTAACAGTCAAAAAGGGATAGTAAATCCTGTGGCCAAAAGGTTTGAAACCTCTACAATCCAACAAGTACAGTAAAGTATGAAAACAGTAATGTATAAAGAAAGTCCTGAAGCACGGTTGTTTTGAATGAGATGAAGATAGGCCTTGACAAAAGAATGGTATTTGTAATGTCTAAGTTAACTATATATTTTATATTGCAGATTATTTTCATTTTAATAAGTGTCCTATTGAATAATTAACTTTATTGAAAATTTAAGTTGCAGAGTTTTTTGTCTTGATCAACTTGGAGTTTTTGTTTAGAGCAAATTAAACTAGATTAGTGTGTTGTAGGATTGTTACTTTGACAAGTTGACATTGTAGGTACAATACAAGTATTTTAGGAAAGGGATTTAATGACAAGTCTGGTATCTTTTGACAGTGATATTTTATGCTTGTATACCCTTATTGTACTGCTGTAAAGTATACTTATAATAATTGTGTGTTGATTGTTTCATAGCATTTGTAGGGTAGTATCAAAGCTGTTGGATTTAATAGATAACAGATTTAGTAGATAACACTTGCATTTTTCCTATCCGTTCCTTATGTACAAAACTCTTTACAGGCGTGTTTGTTGCTTAATATGCTTACACTTATTTATATTGAAATCATCTAAATTTATATTTATTATTTTTTTTAATGATTGACTTTCACTGACATTGACCATTTGACTATTATGGTGGGTGGGTATTAATTACAATGTGCTTTTTTGATAGTATGGTTTTAACAGATTGATTGCAATATGCGAGATGACTTGTAGTGTTATGTTGTGCCTCCAACTAGGTTGAAAGAGTCTAGTAAAAGATCCTTTGATGAAATGTGACTGCTAAAATCTATGAGTAGATATTCAAATCCCCCCAGTAGTGCCACAATAGAAGCCTATTTTCTACGAGTTATGTATTTTCCACTTAAGTGTGAGCTTTTGATATAGCCTGTATTACATGTGAAGGTATGAGTTTGTGTTGTTTGCATGCAAGAAATTTTAAAATATTTATTACGGAAAAGAAATGTAATTGACTGATAACTGAATGGAAACTTTGAAGGGTAGGTGGGGTAAATGAAAGTTTGGGTTTAAATATGTAATGTTGAATGTGTTGGTGATTTTTTTCTGTGATATTGATTGTATAGATGAAATCTAAACAACATATATGTATATATAATTGAGGAAGGAAGATACATATTGGGTGTGTAAAAAATTAGGGGGTGGGTTGATTATTATTATCTTAGTGTTCACAGTGTGCACAATAAAAGACCAGTGAAAAGAGAATGGTCATTGTCCCTCAATAAAAGTCAAGACAGATAACTATATATTGCCGTTCAAGTTGGCTACTGACGCTGTTTGTCAAGCTTTCACTCTGGGAAGGCAAGTAAGCATTTTACTTTCATAGTTGAAAACACTTAACAGTTTCTTCTACTGATATTAAAACAATTATTATAGCAGTTAAAAGATAGCAAAGTTTAAATTGAATGATAAAAATACACAAGCAAAAATTACAGGGCATAACTGTATCAGTAAACATTTTCTATTTCAATGTAATTTTTTATGTCTTTTTAAAAATGATGTATATTCTTAATAAGCCATAGCATATGAAAATTTGAAAAGGTAGAAAACACTAGATGTAATTGTATTTAAAATTTGGAGTGGTGGGGTTGTAATTTAAATCGTTAGTATTCCACAGTATGCAGCAGTTGAAAAAAGCATCAATGGTCCATAAAGTTCCAGACAATATATTAAATTGAAATAGGTGTGTGGTGTAAGTTTTTGATGCTGACGATCAAGTACAGTGGCAAGTACACAAATGTATTACTCTCATGAAATTAAAAATGATTCCTTCTGTTTATTGGAATTTTGTTGTATACTTGTATTTGTTTTTAATTTTCACTGTAACACAATTATATTTATTCAGGAAAGAAGTAATTAGATTTTGTATTCTATTTAGACTTATTTTGTAACAAACATGCTGTAAATCATAATGCAAAAAAGGTGAAGGGAGGAGTACACATTTCTTTCTTTTATAGTATAGCCTACATTGGTTAATGCTTGTGGTATCTTATGAGGTATGGCAGTGTAGCTTTGTTCTTGTTGGTGTGTAACATATTCCAGTATTTTATCAGTGCATGCAACACATAACTTGGATTTTGTATCTGCATACAATTGGCAAAAAAAATGTTCCAACTGTAATAAGTGTCACCAATTTAGTTTAATCCTTTGATAATTGTTCTTTTTAATCATGTTTACCTTTGTTATTTTATATACTAACCATTTTCATAATCTGAATATTCCTTATCAGTTAGTCTAGATGTGTAGCTCTCAACTTGTATATTTGATTTGTCACTTTCTGATGGCTGATGTTGCTTTCTACTTTTAAGGTCTTTCCTTAGGTATTATGACAGCTCAGCTGCTTTTGTTTTTCAGTATATTTAATCATACGTTTTGTACCTAAAGAGTAGGCAAGTTAGGTATGCATTAATTTTCCCAGTCTTTGGGTTTTTATTATTTATATTATTTACATGTATGTTTGTTTTTCATCTAATTTTATAGTGTTTGAGTGGTTTATTTAATTCTTTAAAGTATTGTTATTATCAGATATAAGTTGAAAAGAGAAAAAAAATCTTTATATGTCTTTAAAAGAGTTGAGAATAAAGCCAGGACTGGTAAACTTAAAATGAGGGTTAGGGGAGATAAGTTTTTATTTAGGTCCCTGTATCTGTCCTGCTGATGAAAATTGACCAGCCAACAACGAAATAGAACATTTTGGAGAGATGGTGGTATTGGTAGCCAAAAAAAATGCAATTGAAGAAAAATTATATGTACATACTATACTTGTAAAAGTTTTATTTCCATATAATGTTCAATGTGTTGGAAATATTTTAATAAATATTCATTTATTAAATCTTAACAACATGCTATGATATATAATAATTAAGTATAGAAGATAAAAAAAAGAGGGTGTGAAAAGTTTTAAAAGGGGGATTTATAATAATTCTCATTCACAGTATTGACCATACCAGACCAGTGAAAAGAGAAGCTCCATAAAAAAAATCAGTTACTGAAACTGAAACATGTCTGTCTAGTTAGCTACTGATGCTGTTTGTCAAGTTTTTGCTTTGGGAGGCAAGTAAACATTAATTTGTTTCTTTCATACTAAAAAAAAAATAATTGAAAGTTTCCTTTTGTTGATATTGGAATAATTTTTATGCAACTATAAAGTGTAGAACTTATTGCATTTTGAGTATAAAAACAATAGCATAACTTGATAGTGATAATGCTATTTTAATGTCTTGTTTATGTCTTTTGAAAGATCTTTCCTCAGATTTAAAGGTATATTCATATTTGAAAAGAGGTAGAAAAAAATTGGGGGGAGAGGGACTGTTAATAATCATTAGTATTACAGTATGCACTTTAACAGCAGCAAAGGTCCATCTTAAAGTTCTAGGCAATAAATAAAATCGGAACCAGCATGTCAAGTAAGCTATTTATGCTGACACCCAAGCTTTTAGGTACAGTGGCAAGTACACAAATTAATTACATAATAATCAACATTAACAGTACCAATTTTATTGCACAACACTAATTGAATGATGATTTCTGCTAATTGAAATTTTTATATTGAATTTATTATTTTTTTTACATTTTCTTATAGAATGTTGTCCCTGCTACAATTATATTGCAATACAAGAATTTTATTTTCATTTTTTTTTCTTCCATTGTATTGATGTTTGGTGGTTGGGGTGAATTAAATGTTCCAGTTTTTTGTCAGACAGAAGCTATGGTTAAACAGAGAATCAAAGAAAAAGTGGTATGAATTTCAGTTTGTTGTCCTCATTTGTTTACAATTTTTATATTAAGATATTTGTTAATGAAATTTATATAACAGAAAGTAAGGACTTCAGTTCTTTATTAAGGTGAAACATTTGTTCGATAAAATGTTCAAATTGTACATTGTATAAAAAAATTAATGTTAAAATAGATTCATGCTTTTGTTAAAATTTGATGGAAATGCTGGGGGAGGGGGGGTTTGACTAATATTGTTTATTTATCCCAGAATCGCACATTGGATTGAAAATCCTGTAGTATGGAGAAAGTGGAGAAGTTGGTTGTACATTATTGGTAAACTGTTGTATCTGTTAATTGGTCAACAAATAATCATTTGAATTGTATACACTTACACTTTATTTTGACCTATTTTGTATCTGCATGCTATTAGCAAAACACATGCTCCCATTTTAATAAGTGTCACCAGTTTAGTTCAAGTCTTGGATAATGGTTCTATTTAATCATGTTGATCTTTGTTATATTTATATACTAACCAAATTCATAATCTGAACATTCCTAGATTATCAGCTTTTTTTTACTTATTTGTTAATCTTGCAGTGAAATTGATGGAAATATTGGCAAAATGCCGTTATTCGTATGGAATAAGGGGGTGGGAAGATCACATTTCTTTCTTTTGTAGTAAAGGCAGTAGTGATCAGTGTTGACAGTTATCTGGTGAGGAATGAAGGTGTAGCTTTGTTCTTGTTGGTGTGTTACATATTCCAGTAAATTACCAGTGCATGTTTCACATAACTTGTAATTTGTACTTGCATACACTAAGCAAAACACATGCTCTGACTTTCATAGCCTTCAGCACTTTTATTTACTTCTTAGATAATGGTTCTATATATTCATGTTGATATTTGTTATATTTATAAACTAACAATTTTTTGAAATCTTAATATTCCTAGCTAGTGTAGCTTCAAACTTTGTTGTTGACAATGTTGAGTTGTTTTGTCTCATATTGCTTTACATTTTGATGTTTTTAATCCTTGTATTTAAAACACAATCTGCTTGATTTTGTAATTGGGTATATTTTTTATGCATTTCTAAGTTATTTATTAGTTTATCTGTATCTCTATTTTTCCTCATTTTTATGATTTTTATTTAAATCCTACAATTAACAACAATAAGTCTCAAGGCAAAAAATGGTATTCAGCTAAAAAAGAATGTTAGCAGAGAGTTTTATTTAGTTCTTTGTATCTGTGTGCCCTGTTGATGAAAATGGACCAGCCAATGATGTAAGAAAATACATTTTGAGAATAGAAGTTGGTGGTTTTTCGGAGACTAAAAAATTACCATGAAAGTAAAATAATTTTTACATATTTAGTATATCAAAAAATTGACAATAGAAGAATTATTTCCATGTAATGTTCAATGGGTTTGAAATTTCTTTTTTCCGAGATTAACTATTCATTAATCAAATCTTAACAACATGGCTAAATATAAAGAAAGGAAGGTTATTAAAGGGGTGGGGCAATTAAAATAATTTTTGCTGTTCACAGTGTATACCATAAAAGACCAGTCTAAAGAGTAGCAACATGGTTCCTCTGTAAGAAAACTTTGACAGTTAAAATGAAATATGCCTGTAGTTAGATATTGATGCTGTTTATGTTCTGTGAAGGCAAGTAAACTTTAACTTGTTAACTTCAGACTTGGGAAAAAACACTTGAAAAGATTTTGTATTGATTGTAACAATTATTGTAGAGTTGAAGATAGAATGTTTCCTTTGAATGAGAAAACTGCATTAAGAAAATAAAGGAGAAAAAGGTGTTGAGTGTAAAAACAAGTACAGAACTATGACAGTGATAATGCTATTTTAATGTCGTGTTAATGTCTTTTGAAAGCTCTTTCCTAAGATTTCAAGTTACTTTTGAATGTGTATAGAAGATTAGCCATAGCATATTAATATTTAAAAAGAGATTGAAAAATACAATGTTGATGAATGAACTTGTACATAAAATGGTTTGGGGAGGGGGACTGTTGATAATCATTAGTATTCCACAGTGTACACCATTATAAAAGGCAGCCAATGGTCCATCTTAAAGTTCGACAAATAAAAATTGAAACCGGCATGTCAAGTAAGCTGTTTACTCTAGCTTTCAAGTACAGTGGCAAGTACACATTGATTTATTACTCTTATATTTCTTTCAAACAAATGAAATGATTGTTATATTTTAATTAGAATTTTTATTTATTAATTCTTGGTATTAAAGATTGACACTGTTAAACAATTATAATGTAATGCAATGAATTTTCCTTTTCATAGAATTGTTTTTGGAATTTTCTTCCAACTTTTAGTTTATTGGTGTGGGTGGGTGGGGTGAATTAAATGTTCCAACTTTTTTTACCAGAGAGAAGCAATAGTTCAGCAGAGAACAATTGAAGAAAATGGTATGAATTGTCCAGATTATTTCTTTCCATATTTGTTTTGCATTTTTAATTATTTCTTAATGTAAATTTGTGAAAAAGGAAGCAAAGTTCTTTATTGGATAAAATTGAAGAGTATTAATTTGATCAGATTACAGGTGAAAATTGCACATAAAATATTTGAAACAATATTGGAAAAAAAAAAAAAACGAAAAAAAAACCAAGCTTTGTTGAAATTTCGTGAAAATGGATAGGGAGGGGTTTTGACTAATATTGAAATTTTATCTCAGAAAGAAGCACGGATTGGATTGAAAATCTGAAGAGTATGAAGAAAGTGGTAAAGTTAGCTGTACATTGTTGTTGTTGGTGTTATTTAAACCTATTAATGGTTCATTAAACAGTAATTTTATTTGTATATCCTTCAGGAATGAAGTAATTAGTTTTTATTTTGACCTATTTATCTTTGATACAGTAAAATTACAGAAAGTTTGCAACAAATGCTGCATTTTATAAAGGAAAAATGGGGTGGGGGAGTTCACATTTATTTCTTTTGTAGTATCAACCTTAAGTTATCTGGTGAGGAATGGTGGTGTAGCTTTGTTCTTGTTGGTGTGTTACATATTCCAGTATTTTACCAGTGCATGAATCACTTAAATTGTATTTTGTACTTGCATACACTTAGCAAAACAGATGTCACCAGTTTAGAATACTTCTTGGATAATGGTTCTTTTTAATCATGTTGATCTTTGTTTTTTTTATACTAACCATTTTTATATTCCTAGATTATCAGCTAGTGCAGCATTGAACTTTATGGATATATAATTGTTTTGTCACCTTCTAATGGCTGATGTTGCTTTTATTTTGAGGTCTTTAATCCTTATGACATGTATTAAAATAGGTCAGCTGCTTTTGATTTTTGATTTTTTTTTTTGCATACTCAGCATTAATGGTTATTTCCACAGCACTTTTTTATTGATAGATATTTGTTTTTGTCACGTTCTGATGGCTGAATTTGCTATTTATTTTGGGGTCTTTAATCCTTATGTATTCTAACAGGTCAGCTGCTTTTGATCTTTTGTGTGTATATTTCATTATTGGTTTATCCGCAGCACTTTACATTTTGTATTTATATACCTACATAATAGGCAAGTTAGGTAACAGACATTTTATTTCAGCGTGCATGCATCAGAATTGGCGAGGATACAAGTAAATATATGACCAAGGAAGGCAAATAAGATAATTATGCAAGGACCCTGATCTTTGGCTTACAAAAATTGGCATGCCAGGAAGTGAGACAACACTGCCAGCTGGTCAGAGCAGAGGGTAAACCTACCTCCCCCTCTCTCAGTTTGGCTTGAAAGGAGAGAGTTAGGGTTGGGTAGCCGGCTCGCAGCAGTAACCTGTGCACATTAGGCTTCCAAAATATAAATGTATTGTAGCAAAATTAAGTATTTAGTAGATCTTTCAAATATTGTTCACTGATCAACATCAATACAATAATACTAATTTTGAATCATTTTAATATGCTCAAAGTTACATAAAAAGATATAAATATGTGTAAAATTTAATTTTTTTTATTTGAGCAAGCTTTGTTCTCAAAATGTATTCAGTAGATTTATTTACCAATGTTAACTGTCCAACATTAATGATGCTCATTGTGAATAATTTAAATGTGCTGAAAATTGCATACACAAGACTAAATTAAAAATATTTTTGAAAAGGGTGTAAAAGTATTTTTAATAATAAATACAGAAATATACACAAAGTAAAATATTTATAATTGTACAGAATATAACAAAATATAAAAGAATTGTAAATATTTAAAAATTAATAAATAAACTATCATAATCATCATTGAATTTGTTGTTACTTGTCCATTATGGAGTATCAGAAGATGTATATTGTGTTATTCCACTGAGATGAAGAAATGCACATATTAAAAACCGTACATTGTAAAATAACAGTGAACGTTTGTGCAAGGATGATCAGATTGTGTGGCGTAGAGGCAGTAAAACATTTGCTTGCTTTCCATACTGTTATTACTTCAATTACCTTTGTTGTTATGCACAAGACACCCATAATGTTGAGAGATGAATGCACCCCATTTGTCCTTTGATCAAGAAAAGTACAATGTACCAGAGTTTGGTAAAAAAAAAAAAAAAAGGCTAGGTTTTCCTTGTACTATGCTCACAGTGAAGTGGGAAAGGCCAAGGATTTGATCACAAGCTGGGTCAAATTAAAGACATTAGAATTGATGTAGCTTCCCAGCTTAACACCTGACATTATCAAAGAGCAAAGACTAGCAGTCTGATGTGTCGGGTGTAATTTTCTCGTATTTCTGTGGACATTTTGCTGCCTTGAGAGCTGGCACATTATTATTTCAAGATCCGTCACAATTTGTATTTCTAGCACAAGGTTTCATCATTTTTCATTAGTATATAAATTTATACTTGGGTTTAAAAAAAAGCAGAAGATACCACGAAGTCAAAAAATAAAAGGTCACTATGGCCAAAAACAGAAATATCCAACAACACTACAAAACTGTAAACAAAAGCTAGAGCCAGCAACTCGGAACCCCACCAAACCCCGATCTCAGATGCTCCAGAGTGGTAATCAGACCCTGCTATAATAACCGGATGTTCGGGAGTTTATGTTCCTATGCCGGACTTTGTCAAATTAGAGAAGTGTTTGTTATGTCTTAGACAAGATAACTGACAAGTGTGTCCAGTGAGACTATGTAGTTTCAATAACGCCAGGCGTTCCTACAGTGGCATTCCATTGCAGTAGGTCAAGATTGTATTATAATTCAATACCTGATCAAAATAAGACTTTAAAATTAGTATTCGCTGTAACTTCTTTGAGCAGTCGTCTTTAAAGAATAAGAACCCGACTGGTCTGCTAGAAGGCTGACAAAAAATTTCCAGTTGGGATATTTATATATGTAAGGAGATTTGGTCTCCAGTATTTGTACCAGTTCTTGAGCATCACTGAAGAGACATTTATTGTCGATAAGAATCCGACTTGTCTGCTAGAGGCCGACAAAATGTTTCCAGTTGGAATATCTATATAAAAATATGGAAATGTGATATGATTGCCAATGAGACATTTATCCACTAAATTTCAGATTAAGTGGATGTAACAAAGCAACTGAGACCTTCAACAATGAGAAAAACGCATACCGTGTAACCTGCTATAAAAGGCCCTGACATGAAAAAATATGAAACAATTCAATTGAGAAAACTAGCGGCCTAATTTATAACAAAAATTACGACAACCACTGAACTACAGGCTACTGACTTGTGACAGGCATATATACAATATAGCGGGGTTAAACATGTTTGAAGGCGACAACCTTACCCATATCTGGGACTGGTGTAACGGCACAACACACTAGAACAAACTGCAAAACAATAAACGAAAAACCGCAATAACCGACAACCTCTCAGTTACAGGCTCCTGACTTGGATTGTATGTAAGGAGTTTTGGGTTTCAGAGTTATTAGTTCCTGAGCATCACTGAAAAAAAACATATATTGTCGAAGTGTGTGTCTTTTATACTGATTAAAAAAAAAGTATGCAATACAAATAAAACAAAAGCACAGGATAGTAGAGCTGTTCCTGTAAGCTAAACTAAAAAAGGTTAAATATATTTACAGAAAAAATGTATGATAAAAAAATACCGACTTCAAGGGAAATTCAAAATGTCCATAAATAAAACCTGACAAAATTGAACGCTCGAATATATCAACCGAAAAAAATGGAAAATAACTCATATTCACTACTCGGAACAAACATTTTCCAATGAAAATGGTTGTTTAAACCTGGTTCCATAGCTATATCAACATCCCAACTGTATGGCAGTTGTTAACATTTCCGTTAGATAAACAAATTGAGTGAGCAATCCAAACAGACGCCAACAAAAAAGTATGTGTAGTTGATAGTACATACGGTATGGTAAAACAATGTCATGCACTTTCCAGATATTGATTTGATTTTTTGATTTTTTGTATTTTAACGCCACTTTTAAGCACCGCTTTTGGGCTATTTTGTGGCGGCCAGGTTTTATACGACCGCAAAAATTTTGCGGTCGTATATTGGTATGACGTTGGCGTCGTCGTCGTCCGAAGACACATTAGTTTTCGCACTATAACTTTAGTTTAAGTGAATGGATCTCTATGAAATTTTACCATAAGGTTCAATACCACAAAAGGAAGGTTGGGATTGATTTTGGGGGTTATGGTACCAACAGTTTAGGAATAAGGGGCCAAAAATAAGCAGTTTTGTAACTTCCAGACAATAACTTGTGTTTAAGTGTATGGATCTCTCTGACATGGTACCACAAGGTTCCATATCACAAAGGGAAGGCTGGAATTGATTTTGGGGGTAATTGCCTCAAAATTTTAGGAATTAAGGGCAAAAACAAGCATTTTCTAGTTTCATGACAATAACTTTGTGTAAGTGTTTGGATATTTCTGAAATTGTACTACAAGGTTCCATATCACAAAGGAAAGCTGGAATTGAGTTTGGGGTAATTGCCCGAAATGTTTAGGAATTTGGGGCCAAAATAAGCATTTTCTAGTTTCCAGACAATAACTTGTGTTCAAGTGTATGGATCTCTGAAATTGTACTGCAAGGTACCATACCACAAAGGGAAGGCTGGAATTGATGATGGGGGTAATTGCCTCAATATTTTAGGAATTAGGGGCCAAAAAGGGGCAAAAAACAAGCATTTTTGTCGAGCCTTCGACCTTTGTCTAAAAAGCGAGACATAGCGATCCTACATTCCGTCGGCGTCGTCGTCGTCGGCGGCGGCGTCCACAAATATTCACTCTGTGGTTAAAGTTTTTGAAATTTTAATAACTTTCTTAAACTATCCTGGATTTCTACCAAACTTGATCAGAAGCTTATTTATGATCATAGGATTATATTCAAAAGTAAATTTTGTGAAAAAATTCCATTTTTCCGTATTTTACTTATAAATGGACTTAGTTTTTCTGCCAGTTAACATTACATTCACTCTGTGGTTAAAGTTTTTGCAATTTTAATAACCTTCTTAAACTATCCTGGATTTCTACCAAACTTGGAAAGAAGCTTGTTTATGATCAAAAGATATTATCCAGAAGTAAATTTTGTAAAAAAAAATCCGTTTTTTTCCGTATTTTACTTATAAATGGACTTAAATTTTCTGCCAGTTAACATTACATTCACTCTGTGGTTAAAGTTTTCAAAATTTTAACAACTTTCTTAAACTATCCTGGATTTGTACCACACTTGGACAGAAGCTTGTTCATGATCAAAAGCTAGTATCCATTTTTCCCGTATTTTACTTATAAATGGACTTAGTTTTTCTTCCAGTTAACATTACATACAGTCTGCAGTTCAAGTTTTAAAACATTTATTAGATTCATAAATTATCCTGATTTTTACCAAACTTGGACAGAAGCTACTTACCTTCAAAAGATAGTACAGAGAGGAATATTTTATTAATTTTTTTCCTCATTTTTGTTGAGCCTGCGATTAACAGCAAAAGTAGGCGAGACACTGGGTTCCGCGGAACCCTTACGAATTTTTCTAGTTTTAGGACAATAATTTGTGTGTAAGTGTATGGATCTTTCTGAAATTGTAATACAAGGTTCCATATCACAAAGGGAAAGCTGGGTTTGAGTTTGGGGGTAATTGCCCTAAACGTTTAGGAATATGGGGCAAAAAGGGGGCCAAAAATAAGCATTTTTCTAGTTTCCAGACAATAACTTGTGTTCAAGTGTATGGATCTCTCTGAAATTGTACTGCAAGGTACCATACCACAAAGGAAGGCTGGGATTGAGTTTTCGGGTGATGAATCATAAGGGGTTCAAAAATTTGGGGGATTTTTTTCCTTTTTTCTGATTTATATTTAAAAGCAAATAATAATGATATGTTAGGAGATACACACCAAACAGGATGTGTAAATTATTATATAATAAGTATTGTGCAATAGCAAGAAATTTTCAATTGCACAGTATTGCACAATAGCAAGAAATCTTCAATTGCATAGTAAAAAAAGAAATCTTCAATTGCACCGTATTGCGCAAGAGCAAAAATATCCAATAGGACAATAATAGAGGAATAGCAAAAATTGTCAATTGTACAGTATTGCGAATAGCAAGAAAAATTCAATTGCACAGTATTGTGCAAAAGAAGATACTTCGTATAAATTGCTTATTTCTTGACCAATTTCAATGGGGTTTTATTCTTGAATTCTTGGGGTTCTTTAATATGCTGAATCTAACCGTGTATTAAGTTTTTGGATTTTGGGCCCCGTGTTTAAATTGGTCTACATTGAGGTCCAAAGGGTCCAAAATTAAACTTTGTTTGATTTCATCAAAATTGAATTATTGGGGTTCTTTGATAGGCCGAATCTAACCGTGTATTTAGATTCTTAATTTTGGTTTTGTTTTCAAATTGGTCTACATTAAGGTCCAAAGGGTCCAAAATTAAACTTAGTTTGATTTTAACAAAATTGAATTCTTAGGGTTCTTTGATATGCTGAATCTAAACATGTATTTAGATTTTGATTATGGGCCCAGTTTTCAAGTTGGTCCAAATCAGGGGTCCAAAAGTAAACTTTGTTTGATTTCAACAAAATTGAATATATGGGGTTCTTTGATATGCTGAATCTAACCATGTATTTAGGTTTTTGATTTTTGGGCCCCGTTATCAACTTTGTCCACATTGACGTCAAAAGGGTCCAAAATTAAACTTTGTTTGATTTCATCAAAATTTAATTCTTGGGGTTCTTTGATATGCTGAATCTAACCATGTATTTAGATTTTGGATATTGGACCATAATAAGTGAATGTCCAATTTAAATTTTTAAGTTCCTAGACCACATTCATTCTGTGTCAGAAACCTATGATGTGTCAAATATTTAATCACAATCCAAATTCATAGCTGTATCAAGCTTGAATGTTGTGTCCATACTTGCCCCAACTGTTCAGTTTTCGACCTCTGCGGTCGTATCAAGCTGCGCCCTACGGAGCATTTTATTATTGTTGGAGGAAGCCGTAAAACCACCGACCTTCGATAGGAAAACTGACAATCCTAGTCAATTAAGATTGAGTCGAGTGCACCCGCACGAGCGGGGTTCGAACTCACAACCTCAGTGTTGACTGTTCCAGATAATGTACATTTAAATAAAATATAGATATAAGGGTATATAAAATGAAAACCTCGTGCGTCCAAAATGTAACTCTTCACCCACCCGCATCAGGAACACCCAAAGCCAAAAAAGCTAAATGCACAAGTACCGAGCAACGTCCATATAAATATAAATAAAGGGCTATTGTGCTTTTGTACATTCCGGAGAATTTTTTGAGGATGCAGGAGTCTCCGGATAGAACCACACACTTTCGGAAGGAATCCTGACAATCCAAGTCAATTAAGAATAAGTAGAACGCAACTGGCTCTTTCGGGGTTGATGTTGACAGGCTAGTGATACAGTAAATGAACTACTTCTACCACTCGGCCACCGAGAACCCGTGTGCAAAATACAGAATTAATCTACAGAAAATCTATGCTGATAAAACAATAAGATTTATTTTATATTGAAAAAACTGGCCACAATTGTTGAACAGCATACTAGTACTAGTAATTAAATCTTTATCAAAAACAGCACAATTAGATCTTTCGAGAATGATGAAACGTTCTTCCTACGGCACTTGCGGAATGGACCCTCTCATTTTTGTGCGTGTGTGGTTTCTTATACGCAAAGTTTTGCGGCCGTATAATGGTATGACGTTGTCTTCGTCGTCCGAAGACGTTTGGTTTTCAGACAATTACTTTAGTACAAGTGTATGGATCTTTGAAATTGTACCACAAGGTTTCATACCACAAAAAGAAGGTTGGGATTGATTTTGGGGTTATTATCCTAACTGTTTAGGAATTAGGGGCCAAAACAATCATTTTTCTTGTTTCATGACAATAACTTGTGTATTATATAAGCGTATGGATTGCTATGAAATTGTACCACAAGGTTTCATGCCTCAAAAGGAAGGTTGGGGATAATGGCCCAAACTGTTTAGGAAATGGGGCCAAAACCAAGGATTTTCTGGTTTCAGGACAATAACTTAAGTATGAGTCTATGGATCTCTATTTTGATTGTACCACAAGGTTCAATACCATAAAAGGAAGGTTGGAATTGATTTGGGGGTTATGGCCCTAACCGAAAAAGGGTCAAAAACAATACTTTTCTAATACTTTGTAGACATTACTTATTTCTTTACCAATTTCAATGGGGTTTATTTCTAAGCCTTGAATGCTTGGGGTTCCTTTATATGCTGAACATTGCTGTGTATTTGGATTTTGGGTCCGTTCGTTTTTGAATTGATTCACAATGAGGTCCAAAGTGTCCAAAAATAAACTTTGTTTGATTTCATAAAAAAATGAATAATGGGGTTCTTTGATATACTGAATCTAATCGTGTATTTAGATTTTTGATTTGGGTCCGGTTTTCAAATTGGTCCATATAAAGGTCCAAAGGATTCAAATTTAAACTCAGTTTGGTTATGAAAAAAAGAACTCTTGGGGTTCTATGATATGCTGAATATAAACATGTATATAGATTTTTACTTTTGAGCCAAGTTTTTTGGTTGGTCTAAATCGGGGTGCATAATTAAACTTTTGTTTTATTTCAACTAAAATTGAGTATATGGGGTTCTTTGATATGCTGAATCTTACCGTGTATTTAGACATTGGATTTTGAGCCCCGTTATCAAATTGGTCCACATAGAGGTCCAAAGGGTCCAAAATTAAATTTGGGATTCTTCGATGATGCTGAATCTAACCATGTGTGTAGATTTTGGATATTGAACCATAATAAGTAAATGTCCAATTTCATTTTTTTGTTGAGCCTGCGACTTTTGTCGCAGAAAGCTCGACATAGGGATAGTGGTCCGGCGGCGTTAGCTTACTTCTTAAAAGCTTTATATTTTCCAAGGTGGAAGACCTGGATGCTTCATACATTGTATATAGATGCCTTATGTTATGAAGTTTCCATCTGTCATATGTCCATTGTCCTTGACCTCATTTGCATAGTTCAGTGACTACTTGAAAAAAAGATTTTTTTGTAATGTTAATTTATCTCTTATTATGAGTAATAGGATAACTATATTTAATATGTGCGTACCTTGCAAGGTCCTCATGCCCGTCAGACAGTTTTCATCTGACCTCGACCTCATTTCATGGATCAGTGAACAAGGTTAAGTTTTCGTGGTCAAGTCCATATATCAGATACCATAAGCAATAGGTCTTCTTTATTTGTTGTATGGAATGATTGTAAGGTGTACATGTCCAACTTGCAGGTGTCAATTGACCTTGACCTCATTTTCATGGTTCAGTGGTTAAAGTTAAATTTTATGTTTTGGTCTTTTTTTCGAATACTAATGCAATAGGTCAACTATATTTGTGTATGGAAATATTTAACAATGTACATGTCAGTCTGGCAGGTTTTATTAGACCTTGACCTCATTTTCACGGTTCATTGCTCAGTGTTTGTTTTATACGACCGCATTTTTGCGGTCGTATATTGGTATCATGTCATCGTCGCCGGAAGACAGTTGATTTCCGGACAATAACTTTAGTATAAGTAAATAGAAATCTATGAACTACAAAAGAAAGGTCGGGATTGATTTTTGGGGTTATGGTCCCAACAGTTTAGGAATTAGGGGCCCAAAAAAGGGGCCCAAATAAGCATTTTTGTAGTTTCCAGACAATAACTTGTGTTTAACTGTATGAAACTCTCTGAAATTATGCCATAAATTTCCATACACAAAAGGATGGTTAGGATTGACTTTGGGGGGTTATGGCTCAAACCATTTAGGAATTAGGGTGAAAAACAAGGGTTTCCTGGTTAATGGACAATTAAGACAATTTAAAAGCAGTGTAAGGGAGGTAATCCAAACACATTTAAAGTAAAATGTTGTGTATGATTCGATTACCTCCCTTACACTGCTTGTAAATTATGTATAAAGAAATGTAGATTGTCTTGGGGTGATTTATAACTGTCAATTTATTTTTAGAAGTTACTATTAATTAATATTTATTTTAGCCATATGTCATTTTCTATTTTAAGACTTTTATGATGTATTTAAATGGGTAATTATGGTTGCAAACTCCATTAGAAATTTGAATTGGGATTATGACCATATCTTGAGGGAAAGAAATTTTTTTTGGAAAAAGGGAAAAGGGGAGGTGAAAAAAAAATTTAGGGGGTTAAATAAGAAATTGTGGGGTGGGGGACAATTTTTTCTCATTTCAGATTTCAAAAATTAAAAAGAAAATTTCTAAAATATTATTTTTTTTGCAAAAAAAGGGCGGGGGTAAAAGAATTTTCTTTTTTTTTGGGGAGGGAGGGGGTCAATACGCAACAGCATAGTGCATTGCACAAAAGCAAAAAAAAGGGGTAAAATTTTATTTTTTTGGGGGGTGGGGGGTTCAATTCGCAACAGCATAGTGTATAGCACAAAAGCTAAAAATTGAATATAAATTCAAATTATGACCAATATTCTAAGTTCTTTGACTACAGTTATTCTGTGTCAGAAACCTAATATGTGTCAAATGTTAAATTACAATCCAAATTCAGACCTGTATCAAGCGCGAATATTGTGTCCATTTTTGCCCCAACTGTTCAGAGTTGGACCTCTGCGGTCGTATCCAGCTGCGCTCAGCAAAGCAATTTATTGTGTTTTTTGTCTGTTTTTCTTTTAACTATAACCAATAGGTCAAGTGTATTTTTTTGCATGGAATAATTGTAAGGTGTATATGTCTGTCTGGCAGGTATCATCTGACCTTGACCTCATGGTTCATTGGTCAATGCTAAGTTTTCATGGTTAAATTTGTTTCATAGATACTAATAAGCAATAGGTCAACTATATCTAATGCATAGATTAATTGTATGGTGTACATGTCTGTCTGGCATGGTTCATCTGACCTTGACCTTATTTTCATGGTTCATTGGTCAATGTTTAGTTTTCCTGTTAGAGTCTGTTTCTTAGAAACTATAAGTAATAGGTTAAGTATATTTTGTGTATTGAATGATTGTAAGATGTACATGTATTTCCGGTTTGGTTTATCTGACCTTGGATTTTCATTTTGTTGGATCATGTTAAGTTTATGTGATACTTTTAGTAAAGCTTTATATTTAGGACTATCAACATAAAATCAATGGTCAGTAAAGAAGGCGAGACATTTCAGCGCGTGCACTCTTGTTTAGTTCCTAGACCACATTCATTCTGTGTCAGAAACCTATACTGTGTCAAATATTTATCACAATCATAATTCAGAGCTGTATTGAGCTTTAATGTTGCGTCCATACTTGCCCAAACTGTTCAGGGTTCGACTTCTGCGGTCGTATCAAGCTGCTCCCTGTAAAGCATTTTATTGTGATTTTCTTGGTTATTTCAACTCATTTACACTTGTTAAATGTTTTCTGGCTCTTATCCATACGATATATTACTACAAATACCTGGAGTTTATAAATGCTGTCACTCTATTCTCATTTTCCGAGTCAGCAAGCATCGCATTTAAGTTTGAAAACTGTTTTTAATGGAGTACCACAATACAACATTCATTGCAGCCCTAGAATTTATATTTCTCGAAATTTTAGCCGATTTATCCGTTTCCTGACTTTTTTTTTTTTAATCGACGTGCAGTTCGTTGATCTCAGTTCACATCGGGTATCCCTATCCGAAATCCGAGGAGCAATTACAAGAGACTGCAAACGATGAAGAAGAAAACTCTGGATCCAATTTTATTTACCCACCGGTCTCGTGTAACTATTGGTGTAACTGCTCCTCGCGATTCATATCCCTCCGCGCTGTTCATTGGTCAAAATTCAATTATGGCGTCAGATGTCCTTGCTTTCCTATGTATTTCTTATTGTGACGTCACGATTTACTTAATTGATTAATTGGTTATTGCTTTAGGGAGCTCAGCACCACAAAAAGACCACAAAAAGGTGACAATGCCAAATGACGTCACATAAAAAATGCACTTTTTTGCAGATGATTAGAATAGGATTGGGGTTGTCTGCATATCAAAAAATCATTAGAGAAACAGATTCCACAACCGAATCTCGTGCAATACGATATTTCTCCACTCTCGAGATTTAAATTTCAAATATCTAAAACGCTCGACAAACCTCGTGTTTTAAATTTCAAATGTAACTGTCTCGAGTGGGAAAATATCGTATCACTCTATTATTCGACGTTGAAGACATTTGCATCAGCAAGGTAATAAATACCATTGAAAATTATTATGGTCACCGTGTACTATTTAAAAACTAAAAAATTGAAAGCCAGTTATAATATAAGGAAAGTTAAACAAAACCATATCTCAAAATCCATAAAACTCGGAAACTTAAACTTATTCAATGACGAAAGAAAAAAATCAAAATGTAATAAGAAATGAGAAAATATGGAAAATTTGAATTTAATTTTGAATTTGAAACTTGTCTCATCATTGCAAATAGTGAGCACAAATGGCCATGGAATTGAAACCGGTAGATACAACGGAGTAGAGGCAAAACAAAAGTTATGTGTAAGTTGTGTCACAATGTGATAGAACAAGAAGTACATTCCATTTGGTATGCCCATCTTATAAAGAAAAACGTAAGTGATAGTTAAAATTAAATCCATATTTTACAAAATTCATAGTTTTAATTATGAAAACGAATTCATCTGGTGAATGATGAATGAGAATAGGACACAGGTAGTTGTCTCAGAAAATAGTTTCATATATATACCTAATATAACTGTTTTATAAAAGTACATGACATTTTTTCAGAGACAGTGCCTGTGAAAAAGGCGGATTATTGAGATATATGATGTCTTTACACTTAATCCGTTGTTGTGTTCTGATTGATACTTTTGTCTGGGATAACATTATTTATATTTTAGTTGTTAATGACTTTGAACTGGCTTTCTGTAACGACGAGTATTAAGGTCGGTACTTTGTGTCGTTTGTCTTAATTTTAGTCGTTTATTTTGTGCTTCGTGCCACTTCCAACTGATTTTTAAGCTTGTTCTAATATTGCGCTGTTATACCATTGTCCCGTGTTGGCGAGTGGAGGCGCTCTCACAAACATGTGTAACCGAAACACATTCTGCAAGTGCCCGTCTCGAATCAGGAACCTGTAGTTCAGTTGTTGTCGGTGGGGCTATCTGTCATATCCTTGTTTTTCATTTATTGTTTTGTCATAAATCAGGGCGTTGTTTTTTATTTTTCTCGTTTGAAATGTTTCACATTTTGTCGTGTCGGGCTTTTGCTCATTGTTGAAGGCCGTACGATGACCTTTAATTGCTTAACACACCATGTTAGATAGTTGTCTTATTGGCAAGCATACCATATCCCCGTATTTTCACAGGCACTTGTCTCAGAATTTTTTTTCTATATACCTTAATATAACAGAATTTTTTTATATACCTTAATATAACAGTGTTATATCAAGGTATATAAAAAAAAATCTGAGACAAGTGCCTGTGCGTATTTTTAACAATAAATAAAATGTATCTTTTATAATATTACAGTCAAGTAAATAAATTTGGTGTATTTACTGTCTTCTGATTGGTTAAAAGTATTACGTTTATTTTCAATGTTGTCAATTTTATGGCGACACGCCCACTCTGACGTTGTGTATTCATACGCCAACATGTGTGTACGTTGTTATTGTTAATATAAATAATTTAAAAGTTCTTTAAGCCTTATTTTGATAGAAATTTATTTATAATGAATGGCAATAATTTATTTTGAGAACCATAAAATTAATTTTGACTCTTCACATTTAACATAATCCGATTATTCAATCGTAACCGGGAAGAAGATTATAAAGTACGATTTACACCCAAACAGTGACCCGCGTTTATAACCACACTACAACTTAGTTAATGAGTAATAAGACTCACTTTTATTTGAACATAAAAATTTTACTAATAACAAGAATACAAAGGATTAAATCTATAAATATTAGTTTAAATATAGACACGTACGGTTACGTTTATTGACATTGTGTTCCAGCAGAAAGATTTAAACACTTAATTGGTATTCGCCATTTTGGAACTGCATGATAGACTTAAAGGTAATGAATAATTGTATCCAATAATTATATACACAAACTACTTTGATTATCTTAGTACAACAGAAGATCCTCCTTATTTTCTCACCATTACGGTGTTATTGAATATGTGCATTTTGACACTACTATTTGAATACAACAGACCACGTCTCCTGCATGGTAGCGTGCTCGAGTACCGGGTCGATTCCAAGGCAACCAAATCATGAATTGAAATTGATAATTGCTGTTTTTTTCCGTTAAACTGGGGAAGAGTTAAGATTGGTTCCAACAAAATGTGCAAGAGGAATAACATGTCTTCCTTCTCTGTGACCTACCACGTTAAAAATACGACTCCGCGTGTCTGTGTTGTACAAAGCAGTATTAATTTTCATATTGTTAAAAATACATTGTCCTATATTTTCATATGAAACTTTGTCCATATACAGGCTGAAACAATGTATGAAATTTTGTCTTGTTAAAGGGTGTTATCCAAGGTCATTTATTGTGTATATTGTGACAATATTTCATAGATGGATTGTCTTGAAATTTTGTTTCATGGAAGGAGGTTATAAACATTTAATATTTTGGACTAAAAGTTAAAGTGTTTTATTTGATTGATAATAGCAAACAAATATGCCTTATTGATTTCTGCAGCAATTTATGGTTATACACATGAAAAATATTTAAAAATTCCAGAAACGCTCACAATTTCATGGCAGAGGATTTATCAGGAAAGACATAATTACATTAAGAAATATATTCTTATATAATAATATATATTGGTATGCATGAAAGAAATTACAGATAAAAACTCAAACTGAGGGGTTAACGTAAATTAAACAGCAGCCCAAAAAGACATGCACTTAGCTTGATAAAACCTGTAAGATAAACAACAGAAATTGTCACAGAATATAAGTTCCACCATAATATTTATTCCAAAGATAATTTATTATGTAACAAAAGTTCCAATTGGAATAAATGTTATGTGATATTTATTCCATAAGCATAATAAAAGGATCGATGCCTCGGAATTTTTATCACATAAAATAAATTCCAATAGGAAGTTTTATTACATAATAAATTATCTTTGGAATAAATATTATGGTGGAAAATATTCAAAAGCAAAATAAAAGGACAGATGCCTCAGAATTTTTATTACATAAAATAAATTCCAATAGGAAGTTTTATTACATAACAAATTATCTTTGAAATAAATATTATGGTGGAAATTTTATGACTGGTATAACATTTTACTATGATCATTTTGACAATTTGACATATCATTCATTAAAATGAAAGTAATCAGGAATTACGGGTAAATTGCTTTAATAACATATATACAAATCATTCCGAAATTGATTATGTAATATTTATTCCTATTGGAAAAGTATTAAGTAATATTTATTCCAATTGGAAAAAGTATTATGTAGTATTTATTCTGATTGGTAAAAGTATTATGTAATATTTATTCCGATTTGAAAAGTATTATGTAATATTTATTCCAATCGGAAAAAGTATTAAAAGGGGTCTCGGTGGCCGAGTGGTCTAAGTAGTCCAACTACTGTATCACTAGCCAGTCAACACTGAGGTTGTGATCGAGTTCGAATCCCGCACGGGGCAGGTGCACTCGACTCCAATCTTAATTGACTAGGATTGTCAGCTTTCCTACCGAAGGTCGGTGAATCTCTCCGGGCACTTCGGTTCCTCCACCAATAAAAACTGACCGCAAAGAAATAGCACAATAGTGTTGAAAGTGGCGTTAAACACCAATCAATCACGCAATCAATCAAACTACAAAAACGTTTGCTTCAGAATATTAATTGTGTGCAGCCTAAGAACTCTTGTTAAAACATAAATACACGAAATCAGATTGTTTTTCAGTGAGAAAATATAATGGAATCCAATGGGTTGCTGTACAGAGGTCTGCAGTTACTTATAAAACTTATTTTAGCCATTCTCATTGTTTTAGCTCTATGCTATATCTTTATTATCGGTAAGTGCACATAGAAGTAGAAGATGCAACTGTAATGTTAGAGTTGCAACACATGAATTTAAGGAGATTTGGGGGTTCAGGACAATGATATATCAACCCAACAACACAAAGTACTGAACGAGGTAACCAAACTGACCTTCAAGGTTGGTCAATCGTTCATACAATAAATGATATTTTAGCTAAAGACAAATCATGCCACAACCTCTATAAATTGGGTGGGGTGAACAACTTATGAGTCTTAAAAATGCACCCTCGCAAAAGCTTTTGAAACAAAATCCATAGAATGATCAAATATTGATTTGATGAAAGCACTGATTTTCAGCCTCTATATACATAAATTGAATAACTATTATCTCTGCAATTAAACAATCATGACAATCAGTAGTTATTTAGTACATTTGATTTTTTGTCGAGCCTGCGACATTTATGTCGCGAAAATAAATGTCGCGAAAGCGGGACATAGCGATCCCAGGTTCCGTCGACAGCGTCGGTGGCGTCAACCTTTAGATTCAGTCTGTGGTTAAAATTTGTTCAAAAACATCAATAACTTTAATTGTTAAACCTTCATGGAATTTTAGGAAATTTGGACAGAAGCTTGTTTATGACCAAAATACAGTATCCAGAGCAAAATTTTCAAATTATTTATTTTCATTATCCGTAAAAAAATTACTGATAAATGGACTTAGTTTTTTACAGTTAAGGTGGTACCTAACACTACAGGAGATAACTCTGTAAAAATCAGCTAAACGTTTTATCACGTTGTTTTGTTAAGGAAATATTAAGCTTCTCAATGATCAAAATTAGTGTTTGTCAAACTGCTATATAACCAACGAAATTTTTCTGATAAAGTGGTTGGTTCAAATTTTTTGAAATTTTTATATTTTTGTCAAAGGGTCAAAGTAAACATTTTGTCAAAATTTTATGAAAATTAAACGAGCCAAATTAATATTAGTCAAGGTGTTGGGTACCACCTTAACATTCAGATTTAGTCTGATGTTAAAGTTTGTTTAGACATCAATAACTTTGTCAAACCTTCATGGAATATTAGGAAATTTGGACAGAAGCTTGTTTATGACCTAAGACAGTACCGAGGGCAACATTTTGAAAATACTTATTTTAATTTTTCCGTATTTTTGTCTCGCCTTGAGTCAAAAAGCGAGACATTGGTATGCTGTTCCCGGCGTCGGCGGTGGCGTCGTCAACAGTGTATTAGTTTGTGATTAGGCATAGGCGGATCCAGGGGGCCCTGGCCCCCCTTTTGTGGGAAAAATTTGGTTGATTATACAGGAAATCACTTAAGCATGACTGGAGCGCCCCCCCCCCTTTTACGTCAGTCAGTGCCCCCTTTTATGAAAAGTTCTGGATCCGCCACTGTTAGGTCAGCTTATGGGGAACTACTCTAGTGGTAGGTCAATGATATTTGATATGCAGTTGTTTAGCACTGGCAAATCTCATTTCCATGGAGATTATTTGACCCTGTCCCCTCAGTCATGGTCTACTGACTTTGAACAAAAGGATGAAATAACAAAAAAAAAATGGCGAGACATATCTCTGTAAACGGTTTATACTGATAATTGGACTTAGTTTTTTTTTACATTTAAGAAGTAGATACAGTCTGAGGTTAAAGCTTTTAATGACCAAAATACAGTATTCAGAGCAAAATTTGTCCGTATCTAATGATACATGAACTTAAGATTTTTTTACATTGAACAAATAGATACAGTCTTGGGTTAAGTTTGTTACACATCAATTACTTTATCAAACCTTCATAGCATTTTATGAAACTTTGGCAAAAGATTTTTAATGATTAAAAAATAATGTCTGAAGCAAACTTTTGTAAATATATATTTTTTTCATATTCAGTATTTTTCTAATAGATGGACTTAGTTTTTTACAGTTAACATTTACAGGCTGTCTGGGATTAAACTATTTTGACTTGATGAATTTGTAAACCTTCATGATTGTTATGAAACTTGGACAGAAGCTTATCTTCAAGACCTGAAATAGCATCTAAATAAAAAGTTTGATTTTTTTTTAATTCTGTATTTTGCTGATAAATGGATTCACCTTTAAAGTCCACATTACACTTTTACACTGACAGCAGCAATCGCAGGCGAGACACAGGGAATTAACCTCTAACGATTTGTTTATATGTTTTACGTTAGAAGTACGTCTAATTAAATCATGATTGATAGAACATTGGTAGGAGCTTGTAGTAAAATATATGTAGAACATTGGAGGGAACTAATAGTAAAATGTATGTGTTTTTGTTTTTAATTAACAGAATAATTTCAAAGACAAGAAAAGGGAAGAGGTTATTGTGATATTTCTAGCTGGAAGTCTCAAAAGGTATAAAACTATCGACAATACTTTCATGCAGTGCTCATATATCAATCTGTTTTCTTTTACAGTTACCAGGAAATGATGGACTTGCCTTTGATTAACTTTAAGCTGGAAAGGCAAATACTACTGCATGTGGTTGAAAGTCATCTTTAGCTTTTGTGATTCTAAAAAGGCTCAACTTAACATACAGAAGAACCGCACTTGCAATTGGAGTTTCATGTAGATTTAAGAAAGTCATTTAAACAATTGTTACATGCTATATATGTTACAGCAAAGAATTTGTTTTAGATACTCTTTAATTGAGTCAGGTGAAATAAATTGTTCTTGGAAATATTTCTTTTGTGGTTATATATATAATATCAGCTCATTCTATACAACAACAAAAAGTATCGATTTTACAGCAATACAATATATTCTTATCAAATGCATAAATTTATAACTGAAAGTTGTACGTACGCCATATGCAAAAGTTGTTTAAATTTTCCTACATAAAAATCGAAAGTTCACGAAGGAAAAATTTAGGTAATCTCTTCTCATAGAGTTTGGTGTTCAACCGGCCGTCGCTGTCGTTTGTTACAGATGTGTTTGAAGGTTTTGAACAGGTATGGGCACTTGTGGGTTTAGTGACAAGGCAGTCTTATAATGGACATGTTAAAGGTCGAGTTCTTGTTGTCATACCTTTTAGCTCAAGAGTTTTGGGGTAAATTAAAATTTAAATCTATTCATGTCACTGAATATGATTATACCCATTACTGGGATGGAGCAAATTTTGAAACATCGTAGTACCACTTAAAGAGATCATATTCCGAGAGAAAACAAAACTAAAACCACTTTCATTCCAATACAATACGACACGACGTTTTAATTTACTTTCAATAAAAAATGTAACAAAATAGTAAAAGAAAAGAAAAAAAAAAGAAGAAAATAACACTTTATAATTTCTATCGGCGTCCGAAGCTCTTCTTGATTTACCTTCATCTGCGTCCGAAGCTCAGCTCTTCTGGATTTACCTTCATCGGCGTCCGAAGCTCAGCTCTTCTGGATTTACCTTCATCGGCGTCCGAAGCTCAGCTCTTCTGGATTTACCTTCATCGGCTTCTGAAGCTCAGCTCTTCTGGATTTACCACCTTCATCGGCGTCCGAAGCTCAGCTCTTCTGGATTTACCTTCATCGGCGTCCGATTTACCTTCATCGGCGTCTCAGCTCAGCTCTTCTGGATTTACCTTCATCGGCGTCCGAAGCTCAGCTCTTCTGGATTTACCTTCATCGGCGTCTCAGCTCTTCTGGATTTACCTTCATCATGAACGCTCAAAGCCGAATATTTCATCACTCACTGTATATTCCTCAAGGTGCCATTGACAGCCTCTTATTATCTTATTATTAAATAAACAATGACCGTTCATGCACTCTAGTATTTATTAGACAAAAAGATGAAATAAAATAAAACAAATATTAACCAATTTTGAGTTCAAAGATAGATGGTGTAATGACAATACAGAGATATTCTAAACATTTAAACAAATCATAAAAATCGAATGAATGAAAGCAAAATTACACCCTCATAATTTCACGCTTCCGAAGTGTTTTTCTAGATTGTCCTTCATCAAGAAGAAAATTTGAAAATCAGGGATGTATCAATACGTTAAGAAACCGAGGTCTCCTCAATTTCGTATTGGAAGAGAGCCCTAGCTGTTGTCAACAAAGCGGCATTTGTAGAATTAATAAGAAAAAAAATAGAGATAAAATGTAATTGTAGATACAATAAAGGTGGGACAATGACAACAAGATAATCATAACTCACTTGTATTAATATATTAAAAAATATAGAAAATAGTTGAAAAGTCATTATACAAAAAGTTTTGAAGTTATATACATTAAGTTGTGTTGTGTGTGGCAGCATGACACAAAGGAAAGGAAAGGTTTTGTCAGGTTGACTGGACAGATCGTTACTAGGACACGGTGCTTAATATATTTATACCGTGTATTGCTTTGAATAACAGAAGCAATCGGAGTGCATGCTAGATGTTACACCGACGGAAGATGGACATTGTATAAATGTTACATACCAAATATGATGCTTTACTAGTTCTGACTCTAGGAATAACTATTATTGTATGATCTAAAATCAAAGTTCTGACTGGATTAAATCACAATGACTACATTGAGTATTACAGGAATTATCTCACAACATTAACGGTATCAATATTACTGCACCAAATGCGCATTTCGACAAGAAATGTTTCTTCAGTTATGTCACATCGAAGCTAACATATATGAAAATTCAAAACCTTCCAAAAAATAAAATGTTGCAATTGCAATATTTTTAATCTTCATATATACTTTTAGAAGGATTTATTTTGATTTAACCAGTAGATTTTCATAAGTACTATCATATTTTTTTTAATTCCTGTGCTTTTTTACCCATTTTTCTAAGGTGTTTTTCGCTACAGTGGTGCCAAATTACTTGGCGATAGTTGGGTAAATACACAGGTAGTAAATTGTCGTTCCATACTGTCTTATTGAAAGAAAATGTCAATCCCGTTTTAAAATATTCAACTCAGGATCTTAATTTGCTTTTTTTCACAGATGTCAGATGTATGACTGCTTAATTTAGTTACTCCTAGACTGACACATAGAAAGATATAAGAAGATGTGGTATGAGTGCCAATGAGACAACTCTCCATCCAAGTCAAAATTTATAAAAGTAAACCATTATAGGTCAAAGTACGGTCTTCAACACGGAGCCTTGGCTCACACCGGACAGCAAGCTATAAAGGGCCCCAAAAAATTACTGGTGTAAAACCATTCAAACGGGAAAACCAACGGTCTAATTTATATAAAAAATTATAAAAAAAAAACGAGAAACGAGAAACGCTTATGAACCACAACAACAAACGACAACTACTGAACATCAGATTCCTGACTTAGGACAGGTGCAAACAATTGCAGCGGGTTTAAACGTTTTAATGGTACCAAACCTTCACTCTTATCTGATACAATAATGTAACATCACAACATAGAAAGACACACTTTAAAATATCAATTGAAATGGCTTAACTCAATCAAAAGACGGGGGCCTCGGTGGCCGAGTGGTCTAAGTAGTTACTACTATAATCACTAGCCAGTCAACACTGAGGTTGTGAGTTCGAACCCCGCTCGTGCGGGTGCACTCGACTCCAATCTTAATTGACTAGGATTGTCAGTTTTCCTATCGAAGGTCGGTGGTTTTCTCCGGGCACTCCGGCTTTCTCCACCAATAAAAACTGTCCGCCACGAAATAGCCCAAAAGCGGTGCTTAAAAGTGGCGTTAAAACACCAAAAATCAAATCAAATCAATCAAAAGACAAATTAACACCAGTGAACATACACTGAACAAATAAATTTGATCTATGATACAATGTAAAGACCTCATTATCAACCCGACACACCAATGCTGACCTGTCATGTACAGTTACTATGGGACAGACTTCGTTCATCTTAATAATTAAACTGGCATCATATTCACTCACTGTTCTTCAGCAACTACGTGTATACATGACTAGTCAACAGTATAAGGTAGTTTGGCTGATTGTTGAGAGTATATAAACATAAAAAATTGAATATTTTAAGCAACAAAAAAAATTCGTATCATGTACCCATGCGTCTTTGGTAACACTTATGATTATATATACCATCAACTATACGGCAATGGAATGATTTAGATCTGTATATAAACGCAAAGTAGGATTAGTGTCCAAAAATGAATCTGAAAAAAATTGTCAGATCTACAAGACGTAATTGTAGCACTTTTACTTTGGGCCTAAAAAACTCAGCATTTTATCAACCAAGCTTAATTCAGCAATCTTTCTCAACGACGATCTATTCAAAATTGTGTCGGACCCTTCTTGTCGTCATGAAGCTCCACGAGGGGATTTAAATCACTTCAATCTTTTTCCAATTGCCCCCTTTACTAGGATGATATAGGAATTAATATTTATCAATTATGGACTTTTGACGAGGTCAATACGTTATACATGGACCTGTTCAAATAAAATTGACCGAGGACGAAGTCCGAGGTTCAATATTATCAAACTGACTGAGTTTAATTCCTTAATTTATATATTACATATGTAATTAAATAGTTTAAGTTTGAAAATGATATTGACTCGATGTTGCTATTTTTGGAAACGATATTGACTCGATGTTAAATATTTTTGGAAACGATATTGACTCGATGTTACTATTTTTAGTAACAAGGGGTCAATATCATTTTTATGAATAGTAACGTCGAGTCAAAATGGCGAAAAAATACAAAATATATATTGGGAAACATGTGACCAAATAAACCAATGAGAAACAAGAAAAATCAACCCATATGTAATATCTTAATATATTTTATCTGTGGTAACATAAATTTAATATATGAACACATCAAGAGCTCATGATTTAGACATGTTTTGACAATATTAAAAAGACAACAAGGTTTCTGGTATAATGCGATTACATATGAAAAATAACAGATAGTTCAAAAGCACACACACATACATGTCACTTTTTATCATCTCTTATTTTTCTTTCTCTTCTTTAGTTCTGTATTCCTTAAATATATACAAAGACATATATTTTGTATATATGCCTCTGAAATATAGCTAGGCCTATGCCTTAACAGTATAACTTTTGAAATTGTTATAGTATACTGTGTTCTACGTTTGATTAACCTATGTCTATTTTGCGTAAACTAAAATATTTACTAAAGCAATAATCAAAATTTTCATAATTTTACATTGTGTTTTTTTGATTTTTTTTCTTTCTCAACAAATTTGGTTCTATATAAAAATAAGGAGATGTGTTATTTTTGCCAAATGATTGCCAATGAGACAAGTATCCACCAAAGTTCAAATGAAGTGGAAGTAAGCAATTATAGGCAATCGTAAGGCCTTCGACAATGAGAAACCCATACCGTATAGTCGGCTATAAAAAGACCCCGACATGAAAATTATGAAACAAATCAATTGAGAAACTAACGGCCTAATTTATAACAAAACAATTTACGAAAAACAAATATGACAGACATAAATCAACGACAACCACTGAACTACAAGCCCCTGACTTGGGACAGACACATAAAGAATGTGACGGGGTTAAACATGCTTGTGAGCGCACAACCCTCCCTAACATGGGTACAACATAAGAACACACTAAAAAATCAGTTGAAAAGTACTTAACAAATAAGATCGAAACAAAGCAGAAACTACGTCTAACAACTGAAAAAAAAGTGTAAAGACGTCACGTATCTAAGACTAAAAATATCAGTCAGTTAAATAAAACACTAAAAGTAAGTTTAAATGTTTCTGTTCTTTTAAATTGATAAACTGTTGATTTTCTATAACGTTTTGGTTCATCAAATCAAAATGGCGACATTTCGAGCGTCTACTATATGTCCGCTTCAAGTACAAAAGTTCAAAATATTCCGAACATCCAATTGGTTTAGTGTAAAGACGTCATTAATAATCAGAGAAAAACGTGACATTGTGCAATGCCAAGATATATGTATAGACAGATTGTAGTGCCGTTAAAGTGCATGCAGTGTGTATAACAATAGAATTTAGTATGGTTTTAATTTACAAAATCAATATTTATACCAATAAAAACAATATATAAAGATCTGTATTACAGTGTTGAATTGGTTCCAGTTGGACTACAAACCTAAAAAAAAATAATATGCTTTCTGTTAATTACATTCTAAAAGTTTTATTTAGTAGTTTAACAAATTTTGATTCAAAATGAATAAAAGTGAATTTGCCAATGAGAAAGCTACCCGGGACAATGACATAAACCGGCTGCCAAATGTGTAATCGTAGTCAGATTCAGACTTTAGTTATTGAACTAGACGCACCAGATCTTTTACCTTGAATATAATTTTATCTAACCTTGACGTAAACTCAAGCTCATGTCTTCGTCTTTTACCTTCGAAAAGCATTCTATTCTTTCTTAACAAATACCCAGAATTTCAAGTTTCTTTTCAGTTTGAAAATCCTTGAATATTAAACAGGAAGAATTAAAATAGAAATGACTTTTATTTTTTTAAAATCAATTCAGGAACATATATATTGTTAGTTATACTGTTCCCAGATCAATTTCAATAGAATTTTTGTATTCCCTTTTGAATAAATTACTTTTTTGTCCTAAAATCTAGAATCACATAATCAAAAATGCGCCTTTTAAAAAAGAAGTTCTTTGCTTACAGAATTTCTCTTACATTAAATACTACTATATTTTCTATGTTTTCTATGTATTGTGTGCGATTTTGTCCCATGTACATTTACTCCATATACTTTCATTTTCTTCTTAGGAAATCCCAAGCTAACAATGGGTTATGTTTAACATGAATCAATAAAAAGTCGTAACGATCAGAAAGATTCTATCCTCATATTTTCGACCCTTCCTCTTCGTGGTGA
This sequence comes from Mytilus coruscus, assembly GCA_017311375.1. NCBI lineage: Eukaryota > Metazoa > Mollusca > Bivalvia > Mytilida > Mytilidae > Mytilus > Mytilus coruscus. The sequence continues at coordinate 8,466,761 of CM029599.1, read as the reverse complement.
AAAGAAACCAACTTCTGGTATTTAGCAGTATTACATTAATTCTTCAATGTGAAAATAAGAAAGTTAAAAAAGGATGGAATCAGACGAAACTCTCACAAATGGGAATCCAAATGAGTTTGATAACTCCATTAGAGAGGCAGAACTTAAGAAAACTGCTATACATGAATCTATTGACCAAGAAGCGGAGGCAAGAATTCTGGTTTTGTACACGGGTGGTACAATTGGAATGAAATCAAATAATCAAGGAGGTATACTTCTGCAATACATAACTTTGGATAATATGTTCTTGACCTCTGTCATAAATTAAAGTAATAACACTAATGGAAAACGTCTTCGATATTTTATTCAAACCGTATTTAAACATTACTAAGCACTAGTTTAAGAATTCAAGACCAGTTATTGAAGAATACGCAATAAACTTCTTCCTGTTAAATCATGGCATTGTCCCAAGTTTTCACGAAAGAGCTATACTATAGAAGTAACCATAAAGGGTTATTGGCAAAGAACTTAGAAGTTGTTTCACTTCTGTCCCTTTGTTTTTCTGTTCCATCAGAATTAAAATCCAATACATGTAGCCTGAGACTACTATACCACAGTGTGTTAAAGTAGTCTCAGATGTAGCTCTGAATTAAAAATTTTCACCATTTTACACAGTCAGTGGTATACAACTTATAAAATTGTATGTTGAAAAGATAAAGCATAAAAAACCAATTTCTTATGTAAATATGTAAACAAAAGAAATTAAAAATATTAAAACAACTTGTGCCATTTACAGCTTCAGTTAAGCCGATGTCACCCCCCCACCCCAGTTTCAATAAACATGAATAAATGAGTTGTGGGTATACATTGTGTATATCAATGAAACAGCAATACAACAAGCTCAATTTACCACCATTTCAGACAAGCAAATTACATTTTTCAGGTGCAAGTTTTTGAAATGATATATAGAAAAAGAGAGGCGAGGGATACCAAAGGGACATTCAAACTCATAAGTCGAAAATAAACTGACAACGCCATGGCTAAAAAGAAAAAGACAAACAGACAAATAACAGTACACAAAACACAACATTGAAAACCAAAGACTGAGCAACACGAACCCCATCATGGTATGCCATGTTGACAAATTGATGTCCCTAAATTTATGTTGTTCAGTTGTTGAAGTTGTCAAACATTTGTTGTCCCATTGTTTTTCTTGATAGTCATATTCTGTTCCCTTTTACTCATTAATGATTTCTTTTTTTCAGTTTATGAGCCAAAAGCAAACTTTCTTGTAGGAGAGCTGAAACACCTTCCAATGTTTCACGATGTTGAGTATGCTGAAAAGTATCTTATGTCAGATGTTGCAGATTACCTTGCAATGCCGTAAGTCAATTATAACGTAGGATAGCACATTTTCCATTAAAAGAGGTGGAAGTTGTACATGTTGTACATAAAAAAAAGCATTACATCAGAAACATTCATGCAATTACATTTTGTAAACAGTAGTTTGTACTATTTAGAAATCAAATGTTTAAGTACATAGTAAAATCACTCATGTTATTTGGTCATGAATCAGAGTAAAATATGGTGAATGCTGGTGATTAAGTGCTATAACATACTAATTTACAACCTTATCAGGTAAAAAAACCGAATTCAGAGTGATTGACCTTGTATCACCAGCAATCACTGTGAAAAATAAGAGCATGTATGAAGTTTTCAGGAAGATGGTATAATTTGTGGTCAAATTGGTCCTAAAACCAAATATATTCAAAACTATCTCTGATTTTCAGAATCAAATATTGAATAGAAAGACTTTGATAAACCATTATAGTTTTGATTTAAAATATACTATTTTCATGGGTTATCAATCTGCCTGATGAAATTTTGCAGGCACAGGCCAGACACTAATTTTTTGTATAGATTCTGTTGGCTATAGTAGAAATTCTTACAGGCTGGATAATAATTTTACAAGCCTGGGCTGGTGGGCCTATGGCTAAACATTAAGACTGGGTTATACAGCCACCAAACAACAGTAACATATTCAGTAAAAAGTTGAAATTTCTTAAAATCTTGACTTTCACTTGTATACTCTTTTATGAGTATGAGTATAAGGCTTATTAACCAAAAATAATTTTAGTGACACTTTTGCTCTATGTTCATTTAGTTAAAGTGTTTTTGAATTAGCCCTTTTTTTGCTTAAAATCTGACGAAAAAAATTGCATATGAACTTGTAGTCAAATTGTTTCATTAAGGCTTGGTTAATTTTCACATTTTCTTAATAAAACTTTTTTAATGCTTAAAATTGTGATTAGTAATGATAGCATACAAATGTACTATATTTTTTTTCAATGAATTTTCAGGGCCATTTAGTCCTTCAAATGCTTTGCCAGATTAATGGATTTTCAGGGCCACTTAGTCCTTCAAATGCTTTGCCAGATTAATGGATTTTCAGGGCCACTTAGTCCTTCAAATGCTTTGCCAGATTAATGAATTTTCAGGGCCACTTAGTCCTTCAAATGCTTTGCCAGATTAATGGATTTTCAGGGCCACTTAGTCCTTCAAATGCTTTGCCAGATTAATGGATTTTCAGGGCCATTTAGTCCTTCAAATGCCTTGCCAGATTAATTGATTTTCAGGGCCATTTAATCCTTCAAATGCTTTGCCAGATTAATGGATTTTCGACAATTTTTGGCCCTCTACATTGATTTACCAAATATTGAATTTTTCTTGCTTTTCTGTTTTTGACACTTTCGGTAGTTTCACCCATGTGAGAGTGTTTTAACTTAATATCTGTGAGTAAACTGTAGTGCCATTATCTGCTAAAGAAAACAGCAGAATTGAAAAATGACTATTTTAAATTAGATCATGTAAACATGTTATTGTTTTTAGTTGAATACATTTTGTCTTCTAATACATTCTGAAAATGATCTTTTTTCAAAGACTAGAACGGCCTTCTTGGTATGTTTTGGTGTTTATCTTGTGGTACTCACTGTGCTAGCTAATGAATGAGGGTTTGGATGGGGGTCCTTCATTTCTTTATTCTTTAACTTTTTATACCATTTTATTGCTATTCTTTATTTATTTTGACCACTATCCTCTATTCTTTATACTTCAGTATCCCATTATTCTCTATTCTTTATACTTCAGTACCCCACTATCCTCTATTCTTTATACTTCAGTACCCCATTATCCTCTATTCTTTATACTTCAGTACCCCACTATCCTCTATTCTTTATACTTCAGTACCCCACTATCCTCTATTCTTTATACTTCAGTACCCCACTATCCTCTATTCTTTATACTTCAGTACCCCACTATCCTCTATTCTTTATACTTCAGTACCCCATTATCCTCTATTCTTTATACTTCAGTACCCCATTATCCTCTATTCTTTATACTTCAGTACCCCACTATCCTCTATTCTTTATACTTCAGTACCCCATTATCCTCTATTCTTTATAATTCAGTACCCCATTATCTTTTATTCTTTATACTTCAGTACCCCACTATCCTCAATTCTTTATAATTCAGTACCCCACTATCCTCTATTCTTTATACTTCAGTACCTCATTATCCTCTATTCTTTATTCTTCAGTACCCCATTATCCTCTATTTTTTATAATTCAGTACCCCATTATTTTATATTCTTTATAATTCAGTACCCCATTATCCTCTATTCTTTATACTTCAGTATACCACTATCCTCTATTCTTTATACTTCAGTATCCCACTATCCTCTATTCTTTATACTTCAGTACCTCATTATCCTCTATTCTTTATTCTTCAGTACCCCATTATCCTCTATTTTTTATAATTCAGTACCCCATTATTTTATATTCTTTATAATTCAGTACCCCATTATCCTCTATTCTTTATACTTCAGTATCCCACTATCCTCTATTCTTTATACTTCAGTATCCCATTATCCTCTATTCTTTATAATTCAGTACCCCATTATCCTCTATTCTTTATACTTCAGTATCCCACTATCCTCTATTCTTTATACTTCACTATCCCATTATCCTCTATTCTTTATAATTCAGTATCCCATTATCCTCTATTCTTTATACTTCAGTACCCCATTATCCTCAATTCTTTATAATTCAGTACCCTATTATCCTCTATTCTTTATAATTCAGTACCCCATTATTTTATATTCTTTATAATTCAGTACCCCATTATTTTATATTCTTGATATTTTAGCACCCCATTATCCTCTAATCTTTATTTGTTTTGCCTATTTTTCTCTGTCCTTTACTTTTTTGCCCCCCCCCTTTATTCTGCACTTTTTGCCCCTTATTCTCTATTATGTAAACCCCATCCAGACTCTCAGGAATGCTTCAATGCTTTTTTTTAATTTAAATAACACTTTGGGTTGACTATGGAAGTAACAGATTTTATTAAGGATATTATTACATTTATAAAGGAAGTTACACATTAAGACAATACTTGTGTAATAGACTATTTTCATATTACAGACCTTTGATTCAGGAGTATTTAATTTTTTGACAGGTTACCTACTCTGTGATAGGACATACATGTACATGTACTCGGTCAAGTAAGAGCGAGACAATGCCTTTAGTATGAGGTCAAAGAAGTGAAAATACCGGATTCATTTCACATTTGATATACTAGGTTTTTTCTAAATTGTGTAATCAATGATTCTCATTTGTGCCAGACATTGAGTTGTTATATTCACTTAACCTAAATAACACAAGGTTTACATTTATTATAAAAACATTACCAGATGTCCTGGAATCATATACTAAGATGTAATAACCTTTTGATTTTCATATTCTGAGGTTAGAGGTCAAGCAGAGTTCAAAATTCCAGTTTAATCCTTGTTAACAATTGTCAACCTCTTCTTAATGGCCAGGACTTTTTTCTTCAAATTAAGTATGGTACCAGTACATATTAACGCTTGAACCTCCTGTTTTATTGAATGTTAAGGTCAAGGATTCAGCAATGGGTAAAGGTTAAGTTGTTCACAGCATTACTTAGACTTGGTACATTTTTTCCATGCTCAGTATACTTTAATGAGCAGGTAAAAAAAGATGATATAGTCTGTTGAGTTTCAAGGTCAGAGGTAAAATTAATTTAGCATAGTCTGTCTAACACTGTTACAAATTTTATTTGGTGGCAAGGAAATGCTTTGCTTCAAATGCAGTTTAGACTAATACCATTAATGTTGTGTATTCTGCATGCTGATTATAGTATTTCATAGTAATGTGTTAATGATTTTCATAAGGATATTCAAAATCCTCTGTGAAGTTGTCCTGGTGTTAGTATTATTGATAGCACAATGAAAACATTATAGAGGGCTAGACATATTAATACTACCACTACCTCAAGTGTTATGTATACAATATTTCTCCACTAGAGACAGTTACATTTTCAACTTTAAAATGTGAGGCTTGCCATGCATGTAAATATTTAAAATTAAACTGTCGAGAGTGGAGAAATATAAAATTACACAAAATTCAGTGGAAGAATTTGTTTCTCAAATGATTTATAAAAAAAAAACCATTTAGGTCAATTTAATCTACAATATTTTGCTTGAGTGACTTTTGACAAGCTTTGCATTTAAGTTAATATTTCTGTGACTGGTACCCATTGAAGTAGTTAAATTTGGGATCGTTTGGCAGTTATCTGTTTATCATTTGAGTAATGATATATAGTTATAGAGGACGGGACAGTTTATTGATTTTGAACTTTCTTGATTTCTGGATCAGTAAAATGTTGCATTATTGCAACAACACTTCTATTGTTAATTGATATAATTGTGCACTTTAATGATTTACTGTTAAATTAAAGCAATGAATACTATCTGTCTGATGTTAGTTTTTTAAACATAGTATTGTGATAATCTTTGTCCGAGATATTTTCATATATTTTCTTATTTTAGGTGTTAAGGAATATTGACTTTTCACATGTATCAACTCAGAAACCCACAACTTAATTTATAACCAAACTTAAACAGGTGTTGACTAATTTTCTTACAATTGGTTAATTTATTTTGAATTTTTTGTAAACATTTGTGAGAAAAAAAACCTAGGGTAAAATCAAAAACCATTAGTCGTAAGAAAAACAGCCAATGCCACAAAGACAAAATGAAAAAATGAACAGTCTACAAAACACATCATGTACAATGAAAAATAAAATTTAACAACAGGAATCTCACCAAAAAGCATGGTTGACCTCAAGTGCTCTGGAAGGGAAGCAGTAAATGAAATCAGATGAAACTACTCAGTCAAAACTAACCTTAGTTCCAATAGAACTTTTTTTTTTCATTTCTGTCAACACCTCATAATTTTAAACATCTCTTCCTACAGTTAAAGTTGTTACAAAATTATTTAATATCCATGTAAGTTTGTGTAATGTTATTGATTCAATTCTGCCAATATATATTGCATTGACACAAACTTTCGAAATTTTAGTATTTTTTGATAAAAAACAAACAGTAAAATTGAGAATGGAAATGGGGAATATGTCAAAGAGACAACAACCCGACCAAAGAGCAGACAACAGCCGAAGGCCACCAATGGGTCTCCAACGCAGCGAGAAAATCCCACACCCGGAGGTGGTCCTCAGCTGGTCCCTAAATAAAATTGTGTACTAGTTCAGTGAAAATGGACGTCACACTAAACTCCAAAACATATAAATGAACTAAAATTAAAAAACATACAAGACTAACAAAGGCCAGAGGCTCCTGACTTGGGACAGGCGCACAAAAGCGGCGGGGTTAAACATGTTTTGTGAGATCTCAACCCTCCCCTATACCTCTAGCCAATGTAGAATAAAGAAACACATAGCAATACGCACAGTAAAACTCAGTTTAAAAGAAGTCCAAGTCCGATGTCAGAATAGGTAACAAAAGAAACTAAGCAAAATGACAATGATACATGCATTAACAAAGGACTACTAGCAGTTACTGACATGCCAGCTCCAGACCTCAATTAAACTGATTGAAATATTATGTCTTCATCATATGAAAATCAAGTACAATCCCTCCCATTAGGGGTTTAGTATCATACAATCATAAAATATATGAGAAGAACATAACCGGTATCATGCCAACAACTAGTTTTAGAATAATAGTGTTTATTTCCGATGCAAAGACCCTATGAGTGAATCAATATTAGTACCAAAATATGCAATCCTTAATGACCTGACAACAGTATCGTAACTATATCCTTTCCGAATAAGTCTGTTTAAAGGTTTGGTTAGCTTTTGAGGTGAATGCCGACATTTTTGTGCTTTGTAAAGAATATTACTATAAAATATTGGATGTGAAATACCTGAACGTATAAGATGTCTACATGTTGATTTATATTTACGAATGATGTCCTTGTTCTCTGCTAAGCACACAGCATTAAAGAGTAGAAGCAAAGACTGGTCAGCTCAAAGGGATAATTAGGTGTACTTGTCTGTCTGACAGGTTTCATCTGACCTCTATCTCATTTCTTGGATCAATGATCAATTTTTAATTCTAAGTAAATGTAGGTTATAAGCCAGTTTTATTTGTTGTATTGATTTATTGTAAGGTGTACATGCCCATCTGATAGGGTTCATCTGACCTTGATTTCTTTTTCATGGATCATTGATAATGTTAAGTTTTTTGTGATATTATAGTAAAACCTTGATCTCTGAAACATTCAATTTAATTTAAATCATACTCATTGAAGGAGGTCAGACATTTCAGAGTGTGCACTATTGTGTTTAAAAAAGGTGACAATTTTGATTTGTATCACATTTATTCAAACTGGCATTTTGGATAAAGATCACATTACTGTAAATTCAGAATTTTTTGCAATCTTTTTATTATTGCCAAAAAAATTAAAACAACACTTCATGTGTCCAAAGTTCTTTTCTGGATTTGCCATCATCAGGAACTCTCAAAGCTGCATGAATACTTGAAAGCTAAGGATGTATAAGAACGGAAACAGTTGAAGGGCTTTATTGCAATTGGACAGGTTTTACAGAAATACACATAACAATTTCTGATTTTACAGTGTAATGCTTGGGCCAATTAAATTATAAAAAAATTATAATGAAATAGGTCCAGATTTAGGTAAAATAAACCTTATTTTTATATTCCCTCTGTAATTCTAGAAAATTTTGATACTGGGAAAAGCCAAGAAAAACAATTGGAATCTTGTAATGGGATGCTGTAAAAAGTGGTGTTTTTATGGGCACCACCATTTGTTATGAGTGTTTTTCTTATGTCATCAAATACTTTTGTATTGAGATCTTTTGACTTTTTCATGATATTTGGTATTTCTGAGTCAGTTGTGATCTTCTGAGTCAGTTGATATCCTGGCTCAGATTGCATGTTTTGGAAATGCATTAAAATGAGGAATTTATATAATTTGTTCACCCCTAAACTAATTGTATGCAAACAGCAACTATTATTCCGCAAACACTAAAAATAGAATTGCTTTTATAAATAGACAAGTTTTTACAAGTTATTAAAAAACAAATCAAAGAAATTTACTTTATTCTATTTATATACACATTTATATTTAACTTCTACAACTGTAGAAAATTTTATGAAAATGATGAACAAATTCATATAATACAGGGTAAAAGTACAGTACACACAAGGTGATTCATTTAAAAATGCTCCATGCAAGCGTTCGAGTGAATGGCTATGAAACAGGTGATTTCTGGAGATTGAAGGTGACAGCACTATGATTTGCAACCCTGTCATTTAAGTACTATTGAATATACAGAGAGATATCTCAGAGTGAATCATCAGCAATCTCTAGCATTTAGATTGAGTTTCCCACAATCACAAGCATTTAGTGTGAATCCTCCATACTTACCAGCATTCAGAGATAATAACCCACAATCACAATCATTTAGTATGAATCACCCATAATCACCAGCGTTTAGTATGAATCACCCACAATCACCAACATTTAGTAATTCAGAGTGAATCACCCACAATCACCAGCATTTAGAATGAATCACCAGCATTCAGAGTGAATCACCAACAATAACCAGCATTTAGTATGAATCACTCACAATCACATGCAGTCAAATTAAATTACCCACAGTCACCTGTATTCAGAGTGAATCACCCACAATAACCAGCATTTAGTATGAATCACCCACAATCACCAGCATTCAGAGTGAATCACTCACAATCAATCGCCTTTATTTAGTATGAATAATGCAAAATCTCCAGCATTCAGATTAAATCACCCACAATCACCAGCATTTAGTATGAATCATCCACAATCGCCTTCATTTAGTATGAATTACCCACAATCACCAGCATTCAGGTTGAATCACTCACAATCACCAGCATTTAGTATGAATCATCCACAATCGCCTTCATTTAGTATGAATCACTCACAATCACCAGCATTTAGTATGAATCACCCTAAATTATCAGCATTTGGAGTGAAATACACACAATCACCAGCATTGAGTATGAATCAACCAAAATCATAAGCATTCAGAGTGAATCACCTAAAATACCTAGCATTTGGTATGAAGAAACACCATTATATGTAATTTTTAAGTGAATCAATTTGTACTGTAGTAATTCACATTTTTGGTTATATTTTCATAGCTTTTATAACCATCCAGATCCAGATGTAAATAGGTAAAAATTCTGTGTTGTTCACTTAACTTGTCTTCTAACCGTCCTTGGAAACTCAAAAATTTTTCTATTGTATTTCTTTCTCTGTCATACAGAAGTCAATTAGAATAAGATATTTGTTTTGGGCTCGATTATCAATTCTTTTGTTGTGGCAACTAATTTGTCATGAAAAATGTACTTTTTCATTTTGAATCAGAATGATTAATTTTACCTGATATATAAATAGTGTATCAGTTTAATGTTTTATAAATTTCACAACAAAATCTTTCCTGTTGATACATTGCATTACAAATTTGTGATTGAACAAATCAAATTCTTTGTCTCACCAATACGAGGAGTTTTGTTCCATTTGACTTGAGAACTGACAGAGAAAGAAATAGAAAGAGACGACCCTGGGTTTCTATTGACAACTACTAATATTTTGCATGGCTAATTTATTATTGTATCTTTTCCATGAGTACTCATATTATAGTTTGGTTTCCATGGCTACTTAATGAAATGGTTTGGTTTCCATGGCTACTTAAAATAATTGTGTTGGTGACTAGATGATATTAGAATTGTTGTACATCTTTTTGTTGTTTTTATAGATAGTGTTAAAGGGAATATAACTAATGTGTAAACCTACTGTCTTAAATCAATTCTATTAAGATTGTCAGTAACAATGAAAATTGATAGCTGTTGAAATTTAAATTGTTCAATAGAACCAAGACAGAGTCCACTTGTAAGAATCAAGCCTTTTTCTCTTGTGCAATTTTGATTTCAACAACAAACAATTAATAAAAATCTATATAGAATTTAGTACTGTGGATTCGTGGGTACCAATTTTCATGGTTTAAAGGGCATTATCTACGAGATATAGAAAAAAATAAAATATTTGATTTTTTTTTTTGTTCAATCATTAATGAAAGTGAAAAAGTGTTATAATGATTCGCTTTTAGCAGCCAGTTTGGTACAGTTTTGTCAAAATAAGCAATTAAACATTGCAAGTGAATAATTTGACCTCATTAAATCAGTATTCATGTGAACTTCAATTGAACCCCTTAGCTAGAGATGGGTTACGCATGAACTAGGCGTGTTAAGCTATTAAAAAGAAAAGAATATCAACATTGGAAGTGAAACAAGGGTAAACCATTTGGTTGACTGATTTGATCTACAAAAACTGATTCTTATACAGGTAAAAATTATAATTAGCATATTTTTTAAACCTATAATATGAAATCAAACAGACCTAGAAAAATCCAATTGCACGAGTTCGCTATCTATTTATATCTATGTTTATATTTATATTGGGATATTGGGTTATATGACCGTCGGCAGTCTTAGTAAGTCACCTCGATGGTTAATTAGATTGCATCTAGACTAAAATACACACGAAATGCTGATACATATTATCAAGTCTGTGCGTTGTTAATTGTTTATTTTAGACTTTTTATTATTTGGATACACGTTTTAATATGTTATAAATCAAATATGAGAATTTGAGTCAAATCGGTGAACACGAATTTGACAGCTAATGCCCCTTTAAGGAAAAGATGTTTTTTCAAGGATGTTTGATTTTGTGGTTTTACAAAAGTCTGCATACAAGTCTATAGAAAATAAGTACTTCATTAAACATTTAAATTTGTTGTCCACCTTTACTTACAAAAGTCTGCATACAAGTCTATAGAAAATAAGTACTTCATTAAACATTTAAATTTGTTGTCCACCTTTACTTACAAAAGTCTGCATACAAGTCTATAGAAAATAAGTACTTCATTAAACATTTAAATTTGTTGTCCATTTACCCACAAATCTGCATACAAGTCTATAGAAAATAAGTACTTCATTAAACATTTAAATTTGTGGTTCACCTTTACTTATCCATGAAAATTGGTATCCCACAAATGATAATGAATCGACAGTAAAAGGAATAGTAAGTGTCGTCTGCAGTTTTCATTTCTTTTTGTGTATACCTATATGTACTTAATTATCCATACATGACTTTGATCCAAGCATAACTTTTATTTGTTGAAAATTTTACGTAAGTGATTTGTATTAAATTACAATATTGTTACAGTTATTAGCTGTTTAACACTTTAAAGCTTCAGAATTCTTGAAAATTGGTTGTCTGAATGTTTTAACCATCAAAATTTTTCAAAGGATGGACCTAATTCTGATATATTGCAATAGAAATAATAATGAGGACCAGCAGATTTTCTTCAAGGACCACCAAGGAAAAAGGATTTCGAGAACTTTGATTAGCTAACACTTTTATTGTTTACTACTTTTGTTCCTGTCCACTGCTCTGTATATTTTTATATATTTAATGTACTTTTTAGCTCACCTGGCCCGAAGGGCCATGTGAGCTTTTCTCATCACTTGGCGTTCGTCGTCCGTCGTTGTCATCCGTCGTCTTTAGCTTTTACAAAAATCTTCTCCTCTGAAACCACTGGGCCAAATTTAACCAAACTTGGCCATAATCATCATTAGGGTATCTAGTATAAAAAAATGTGTCCGATAACCCTGCCAGCCAACCAAGATGGCCGCCATGGCTAAAAATAGAACATAGGGGTAAAATGTAGATTTTGGCTTATATCACTGAAACCAAAGCATTTAGAGTAAATCTGACATGGGTAAAACTGATTATCAGGTCAAGATCTATCTGCCCTGAAATTTTCAGACAAATCTGACAACCCATTGTTGGGTTGCTGCCCCTGAATTGGTAATTTTAAGGAAATTTTGCAGTTTTGGTTATTATCTTGAATATTACTATAGATAGAGATAAACTGTAAACAGCAATGATGTTCAGCAGAGTAATTTCTACAAATAATTCGACCCCTTTAGGAGTTATTGCCCTTTATAGTCAATTTTTAACAGTTCTTCGTAAAGTTTTGTAATCTTTTACAAAAATCTTCTCTGAAACTACTGAGACAAATTTAACCATACTTAGCCTTAATCATTATTAGGGTATTTAGTTTAAAAAATTTGTGCGATGACCCCGCCTTCCAACCATCATGGCCGACATGGTTAAAAATAGAACATAGGGGTAAAATGCAGTTTTTTGTTTATATCTCTGAAACTAAAGCATTTAGAGAAAATCTGACAGGAGGCAAAAATGTTCATCAGATTTAGATTTATCTGCCCAGAAATTTTCAGACGAATCTGACAACCTGTTGTTGGGTTGCTGCCCCTGAGTTAGTAATTTTACAGAAATTTTGCAGTTTTTTGTTATCATCTTAGATATCATCTTAGATATCATTATAATATCTAATATCTAATACTATTAATTATGATTTTAACCTTATTTTACATGATTTCCAAAGCATCAGTAATTACAGGTGAGCGACACAGGCTCTTGAGAGCCTCTATTTATCATTCTTGTCTTTAAATGTCTTTTTATCTCTTGGCATCTAGCTTCTACTGGAATACTTAACATTCTCATACATTGCTTTATTAAATATGACACCACTTGTTTTTAGTCTTCTGGACATACTTGAGAAATAAATGTATTAATAATAATGCATTATGTTTTCTGGTCTATGTGTCTGGCATTAGTTTGTTTGCCTGTTCGTCCATCGGTATGTCAACACTTGGTACAAAACTCAAATTTCCTTTAACCAATTCTAGGAAATTTTAACACAATATTAGGATTGATAGAAAAATGCTCCCTTTCAATTGTGAAATGTTTGAGTTTGTTGTTTAGAGTGACAAGACTTGAACCATCAGATTTGAGGCAATTTTTCAAATATAGCACATTAACTAGAATCTGCTTTAATCAATTAACAAAAAAACATTTATGCTGATGATGGGATTGATAAATTAAAGCTCCCTTTCGTTTTTGATTTTTTATACCCCATGCAACGAAGTTGTGGAGGGTATAATGTTTTTGACCCGTCCGTCTGTCTGTCCGTCTGTCCATCAGTCCATCAGTCCTGTTTCTTGTCATCACAACTCCTCTCAAACCACACAACAGAATTTCATGAAACTTTGTAGATAATAAGGACATACTATGTAGATGTGCATATCGACAGGAAATTACGATTCAATTTTTTCTAGGAGTTACGCCTTTGAACTTATTTGCTTTAATGTACTACTGCAACAGTTTGTCATCGCAACTGCTCTGAAACAACACAACAGAATTTCATGAAACCTTTTTAGATAATAAGGACATACTATGTAGATGTGCATATCGACAGGAAATTTCGATTCAATTTTTTTTCTAGGAGTTACGCCCCTTTGAACTTATTTGCTTCAATGTACTACTGCAACAGTTTCATCGCAACTCCTCTGAAACCACACCACAGAATTTCATGAAACTTTGTAGATAATAAGGACATACTATGTAGATGTGCATATCGACAGGAAATTAGGATTCAATTTTTTTTCTAGGAGTTACGCCCCTTTGAACTTATTTGCTTCAATGTACTTCTGCAACAGTTTGTCATCACAACTCCTCTGAAACCACACAACAGAATTTCATGAAACTTTGTAGATAATAAGGACATACTATGTAGATGTGCATATTGACAGGAAATTATGATTCAATTTTTTTTTCTTACACTTATTTTATTTCTCCAATGACAATGTGGGGACGTGGGGTATGTGAGCATGCTCACTAAAGTTCTTTAATTGTTGTTGATCCAGAGTAAAGCATCTTGAACCATCAGATTTAAGGATAGTATGCTTAGATTGATTCACTTAAAACTTTTAAGTTGTTATTTGGATTGTTTAAAGGAAACTCAGTTTTGATTTTGAATATTTTTTGGTTTTTGTTTCCACAGTTACAGGACTTTGGTTGTCAGATTTAAGTTAATTTTTTATATGATGCACACCAACTTTTGATTGATTCACTTGAAACTTTAGGTATTTGTTGGAATTGGTGAAAGTAAATTACCTTTTGAATTTTTTAAAAATTTAAAAAAATTTTTTCTCCAAAGTATGGAACTTCAGAATTAAGGGTATTAAAGGCACTAGCTCTAGTATGCTTGGATCAACTTACTTCAAACTTTACACTGTAATTGGGATTGGTGAATGTAGGCTTCTTTTTGAACTTGAAAATGTTCTTGCAACCATTTCAATATGCAAAAGAAGGGTGTGTCATGTGCTTCTAGCACAGCTGTTTATAATTTATTGCCAAACTTAATAACTTATATAACTTTTGAAATTGTTTGAATTTATTTTACTTTTGCAGTTGTTTGAATTTACATACATTGTTCAACTTATATTCCAAATAATAATAATAAATAATTACATAGCATATTATATAATTTGATTTCTAAGCACATTTCATTGGAAGAAGCAAGACAATAGATTTATTGCTAGAATATTAGAAAAATGACCACTTTTGTTTTATATGAAGGATATACAGTTCAGTTGTAGGTTTCATGAAAGACAGGTAATATAAGACTAAAGAGAATATATTGTTTTACCTTTTAGATGGCCTAACTGATTCTTATTAAATGTTATAGTAGGAGTCTACAGGCTAGAAAAATGTCTTTATTTTTGAAAACTTATACACCAAACCCTGTCTCAGGGGAAGTAGGATTTTAGTAGTCTTTCAGTCACTATCAAACAAAGTTTAACTGTAAATTCAGAAATTAATGCAAGCATTATTTTGAAATTCTTAACTTTTGGCTAAAATGCGAAATCAAATTACCGGTAATGTGATTTAAAAAAATTTATTGAAGAAACATCAACACTGAAATTATTCATGCAAGGTTTTATTATTGCAAAACCTGAAACTGTCACTTTTTGCATTAATTAAAACATACATCGCAATCGTTTCTGAATTTACAGTATTATAATTTTGGCTTAACCTAAGTTTTATTTTATTATACATGTTTACAGGTGTCTGTTGTTGATGTTTTTGAGATATTGAACATTGTAAAAAAAATGAAGAAAACAAAATTTAGATTTTGTATTATGAACAGTTTATTTATATTTTGTAGATATAGCAAAGGAAAAAGAATATTATACAAAATTATTGAATATGATCCATTACTAGATTCCAGTAACATGAACATGACTGATTGGTTCAGAATAGCTACAGATATACATGTAGGTATATTTACTACAGCCTTCACCGAATGTAGAAGGGGAGTATTATTGATCATCATATATGACAATAAGTGGGAAAGATTCTCTTAGATTACGTTTACTATAATCAACATTATTATCATTGGCAATCATACCACATCTTCATATTTATATATTATGCAACACAGCTTGAGAAATTGGGTTAAATAAAAATTGTGACAAAAATTTAGATTGATGTGATGCTAAACGATAGAAAAAAAAGGATGTTTTAGGCTTTATAGTATCTGACCCTATCGTCCTTTACCCTATCCTTCACAATAATTATTCAGATGAAGAATTTAAAGAATCTCTCTCTCTCTCTTTTGTAAATTTAACATTTAAATGCATTTAAATTTACTGGATTTACACAGGGATAGAACTTACAAATAATTCTATTAAAATTTAAATGCAAGTTATTAAAAATATTTACAGGGCTTTCACGCAATAATAAATACATTGCAAAAATTTCTGAATTTACAGGAAATGAAAATATCAAATATCATTTATTCACATTTTTAGGCATAATATTTAATGTATTTTTTGCTCCATCCAAGAAACTTATTTAGAAATTGAGCTGTTGCTGCAAACATGATACTCACTGCTGCAACTCTATTTTATAAGTTTGATAGTATTCTTCCATTCAGTTAATTTTTTATGCTATGTTGATACGTTTATACTTTTATAGAGCAATTATGAGCAGTTTGATGGTTTCATAGTACTACATGGAACAGATACAATGGCCTATACTGCTTCAGCATTGTCTTTCATTTGTGAAAATCTGGGCAAGCCAATCATATTGACTGGATCACAGGTATGATATATTATGTTATTATACTTCATTTAATATGCCAGATTTTGATTGGTTAATACGAGGGGGATATTCTACTTTATCCCATGGTATATGTTCTATTACCCTTCACAGAGATGCTTGATAATGAGTGCTCTTTATTATAATTAAATACAGATAATTGTTATGTACATGACGTCATAGTTTATTACTTTCAATTTAAAGTTTAAATGACAGTAATAACAGAACATTCAATATAATAAATTAAATAACACATAGCTGAGTGGGTGATAGAGCAGATTGTTACCCCTCAAAAAACATTGTCAACCTAAGCTTCATCGTGGTTCACTATGTTTTCTCATGGTAATAATCTGTAGAATCACCCTCTCAACTATGCGTTATATATATAATGTTTTATACAATAGATCTATAGGAAAAGAGTTGTGGGGTACACGTCAATGAGTCAGCAACCAAACAATGACAATAATCAAAAGACATCTAGAGGGCAAAATACAATCTTTAACAAATGACAGGTGTTTATACAAAATGTCAAGCTCTAAATCGTCCAGAGTCTATACAAGTTGTGAATAAATTGAACACTTCTAGTTGGTATATTTTTGTGCAGGTTGATTGTTCTATTAAACCAAAATAAAGACAGCAATCCAACAACAAAAGTTTACAAAAAAGGCATTGAGTACATATGTCCCTATTTGGTCTTCAACATTCATAGGTTTTGTGTCTTGTCTAAGCAGAGAATAGATAAAAGCAACTAGTGACAAGATTCTTTACTAAACAGATGACTGGATATAAATGCTATATTTTTAGCTGTCAAATTCATAGTTTCCTTGAGAATGTGAAATAAGCAATATATGACAGTACACATGTATTGAAATTATATTGACTGTTCAGGCCTAATGTGGTCTTAAAAATTTGTAGTACAATTATTGTAGCCAGACTCAGAATTCAAGCAATCAAAATGCTTGATATAGTTTTTGTTTGAATATTGAGCAAAGCTTTATGACCTTAGGCTCAGAAGTATATTTGTAAATGTTTATATTTTCTGTACATAATATATATGTTATTTATATTATTTTATTACTGAATATAATATATAATTTGTATATGAATCATAGGTTGACATGAGTGGTACTATCCAAATCAACATTTGCACCAGTTTCTAGGTTTTTTCTTATTTATTAATTTTTTCATTATTTTTTTACTTCCCTTTGAACATGAATTTTTTTTTGATTTATTTTTCTCTTAAATACAGTATTCATTTTTAGCTCACCTAACCCTTAAGGGCCATGTGAGTTTATATACCATCACTAATAATAGTATTAAATACTGTGGATTCATTATTATTCGTTGGATACCAAATTTCGTGGGTTTCGTGGATACAGGTGAACCACAATTCAAATGTTCAACGAAATTACAAATTTCCTATAGGCTTTGAATGCAGTGATTGGCAAAACCAAATATCGAAATCAAATATCCACGAAAATGGAAGTGTTTCTCCAGTCCTATTTCACAGTGGATTCCTTTATTTTCATGGGTACCAATTTCAGTGGATGGAGGAAAACTTGCATTTTTATGGATACTTGATTTCGTGGTTTTGCCAGAATTTGCATACGTTCCAATAGAACACTTATAATTTGTTGAGCATTTAAATTTTGGTTCACCTGTCCCATCAAAATCCATGAAAATTGGTATCCAACGAATAATGATGAATCCTCAATATACAGATACTTACATAAATTTTATTTTTCTACTTTAATTTAGTTTTAACATACTTGTAATAACACATTTTTATAGATATTTATATAACAACTAATATGATTTAATATGATGAACCTTTTAAGTTATTTGGTTGTATACATCAGTATTATTAAGAAAAGGAGTTTTAAAATACATGTCAATGAGACAGCAACCCAATAACATAATAAAAGAAATGAAATAGACATTTTTAGGACAACATAGAAATTATTGTCTTCAATAATTGTATTTACCTTATGTCAAGCTCTGAAGTATACTAAGATTGAGATCATAATAATTTTTTTATTGGGTAAAGATTGCATGAAATGCAATCAAAACCTTATGGTACTGACTAGATATCTAAATCTTTCAAGGTTTATCACTACTTTTGAGATACACAAAATATAGTGCATTGATCATAACATTCTAAACATCTTATCCATGAACATGTCCAGAAATTTATTATGCTCAGATATTCAAGTTACAAAATGATGTTATACTTGTCAAGAAAATTACATAACTAGTGCAAGGTGCAGGAATCTAAAATCTGTTAAAAAAATATCAATGATGTCATTGTTAAAGTTATCTTTAAAATTGAAGTGATCTTCCTTTGTTCATAATTGTAGTTGAATCAACTACAACCAATGCTTTATTCAATGCAATGTTTAATTTTACTGCCCACTGATGAATTAAAGCAATCTTTACCCTTCAGTGCTAAAAAGCACTTTGATTTTATGTGGTCTATAGTTATAGCCCTTGATTCTTTAGAAATTGTAAATTTTGTTGTTTCTTGAACAGATATATCATGTTATGGAGGGGTATTTGCGAAAAATACCAGTCAAAACCGTAAAATTTCCCGAGCCGCTAGGCAAGGGAAATTCTGTCCCAAGACTGGTATTTATCGCAAATACCCCTCCATAACATGATATATCTGTTTAATTACACCGAATAGATTTGGATTGAAACTAATTCATTAACATGTTTATGCATTATTTTGAGGATAAGAGGATATTATCATAGAACCGCGGGAATTATACATGTACTAGTACGCATTAGCTCGCTTTTTTATGTTACGTCATATCCGAAAAAAATTTGGCTGGAAAATGCTCGAGAGGGTAAAAAAGGAATATCCAAAATGGCAAATACCATGGTATTTGAGGCAAATTCACCGGCAGTGGTGAAAAATAGGCAAATTCATTAGAAATGAGGAAAAAATATTAGAATATGCGAAAAATACACTGCCTATCAACCAATCAAAATTTGGCTTTCTTATATAAGGTGTAATTATGATAAAGAATCCCTCAACCAAATGGATTAAATTTTTTTGGGGAATGTTATGGACATCAAATTATAGGTTATGTTTGATATTTATTGATTTCGCTGTCTCAGGATGGTGGCCTTCAATATCTAAGAAATTGTAAATATTTGAGATAAGAAGTGATGGAAGATCCGATTTTTTGTATTTTAATTGAATGAATATTATTTTTTCATTGATAGGTACCAATAATTGAGATAAGAAGTGATGGAAGATCTGATTTTTTGTATTTTAATTGAATGAATATTATTTTTTCATTGATAGATACCAATATTTGAGATTAGAAGTGATGGAAGATCTGATTTTTGTATTTTAATTGAATGAATATTATTTTTTCATTGATAGATACCAATATTTGAGATAAGAAGTGATGGAAGAGACAATTTTTTGTCATCATTGATATTTGCTGGACATTATTGCATTCCAGAGGTAAGTTGATATTCATTATGCTCATACCCCCAAATGAAAATAATATCACATGTTTGGTTAAATTTCTAATGTTTAGGATGTTGTTCACAATAACACTAATGCAACATCGTTTGTAACGTTCATTTTGATTGGATAATGTCACCAATTTTCATGGCATCAAATCACAGTTGATGCTATGAAAACATACGAGCAAGCGCAGACGACGTTTGACAGATTTTAAATGTATGATTTGACATTGTTCTTTGTCAGTTTCATGAGAATGGAGATAACAATATTGTATTTTAAGCTCCGACGGCATCATTTGGTGATTTGATGGTTGCAAATACCCATTTACTGTCTCCGCTAACGCGTCGCCAGTAAACTTAATTTGTGACCATCAAATCACCAATTGATGCTGTCGGAGCTTAAAACACAATACAGTTATCTCCTAAGTATAACTCAGAATGCATTATATTTCAAATGAGATAAATGCAGTTTTCATAATCCACCTACTTCAACATTTTTTTAATTGTATGGGAAAGACATCAGCTAGTTAATCAAATTAGAAAGGAATAAAGACTTACATAAAAGAAAAAAAGAAATTTGTGTCATAACAACTTGATCAGTTGTGAATTGATAGTAATTCACTAATAGTCAAGTCAAGTGAAAGATGAGATTAGTGATTTAAATTGCTTTAACTGTATGTTAGTATTTTTACAAGTCCTTAGGTTGCTAACAGAAGGGCTCATTAAAAGAAAAAATATAAAAAAGATATTTCACAAGGATATATTTTTGTTGAAAAATTGTAAAAGAAAAAAATTCAGTGGGAATGAAACTCACTTCCAATTCTCATAGATGTTACAAACTGGAAAGACAAGACTGCAGCACTTAAAAATTTAAAAAAAATACAAAACATTCTCCTAGAATATATTATTGTTAAAAAATTGTAAGAAAGAAAATGTTTATGGGAATTAAACTCACTTCCAATTTTCATAGACTTTACAAAAAGATAAGACTGCAACATTTACAATTATTTCACAGTTATTTTAATAGAATAGATAAACAAAGGATATGGCCACAGACCACAATTAAATTCCTCTATTAGTTCTTTATAACGTTTTGTTTCATTAAAAATTGCATTTTTGTCAAATCTTTTGTGTGTGTAATGTATATTACTAGTCCAAAATATATTCAAAATTCAGAAAGATTGAACCAATCACTCTTACAAATTTAGCCAATACACATCCATACCCCTATGGACAAGTCAAGAGATGTTCCACAAACTGTAAATATCACCTTTTTGCACCTGGCCTAATCACTCTTTCCATTTCAAAATCAGTTAAAATACAACATCCAAAAGTTTATTTCACCTCTCTTCTTTCATTTCCACCCCAAAAAAAAAACTAAGAAATGGGTGAGGAAGGGAAAGAAAAAAAATTAAGAAAAAATACACCCTAATTAAAAGGAACTATATTCGTGGACAACGAAAAGCGGGATCATTAATTGTGGTCTTGGGCCTATTAGGGGTCTAAAACTTGACCAATTCTAATAAAACTTGGCATGATTTAAGCTTAGTGTATTATAAAACAGTTTACAAAGTGTCAAAGACATATGATACCAATTATAAAAAATGTGGCATTTTTTATATCAGAACTTTGGGTGCTGAATTATGGCTTTGAATTAGAATAATTTCAACTTTAAAGTTTGGGCTTCTAAAAACCAAAAAATACCAAAACTTGCACTTTTTAATGTCTCTATGTATAAGTTATCACCTATTAAAAGCAACAGATAGCTTACTTCATGTATCAGACTTATAAAAAAGGGCCAGAAGTTAATTTTATATGAGCATGTGCCAAAAAATAGAGGTTTTCAAATGAAGTGAGGTCTTATATGAAATGTAATATTTTTCACTTGCCACAATTTTCTGAAGTTGTTAAGTTATAAGAAAACCTTTTACATGTTATAAATGTACTTTTAATGGAAATATAACTTTCAAATATCATAACACATGTGGATAAAATGGTCGTCTGCAATGTCAAGCTTAAAAAAACAGGTTGTCAATTTAGGCCGTTCCCCACATTTGCATATTAAAAAGCATATAATAATATGGGAGATGGAGATATGCTTCTTTTTGATCAAATCTTTGCTTAGATATGATAAAACATGGAACCTGGATGTAACAAGACTGTCACTTCCAACTATAAATGTAGACAGTATTGTCTGATGCAAAGTTATTTACTGTACTTTTTAAAACCGGCATGAAATTTCAGCTTCAAAAGGCCAATATTTTAACAACTAGCTATCAAACAACCAGTAATAAGTGTTTCTGATACAGATTCAGTGAAATCTACTAAAAGGAATTCAACTTGTATGTGCATAGAACCTCATTTTTCACTTGCTTCATACTGACCGTTAGACTAAGACCATTAAAGCAGCACATTTTGCACTCTTATTCTGATTTTATCTACTTTTTTTTGTGTTCAGTGTTCAAAAATGAGTTAAACATCTACATTAGATACCACAAAGACAAATAGAAAACCAGAAAAATCTGTCAGAGAGAAAGTAAGCATGATACTTTGGTAAAAATATTGAAACAACTGAAAAAGTTCAATTTTGGGCATGTAGGCTGAAATGTCACTTTTTTTACAAAATTTCTATCAAATAAAAGTGGAAATCGTTTATTCTCATGTAGTTTGACAAATTAATACCAATAGATCATTCAGGGAAGTTGTCAAAGTACAAATTCAATATTTCCTGAATTCACCTCTTAGGCCACAGACCACAATTAAATTCCTCTATTAGTTCTTTATAACGTTTTGTTTCATTAAAAAATTGCACCATGCATTTTTATCAAATCTTTTGTGTGTGTAATGTATATTACTAGTCCAAAAATATATCCAAAATTCAGAAAGATTGAACCAATCACTCTTACAAATTTAGCCAATACACATCCATACCCCTATGGACAAGTCAAGAGATGTTCCGAAAACTGTAAATATCACCTTTTTGCACCTGGCCTAATCACTCTTTCCATTTCAAAATCAGTTAAAATACAACATCCAAAAGTTTATTTCACCTCTCTTCTTCCATTTCCACCCAAAAAAAAACTAAGAAATGAGTGAGGAAGGGAAAGAACAAAAATTAAGAAAAAATACACTCTAATTAAAAGGAACTATATTCGTGGACAACGAAAAGCGGGATCATTAATTGTGGTCTTGGGCCATATGGGGTATTCATCCATGACACAAAATCAGTACATGCACAGCAAAAATCACACAAAAAGCAAAGGAACAGGGCTTTTATTGCTGTTCTTCATCTGAAAATCACAGTGAGACCTTCAAAACTGAGCAAAAAACTCACCTCAAGTTTAAACGGCCCCTAGCACCAGTTTGAGCGGATTTATTTGCAAAAATAATTTGGATAGATTTAAGACTATTTCAATAACTCTCTCTCTCTCCCTCAAATGATGTAGAGATTGTCTAACGTTGACTATGATCTCCATAAGATGTAGAGATTGTGAATATCTAACCTTGACTATGATATCCATAAAGAAATGGGATAGTTAGATTTAATGTTACTCTATCAATTTATTGAAGAAATATGTATTTGCTTTAATTTTGTTGATTAGGTCATGGTTTCTTTTGACAACAAAATTTTAAGAGGAAACAGAACATCGAAAAAAGATTCTTCCAGTTTTGATGCATTTTGGTCACCAAATCTTCCACCATTGGCTAATTTGGAAATCAAAGTTACAGGTATAAAATTTACTAGATTGTAAAAATTTGCTGTCATTAGACATCAAATCAGAGCTGTGTCTTTGGTCATAAAACTTTACTCAGTACTCAGTATTTTAGTGGGTTGAAGTCTTTGTACGATAATTGTACTCCAAATTCTTATGACAGCAGGGCCAGAAATGTTTTCTTTAGTGTAAAATAATTTTTGTCTCGCCTGTTGCAGAATGCGAGGCATAGGGATTACTACCTGGTGGCAGCAGCGGCAGCATACACTATTTGTATAAAGCTTTATATTGCAGAAGTTAGAAGACCTGGATGCTTCATACCTTGTATGCAGATACCTTATGTTACCACCTTTCCGACTGTCAGATGTCCATTGTCCTCTACCTCATTTTCATGGTTTAGCAACTGCTTGAAAAAATTTTTTAGTTTTTTTGTCTTGTAAATTTCTCACTTATTATGAGTAATAGGATAACAATATTTGGTATATGGCTTCCTTGCATCATCTACATGTCTGTCAGAAAGGGTTCACCTGACCTCGACCTCATTTCATGGATCAGTGCAGGGCCGTAAATTATGTAGAGGAATGTAGGCAGTTGCCTCCTATTGAAGAGCCACTCAAAAATTACAATAAAGAGAAATAAAAAATAAAAAAATAAATGGGATTTGATAGTTATTGTCTTGACCCCTGTCCCGACATTCTATAACATCAATCGTACCCGTAACCTCTTAATATGAAATAAAAAACCATTCTAGTATTTTATTTAGTATGCTTTCAAACAACTGCCTCTGCATTCGTTTTGACATTTGTCATTTGTCTTTCAAACCGAGAACTTATTCAAAACTCTCCAAATGCGAAGTGTAATGTTTTGTAATCTCAGATCAGAATCTTGTCATTGTCACAATTATTCAGATTTTTTTATGAAATTTTGGATGCATTTAGAAGTAGTTAAACTGTATCTGAATATCGAAAATCGTTATATGTAGCATTATCATATAGACTCTAGAGCGGATTATTTTTTTTATTATTTACTGATTCAACATACTTAATGTATATATTTTCAACTTTTTTTATCTTTAGTGTTTCTTCTGCATTGAATATTCTATATGCAATTCTTTGTCTGTTATTTACAATCAGTTGTGATGTCTACATGGTTTCAGATCTTTAAGGGGCAGAGAATGGCACTTTAAAAAGAAATGAATTTTAAGTTTCAAGTGTCAAACATACACCACTTCTCTACCGTAATGTAAGCGTCAAACGATTCTATTAGCTTAAAATCGGGATTTCTCAAACTTCCTTTCACAGAACTTTGTTAAAAAATGATATGTTATCACTGTGCACATTTTAATGGTATGAAACATTAGCAATCTCCAGACTTTGCTCTGCAGTCTTTATCATTACAATTTGTTGGATGTATGAAAAAAAAACATGGAAAATTACGATATTGCAGTGTGACCGTCATGATATTATGCTTATTTTGTACCTCGCTTTTTCATTCTACATATTACCGAGACTACTAAGTATAATTAAATTTTCTTGAAAAATAAGCGGTGAAACAAAAAATTCTGTGGACGTAATCTCAAGAAATTGAAATTCAATAAAATGTGTTTTAATGATGTACATTATTAGTGTATTAATGTTCCTTTTCATACATTTCGATTGAATGTTTCTTTAAAAATATATATGAATTGTATATATTTCACTTTTTAGATTTTCAGATGATTCAACAGTTTCCAAATGCGTTTAAAATACTGCCCCATTACATGTACTTTGCCTAAATTTTGAAAAAATAGTGGTTACAGTCATAACCTAGTTCCTATTTGGATAAATCTGTTGTCCATAGAGGACTTTAGTCTGAAATCAGTTATCATGTGGAAGATCCTGTCCAAGCTAGAATACTATATCAAGCTACATCTTTTCTAGTGAAACAAGAAAGTGCAGAGGAAGAATTAAGTATAGTGCTAGTAGTGCTATCACAAATAAGATCAAAATTACAACTTTAACAAATCATAATTATAAGTTGACAATGTACCTATCTTCACCAAACTTAAAAAAACCCAAATATTAAAATGTGAATTTGATATCAAAAATCAAAATTATCTTTTATGTATAGAATGCACTTTTAATTTTAAGGTTTCAAAATGTTTTTTTTTTTTTTAAACCAAGTTGAAATATCTTTGGAAAAGACAAAAAGTATGATAAAGCATGAAAAATGCTCAGCTTCTGGGGGTTTAGGTAGCCCAGATGCCTGTCTGTCAACGCCTCCTATAAAACAGGTTATAATTTACGGCCCTGTCAGTGATCAAGGTTAAAGTTACATGATTAGGTCTGTTTCTCAGATACTATAAGCAGTTGGTCAACTATATATAGTGTATGGAATGATTGTAAGGGGTACATGTCAGTCTGGCAGGTTTCATCTAACATTGACCTCATTTTCATGGTTCATTGGTCAATGTAAAGTTTTTTGTGTTTTGTTCTGTTTTTAAAATACTATAAACAATAGGTCAACTATATTTGGTGTATTGAATGATTGTAAGATGTAAGGTATCATCTGACCTTGACCTCATTTTCATGGTTCATTGGTCAATGTTAAGTTTTTGTGTTTTGGTCTGCTTTTTAAATACCAATAGCAATAGTTCAACTATATTTGTTGTATGGAATAATTGTTATTATACCCCACGCAACGAGTTGCGGAGGGTATAATGTTTTTGACCCGTCCGTCCGTCCGTCCGTCAGTCCTGTTTCTTGTCATCGCAACTTCTCTCAAACCACACAACAGAATTTCACGAAACCTTTTTAGATAATAAGGACATGCTATGTAGTTGTGCATATCGACAGGAAATTACAATTCAATTCTTTTTCTAGGAGTTACACCCCTTTGAACTTATTTACTTTAATGTACTACTGCAACAGTTTGTCATCGCAACTCCTCTCAAACAACACAACAGAATTTCATGAAACCTTTTCAGATAATAAGGACATACTACGAGATGTGCATATCGACAGGAAATTACGATTCAATTTTTTTCCAGGAGTTACGCCTTTGAACTTATTTGCCCAATATACTACTGCAACCTTTTGTCATCGCAACTCCTTTCAAACCAGAATTTCATGAAACCTTTTCAGATAATAAGGACATACTACGAGATGTGCATATCAACAGGAAATTACGATTCAATTTTTTTTCCAGGAGTTAAGCCCTTTGAACTTATTTGCCCAATATACTACTGCAACCTTTTGTCTTCGCAACTCCTCTCAAACCACACAACAGAATTTCATGAAACCTTTTCAGATAATAAGGACATACTACGAGATGTGCATATCGACAGGAAATTACGATTCAATTTTTTTCCAGGAGTTACGCCTTTGAACTTATTTGCTTCAATGTACTTCTGCAACAGTTTGTCATCGCAACTCCTCTGAAACCACACAACAGAATTTCATGAAACTGTGTAGATAATAAGGCATACTATGTAGATGTGCATATTGACAGGAAATTATGATTCAATTTTTTTCTGATACAATTTTTTTCTTACACTTATTTTATTTCTCCAATGACAATGTGGAAGTGGGGTATGTGAGCGCGCTCACTAAGGTTCTTTCATGTGTACATGTCTGTCTGGCAGGTATCATGTGACCTTGACCTCAATTTCATGGTTCATTGGTCAATGTTAAGTTTTTGTGTTTTGGTCTGTTTTTCAATTACTTTAAGCAATAGGTCATCTATATTTGGTGTATGGAATAATTGTAAGGTGTACATGTATGTCTGCTAATATTCATCTGACCTTGACCTTATTGTCATGGACCTTTAAAAACGTTATGTTTATGTGATACATGTAGTAAAACCTTCATCTGTAAGACTTTCAACATAAAATCAGTGGTCAGTAAAGCAGGTGAGACATTTCAGCGTAAGCACTCTTGTATTAATTGTAGTTGAATGAGAATGTTTGCTGAGTTCTTAAGAAAAATACTATAAGTTGAAATTGGGATGTCATTTATAGATTTGGGTCATCTGAGAAGTTTAATTTTGCATTTACAGTTAATTGGGATTCTAAATATAGATCTAACCCAAATAATTCATGAGTTATATTCTCCACAATTGCTACATTAACCCATGGAGGCCTAGTCAATAAAAAATTGTCAATTAATCATTGGAAATTTGCTCTGGATTTACCTATATCAATAACATTAAGCTACCAGCTGATTAACTCTGTCAACTAGAGAGCGCCAATCAAAATGCTGGATTTGTGACATTTTTATGCCCCCACCGTAGAGAGGGGGCATTAAGCTTTACCCTTGTCCGTCTGTACGTCTGTACGTACGTCCATACGTCCCAAAATTGGTTTCCGTTCTCTAACTTGAGTTTGCCTCAACCAAATGTTATGAAACTTATACACAATGCTTATTACCACCTAATACAGATCAAGTTTGAATTTTGGTAGCGTCACTCTAACCGTTCTAGAGTTATGCCCCTCTATAAATGGAAAAATTACAAAATTTTTAGTTTCCTTTCTCTAACTTAAGTTTGCCTCAACCAAATGTTATGAAACTTATACATAATGCTTATTACCACAAAACACAGACCAAGTTTGAATTTTAGTGGCGTCACTTTAACCGTTCTAGAGTTATGCCCCTTTATAAATGGAAAAATTGCAAAAGTTTTAGTTTCCGTTCTCTTACTTAAGTTTGCCTCAACCAAATGTTATGAAACTTATACAAAATGCTTATTGTCACAAAATAAAGATCAAGTTTGAATTTTGGTTGGGTCACTTTAACCATTCTCGAGTTATGCCCTTTATAGATAAAAAATTGCAAAATTTTTAGTTTCCGTTCTGTAACTTAAGTTTGCCCCAACCAAACATTATGAAACCTATACACAATACTTATTACCACAAAACTCAGATCAAGTACAAATTTGTGTAGCGTCACTTTTATTGTTCTTGAGTTATGTCCCTTTATAATGTTGTATGCAAGCGGGGGCATCATCTGTGTCCATGGGGACACATTCTCCATTTATTATTGTATAAAGTGTTCATGCCCTCTTAAATATGAGAGTCAATGACAAGGAGGGACTGGATTATTCGAGGTTAAATTTTGATCAAGATCTTTGAAGAAGTTTTTTTTACGTGTAGTTGATTGGGATGTTATTTATAGATCTGAATCAATAGAAAATTTTATACTACACTTTTAGCTGATTGGGATGCTATATATAGATATGGGTCATGAGAGAAGATTAAAGGAATAACAGTACTGTAGTTGAAGAGTTGCTACCGTCAACTGGCGATTTGATGGTCGCAAATGCAAAGGTTTTACAGGCAAGGCAAAATTGACGGCAGCACCTCTTCAACTACAGTACTGTCATTTGGATTCTCATGCATTACAAAAAGAAATTTAAGTAAGAGCTTGAGAAAATTTAAAATATGAAATAAAATTAAATTCCGCCAAACTTCATGAATGATTTTGGCGCATAAATGTCATGGATAAATGTGACGTCATACAGATGAAAACAACTGAACCAAAGGTTTTCATATTACTTCTACGATTCAAATTTTGGTTAAATCACATCAAAACAGGGTTATTGAGGTAGGTGTTGTTTTATTTTCAATTATATTATAGTAATCGAACATTTGTTGTTCCAAGCAATTCACTATGGTGGCTCACACCTTAGTTGCCACATGTCAACTTTGGATTTGACAGTAAATTTTAGCCAATGAAAAAATTGTTACATAAAAATTGCATTACAGTTATTGTTTATTTGTAGTTGATTGGGATGCTATATATAGATCTGGATCATTAGAGAAGTTTTCAGTAGCTACAACTCTCTGTAGAAATGTTGGTGTATTAAGGTTGTTCCCAGGAATCACAGCACAGACTGTAAGTATACATAAACATGGTAGTCTGGTCCTCTCTCCTGTCTGGTCTTCTCTGAATAAGGTCACAACGACCTCAATATGGTCCTTAGTTGATGACCAGAGAATTGGCACAGAGCAAATCAATAAAAAGTTTGTAATTCATTTCAAATTTGATATCGTGATTTTAGCAAAACATGTACTCCACAAACTTTGAAAGATACCCCTATATCAGAAACAAAGCAGTATAATAAATATTAGATGATAAAGTTCATTAATGTTTTAATGCATTCCATAACTGCAGCTATTTGCATTCAGATCAAATATCATACTTAAAGATGTCATTCCTTTAATGCAGAATTTTTTTTCTAAATTTGTGCAAATTGGAAGTATTGTGGATTCATTTAATTTCGTGGGTATCAATTTTCATGGATTGAGGAAACATTGTATTTTCATGGATGATTGATTTCATGGTTTTTAAAGAATCTGCATACTAACCTATAGAAAATTTGTACTACGTTAACATTTAAATTTGGGGTACACTTTTTCCCACGAAATCAGCAAAAGTTGGTATCCGAGAATAATAATGAATCTACAGCGAAAAGTTCTTAAGGTTGGCAATTTTCTTTACATATCTTCTATTTTCTCATGTTTTAAGGCTCAAGTTTTATGCCCCCTTTGTCATCAGAGGGGGCATTAAGTGTTACCTTTTTCTGTCCGTCCGTTCGTTCATACATACATGCCAAAATTGGTTTCCATTCTCTTACTTCAACCGAATGTTATGAAACTTATAAACAATGCTTATTACCACAAAACACAGATCAAGTTCTAATTTGGGTGGCATCACTTGTACTGTTCTTGAGTTATGCCCCTTTATAATGTTATATGCAAGCGGGGCATCATCTGTGTCCCATGGACAAATTCTCCATTTATTATTACATGTGCTCCAATATTGAATGTAAGCTATGTTTTTGAGACACTACTGCACCTTTCTGGCTAAATTGTTCATAGTATCGGTGCATATGTATTGTAACGGAACATTAATTTTATTGGGAAAATGTGTTTTGCAGGTCCGTGCATTTATGTCGACACCAATGCAGGGTGTAGTATTACAGACATATGGAGTAGGTAATGCCCCCAGTAATAGACCTGACCTATTACTGGCATTTAAAGAGGCTACTAATATGGGTGTTATCATTGTGAATATTACTCAGTGTACAAAAGGATTTGTTGACACATCCTACGAGACAGGAAAGGTAAACTTTATAAGTGGATTAAATTTACTTGGCTAATTAATTATGTTCATTGACGCATCATATGCGACAGGAAAATTAAACTTTATTCACTGATTAAATTAACTAGATATATTTGTGGATTAAATATACTGGGCTATCTAATAAGGTTCATTGATGCATCTTATGCAACAGGAAAGGTAAACTTTATTCATGGATTAAATTAACTTTATTTGTGGACTAAATTAACTGGGCTACTTAATTAAGTTAATTGATGCATACTTTATAACAGGAAAGGTAAACTTTATTCGTGGATTAAATTAACTGAGCTACTTAATTAAGTCCATTGACACATCTTATGCGACAGGAAAGGTAAACTTTATTTGTGAATTAAATTACCTGGGCTACTTAATTCAGGCCCTTTGAAACCCATGGAAGAAATGAAATTAGAGATGGAAGGAAATGATCTAAATCATAAGTGTATTTGTTTCTTTTTTTAGCTCACCTGGCCCAAAGGGCCATTGAGCTTTTCTCATCACTTGGTGTCTGTCGTCGTTGTCCGTCGTCGTCGTCTGTTAACTTTACAAAATCTTCTATGAAACTTGTTGGACCAAATTTAACCAAACTTGGCCACAATCATCATTGGGGTATCTTGTTTAAAAAATGTGTCCGATGACCCTGCCTGCCAACCAAGATGACCGACATGGCTAAAAATAGAACATAGGGTAAAATGCAAGTTTTGTCTATTATTTTGAAAACTGTTATAAATAGAAAAAATCTGACCGATCAAAAATGTTCAGAATGTTAAGCTCTACCAATAGTTCATTGACGTCAAAACTGTCAGCCGACTTCTTATAGGAGTTATTGCCCTTAAATGACAAATTTTACCATTTTTTTCATTTTTGCCTTTTATCTTCCAATCTTTGATAGATAGAGAGAAACTTTAAATGCAAAAATGATCAGCAAGACAAGATCTACGAATAATTATGCAAGGTCAAAATCGTCAGTTGACTCCTAATTAGAATTTTTGCCCTTTGATGATGATTTTACCAATTTTTTGCATTTTTGTCTTATATCTTAAAAATTATAATAGATAGAAACTTAAATTAGCAAAAATGATCAGCAAGACCAGATCTACATTTGAGACAAAATTGAGAAAATTTTACGATGACTCCTTATTGGAGTTATAAGATATAGGAAGATGTGGTATGAGTGCCAATGAGACAACTCTCCATCCAAGTAACAATTTATAAAAGTAAACCATTATAGGTCAAGGTACGGCCTTCAACACGGAGCATTGGCTCACACGGAACTGCAAGCTATAAAGGGCCCCAAAATTACTAGTGTAAAACCATTAAACGGAAAACCAACGGTCTAATCTATATAAAAACGAGAAACACGTATGAACTACATAAACAGACAACAACTACTGTACATCAGATTCCTGACTTAGGACAGGTGCAAACATTTGCAGCGGGATTAAACGTTTTAATGGTACCAAACCTTCTCCCTTTTCTGAAACAATAGTATAACATCACAACATAGGAAGACACACTATAAAATATCAATTGGAAGGCTTAACTCAATCAAAAAACGTAAATTAACACACAATGAACAAATAAATTTGATCTGTGATACCTGAATGCAAATACATAGTTAATAAAAATTATAAGGGATAAATAATTTAGGTCAAAAGTAAATAAACAGGTTTAAACAAAGTTAAAGTATGATACCACTGTGAAATGTTAAA
This sequence comes from Mytilus coruscus, assembly GCA_017311375.1. Classification (NCBI taxonomy): domain Eukaryota; kingdom Metazoa; phylum Mollusca; class Bivalvia; order Mytilida; family Mytilidae; genus Mytilus; species Mytilus coruscus. Next base: position 8,434,290 of record CM029599.1, on the reverse strand, counting down.
CAATTTTTAGAAAATCATCACTTTTGAAAAAACCTGCGTCATATTATACACAGGTAAATGAAAATAATTTTGTTGTTAAGTATACTTCTTCTGCGTGTATAAAATGCCTTTTAATGACAATTTTTACCAATTTTTTTTTGCCTTTTGCCTTATGTGATAAAAACTATAATAGATAAATAGAAACCTTAAAGAACAAAAATGATCAGCAAGGCAAGATCCACTAACAAGTTAAATTTTGTTGATATAGTTAGTAGACGACTGTCACTCTTCATAGGAGTGATTGCCCTTAAATAAGGATTTTTTTACCCTCTTTTGTGTTTTGAGCAAAAACTAAAGAAGATAGAGAGAAACTAAACAGGGAAAATGATCACCAATACAAGATCAACAAAAAGAAATTTTTGTCATGAATTCTATTCTTGTCTACAATGTTTGAAAGAGTCCATTGTTGATTATGCACATAGACCTACATGTAGGTGAGTGACACAGGCTCTTTAGAGCCTCTAGTTTTATTAAGCTAGACTTTGCATGATGTACAGAAATAGTTTAGTTCAATAATTTAAAGGCAAATATGTAAATTGTTGTTATGTATTACATAACAAAGAAATACCTATAGCCATGAACTGACTGTGTAATATAATTGATTATTGGTAATTTTTGTATAAAGATAAAAAATAAGGTAAGCTGGAGCAAGGTCTGCACACCTTTCTGATGCATGTATTACATATGGTGCAATAGGTATGGTACATATGGATTGGTACAATTTTTAGCTATTTTTAAAACTTACTAAAGATTGAAAAATAAGTTTTCTATATTTCCACCTTGGTAAAAGTGGTAACCCGAACTCGGGAACCTATTGTTCTCAATTTTCAATGTTTTATCTGATTTCTTGAAGGAACACTCTGATTTCGTGTGATGAATATCATCTTTCATATCATAAAACAAAGATTTTTTTCAAACTGTATAAAACACAACCATTTATTTCATTTCTAAAGGAATAAGTGGGAAACCGAACCGAAAGGGAGACAACTCGTTTTTGAAATAGTGTGCACAGGTAAATGAACGCAATAAAACCGTACTGGATTCCGGATGGACTTTGGTATGAACCCGGGCTCTGGAAAGATTTTAACCACTTTAATGCTTTTAAGATTATTGTCAGGAAAAAACAGTAAAAATAACAAAAGAAAAAACAACTAACCTTTTAAATTTATAAAATAATAATAATAATAATAATAATAATAAAAATAATAATAATAATAATAATAATAATAATAATAATAATAATAATAATAATAAAATAATAATAATAATAATAATAATAATAATAATAATATGATAATAATAATAATAATAATAATAATTTGATAAATCAATAAATAATAAAAAAAGAAAAAGAAATAAATAAATATGCATTCCGTTGTCTGCCGAATTATTTACAGTTTATGGTTATGAATTAATGAAAATAACAATATAATAAAATAAGTTTAAAGAATTTCAAAGAAAGCCAACGTTATTCCAGAACACATCACCGTATCGCGTTTTTTCTATTATTTTTTACAGTCCAAAGCATTACTAGGATGAACAATTTTGTCCTGCCTTTTTATTTTTCCCTATATTCGGTCCTGCTTTTTTATTTTTCACTCTATTCGGTCCTGCCTTTTTTTTTTTAGTTTATCCTGACTTTTTTTTGGGGCAAATAATCTCATCCTGCCTTTTTTTTTACTCAAAACTCCTGTCCTGCCTATTTTTTCAAATTTCATCCTAGCCACCCCCCCCTTATAAAAATCAAATGGTAGCTCCCTAAGCGGCATAATGGACATAACTTTTGACATTTTATCAACATCATATCGAAACTGTCATAAGATCTGTCATAAGATCTGTACTAAGAATTTCTAAAGACAGAGATTAGGATAAAGTTAGGACCGACTGACGACATGTCTTAGCATGCACATTGAAGCTATCTTATGAATATATAAGCTAGGGTGTCCTGACCGCTGTCTTAAGTATTGGCATAAAATGGCCTTAAAGAAAATGGTAAATTAAAACGAACAAAAATGAAAATATTGTATCAAACCAATAGTCATGACTTGCAAGACTTTTTAGAAACTACAAAATCTAAAGGGTTAGAAACTATATTAAAGAGACACAGAAAATGAACATGCCATGAAATTGCCTCCGTTGAAATTTTGCAAACATCCCATAGAGCAAATTACATGGATGATTGATATTGACCATTTGGTATATGGCCGTGTTCTAAGCGATACGTACATGTAGCAGGGTGCCCAGTATCGAAAAGGGCGTCTAGTTAACGAGTTTAAGTTAACGGATAACACACGGCTATATTTATATGAAAACTATTGGAAAATCATTGTATTTTCTAATCATAAATGTCGTTGTAAGCTCCCGTGGTCACGTTTTTCAAAATTTTGTGGTTTCTTAGAGTACCCAAAGATACTGCACCATACAGGTCATCTTCAACATGAAAAATAAAATTATTGCTCTCTGTGTTATTTGTTCAAATGATACTTAGCATTTAGCTTAAAAATTTAATTAAGCATATAACGTAAATTGTTATTTTCGCGACGTCAAACTATGACTTATCGGGAAAAGATGCAGTTTTCGACTGATATTTATCATTCAAACTGAATTAACTTGAAAACGAGTTCATGGACCCTCTTTTTTAAAATGACATTTGGTTTGATTACGTATGAAGATTATGTGTACCAATTTTCATGAAAAAGTCAACAGTGCAATTATTTTAAATTTGATAAATATACAGCAAAAATGACGTTTTCTACATTCATGAACATTTGATAAATATGAGTTAATTGTAAAAATTAAATGTACAAATTTATAGAACATTTATATAAAACAGAATTTACAAATAATTTAGCAAAAACAGTTTGTGTTTATCTTTTAAAACAAAAAGTTATGTATTTCTGTCGAAAGGAAAATACGTCCACAAATCCGAATTTTGAGGAAATATCTGAAATTTCAACCTCAATTTACTCAAAAGTAGCACATGATGGTATATTTTTTATTGCATATTTGATTTAATCAGGTAAAAAATAGCCTATATGCAAATTTTCATCAAAATTTCATTACGGGATCAAAACTGTATCGTATGCCCTTAAAGGACAACCCAGACGATTTCACAGATTTGTCAGACCTTTCGAATTGTGACATCGATGGAAATATAGATGCAGCTCGAAATCTTGTTTTTAGATTGTATGATCTCAAGTCAAAACTAAAACGACTCGTACCTTGAAAAATAGCGCGGTGACTCATACTTTTTATCATTTTTTTTAAAAGCATAGTAAAATCTTCATTTTGGCATAGTATAAGAAAATTCTGTCATTTTTTTTTTTCTATACCCCTGAACTACCTTAAACAACATGTAATAAGAGCTTCACTCCAGACATATATTTGGATGTCTTCCGGCCTTAAAACTAAACTACCCTTACATTCTCCTCATCAGTTCGGATGGGTACCTTATTAATCATTGGTAACAATTGAATGAAAATTAAGCAGTCCATAATATTCTCCAAACAATAAATAAAATATCTCCTCAATTTTGAAATCGTGGGTGGGAAATATAGTGATCATCTGTCTAGTGGGGAAGTAGGTAAAAAAAATGCCATATGGTCTCTGACCTTGACGTGGTTGGTAGGGTTTCAAACTAACAGGAGACAATAGAACGTAGTAGCTAATACTAGCTTCGATCATAATTTTCTATTGGCATTTGTTCTTTTGTTCGTCGTTTTTCGTGTTTTTGCAATGCTGTTGTCAGCTTGTCTTCAATTTATAAGTTTTTAATGTCCCTTTGGTAATTCACGCCTTTTTTTGTTTGCAATTGTTTGTAAAATACATCGGCGCTGTACATAACCATTATAGCCAATTGTTGCTCATTTAGTCATCTGTATATGTAGGATGGGGTGTTTTACCTGTTTCTAACAGGCGTTTTGTTTTCATAACTTTAAACCCCCCCCCCCTTTTTTTCCGTTTGCAGTAATCTTTACTTCTGTAAAGCAAAGCTATACAGAGAGCTTTATATTCAACCAATTCGACGTTTATGTTACACAAATTTCGAAAAAAATCAATAATATATTCGCTTTCACAATCAATAACAGACTTTCCGTTTTGAATTTTCCTCGGAGTTCAGTATTTTTCTGATTTTACTTTTTTTTCACACTCAATAACAGAAATTTGATATTTACCTAGAAATTGACGAACACCTTACTTTCAAAAGGCGTGAAAAACACATTTTGTTTTCGACAAATTATCAAAGTTAAGATCTTAAAAACATCTTAAGATCTTACTTGTAACGAATTGAATATAAAAATTCAAAATTTTGAAATTGAAAAGGATCAAGGTCACTGTTGTTGAACAGATGTTTTAACATTTCAAATTTGCACCCTATAGGTAAAAAATGTCAATCTAAGTCATTTTTGGCGATATATAAAATAAGTTCTAAATGTAGAAACAAAAGATATTTTTCTATAAATTAGTTGTATTTATTTTGCTCCAGACACATATATGTAGGAGAAACAAGCTATCTATGTGACTCGATCTGCATTTTCCTGGAATTTTTGCTTTGACCTTTGACCCTGATTTAAAAAAAACGTGACCACTGCAGACAACGACGACAACGGTATTTCGATGAGGCTTGTTCTCTACTTTCCAATGATATAAAATATAGCCGTTTGTTATTCCGTTAACCCAAATCGATCAATTACTAATGCAGGTCATAAATTAATTTGTTACAAATGAAATCAAATCTTTAACTACTAATATGTGCCGTAGGAGGTCCAGCGGAATTTTTAGCGAGGATTTCCTGCCATGTTAATGGTTTATTTTACTGTATGCTGATGATACAATGTTCATGTCAGAAACTTGTAGGATTTACAGATGATGCTAAACTTCTTTTTTTTTTAAATTAAACACTGGACACTGAAAATAAATGTGAGGAAAACAAAAGATATGATGTTTTCAAAGGTCGATTGTCAAAGAATTTGAAATTTGATATTGATAATCATAAAATTGTGACAGTAAATAAATTTCAAGATGCTCGACTTATATTTTCGAAAAAGGGCTCATTTGTTGAAGGCCGACGGTGACCTATAGTTGTTTAAGACCTTGTGGGTGCCCATAATTGCTTTCATTCTCTTTATTAGAACGTTATAGTCTTCTCATTGGCAATCCTACCATATCTTCTTATTTGTAAATTTAGAATCTTATATGTAGTTTTTCTCAACGCTTGTTTGTAATTCTCAGCGTTTGATTTATGGTATGTTATCTCATTGTGTTTTTCCAAGTGTAAATTTTCTGAAAGATGATCCGACACATACATTTGCAGTGTATTAGAGGGCCAAAGCTCCATCTATGTTCCACTATATAAAATTGAGAATGGAAATGGGGAATGTGTCAGAGAGACCCTTTTGTGCACATCTTTACTTTGCATTTTGACTCGCCTATGGCGAGAGTCGCAGAATGCGAGACATAGGTATTACAATCCGAGGCGTTTATATAAAATGAAGATGTAATATGATTGCCAATGAGACAACTGTCACAAAAACCAAATGTCACATAAATTAAAACTATAGGTCACCTTATGGTTTTCAACAATGAGCAAAGCTCATACGACAATGGGCGCAAAGCCAGCTATAAAAGGCAGCGAAATGACAAATGTAAAACAATTCAAACGAGAAAACAAACGACCTAACGAAAAACAAATATGTATCACAGCAACAAACGACAACCACCGAATTACAGGCTCCTGCCTGACTTGGGACAGGCAAATACAGAATGTGAAAACTGAAAACAATTATGTGATCAATAGAGGCTGAAAATTGACTTTGAAGAAGGCAATGAATAGTGCTATGGACTCCTCATAGAAATGTTTAAAGAAGTGCTGATAAAATTGCCCTAATTGTCCTAAATCTACCATGAAGGTGTCGCACGGTCGGTGAGATACATTATATATCTTGCACATTGAACGACTTGTTGAATATATAACAGAAATAATTAAATACCCTAAAACTCAGGTTTACAAATTTATCTATACATGCTCAAGTCGGTTCCAATATAAAAGAATATTTTTATAAAATCATAGTGGAAATAACCAAGTTCTGTCCATACAGGAAAGTTGGCGGTATTTTTATAAATTCAGAAAAAAGTCACAGGAAACAAAGTCACATTAGGTAGCTACCATTTGATTTTTATGGGGGCTAGGATGAAAAATTTTGTCCTGCCTTTTTTTTTTAGTTGTAATCTCTGTCCTGCCTTTTTATTTTTCACTCTAATCGGTCCTGTCTTTTTTTTTTAAAGATTATCCTGACTTTTTACCTAAATTGTCATCCTGACTTTTTTTTTTGCAAGTGTCTCATCCTGCCTTTTTTTACTCAAAACTCCTGTCCTGCCTATTTTTTCAAATTTCATCCTAGCCCCCATAAAAATCTAATGGTAGCTTCCTTAGTTTTTGTATGAAAATTGTCAGTATGGTCTGCATTACCCGGTTGTCTCATTGGCAATCATACCACATCTTCTTTTTATATTTCCTATAAACATTTAAAAATCTACCTTTTACAATAACTAATCTGATACAAGTGTATTACAACTTTTATCATGCATTCAAAAAACATTTTAATGGTTTATTTCATACATTTACATAATGATTTATCATGTGCATTATTAAATTTTACTCAATAATATAGTGTGACTTTTTTCTGGGATTTTTTCTTGGGATTTTGTGACTTTTCCGTTTACTTTTTTTATGTTATAACCTATTAAAAATATATTTACAAAACTTAATATGCAGTTTTTCGCTTATTAGATGTGAATATAAATTGTATGGTGATAGTAATCTTGCTGTATTTGAATTAACAATGACCCAGATTTCTCTACCATAAAAGATCAGATACCAGGCATTACTATCTCTATCTTAAGTTAGGCTTGGAGGCCTTTGCAGTGGAGGATAACAGAATAATATCACCGGCATATATCAAGCAATTCATTTCTATAGAAGTTTTAAATAAATTAAACATAAAAATTCGAGGAATCACACTTAAATCTCAAAATAAACACACAAAAATTGAATACATTTATGACATAAAACAAGCAGATAGTTACGGTTTCTTGGGGAAAAAATCTTATATTTATTTTGTTATTAGGTTTGACCAAAGTATCATAACCATTTTAAATACTGAATGTTTTATTTTTGTCGAGCCTTCGACTTTTGTCGAAAAAACGAGACATAGCGATCCTACATTCCGTCGGCGTCGTCCACAAATATTCACTCTGCATGTGGTTAAAGTTTTTGAAATTTTAATAACTTTCTTAAACTATCCTTGATTTCTACCAAACTTGGACAGAAGCTTGTCTGTGATCATAAGAAAGTATCCAGAAATAAATTTTGTAAAAAAAAATCCTGTTTATCCATATATTTCTTATAAATGGATTTAGTTTTTCTGACAGTTAACATTGCATTCACTCTGTGGTTAAAGTTTTTGAAACTTTAATAACTTAAACTATCCTGGATTTCTACAAAACTTGGACAGAAGCTTGTTTGTGATCATAAGATAGTATCCAGAAATAAGTTTTGTAAAAAAAATCCTGTTTATCCGTATATTTCTTATAAATGGACTTAGTTTTCTGTCAGTTAACGTTGCATTCACTCAGTGGTTAAAGTTTTTGAAACTTTAATAACTTTCTTAAACTATCCTGGATTTCTACCAAAGTTGGACAGAAGCTTGTTTATGATCATAAGATAGTATCCATATTTCATCCAATAAACTAAAACAGTTAATACTTCTATTTATTTGGCAAAACAAAAACTGTATAGAAAAAAAAAGAAATAATAATTCAGAAAACACAATCATCAATCATAGGCCGAAGTTATGGTCCGAATTTGGTATAGGCCGAGTTAACCAGTAGCGTCATGATCGACCCAAAATACAAATATAAAATAGAGTTGTCTCGGGTTCGGGCGACCAATTATTTTTTGAATTTCCACGATAAAAAGTTTTTGGCAAAGTTGTAAGAACAATTTTAAGTAAAATATGAAAGATAATTTATATTCAGGACATAAAATTAGACAGCGAATTAAAACACTTAGGCAGATTAAGGTTTGGTTTAAGATAAACTTTCACTTTTACCGAGGTGGAAATTAATAAACCTTAAATTTATCATTGTTAGTGATATTTGGACAAAAACCATTTCATTCATGAGATAAGATTTGATTATACATCAAATGCATAAACGTTTGTAGTAAAAAACGAAACACAAAGAGCATAATATATTTAAAATAGATTTCCGGTTCGGCAAATTTCCGGCAAATTCCGGTTCGGGTTCGGGTTCGGGTTACCACTTTTAGCGAGTACCATCATTTTCTAACTTAATTTTTACGAAGAACAACACTAGAATGTAAATAATCACGGATTTACCTGTTTGAACATCTCGCGAGAGTTCATATTTGCATATTGTTATGAAGAATTCAATTACAATAAAGCAGACTATACCATCTAAAATTTGCGTTACGAAATCGGAAACCAAAGTAACGCTACTTTTCTTACACCTGCTACAAAAATACTTACTAATTTTTTACATGATTCATATATCATTCAAAGAAAATGTTGGGTTAAACCTAGCTATATAGCAAGCATAAGTTAACCTGCCACTAATATGACAATTGGTTATCTTTCCATTTTGTATTAAAACAATGAAGCTTCTGACACGTTCAGATACTGATGAATTTAAGTTATTTCCCAGAAGTCCCCTCAAGGCAATCCATTCTTAAATGGTAAAGACATGCCCTTTTTCATTTCATCTATTAAAAGAAATGGTCATTTTTAAAAGTATAGCCACATTAACATGTAACATTCTACTTAGTTATGTGTCTTCATAAACCTCAAAATCGTTTATTTTGTCATACAACTTCTCAAAAACCGGATCGTATCTACCTTAAAAGTCCATTTTCACAAAAATTATCTATGCTTTTGCTTCAAAATTCAACAGACTATCTTTTAAAATGGTTTTAAAACATTGTTCACATTAAACTAGCAGTAAAAAGTAAATAAGGTTATCTACAGAAAGCTTATTTATATGATTATTGAGAAAAAGTGCATAAATATTGTAAAAACGTGAAGACATGATCAACATTTTTGTGAAAATTCTGTACTAGGCTACATATTTTTATTTTTGATATGTTTTAGACAAGAGTCAACTGAAATAGTATGATCAAACAAATCAATTCTTTTATCCTGGTCTAGGAGATAATAGAGTTTGAAAATTTCAAATTTTGACAATTTTCCAACTTGAAAATATTTGTTAATTTGGTTGTCATGGTAACCACGTTTCCTACTTGCATCCATCTTTTCAAATATTTCCTATTTTAAGTTGAACATTATAGATTGAAAGATCTGGTATATACTTGTTATACAGTTCATCAGTATTGCACTTTTTCCAATTAGAAAACATATATAAATTTTGGGTTTTAAGGCCATTTAACACCTTGTTGCTAGGAAGAGCCATTTCCATAGCAACAGCTTGAATTTTTGTGTGCAAATTGCCATTTATATTAATTCTGCCTCAATGTGAATCAATCTAACTATAGCAGATTAATATCCTACACTATAGATGTATCACCCCTTGCATGATTCTTAGCTGGACTGCTACTTAAATCTCAAAATATATACTATTTAATGCAGTTAAAATTATGCCAATAGACTGTTTTTGAATGAATGTATTGTAAATTCAGAAATTATTGCGATGTTTTTATTATTGCGAAAAAATGCGACAGGGTTATAATCGCAATAATTTAAACTCACATATTGAATTATTTTATTTGTACTAAACAGGATTTTTCTTAAGATCGCAAAATTAAAAATGCATTTTAGTCTAAAATGACAAAATCGCATAATAAATGCACGCAATAATTTCTGAATTTACAGTAATCAAAACTGTAACTGATGCTTTCCTTCCAAAATGACAAAACAGTAACGTTTTACCTAGTTCAAATGGTTCCCGTCCTGAATGTGGATGGAACATTTTCCAATGTTTTCAGTCATCCTACTGTAGAGGGAACTTAAGGTATCATTTAAAAAGATCCAGTGGCAAATAGTTCATGCGATTTTCAAACATTGATAGAGAAACTGTAAAAAGTGGGATGAAAAATGATATAAAAAAGGTTCTTTGACAAGTCTCCTCTAAAGAATGTTCTCCAAAAGGGAAATCTCACACTTTGAAGGTTACAAAAGTTGACATTTATGTGCCACAGAATATTCACAGATATAGGCTTCAATTATTTTTATACGACCGCAAAAATTTTTGTGGTCGATATTGGTATGATCGTCGTCGTCGTCCGAAGACACATTGGTTTTCGCACTCTAACTTTAGTTTAAGTGAATGGATCTCTAGGAAATTTTATCATAAGGTTCAATACCACAAAAGGAAGGTTGGGATTGATTTTGGGGTTATGGTACCAAAGTTAAGGAATTAGGGGCCAAAAGGGCCAAAAATAAGCATTTTGTAACTTCCAGACAATAACTTGTGTGTAAGTGTATGGATCTCTCTGACATTGTACCACAAGGTTCCATATCACAAAGGGAATGCTGGGATTGATTTTGGGGTAATTGCCTCCAAATTTTAGGAATTAGGGGCCAAAAAGGGAAAAAATAAGCATTTTTCTAGTTTCATAACAATAACTTGTGTTTAAGTGTATGGATCTCTGAAATTGTACTGCAAGTAACCATACCTCAAAGAGAAGGCTGGAATTGAGTTTGGGGTGATGAATCATAAGGGGTTCAAAAATTTGGGGGATTTTTTTTCCTTTTTTTCCTTTTTTCCTTTTTTTTCTTTAAAATTTTCCATTTTAAGTTGGTTATTTCTGATTTATATTTAAAAGCAAATAATAATGATATGGCAGGAGATACACACCAAACAGGATGTGTAAATTATTATATAATAAGTATTGTGCAATAGCAAGAAATTTTCAATTGCACAGTATTGTGCAATAGCAAGAAATCTTCAATTGCACAGTATTGCGCAATAGCAAGAAATATCCAATAGCACAATATTGCACAATAGCAAGAAATTGTCAATTGTACAGTATTGCGCAATAGCAAGAAATATTCAATTGCACAGTATTGCGCAATTGCAAGAAATATTCAATTGCACAGTATTGTGCAAAAGAAGATACTTTGTATAAATTGCTTATTTCTTGACCAATTTCAATGGGGTTTTATTCTTGAATTCTTGGGGTTCTTTAATATGCTGAATCTAACCGTGTATTAAGTTTTTGGATTTTGGGCCCGGTTTTTAAATTGGTCCACATTGAGGTCCAAAGGGTCCAAAATTAAACTTTGTTTGATTTCATCAAAAAATGAATTATTGGGGTTCTTTGATATGCCGAATCTAACCATGTATTTAGATTCTTAATTTTTGGTCCCGTTTTCAAATTGGTCTACATTAAGGTCCAAAGGTCCAAAATTAAACTTTGTTTGATTTCATCAAAAATTGAATTATTGGGGTTCTTTGATATGCTGAATCTAACCGTGTATTTAGATTCTTAATTTTTGGTCCCGTTTTCAAATTGGTCTACATTAAGGTCCAAAGGGTCCAAAATTAAACTTAGTTTGATTTTAACAAAAATTGAATTCTTAGGGTTCTTTGATATGCTGAATCTAAACATGTATTTAGATTTTTGATTATGGGCCCAGTTTTCAAGTTGGTCCAAATCAGGGTCCAAAATTAAACTTTGTTTGATTTCAACAAAATTGAATATATATGGGGTTCTTTGATATGCAGAATCTAACCATGTATTTAGATTCTTAATTTTTGGTCCCGTTTTCAAATTGGTCTACATTAAGGTCTAAAGGGTCCAAAATTAAACTTAGTCAGATTTTAACAAAATTGAATTCTTAGGGTTCTTTGATATGCTGAATCTAAACATGTATTTAGATTTTTGATTATGGGCCCATTTTCAAGTTGGTCCAAATCGGGTCCAAAATTAAACTTTGTTTGATTTCAACAAAATTGAATATATGGGGTTCTTTGATATGCTGAATCTAACCATGTATTTAGATTTTTGATTTTTGGGCCCGTTATCAACTTTGTCCACACTGAGGTCAAAAGGGTCCAAAATTAAACTTTGTTTGATTTAATCAAAATTGAACTCTTGGGGTTCTTTGATATGCTGAATCTAACCATGTATTTAGATTTTGGATATTGGACCATAATAGGTGAATGTCCAATTTAAAATTTTAAGTTCTTAGACCACATTCATTCTGTGTCAGAAACCTATGCTGTGTCAAATATTTAATCACAATCCAAATTCAGAGCTGTATCAAGCTTGAATGTTGTGTCCATACTTGCCCCAACTGTTCAGGGTTCGACCTCTGCGGTCGTATCAAGCTGCGCCTCATGGAGCATTTTATTCACTTTGTGATATTTATTGTAATGCACTTAGTTTGCTTGCACAGAAATTGTTTGATTTTACTGTCTAATTTTATTTGCCTTGGCAAAAAAATGTAAATTCAATATATGCATCACAATATAATATAATTTGTAAAGATATCCTCCCAACATCATGTATTATCAATATTTTCATTTAGGACACACAAAAGATTTCTAAATTGAAGTTTCTTTAATTGTTTGAACTGGAAAATTTTCACAAACATTGTCTTGACTCACAAAATATGGTTACCTGTCAAATTCTCAATTTGTTTTGTCTTGGCTCTCCAACAATTCAAATATTTTGTTCACTCAGTGAAATCTGAAATGTTTTGCCTTGATTCACCAAAATATCAAAAGATGGGTGTATTCATAACATTTCTCAAAATATTACAATTTTTGTGGTTGCTCACAACTGTTTGAGAACATCTCAGATGTTTTGCTGTGATTCACCAACATCTCAAAATTTTTGCTGTGATTCACCAACTTCCCAAAAGTTTTGACTTGATTCACCAACATCTCAAAACTTTTGACTTGATTCACCAACATCTCACAAGTTTTGTCGTGATTCACTAATATCTCAGAATGTTTGCCTGAGTTTGTCTACATCTCACTAATTTTGATTTGAATTACCAACATCTCACAATTATTGCATTATTCACCAACCTCTCAGAAATTTTGCCATGACTCACCAATATCTCAGAAAGTGTGTCCTGATCTCACAAGTAATGCTTGATTCATTAACATCTCAATGATTTTGTATTCATTAAACAACATCTCAGAAATTGTGTTATGATTCACCAACATCTCAGAAGAGGTTTTATGACTACCGGTAATATTAATTTCAAAAGTTTGTTTGAACTCACCATTTCCACAATTTAAACTCACGAATGTTTATTTAGAATGTTTTCTCTGAACTCACCAAGTTGAATTTGTATATATATATCCGTGGTATGTATTTTACAGGCATTGTCAGATGTTGGAGTTATTGGAGGGGGAGATATGACTCCAGAGGCTGCACTGACCAAGCTATCTTACATACTGGGAAAGGAGACATACACACATGAGAAGAAAAGGACTGTGAGTATATTTCATTGTCAGCAGTGAGTGAGGTGTACCAGGGTAGATGTATGACAGATATGACATTGGATGCAGCTTTGGTTAAGTTGTTGGTTAAATTTGGGAAGGAATGTAACCATACCAAAATAAGTAAATTTTAGAAGGCCAAAAAAAAATCCTTAAATGTCATTGATTTGAAATGAGGATGTGGAATTATTTCCTAATAACCAAATATCATACCGAAGAAGTCAGTCCAATAAGATTATTTCACATGGTATAAATATTTCTATAGAATTAGATCTCAATCGAGCAATAAAGAGACGTAATTTGACTTGCAATAGCCATTTTTCTTAACAAACAAAGGTGTACAAATAAACTAAGTGTGGATTAATTGTTTTTAGTGAACAAATATTTGTGGATTTTTGTACGTAATATAGGTTAACCAGGAATTGCGGTATTCTACATAAAGCAAATTTTCTGTAGACTTGTATATAAAATATGTAAAGAATTCTTAGGGGTTTGCAGCCAAGCAATGTTTTTTTCTAAAGACATTAAATGATTGGGCATCAAGTATTAAACATTATAGTAACAATCTTAAATTACCAGATAAGATATATACTTACATTATTGGAAAGTAGGAAAGTATAATCTTTATTTGAACTAGCTACTAAACAAGAGCAGAGTTTGGAAGAGACTCATTTTTCTTCCTGTTTTTAAAGTTTGTACAAATAATTTTTTTATGATTTCCAACAATGTACAAATGTATGTACATTTGATTTTTGTTTGTTTGCATATCATGATCAAGTAATCTATGAGGTTGAAAGGGTATTACTCAATATTTCCACAAATATAACTCATTTTTGTTGAGCCTGCGACTTTTGTTGCAGAAAGCTTGACATAGGGATAGTGATCAACGGCCACAGCAACGTTAACTAACCACTTAAAAGCTTAATATTTTAGAAGATAGAAGACCTGGATGCTTCATACTTTGTATATAGATGCCTTATGTTATGAAGTTTCCGTCTGTCATATGTCATTTGTCCTTTTTTTTCTGGTTTTCGTTTTTATGGTTCAGTGACTACTTGAAAAAAAGTTAAGATTTTTTGGAATGTTAATTTCTCTCTTATTATGAGTAATAGGATAACTATATTTGGTATGTGCATACCTTGCACAGTCTTCATGCCTGTCAGACAGTTTTCACTTGACCTCGACCTCATTTCATGGATCAGTGAACAAGGTTACGTTTTCGTGGTCAAGTCCTTATCTCAGATACTATAAGCAATAGGTCTACTATATTTGGTGTATGGAATGATTGTAAAGTGAACATGTCCAACTGGCAGGTGTCATCTGACCTTGAACTCATTTTTATGGTTCAGTGGTTAAAGTTAAGTTTTTGTGTTTTGGTCTATTTTTCTAATACTGTATGCAATATGTCAGCTATATTTGGTGTATGGAAATATTTTATGATGTACATGTCAGTCTGGCAGGTTTTATTTGACCTTGACCTCATTTTCACAGTTCATTGCTCAATGTTAAGTTTTTGTCGAGCCTGCGACTTTTGTCGCAGAAAGCTCGACATAGGGATAGTGATCCAGCCGCGGCGGCGTTAGCTAACTTCTTCAAAGCTTTATATTTTAGAAGGTGGAAGACTTGGATGCTTCATACTTTGTATATAGATGCCTTATGTTATGAAGTTTCCGTCTGTCATATGTCCATTGGCCTTGACCTTATTTTCATGGTTCAGTGACTACTTGAAAAAAAAGTTGAGATTTTTTGTAATGTTAATTTCTCTCTTATTATGAGTAATAGGATATCTATATTTGGTATGTGCGTACCTTGCAAGGTCCTCATGCCCGTCAGACAGTTTTCACTGACCTCGACCTCATTTCATGGATCAGTGAACAAGGTTAAGTTTTGGTGGTCAAGTCCATATCTCAGATACTATAAGCAATAGGTCTAGTATATTTGGTGTATAGAAGGATTGTAAGGTGTACATGTCCAACTGGCAGGTGTCATCTGACCTTGACCTCATTTTCATGGTTCAGTGGTTATAGTTAAGTTTTGTGTTTTGGTCCGTTTTTCTTATACTTTATGCAATAGGTCTACTATATTTGGTGTATGGAATGATTGTAAGGTGTACATGTCCAACTGGCAGGTGTCATCTGACTTTGACCTCATTTTCATGGTTCAGTGGTCAAAGTTAAGTTTTTGAGTTTTTGTCTTTTTTTTCTAATACAATATGCAATAATTCAACTATATTTGGTGTATGGAAATATTTTATGATGTACATGTCAGTCTCACAGGTTTTATTTGACCTTGACCTCATTTTCACGGTTCATTGCTCAGTGTTAAGTTTATGTGTTTCAGTCTGTTTTTCTTAAACTATAAGCAATAGGTCAGCTATATTTGTTGTATGGAAGGATTGTAAGCTGTTCATGTCTGCCTGGCATGGTTCATCTGACCTTGACCTCATTTTCACGATTCATTGGTCAATGTTTAGTTTTCTTGGTTAAGTCTGTTTCTTAGAAACTATAAGCAATAGGTCAACTATATTTAGTGTATTGAATGATTGTAAGGTGTATATGTATTTCTCGTTTGGTTTATATGACCTTGACTTCATTTTCTTGGATCATGTTAAGTTTAGGGAGCTACCATTTGATTTTTATGGGGGGAGGGGGGCTAGAATGAAATTTGAAAAAAATAGGCAGGACAGGAGTTTTGAGTAAAAAAAAAGGCAGGATGAGACACTTTGCAAAAAAAAAAGGCAGGATGACAATTTAAGTTAAAAAAAAGTCATGATAAACTAATAAAAAAAAGGCAGGACCGAATAGAGTGAAAAATAAAAAGGCAGGACTGAATAGAGGGAAAAATTAATAGGCAGGACAAAATTTTTCATCCTAGCCCCCTCATAATCATCAAACGGTAGCTCCCTTATGAAATGGTTGTAGTAAAGCTGTCATTTAGGACTATCAACATAATATCAATGGTTAGTAAAGAAGGCGAGACATTTCAACGTGTGCTCTCTTGTTGTGTTTAGGTCTGTTTTTCTTAAACTATAAGCAATAGGTCAACTATGTTTGGTATATGGAATGATTGTAATGTTTATATGTCTGTCTGGCAGATATCATCTGACCTTGACCTCATTTTCATGGTTCATTGGTCAATCATAAGTTTTCGTGGTTAAGTTTGTTTCTTAGATACTATATTTGATACGTCAACTATATTTGATCCATGGAATGATTGTAAAGTGTACATGTCTGTTTGGCAGGGTTCATCTGACCTTGACCTCATATTCATGGTTCATTGGTCAATATAAAGTTTTCATTGTTTGGTCTGTTTCTTGAATACTATAAGCAATAGGTCAACTATATTCAATGTATGGAATGATTGTAAGGTGTACATGTATTTCTGGCATGGTTTATCTGACCTTATCCTCATTTTCTTGGATCATAATAAGTTAGTGTGATACTTGTAGTAAAACTTTATATTTAGGGCTATCAACATAAAATCAATGGTAATAAAGCAGGGGAGACATTTCAGCGTGTGCACTCTTGTTTTTTAAAGTGGCAAAATATTACATGTCTTCATTTTCATGACCAGAAGTATTGATGTTGCTTGGATTTCAGTACATTGAATGATTGTTCTGTTTTGTAATATATTTGTTTTCTTTGTTGATAGATGATGAGTCGCAATCTGAGAGGAGAGATGAAGGTGGTAGCCAAGGAAGATATGTCTATAATGGATTTTGAGTTAATAGAAGGCGTGGCTAAAACATTATGTCTTAGTAGTAAAGAGGTAAACAATTTACATTATTTCATAAAATTCTTATAAGATTTGCATATCTGTAAATACTTGAATGTGATTGAATTGTTAGAATTTCTTTCTTTGGTAACCCTTGGATAGATCATTCTGCTGCAACTACTTACAGAACCTAAGTAAACACTGTGTCAATTTCACTTTGATATATATATTCATGCGCCATGCACAGCAGTTGAAATTTAAGAAAATTATAACAAATGTTAGTGTTGAGAATTGTAAGGATTAAAATCCATGATCTGAAGTTATTGATATGTAAACTGAGATGATCCATTCACAACTGAACAAAAGTCTTCCTGTTTAAGCCAATAGCAACTTTAACATGATATCATCTTGAAAGCATCTTTGCTACATTGTACAGTTTTTTGTAACCCGAGTGTCATCAGAATGTCACTGAAAGTCAACAGAACACATTTATCTACTTGAATGAAAGCTATTCCATAAAAAGTTGAGATTGGGGTGGAAAGCCCTATAGATGAATAAAGAATGAATCGTGGAGTTTTAAATGACAATTTAGATTGATTGTTGGTTGCTTAACATCCAGTGGCAAATATTTCATGCATGTTCAGCTAATACAAAGATTTCTTATCAAAAATTAATTGGAGGATATGAGAAAAAAAAATGCTTATTTCCACATTTCCCCCATGTGTTTTTTTTTGGATAGCCTTGACGCAAAATATATTTTTTTTGTATTACAGGAAGTGGTCAAATTAAAGGATGCATTGTATCCCAATCTGATGTGTACCTCGGCTAAGACTGGAGATATTCTTGCTTTAGAGAAACTTCGAGGAACTGTAAGTAGGACATTTTATGAATAAAAGATTTGAGGTAAATCTCAATGACATGGCAACCCAACAACACAAGTTAAAAAAAAATAAACATCTTGTGTATAGAAATAAGAAGATGTGGTATGATTGCCTTTGAGAATTTTAAGCTCTCCACCATAGAGACCAAATGCCATGGAAGTTAACAACTTCACTGAAAGGCCTTTCAACAATGAACAAAACCTATACCATGTAGTTAGTTTTGATTTAATTATATTGTAATTTACTGTTTAAAGTTTTCTTTAATTATACAATTAGATATATATTTTTTAACATTTGATTTTTGTCTCGCCTGCGACAAAAGTCGCAGTATGCGAGACATAGGTATTACTATCTGGCAGGGGCAGCGTAAACTATTTGTATAAAGCTTTATATTTCAGAAGGTAGAAGACCTTGATGCTTCATACCTTGTGTGCAGATACCTAATGTTACGAAGTTTCTGTCTGTCATATGCCCATTACCCTTGACCTCATTTTCATGGTTCAGCGACTGCTTGAAAAAAAATTACAGTTTTTTTGTCATGTGAATTTCTCACTTATTATGAGTAATAGGATAACTATATTTGGTATATTGGTTCCTTGCAACATCTACATGTCTGTCAGACAGGGTTTACCTGACCTCGACCTCAATTCATGGATCAGTGATCAAGGTTAAAGTTACGTGATTAGGTCCGTTTCTCAGATACTACAACCAGCAGGTCAACTATATATGGTGTATGGAATGATTGTAAGGGGTACATGTCAGACTGGCAGGTTTCATCTGACCTTGACCTCATTTTCATGGTTCATTGGTCATTGTTAATTTTTTGTGTTTTGGTCTGTTTTTCAAGTACTGCAAGCAATAGGTCAACTATATTTGGTGTATGGAATGATTGTAAGGTGTACATGTCTGTCTAGCTGATGTCATCTGACCTTGACCTCATTTTCATGGTTTATTGGTCAATGTTTAGTTTTTTGTGTTTTGGTCTGTTTTTCAAGTACTATAAGCAATAGGTCAACTATATTTGGTGTATGGAATGATTGTAAGGTGTACATGTCTGTCTAGCCGATGTCAGTCTGAACTTGACCTCATTTTCATTGTTCATTGGTCAATGTTTAGTTTTTTGTAATTTGGTCTTTTTTTCAAGTACTATAAGCAATAGGTCAACTATATTTGGTTTATGGAATGATTGTAAGGTTTACATGTCTGTCTAGCCGGTGTCATCTTACCTTGACATCATTTTCATTGTTCATTGATCAATGTTAAGTTTTTGTGTTTTGGTGTTTTTCAAATACTAATAGCAATAGGTCAATTATAATTGATGTATGGAATGATTGTAAGATGTACATGTCTGTCTAGCCAGTATCATCTGACCTTGACCTCATTTTCATGGTTCATTGGTTTACATTATGTTTTTGTGTTTTGGTCTGTTTTGTAATTACCTTTAACAATGGGTCAACTGTATTTGGTGTATGGAATAATTGTACATGTCTGTGTGACAGTTTTTATCTGACCTTGACCTCATTATCATGGATCTTTAAAAATGTTAAGTTTATGTGATACTGTTAGTAAAACTTTTATCTTTAAGACTTTCAACATAAAATCAATGGTCAGTAAAACAGGCGAGACATTTCAGCGTGTGCACTCTTGTTTTAAAGGGAGGTAACTTTTCCTCAGCAAACCAAGATGGCCGAACAGCTTTACATGTGGCTTGTAGAGAAGGACATTTAGAGGTTGTACAGTATCTGTTACAACATGGAGCAAGTGTCCATGCCAAAGATCTAGACAAAAAAACTCCTTTGATGGATGCGGTTCAAAACAAACATTTCAGCATAATATCTATTCTTGTACAAACTGGGGCTATTATAACATTACAGCCAGTCATTCTTGCCATGGAATTATGTAGGTATGTAGCTGAGAATTGAATTAGTACAAATTGTCAATCAAACGAGATTGTAACTAGTGCTATTCTAAAATATTGCTTTATAAATCTTAATTGCTGGAGCAGAATATTGGGAATATCCAAGATATTTGAACAAGCTGTTTATGTTTAGTCTGAAATATTTTTTTCCCAACAACTAACAATTATTTCAAAGATGCCTTAGAATGAACAATACATGTATGTATTACTTTATAAATTTTCTCCAATAGGTTATGGTTAAACAGCTACCAAAATGAAGAATTTGTTTTAAGAAATTATGGAAAAGAAAGGATATGTTCATGCAAACACAAAATCACTGCACACACTTAATATTATAATGCTGTTCTTCATCTTAAAATCACATTGAGGCATTTAACACAGAGGCAAAGCTTACACCTCACTGCAAGTTCAAGATGACCACTAGCATCATATTGAGCAAAACTCTTTGTTGAGTCTATCATGCTACATCTGTGCTGTGTGGTGATATCAACAAATTATAAACTATATCTGAGAAAAACATCTAACAAATACTTCATAGGTTGCCTGACAATTTCAGTATGTGTTTAGTCTTTCAAGGCTCATAAATCGTAAGTTGGTTTTCTTGTTTCAATTGTTTTACACTTTGTCATGTTGTTGCTTCTTGTAGCTTAATATACGGTATGGGTTGTGCTTTTTGACCCATATTTGCTTGCATTCATGTCATTTGATCTCTGGTGATAGTTGTCTCATTGGCAAACATACTGTATCTGCTTATTTTTATATGGGGTGAAAACCCAAAATTCTGATGGGACAAAAATGATGCTATTGCAAACAAAACTACCAGTAACCTGACATCATTATGAATAAGCTATCAATCACAACACCTGAAATAACCAGTTCATTGTACAAGACAATTAAGTCCATCTATTGTTTAAACTATTTTTAACCACATTGCTGTGGGTTGTAGAAAAGCACCCAACAATTGAAGAATGTAATTTGATTACCTAGCAGTTAGGATCACAAAACAAGCACTTTTTAATTAATCAAGCAATAGTAGAATCAGTGAACAAACTAGTTGTCTTTGCTGTGATGTATTGATTGAAGGCGTTTTACTTCATTATCCAAATGTTTTGTTGTCATATTTGTCTTTAATTTGGCATATGTAAATTTTTTATTCAATCTAATTTCCTGACAACCAATCATCAGTCATTTTATTTACTCTATTTTAACTAGAGCAGTTATT
This sequence comes from Mytilus coruscus, assembly GCA_017311375.1. Lineage (NCBI taxonomy): Eukaryota > Metazoa > Mollusca > Bivalvia > Mytilida > Mytilidae > Mytilus > Mytilus coruscus. The sequence continues at coordinate 8,413,025 of CM029599.1, read as the reverse complement.
TGTTTTATTTTGATTTACCATAGTCCTTGAAGCAGTTTATCAAGGATCTACTTCACACTATTTTTCCAGCTGTTTAAATTTCCTGCTTTAGAATTTAAAAAAATTGACATCTATGGGAAAGGAAGTTAATTGTATCTGATGAAATGGTTTAATTTTCTTTTAGGGCTGCATCTCAAGAAGATGTTGACACATTAAAGGCCTGGAAAATTGCTGGAGCTGATTTGAATGAAAGTGATTACGACAATAGAACAGCTTTACATGTGGTAAATTATTTCATTTTTAGCAGAAATAGTTTCTTTCATCTCTTAAACTTTGTGGGTGAAGTGTTGGACTTTGCCAATGATGAATTTATTATTCTATTCGGTAACTAAAATTCATGTTTGTTGTCACTTTGGACAATGAAATATAATTTGTTTATGGCATTTTAAGCATTTGAAGCTTGCACATGTAAACACAAAATATTTTCTGGTGAAACTTGTACACTAAAATATGTACTAACTTGGCGCAAATGTTTTGAAAGTTGCCCAAAAAAAAAGTGGAAGTTGGCAATTTTTCTAGCGACATAATTTTGAAGGCCATGCATGGTATACATGACCTATATTTTACACAAGACTGATTTTTGCAAAGTTTAAGATCAAAGATACTTTAACAAAAAAAAAAAATTTAAGTGTACTTCTATAATTTTTATCTTGCCTCCCCCTGTGCATCAGTGTGGTACATGTTTTCAGGTCTGTGTTTCCTATCATTGGTCCATTCCTCCCATATCAGGTTGAAGTTTTGGTAGACATGTTCATTTAAATGTAAACTTATTAAAACTATATGCCAAATTAGGGTTTGGACCAAGATTCAGTTCACTGAACATGGAAATGTTATATTGCAAGTTGGACTTGCTATGCTGTCCTATAACACACATTCTTGCTACCAATTGTTTACAGAATATCAGCAGTGTCATAATGTAATCAAATATCTGCCATTGTTATATCAATGAGACAAAAATGTTCAAGCATTTACAAGGTCATTAAAATAGATATTTTGTGGTTACCATAATGAATGGTATGGCACGTTCCCACACCATATGGTATCCATTTAGTAAGGAAAAAAGGGATATAGCAAAATCAGGCATTTGATTTTTTTTTTTTGAAAAAGGGAAAGGTTGAGGTCGCAAAAAATAGTTTAACTATGCAGTATGTGCATGTCCCAAGTCAGGAACCTTGCCAGTGGTTGTTGTATGTCATATCTTAATATATTTTCTTATTTTGGAGAATAAGTGTTGATGGCAGATCTGTGATAGTTCCTGTTTGATTTATTCACAGCTATTTTTAGACTTTGTGTGATTAAGATCTTGATATATTGTATAAATACCTGTCTATTGTTGAAGGCTGTATATTGCCCTCTGTATTTGTCTTTTGTTTTTTTATGTCAATGGGTTGCTGTCTCATTGATTTCCTAAGATAATAAAGTTCCTAAAAATGTTGAAATATAGAAAAATCAAGCTTAAATTATATTCAGTTTTTTCCTTTGTTGTGTCCATTTTCAGTCATGTTATAATTTCCACTGAAACTTTCCAACAAACAATATTGATATGATGGTACCCAAATTTCACCTATTTTGACAGTTTTTTCACCTTTGTTTATGTATGATTAAGACAAACATTCCATTCTGTGTTTATTTTGTAGATGTATCCGTATTTACTATATAGTTCCACCAATTTAATTTTGAATCCATATTGAATCATTTATATAGAAAAATGGGTTTGATGCAAGTGTTTGCACCTGTCCTATGTCAGGAATCTGATGTTCAGTAGTTGTCGTTTGTTGATGTGGTTCATAAGTGTTTCTCGTTTCTCGTTTTTTATATAGATTAGACCGTTGGTTTTCCCATTTGAATGGTTTTACACTAGTAATTTTTGGGGCCCTTTATAGCCAAGGCTCTGTGTTGAAGACCGTACTTTGACCTATAATGGTTTACTTTTATAAATTTTGACTTGGATGGAGAGTTGTCTCATTGGAACTCATACCACATCTTCTTATATCTATTGAACCCATCTCCAAATGATCCATAATTCTGTAATGAGGAGTACCAAAATTGCATTCGTGCTTTAATTCACATCCATAAAAATCTAATAACTGATAATTTGTTTTATTTCTCCAAATATTTATAACAATTTGACAAAAGTCCATGCTTACTATTCATTTTTTGAGAAATGGATACCTGTAACATATTTGAATTGCTCATCTTCTTGTGGATGTCGCATGGCGACGTTTCCGTAGATTTGACTTTTTCCAGTGAATACTTTATATGTTGATATATACTGTGATCGTTTTGTGTATATTAAATATATTTAGCTATGTTGAAAACTTGCAAAATACAATTTGTTTAGTTTCTAAGAAAACTTGTAAGATTTCCACTACTGTTTTTGCTTAATGGGTGTAATTTGGGTACTGGGTGCAATTTTGGTACTGTGTACATCAAAGTTTTACAGAAATTCTGTGTAGTATTAATAATACTAATTATCTGTAATTTGTATACTTTCTCTTGGATCAAACCCTGTACTGCCTTATATTTTTTAGATCATGGACATGACCTGATACTTGTATTTTTAGGCATTGACGTCATGTATCAGTGCAGCAATGTCACATGTTCATATCCATCTGCTTCAATTCATCAATGAAATGCACCTTACTGCATTCCTATATGCGAAAAATATCAAAACCTTATGTACCTGTAAAAATAGTTTTACTAACTATTTCATAAAAAAATATTGTTAAGACTAAATAGAATTATGGCATTTTATTTTTTATACTAACTTCATCAGCTCAAATATCAGCTTGCCTAAGTGGGCTTGCTTGATATTCTGCTGATGAAGTCAGTACTTAAAACAACAATGCCATTATTCTATATTTATCATTTTTATGTATATATTTTTGTTTTCCTTTGTTAGCACTAAAGTTTTGGGTAATTGATGAAAGGTAAATTTTTATTACTTTTCACAGGCTGTAAGTTTAGGACATGTTGAAACTGTGAAATTTCTTCTGGACAATGGTGGATCCTGGATGTTAAATGATGCATTTGGAAAAACAGCAGAAGAACATGCAGAATTGTTAGGAAGAACGGATATATTAGAATTGATTAGCAAGGCTAAAGAACAACATACGCAAGGCACATAGATTAGATTAGAACACAACATATAAACTGTACATCAAAATTTACATGCAAAATATTATGTACTGTGAATGTATTATTGCCATTCAGTGTGGTACCAATTTTTAAATTGATGCTTTATCATATTGAAAATTAATACCCAATGAAATACACATTTTTAAGTTGTTAGTACAAAATTTATTCTAATTTTCATCCAGTGGTTTCATAGTATGTGTCAAATTACAAGCTTCGTTGTTTGTATTTACCCTGACATCTTCCTCAAATAATTTATGCCTATTATATGTGTTCAAAGTAAAAGATCATTCAAGTCTTACAACAATATATTTATTTTAGTCAGTTAGTTGGATGTTGAGGTGTTTAACCTACTACATAACAACTTAATGCTCTAAGTCAGACAACAATATATTTATACTTAGAATTTATAATAGATCAGATTTATAGTTACAGTAAAACCTGAATATTAAGGACATCTTTTGGGAGCAGAGTAAAATGACCTTGTAAGAATTGAGGTTCAAAATGCGTAGGTATTACTGCCGCAGAACAAGATTAGGGTGACCTGACGATACAGGTTTTAGCTTTATATCCGGTTTGACTGTATTTAGAAATTTTATAGACATCAAAATAAAAGAGTTTGATGATGTTAGTGTAGTACATTCCTTTGTTTTTATATTTAAATCAATTTTGTCTCTCGTCATGTTTAGACATACATCATTAATGTTAAGTGCTATTTAATCTTTATGTTTTGTATTTAATTGTTTTGCATCAGATTTTTAATACATGTTTTATACTATCAATATCTGAACTTTATATGTATCTCAATTAATTCAATACTGTAAATTGCAAAATTAATGCACATTATTTTTTAATTATTATATACTTATAGCTTCTTTATTTGAACTCTTGTTGATAGTTGTCTTCTTTGGCAATCATACCACATCTCCTTATTTTTATATTTGTAGTAAATACAAGTAAATTGTATGTGTAATACAATCAATGGCAGTTTTTCTGTACAGCAATCCGTGATGATATCGATATTAGTCACGGTTGCAAAGGCTTTATCAAACACCTAATCTGTATTTGGTCATGTCAAATGAAAAAAATCTACTTAAGGAATATCATAGTGTATATGTTATGGCTTTTTTAATATCACACACTGTATCAACCCTCAACCAACATAATCCCTTGAGCAGAGCTCTTGGAATTAAATTGGTGTTTCGGGTTGATATTGGTGTGATATTGAAAAAGCCATATAATATTCTCTATTTATTGTCAAAAGTGGGTTGGGAGGTCTTCATTTCTAATTTTTTAGACCAGTTTTCTCTATACTTAATTTATTTAATCATTAGTCTATATTTTGTATATTTAAGTACCCCATAATTCTCTATTCTTTATCTTTTCTCATTTTTCTCTATTCTGTAAACCCCATTCGAACCCTCCTATAGAGCTCATATATTGAAATTATTTGTCTTGCAATATGTTAATTATATATTTTGAAAGAAAAATGTGAAACTATTAGACTAAATAAAAAAACATTATTAAAGGATGTAGTTAGATGAAATAAAAAAATCTAGAATTTAAAATTAATACTGTAAGTCAGAAGAGCCTTAGTTAAGGAACAAAATAAGCTAAAAATATTGATAGGTTATAGAACTCCTTTTTGAGATATTTATTTTTTTTTAAATGGCGGGAAAAGGCTGACTTGGACATTTACCTTATATTTAGCTTTGGCAATATTTGGGTCTCAAATTGCAAGTAAAAAAATCTAGAATCTGCTTAAATTTTGGTAATGACCTTTTTATGAGCTGTTGAAGTCTTCTATGAAAAGAAAAGTGGGTAATATAGGACAAAATATTTTACCCTGTATCGTAAATCCTTAAAGTTTCCCTAATGACAAAAATGTTTATATTAGGAAATCATTTCCTAACTTTTCACCAACATATCATTTACTGTAACTGTTCACTTATTTAATCAAAACCACAACAGAATGGATTAATACTACATGGTACCTTGTTCATAGATTGCTAATGGTGAATTTCCTATATGAGGATATGTTTTGTAATGAAACCAGACTTAATGACCACATATTTTTCAGCTTAGGACCTAACATTTTTATTTTGCCTTACAGACCCTATAATTCTTTTGCAAGAAATCAAACACATAATTATATAGTTTTGCATTATTAACTTTACATGTTGTTATTGATTGTTTTCATATTTATTGTTATATATTGTTAAAAGTTGTAAGGCTTTCAAGTTAATCTGAGTGAGTATGTGTGCAAGTCTTAACTCTGAGATTATTTTATTGAATCTCACTAGAATGCTTGGCTATCAGGGTAGACGTGCCATAGAAGGCATCGCTATAAACTATTAATTACTGCATGTAATAGACACTGTTAAAATTTCTTTTGATGAACAAAGTTTGTATGATGAATCTCTTTCTTAAGTGCACCTACACTTAAATATTTCTTTCAAATACAAATGAAAAGATACTTTACATAAAATTGTGCTTTGTTTTCTTAATTTGTGATTTATATAAACTGTTTATTTTATATAAGATAAAGATTATTTATTAATAGAAAACATATCATTATGTAATTGAATGTTTATCTGTCATCAGCCATTTGTGCAAGAAACACAAGACATCTGTGTCATTACTTGTATTCTCTTCAACAACAGATCTAGTATGGTATATTGTTGTATTTTAGTCCACATTTTACATGTCATACATTACTTGGTTAGGAATCAAGATATGTTTTTTTTTTCAATTTTGTCTGTACATATTTACTTAAAACATATAAACTTTTAGCATTTCAAAACTTTTAAAGAAAAACTTCACAAAAACCAAAATAGCATCCTTTTTATACCATCTTGTCATTAATATTTAGATATTAGGAACATCCAAAAAATATATTTTGCTACAAGATGTCTTATACAAAGTTTTAATGTGAGTGAAATATCTTTTTGCTCATATTCAAATTGACCAAAAATTTAAGTCAAGTATGCGAATGTAACTTGGTTAATGATGTCACAGTGACATATAAATGATGATATTTCTGCACCAAGATTCATATTATATTTTTATCATATTACTTTTCATTTATGAACAAGAATGTGTCCATAGTACACAGATGCCCCACTCGCACTATCATTTTCTATGTTCAGTGAAATGTGAAATTGGGGTCAAAACTCTAGTTTGGCATTAAAATTAGAAAGATCATATCATAGGGAACATGTGTACTAAGTTTCAAGTTGATTGGACTTCAACTTCATCAAAAACTACCTTGACCAAAAACTTTAACCTGAAGCGGGACAGACGGACAAACGAAAGAACGGACGAACGAATGGACGAACAGACGCACAGACCGAAAAACTTAATGCCCCTAAGTGGGGCATAAAAATTAACATAATTGTGAATGTATTAAATATTTCTACTATTTTTGAAATTTCATGTACCAAATAATGGCTTCTGTCATAAACATCGTCCTTTCTTTGTTGTGGCACATATGGTTAGGCTCATAAATATTGATTCCAGTAATATATATTTCAATGGTTTTTTTAGTGATTCTCATTTAATCTTTTTCATCATTAACAGGTGGTGTTATATAATAGGAATTATTACCAGTTATGAATGATTTTGTGTGACTTTGATATTTAATAGACCTCTAAGTATAGAAATAATTATATCATATGAAGCCATATGTTGCTCACAGTTTATTGTAAGTTTTTACCTACAGTAATTCATGTATGAAGTCAGGGATTTCGTTACCATAAATTACGTAAAACTTTTACTAAGTTCTTTCATAGATACAAAGATTTGATTAGTAAATTTGGCTGTACCTGTAGAAAACTGATTAAAACGGTATTTCACATCCTAAATTTTACGGTAATATTGTACTTAAAGCGCGAAATCACTATATGATCCGTGTAAACTCATCGAACCTTTAAATAAACTTATTAGTTCAGGTTATCTTACCAATGTTGTAATTAGATCTTTGAATATAGTTTACATTGGCACTAATATCGATTTTGTCATCAGCAAATTAAAACATAACTAAATTTGTATTCTTTTCAAACGGGATGTTTAAAGACACACCCACGTTCATTTTGATCTATAAAGAGGTTAAACTCCTAACTATCCTACTGTCTGTCGATACATTTATTTTTGGCATTGCACTAGTCATGTCTTCTTTGACTGTCCATGACGTTAAAATACTAAATCCCTGGGATGTGTTTTAGTTGATTTTAGTCTCTGATGCATGATTTTTATTATTAATTGTTTTGGTTTTAACTAGCTGTCAGTAACTGTAGTACTCTCAAATCGTACTTTCTTGTTTATTTGACCTGTTGATACTAATTGTAATGATTTTTGTTATTTAATGTTATTCAGGGTTATATCTGGTCTATATACCAGCTTTGATAAGTGTTTGGTACTAATATAAATTTCCACTTACTATTAACATCAAAATTATTTATTTTGTTAAAATATTTCCTTTCTCTATTGTAACTGTATACGATACCTAACAACAAAATTATTTTATTTACCTGTGTTTAAAGTTATTGCAAATGGCTGATATTTTTGTTCGAGCATATTGTTTTTCTTAAATTGTTTAACATTTCATACCGATATAATATGTTACTTTTATTATTCTTCCCTTAGTTTGAATTTACATTGTATCATAGGTCAAATTTATTTGTTCAGTGTATGTTCAATGGTGTTAATATGTCCTTTGATTGAGTTAAGCTATTTCAGTTGATATTTTATAGTGTGTTTTTCTATGTTGTAATGTTACACTATTGTTTCAGAAAAGGGTGAAGGTTTGGTACCATTAAAACGTTTAAACCCGCTGCATTTGTTTGCACCTGTCCTAAGTCAGGAATCTGATGTTCAGTAGTTGTCGTTTGTTGATGTGGTTCATAAGTGTTTCTCGTTTCGCTTTTATATAGATTAGACCGTTGGTTTTCCGCTTGAATGGTTTTACACTAGTAATTTTGGGGCCCTTTATAGCTTACTGTTCGGTGTGAGCCTAGGCTCCGTGTTGAAGACCGTGCTTTGACCTATAATGGTTTACATTTATAAATTTTGACTTGGATGGAGAGTTGTCTCATTGGCACTCATACCACATCTTCTTATATCTATGAAAGAAATCAAAGAATGCATTATATATTATGCATCAGTACATTTCTCAAACTAAATGTTTAATACTGTTATTCATTATTATACATGGTATACCAATTTTCCTGGATTTAGTGGGTGTAGATTAAGCACAAATTTAAATAATTTAATGACAATAGTATAAGAAGAGAAACTAACGGTACTGGGTTTGGAAAAATGTCTCATGAACATTTTTACTACATTATTTGGTTATGTAATATTTGTTTAAAAACTTATTTTTTTTATACCCCACCTACAATAGCCAGTACGTTTTCCTGTCTGTCCATCAATAAGACTAAGTCTGTATGCTTGTCTGTCCTGTATCAGGATAAGCCTTTAGTTTGAGTTAGTTTACCACAAAGTTGTGTTCACATCAGCTTGAAACATAGAACACATATTCATTATGATGTGAACTTTTTAAAAGCACGCCAAATTAGGGTTTTGACCCGGATTTTGTGGTTCACTGAACATAGAAATGTGATAGTACAAGTGGGGCATGTTGTCCTGTAAACACATATTCTTGTTTGTATACTGGGTATATTATATTCCTGTCTGTCTTTTGAATCTCTTATTAGTTTTTATTTTTAGTGCAGCTATTTTTGTTGATATCATTTATTAGATAATCAAATTGTTTCATAAATATTGTGTAGAATTTTTATTCCTGGGTTCCAATTTTTGTAGATTATACAATTATTCAGAACCATAACTTTTAATAATGGCCCCTATTTCTAGCTTAAAGTTCAAATTAGGATTTATTGTCAAATATTACAATGAATCAATATTAAAACATTGACTAGGTAGGAAATATATCTTTTTTCTTGAAAATTTGAATATTAATGTTCTTTTCATGATGTTACAAATAGCGCACCTATTGATTTCCCTCAGAAATAAAAAAAAAAAACAAAGTAAATTTCCATGGGTTTTTTGTCAAGCCTGCGACTTTTGTCACAGAAAGCTCGACATAGGGATAGTGATCCGGCGGCAGTGTTAGCTAACTTATTAAAAGCTTAATATTTTAGAAGGTGGAAGACCTGGATGCTTCATACTTTGTTTATAGATGCCTCATGTTACGAAGTTTCCGTCAGTCACATGTCCAATGTCCTTGACCTCATTTTCATGGTTCAGTGACTACTTGAAAAAAAAATTAAGATTTTTTGTAATGTTAAATTCTCTCTTATTATAAGTAATAGGATAACTATATTTGGTATGAGCGTACCTTGCAAGGTCCTCATGCCCATCAGCCAGTTTTCACTTGACCTCGACCTTATTTCATGGATCAGTGAACAAGGTTAAGTTTTGGTGGTCAAGTCCATATCTCAGATACTATGAGCAATAGGTCTAGTATATTCGGTGTTTGGAAGGACTGTAAGGTGTACATGTCCAACTGGCAGGTGTCATCTGACCTTGACCTCATTTTCATGGTTCAGTGGTTATAGTTAGGTTTTTGTGTTTTTATCTGTTTTTCATAGACTGTATGCAATAGGTCTACTATATTTGGTGTATGGAATCATTGTAAGGTGTACATATCTAGCTGGAAGGTGTCATCTGACCTTGACCTCATTTTCATGGTTCAGTGGTCAAAGTTAAGTTTTTGAGTTTTGGTCTTTTTATCTAATACTATATGCAATAAGTCAACTATATTTGGTGCATGGAAATATTTTATGATCTATATGTCAGTCGCTCAGATTTAATTTGACCTTGACCTCATTTTCATGGTTCATTGCTCAGGGTTAAGTTTTTGTGTTTTGGTCTGTTTTTCTTAAACTATAAGCAATAGGTCAACTATATTTGTTGTATGGAAGAATTGTTAGCTGTACATGTCTGCCTGGCATGGTTCATCTGACCTTGACCTCATTTTCATGGTTCACTGGTCAATTTTTAGTTTTCTGGGTTAATGTTAAGTTTATGTGACAGTTGCAATAAAGCTTTATATTTAGGACTATCAACATAATATCAATGATTAGTAAAGAAGGCGAGACATTTCAGCGTGTGCACTCTTGTTTACTTTTATCACCCTGTTCTTTTCGTTAATAAAATGAATCTGATTTTGAATGGACTGAAGAATTTTACTTTTAAAGGGGCCAGATGATGTCTCTTTACATACTTTCTCCTTTGAACCCAGGAATAAAAGTGCTGCTTGCATAGTATAACCATCCATAATATACTGTTAAGTTTTATGGTTTTTTATCCAGTGTTTCTGTTCAAGAATATTTTCAGTTGATAATTTAATAGGGTGCTTTTTCATGTTTTTTTAACATTTTTTGCAGTGAATCATAAAAAATGAAATAAAAACATTAAAATTCATTTGTAATTTGATTTTATCTGCATGCATTACTGATTTAAGCTGTTCAGGTGCATGCATGAGTGATTATATCTGTTCAGATGCATGCATGAGTGATTATATCTGTTCAGATGGTTGCACGAGTGATTTTATTCAATTGCATGCACAAGTGATTCTATCTGTTCAGGGACATGCATGAGTGATTAAATCGGTTCATTTGCTTGTGTGAGACATTGTATAGGCTTAGGTGTAAGTTCTGTTAATCAATCATATTGCAATATTAAACAACTAATTGAAAAAATCCTTATCAAACTATAAAGCTGTAAGCTACATGTATTTCTATATTTTGTTTTTTGTTTGTTGTCAGTCATTCACCATCTTTTGAATGTAAAGTTGTAAAAGTGTTTCTGTTTGAAACCACCTGACCAGTTGAGAACAAATGTTGGCCTGAATTATCTGAAAGGAGCTTAATTAATAAAAAAAAACTGTATCTGATGACCCTGTTGGCTTATCAACATGGGAGCTGTTACAAGGAGATTTAAACATAAGGGTAACAGAGGCAAGACAGTTTTTTATGCAAACCACTTAAAATATTTATCTGATTGTTTGTTTACAGTTGGACAATAAGTAATTGTATCAGAGTTTTGTTACTGCTGTTAGGTAATATAAATTTCATTAAAACAAGCTTTCTGCACCTGGAGGATATTTGTTTGATATTTGAAATTACTCCAATTGTGTGAAGTCTCTAATAGCGGCACCTGTCTAATAGCTCCAGACAAGTACTGTCTCATTTTCTGATAGTCATTAACAAGAAAATGAGTACAGGATTGTAGATATGATAATTAGTACATGAACACATGAAATTTCAATGTGATGACTTATATAACCTTTTAAGAACCTTTTTTTAAATTTCTTCCTAGTCGACAGCAACACCCTATCATGGTATTCATTTAGAAAAGACAAGCTTTGGAATGTTTTATCAACTGGGACATATATACTTACAAAAGTTCTCACGCTGCAAGTCTGGTCTGCTTTAATGATAATGGTTGAATGATAGCTGTTAAGATAAAGGTTTTACTACAGATTTCACTAAAACCCATTATAAATGATCGATGTAAATGAGGCCAAGGTCTGATGAACATTGCAAGACTGCCATGAAAACCATACACCAAAAATAGTGATTTTATTGCTTATAACGGTATTATCTGAGAAACAGACCTAACCACAAAAACTTAATGTTGACTAATGAACCATGAGTTCAGGTAAACCTTGCCAGACAAACATGTTCACCATACAATAATTACATATACCAAGTATAATTGACTTATTGATTATAGCATCTGAGAAACAGATCTATTAAACTAGGAAAACTGTACATTGACCATTGAACCATGAAAATTAGATTAAGGTCAGATGAACCTTGCTGGAGACAGACATGTACATCTTACGTTTATTTTATACACCAAATATGGTTTGCATATGGGAAACCGACTGAATCATAAAAACTTAGCATTAACCATTGAACATGGTCAAGGTCCAATGAACCTTGCAAAACAGATGTCTATAAGCTTTTTGAAATTTTTGGTTTTTAATGCTCAACTTTGTATTTGATATGGCCTTTCTACTGTTTTAATTCAAGCATCACTGATGAGTCTTATGTAGACAATATACCAAATGTAGTTGATCTATTGCTTATAGTATCAGTGAAACGTGTCGAACCATGAAAACTTAACAGTGAACAATGTAAATGAGGTCAAGGTCAGAAGACTGCTAGACAGATATGTACACCTTACAATCATTCCATTACATTAAATATAGTAAACATTTTGTTTTATTGGTGGAGGAAGCTGGAGTGCCAGAAGAGAACCAGGACCTTCAGCAGGAAAAATGGCAATCCTAGAAAATGAGGTCAAGGTCAGAAGACTATCAGACAGCATGTACACCTAACAATCAGTCCATACACCAAATATAGTTGACACATTACATATAGTATCAGAAAAGCAGAGCAAACCACAAACACTTTACAATGACCAATAAACCATGAAAATGAGGTCAAGGTCAGATGAAACCAGTGTGATGGACATGTTCAACAAAATTATCAATGCACCAAATATAGTTAACTACTGGTTATAGTTAATATTGTATCTGAGAAAACATTAATGATCCATGAAATGAGGTCAAGTTCAGTTGAACCCTGTCTGAAGGAAATGTAACCTTTGCAAGGGTCCCATATACCAAATACTAACATCCCCTATTATTTGTCATAAGTGAGAAATTCACATAACCAAAAAAAGTTAGATTTTTTAAACAGTCGCTGAAAAATGAAAATATAGTCCCAAGTCAATGGACATGACAGTTTGAAACTTCTTATTATAAGGCATCTGCATACAATGTATGAAGCATCCAGGTCTTTTGCCTTCTAAAATGTAAAGCTTTATACAAATAGTTACTGCCCTTCTACTGCCAACAGATAAGAATCTCTATGTCTCCTATTCAGTGAACTTTGTTGCAGGGGAGACAAAAAAAATCCCCCAAAACCAGCTACATACATTGCTTACATCCACTTCATTTGAACTTGGGTGGATAGTTATTTCATTGGCAATCATACCACATCTCCTTATTTTTATATGAGGCTTGGTGCATCAGAACTTTTTCAGAATTTAAAAAATATTTTTACAGCATTTTGGGCCTTGAGTGGTTGCATATAATATGAAAATAACAATATAATATATAAATTGTATGTGTCTAAAGCACTTTCTGGATTTACCTTCAATCAGGAACATTCAAAGTCAAATTTGACAGCCAAGGATGTATAAGTACCAAAACATGTTAAGAACTATAGCATATAACATAGTAATGCTGTAATATATTTGTTATATACCTTTTGTCTCTTCTCAGCATGACTGAGTTTTAACTACTGGATTATTCCAAATGTCCTTGTATATCTACCAATACATGCATGTAAAGGATAAATTCTGAAACATTTAGTGCCTACCATCAAATTATTTGGTATGTTAGTGCATTTTAGTGAGTGATAATACACCATAGATAAGGTCACATGACACAGTTCTACATATCATTAATAAATAGGGAATGTGTCTGCCCCCGCTTGCATATAACATTATAAAGGGACATAACTCAAGAACGGTAAAAGTGACGCTATCCTAATTCATACTTGATCTGAGTTTTGTGGTAATAAGCATTGTGTATAAGTTTCATAACATTTGGTTGAGGCAAACTTAAGTTGGAGAATGGAAACCAATTTCAGGACGTACCGACAGACAGACGGACGTACAGACGGACAAGGCTAAAACTAAATACCCCCTCCGCTACAGCAGGGGCATAAAAAGAAGATACCAAGTGGGCAATTAAAAACCCTAAAACATCACCAAACTCATAAACCATTAACACATCACCAAATGCATAAACCATCAACACATCACCAAATGCATAAACCATCAACACACCACCAAACTCATAAACCATAAACACATCACCAAACTCATAAACCATCATCACATCACCAAATGCATAAACCATCAACACATCACCAAACGCATAAACCATCAACACATCTCCAAACGCATGAACCATCAACACATCTCCAAACACATGAACCATCAACACATCACCAAACTCTTAAACCATCAACACATCATCAAATGCATTAACCCTCAACACATCATCAAACTCATAAACCATCACCACATCACCAAACTCATAAACCCTCAACACATCACCAAACTCATAAACCCTCAACACATCACCAAATTCATAAACCCTCAACACATCACCAAATTCATAAACCCTCAACACATCACCAAACTCATAAACCATCAACACATCACACAACTCATAAACCATCAACACATCACCAAACTCATAAACCATCAACACATCACCAAACGCATAAACCATCAACACATCACCAAACTCATAAACCATCAACATAAATATATTCTCTTACCCTAAACTGGGCCAACATAAAACTTTTGAAATAACAACATGGTATTTAGGACAAAGCATAGACAAGACTGTCACCAGTAGAAACAACACAAACATTAAAAATAATATAAGACAAAATAAAACACTGAAAACTCAAACAAAAGCACCATGAAGCCCTTAAACACAAAACAAAACTCAGGTGCTCCTGAAGGGTAGGCAGTTCCTGTTCCACTATCTGCACCTGTTGTGTTCCTCATCGATGACATTAATTAAACATTTAGATAATTCTTTCTACCAGATACTTATGTAGATGGGTTTTTTTTTTTTCGTCTGTTGAACAACATACCACAGAATGCAAAATACGTCTTTTGTGTTTTCGTGTTGCAGATATTCCTGAGCGAGTTTTAGAGTATCGCTCGATAAAATCAACGAATACTTGATTAGTACTTGTTCACCGTGTTGCCATCCCTAGTAAAAAGTAAACAATTATAGGTCAAAGTACGGCCTTCAACACGGAGCCTTCGCTCACACTGAGCAGCAAGCTATAAAGGGCTCCAAAAAGACTAGTGTAAAACAATTCAAAAAGGAAAACCAACGGTCTAACCTATATAAAAAACGAGAAACACTTATGAAACCACACCAACAAACGACAATCACTGAAAAACAAGCTCCTGACTTAGGACAGGTGCATAAAAATGCAGCGGGTTTAAACGTTTTACCAGGCCCCAACCTTCACCCTAACCTGAAACAGTGGTATAACATTAAAACATAATAAGACACACAATGAAATATCAATTGAAATGGCAGTTTATCTCTATCTATTATAATATTCAAGATAATAACCAAAAACTGCAAAATTTCCTTAAAATTTCCAATTCAGGGGCAGCAACCCATCAACGGGTTGTCTGATGCGTCTTGAAAATTTCAGTGCAGACAGAACTTGACCTGATGAATATTTTTACCCCTGTCAGATTTGCTCTAAATGCTTTAGTTTCAGAGAACTAAGCCAGACTGCATTTTACCCCCCATGTTCTATTTTTAGTCATGGTGGTCATCTTCGTTGATGGGCGGGGTCATCAGATTCATTTTTTAAACTAGATACCCTAAGGATGATTTAGGCCAAGTTTGGTTTAATTTGGCCAAGTAGTTTCAGAGGAGACGATTTTTGTAAAAGGCTACAAAAATTTAAGAAAAATTGTGAAAAAAAGACTTTAAAGGGCAATAACTCCTTATGAGGTCAATTGACAATTTAGATCATGCTGACTTATTTGTAGATCTTACCTTGCTCAAGAATTTTGCTGTTTACAGTTTATCTCTATCTATTATAATATTCAAGATAATGACCAAAAACTGCAAAATTTCCTTAATATTACCAATTCAGGGTCAGCAACCTAACAACTGGTTGCCTGATGCGTCTGACAATTTCAGGGCAGATGGATCTTGACCTGATGATCATTTTTATCCCCATGTCAGATTTGCTCTTAATACTTCAGTTTCAGAGATATAAGCCAATAAAATGCAGGGCCCAGCTTGATACGACCGCAGAGGTCGAACCCTGAACAGTTGGGGCAAGTATGAACACAACATTCAAGCTTGAATTGCATTTTTGTCCCAAGTCAGGAGCCTCTGGCCTTTGTTAGTCTTGTATTATTTTTACTTTTAGTTTCTTGTGTATAATTTGGAGTTTAGTATGACGTCCATTATCACGGAACTAGTATATATATTTGTTTAGGGGCCAGCTTAAGGACGCCTCCGGGTGTGGGAATTTCTCGCTGCATTGAAGACCTATTGGTGACCTTCTGTTGTTGTCTGTTCTGTGGTCGGGTTGTTGTCTCTTTGACACATTCCCCATTTCCATTCTCAATTTTATTGATACAGCTCTGAATATGGATTGTGATTAAATATTTGACACAGAATAGGTTTCTGACACAGAATGAATGTGGTCTAAGAACTTAAAAATTCAAAATTGGACATTTACCTATTATGGTCCAATATCCAAACTCTAAATACATGGTGAGATTCAGCAAATCAAAGAACCCCAAGAATTCAATTTTTGTGAAAATCAAACTAAGTTTAATTTTGGACCCTTTGGACCTTAATGTAGACCAATTTGAAAACGGACAATACTGTGCAATTGAATATTTCTTGCTATTACTAATACTGTGCAATTAAAATTTCTTGCTATTAGCAATACTGTGCAATTGGATATTTTTCTTGCTATTTCAAAACTGTGCAATTGAAGATTTCTTGCTATTGCATATACTGTGCAATTGAAGATTTCTTGCTATTGCGCAATACTGTGCAATTGAAAATTTCTTGCTATTGCACAATACTTAATACAATAATTTTCACATCCTGTTTGGTGTGTATCTCCTGCCATATCATTATTATTTGCTTTTAAAGATAAATCAGATATTACCAACTTAAAATGGAAAATTTTAAAGAAAAAAAGAAAAAATCCCCATTTTTGAACCCTTATGATTCATCACCCTCAACCTCATTCCCAGCCTTCCTTTGTGGTATGGTACCTTGCAGTACAATTTCAGAGATCCATACACTTGAACACAAGTTATTGTCTGAAACTAGAAAATGCTTGTTTTTGGCCCTTTTGGCCCCAAATTCCTAAACTTTTGGGCAATTACCCCAAACTCAAACCCAGCTTTCCTTTGTGATATGGAACCTTGTAGTACAATTTCAGAAAGATCCATACACTTACACACAAGTTATTGTCCTGAAACTAGAAAATGCTTGTTTTTGGCCCCTTTTTCCTAAAATATTGAGGCAATTACCCCCATAATCAATCCCAGCCTTCCCTTTGTGATATGGTACCTTGCAGTACAATTTCAGAGAGATCCATACACTTGAACACAAGTTATTGTCTGGAAACTAGAAAAATGTGTTTTTTGGCCCCTTTTTGGTCCCTAATTCCTAAACGTTTAAGGCAATTACCCCAAACTCAAACCCAGCTTTTCCTTTGTGATATGGAACCTTGTAGTACAATTTCAGAAAGATCAATTCACTTACACACAAGCTATTGTCATGAAACTAGAAAATGCTTGTTTTTGCCCCTTTGTTGCCCTAATTCCTAAAATTTTGAGGCAATTACCCCAAAATCAATCCCAGCCTTCCCTTTGTGATAAGGAACCTTGTGGTACAATGTCAGAGAGATCCATACACTAACACACAAGTTATTGTCTGAAGTTACAAAATGCTTATTTTGGCCCTTTTGGCCCCTAATTCCTTAACAGTATGTACCATAACCCCAAAATCAATCCCAACCTTCCTTTTGTGGTATTGAACCTTATGGTAAAATTTCATAGAGATCCATTCACTTAAACTAAAGTTATAGTGAGAAAACCAATGTGTCTTCAGACGACGACGACGACGCCAACGTCATACCAATATACGACCGCAAAATTTTTGCGGTCGTATAAAAACTGTATTTTACCCCCATGTTCTATTTTTAGCCATGACGGCCATCTTGGTTGATGGGCGGGGTCATCGGATATATTTTTAAACTAGATCCCCCTAAGGATGATTAAGTTTGGTTTAATTTGGCCCAGTTGTTTCAGAGGAGAAGATTTTTGTAAAAGACTACAAAAATTTACGAAAAATTGTGAAAAATTGACTTTAAAGGGCAATAACTCCTTATGGGGTCAACTGACAGTTTTGGTCATGGTTGACTTACTTGTAGATCTTACTTTGCTGAACAATTTTGCGGTTTACAGTTTATCTCTATCTATTATAATATTCAAGATAATAACCAAATACTGCAAAATTTCCATAAAATTACCAATTCATGGGGCAGCAACCCAACAACAGGTTGTCTGATGCGTCTGAAAATTCCAGGGCAGATAGATCTTGACCTGATGAACGTTTTTACGCCTTGTCAGATTTGCTCTAAATGCTTTAGTTTCAGAGATATAAGCCAAACTGCATTTTATCCCCATGTTCTATTTTTAGCCATGGCGGTCATCTTGGTTGATGGGCGGGGTCATCAGATTCATTTTTTAAACTAGATACCCTAAGGATGATTTAGGCCTAGTTAGGTTTTATTTGGCCCAGTAGTTTCAGAGGAGAAGATTTTCGTAAAAGTTAAAGGATAACGACGGACGATGGACGCCACATGATGAGAAAAGCTCACTTGGCCCTTTTGGGCCAGGTGATCTAAAAACATTTTCTTCACCTCTTATAAATCAGACAAACTAGACATGACAGTTCTAATGAAATTCATAAAAAAAAACTTTAATAAATGAGTATAAGATTTAAGTATCTAAAATCCTTTGTCTATCAGCCATCTTCCTACTAATTCTACATGATTTCCTTTTAATGTCACTCTTCTTGTCACTTCAGATACTTCTGTTAATAACGGAAAGTTCATTGCACAGGTTTCTTCTATGTGACTCTTCAAATCCCTTTCAAGTTGCTGAAAATATATATATCTGCAATTAGATGATTAAGTGACAACAGATACCACAAATGCATCTTCTATTAGAAGAACAGATACCCCAAATGCATCTACCATTAAAAGAAGGCTTGCCTTATTATAGATATAACATTATTTGAATTTGAGTTATTTCCCTTGGCCACCAATAAATATTTCCACTTTTTTTCAATCCCACTTTTCTATTTTGACCCCTACCCTGGAAAAAACCTTGGAAAGGTGACATTAGCACATGACAGTCATGTGTAAAATTAGATCAGACATGGAAAAATGGAATATTTAGGAACTAAAGTATTACATCTAAATTAAAGAACTTTAATTGTGGTTTTTCATTTTTTAGTTAACCCTCACATCCTCTTAATTTTTCTATACTGAAAGTTTTTTGGGCCATTTTCGTTTTTCTTTTTGGCAATCTGGATTTATGATTCCTTAGCATATCTGACTTATTATTTTACATTTTTGAAAATTTTGTGCAAATTGATTACAAATGGATTCGTTCATTGCATGTCAACATGAAAATAAAACATCTGTGATTTTTTTTCTTCTGTATCAGTAAACATACCCATATATCGCCATGAACTCTATTGATAACTGTGGTTATTTTTGTTCCACGCAGCGCTTTCTGTTTTACATAAACTGGCAAATTGTGATTCTTGTTTCTTTCTACTGTATATGGAAGATCTTTTGTTTTCTCTTCTGAAATAATATATATATATATATCAACTGTCACAGCCTACACTATTTTATTCCCTTTTTTATAATCTCAAAACAAAAGTTATCATAAAATAGTATTAAACATTGAATCCTTTGTAAACCAACCTGCGTTGGAACTGTAGATTTACTTTGATTAAATAGATGTTTGGTTTAATACAGCATTGTCATTGTATATCCTGATAATCATTACTGTTCAGTGGCAAATGGAGATTCGTTAAACTCACAAATCCTACTACAAATGTTTAGAAGAAGTTTAGGTAACATTCCAACCTGATGGTTTATGGTGCAAAATTTGTACATAAACAAGAGATTAAGAAGAGTCAAAATAGTTCATTATAATGTTTAAACCTTCAAGCTGTATATTATTCGTATAAATCAATTCTATGATTTCTAAGAAATAAGATTTATCCTAAAAGTTCCTTCAAGTTCTAATGTACAATTAAGTTCCATTGCTGTCAGACTAATTTGCAACTTACCAACTAAGCAAAAGGATTGAACTCGATAACTTTACAGTAATTCTAAGTTTGCCTTCTGTGTTATTTGCACGATTAGTAGCCCACCTGAATTTTTTAGAACCCATCACTATTTACATGTACCAAAGTTTACAAATTAATAAATTCTGGTAGGCAGATGGGCTATCAATTTTTTTTTTTGATGACTATAAAAAAAGAATGTAGGACAGAAAGTCACAGGACAAAAAGTCACAGACAAAAAGTCACGGACAAAAAGTCACAGGACAAAAAGTTACAATTCAGTTTTGAGATTATTTTTCTTTTAACAAGAAAACACTAATTTTAAAAATATTTTTTTGTTTTTTTCTTGAACTATCATATATAAAGCAACTTCGTTATTAAAATTTATTCAATAAATATCAAGAATGATCAAAAATTGTTATAAAACAAAATGTCAAAGTGGCTTGGTACTTAAATGGCTTCATGGTGCCAAGAAATATATCTTTTGAATGATTAAAATTTAATAAATTTTCATTTATCAAGGCTTATGAACAATTTCCTAAAATCAAAAATTAATATATGTAATAAAAAGAAAATATTTCAAGATCTTTCTCTTATTTTTCAAATAATTGTCAACAAATTATTTGTGACTTTGTCCTGTGACTTTTTGTCCTGTGACTTTCCGTCCGTTTACCTAAAAAAAATGTTTATGCCTGCATGGCCCCTCCTGTACGAAATGTGACACCCGTATATGACACGGAAACCAGGCGTAAAAATCATACTTTATCCGGGAGTCATTGCAGTGTTTAAGGAATGCATGTCCAGGCATTAACCAGGCTTAAACCAGGTGGAAACCAAGTGTAACTGAGACGGACACCAGGCGTAAAATTAGGCGTAATATTTAAATGAGTACGCCTGGTCCAGAGAAAACCAGGCGTAATATGCAAATGAGTACGCCTGGTCAATAAATAAACCAGGTGTAATATCCTTATATAATACTACACTTATTTCAAATCGGTGTAAAACCCTAGCTGTGTACTTTTGTGTATTTAATACAAACTTCTGTACTGTTGCTTTAATTTCTCGTTGTTTGACATAAAACCGGAAATATTTACCATTGAAGAAGCTAATATATAAATAAATACATTTTAGACAGACACTGGCTCAAATAATTTTAAGTTTAAATAAGAATTATGACAATTAATTTTTCTTGAAATAAAACTTAAGCATTTTAATTAACTAAGTTTTTTTAAAATTAATGTCCTTTAAGTAATAAATGATAATACTGCAATTTAACTGTAAAAGATTTTAATGTTATTATCCAAGGATAAAGGTTTTGGGATTTCAAAATTACTGTTAGAACTTTAAACTTAATAACTTAGGTTATACTCACATGATTATTATTTACCATATATTACTTTCCATTTTTTTTCACAATTTTTATTAATCAATTTGATTCCATATTTCCAATTTCAAATTCTCCCAAAAAGCACAAAACGAGCTAATTATCCCTGAATGTATGAAGCTGCCATAAGTCCAACTCTTGCAAACTAAAACCAAAGAGCCAAATTTTGAAAAAAATTCCCATGATCCTTTAAATAAAGCATTATGGGTATTATGATTTACGCCATACCAACAGTTTTACGCCCGTAAGAAAATTTACGCCTTGCTTATTTCAATTTACGCCAGGTTTACCACTTTTTTCTACGCCTGTAAGGACTACAAATTTACGTTTCCTGCTCCCTTACGCCTGGATCTAGACATGTAACTACCACTTACGCCTGATTTACGCCTTATTTCCAGGCGTAATATGCCTTATAATTTCATACGGGCAATTAGTGTCTACCCCTGTGATTTGAATACTTACTGATAGGAGGTACCCAGCCTGATGGTGTTGGATATGAAGTATGTACAGGTAGGTCAGGAATATTTCTCCTAGGTAAAATTTTTTCAACATATTTAAACTCCTCTGTTGATTCTTCAAATTGTGTCAATGTATCCTTAGGTGGTAACTGCTCGGCAGTGTATAAGTATTTTATATTAACTTGACATGGAGCCTGAAAAAGACAACACCACCAGCTATAGCATTATATATATAAATTACACTCAAGTGAATTAAACATGTTAAAGGATACATTTTTTCTTTCATTTGGAACAAATGTGTATTAAATCAAAATTGAGTGCTTCCCTCTTTGTAATAGGACACTAAATCTGTGTACATCCGCATCATGTGCACGACTTTTTAGTGCTATTTAAAAATATATCTTTGACCTATCAAAGCACTCGATAATAATATTATATAGCCTTTGTAAACAGTCTAAACATTAAACATGGTAAACAGTCTAGGGCTTAAGGCTTGAACATTGGCCAAATATTTACATCTAAATGGCCTTTTCAAGGGACCTTGGGGATCAAGTGGTCTAAGTAGTTCATGATCATCTACATTGCCCCATGTCTATCAACACTGAGGTTATGAGTTCAAACCTTGCTTGCAGATGTTCACTCAGGAAATAGAGCATTAATTAATAGAAAATCAATATGACAGACATGAACCAATGACAACCACTGAACAACCACTGAACTACAAGCTCCTGACTCTGGATAGACACATAAAGATTATGGCAGGGTTAAACATGTTTGTGAGCGTTCAACCCTCCCCTAACCTGAAACAGTGGTGGTACAGCACAACCAAGGTTGGGCGGTATTTACCATCCCCGGTATTTACCAGTGGTATTTACCGGTATTTACGCCCCAAACAATACTCCTCAAGTGGTCAATACTGGCAAATACTGGTCAATTGAAATTTTCATGCTTCTTTTGACTGACTTATCTATCAATTCTAGTAAAAAAATGGTCGACGAGGGAAAACTTTATTCCTTAGGCATGATTCAGTTTATAAAAATGAATGATATAGGTATGTTATTAATTATTAAAACATTAAAAATGACTAATTTAGTTCTTAGGGGTAATGATATTGTATACTTTTGGTATACATATAAAATTGAGCAGCTATATCAGTTATTTTAACATGTATAAACCAAGATATTTTTTTCTTGAAAAGGTTTGAATTTTACAGGTAAATAGAATTACAAGTGACTAGCAGTATAGATTATCAGAGCATTACCTATTATATGGCTAACAGGTGTCAAAAGTTTAATTTATTATAACAACTGTCCCCTAATAAATGTTGACATAACAGGAAAAAAGTCATAAAAGTGATTTCTAAAGATTGTTTTAAACAATGAATTAATTCCTGACTATTCAACAGCATGATAAAAATGTTTTA
Source organism: Mytilus coruscus (assembly GCA_017311375.1). Taxonomy (NCBI): domain Eukaryota; kingdom Metazoa; phylum Mollusca; class Bivalvia; order Mytilida; family Mytilidae; genus Mytilus; species Mytilus coruscus. The sequence goes on along the minus strand of CM029599.1, from coordinate 8,389,590 downwards.
AATGCAGGAAATGTTATATATATATTTTTTAATTGCATCTTTCAAAATAACCATTAAGAAAATCTGTTGTATGATTAAACTAATATTTGATAAATCTTCATTAAACCATGTTCATAATAATTAATTGTGACTTTTTGTCCTATTACAATGTAGTAAATAAGTGACTTTCTGCCTTGTGACTATATCTATCCATTTACCAAGTAATTGACCTGAGGTAGGGATTAGTTTCATAGTAAAGTCCTATCAAAATTTCAATTGACCAGTATTTGCCAGTATTGACCAGTATTTCCCGGTATTTACAGCCGGCATGGTCAATACTAGTATTGACTGCTTTTTTGCCAACCTTGAGCACAACATAAATACAAACTATAATAAATTGCTTCGATCGCAGAGGTCCAACCCTGAACAGCTGGGGCAAAAATGGACACAATATTTGCACTTGATACAGGTCTGAATTTGGATTGTAATTAAATATTTGACACATACTGGTAATAGGTTTCTGACACAGAATAACTGTAGTCAAAGAACATGAATTGGTTATGTGATTTGAATTTATATTCATTTTATTGCTTCTGTACAATACACTATGCTGTTGCTAATTGACCTCCCTCCCCCCACCCCCCCCAAAAAAAAAAACTATTTGAAGAAATTTTCTTTTTAATTTCTGAAATCTTGAGAACAAATTGTTCCCCCCCCTTTTCCAGAAAAAATAAAATGCTCCGCTGGGCGCAGCTTGATACGACCACAGAGGTTGAACCCTGAACAGTTGGGGCAAGTATGGACACAACATTCAAGCTTGATACAGCACTGAATTTGGATTGTGATTAAATATTTGACACAGCATAGATTTCTGACACAGAATGAATGTGGCCTAAGAACTTAAAAATTTTAAATTGGACATTCACCTATTTTGGTCCAATATCCAAAATCTAAATACATGGTTAGATTCAGCATATCAAAGAACCCCAAGAATTCAATTTTTGATGAAATCAAGCAAAGTTTAATTTTGGACCCTTTTGACCTCAATGTGGACAAAGTTGATAACGGGGCCCAAAAATCAAAAATCTAAATGATTCAGCATATCAAAGAACCCCATATATTCAATTTTTGATGAAATCAAACAAAGTTTAATTTTGGACCCCGATTTGGACCAACTTGAAAACTGGGCCCATAATCAAAAATCTAAATACATGTTTAGAATCAGCATATCAAAGAACCCTAAGAATTCAATTTTTGTTAAAATCAAACTAAGTTTAATTTTGGACCCTTTGGACCTTAATGTAGACCATTTTGAAAACGGAACCAAAAATTAAGAATCTAAATACAGGGTTAGATTCGGCATATCAAAGAACCCCAATAATTCAATTTTTGATGAAATCAAACAAAAAAAGTTTAATTTTGGACCCTTTGGACCTCAATGTGGACCAATTTAAAAACAGGGCCCAATATCCAAAAACTTAATACACGGTTTGATTCAGCATATTAAAGTACTCCAAGAATTCAAGAATAAAACCCCATTGAAATTAGTCAAGAAATAAGCAATTTATACAGTATCTTCTATCTTCTTTTTTCTTGCTACAATATTGTGCTATTGGATATTTTGGATATTTCTTGCTATTGCGCAATACTATGCAATTGAAGATTTCTTCCTATTGCGCAATACTGTGCAATTGAAGATTTCTTGCTATTGTGCAATACTGTGCAATTGAAAATTTCTTGCTATTGCACAATACTTATTATATAATAATTTACACATCCTGTTTGGTGTGTATCTCCTACCATATCATTATTATTTGCTTTTAAATATAAATCAGAAATAACCAACTTAAAATGAAAATTTTAAAAGAAAAAAAAAAAAAAAAAAAATCCCCCAATTTTTGAACCCCTTATGATTCATCACCCCAAACTCAATCCCAGCCTTCCCTTTGTGGTATGGTACCTTGCAGTACAATTTCAGAGAGATCCGTACACTTGAACACAAGTTATTGTCTGAAACTAGAAAATGCTTGTTTTTGGCCCTTTTGGCCCCAAATTCCTAAACGTTTAGGCAATTACCCCAAACTCAAACCCAGCTTTCCTTTGTGATATGGAACCTTGTAGTACAATTTCATAAAGATCCATACACTTACACACAAGTTATTGTCCTGAAACAAGAAAAATGCTTGTTTTTTTGCCCCTTTTTGGCCCCTAATTCCTAAAATTTTGAGGCAATTACCACCAAACTCAATTCCAGCTTTCCCTTTGTGATATGGAACCTTGTAGTACAATTTCAGAAAGATCCATACACTAACACACAAGTTATGTCTGGAAGTTACAAAAATGCTTATTTTTGGCCCCTAATTCCTTAACTGTTGGTACCATAACCCCCAAAATCAATCCAACCTTTCTTTTGTGGTATTGAACCTTATGGTAAAATTTCAAAGAGATCCATTTACTTAAACTAAAGTTAGAGTGCGAAAACCAATGTGTCTTCGGATGACGACGCTGACGCCGGACGAGGACGACGACGCCAATGTCATACCAATATACGACCTCAAAATTTTTTTTGCGGTCGTATAAAAATTCTTTCCCTCAAGATATGGTCATAATCTCAATTCAAATTTCCAATGGAGTTTGCAACCATAATAACCCATTTAAATACATCATAAAAGTCTTAAAATAGAAAATGACATACATAATCATCATGGCTAAAATTAAATTACCTTCATCAGCCTTTTATAATAGTAACTTCTAAAATTAAATTGACAGCTAATCACCTCAAGACAATATAACATTTCTTTATACATAATTTAAAAGCAGTGTAAGGGGGGTAATTCAAAATGTTGTGTTTGAATTACTTCCCTTACACTACTTTTAAATCATGTTTTATACTTAATTGTCCATTAACCAGGACACCTTTGTTTTTCACCCTTTTTAGCCCCTAATTCCTAAACAGTTTTAGCCATAACCACCCTAAGCCAATTTTTACCATCCCTTTGTGGTATGGAAACTTGTGGTATAATTTCAGAGAGATCCATACACCATTCCACAAGTTATTGTCTGGAAACTAGAAAAATGCTTATTTGGGCCCCTTTTTGGTCCCAATTCCTAAACTGTTGGGACCATAACTCCCAAAATCAATCCCTACCTTCCTTTTGTGGTCATAAACCTTGTGTTTAAATTTCATATATTTCTATTTACTTATACTAAAGTTATTGTGCGAAAACCAAATGTCTTCGGACGACGCGGACGACGACAACGACGTGATACCAATATACGACCACAAAATTTTTTAAGGTCGTATAAAAATTAACTGAAAAGGGCTTAACTCATCAGATCGATAATAAGCAGAAAAACATCTAACAAAAACACAGACCAAACCAACCTGGCAGGGTATTTATACATCACTAATTACTAGAAAGGCAAAGTACAAATCTGAGAGTACTCACAGTTACTGACAGGTAGTTCAAAGCCAATAACAGGAATTGAAGTTAAGACTTTGGCAATGGTAGCCCACAGCTTAAATTTTTGTAGCCCACATATATAGTCCTATACAAGAAAAGCAGAAATTTAAGTAGCCCACACCAAATTTTAGGGGCCATTGGCGAGTGGGTCCCTGCTAATTTCAAACCCTGAATAACAACTAATAAAAATAATCATGTATTTCAGGTTAAAATATCAATCAGTACACATCCAACATCCAATGGATTTAGTGTAAAGACATCATTAACAGTCAGAGAAAAACATGACCTAATGCAATGCCAAAATGAAGGTATCGACAGGTTGTTTAACATGAAAGTACTACATGTGTAAATTAAAACAATAATATTTAGTATGGTTTTAATTCAGTGATGACAAAATCAATATTTATTACAATAAAAACAATATTCAAAGATCTAATTACAGTGTTGAATTGGTAATCTTTTAGAAATTTTTTTTTTAACTTGATGTACTAGTTGGATTATTCGCTACAGGACAGATGCACAGTGTAATAATGTACATTGAATATGTCACTGTACCATATCAAGATCAAGATCCCCTTGCAGGAGTCACAAAATTATTCTGAATAATTTTCTGATTGCTTTCAGAATCCATTTTCAAGCCCTATTAATTCTATATAGTAAAATTTTTACCATCTACCACAACAAAAACTTGAATTTAACGTCTACATGTACCACATCATACTGTAAACTTGAAGCTAGTAAGAACTGAAAAAAGACACATTGTCAATTCAAAATCCGTTACGATTTTTGGAAATATCTTACCTTTAATTGTAGTTATCATTATAGATCCTTTTTGTCACAAAATCCACTTTAAAACCCACTATATTGTTTTCAGTTTTTCAACTAACTGATTTTCTGTTGACATTGACATTATCACTATCCAGAATAATTTTCTTTTACAATTTTTTCTTTAGTTTTGTTTGCAATAGGAGAAACATCATATCTAGGTCAGAGAGAACACAAAATGGCCATTCTCCAAAGCGACAATATCAAATATTTTACAAAATGGATCTCTAAGATCTGTTAAAGTTAAGATAAGTTTTTAAACAAACTCCAGATGGAAAACATATCTTCCTTGCAGTTCTCACCTGCTTTAGGTGTGTAGAATGATGCTGTAGGTGTAAAATGCACAGGATTAAGTTTTTTGAGTAGGTTTGTATCTAAGAAAATAAATGATTTGAAATATTGTGTATGTGAACATTTTACATGCATCTGACAAAATGATTCAAATATTGTCATAGACATGATAGATGAGGAATCTTAATGTGTAATTGATTTGTTATAAATTAGGCTGTTACAGTTAGTTATCTCAGTTGAATTCTTTCATATTTTTATGTCAGGGCCTTTTATAGCAACCTTTACAGTATGGGTTTATCTCATTGTTGAAGGCCATACAGTTGCATATTATTGCTTACATCCACTTCATTTGAACTTTGGTGGATAGTTGTCTCATTGGCATTCATACCACATCTCCTTATTTTTATATAGTACATTTCTGTAACAATATCTGCCCTAAAAATATCTGCAAATGAGGTTTCACTTATATTCCATAATTATGATCTATTTACACAAAGGTGTAAATGACAGGTGATGTGGGTAATATGTCAGCAAGACAGCAGCCCACAGATACAATAAGACAAACAGGCATTGTTACGGTTCATAATAACAAATGGACAAAAATGGCTGTTCACACATCAAAAACTACTTTGAGTACTGAAAAACCTGTGCAGTTGGAAAAGTGAAAAGGCCTAGCATCAACTTAATATATATAAAAGAACAACAAAAAACTACCAAAAAAATCAAAAAGAGTTTTATCTTTCTGAAAGTCAGAAACACAAAATGCATTTGACTTTTATATATGGCAGTGTCTGCGCGTACCCGCATGCGGGTACGAATAGTCAAATTGCCGTTCGTAGGCTACGCGTACCCACATCCTGTTCCTAAATGAAATGCCATCGGATCGGGAATGAAACGTGAAATATATACTGAATTTGTCGCAATTAGTGAATAAATTGATTAAAACTACTCTGAAGTTTTATAAATAATTATATATAGGTAAGTGAATAGTTTTTCTCAGTTAATAAATATTCTTAAAATGGAAGAGAGTGATGTACATGTGAGGAAGACATTTCAAATTTATCATGAATTGGAACAATTTGTCAGTCAAAACTATCAGTCGATTAATTTTATATAAAAGAAACTCGAGTCAATTGCAGTTGCAGAGAAAAGAAGAACTGGAAACACAAAAATTAAAGACGAAAAAAGTTTAACAGAATAAATTGTAGTATATGTGCCAAAACAATCCTATTGGATATGTAAAATTTGTTCCAAATCTTAATTAGTTACACGAATCTTTTAAAATTGGTTTAATTTGACATTATTACTTGCTTCTTTAATTTTTATATAGACATTTCAGGTTTTGTTTTACATCATGTTTACTAAAAGTTTATTTTTAAATTTCATATGGATTTCCATGTGGGAATTTTTCAAATTCAGTAAAATTAAATTCTTTAAATTTGCATTTACATTTTATATTAGTATTAATTTTTATCATGTTTTTCTTTTACAAGGATTGTTCAGTTTCATGTGGGTCTCATTGGGGTCTAAGCGTGACGCGGGATTGTTGATTTTTTGTAAGCGTGACACGTGAAAGTCAAATTATTGTGTCGTGAAAACGGGAAATGAAGTCTAGCGGGACACGGGAAACTATAAAAAAAAAAATGAGAATAGCTTACGTTACATAGTGTAAGCGGGATACAGGAATATGACAAAACAGTAAGCGGGATTCGGGATCAGAATCCCCCAAATGAGACCCCCTTTCATGTTCCATCAGTGTGCATTTAATTTGCAATGTTTATTATGTATTATTATCTATTAAATACAATTTGAAAATAATATTTTTCATACTCTTCACACGTTCTACGCGAAATCCCCATATTATCGATAATTTCCATTTATATTTCATGTTTCATTCCTGATCCGATGGCATTTTATTATAAAACCGATGTGGGTACGCGTAGCCTACGAATGACAACTTGACTATTCGTATCCGCATGCGGGTACGCGCAGACACTGCCTTTTAATATCTAGTGGAATCTAGGCATTAAAATTTTCAAAACTTCACAGGCTAGTCTTTACTCAGAGTAAATTTCTAGGTGTAAACAAAGCCATTTTTGTCTAATTGTTATGATAACCATAAAGTTAAAACCCCCAAGGCCAAGGGCCAAGTCCAAGGGCATCACAGTAAAACATTTTCAATAATTTGGGCACGCCTTGATGATGTAAACTGTTCATTACTACATAGTAAACTATATATCTTTATTGTTTATTTCACAAACCGAGTTATGAACTGAATAATGAGGCTGTATATTTGTGCTTTTCAAAATTCTGTAAATCAGTCGAAAATTCTTCATGGAGGCTGCCATTTTGTTTTCATTTATCAGTAACGACAACTCTTTATTGATGCGTTTTGCTATCTACAATTGATTGTTGTTATTATGAATTCGATATTTGCTGATATACAAAGCTTGTTTATTATTTTTTTCACAAGCAGAAATTTTCATGCGTTTTTTGTTGAAGTTTAAGACATCATATAACTACCTAAATTAAGTCTTTTGTCTCCGATAATACACAAGGGTGCATTCGATTTGTACTTCAATTTATCACGGCATTTGAGCAAAACAAGAAACAAAAAATTGTTTCATTTTTAATGCTGAAAGATATTGTTGTAAGAAATGATTTGGTTAACAACGTCATTTTCTTTTGTTAAAGTATATAAATAATTTTACGATTTTTATTTATCCTGAGACTACTATGACACACATAGTCTCAGATTGATCTCACATTTTTACATTTTTTAATTTCCAATACATTATACATTTTAACAAATAAGAATAAATATATGACATTGCAAGTGTTTTAATGTTTCAAGGAGAACTTTATATGGTTGAATGCTTGGCTTAGTGATAGTTTATGGTTTATGTTGATGTGTTTCCCTCAGTTTTGGTTTGTGACCCGGATTTGTTTCAGTTAAATCGGTTTATGACTATTGAACAGCGGTATACTACTATTGCCTTTATTTATGCATAGCAAGTATTTCAAAATTGTCACTGGATTTTTTTTTAGAGCAACACAGCTAGTTTCACCAGTGGAACAGGAAACACTTATTCAGCAGTAGCTGACTTTACGTTCAATGTGTTGATAGATTTGTGTTGATCAATCCTAAATTTTTCTATGTAGTGTTTAATGGTTTATTGTTCGTCATTTTGTGCTTTCTATTGGCCATAATTACAAAAATCTGCTGTTAAATAACTGCAATTTGAGAACCTAATGATAAATGATCATATATGGAAAAAGAAACTAGGCTTGGTATATGTCCATAAGACAGCAGCCTAACAATACAATAAACGCCCCCCCAAAAAACGAATAAAATAAATCAAAGTCCTACCTTGAACATAAGACAAGTGTTTATAATATTCATCTACCTGTAAATTGCCCAAAGTCTTGACAACCTGTGTGTATATAAAAAGACTATGATAAGATATGCAAATAGCAGCATATTTAAAATATTTTTTTTTTTATTTAAAGATAAAAAGAATTCCCTATTGAGATTCATGACTGGAAATGTAATTAAGGCATAGATGTGTGGTGAGGTATAGTATATTTTAATTTTTTAGGGGGAAAAAGGAGGGGGGGGGTTAATTTATTTTACACTATTAAAGAACTTTATTGTCATTGTTTTCACTATACCCTTGTTCTTCAATTGGATTGTACTGGTAATGTTCCTCAGGACAAAAAGAAAATTTTGGGCTGACTTAGCGAGAAAATATAAAGATAAATGGCATATTGCTATAATCAATATTGAAGGAATTGAAGATAAACTTCATACTTATTTCAAATAAAGGAATAACTGGGCACACATATATAGCAAACTTGAATTTACTTGGGAAGAGGATAGTTAACAATATATTAGGTTCAATAGTGTATGGTATATCTTCACCGTTTTTGTGCTGCACCTGGGAATAGTCGATATATTATGGCCCATGCTGTACTGAATACTACTTACAAAAAGGGGATGTCACAGGTGTGCTAATTTCCAAAATCCTTTTTTTTTTTTTTTCTCCCACATCCCACTTTTTTCTTACTTTTTCCAAGATCCCACTGTTTTACCACTACTGTATATCCCACATTCTGATTTTTTTTAACCCGCCCTTTTTTTATATCCATCTATCTATCTATTTTCATATTTTCGCACTCAGTCACAACTTTGACTATTACGTGCCGTTACATGCGTGGCTTATGTACAACTTTTCAGTAATATTACGTTACATTGGTGAACAGAAAAAATAAAATCCAGTGATTTAATTAATTTTTTTTTTATTGTTATCCTATGTATATTTTTTGGTAAAACTATGTACATGTTATGCAGTGTTTAAAATATTTGTGAAAGAGCAGATATAGAAGTCTGCTGTTTGAAGCTATCAACTGTTGTACAAAGGATTTCTGATGTTGGAAGTAGGTTCCATCATCACAAGATCAAGATAAATGTTATATACCTGTTTGATATTCTTAGAGGACATGTGATCAGACTAAATGAAAAATAAATTTAATTTGTAAATAATTGGTTTATATACTACAATGTTCTTTTGATTTATTTATCTATTCAAAGTCCTTCCTTTTTTCATAAGATCAGAGCGCTCGAGATGTTTTTTAGAACTACCCTATGAGATTGACCTCAAGGTCAAAGTACATGAATATGGCGGCTCGTCTTACGATAATAGACAAAGGTGTATGAAAATGGATTTACAAGAAAAACAATGAATCAAATGTATTAGGAATACTTGTTTTTATAATTATTTTTTCGAAAAATTTACAGTTCAAATAATTTCAACGTTATTTTAATTCGTATGGCTCAATTAACAGGGCGATTCTGTGCCAAAGCGACAGGAGAGTACAAAACAACACCAGGTTTGGTGATTGTTTTGAACGCGAAAAGGTTGATTAGGAACTCTGTTAATGCCTAGTACATTCTCTTGTCCCCAGTGTTCGATGGCATCGAACAAAAACAATGCTTACAACCGAGTTCAGACGACGAGTAGCCGTTTATGGACAGCTGTTTTTGATTATGAAGCCAGGCGTGAAGATGAATTAACCCTAAGAAGGGGTACACTAGTGGAAGTTTTATCAACAGATTCTCATATATCAGGAGATGAGGGTTGGTGGACAGGTAGGGTGGGTAATAAAGTGGGAATTTTCCCAAGTAACTTTGTTGCAATTGACATTAACAGCAGTGTTGCTAGTGGACTCCATAACAAATTTCCATCGAATCGTCCATTTGAAATAGATTTCAATGAACTGCAGTTGGAAGAAGTTATTGGTGTTGGTGGGTTTGGAAAAGTGTATCGTGGAATATGGAACGGGGAAGAAGTTGCTGTCAAAGCTGCCAGACAAGATCCAGATGAACCAGTTATTTCTACGATCGAAAGTGTCCGTCAAGAGGCTAAAGTCTTTTGGTTACTTGATCACATTAACATTGCTGCTTTGAAAGGAGTCTGTTTAAAAGAACCAAATTTATGTTTAGTTATAGAATATGCAGCAGGTGGATCCTTGAATAGAATACTATATGGCAGAAGAATCCCACCTGATGTTCTTGTTGACTGGGCTATTCAGATTGCTAGGGGAATGAACTATTTACATGAGGAATCCCCCATTCCTCTTATACATCGTGACCTCAAATCAAGCAATAGTAAGTACAAAAATGTATGAAGGTGTTTTTGATTGATTTTGAAACTTTTTTATGCTTTAATAATATCAGCTTTCCTTCCACAGTACTACCTGAAATAAAACTTGGGAACCCTCACCCCTGCATAGTAAGACACTGCTCTACAATTTAATTATGTACATGTATATGAGTACTTCAGTAGCGCAGCAAATAGAGCAGCGATAAAATGATTTCCTCAATCCTGGATTAGTGGAAGCAACAGTAAACTACCTCAGTCTAAAGTCAAAATAAATATTATACTTAAAATGTTAAACATCATCAAATATACAAGCTTGAGGTGAAGGGAAACATTGCTACAGTACACATACATTTTGTACATTTCATTATGTACATGTACATACATGCACATGATGCAGTAATGTTAAATGTCATGTATTTGTATAAAGTTTATATAGGTATTTCTTTCCTCTTCAAACATCTCAAACATTATTTCCTCATATATCTCCTTATTCTTACATTTGTTTGTCATACAGTCAGGGGTACTACTTGTACAAGTTAATTTTATTTACTTGAAGAAGTAAAAAAAAATATACACATATAAGTAAATAAATAATGTTTGAATAATCTCCCTTAATTTTCTCAAAATTTACTTGTATAAGTAAATTTTTCTTACAATCCCACAAAATCCTGAAGTTTTGAGATGTAAAATCATGCCTTTAATGATTTTTCCCAGGTTTGCTCAATTTTTTTAATTAAAGTTCAATGTTTCATCTCATTAATTCAACAAAGAAACTGAGTGAGCAAAGATCTTGTATATTTGCGCAAGGCCTTCAAAAATTGCTCCTTTGGGGCTTGTAAATGAGCAGTGTTATGAAGATAACAGACAAATGGGATTTTCATTGTCCATGAAATTACACTTAAATGATTAGTAAAGACATCTGCAAAGGGTACATATTTTAAAATTCTATTAGAGCAAAGAAATCTTAAGAATTCAAGAAAAGAAGAAAGGATGACTTTTTTACTTATACAAGTAAAAAATTCTGAATGTCTAAGGGACATAACTAAGGCAATTTTTTTTTTACCTATACAAGTAAATAAAATTCACTTGTATAAGTATCCTACAAATTTACTTATATGTGTATATTTTTTTTTACTTCTTCAAGTAAATAAAAATTACTTGAATAAGTAGTTCCCCTGACTGTCATATTGACTAGAATTTCCTACATTTATTTATCAGGGATGATTCCAGGTGTTTTCAAATGGGTCCCTTGACCATCAAATTGGGAATTTTCATCCCAATTGGGAATTTTTTATACATGAAATCTATGACGAAATAACATTATTTTCCTGTAAACACAGAAAATGTATATTAAGTTTCACCTGTACACTGCTGTAAGAAGTTAAATCATTTTGAATAATCCTGGACGGGGTACTAATTATGATATACATGTATATAATTACCAGATAGCTTGACAGTTATTACATGAAGATACTTGCACATGATGCACCATCTTTTGTAGGCTTGCATCTTAGCTATGGTACCCTTTGCCTTTTACATGCATAACAGCTAACATAAACCACTGAAAAAAATCATCCACTGGGTATTTTTTTCAGCAACAGGTCATCTTTATAAATTTACATTGATTCAATTGGATTTCGAATTGAACTGGCAATTGTCAAATTCAGAAAAGCTATGTACAAAAGTTTAAGTACTTAATTGCACGATGAGATAATTTTGTTGTTTTTGCTGGCTGTTTAATATGTAGTAGGTTGCCATATTTTTTCTTTAGGTGTAACCCTAAGAAACAGGAAATTAAAGTGTTGAACCATTGTATTTAAATATTATTTGGATCATCTTGACAACTTTTGAAACAGTTCCATAATGTTGACATCCTATTTCATGAATGATCTATCATCCCGTCACATGTACATGTATTTTCAAAAACGCTCAAACTCTGGTCTTTTGAAGAAATGGAGCCTCACAAAATATATAACAATTTCTTTTACAAAAAAAGTTTTCATGATATTGTATAACCGGCTCTGCTGGGCAATCTGCTTTTACGAGATTGGCGCCTATTAATTTCATCAATGTTATATCAAAATATAAATTTTGCTTTCTGCCAAGGTCTGCTTTAATAGGACCAATTTGACAAAAGCATCTTTTTATCGACCTGCTGGGCGATCTGCTTTTACGAGATCAAATACTCCCATAACATTTTCATCAATTGAATCCGGCTGCTAAAATCGTTTAACCACATGTTGACATAATTAAGTCATTGTTAATGAAATGTGATCGTTGACAGCATTTTTATCCAGATTTTAAAACGCTCAGAAGACAAATTAGGAAAAATTATAGTTGCCTAAATCGGTGACGGAAACATTTCTGGAAATATCGATTTTTATTTCATTTTTCCTGAATTGGGAAATTAAATTCACAAAATTTTTTTGGGGGCTGCCGGCCGATTTTAGGGCCGCTAAGCGAAACTATATAGTAGAATCATCTTTGCATATATATTATATATACATGATACATGTATAACATGATACATGTATATACAGATGTACATTGTACAGGGTGTACATCTATGTTAGGGTTAGGGTTTGGGTTTAGGGTTAGGGTGCATGTCTACACATTGTGTCTTAAGATGTATTTTCCAGGATCAGTGCAGTACCAAAATTAAAAGTAACTTTGTTGTATCAGATAAAAATATGAAAGCAAAATACCAGTTATAAATGCATTTGCTTTTAAAAATTTTCTCCTCAATATGAAAATGTAGAGATTTCACTTTAAAGGAATAGAGTGTCTTTATACAATACAATCCATACATTTGTATTACACTAAAAATTTGCCAGATACATGTAAGTCTACTTTTAGATTTACATTTGTCTTGGAGATGGAATGTACATATTTTGGAATTAGACAGCTACCACTTAGAGAAAATTTTGATACAATCTCATGAACCATAGAATACAAGTAAAGTTCAGTTTGGACAGTTTTGGCAATAATTCAAGACTTAATCCTCTTTATTATCTCAAAAAATATTTTTTTTGTTTTTTTTGTTGATAACTTAAGTACCACTTGACCAAATCATTTTAAACTTTAACATAATGCATGTCCCATAAACTACAGAGGAAGTTTGAATTTGACAGATTTTATGTTTACAGTACCATGTGATCATGAGTTATACCCTTAAGTTTTCTTAAAAATGGGGTTTTTGTTTTTTTTGGTTTAAAAGTAATTAAGTAGGTTATTTCCCCTTGCACACATTCATTTATGTTGGACCAAAGTCATAAAGATTTTACTATTTAATTACAGCTGAAGTGATAATTGAATTCAATAATCAAAACTTTTAAATTCCCACAAAACATTGTACATTTGTGTACAAGATTTGAGCATAGTTACAAATGAACATGCTACTTCCCTGGACTCGCCTTGAAAATTCCTTAGTGAGAACCCTTGTTAGCAACTGCAGCAGCTAGAGAAAAATATAAAAACGATTAGTAGAAAAAGATCTTTGAATAAAATCAAATGACTAAATTGTCAGTCCACTCGTTATAGTTGTTATTGCCCTTCAATGGTAAATTTTGACATGTTTAACCATTTTTGTGGGTTTTTTGCTAAATCTTGAAAACTATATTTATGATGATAGATAGATAGAAACTAAAAACTGCAAAATTGATCAGCAACAGATGATCTACAAATAACTTAAATGGCCGAAATGACCAGTTAACTCCTTGAAGGAGTCATTACGTGTTTTCCCTCTCCTAGAATGCAACAGTAGCGACAGGGTAAACTATTTGTATAAAGCTGTAGATCACAGTAAGCAGAAGACCTGGATGCTTCATACCTTTTATAATGATGCCTTATGATACAATTCATTGTTCCAGTGACTGCTTAAGGGCATACGATACAGTTTGGTCCCACGGTGAATTTTTGACGAAAGTTTGCATACAAGCTATTTTTCACCTAGTCATTTCAAATATGTATTAAAAAATATACTTTCATGTCCTACTTTTACAGATAAATGGTGTCAAAATTTTAGACGTTTACTGGAAATTTCGGTTTCTTCGACATTTTTATCCTTTAGAAAGACCTTACTTTTTAGTTTCAAAAGATAAACGCAAGCGGATTTTTGTAAAAACATCTGAGAATCTTCTCTGCATAACTGTGCTTTGAAATGTGTATTAATTCTTCAAAAATAATTAATTTTTTGTCTCGCCTTGACGGAGTCAAAAAGCCAGACATAGGTATGCTGTTTCCGGCGTCGGCGGCGACGGCGGCGTCAACAATGTATTAGTTTGTGATTAGGTCTAGTTCATGGTGAACCACTAGTGGTAGGTCAATGATATTTGGTATGCAGTTGTATTAGCATTGGCACATCTCATTACCATAGAGATTATTTGGGCCCGCCCCCTCAGTCAAGGTCTATTGACTTTGAAACTTTTCATAGTTTACATGTATTAGTTTGTGATTAGGTCAATTTATGGGGAACCACTAGTGGTAGGTCAATGATATTTGGTATGCAGTTGTATAAGCATTGGCATATCTCATTTCCATGGAGATTATTTGGCTCCGCCCCCTTAGTCAGGGTCTATAGACTTTGAAAATTTGGTATTAGTTTGTGATTAGGTCAGTTCAAGGGGAACCATTAGTGGTAGGCCAATGTTAATTGGTGTTCAGTTGTATAAGCATTAGCACATTTCATTTCCATGGAGAATATTCGGCCCCGCCCCCTTAGTCATGGTCTATTTACTTTGAAACTTTTGCTTAGTTGACATGTATTAGTTTGTGATTAGATCAGTTTAAGATGAACTGCTAATGTTAAGTCAATGATATTTGGTATGCAAATTTATTGGCATTTGCAAGTATCGTTTCCATGGAGATTATATAGCCCCACCCCTGATCATGGTTCATTGACTTTGAAACTTTTACATAGTTTACAAGTTAATGTTTGTGTTTAGGTTTGTTTAAAGGGAACGACTTATAATAAGTCAATGGTATTTGGTATGCAGTTGTAATAGCATTGGCACATCTCATTCCTTGGAGATTGTTTAGCCATGTACCTTCAGTCATGGTTCATCGACTTTGAATATTTGCATAACTTACATGTTAAAGTATGGCTATTTTAATTTCAACATTTGCATTATAAAAATTACAAAAAGGCGAGACATATCTCTGTGATAACAGTTTATTTAAAAGTTTCATAATCATGATAATTGTAGTAAAAAAAAACAGATTTTTTTGCTGTATATTTTTCTAATTTAAAAAAAAAATCATTGGTGGATTGTTCATAAAAGTAGACACAAATAATCTTCATACATAACCAGGCCAAATATCATTTTTAAAAAGAGGGGTCAGTGTACTCGCTTTCAAGATTTTGTCTGAATGATGAAAATGAGTCGAAGAATGCATCTTTTCATGATATGTCACAGTTTGACGTCGCGAAAAATAATTACGTTAGTGACGTCATTACCTCCCCTGTACAAAAATGTAACTGTATTGTATGCCCTTAAAAACTATATTTTCTAGTCACATGAATTTCTCTCTCTGAGTTATAGGATAACTATATTTAATATATGGGATCCTTGCAAGCTCTGCATGTTCTTCAGACATGATTGACCTGTCCTTGACCTCATTTCATGGATCAGTGATAATTGTTAATTTTTTAAGTAATTAGGTTTTATTCTCAGACATTATAAACAGTAAGTCAACTGTATTTTGTATGTGGAATAACTGTAAGGTGTACAGGTATATGTTTGTCTGGCAAGTTTCATCTGACCTTGACCTCATTACTTGGGTTATTGGTCAATGTTACATGTTCATTTGTAATTTTTGGTGATTTGGTCTATTTCTTAGATACATATGTGTACTATAAGCAATAGTTCAATTATATATTGTGCATAGATTCTGTTTTTGTCTCGCCTTGACAGAGTCAAAAAGCGAGACATAGGTATGCTGTTTCCGGTGGCGGCGTCAACAATGTATTAGTTTGTGATTATGTCTACTTTATGATGAATCACTAGTGGTAGGTCAATGATATTTGGTATACAGCTGTATTAGCATTGGCACATCTCATTACCATGGAGATTATTTGGCCCAGCCCCCTCAGTCATGATCTATTGACTTTGAAACTTTGCTAGTTTACATGTATTAGTTTGTGATTAGGTCTAGTTTATGGTGAACCACTAATGGTAGGTCGATGATATTTGATATGCAGTTGTATAAGCATTAGCACATCTCATTTCGATGGAGATTATTTGGCCCGCTCCCTCAGTTATGGTCTATTGACTTTGAAACTTTGCTAGTTTACATGTATTAGTTTGTAATTATATATAATTAGGTCTAGTTTATGGTGAACCACTAATGGTAGGTCGATGATATTTGATATGCAGTTGTATAAGCATTGGCACATCTCATTTCGATGGAGATTATTTGGCTCCGCTCCCTCAGTCATGGTCTATTGACTTTGAAACTTTTTCTAAGTTTCATGTATTAGTTTGTGATGAGGTCAGTTTATGGGGAACCACTAGTGATATGTCAATGATATTTGGTGTGCCGTTGTATAAGCATTGGCATATCTCATTTCCATGGAGATTATTTGGCTCCGTCCGCTCAGTCATGGTCTATTGACTTTGAAACTTTTGCTTAGTTTACATGTATTAGTTTGTTATTAGATCAGTTTAAGATGAACCACTTATGTTATGTCAATGATATTTGGTATGCAAATGTATTGGCATTTGCAAGTTTCATTTCCATGGAGATTATATAGCCCTTCCTCTCATTATGGTTCATTTACTTTGAAACTTTTACATAGTTTACAAGTTAATGTTTGTGTTTAGGTTTGTTTAAAGGGAACGATTTATGAAAAGTCAATGATATTTGGTATGCAGTTGTAATAGCATTGGCACATCTCATAGTGATTGTTTAGCCCTGTACCTTCAGTCATGGTTCATTGACTTTGAATATTTGCACATGTTAAAGTATTGCTATTTTAATTTCAACTTTTGCATTATCCAAATAACACATAGGCGAGACATATCTCTGTGTTAAAGTTTATTTAAAAAGTAGACCCTTAAATTTGTAATGGAAGAAAATTACAAAATATACACGTTCATGTTTATTGATAATTGATTGAATATTGTAGTTTATGGATGATTGCAACTGCACTGCATATGAATTTAAAGAATTTAAACGTCTTACATTTAGGACAATTATAGTAAATAAATATATATATATATATAATATATGTAACAGGTTGAACTAATTTTTTTTAGCTCAATCTTGATTGTATTGATCGTTGTCTGTACCAGTTTGTATGATAAGTTTCCAGTTGACATGCATAAGACACAAATATGAGTTCAAACAGACTGTATTATAAATTACATGTGGTTGAACATGTGTTATTACCGCTATTATCACAATGTATACCATTATAGATAAAGAGGGATTATTAGAACACCTTTTATAAAAAGATCGTATGAACTTTTAACAGTAGGATAGGCTCGTTTCATTTAAATTTCAATTGAAAACCATAAAACTTGTAAATGGATCTGTTTGTAACCTGTCGTGGATGAATTCATCTTCAGTGTGTAGGTGGGTTGGTCGCGTTTAAAATTAGGACACTATCAGACAGGATTTCCCTGACCTGGACCACTGTTATTCAAGGCCATAAATATATCATATCTGTATTATTATCATATCTTGTGTCATTATTATTATGTTTTCTAAAGAGTACATGTAAAGATACATGTGTTTCATCAGGAGTTGAAATAGTGCTTAGGCCAAACACAAATATAGTTGTATTTCCTGTCCCCTTTATACATTGTACATGTACGTTCAAGTCCAGAACATTTCTTTACATATATATATATAGTTAGCTAAAATATTTTTTTTTCAAATAAAATAATTTGACCTAATTACCCTGATTACCTACCCTATTTGTTCTGTCAGGATATATATATATTTTTGGGGTTTACATGTTATTACTGGTATGGTTTACGTTGGCCTTATATAATTATAAATAACAAGAGAAGCCAGGAAGAGTTGTAAAGGACAAATCCTATTGGCCAACAAATCTTTGTAACTGATTTCCACTATCATGACTATCTTCCTCCTTGAGTTAAATTTGTTTACAAGATCCAGTAGATAAAACAAATAGACTGGACCTGCTGTGTCCCAGACAAATAATTTCTTGTTGTATTAATGTTATATATAGATATTGATAACTGTTCTTTTGGACAGTCCATTTCTTGGTCAGGTGAAACATTTTTCTGTAATATTTTCAGAAGATTTCACTGAATTATTAGTTATATTTTGTATCAATTATGTAAACATATATCTATATTTTAGATAGTCAACAATTAATTTTCCTATTTAAATTTCAAGAACATTATTGAATTTGAAATAGAAATAAAGTATTTTGATAATTCGTGTGTGGTACAAAAGTTTGCAAATAAATACATGCATGCTTGACTAAGAAAATTAATTTGGTTAGTGAAAGTTTAACTTTGTGTATAGTATAAAACACAAACTAGTAATGACAGAAAAATGTTTTGATTGGTGATCACTAATTCATCACTTTGATTAAATTTGTAAGAGATAACGTTTTTTTTGTCTTTTTCGGGTTAAACTGAATGATGTCAGATATGAAAGTGTGGGTTAAAACTGGGTCTGTTTCATGTTAAAAAAAAGATCAATTTGTGTACATGTGTGACTTTTAAACAAGAGTAAACATTAGATTTATATCTGTCAATATTAGTGGTTGGCACTGTGACACAACTTTGTAAAAACATAAACCTATGACATTTTGGATGATGTGATTTTATTCCAGCTATTTAGAATATTTCATTTAGCAACCATACTTGCATTGATTATGTATGCAAATGCATTTTAATGGGTTAATTGGTTGACAAAATTGACATTAGAAATGAACATAAAATCTGTTACATAGAAAATACAGGTAGATCATAAACATTGTCCATTCAGTCGATTCTTCCCTAAATTTTAATTAAAAAACAATTTTCCAGTGTTTTACTCTTAAGGCAATAAAAATGTCAAATGCAATTTTTGGTATATAGGGACCATTATAATGTATTCATCAGAGGGGACTTTTTAAGTGATGTTAAAAATACAAAACAGATTTTTAACTATCAGTCAAAGTTTGATAAAACATGATATATGTGAACATTTTCTGTTTATGTGCCAGCACTTTTATAGTGGAAACTCTCAAACATCTAACACAGTTTCTTTGTAATGCAGGGATCACCAACAAAAATTTCATGGGTGTAGCTTTATTTTAACCATTTAGAAATATTTTTGAATTTTATACCTTTTGCAGTACTCTTATGTGTGTACAAAAAATGAATGTATCTGAATTTTATGGCAAACAATTAAATATTTTGATTATTGTCTTTCAGAATTGTACTGATTAAGAATTTTCTAAACTTATCTCATTCAACCACAAAATTTAAAAGTTGTTATGAGAAAACCAAGCGTGGGGCTAAAAACTCAAGGGTGAAGGAGCAACACCCTTAGATAAACCGTGGTGATAACTATAATGGTTTAATGTATTCTAATTCCAGTTAACTTTTTTGTACTTAAGTGATAACTGTATAAATTAAATATATCGTGCAAAACATAAAAACTCGGTTAAATGTAACTTTGAAAGGTAACCTGAGTTATTTGCAATTTTAAAGTTTGCAGTTCAGCCTTGGAAATAAGCTTTCAAATGCTTTTTTAGCTCACCTGGCCCAAAGGGCCAAGTGAGCTTTTCTCATCACTTGGCGTCTGTCGTCTGTCGTCGTCGTCGTTAGCTTTTACAAAATTTTCTCCTCTGAAACCACTGGGCCGAATTTAACAAAACTTGGCCACAGTCATCATTAGGGTATCTAGTTTAAAAAATGTCAGATGACCCGCCAACCAACCATGGCTAAAAATAGAACATAGGGGTAAAATGTAGATTTTGGTTTATATCTCTGAAACCAAAGCATTTAGAACAAATCTTACAAAAGGGTAAAACTGTTAATCAGGTCAAGATCTATCTGCCCTGAAATTTTCAGACAAATTGGACAACCCCGTTGTTGGGTTGCTGCCCCTGAATTGGTAATTTTAAGGATATTTTGCAGTTTTGGTTATTATCTTGAATATTATTATAGATAGAGATAAACTGTAAACAGAAAAAATGTTCAGCAAAGTAACATCTACAAATAGGTCATCATGACCAAAATGGTCAATTGACCCCTTAAGGAGTTATTGTCCTTTATAGTAAATTTTTAACAAATTTTTGTTAATTTTTGTAATCTTACAAAAATCTTCTCCTCTGAAACAACTGAGATAAATTTAACCAAACATGGTCACAATCATTACTAGGGTATTTAGTTTAAAAAGTGTGTCCGATGACCCTGCCTGCTAACCAACATGGCCGTCTGGCTAAAAATAGAACATGGGGTAAAATGCGGTTTTTATACGACCGCAAATATATTGGTATGACGTTGGCGTCGTCGTCGTCCGAAGACGCATTGGTTTTCGCACTCTAACTTTAGTTTAAGTGAATGGATCTCTATGAAATTTTACCATAAGGTTCAATATCACAAAAGGAAGGTTGGGATTGATTTTGGGGGTTATGGTACCAACAGTTAAGAGAATTAGGGGCCAAAAATAAGCATTTTTGTAACTTCCAGACATAACTTGTGTGTCAGTGTATGGATCTCTCTGACTTTGTACCACAAGGTTTCATATCACAAAGGGAATGCTGGGATTGATTTTTGGGGGTAATTGCCTCAAAATTTTAGGAATTACGGGCCAAAAAAGGGGCAAAAAACAAGCATCTTTCTAGTTTCATGACAATAACTTGTGTGTAAGTGTATGGATCTTTCTGAAATTGTACTACAAGGTTCTATATCACAAAGGGAAAGCTGGAATTGAGTTTGGGGGTAATTGCCTGAAACCTTTAGGAATTGGGGCCAAAAAGGGGCCAAAAATAAGCATTTTTCTAGTTTCCAGACAATAACTTGTGTTCAAGTGTATGGATCTCTCTGAAATTGTACTGCAAGGTACCATACCTCAAAGGGAAGGCTGGGATTGAGTTTGGGGGTGATGAATCATAAGGGGTTCAAAAATTGGGGGATTTTTCTTTTTCCTTTTTTTTCTTTAAAATTTTCCATTTTAAGTTGGTTATTTCTGATTTATATTTAAAAGCAAATAATAATGATATGGCAGGAGATACACACAAACAGGATGTGTAAATTATTATATAATAAGTATTGTGCAATAGCAAGAAATTTTCAATTGCACAGTATTGCGCAATAGCAAGAAATCTTCAATTGCACAGTATTGCGCAATAGCAAGAAATATCCAATAGCACAATATTGTGCAATAGCAAGAAATTGTCAATTGTACAGTATTGCGCAATAGCAAGAAATATTCAATTTCACAGTATTGCGCAATTGCAAGAAATATTCAATTGCACAGTATTGTGCAAAAGAAGATACTTTGTATAAATTGCTTATTTCTTGACCAATTTCAATGGGGTTTTATTCTTGAACTCTTGGGGTTCTTTAATATGCTGAATCTAACCGTGTATTAAGTTTTTGGATTTTGGGCCCCGTTTTTAAATTGGTCCACATTGAGGTCCAAAGGGTCCAAAATTAAACTTTGTTTGATTTCATCAAAAATTGAATTATTGGGATTATTTGATATGCCAAATCTTACCGTGTATTTAGATTCTTAATTTTTGGTCCCGTTTTCAAATTGGTCTACATTAAGGTCCAAAGGGTCCAAAATTAAACTTAGTTTGATTTTAACAAAATTGAATATATGGGGGTTCTTTGATATGCTGAATCTAAACATGTATTTAGATTTTGATTATGGGCCCAGTTTTCAATTTGGTCCAAATCGGGTCCAAAATTAAACATTGTTTGATTTCAACAAAATTGAATATATGGGGTTCTTTGATATGCTGAATCTAACCATGTATTTAGATTCTTAATTTTTGGTCCCGTTTTCAAATTGGTCTACATTAAGGTCCAAAGGGTCCAAAATTAAACTTAGTTTGATTTTAACAAAATTGAATTCTTAGGGTTCTTTGATATGCTGAATCTAAACATGTATTTAGATTTTTGATTATGGGCCCAGTTTTCAGTTTGGTCCAAATCGGGTCCAAAATTAAACATTGTTTGATTTCAACAAAATTGAATATATCGGGTTCTTTGATATGCTGAATCTAACCATGTATTTAGATTTTTGATTTTGGGCCCCGTTATCAACTTTGTCCACATTGAGGTCAAAGGGTCCAAAATTAAACTTTGTTTGATTTCATCAAAATTGAATTATTGGGGTTCTTTGATATGCGGAATCTAACCGTGTATTTAGATTCTTAATTTTTGGTCCCGTTTTCAAATTGGTCTACATTAAGGTCCAAAGGGTCCAAAATTAAACTTAGTTTGATTTTAACAAAATTGAATTCTTAGGGTTCTTTGATATGCTGAATCTAAACATGTAGTTAGATTTTTGATTATGGGCCCAGTTTCCACGTTGGTCCAAATCGGGTCCAAAATTAAACTTTGTTTGATTTCAACAAAATTGAATATATGGGGTTCTTTGATATGCTGAATCTAACCATGTATTTAGATTTTTGATTTTTGGGCCCGTTATCAACTTTGTCCACATTGAGGTCAAAAGGGTCCAAATTTAAACTTTGTTTGATTTCATCAAAATTGAATTATTGGGGTTCTTTGATATGCCGAATCTAACCGTGTATTTAGATTCTTAATTTTTGGTCCCATTTTCAAATTGGTCTACATTAAGGTCCAAAGGGTCCAAAATTAAACTTAGTTTGATTTTAACAAAATTGAATTCTTAGGGTTCTTTGATATGCTGAATCTAAACATGTATTTAGATTTTTGATTATGGGCCCAGTTTTCAAGTTGGTCCAAATCGGGTCCAAAATTAAACTTTGTTTGATTTCAACAAAATTGAATATATGGGGTTCTTTGATATGCTGAATCTAACCATGTATTTAGATTTTTGATTTTTGGCCCCGTTATCAACTTTGTCCACATTGAGGTCAAAAGGGTCCAAAATTAAACTTTGTTTGATTTCATCAAAATTGAATTCTTTGGTTCTTTGATATGCCAAATCTAACCGTGTATTTAGATTCTTAATTTTTGGTCCCGTTTTCAAATTGGTCTACATTAAGGTCCAAAGGGTCCAAAATTAAACTTAGTTTGATTTTAACAAAATTGAATTCTTAGGGTTCTTTGATATGCTGAATCTCAACATGTATTTAGATTTTGATTATGGGCCCAGTTTTCAGTTTGGTCCAAATCGGGGTCCAAAATTAAACATTGTTTGATTTCAACAAAACTTGAATATATGGGGTTTTTTGATATGCTGGATCTAACCATGTATTTAGATTTTTGATTTTTGGGCCCCGTTATCAACTTTGTCCACATTGAGGTCAAAAGGGTCTTTAGATTAGATTTTGGATATTGGACCATAATAGGTGAATGTCCAATTTAAAATTTTTAAGTTCTTAGACCACATTCATTCTGTGTCAGAAACCTATGCTGTGTCAAATATTTAATCACAATCCAAATTCAGAGCTGTATCAAGCTTGAATGTTGTGTCCATACTTGCCCCAACTATTCAGGGTTCGACCTCTGCGGTCGTATCAAGCTGCGCCCTGCGGAACATTTTATTGGCTTATATCTCTGAAACTAAAGCATTTAGAGCAAATTTGACAAGGGCAAAAATGTTCATCAGATTAAGATCTATCTCTCCTGCAATTTTCAGACGAATCAGACTAGCCGTTGTTGGGTTGCTGCCCCTGAAGTAGTAATTTTAAGGAAATTTTGCAGTTTTTGGTTATTATCTTGAATATTATTATAGATGAAGATAAACTGTATACAGCATTAATGGTCAGCAAAGTAAGATCTTCAAATAAGTCAACATGTCCAAAATGATCAATTGCAGTTTTTGACTTATATC
The DNA here is from genome assembly GCA_017311375.1 of Mytilus coruscus. Lineage (NCBI taxonomy): Eukaryota > Metazoa > Mollusca > Bivalvia > Mytilida > Mytilidae > Mytilus > Mytilus coruscus. The sequence continues at coordinate 8,365,400 of CM029599.1, read as the reverse complement.
TCTGAATCTAAAGGAAAAGTATAACGGTTGCATTATTTCATGCATCGTATGTAAATAAAAATATCAGGTGAGCGACACAGGCTCCTTGGAGCCTCTAGTTTTTTTTTGCAGTTCATGGTCATGACACAAAAAGTCCAACTATTTTTATAATATTTTGAGAGAAATATTCAGTAAGTTCCTGGTTGTATCTATTTTTCCCTTTTTTTTGTGGATCTCTAAATCACTTTTAAATTTAACAATTTGCAACCTTTTAAATACCGGTACTGTTAATTTTTGTTGAGGTCAAAATTGGACAGCTTGGACATTTTGCAAGACAAATGTAATTCAGCTTAAAATTTATGCAAAAAAAAAAAGGAAAAAAAAGACTAAATGTCATTAGTAAACAAGCCAAGATGACATAATATAGTAATATTTTTAATGGAGATGAATTATGACAATAGTTATATGTGTATGTCTTTTAAAGTGTGAAATAGGTCATCTTGTGGAATATAAATTTAAAAAAAAATTAAAATTCATGACATCTTTTACGTAATATTTGATGATTGTTTTTTGTGAACATTAATAATTTAGTCTTTCCGGATAATACCACTGTTTTTGAAGCCAAGCTTTCACATAAACATTATATTTTTATATTTTAGAAATTTGTCATTGTCAAATACCGGTAATAGTCTGCCAGAATCTCTAGGACTAGGATACAGTTCATATAGATTTGTCATCTCTATCTACCTACCATGGGAATCCCATTCTAGCCCACTCAAGTTAATTAACCTCACACTTTGTTAAATATATTTTTTTTTTTTAATACAAAATTTATTTTCCATGCTTTTATAGATTAGACTGTTGGTTTTCCTGTTTGAATTATTTTATACTAGTCATTTTGGGGCCCTTTATAGCTTACTGCTCAGTGTGAGCCAAGGCTCCGTGTTGAAGGCAGTACTTTGACCTATAATTGTTTACTTTTTGTCTCGCCTTGACAGAGTCAAAAAGCGAGACATAGGTATGCTATTTCTGGCATCAGCGATGGTGTCGGCGGCGTCAACAATGTATTAGTTTGTGATGAGGTCTAGTTCATGGTGAACCACTAGTGGTAGGTCAATGATACTTGGTATGGAGTTGTATTAGCATTGGCACATCTCATTACCATGGAGATTATTTGGCCCCGCTCCCTCAGTCAAGGTCTATTGACTTTGAAACTTTTCATAGTTTACATGTATTAGTTTGTGATTATGTCAGTTTATGGGGACCCACTAGTGGTAGGTCAATGATATTTGGTATGCAATTGTATAAGTATTGGCATATCTCCTTTCCATGGATATTATTTGGCTCCGCCCCCTAAGTCATGGTCTATAGACTTTGAAAATTTTGCTAAGTTTACATGTATTAGTTTGTGATTAGGTCAGTTCAAGGGAAACCATTAGTGGTAGGCCAATGTTAATTGGTGTTCAGTTGTATAAGCATTAGCACATCTCATTTCCATGGAGAATATTTGGCCCTGCCCCCTCAGTCATGGTCTATTTACTTTGAAACTTTTGCTTAGTTTACATGTATTAGTTTGTGATTAGATCAGTTTAAGATGAACTGCTAATGTTAAGTCAATGATATTTGGTATGCAAATTTATTGGCATTTGCAAGTATCGTTTCCATGGAGATTATATAGCCCCACCCCTGATCATGGTTCATTGACTTTGAAACTTTTACATAGTTTACAAGTTAATGTTTGTGTTTAGGTTTGTTTAAAGGGAATGACTTATAATAAGTCAATGATATTTGATATGCAGTTGTAATAGCATTGGCACATCTCATTCCATGGAGATTGTTTAGCCATGTACCTTCAGTCATGGTTCATTGACTTTGAATATTTGCATAACTTACATGTTAAAGTATTGCTATTTTAATTTCACCATTTGCATTATCAAAATTACAAAAAGGCGAGACATATCTCTGTGATAACAGTTTATTATACAATGTGACTTGGATGGAGAGTTGTCTAATTGGTACTCGTACCACATCTTCTTATTTATATTTTAGTATAAGAATAAGAAGATGTTGTATGATTACGAACTTTCCACCAGAGACAGTATGACGTGTATGTAAGCAGCACACTGACATAAGTTGTTGAATATATAAATAAGGAGATGTGGAATTGCCAATGAGACAGCTATCCGCCAGAGACCAAATGAAGTACTGCATAGCAAGTTATAAAAGGCTTTGACATGACAAAATGTAACAAAAAACAACCTCTGAATAACAGGCTCCTGATTTGGGACAGGCACATACAGAATATTGCGGGGTTAAACATGTTTGTAGGTGCCCCAACCCAAACCCTCCCCTAGTTTGGGACAGCTGTGTAACAGGTTACAGCACAACATACATGTAAGAACAAACAATACAAACCAGTTGAAAAAAGATTGACTCATCACATGGACGGACACAAAGCACATAAAAAACAACTAAAAAAGTTTTTAAGATATAATGTACCGATTTAAGCATACTTGCAGTAACTGATAGCTTGTTCAAAGCCAAAAATAACTAATAAAAAAAAATCATGCATCCAAGACTCACAAGACTTATTTAAAAGAAAAGAAATGACATGTACTCTACAAAAGGTTGCACAGCGGACCACATAGAAACTTTGCACTTCGAAATTCCTGTGCCCTTGAAATTATGTCCCACAGCCCTGACCACCATTCTACATTGCTATGAAAGATGTACTGGCCTACAAAAGTAGACATTTTGTTTTCCTCATATTGACCCTGTCTGCTGTCTAAGATGACAGCCATACGCTGTACTCTGATTAGCTAAAATGTGATTTAATATCTCTGCCTATATTTAGGAAAAAATGTTATGAATAAAAGGAGATCTGAAGTACATGTATACATCTATGAAACATCAACCCGATGATACGGAAAAACCAAAAGACAACATGAGGTCAACATACGGTCTTCAACAATAAAGATGTGTCAAGATCCAATGTTTTGAATGAATTAAACTGACACTATTAAAGACCAAACTCCCCTGTTTGCTTATGTAAATCACATGTAAACACTAGTAATTACTAACATTTGTTAAAATTGGTGTCATTAATTATTACATGTAAAAAATATAGTCATTAGTTATTATTTATATAATTACACAGTGTGGTCTGTGGTAAATGGTCAAATTAATTACAGTAAAATCAGTAGTACTTGTATGTCTCAGGCATTTCTTATTAAAAGTCGTTAAACTGTTATTTTTTTATATTGTTGACAGCTGGGATCATACAGCCAAGTTTGAATTTTTAAGCACCATCGTTGACTACTAAGATTGATCCGCCTTAGAATTAAATGTAAATGTATGAAGGGAAATAAAATATAAGGGCTGTAAGACTATTTTAACTTTTCAGCACAAATGAATTGTATCAAGAATGAAAGAATTAAAGAAACTCTTCATTCTGAACAATTAAATATTAATATTGTTATTTCGATATTGAACAAAGTCTGCTGTCAACTGCCATGCTTAATTCACCCCTATATTTAATCTATTCTGTAGTACTGTTAAATGGGTAATTTTTTGGAGGGATTTATTTTCAATATTTTTTCAAATACTGTAAATTCAGAAATTATTGCGAATTTTGAAGAATGGACCAAAATGCAAGATTAAATATTGCGATTTTAGGAAAATTTGCATACAGATATATGTATCAGATATCAGAATGCGGTTCTTATTATTGCGATCCTTACCATGTTGCATTATTCTCATCAATTAAAACCATGCAATGATTTCTGAATTTACGGTAATATAAAATTGCGGAAAGTGTCTGTTTCCATTAATTTGTTTTTAACAAGATAATTAGAATCACTGACAAAAAAACCATGGAAATTAAACCTTGTGAAGTCTCACTCTTGCACTAGAAATTGTGAAATTTAACCTTCTTGAAAAAAAAAGTTATTAAACAGTAATCTGGATCGCTAGATGCTGCCTTAGTCTTGGTAGAGTTCTCTGTTCTTTTGCTTTATCCATGTAATTCATTACTATTGTTTTCCTTTCAGTACTTATCCCCTTAGTCTTAGTAGAGTTCTCTGTCCTATTGCTGTTGGATGTAATTCATCACTATTGTTTTCTTTTCAGTACTCATCAAAGAACCGGTAGAGAATGACGACATATATGACAAAACTTTGAAAATAACGGACTTTGGTTTAGCAAGAGAGGTATCCAAAACAACTAGGATGAGTGCTGCAGGAACATATGCATGGATGGCACCAGAAGTTATTAAAACTTCTACCTTCTCTAAAAGCAGTGATGTCTGGAGGTAAGAATTATTTACCAATCACTTTAAACTGTCCGCAAATAAAAAGAAATTATTCAGTGTTTCACTAGGATTTATAAGTGAATATGTGATAACACAATTTTAATTTTTTTCACTCAAACTACTACTTAGAAAGTTGTTATGGTACTGAAACATATAAATACTGTTGGTTTCACTAAAATCACTGTTTACAAATTGAAAGAAATTTGAAATTATCTGCTGGTACTGACTGAATTGATTAATTTGAATTCTTTATATACGACTGCAAAATTCGTATATTGGTATGACGTTGGCGTCGTCGTTTGTCCAAAGACACATTGGTTTTCGCACTCTAACTTTAGTTTAAGTGAATGGATCTCTATGAAATTTTACCATACGGTTCAATACCACAAAAGGAAGGTTGGGATTGATTTTGGGGGTTATGGTACCAACAGTTAAGGAATTAGGGGCCAAAAAGGGGCCAAAAAAAAGCATTTTTGTAAATTCCAGACAATAACTTGTGTATAAGTGTATGGATCTCTCACAAGGTTCCATATCACAAAGGGAAGGCTGGGATTGATTTTGGGGATAATTGGCTCAAAATTTTAGGAATTAGGGGCCAAAAAAGGGCCAAAAAACAAGCATTTTTCTAGTTTCATGACAATAACTTGTGTGTAAGTGTTTGGATATTTCTGAAATTGTACTACAAGGTTCCATATCACAAAGGGAAAGCTGGAATTGAGTTTGGGGTAATTGCCGAAAAGTTTAGGAATTGGGGCCAAAATAAGCATTTTCTAGTTTCCAGACAATAACTTGTGTTCAAGTGTATGGATCTCTCTGAAATTGTACTGCAAGGTACCATACCACAAAGGGAAGGCTGGGATTGATGATGGGGGTAATTGCCTCAATATTTTAGGAATTAGGGGCCAAAAAGGGGCAAAAAACAAGCATTTTTCTAGTTTCAGGACAATAACTTGTGTGTAAGTGTATGGATCTTTCTGAAATTGTAATACAATGTTCCATATCACAAAGGGAAAGCTGGGTTTGAGTTTGGGGGTAATTGCCCTAAACGTTTAGGAATTTGGGGCCAAAAAGGGGCCAAAAAACACATTTTTCTAGTTTCCAGACAATAACTTGTGTTCAAGTGTATGGATCTCTCTGAAATTGTACTACAAGGTATCATACCACAAAGGGAAGGCTGGGATTGAGTTTGGGGGTGATGAATCATAAGGGGGTTCAAAAAATTTGGAGGGGGATTTTTTTTTTCATTTTTTGTTTTCTTTTAAGATTTTCCATTTTAAGTTGGTTATTTCTGATTTATATTTAAAAGCAAATAATAATGATATGGTAGGAGATACACACCAAACAGGATGTGTAAATTATTATATAATAAGTATTGTGCAATAGCAAGAAATTTTCAATTGCACAGTATTGCACAATAGCAAGAAATCTTCAATTGCACAGTATTGCGCAATAGCAAGTAATCTTCTATTATACAGTATTGCGCAATAGCAAGAAATATCCAATAGCACAATATTGCGCAATAGCAAGAAATTGTCAATTGTACAGTATTGAGCAATAGCAAGAAATATTCAATTGCACAGTATTGTGCAAAAGAAGATACTTCGTATAAATTGCTTATTTCTTGACCAATTTCAATGGGGTTTTATTCTTGAATTCTTGGTGTTCTTTAATATGCTGAATCTAACCGTGTATTAAGTTTTTGGATTTTGGGCCCCGTTTTTAAATTGGTCCACATTGAGGTCCAAAGGGTCCAAAATTAAACTTTGTTTGATTTCATCAAAAATTGAATTATTGTGGTTCTTTGATATGCCGAATCTAACCGTGTATTTAAATTCTTAATTTTTGGTTCCGTTTTCAAATTGGTCTACATTAAGGTCCAAAGGGTCCAAAATTAAACTTAGTTTGATTTTAACAAAAATTGAATTCTTAGGGTTCTTTGATATGCTGAATCTAAACATGTATATAGATTTTTGATTATGGGCCCAGTTTTCAAATTGGTCTACATTAAGGTCCAAAGGGTCCAAAATTAAACTTAGTTTGATTTTAACAAAAATTGAATTCTTAGGGTTCTTTGATATGCTGAATCTAAACATGTATATAGATTTTTGATTATGGGCCCAGTTTTCAAGTTGGTCCAAATCGGGGTCCAAAATTAAACTTAGTTTGATTTTAACAAAAATTGAGTTCTAAGGGTTATTTGATATGCTGAATCTAAACATGTATTTAGATTTTTGATTATGGGCCCAGTTTTCAAGTTGGTCCAAATCGGGGTCCAAAATTAAACTTTGTTTGATTTCAACAAAAATTGAATATATGGGGTTCTTTGATATGCTAAATCTAAACATTATTTAGATTATTGATTTTTGGGCCCCGTTATCAACTTTGTCCACATTGAGGTAAAAGGGTCCAAAATTAAACTTTGTTTGATTTCATCAAAAATTGAATTCTTGGGGTTCTTTGATATGCTGAATCTAACCATGTATTTAGATTTTGGATATTGGACCATAATAGGTGAATGTCCAATTTAAAATTTTTAAGTTCTTTGACCACATTCATTCTGTGTCAGAAACCTATGCTGTGTCAAATATTTAATCACAATCCAAATTCAGAGCTGTATCAAGCTTGAATGTTGTGTCTATTCTTGCCCCAACTGTTCAGGGTTCGACATTTGCGGTCGTATCAAGCTGCGCCCTGCGGAGCATTTTATTAACATAAGAATTATCAGCACACTTCCACAATAACTGAAACAAGATTTTACAAGGGGCCATAACTATGTTCCTACCTCCACAAAAGAAAAAAACCACAAAATGGCTGAAAAATTTGATAAATATATGAAAAAAATCAGTTCTGTTTTCTGATATTCAACAGGAAAGATTTTTTTTTAGTTTTGAACCTCTTGTGATGAGCAGAGGTTTCTTAATTATGAAGGGCTGCAACTAAAAGATTGTTTTTTGCTACAAATCTTAGATAGGCAAAACTACTGGTCCTCAATAAACATCAAATAAAATTGACAATGGAAATGGGGAATGTGTCAAAGAGACAACCCGACCAAAGAGCAGAAAACAGCAGAAGGCCACCAATGGGTCTTCAACACAGAGAGAAAATCCCGCACCAGGAGGCGCGCTTCAGCTGGCCTCTTAACAAAAATGTGTACTAGTTCAATGAGAATGGACGTCACACTAAACTCCAAAACATATAAATGAACTAAAATTAAAAAACATACAAGACTAACAAAGGCCAGAGGCTCCTGACTTTGGACAGGCGCAAAAATGCAGCGGGGTTAAACATGTTTTGTGAGATCTCAACCCTCCCCCTAAACCTCTAGCCAATGTAGAATAAACAAACACACAGCAATACGCACAGTAAAAATCAGTTTAGAAGAAGTCCAAGTCCAATAGATAACAAAAGAAACAGTCCATCAGATATTTCTGTTTTCAAAATTCTATATATTGGATTGACAGTCTTTCAAAGTTGTAAAGTGCTGTTGCTTTTAATTTTTTATGTAATCAACCAATGGACACAAACTCTTGAGGTCAACCACTGAGATTAGAGTGTTTTTACTCTGATCTCATTGGTTCCCAAGGTCTGCTGACATTTACTGGACATTTGGTCCAGTAATGTTTTAGATATTACTGGACCAGATCAGATTTTACTGGACATAAAAAAAATACAAACAAAAAATTTGCACACAACACAATGAGACAAAATAAAATGGAAATGGGCTGCTGATAGTTAAATTATATAAATTATTTTATTTAATAAATTTATATCGGACACCTGGTTTGTGATGCCACAGAAAATTACTGGAGTTTTGCCAATATGCGACCTACTTTCGGAATCTCTGCACACTATCTGAAGCAAGTTTCAGTCCATTAAATGTTGATTTTTTGTTGAAAACTCAATGATAAAAAAAAAACAGACAGGACAAAATTGATATGTCTTCCCTTAGAAAAACAATATTTGTAATTATTAACAGGTAATGATTTGATATTTTGTGATATTTGCAGCTATGGTGTTTTATTATGGGAGTTATTAACAGGAGAAACACCATACAAAGGAATTGATGCTCTCGGTGTAGCATATGGTGTTGCTGTAAACAAGCTGACACTACCAATACCCTCTACCTGCCCTGGACTCTTCTCCAAGCTCATGTCAGGTAAACGTCGCAGACAAAATATTTCAAATTGACCATTTGATTGACAGGTGACAGGCTAGTAGATAGGCCCTTTAGATATAAATCATAAAAAAACTTTTATTTAAACCTCACAGTTAAAGGAGCATTAGCTGTCAAATTCATGTTCACCGATTTGACTCAAATTCTCATATTTGATTTATAACATACTAAAACGTATATCCAAATTACAAAAAGTCTAAAATAAACAATTAACAATGCATGGACTCGATAATATGTATCAACATTTCGTGTGTATTTTTGTCTAGACACCATCTAATTAACCATCGAGATGACCTCCGAAGACTGCCGACGGTCATATTACCCGATATAAACATAAATAAGAATATAAACAGATAGTGACCATGTGCAATTGGATTTTTCATAGTCTGTTTGATTTCACATTGTAGGTTAAAAAGTATGTTTGTCATCGTTTTTACCTGTATAAGTATGATTTTTTTTTTGAGGATCGATTTAGTCAATTAAATGGATAAACCTTGTTTCAATTTCAATGTTGACATTCTTTTCCTTTTAATACCTGCATACATGCGTAACCCATGTCCAACTAAGGGGTTAAATTGAAGGTCGCATGAATAAGGATTCCATGAGGTTGAATTATTCACTTGCAAGTGAATAATTCATCAGCGATGTTTCTTAGGTTATTTTGACAAAATTGAACCAAATTGGCTGCTTAAAGCGAATTATTATATCACTATTTCACTTTCATGAATGATTGAACAAAAAAAACAACATATTTTATTTTTTTTATATCTCGTAGTTAATGCCCCTTTTAGCAAACAGAAACCATTAGCAATGTGACATTGTCTTTACTTTCTACGTTATCCAAGTTTATCAGGCTCATGATGTCAGATCGGCAATTATAATATCACATAGATCATAAACATTAAACCGTGATTAGTCTTGGATATTATATATTATAGCTACATGTATAATATCAACAGGAATCAACATGATTTACCTCTTTACATACTCATATTTCATATCCAAGTTCTTACAAACTTTACAGGTACATATTGCACTGTAACATCTCATACAAATTGAAATGAAAACATGAAATATTTGCTATTGAAAACACACACACAATTATTACTGACATATACATGATTTCCTATATTTGCCAAAGTCTGCACAGAAATCTATAGAAAATTGAAATATTGTTTAACAATTAAATTTGTGGTGTACATGTTCAAACACCTGAAAAATCCACAAAAATCTTGGTACCCAAAGAATGATATTAAATCCACAGTACTTAGGACTTTTTTTGATATTTTTATTTTTTTATAACAGATTGTTGGCATCAGGAATCCCATCAACGGCCAACGTTTAATGAAATTCTGTCTCGTCTTGCGGACATTGCTGCCTCGCCATTTATGACTACACCTCAGGAGTCTTTTCAAACTATGCAAGAGGACTGGCGACTGGAAATTGAAGCTATGTTTGATGAACTTCGTAGTAAAGAAAAGGTAATTTATCCATTACCAGTATATCAAAATCACCCAAAGCAGGAAAAATCGAAATAGAAAGTAAACTTACCTACTAAATATATTAATATAAGAATAAGAAGATGTGGTATGATTGCCAATGAGACAGCTATCCACCAGAGACAAAATGACATTGATGTTAGCAATTATAAGTCACTGTACAGCCGTCAACAATAAGCAAAACCCATATCTTGTAATAAGCTATAGATAAAAGGTGCCGACATGGCAAAATGTGAAGCAATTCAAATAAGAAAAATAACTGCCTGATTTATGTACAAAACAATTACCGAAAAGCAAATATGCTGACAGTGACCAAGGACAGACAGCCACTGAATTACAGGCTCCTGTTTGTCAACTTTTATTCTCTGCTTTGTAATTCTTTAAATAGGTCCAGTTGAGTATCCGTCTAGAGAGGAGAACAAAGTGTTTAATTACAAAACTGATTTATTTTGGTACTGCTGAGTTCTGGGTACACCTTAATTATTGTTACATTGAAACAGTGCAATAGTTTATGATCCATCATTAATCATTCAAATATAAAACAGGCTTAAGGAATAGTACAATTATTTTGAACACCATATATTCACTGTATACTTGATTTCTCGAACAGGAACTACGTTGTAGAGAGGAAGAACTTACAAAAGCAGCATTACAACAGAAAAAAGTGGAGGAATTGTTACATAAACGAGAGCAAGAACTTAAAGAAAGAGAAATAGAACTTGTAGAAAGAGAACTTAACATTATGATTTTACAACAGATAATGGGAGCCCCCAAACCAAGAATTAGGAAGGGAAAGTTTAAAAAGAGTCGACTAAAATTAATCAAAGCTGGAGGCCCTGCTATTAGTCAGCCTTCAGGTAATGTGGCTACCCAATTAATGCTGAGTGGTTAAGGCATTCCCAGAAACTGTGTTGAGTGGGAAAATACTACTTTATGTAGGGAAATCGGATTCAGAATTGTTCTAGGAAGTTGATAATTTTCATTTTTTGGAGGTTTGGTGAGAATAAAATAAACTCAGTTTTCAATAGCACCATGTATAGTTAACTTATTGTGAAGAAAGAATAAATGTCTTTTTTCGAAACATCTCTAATTGAAGCCTTTGAAAAGAGATGGACTTTTAATGTCCACATTTTAAATTTCAAATTTGCTGACAAGAAAGCACTAAGCAACCGCTTGACAAACCTGAAATTGAAATTAAAAGTAAAAACATTAATTAACACTCCAAAAGTTATTTGATGATTGAAAAAAAAAAAAAAACATTCACATTCCAATACAAATGGATCATACAATGTAGCTTTGAATTAAAAAAGATATGTGACTTTGAAAAAAAGAACAGCAATCTGTTACAACACACAACAATTTGTTTTGTATGCAGAATTTTTAAACGCAGGCTTAGAATATCATGTCATCAAAATAGAATTTAAAGAAAAATCTGACAGTAAACAGAGTTTAAGACAGTTGCAGTGAGTCTGTAAGAAATAACATGATATTCAGAAATAATTGAATTTATAATGTCTGTCATAGAGGACAGATTGAGAGACAACAAGATGTATATAAAGAGATGTGTTACATCATAGTTGTCATTTAGAAGAATTTAAAGGAATGATTGGCAAATTTTTATTTATTGAGTCATAATTTTTTAGGCACATGACTAATGTTTATGACTGAAGAGAGACCACTCTTATTAGATTTTAGATCCAACTTAATATTACACTGCATGGAAAGATTTCAGTGTACTTTTCTAGAAAAAATGGTTGATTTTTGTGTATATCTGCATTAACAGTAATTTACAACATAGATCTTTTCTCCAAAATTATATGAAAATTTTGTTTCAGATTTCCGCCATAACATTACAGTACAACATGAATTTCATCCTCCTGCACCATCAAGTCCTGATAGTCATGATAGTCCACCTCAGTCTCCTGCTTATACACCAGCAAGACTTCGTGCAATAGCATGTAAGATTAGCATTTTGTATAAATTGTTACTTTTTATTCCCCTACCAGCAAAGCAGAAGGGGACTTTCGGTTTGCAATCCGTCCGTCAGTCAGGCAGATCAGTTTTCCACACTTTTGTGCTTCATGCTTGAAACCAGGATATATTTTGACTTAGTTTTTTTTAATATAGAAAATATTACAAATTACTGATTAAGTTTGTTCCAGTACAGTGAATTTTTAACTGGTAGGGGGACTATGTATTGCCATGCAATACTCTCAGTATGCTTGTTTTTAGTAATTTTGTAAGTAAATATCTTGTAATGTAGCATTTTTGTCTTGCCTGCGACAAAAGTCGCAGAATGCGAGACGTAGGAATTACTATCCTACGACGGCAGTGGTGAGGTTAACTATTTGTATAAAGCTTTATATTTAAGAAGCTAAAAAGACCTGGATGCTTCATACCTTGTAAGCAGACACCTTATGTTACAAAGTTTTCGTCTATCATATGTCCATTGTCCTTGACCTCATTTTCATGGTAAAGTGACTGCTTAAAAAAAAGTTATTGTGTTTTTATACAACCGCAAAAAATTTTGCGGTCATATATTGGTATCATGTCGTTGTCGTCGTCAGCGTCTTCCGAAGACATTTGGTTTCCAGACAATAACTTTAGTAAATGTAAATAGAAATCTATGAAATTTAAACACAAGAGTTATGGGAAGAGTTAAAGAGGGTTTAGTAGCAGGGTTGGTAGGGTGCCTTGGTCATCTTTTTCTGTATTCTTTATTTCTAATACAATTTTTCACTATTCTCTAAATCTAAACACCGCTTATTCTGTTTTCTTCATACAAATACCCATTTTTTTCTATTTTTTTATTTTTTAGTTTTAAAAAATTCTCTATTCTGTAGCATTTACAGACCATAAGCTAATGTAATTCTTCTACATATGAAATACTGACAAAGAAAATAAAGTACACATGTCAGTTTTGTTGTATGTAAAGAAACCCTATGCAATAACTTACTTAGTGAAACATATTAAATGATGTAAAGTGCAGGCTGAGTGCATAAGAAATTTAAATTGAACATAGTTTAAATTTTGATAGAAGAATTAAAGACTCTAGCTGGCTCTAAAGTTTGCTCCAAGTTTTCAAAACTGGCGACAAAATATAGGCGCTGGCTATTTTTCTGGCTCCAACTTTTTGGGAGCCAGAGCAGCCCCTGAATAGGATAACTATATTTGGTTTATAGGTTCCTTGCAGGGTCTACATGTCTGTCAGGTAGGGTTAACCTGACCTCGACCTCATTTCATTGATCAAGGTTAAAGTTATGTGGTCAAGTCTGTATCACGGATACTATAAGCAGTCAGTTAACTATATTTGGTGAATGGAATGATTGGAAGGTGTGCATGTCTGTCTGGCAGGGTTCATATTACCTTGACCTCATTTTCATGGTTCATTGGTCAATGTTAAAATTTAGTGCTTTGATCTGTTTATCAGGTACTTTTAGTGATAAGACCTCTATATTTGGTGTATTGAATGATTGTTAGGTGTAAATGCCTGTGTGACCTGGTTCATCTGACAGTGACTTCATTTTAATGGATCATTGATAATGTTAAGTTTATGTGATACTTGTAGTAAAACCTTCATATTACAGACTTTCAACATGAATTCAATCAATAGTAAAACAGGCGAGACATTTCAGCTTGTGCACTCTAGTTTAATACTTCCTAGGATATTTTTTGAGGTGATGATATTTTGCTGCTATGTTTAGTAACCACAACATGATAATTCAAAAATATAAACAGGGTTCCAACTAACACAATGAGTGTCATTTCATGAAAATCCAAATGAACTGATGAATGCAAAGATGCTTTCAGATTTTATGACCCGAGTACAGTCATTATCTCTTTATTAAAGTTGAAATACTAAGTAGTTATATATCATCTTGAAGTTTTTCTCATCAGTTTTGACCATAATTCATTGATTTAGATTTAATGCAGTGATAAAGTTTTTGTGAAGGCTCCCATCACAATTATCTATTTTTTTTAATTTTTATTTAGTAGCAGATAATTTAGTTTGAATAGTTTAAGGATTTGATTCATTTAATTTTCTGCACTTTTTATCGGAGATAAATATTTTTTAGTATATCTGGAATTGTCTTGTCAGAACATTGAATCAAGCTATAAACATACTTATCTCTGTTCAAAATTTTGGGTCCTCAATGCTCTTCAACATCATACTTTATTTGGCCTTTTTAATTTTTTAGGTTCAAGCATCATTGATGAGTCTTTTGTAGACAAAACGTTCGTCTGGCGTACAAAATTTTAATCCTGATATCTATGACAAGTTTATTTCAAAGTAAAGCTCAGTTCAGAAGAAGCCTTAAATAATTCTGTTTGTTTATTTATTATATAGATCCAGCATCAGAAGGAGTAAAGGGGAGGACATGGGGACCAAGTTCAGTTCAGAAGGAGCGACATCAACGACAATCAATTTACTTTGCTGATGGAAGATGGTCTAAAAGTGCTCCAACTCTGAAGAATATGGGTGGACATTCCAACATCGGAGCTCTCAGAGATTTATGTAATATTTTTATTTATTTAAATAATATTTTGTTCATAACCATGAATATCCTTTTATTTAAATGTCATCTTATTACTAAAAACAGCATGAATTCTTTAATTGAAAATTTATGAACATTTTCCATTGTATGATAAAACAAATAGCAATTCAATCTATTATAAATTTGATTTACATAAAGTTGTCTACCTTTAGGTACCTTATGTTTGATGCTAAGATTCAAAATAACATCTCATATACTGTATAGAATAGAAAAACAAAGGATATGGGCTATCCATCCATGACACAAAATCAGTACATGCACAGCAAAAATCACACAAAAAACAAAGGAACAGTGCTTTTATTGCTGTTCTTCATCTCAAAGTCACAGTTAGACCTTCAACACGGAGCAAAATAAAGTCTTTTCAATCAAGAATGTATAAGGCATCAGAATAATTGAAAAAACAAATATTGCTATACTAACGTAATTTGGTTTGTTGCAAAATAAAGATACATGTATGTGTTCTTGTTTTGAAATTCAAGTACTGTAAATTCAAAAATTATTACGTGCATTTATTATTGCGATTTTTGAAGAACGGACATAAATGCGAGATTAATTATTGCGATTTCAGAAAAGCTGCATACTGATATATGCTTCAGATATCAGAATGCGAGTATTTGTTATTGCGATACTCGCCCAGTCGCATTATTCGCATTAATAAAAACCTCGCAATAATTTCTGAATTTTCAGTATAAAAAAAAATTTTTAGCAGTAAAAAGGAGGTCTCTTGATTTTTAACTTGTAATGAATGGGAATTTAAGATTACAAATGAAGCAAAAATAACAAGAACTTGCACGATAAATATATTCATCAGCACTCTTTTATCTTTTCTAAAAAAAACAAACGTAGTGGTGAACGTAGTTATGGGGAAATGACTAAATAAAATAACAGTGTACTTGAAGAAAGATTTTAAGAAATGGACTAATGGCTGGTAAGCCTAATTGGTAATATATGAATTAAGATTACATCTACCCACAGAAATAATGAAGATAAAAAATGAAAACACTCATGGAATAAACAGTGTGTGTTACATATTTTTGTACTGTATCTTAAATTACACACTATAGCTCAGATGGATTTTGTTAATTTCACATTGACTGTGGAAATGACCGAATGCACCCAAGCTTTCTAAAAATAAGAAGACGTGGTATGATTGCCAATGAGACAACTCACCACCCAGATTAAATGTACTTAATCAGAGGCAGCTTTATCACAAATTTTGATACATGTATGATGTACATGTAGATGTTTTGAAAAGTTAAGTATAAGAGTTATATGGTAGCTGGTCAGTATGAAAAGTACTTACGTTTCACTGCTTAAATAAAACATGCATACAAATGGCCGAACTACAGATAGTATCTAGTATGCAAAATACTTAAAAAGTAACATCTGCCTCATACATGTTACTGTACAAAGTAACATCTGCCTCATACATGTTACTGTACAAAGTAACATCTGCCTCATACATGTTACTGTACAAAGTAACATCTGTCTCATACATGTTACTGTACAAAGTAACATCTGCCTCATACATGTTACTGTGGATTCAGAATGATTTGTGGGATATTAATTTTAGTGGATATCTTGGGTTAAAATATTCAATATAGTTTGAATTTTCTATGCAGACTAACAAAACCTTGAAATCAAATATCCACAGAATACAAGTATTCCACAGAAAAATTGATACCAACGAAAATAAAGAAATCAATAGTAATTGAAAAAAGATATATTTATCAATAAAATTTTAAATCAGAAATTAGTTTCAGGATTCATATTGCATTTAACCAATCACTTTACATTAATGGTTCTTAACTTTTCAGATGATGATGAAAATGAATGGCCGTCAGACGTGAACGATTCTAAAAAACACATTCCAAATGGTGGAGAAATGAGCAGTTTTAAATTGTCAAGTAAAAGGTCTGATAAGTCAGACAAAATAATCGATAGTGCTTTAATGAACATGGCTACTATGTTGTGTTCAGTTGCTATAGGTTATGATTTACGGGTTCCTATTCAGAAAGATGACACGAAAGTGACTCGCAGGAAGAGAGACTCGTATATTGGGAACCGTAGAGATGCTTATAATCAAGCAGTTCGTGACTCGTTTATTGAATCGGATGATGCAGCTGCATATCGTTTTACTTCGACAGCAGGGTATCCACATAATACATATCATGGATATCAGGTGAAACGGAGACCAAGTTTGAACTTTGATGATCTGCCTTTGCAGTTCAAGGACTTTGCAGAATGTGACAGCCCGTCGACTCTTCAATCTACAAGTACACTTACATCCCAGACTACGGTTCAAAGGAGGTCGTTGTATGGAAGTGATAATGACTCACCTATTCCAGAACGAACCCATAACGTCTTACAACGTCAAACATCAAATAGTAGCAATTATGACACTCCAAAATCTTCTAAAAATAGGCATTCAGTGACGTTTGAGGACGATGTTTTACGTGATGCCAAAAACTTGTCATTTGTAAATACCTCATCACAAGATCAGGGTTCACAAAATTCCAGGAATTCTTCAGAGTATTCTAAGCGTCAGCAAGAACAGAGTGATCCCGCTCCACCTATACCTCCAAGGAGAAAACCTAACGGTGAAACCCCAGAGAGGCCAAAAACCTTAGACATGGGGCCACGCAATAGGCCCACTCTTACACGATATTCTGCCACACAGCCAATGTTTAATGGGAAGAAAGATTCTCCACAAAGTTCAGGTGACCTAGTTTCCAGTTCTGATACTACACCGTACTTCTCTACAAGATCGAGTTTGTCACCTGGTCACACCCCACCTCATATTGCCCATCAGACCACACTGCTAGATATTGACGTAGACGGCCAGAGTCAGGATGGTACTAGACCATTACTGCATGGCCATAAATTTACAATATCTGATAACGATGTACTTTACTGAACAAAACCAGTTTCAGGGCAACTCTGAATTTGTTTTTTTTTTTAAACTTGATTGCTGTATTCTTACCTCCTGTTAAAAATTTGCCTTACTAAAAAAAACCAACTGTTTACCATTTTTTACCAAGAGAATTTCATAATCATATTCACTATTATTTTACTGGATTTAAAATTTTCAAACTATGCAGTAAATTAATTTCCCTACCAACTTTATTAAACAAATTAACAAAATTTAGATACAGCAAACAAAGAATTTTTAAAAATTGCTTGCATATTATGTGATATTTATTGCATTATGTATATTTCTTTTGGCCTTAATTTAGTTCCATTTACCAAAAATTGTTAAATCAGTAAGTTAACATATTGTACTTTCAGCGACTTTTCTCTGTTGTTTTCTCATAACATTTCATTAAAAAAGATCCAAATAATTACCAGCTGTATTGCAATTATTTTTATTGAGTTTTTATATATTCATTGTAACTATATTACCCCATTTTTTCACCTGATCAACAGTGGCTTAAATGACTGCATAAAAATAGAAAATCTGCAAATGGAAAGGTCTACAATGTAATGATATATAGATTCTCTAATTTTCATGCTTTTTTCACATTTCTCAATCAGTGTGAGAAAATATTTCTCATCTGTAGAGAAAACTTTGTTTGGTCTAAATTCAATTATGACACAAATTTTCTTGGTTTCTTCTGAATTTCCTATTGTGACATCAAAAAAAAAGGCGACCATGCATGGTACGTCACATATAAAGAACACAACTTTCTGCAAATCTCTAAAAAGGAAGGATAAACTTTGTTTAGATATAGTCTAAAAATCATTAGAGAAACAGATTGCACCATTATATCTCGTGTATTACAATATTTCTACAGTTAAATTTTAATTACTGTAAACCAACTAATTTTCGGGAGCAATTTATTTTTCACGAGTAGAAAAATAATGCGAATATAAATCGTCGCGAATATGTAAAACTTGGATCTTTTCTTTTTTAACTACATCGAGCAAATTTCAAAATTACGAAATTAAATCGCCGCGAAATGGGCTAGTAAGGGCTAAACGCGAAAATAAGTTGGTTTACAGTATTTAAAAAGCTCGGCAAGACTCGCGCTTTAAATATTAAAATTTAACTGTCTCAAGTGGAGAAATATCATAACACACTTGATGCAGTGGTAGAATCTACATTTCTACCACTGCATTGAGTGTGTTACAAGAGGTCTCAACTTCAGATGGTTAGATATTTTAATTTTAACTGTCGAGATTGGAGAAATATCTGATTGTGTGAATACTGTTCTTAAAATAGAAATGCCTTTACTATGCAGCCATTTAAGCCATGGTAAATCAGGTGAAAATTATTCAATTATAACCACATCCTAGATTTTACAAATAGTAATGGGAAAATTCAAATGTTAGAGAGACATTTTACTTCACTAGTAGACATTATAACTAGTTCACAATATACTGAACATCACAAGTGAAGCATCACATCCTTGCAGTTACACTGCTTTCATTTCTTACCTTTTTGGGGGGAGGGATTTTATAAATTAGTTTGTGACAGAATTTTAATGCTATTGTTCCAGTAACAGTGCTTCAAAATTTTTGGCCAAACTTGATTATAATTTTATGCTATAAATACATTTAAATGTCCTACTGAATAAATGAATTGAGTTGGTGCATGTCTTCTGTTGTTTGAAATAGAAAATGAAAAATTTTAACTGTATAATTCATCTTTGTCACTCATGTACAATGTTGACGCTTTTTATCCACCGAAGTCTGAAAATATAAATGATAAGCTCATCATAGACCATCTTCAGCAAAGGTGAAAGTTCATAAATGCCTTATTTTGGCCATACAAATCAAAGTCTTTAGTATTCTAAATAGATATTCTAATTGTTCAAAGATATATAACCCACTACTTTCTTTTATCAGTATTTGATAAGATGATACAATTTTATGCAGGAAAAGTAGCATTAGAAACTGCACTCAATATAATTTTTTATCGCAAACTACATTTTTTTCAGAGTTGATCTGAACGGACTTGTGATATGTACAGTTTTTTTTTGTATATTTTAATTGCTATTAAATCAAAGAATTTGAATTAAGTTTATGGAAGGCCATTTTAAGAACAAAAATATTTTTGTTATTTGTTATATATACTATTTGTACTAAAGTGTATTTGTAAAAAAAGATAAAAAGTGAATGTTATTTATATATATTGTGTATTTTTGTTATGTATGTAGATAATGGTCACTGATATATTCACAATTCTATTTTTTATTACATATTGATAAGAACTAGGATGAGTGAATATTTGTGACGACAACCTGGGTAAAATAAATCTGACATCACAAAATGAAATCCATACAATGGTGCAGTGCTAAACTAGTCATTGATTCATATTACTGTTTGTCTTCATTGAGTCAAGGGATTTGATTGGTCGATTACTGTCTGTCTTTATTGAGTGAAGGGATTTGATTGGTCGATTGATGTCTGTCTTCATTGAGTGAAGGGATTTGATTAGTCAATTACTGTCTGTCTTCATTGAACAAAGGGATTTGATTGGTCCACTTGTAAATCTAACAGTTGTCATTATTACAGATCAAAATTAAATTTACATAAACTGATACTTCTAGTGAAATTTGGTCAACATAAATTTAAATCCTTACTTTTAAGTAATTCATCCATCATGCTTTTATAGCCCTTCTTTTATTTGACCATTCCATTTAAAAGATTTTTTTTTTTAAATGTTTGAAGAAAGGTTTTCATTTAATTGAAAATTAAGAAAATGCTAATATCAGATGTGATTTCATGACATTTCAAGATTTGACCAAGACATTATTAAAATGGTGTAATATGGAAAAAATTGCCACAATAAAAACTAGATCTAGAAGTTGCTAAATTTCAAGAGCATTTTGGATAAATTAACAAACAAAGAGCACAGTTGTCATTCAAAACAGTCTAGTCTGATTGGAAATGTTGACATAGAATTATCAGGATTGGTTTTTAATACCAATGAAATGCATAAAAATCTTTTGCAGTTTGCCCATATTTTAAATCAGTTAATAATTCAAACATTCTGTGAAATCTGATAAAGCAGTTTATATATTCAATATTCAATATTCTATAAAGCACAAGGAAAAAATGTTTATTTGCAGAAAAGATAATGTACTTTTCACCAACAAACCATTAACATTGAAGCAGTTGATCTGATTGTTACCATGGTTACATAAGGAAATGTTTGATCTGATGTAAATAGTATTGAGTACAGCATAATATCATTGTCAGATTTATGTTACTTGGGGTAGGTGCAATACTCAAATTTTAGTTATGTTGCTGAATATAGAATTTATATGGCTAGTAGATGGTAGGTCATAATATTATCATCAAGCTCCTTTATAATTCAAAGAATTTTACGAACAAGAAAAGTAGATAATTTGACCTAGACCCTTGGATTTTTATTCACTAATGTATTATTTTATTTAACGGAGACCTATTTAATTTTGGTTCAGTTTTGTACATTTTTTTGAAAGTTTTATGTATGGTAGACATGGTAGATGAAAGATTATGTTGATTTTCTTATGTAGACTTTTATTTTTGTTTGTTACCCAATTATTGGCCTGTATGGTATTTTTGTCACAATTTTGATTTGTTTTATTTCTTAAAAAGATGAATTATGGACTAAACAGAGAACTCTTGTTATTTTAAAGCAGTTCACTATTTTATCCTTGACTTGAATTTAGTCAGTAGATGGAAATATTATGACCTTCTCTTATGCTTATTATTATGTAAATGGTATCTACTTAATTTAGTAGGCAGTAACTGTGATTTAAAAACACCAAACAACTTTCAGGAGTGATGTATACTAAGGTGGCTTATTTGTGATTACAGTGGATAACTTTTAGGGTAGTGAGTAATTTTGACTATTTAAGATGGCTGCTCCAACATCTTTTGATTAAGTGGTGTCAGTGGTTTATACCAGGGAGGGTAGGGGTAGGGCCTCTTCTACAAAAATCTTATTAGATAATTGATTGTAATTTGTAATGAAATGGTATGAGTATTTCTTCTCATTTGAATTTTTTTTAAGACAGCTGCTGAAACTTTCAACCCTAGATGATCTTCAAATGTGATCACTGATTTACGAGTATATTGTTAAGTAAGTAGATAGAAGATATACATTAAGATTTATTACCAAATTTCTGAATCCACTTGTTCCAATTTACTATAAACAGAACAAAATTTCGTAATTGTATATATTCAGAATTTCATGGAGTTTTTAACAATAGGTGAACAATTTTTTATAGTTTCTTTACATTGTGACTTAATTTTTTACAATGGAAATTTTTTACTTTTTGATCTGAAAAAAATGAAGATGATAAAAATAGAAATGTTCTAAATATAAATGCAATATTTACCAATGATCAGCAACAATCAATCATTAGAATTTAGGAAGAAGTGCAGAAATTGCTAATACAAAAAATCAAAATGTCCTTCAAGTTTTTTTGATAGAATCTAGTGTCAGAGTCAAATCAAAAGTTTCAATTTGAAAGTGTTAAAAAAAAATAGTGATTTAAATCTTGCTAACTACTTTTTGCATATCTTTGTACTTAATGTAATATTTTATCATAATTATTTGAATATTTATAAATCGTCTCCAAATAAGTGCTGGAAGATTGGAACTTTTATGTTATTTACAAGTCTCTCACATATCACCGAGTGATAATTTATAGTTAGTATATCAAAAATGAAATGTATTTTACTTCCTGTTTTTGGTTTGACTGAATTGTCAATGATAGTCCCAAAAGAGAAAAAACAGGGTTTTGGTTTATTTTTGTAATAATCATATATATATCTAAAAGATACATTAGAATGTTAGCTTTCAGTAGAGTATATATTCTGATATATATGATGGAACACTGTGAATTCATATATCTCCTAGGTACCAATTTTCGTGGATACATGTTTTCATGGTTTTGCCAAAGTCTGCATAAAACCCTAGAAAAAAATTGTACTTCATTGGACACTTAAATTTGTTTTTAACCTATATCAACAAAAACCACGAAAATTGGTACCCCACGAATAATTATGAATCAACAGTACTGCATTTTGTAGGTATTGTGTAAAGAATGGAAAATATAAGATCTAGTGATAAATGTATTGCAATGTTGTTTGGTGTTTTATTGATAAGCATTTATATTTTATTTAATAGATCTATCGCTGTTGTATATGCTTATTTTTATTTTATATGAATTAATATAACAGTAAAAACACAATATATTTCTGTCATCACAAAATGAAGTGTATTGATTTATGTGGAATGGTTTATTTCTGAGGAAATGACCAAAAATAAAAACTACAACAGATTTATCTTTGTTTGTCAGGATCTATTCTTTCATCAAATTTTGTATCTTTGTCTTTATCATTTTGGTTAGATTATGATGTTAGGTGTTTGAGCAAGCTGAGTGGTCAAATGCATAACTCAACTCCTTCTACAGTTTTCAACTCAGATCCTTGAAACATCACAGATAGATTGCACATATATGGAAGCTTTCCCAGCTGCTCCATTGTATGATGGAATTGTTTGATGAATTTTTTCCCCATTTTTCCAACCTTGGGATCTTTTTTCAGCAAAATTTACAAAAGACAGTACCTATTAAGTATTTTCAATTTTTGTGTAATCAACCTTGAAATATCACAGAAAGATTACACACATATTAAGTTGTCTACCTGTGTACCAGGGACAGGAAATTTTTACCTATTATGTCTGTTTCTTTTGCTCACACATTGTTGTCAATATAATGGAATTCTGTGCGACTGTGAGAGGTTTAGCTAGCTATAAAACCAGGTTTAAATCACCATTTTCTACATCAGAAACATTTTTAAAAGTAGATTCCCCAATGATGATTGTGGCCAAATTTGGCTCAGTAGTTTCAGAGAAACAGTAAAAGTAAACCAGTGGGATATCCAGTGAAAGAAAACAAAAGAAAATTCACTCTTCTTATGATAGAGTCAAGAAAGTTATTAATCAAACAATGCCGGTGACGATACTGATCAAAAGTTATTTCCAAATAATAATTGTTAATTTTAAAGAAATTATTTATTAAACTGTGTTATTAGAAATATACATGCAAATACACAATGTTTTATGTTCAGCATTTATTGAGATAATTGCATTTGAAGCTTGTGAAACTGAAATTTAAAAAATACCAATCTTTGCTGCATATTGATAAAATAGAGAAATGTTGTCTTTTCGTGAATATAAAAATTTAAAAGTCTGTCTGTGCAGGTTAAGAAATTAAAGATAACTATTTTTATAAAGTAGGTATCTTTCTACTATTTTTTATACAATTTTAAGAAAAGTCGTCTCGATTTTTGTACATGTATTTGCGGTCTTCTCGATGTATTCACATTCAATGTTTACATCGAGATAAGGTCCGTTTGAATTTGCTTAGTAACTTAATTTCAAAAGTGCCAATCTTTGCTGCATATCAATCGATTCCTTTGGAATTTTTCCCGACTTTCTTTGATCTGGCTGTATATATATATATATATATATATATATGAGTCTAAAGATTGTGTAACAATACCGATAAATAGATGGAAAACAAAACACTAAAAGTGTTGAATATCATCGCACAAAGATGGAAAAACTGAACAGATGATATAAATTATACAATAATTGCAAATATTTCGCTCAACAAATGGCCTTCCTCAGTGTTAAAAGTTTTAACAATACTGATATATAATGTATAAAGTGTAAACATAGATCAGTAATAATAATACAGGTGAGTTTTGGTCGATTGATTTTAATCCAAAATCCCGAACATCATAATATAAACATTAGACTGTCAATTTAATTATTTCTTTCTATTGATTCCATCTGGATGGAGGACACCCAGTGTTTTTATCCAAAACTTCTCCGATTCTCTCTTTGCCTATTTTGCCATGTACAGTCCTGTTCGATCACAAGGATCTTCATGTGATCAAAGTCTTTCAGATCGTGATCTGGTAACCTGAAGTGTTGGCTGACAGGAATATACGGTTTTTGTGAGGTCACTCCTGTGGCCATTAAGGCGTTGTGAAATGGCTGCATAGATTCACCAACATATTGGAGACCACATATAGGACACTCAAGTCGTTAATCACGTTTGAGCTTTTGCAGTTGACATTGCAGAAGATCTTGTATGTCTTTTCTGTGGTCTTACTGTGAATGTTGATGAATGCTGCAATTGGTTGCAACATTTGCAGCGCTTATCCCCACAAGGCTGGCAATTACCTACAGTATGGTTAGGTTTGGAAAGGTCAGCACGGACAAGTATATTTCTCAGGCTGTTAGGTTGTTTGAAGGCAATCATGGAGGCTCAGGAAAGATTTTGGATAACTAGATTAAATTGACAGTCTAATGTTTATATTATGATGTTCGGATTTTGGATTAAAATCAATCGACCAAAACTCACCTGTATTATTACTGATCTATGTTTACACTTTATACATTATATATCAGTATTGTTAAAACTTTAACACTGAGGAAGGCCATTTGTTGAGCAAATATTTGCAATTATTGTATAATTTATATCATCTGTTCAGTTTTTCCATCTTTGTGCGATGATATTCAACACTTTTAGTGTTTTGTTTTCCATCTATTTATCGGTATTGTTACACAATCTTTAGACTCATATAATTTTCCTGTTTGTGTAGTATTGTCAATTTTGATGATCCAATACCTATTAAGTTTACTGGTTGGTAGATTCTTATAGACTCTATATATATATATATATATATATATACGGATAATTAACATGTTCTAGAAAGGTATACATCCAGTAGAAAAATAAATTGAAGTTGGTACTCCAGGAATTTATTTTAAGCCAATTTTAAATCAAGCTTCTATAGCCTGCTGTACTTGTCGTTTGCTATTTAAGGAGGGAAATGATTACATTAAATGGAAGTTTTGTTTTTATTTCAACTTATTTCTATTATTTTTATTTACCAGAACGTTTTCCCGTGAATTCATAATTGATAACATCCTTTCTAAAATGGGACAAACATTGAGAAGATCTAGTTTTCAGTATTTACAGGGGAGCTAATATTTTGTCACTAGATTTCCCACTGAAACAAGAGACGATAGACGCCAAGCGATGAGCTACAAATGTCCAATCAAGTACAATTCATGCAATTTTCAAAGTCCAAGGGCTGTAATTACACCAAAAAATAGTCAAACTAAACAAAATGCATCTTCAATCTTTAGTCATCAGTACAGGCATTATAAAAAAAAAGTCTTGACTACTGTTTGGTTACAGAACAAAGGAAGTAAGAACATAGGTTGAACTATATGACACTTAATTTTAAGTTCTCACACTTAGGGCAATTTCTCATTTATTGTTAGTGACAATACCATTGTATTTAGTCTATAGAATGATAGGAAGGTGTACATGTATGTTTTACAGAAGTTAACGGACTTTAAACCAATTTTCACAGTTCAATAATAAATGATGTTTTCACTCTCGTCAGTATCTTAACTGCCAGAGGCAAGCATAGGTCTAGTAACAGCTCTGTCCAATCGGTCCAAAACCCAGAGAGTTCAGAGTTTGTGTCATGTATTCCTTCAACACAGCAATTGCAAAGATTGAAGATGTACAACTCCTGTTTTAAAAAGATTGGTGTTTCTTTTTCAAGTTTCCAATGGTGGAACTTATCATTTTTATCATTGAATGTTGCAGAGGGTACCTAGTTTGTCTCGTGCAACTCTTACAGTTTCCTTCAACTTTACTCAAACTTTGCACAGTGATTGCATGGTTTAAAGGATTGATTGATTTGATTTTTGTGTTTTAACGCCACTTTTAAGCACCGCTTTTGGGCTATTTCGTGGCGGTCAGTTTTAATTGGTGGAGGAAGCCGGAGTGCCGGAAAACCACCGACCTTCGATAGGAAAACTGACAATCCTAGTCAATTAAGATTGAGTCGAGTGCACCCACACGAGCGGGTTCGAACTCACAACCTCAGTGTTGACTGGCTAGTGATTACAGTAGTAACTACTTAGACCACTCGCCACCGAGGCCCCTGGTTTAAAGGATGTGTACCTCCCATTTAGGACAGATTTGAATTGTTATTTGTCTGGAAGTTTGTCATTCATGTCTAAGAGGGCTAAAGACCTAGTTAATGTCATGTGTTGCTCCAATGGCTTTCCTCCAACAATATTTAATCTTTGCACAATGATTGAACACATTGAATAATTGCTCCTCTTCTTTAGCACAGATTTTAATTATGTTTTCTCAGGTTTCCCATGTGTAGAATTTTTCGTCATTGAATGCTATAGAAAGAACCTAGCATGTGTCATGTGCATCTCCCAACAGATATCCTTCCAACATGTGCAACCCATCTCCAGAAATTAGTTATAGGTTAAATATATTTGGTTTGTTGTATGATGTACATTTCTGTCTGACCATTCATCCAACCTTGACCTCTTTTCATAGTTCAATGATCAAAGTTGAATTCTTGTGAGTAGCATAATCATCGTTGAAATCAATTTAAGGCACTTATTCTTGGCCTTTCTTATTTCTTATAGATGCAGACCTTTTTGTTGATTCTTAGATGATCCTATATAATAAACAAAGTTATTTTGCAGTGTACTGATTTTAGCTCTCTTTTTGTACATATACAGAATTAACATATAACTTTCCTAATTTCACAAAGCTGTCCAAAATCTTCAGAATCATCTTATCATTCCATGTTTGTTTATTCCTTCTTTCTCAAATTAAATCTGCATTTTAATGGAATCATCTTGTGAATAAATTATACAAAAGAAATTTGCTTTGAAATTTTATTCATTGTGTAGAAAAGATTCTTATAAAAAATGCAATTGACTACAATGATGTAAAACAAATGACATGTGTTAAATAACAATGTGAAAATTACAAAAACGTGAATGTACAAAATATACTTACAGAACCAATAATAATGTTTTAAAGCAAAATTAATATCAACATGAACAGAAATTTTATCATACATAAATAAATCTATACATACATCTTATAGATATAAAGCATTTATCAAACCAGAAATTTGAAACAAGTAAATGCTATTCTTAGGCAGTGTTACTGGTTCCCTACGATGAGAGAGCAATAGTAGGATGCAAATCTTCTGTTAAATTCACAGGTCAAATTTCAATTAAATAAAATTCTTATTTAATTTTAAGGTCTCTTTATAGCCATACTACTATCCAGACTTAATTATTAATTTGGAAATATTTGATATTGAAGTAATTAACAATAATGTATTTCAATTGCAAGGAACCAGTAATATTTCCAAGGAAGGGGAATAACTATATCAATTTATAATTTAATATTCAAATTCTGGTGTTTGTTCAACCATTTACTTGAAACAATTACCATAAGATTGCCACTGATAGGTCTTCCCATGGCCGATTACACAAATTACTTTATGTTGCTTTCACAAATTTGTTTAAGTTGCAGAGTTCTCGAAATCTTTTTTTTCCTGGTGGTCATTGGGACCACCAAGACTAAAAATCTGGTGGTCCTTGAGAAAATCTGGTGGTCCTGTTATTTTACTTGAATTTATCAAACACCTCTTAGTTACATGAAAGTCATTGCTCAATACTAGATTAACTCCATCGATCCTTGTTTCTATGTTATATGTTTGGTTGTTTTAATGAAAGTTTGAACTTTGCATTGTTCACTAATTTTTATACTTTGTCAGTTTGATAACATGCTTGATTTCATTTTTGTTTTATGTCTCATGCATTATACAGTATACTACCTGTAGAGTTTTTAAGGGCTCGTGTGTAAGGAAATTCAATCCTTTTTTAGCCCACCCAAATTCGTACTTGTTCTGCATTTTATGGGTCACTATTGGTTGACGAATAATTCAAATTGTAAATAGTTAATATTTAAAGAAGTCAAAATTCATCATAAGAGCTGGTATATGCCAATCCACTCATATTAAGAAACAATAAAAAGTTGTAATAAAAAAAATTTCTTCCCAATGATGATCAAGTTGTATTTTAAAGTTATCAATGGTATTTGCAGACGCAACATTTTGGGTAAACTGTTCCAATCGTTTATGTCCCTGCAATCATTTACAGTGAAAAGTGCATTAAAATGATAGAAATGAAAGACTAAGTCTGATGTTTATTCCTCAGCTGAAAATTTTGTAATATAGAAAAAATGTTCAGTCTCTGTAAAAGTCTTTGTTCAAATACAAAGTCCTCTGGTTTAGCACCCTCTCTGATAGTCCGAGATTATTCTGACGTCCAACGGCTGTTTTGCCAGACAAGCTGGGACCGTAGGACCGCCCCAGCTTGTCTGGCAAAACAGCCGTTGCACATCAGAGTAATCTCGGACTACCCACAGGAATCAGAAGTTCTATCAATAAAATTCTGTAAATAATAAAGTCGACTTTATTATTTACAGAATTTTATTGATAGAACTTCCGATTCCTGTGGACTACCTCTCTTAACGAAATGGGCCATGCCGCAGCCATGATGACTTTTACGACTGGTTAATTGTCAAAAGTATTACCGTAATTTTGAGCTATGCTACAAAAGTTAAATTAAAGTAGTAACCAGTACAAAAACTATCTGAATACCAAAGAAACCGGCGACTGGTTCTTTTTCAAAAGTATTACCGTAATTTTGAGCTATGTAGTTAAAGTTTGTTTACATCAGCAACCAGTTCAAAAGCTATCTGAATACCGAAAAGATGTTAAAACAAAAGTGAACACCAAAATGTTGTCGGTCATCAGGACTGCCACTACACATGCAATTGTCGGTCCTAGCCGATCTTTGGACGTCAGGACCGACAGGACCGACGGTTTTCGAGAACACTGAAGTTGCATAAAAGTTATATGAGAAAGAAATGAGGGTCACTTATGATATCAGAATAATTCATCATATTTGGATGGTTTCTGCCAGATATTCTTTGAAAATTTATTAAAAAAAAATCATATTTTATTCAATCTGTAACCCATGTCAAATCATTTTTTCTTCCAGTTTCTACAAAGCAAACATCCTTTCAAAGTTATTCTTCTAACAAGTAACAAACTGATGACAATGACCTTTATGTTCAATGGTAACAAGTGAGCTATATGAGATCCAATATATGACTATTGCCTTGACCTTGACCTGTGTCTTGATCTACTATCAGACCTTGACCTACTCTTTGACCTTGAAGCAGATTTATGTTTATGTTTGTGCTTCTTGTGTTTTTTCTTCTTTTTCACTTTACTTCTTCCTCTATGGTCATTATCTTCTTTTTCTTCATCATTTAGTTCATCTAGTTCATCTGATTCATCTGGTTTTTCTTCTAGCCTACTGCAAAATAAAACAAATTTACCAAATTTACTCACACATAAAGCTTCTTGAATATTAGTAGTCTTTCTGTTTTATATACTGTAGTATCAAAAGAAAGATCATTCTTCTTATTGCACTGTTCTTTGCATGAATAGGAACATTGACTGTCCTTGAACACCATGCTTTACAATGACTGACACAATAAAACAACATAATTATCCAGTTCAACCTCTGAATAGACGCATTGTTCTCCACTGTAACAGAGACATTTCTATATGCCATTGCTATATTGTAGCAAAGTTTATATGATTGACAGAGAGATATGTCCTTTATATAAAATTTAAATTGTCCGATATATAAGTATGGCAGAGCTAGAGATCTGATATAGAAACAACTTTGAAGATGAAACTCTGTTTATGATTTTTTGAAAGTATCGTCAAATAGAAAGTCACTGCATAGCAAATATGACAATCTCTTACACGGTGCAACTCAACATTTTTATTTTTACAACATATGATCTAGACTGGCAAAAGGGATGGGGGGTTATTGAGCGAATAAAACTGGTCTATCACTGCCACACTTTTTGCTTGTACCAAGGTAGGCTATCTGGACCCTGTCTTGTTTTTTGTTGTTTAAACTTTTTTAGGAGGAGTTGGTGGTTGGTGTGGTCTTTTAAGCTGTCCAAAGTTTTTGGTAATTCCTATTAGCCATTTAAGGTATGATTATAAAGTACAAGACGAAATATCAAATCATTTACCTTGGTGCTGATTCAGCTTCTTCTTGTCTCAACATGGCTACATATTCTGTCTGATTTTCTATCACTTCTCTGATGATCTAAATAAACAAATCAAATTACAATATGGTGGTCAATATTTTTGAGATGATTTACATAATTAAGAATCCTTTTAATACAGTGATTGGTTAGAAAAAGCAGGAAACAAATCAATGGAATGAACTACAAAAAGTGTGTGAACTGAGAAGGTATTATTTCAAAACCAACTTTCAAACATTTAAAGAATGATTAGGATGCGTACACTGGAGCAATTTACTCATAAATAAGGAACTTCTACTGTCAGATATTCTCTACAGTACATTTAATCAGTGCAATAATTTCTGGTATTTTGAGCAGCCTACATAAGTGCTTTAATAATTATTTCTTATTGAATTTATAAAGCAATGATTATATATCCACAATTCATTCTGATATTAAAATTGCAAAAACTGATTTCAATCACACCTTTCTAAACTTCAGTTTATATGGCTTTATAATAAAAAATCACACATCAAATCCCCCACCCTCCTTTATTTTAATAAAGTCAGCAAGCATCCTGGATAACATTTGGAAAATGTTCATCAAAGCATAAGTCATGTATATTCAGCCAATGATGTAATGTTATCATTTTGTTTTACTATAAACATCTTTAGATTCTGGAAAATCCAAATTCCATGCATAAATTTTTCTATCTCTATATCCTCCAATTCTTTCTCAGAGGGAAACCAATGAAGATTTGTAATGTTTCATAATATAGTCTTGAATACAGCTTATCTTAATGCAGAAGAGCTAATATAAATGCAGAAGAGCAAATATTTTTGCAGTTTTTTTTTTTTTTTTTAGTTATGAAAATACTCTTTACTACTAACCTAAGTTAAGGATTTCTTTATGACCATGACATGCAAAATAGGACTTATCTAAGTGTAAGATTTCTTTGTTATGTGAACATTCTTTGCTGAAAACATTTACTTCAGTGTAAGATTTTGTTGTCATAGAACACTCATTCTTTCTTGTGCAAGACTCAATTTGAGCAGACTTTCTTTTTGACCTGTTGGGTTATTTAACATTATTTATCCCCTAGAGCATACCTCGGTGTAAGATTTCCTTGTAATATGTACATTCTTCGCCCTGTAAGATTGTCTCCTACGTTTATAATCTCTTTGTTGAGCCAAATATTCCATATAGCTTTTAGGTTTGTTTCTGTCCACTGAAAACAAAGTTTTTGCAATTAAAAATAAAGTATACAGTCCAAAGATTTTTTTGTTCAGATTAAAGAATTATTTACAAAACTGCTTTAATAGGTTAGATTTTGATATAAAAAGAAAAGAGCTTTTGATAATTAAAAAAAACTAGAGGCTCTCAAGAGCCTGTGTCGCTCACCTGTATTTACTGATGCTTTGGAAATTATGTAAAATAAGGTTAAAATCATAATTAATAGTATTAGATATTAGATATTATAATGATATCTAAGATAATAACAAAAAACTTCAAAATTTCTGTAAAATTACTAACTATGGGGCAGCAACCCAACACGTGTTGTCGGATTCGTCTGAAAATTTCAGGGCAGATAAATCTAAATCTGATGAACATTTTGCCACCTGTCAGATTTGCTGTAAATGCTTCAGTTTCAGAGATATAACCAAAACTGCATTTTACCCCATGTTCTATTTTTAACCAAGTCGGCCATGATGGTTGGAAGGCGGGGTCATCGGACAAATTTTTTACACTAGATACCCTTATAATGATTATGGCCAAGTATGGCTAAATTTGTCTCAATAGTTTCAGAGAAGAAGATTTTTGTAGAAGATTACAAAAATTTACGAAAAATTGTTAAAATTGACTATAAAGGGCAATAACTCCTAAAGGGGTCGACTGACCATTTTGGTCATGACAACTTATTTGTAGATCTTACTTTGCTGAACATTGTTGCTGTTTACAGTTTATCTCTATCTATAATAATATTCAAGATAATAACCAAAAATGGCAAAATTTCCTTAAAATTACCAATTCAGGGGCAGCAACCCAACAACAGGTTGTCAGATTTGTTTGAAAATTTCAGGGCAGATAGATCTTGACCTGATAATCAGTTTTACCCGATGTCAGATTTACTCTAAATGCTTTGGTTTCAGAGATATAAGCCAAAATCTACATTTTACCCCTATGTTCTATTTTTAGCCATGGCGGCCATCTTGGTTGGTTGGCAGGGTCATCGGACACATTTTTTAAACTAGGTACCCTAATGATGATTGTGGCCAAGTTTGGTTAAATTTGGCCCAGTGGTTTCGGAGGAGAAGATTTTTGTAAAAAGCTAACGACAACGGACGACGACGACGGACGCCAAGTGATGAGAAAAGCTCACTTGGCCCTTCGGGTCAGGTGAGCTAAAAATCAGCTCATTTCCTTTAATTACAATGATTTAAACCTCTAAACCTTGAATTAAAAAATTTCCTCAAAGATAATTTTTTTCATATTCAAAAAGAAGTTTTATAAAGATGACATCTGAATATAAATTGTGAATAAATTTAACAGAAGACAAACAATCTGTATTAAACATAAACTTTTTAAAAGATCTTTTTTACTTTTCATTTCAAAAAGTCCCTAACACTAGTATTCATCAAGAACTCTTTTAATATATCAGTTTTTTCCCTCTTAAAACATATCCCCAGTTTGGAGGGGTTATATACCCAAAGACAAAAGAAGTATTTCTACATTCAAATAAATTTACTACTCACATGCATCTTTTTGCTTCACCATTTCTTGTAAATCAGTCGATAAGAACTGGTCCGATTCATGTCTGTTAAGTCTCCTCTCATTTTTAGCTTTCTCCACTACATAGTCATGAATAGCTGCCCTCTCAGCTGGTGTCAACTGAACTGTCACCTCATTTGGCGTCAAAGGTACTTTATCTTGTGCAAAAAATACTGAACAAAAATAAAACCAAAAGTTAATCATTGAAAAATTACATCCAAGATTAATATTTACCAATTTTCCCCTCATTTATACCTTTCAACTTATAAGTAGATTGACTTGGCTTCCAAATGATAGTAATTGTGCATTTTAATGATTGATTGATTGGTGTTTAATGCCACTCTCAACACCATTGTGCTATTTCGTGGCAGTCAGTTTTTATTGCATTGTTATGTGTTTGCACACTGATTTGCTATTTTTAATAGTACTGGTAAATGTACAATTTTTGCATAATTTTAAACTCATAAAGCATTTTGATTTTCATTAAGATGTTGTTGCTTTGTTTGTTTAGATTCTAATTCTTACTAAAAACTGTTATCTGGGTCAATGTGTCTAATGAGTCTCAAAGTAAGGGACACAACTGTCATGATATTGAGCATGCTGATATTTCAGTGATTTGACTTAACTTTGCTGAGGACTATAATAAAGAAAAAAAAACTATGAAGTTATTTAATGTTTGCAAAGAACTGAATTTCTAGATAAACTCGTTTTGTGGAAACTGAATTTTTTACTTTGAGAAGCCGCATCATAAAGGGCTTTTTGTGTTGTGCTAGATTGTGGAAACAAAATTCTCATATGGTACTTCAAAAATTAAACCACATATGTGAAAATGTCTTAGCTTCTAAATGAACTATCACACATAAGTTTACAATATGGACAGAGGAATTAAAGAAAATTTAACTATTCCAACTGCATACCTGAAATAGATTGCACATATTGACCTATTTATAAAAGATACATGCAGTGTGGTTCCTTTAGATTGTAATATGGACTCTTCTTTGCTTAGGTCATTATTTCTCTCATCCAATCACTTTTTTAGTTAATATTTGTATCACTGATGTTTTAAACAGTTCTAAAGATCAGTTGATATAGTATAATATAATGAATATACATACTTGAATGATTCTGTACATGGTGGTCTCTCAAAACTCTGTTCATTGTTTCTCTATCTGAAATATAGTAAAAGAATTTCTGAAGGAACACTTTTCTAGTGGTTGAGGAACTGATTGATTGTTATTATTTTTAGATGAAGAGCAGCAATAAAAGTTATATTCCCATTGCTTGTATCAATTCATATACTCCATTCTTTTCAATTGATGGTTGGAAACCATCATTGATGGTTAATAAAACAGTTTCCAGGCTCCAGAGAAGTATAAAATTTATAATTTGCTATTCTAGATTATAATGGACTATGAGTAACTTTATTGTTCATACCCCAAAATGAACATAACGTCACATCATATGTTGAATTTCCAATATTGTCAATTCATTATTTTTTAAAGTACACTATGTTATCTAAAAAATCTGTTCTTATACTTAGAAATAAACTTTAGAAATAAACCAGCAATCCAGATTAATAAATTAATCAATGAAGCTGAGATTAGGCCAACTAATATAAAGAGTTATATTTTTACAATATTTACTTTTGATAGCTATATATATGTTATTGGTTTATATACTGAAGAAATGAATAAAGGGAATTAGTGGTATGTATCAATATATCTGTAATTACCATGGTGACTTATATTTTTAAATAAATTTAATTTTCTGTGCATTACATTTGTGCGTAAAATCATTATGTTTTCATGCAGCTTTTGATAATATTTGCGCCTATTCACTATACAGGTAAATTTAGGTTTACACATGTAAATAATACTTATTCATTTATTTATTAACTAATTGTTTACAATAACCTCTTCCGTGAGTCTATGTGCCATACTCACTTACAAGGAGGTGGAAGTGGGGTTTCGGGCAGGATAAGTCCATTTTATTATGCACAAGCACCAAGTCTTAGAGATGCAAATCTAAAGGGTAAAAGTACCTATTTTACATGTTGGAACAAGCTGAATATTTGAAGCTCACTGCTTTAAGAAAATGAATTCGCCCAACTTCTCCTTTCTTAAATTTTCGGAATTGCTCAATCAGATACCGGTACTCTGTTTTCTCATTCTCACTTCTACGTACAACTGCTACTGGTAGTGTTAATTTTAAAATACAGTCATGAAACACAAAATTACATGGATGTGCTGAAAAAAATTCTCATTGTAGTGAGCATGGAATGATTTCGGACCATTTGTAGAAATTCAATATGAAAAATATATATAATTTAAAATTATAAATATTTTCAAAATTAATAACTATCATCATATTTATTTTGAATTATCTTTATATTTAGCTTTTCTACCTTAAAAAGGAATGTGCGCAAATGCAATCAAAAGATGTGCACAAACTTAAACTAGAGGCCCTTTAGAGCCTGTGTCGCTCACCTGCATCTTCAACAATGGCCACTTTTTAGAAGAAAAAAAAACATCATTAAAGGGGAATAACTCTATTAAGACTTAACTGACAATTTCAGTAAATTTTTCCTTTTTAAAGTTTCTATTTATCTATTATAGTTTTCAAAATAATAGGCAAAAAATGCAAAAAAATGTAAAAATTATCACTAAAGGGCAATAACTCTAATAACGAGTCGACTGAAGATTTCAGCCATTATGGCTTATTTGTGGATCTTTGCTGATCATTTGTTCTATTTAAAGTTTCTATCTATCTATTAAAGTTTTCAAGATAATAGGCGAAAATGGGAAAAATCTTCATTAAAGGGCAATAACTTTGATAAGGACCCAAATAACAATTTTGGTCATGTTGACTTATTTGTAGAACAAATGATCTCAATAGTTTCTATCTATCTAATAAAGTTTTTAAGATATTAGGCAAAAAACACAAAAGAATGGAAAAAATCATCAGTTTTGGGCATAACTCTAATAAGGAGTAAACTGAAGATTTCAGCCATGTTAACTTATTTGTAGAGCTTGTCTTGCTGATCATTTTTGTATTTAAAAGTTACTGTCCATCTACTGTGGATTCATTTATTTTTGCGGGTACCAATTTTTGTGGATTGAGGAAAAATTGTATTTTCATGGATATTTGATTTTGTGGTTTTGCCAAAGTCTGCATACAATAGACTATAGAAAATTTGTACTTCAACAAACCTTGAAATTCTTGGTTCATCTATTCCCATGAATTCAACAAAATTGGTATCCCATGAATAATAATGAATCCTCAGTATTATAATGTTTCTAGATAATAGGCAAAAATTTTATGAAATGGTAAAATTCACGATTTAAGGGCAATAACTCCTATAAGAAGTCATCTGACATTTTTGACGTAAATGAACAGTTAGTAGAGCACAATTCTGAACATTTTTGCTCCCATCAGATTTTCTCTTTTTATAGCAGTTTTCAAAATAATAGGCTAAACTTGCATTTTACCCCTAGGTTCTATTTTTAGCCATGTTAAACATCTTGGTTGGCAGGCGGGGTCATTGGACATATTTTTTAAACTTGATACCCCAATGATGATTTTGGCTAAGTTTGGTTAAATTTGGCCCAGTAGTTTCAGAGAAGATTTTTGTAAAAATTAATAGACGACAACAGGACAATGAACAACGGATGCCAAGTGATGAGAAAAGCTCACTTGGCCTTTTAGGCCAGGTGAGCTAAAAAAAAATTAATCACCAAATGCATGCAAATGTAATGCACCTTAAATTTTGAACTATATATACAATTGACTCTTTTTAAGGATTTATTTTTATACATTCTACTGCCTTTTAAGCATTAGAACAAATGGGTAACTTACATAAATATGAAAACCTTCAATTGCCTGAATTGGTAGACATTTTAAACTACTCAGTCTGGTAGTTAAATTTTTATTTAACCACATAATGATCTTGGTTATTGTTCAATTCAATAGTTCAATATACAAACAGTTAAGACAAACCTTTAAAAGTTTTGTAATTTGTGGATCTCTGATTTTGATTTTTAAACCTTAAAAACACTTAAGAAAACTATGGAGACATGCATAATACACACACCCTTTTCCAGTAACCTACACTAGGGTAAAAATCTGTGTATTTTATACAAACGTAAAACAAAATAGCAAGTTTAACTGCTATATTTTTTTTTCTCAAGTATCGTCTATGTGTAGTTGAATAATAGAACAATGTAAATCCTTTAGTTGCTATGACAAAAGGCAAAAGGTCTAAACAATAATATACAGTTAACTTACACACAATCATTTCTTAATATCATAGAACAATTTGCAAAAAAAGGGACAAGGTTGTTCTTTGTGATCTATAATATAATGTTGAACTTTCAATGCTATATTTATGCTGTTTTTACTTACCAATGTGTACACTGCTACTTGTTGGGTCTTGTGTATAGCCAATAACATCAGCCTAAAAAAACAATTGTACATTTCAATAATGGGCTTACATAAATTATTTTAATTCTAATTTCCAATAGAAGAATTTCACAGTTATGCATTTTCCTATTCATATTCAATGTCACAATGCTTATAATATTATGTCTCCGTAAGAGTCAATTGTTCAAAAACATCAATTACTCCAATTGATCTGTGATCAACTGGTGTAACTTGTTCATAAAAAGGAACTAAAACTGGCCTATAAGAAATCTGACCTCAAATTCATGTTGAATTGGATAATGCCATTTAAATTAATTATACTTCATGTCAAAATGCCAGATTTTGATTGGTTAATACAAGGGAGATAATTTACTGTATCCCATGGCAAGTACTCTATTACCCTTCACAGAGACGCTTGATCAAGTGTACGCTTTATTGAATCCGGATGGTTATTATGTACAAGATGTCATACTTTATTTCCTTTAATTTAAAATTTAATAGAAAGTAAGAACAGAACATTCAGTATAATAAATTAAATAACACATATCTGAAAGGGTGATAGAGCAGATTGTTACCCCTGGAAAAGACTTTGTCAACCTTGGCTTCGCCTCAGTTGACAATGTTTTCTCGGGGTAACAATCTGCTCTATCACCCTCTCAGCTATGTGTTATTTATATAATGACATTTTTGTGCATAAAATGTATCATTAAATTGTCAAATTTTGTTATCAATGATTCTCTGAGTATATTAACGTGTAATCTACCACAAATATCAACAAGGGGACATCATACAAGACTAGAAAATCTTACATACCTTACCAAAAATGCAAAAATTTATCAGAAATCTGTCAGAAAATGTCATAATCAAAGATCGTAGTTAGTTCAGCATTAGTTTAATAATAACAAGAAAATGACCTAATTTATTAAGTAAAGTGAAAACCAGAAATGCACCTAGACTGAACTCTGTTTAATGACAGGCATTCAATGTTTTTTTAACAATTTCAAGTGTAAACAAATTCCTGTCTAACATGAACAATAACTTTGATTTAGACAATTTCCATTTTATTAGTCAAATTACCAAGTCTTCTTTTTTGTAGCCAACATACAACAATTCACATTTTTCTTCGTGTTTAGTCAGATATTTCCTGGGCATTCTGTGACTGCTGTCAAATGAACAGGAAACAATATCATCTTGCTAAAACAAATAAAATAACAAACATGATGTAAATAATTATCTATATAGAACAAATTAATATTTGACATCTATTCGTACAATATCATTTATGTTGCATATGATATTTAAAGCTTCTTTTGAAAGAGAACTTGACATTTACAAAATCACTGGGCTTATACTTTCCCCCATACCTACAAATTTGACCTCATAGTTTTACTATAGAAAACACAATAATAGATCTTTCATCAAAATTGGAAAATGTTCCTTATGAAAGAGAAAGATTCTAAGGAATATTAGAACAGAAACTAATCAAATTCTGTTTTACACAGTAAAATATTCTCAAATCATGTTATCAGTTAGCTGACATGGTTTGGGTCATACCACTTTTTGGGATATTATCATATAAGTTATACAACAATTAGGCGTTCATAAAAAGTTGAATAAGTTGATGAAAACTATACCACCTGTCCACTAAGATTGATTGTAAGATTTTGAAAAAATATTGAAAGGTTAAAGACAAAAGAATAACTAATTTTCCAAGGTATTATGTGTGTGCAAGTCATCTGTTGAAAGGAACCAAATGGCAGGATCACTCAATAGGGCAGGGGACTAGTATATATACTAATGGGCCAACAACTGCCACAGAGGATGATTGTAAATGACAAAATTCACCCCATTTGTCGCATAAGATACCTTTATAAAGTGTTCTGGTGTCCATCCTACATACTCCAGGATATGTGTAACTTCATTCTGACATTCTTTAAGATAATCCTGTAACTCTCTTACAGTACTGTCCCTGTCTTCCAACATGTTATATTCCATCATCTTTCTGAATTAGAATTTATTTATCATTAAAAAAGCTAACTTCACTAAAATTAGATTAAGCAGATGGGGCAATATGCGCAATTGTTTCTACATAGGCGGTAATGGTAACGTTTTCTTCTCTAGCTCAGTCCATATCCTAAACTTGGATATGTATCATGGCTCGTTTCAAAGCTGAGACATTTTCACATATGTGGTTAAATTTTCGGGGTACGAAGTGTGATTCATTTTTCCGTAAATAAGCATACCCCGAAAATCCTTTCGTGATGCAGCTCTTCATGGTAAAAAATCCCTTTTTTCACACAAGAATTTCTTTGAAAATTAAATTCTTTGAATACATTTAATAACTCCATAGTTTTTGCACATTTATTCTATAGTCCTCTACTTTCCAGATCAACACAAATGGTTAAGCTCTGTCACTTGTTAAAAATTGAAACATGTCCAATATCACTAAACAGAGATTTTTCTTTAAAGTTTACACACAACTTTTGTGTTCCTCATTTGAATATTGACCTAGATAGGCATTTTTCTGTGTTATCTGTCATGCAGTGTTTGCTTTTTTGTCAGTGAAATTTGGACATGTTTGAGAGCTTTGAAAACATTTATTAATATTTAAATTTTGAAATATTTTAATGTTTGACTTTGAATCTTTATTTATATCTATATAACCCAATTTTCCATATATATTGGCAGATAGCTAAATATTTATGTTTGACGACTCTTCAAAATTCAAGAGTCTATCCTAAATTGAGGTAAATTATATGGCCTTCCAAACTCCCGTCACCGTATTCTGATTCCTAACATCACTGAAGAGACATTAATTGTCTTCAAAATTCAAGAGTCTATCCTAAATTGGATATGGTGAACAAATTTTCCGGATATGCACCTCATGTTTGCGGTATACCATCTTTTCCGCAAGTTCGTTGTTTTCTGTTTGGTATTAAATTAATAATAAAGATCCATTTTGTTACATCTTGTGATCCGTTTATTTGGCAATCGCCAATGACAGTCAGCAGGGTTTGAGAACATCTGTTGTTCCACCTGCTAATCAAATGCGTTTTGTTAAAATATATTTCTCTTTTTTGGTCTTTTGGAAAATGTTGTTTGTGCTGTATTTAGACCCCTCTACCAAGAAATTTGTTTTGCATGCACACGTATAAAAATCGCAATCATAGGTTTGAACGTCGTTTTCAATTTAGACTTATTACTAAATATTCTATATTCTATAATACGTACACTGTCTACAACTATAATAAGTATTCATGCAAGACTACAACATCATCTTTGTAAGGCCATTAAAATGGAAAAGTCGCTACCCGACTATATGTCATGTATTTTGCTTGTATAAATGATCTAAAATGCACTTTTTAATGTTTATTCTTAAATAAATCTTTTAGATTTTTTGCATGTAAATTTATATCCAATTGGGTTTTTCATGTTTATATGATATATCCCAAAGTTGAAACTAATTATTATAACACATTTGGGTGACTGGTTGGTCTTTTCACCACCAAGCATGAAACAGTGTGAAAGTATAACTTGTAATTGAAAAATAAAGACAGTTAATTATGATCATACATGTATGTTATGTATACAACATGATGTTCAATATGAATTCCCTGGAAAAAAATCTTAGCTGAATTACAGAATACGGAAATGTTTTTGTTTATTTCAATGCTCTATTTTTGGCATCATTGACCTTCTCTTTACACCCAGGCTATCTGGACTTAAACATCAAATGATGCAATATTATAACATGAAGGGAAAATTTTTTTAAAAATCACATTTTTTTTTATTGTAATATTGTGTAAAATTACAGGTTTTCTGTCCTGGTAAAAAGTCAGACCCCCAGCTGATCAATGCATTGTTAAAATGCAGATACAAATACATGCCTAGCTAATCTAAAATGCTGGTGCTTCACTATATCTAACAAATAAGAGGGGCATAAAGGGGGTATCTGCACCGAAGAAGGCGAAATAAAATTGCATTTCACGATGAACGAACAATTAAAAATTTCTTGCACGTTGATCTTTTTACCGATTTCACAAAACACGGTGAATAACGAACCTTTTTCACGTCTGCATGTGAAATAAAAATGGCAAAACACGTTGCACGAAAATAACCCTTTACCACCCTCATTTAACACTGCATACAATTAACAAAGGGGAGGCATCACCTTCCAGAACTTTTTTTTTAAATTAAAATTGATGTACAATAATTATTGAAATATACATCATTTGTAACATACTTTTGTGCTTTAAAAGCCTTTATAAAACATTCGAAATTTATGTTGTGTTAGATTATCACTGATTCACTCTCAGTCAGGCAGTCTCAAAATCTTAGGTGAGTCATATGTCAACATCACTGTATCAGCATGCCAAACATTTAATTTTGTACGAAATTCAATAACTTTCAGTTTTTACTTGACCTTAACAAGGATACTACACAACACGAATACAAGATATCATTTTAGTATTCCTATATATGTTATCTTCCCATTTCGGGTTTTGGTTAAATCTGCAGGACGACTATAGCAAACTCGACCCAAACATCCCTCGGCCCGAGACAAAAAGAATTGCTAAAATAGACGGGTGAGTGACGCTAACATTGTTATGTACAGTTATCATATTTGCGGGTGAATGTTTTTATAATATTAGCTTTTGGCTTAAGGATGTTCGCTACTTTTTTTTACTCTTTTTACTCAGATTAATCGAAATCCTCTGGTTTAATCGATGTAGTGCCATTAAAAATTTTGCCTGCTATCCCTATATATTTATCGTTTCATAATTTTATTATAATATATGTAGCTTAAAAAAAAAGCCATAATTGAAAATCTTATAAAATCCTTGTTATTTTTTCATAGTTTTTGAAAGACAAAAGGTGTCAATGTTAAATGTATGAAAAGTCTAGAGAGAATCATTTCCCGTCAAATTTTGACTGGCTTTTATCTCTAAAACCTAAGACTACTATAACAGTAGTCTCAGCTAAAACCAAGGATTTGTATAGTTACTATACAAATCCTTGCTAAAACAAGGTTACGGACCCTTCATTTTTCTGCTTTTTTAGTACTGTTATTTATATACTATCAATT
This sequence comes from Mytilus coruscus, assembly GCA_017311375.1. Classification (NCBI taxonomy): domain Eukaryota; kingdom Metazoa; phylum Mollusca; class Bivalvia; order Mytilida; family Mytilidae; genus Mytilus; species Mytilus coruscus. The sequence goes on along the minus strand of CM029599.1, from coordinate 8,322,635 downwards.
TATAACAGTCTTTTAAAAAGCTTGTTATTTTGAAAATACATCTTGTATTGAATTGTAGTCTATTGTTATAAATCTTGTTGCTTGTCGTTTTGTCCTTTCAGGCTTCTTGGTGTTTGTGTATAGGAGTCCCATACTATCGCTCCATACTACATTAATTTGTTGGCCTGACAAGCGAAATAACTGCCGTATTCACATTTCGAAAATAATTTAGAAATTGATAAAAGGCTAAGTAAAAGTACTATTTCTTGGATTAAAAACATCCTTTAAAACTCAGAAAGCGATTTGTGTACGTATCGACCGATAAAGCAGCCAAATAATGTGGTAGTAGTATGAAAAAAATGCTAACCTGAATCGTAAAGAATAAAATAAAAATGTGTCTACAATCAAGACCCTGCGCTGAGCTCCATGCACAGAGAGTCAATTAGTTAACGATCATGTCACTACCCGGCACATTTCAGCTTAATGTCTCCTCTGAACATTTGAAGGTCCCTATCATGTATTTGATACCTAAACTACACACACAAAAAAACGTCAAAAACTCTTTTGATGTTTTGGATGAATTGCATGGATCCGTACAATTTGGTTGACAATTAGGACTGTTCGACACTGTACACTACACATCCACACAATCCTATCAAACGGACGTTCTCTTATTTGAATAAATTGCACTTAGTTTTGCTGCAACTCATTAATGCCTACTCTGTAAAGCAAAACCTAAATATGCAAGATATCCCTACTGGAAGTGCGATTAAATGATCGAAGCTGCAATTGAGTTTTCTCCTTCATAACATCTAAATATAACAAGAATGTGTCATAGTACACGGATGCCCCACTGCACTTTCATTTTCTATGTTCAGTGGACCGTGAAATTGGGGTCAACTGTAATTTGACATTAAAATTAGAAAGATCATAGCATAGGGAACATGTGTACTAAGTTTCAAGTTGATTGGACTTCAACCTTATCAAAAACTACTTTGACCAAAAACTTTAACCTGAAGCAGGACAGACGGACGAACGAACGGACGCACAGACCGAAAAACATAATGCCCCTCTACTATCGTAGGTGGGGCATAACAAAAGGACAAAAATCTCCACAAGAGACCAAATGACACAGAAATTAGAAACAACAACAAGCCACCGTACGAATCACGATAAGGCTATTTTGACGAATCACGATAAAATCTCAACTAATTTGACGCTAACGGTAGCCGAAAATGACTGTTTGACGCCTGACGGTAAAGGGCATTCCAACCCTCATAAAAGGCCCCAAAATTACAAATTTAAACAATTCAAATGAGAAAACTAACGGCCTCATTTATGTACAAAATAATGAACGAAAAACAAATATGTTACACAGCAACAAACGACAACAAGTACGTTTTGTAAATACAATTCTTTGACAGGTTGTATATATTCCTATAGGCACAAATTGTGCCTCTTTGATACCAGATTTGTGTTGTATTGTAACTTAGTGAATCGTGGCCAAACTCAGTTAGTAGAGATCCGTTTCAATTCCATTTTTAAATTGATAAATTTAATAACACTTGTATCGTTACGTTGACGACACATTTGCTTTTAATAATCAAGACTTTTGTAATTACACTACGAAAATTTACACAAGGGAACTTACTTTAAATAGTTATAATATACTAGCTAACAGTAATAGTTGTCCTTTCCTACATTCATATATTTCAATTTCACACGCGGGAAACCCTCTACAAAAAGAGAGGCATGATATATCAAAGGGGTAGTCAAAGTCATTTAAGTCGAAAACGAAGGGATAATGTTATGATAAAAAAAAACGATTTATGATAAACCCCCCAAAAAAAAAAAAAAAAAAAAAAAAAAAACAGGGTTGATCTCAGGTGGTCCGGAAGGGTTAGCAGACCCTGCTCTACATGTGGCACCCGTCGTGTTGCTCGTGTTAGTTTACAAACCTGGTGATCAGTCTAATTCAATTTGAAAGACAAATTGTTTATCTTCCCTGTTTTCAAATTCTCTTTTTTAAGTACGATTTATCCTTCCTTATAACAAGATATTTGTAAAAGTTAGAACAAAAAAGACGATTTTTCGTTCCCCTTTGTCATTTAAAAAAAAAAAAGATTAAGCAAGAATTTGAATAGTATATACATTTTAGTTTAAGTAACTTAATTACCTATATTATAATATGAATAAACAAAGCCATGTTCTAATGGGGTTCATTCTGTTTAAAAAAAAAAGGAAAAGACAATAAAACGGGTACTAGATAAAGACAGTTGTTCAATGTTGGGTATTGTCTCACTGAGTGAATCACTGACAATTGCCGACTAATTTACAGGTCGATATAGCACTGCTTTTCAAGTAAAAAAAGACCCCATTTTTCTTTTTTATTTTTAATGTAGATTTTAATTTTATCAGTTCTTTTACATGAATGACATCTGGTTATATTAGACACATTTATAAGTTGGAACCAGTTTCCAGTGGTATGAGTTTACTGTGGTCCGCAGGGGCGGATCCAGCCATTTTAAAAGGGGGTTCCCAACCCAGGATAAAGGGGTTCCATATATGTCCCCATTCAAATGCATTTACCAACCCCGGAACCCCTCTGGATCCGCCACTGGTACTACGAGTTTGGAAAGGTAAGTGCTTACCTACTGCGGTACGAGTTGTAAAAGGTACGAACCTACCTCCTGCGGTAAACGATCTAACCAAATCGTACGACTGTCACGTGAGTTAAGTGTGTCACAAGTTGTCAAGAAGGAAATAATTTTTACTATAAGGTGGAGCCGCAGAAAAGAATGGACAAATTTATAGCTGCTGTTATCCTGGTTGTGTGTATGTCTGTAGATTTCAGCTCAGGCAAAACACCATTCCATACTTGTAAAAGTGAGTTTAATTAATTTCTATAAGTTTTGATCTCTATTCCATGATTCAACATGCATGTTTCTTCATTTCTCAGTATTTGCAGACTTGGAAATCGTGAACTCATGCCTTCAAAAAGTTGTTACAGGAAATCGGTATCATTATTTCTGGTCGCTAATACTAAAGTATTTGCATCAAGTTCAACGTACAAAATGTATCCCCCTTTTTCAGACATTAATTCTTTGTACCTATTTTAAATCTAAAGTAACAGATATGGATAGTTAGGCAAAAAATATAGTTGTGTTTCCTGCCTTTCTATCAGGCCAAAAATAAAATTGTGTTTCCTGCCTACCCTACAAGAACGGAGAAAACGGAGCCGATTGTTAATGATGTATACAGTAGTGTCTGGTAAACCCGCCCACTCCCATTTACTTCCGTATTTGTTACTTCCGTGAATATTTCATCTGCTATTTTATCCATAGGAACTGTACTTATCATCACTGCATGTCAAATTTTAAAGAAAAATCCTTTATTACGAAAATATTTAGTGATATATATAATACAGTTCTTAACGCTAATGATAATCATATTATTGCTTACAAAACTCATTTCTGACTTGAATTTTTTTTTTTTTTTGGATTATCTGGAATCCCTTCATAAGTGGTCTATTAATAGATCACCTTTTCCTTTCATAAATGTGTGATAAACTGGCCCTCCATACATATTTACTGTGCATGGGTGGATTTACCGGACAAAGACATTTCCGATAAAAACACAGATGACCCACCTGTTTTGTTGATTTAAAATTTATTTAAGATATTTTTGGGAAATGAGATGAACAGCTACTCAAAATTGATTTGTCAGTGAATCGATTTATATTAAATTTGATACAATTTGTATATTAAGCAGAAATACATACTATCAAAGCCTTATGTGGGCGGATTTACCGGACTGCATCGTGAGCTTAATAACAACTACCGGGTATGTGAAAATTGATACATCAAATAAGCTGATACCAAATGAACGCCCTTCTAGAAATAATAACGAAAATGCATTCAGAATACCATCATGCAAAACAACAGTCTGCAAGGAGTCGTTCTATCCTAGAACAATCAGAGCTAGAGTGGAACACCTTGCCCAACTGTAAGGTCTCTGCCCCGAGTTCTGAATCTTTCAAGGCTCAGCTCTGCATTAAATAAAATGTCATGTTTTTATTTGCACCTGTATATAAATTTCACCCAGTTTTTGAATTTTAAAATTGTTTTCATGCGCACACTCCAAAAATGTGGCAGGATAGTCAACCAGTTGATGGTGGGCACTTACTGGAAGAAGACCTACAGTACCAGGCCAAAAAAATATAGTTGTGTTTCCTGTCTACCTACCCTAAATTTTTTTACTTACTCTAACACACATTATTGGCATTATTGGTTGAACATTTGTACAGTCCAGACATTTTTGGTTATAAGCATTTCTAAAATAATGAGCATTTCCTATATGATCTATAGAATTATTTTACCTACTTACCCAATCGTTTATGAGGGTCTGGAAGGCGTTTATAAAAGAATAGAGAATAATGGACTAATACTACAGAAAAATGGGCAAAAAAAATAAAGAATAGAGAAAAATGTGTAAAATAATAAAGAAAGGAGAATAATGGGGTGCTAAAATATAAAATGAAATAAAAGGCAAAATTTATAAAGAATGGAGAAAAATGGCTTAAAAAGTTAAAGAATACACAATTGAATGACAACTTATCCAGATTTTACTTCATAGATATAAGAAGATGTGGTATGAGTGTCAATGAGACAACTCTCCATCCAAGTAAAAATTATAAAAGTAAACCATTATAGGTCAAAGTACGGTCTTCAACACGGAGCCTTGGCTCACACTGAACAGTAAGCTATAAAGGGCCCCAAAATTACTAGTGTAAAACCATTCAAACGGAAAACCAACGGTCCAATCTATAAAAAAAAGAGAAACACTTATGAACCACATCAACAAACGACAACTACTGAACATCAGATTCCTGACTTAGGACAGGTGCAAACAAATGCAGCGGGTTTAAACGTTTTAATGGTACCAAACCTTCACCCTTTTTCCTGAAACAATAGTGTAACATCACAACATAGAAAGACACACTATAAAATATCAACTGAAATAGCTCAACTCAATCAAAGGACATATTAACACCATTGAACATACACTGAACAAATAAATTTGACCTACATGTATGATACAATGTAAATACAAAATAAATAAACTAAGGAAGAATAATAAAAGTAACATGTTTATTTGTCTTTACCAAAATACATTATAGGAAGATGTGTCCAATGAGACAACTCTCCATCCAAATAACAATTTATAAAAGTAAACCATTATAGGTCAATTTTCAACACGGAGCCTTTCACACCAAACAACAAGCTATAAAGGGCCCCAAAAGTACTAGTGTAAAACCATTCAAACGGTAAAACCAACGGTCTAGTCTAAGTTTGTTTTATTTCAGGTGCATCATCTAAAGTAACAAATGTAGTTATTCCAGGATGTGATGCACCACCTTGTAAGCTGAAGAAAGGATCAAATGCTGCCTTGTCGATATCATTTACTGCAGGTATAATCTTAAAGATATATAGTATTAAACTACCAATCCAACAAGCAACGTTTTAGTTTTATTTCATCATATTACATCATATATTAAGACACAAAAAATTACATGCATCCTGGACTCATCCAAATCTATTGATACTCACCATTTCTAAAAGTGATGAGTCCCAGGATTCACCATGAAAAAATCCTAGTGAGAACCCTGGTATAAATGTACATTTTGTAATGTGGATTCATTTATTTTCGTGGATTGAGGAAACATTGGTTGATATCCAATTTCATAGTTTGCCAAAGTCTGAATACAAGCCTATTATATAGAAAATTTGTTGAACATTGAATTTGTGGTTTACAAGTTCAGTGAAATACCCATGAATTCCATGAAAATTGGAATCTCATGTATAGCAATGAATCTACATTACACATATTTTCTTGGATAATACAACAGGATAGTATAAACTAATGGAATGATAATTCACATAGGGAAAATATTGGGATAAAATTTAAACATTTTTAAAACTGAAAGAAATATTTGCCGTACATGTTACTACCACATACTGAATATGCATGAAACAAATTGTAAATTTCATGCAGATAAGGTTGAAGTCCAATCCTAATTACAGTTTGATGGGTTTGCAATTTCACGGCCTGAACATAGAAAATGAAAGTGCAATCCGGTAAACATTCTTGTTATTAGATCCAATTGCAGCTTCGAACCACTTCCAGTAGGGATATCTTGCATATTATTTTCCAGTGGCGATCAAATCAATTTTCAAAACTAAGTGCAATTTATTCATCTTGGTCATCCCCTAATTGTCAACAAATTGTACGGATCCATGCCATCCAAAACATCAAAAGAGTTTTTGACTTTATAATATAACATGTAAATTTGTTCTCGCCCTGAATATGCATGAAACAAATTGCCACTTGATGTGCAAGCAAGCAACAATCTATCAATCATTATGGCGTAAAACTGTTTTTATGCCCCACCTACGATAGTAGAGGGGCATTATGTTTTCTGGTCTGTGCGTCCGTCCGCTTTGTCCCGCTTCAGGTTAAAGTTTTTGGTCGAGGTAGATTTTGATGAAGTTGAAGTCCAATCAACTTGAAACTTAGAATACATGTTCCCTATGATATGATCTTTCTAATTTTAATGCCAAATTAGAGATTTTCCCCCATTTTCACGGTCCACTGAACATAGAAAATGATAGTGCGAGTGGGGCATCCGTGTACTATGGACACATTCTTGTTGCTTCTGATTTAACTTTTGTGATGTGATGAAAAAGGGAACCATGTCTGGTGAAATATCGCAGAAAAAAAGACATTTTTTTTGGCAAATGAGTTTACCTAACTGTTGTTTTAAATCATTAGAAAAACAAATTCCACCACTATATCTCTAGCAGAAGGATATTTTTCACTATATCTTTAGTTAAATTTTAAACATTAAAAATGCTCAGCAATCCTTTTGATTAAAAAAAAAACAAAAAACTGTCAAATATCATTGCACACTGACACTTAATGCAGTTGTAGAACAAAGGTAGATGAAGATTATCATGATATTTCCAGTTAATGCTTATACAAAGGTCAAAGTTGATGCCATGAAGTTAAATATATATCAAATATGTTTACAGGAGAGGCATATACAAAGGTAACAGCTGATGTACATGGTGTAATTAGTTACATACCAGTTCCATTTACACCCCCAAATGTGGATGGATGTCATCATAGTGGACTAACCTGTCCTTTGACAAAGGGAAAGAATTACGTCTACAATAATACCATTCCCGTTAAAAGTAGTTATCCAGATGTAAGTTATTTTACTAATATCGTAATTTCTGATTTTACGATGTTTTTATTATTGTGAAAATTTTGACTATAGGTTTCGCAAAAATGAAATAATATTTATTTCAAATTTTTATATCATTATTTGTTCTCCATGTGTCCTAATATGGCAAAAAATAACCTTGCATTTTGTCCATTCTTCAAAAATTGCAATAATAAATACACGCAATAATTTCTGAATTTACAGAAGTTAAAAAGTGTGTTGTCGATCTTTTTAAAAAAAAACTACACAGGAAATTGTTACTTGTATATACTTTACATGATTATTTTGTTTATTTTATCTATCTAAGTAGAAAAAACCACACAGGAAGTTGTTATTTGTTCTTACTTTACATGATTATTCTTTATATATATTTCAGTTGCAACTTGTGGTACGATGGGAGCTTTTGGATGAGAATAACAAAGACATTCTATGTGTTGAAGTTCCATGTGAAATATCTAGTTAGATACCAAAAAGCACAAACAATCCAAACAAGGACCTTTTTCCAAAAATAAACTGAGAAAAATCTCCCCCAAATTTGATAACAATAGATCCAAAAAGTGAGTTCTTAAGAAAAAAAAAGAAGGTTCGGGTTATTAACAACCCTTACAATAGTTAAAAAATATTTGAATGTTGACATTAAATGTAATTACCACCCTGGTACAGTACACATGAAGAGATTCAGTTTAAATCACTGTTGCCCGTGTTGAGTGAATCACTATGAAACAGGGTGATTGAAGGTGATAGCACTCTGTTATATATTACTCAGAGTGATATCACTCACATTCACAATCGATGTGTGTTGTGAAAATTCCGCACCAACAGTGATGTATGAACTAATCATTGTGTGAACTGTTTTACACTGAGTCTCATATATTGGTATTTGTTTTATTAATGTTTGTCACGATTACGATATTATTGTTATGTATATATGTTCAAAAGGATGAACCAATTTAACATTTTATTTCAGACAATTCCTAATTGATTATTATATCTAAATTTTTTAGATGCAATAATAAAATTTTGAAAATGAAATATCATATTTTCTTCTAGCAAATGTTTCCTTGCCTTATTTGAATAAGACTTTCCTTTTCAAGATAAGAATATGTCTGCTTGCCTCTATAAAAAGGAAAGTGAAAAAAGTCATAGAAAGTTATATTTCCAAATTGTCTGTAGACCAAGATTCACCAATATTTAAATCTAAAAATATAGCTCACATTTAATTTAAAATATGAAGGCAACTGTGCATATTTCAGTTATAAAATAAACACTGATTTTTTTTATTCCTGAAAACTAAAACAAAATCATGTATAGACATGTTACTTGTACATCTTTGTTTACATGTGTCTGTTGTTATTTTTGTAAGTCAGATTTGAGATGAATGGGTTTGTTGTTATGCTTTTCCCTAAATATGAGCGTACAAATTACAAATATCTAACCTTTATTCAATTTTTATAAGTGTATTAATTCAAAATAATTGCGTTGATTTTTTTTCGTGATCTGTATTTAAAGTGCTTTTGTGAAAATGTCCGAATTGTGTGGAATTTGACTGGTAAAAAAGTAGTATTTTGTTGGTGTACTAATTTTTGATAGCTTTAAATAACATCAGACCCATTAAAGTTTACTCAAAGTCCATACTGTAAGTGCTTGTTAACTAAATGCTGAAGTGAGATTATTGTTTAAGATGCATAATATGAATTTATATCAGCAAGATAATAATTGTACAATGAAACTATGTTATTATTCTTGTGTTGTTCAAATTGACAGAGAACTTTTAATCATTATTCGGTTGATTTTAAAAATATAAATATATATTACATTGTAGTTTAATATGCTCTTTCATTGTCAGGAAGAAATCTCTTTGAAATATGTTTAATGATCTGTTATAGCTTTTGTAATCTTTAAAATAAGAGAATATCATGTTTGCTTTTATATTGTCACTTCACATTTATATACAAATGAACATTTTATATGTCTATTTTCAATAAAAATCTTTCTATTTATTTTTCTGTTATAATATGTATGGAACATTTTTTTTTACTGAATGTCTCCTGCAATGCTTGTTGGTCTGTGTTTAAATGATTCAGTTTGTTTTTGTAAACCAACTTCCTTTAGTCATCCAAAGACATTTGGTTTCCAGACAATAACTTATATATAAGTCAATGGATCTCAATGGAATCAACCACAAGGTTCCATGCAAAAAAGGAAGGTTTGGGATTGATTTTGGGTGTTATGGCCCTAACTGTTTAGTAATTGGGGCCAAAACAATACTTTGTATTAATTGTTTATTTCTTAACCAATTTCAATGGGGTTTACTTCAAAGTCTTGAATTCTTGGGATTCTGTAATACGCTGAATCTAACCATGTATTTGGATTGTGGGCCCCGATTTAAATTGGTCCACATTGAGGTCAAGAGTCAAAAATGAAACTTTGTTTGATTTTATCAAACATTGAATTTTGGGGTTCTTTGATATGCAGAATCTAACTGTGTACTAGTATTTAGATTTTATAATTTTTAGGCCCGTTTTCAAATTGGTCCACATTGAGGTCCAAAGGGTTTAAAAATTAAACTAAGTTTGATTTTGACAAAAATTGAATTCTTGGGGTTCTTTGATATGCTGAATCTTAACATGTATTTTGATTTTAGGCCCAGTTTTTAATTTAGTCCAAATCAGGGTCCCAAATTAAACTCTGTTTGATTTCAACAAAAATTGAATATACGGTCCAAAGGGTCCAAAATTTAACTTTTATTGATTTTATCAAAATTGAAATCTTAGGGTTCTTTGATATGCTGAATCTAACCATGCATTTAAATTTTAGATGATGGACCATAATAGGTATATGTGCAATTTCAATTTTTGTCTCGCCTGCCCTGCGAGACATAGGTATTACTTTCAAGCGGCGGCGTAAACTATTGGTTTAAAGCTTTATATTTCAGAAGGTAGAAGACCTGGATGCTTCATATCTTGTATGGAGATACCTTATGTTACGAAGTTTCCGTCTTGTCATATGTCCAATGTCCTTGACCTCATTTTCATGGTTCAGCGACTGCTTGAAAAAAAAAAATTTTTTATCATGTGAATTTCTCACTTATTATGAGTAATAATATAACCATATTTGGTATATGGGTTCCTTGCAACTTCTACATGTCCGTCAGACAGAGATCACCTGACCTCGACCTCATTTCATGGATCAGTTATCAAGGTTAAAGTTACATGATTAGGTCAGTTTCTCAAATACTATAAGCAGTAGGTCAATTATATTTGGTGTATGGAATGAATGTAAGATGTACATGTCTGTCTTGCAGTTATCATCTGACTTTGACCTCATTTTCATAGTTCATTGGTCAATGTTAAGTTTTTGTGGGTTGGTCTGTTTTTCAAGTACTACTGTATAAGCAATAGGTCACCTATATTTGGTGTATGGAATGGTTGTAAGGTGTATATGTCTGTTTGGCAGGTATCATCTGACTGTGACCTCATTATCAAGGTTAAAGTTACATGATTAGGTCAGTTTCTCAAAACTATAAGCAGTAGGTCAACTATATGAGGTGTATGGAATGACTGTAATGGGTACATGTCAGTCTGGCAGGTTTCATCTGACCTTGACCTCATTTTCATGATTCATTGGTTAATGTCAAGTTTTTGTGTTTTGGTCTGTTTTTCAAGTACTATAAGCAATATGTCAACTATATTTGGTGTATGGAATGGTTGTAAGGTGTATATGTCTGTTTAGCAGGTATCATCTTACCTTGACCTCATTTTCATGTTTCATTGGTCAATGTTAAGTTTTATTAGTTTTGGTCTGTTTTTCAATTATCATAAGCAATAGGTCAATGATATTTTGTGTATAGTAAAATTGTAAGGTGTATATTTCTGTCTTACAGCATTTATCTGACCTGAGTTTCTGTGATGATTTTAGTTAAAACTTTATCTTTAAGACTTTCAACATAAAATCAATGGTCATTAAAGCAGGCGAGACATTTCAGCGTGTGCACTCTTGTTTAAGTTCTTAGACCACATTCCTTCTGTGTCAGAAATTATGCTATGTCAAATATTTAATCACAATCCAAATTCAGAACTGTATCAAGCTTGAATGTTGTGTCCATAACTGCCCCAACTGTTCAGGGTTTGATCTCTGTGGTCTATTTCAGAAGGAAGAAGACCTGGATACTTTATACCTTGTATACAAGTGCCTTATGTTATGAAGTTTCCGTCTGTCATATGTCCATTGTCTTTGACCTCATTTTCATTGTTCAGTGACTGAATTAAAAAAACTTTAGTTTTCTTATCACATGCATTTCTAACTTATGAAAAATTTGATAACTTTATTTGGTATGTGGATTCCTTGCCATGACTAAATGTCTGTCAGACAGTGTTCACCTGACCTTGACCTCATTTCATAGAACAGTGATCAAGGTTAAGTATTGGTAGTAAAGTCCATATCTCAGATACTAAAAGCAATAGGTCAACTTTATGTGGCATATGGAATGATATCCATGTCTGACTGGTAGGGTTCATATGACCTTGATCTTATTTTCATGATTCATTGTTGAATGTTCAGTTTTAGTTGTTGGGTCTGTTTCTCAGATACAATAAGCAATTTGGTGTGGAATAATTATTATGTTAACATGTTTGCTTGCACGGTTCTTCTGACCTTGACCTCATTAACCTTGATCATCCATAATATTAAATGTAAGTGATACTAGTAGTTAAATCTTCATTCGTGATCAGTAAAGCAGGCCAGACATTTCCACTTGTGCACTCTTGTTCTAAGTTTATGTATGCCCTATTGAACTTTGTCAATGTAACTTTCCTATATGGTTTATCATTGACTAGAACTAGTGGATTGGGTATTCTTATCCCTTTAATTGTCTCGAGTTGTGTCTCTTTCCATTCAGAAATTTTAACTCCAGCTCTGACATTATCATGATTCCGATAGCATGGTTAGTTGTATTGCGTTGAAACTTGAATAGTACAGTGTCAGATCTTTTATTGTATAGATGATACAGGACATTTCAATCTGTTGGGTCTATTCATATAATTAGCTGAATTGGTCAGTACCTGCTTTTCCCATTAGTTTACATGGCATCTGTTCTCAACTCTGCTCATTTGGTGTAAACTTAAAAAAAACACGATATTTATCTAAACGCACGCAAGAACACCTGTATCGTTTTAAAAGACCCAATAAATTCAAAAGTATCATTTATCAACATCTTAAAAAGCACAATCATCCTATTAAATATTTAACAGTTCAACCTTTAGAAGTAGTAAATAAGCAGCCTGGTGAATCTCATTCAAAGTTTGTACGATCACGGAAAATAATTGAATTAAATTGGATTAAAAAATTACAGACAGCCTACCCTCTCGGTCTTAATGATAATATCATGGGAATTGGTAATATATCAAGAACCGATTCTGTTAACATTTTGGATATAGTTTCTAAAACTGTTCGTAAAACCGTTCTCATGGGCGTAGAAAATTCGCAATCAAAGAAAATTTCAGACCAATCATACAAATATTTCGGACCTTATTTCTATTTCAAAAACAACGGTAGACATTATCTATTAACCAAGCTCTGTTCTTTACCTATAAATAAATTAAAATAAAATTTTAGAGGATTGCAACACAATTTCATATTGCAGTCCTAAGTATGAGATCGTTCAAATTATAATGGCATATTGTTATTCTAAACTGTTTCCCAAAATTGATCGCCCTGAAGATCATAAAAAACATTTTATTAAAATAAAGTATGTCAATAAAGGTTTTGATTTTGTAAATATTGCCGGTATTTTTAACGACCATTCTGTTAAAGAACAAATTCCTGGATATTTTGATAATACTGAACTCCCTCTTATTTGTTATATTTACAAGAAATCTACCCGGAAATTTGTGTTTGATTATAGCCAAGTTTGTAAAGATGTAAATATCAGTGAAAATACACCTACGTCATGTAATTGTAGTAATTCCGAATACACTTATGGCCCCATTTCCCATGTTATAACAGGAGACCTTAACATCGTTCGCGACCGATAGTTAAAATCATTCCTCAGTAAAGGACCTAAATATCGTCCCCGCCAATTATTAATTGGAATGAGTGTCGTAATATCATCCACGACTCACTTCGTGCTGACTGTTTGAAATGGATAAAACGGGAAAGAGCTGACAAAAATCTTTGGACACTTTTTAAACAGTAATGAAGATAGTTGATATACGTATACAACATTTTAAAGAACATTTTACTCTTAACAACAACCATAAAATCCTATTTCTCGTATCAAACATAAACTAAAAGAACTAGCCAAGGAATTTGTTTTTGTCCCGGCTGATAAAGCTGCTAATAATATCATTATAGTTTGACGTAAATTTTACATTGAAGTTCTGCAAAAGGAAATCACCAATTCACCAACATTCCAACTGACTTCATTTTCAGAAAACGATATCTGTAACAAACATAAACTATTAGCTACTTCTTTACAAGCAGAACCAAATACAAATATAAATCAATTGCTTTCAAAAAGCAATTGTAAACGGTCTTTCCCCCTTCTGAAACATGATTGATTGATATGTGTGTGTGTGTTTGTGTGTTTGTTTGTTTGTTTGTTTGTTTGTTTGTTTGTTTGTTTGTTTGTTTGTTTGTTTCTTTCTTTCTTTAAAGGGTCCATATTAGTGTGTTGGTTAAGTTTCTATATTTAGTTAGTTGGAAAGTTTTTATTCTATTTCAGGTCCCGCGCGCGTATTTGTCTGGCGCCAGATTGTGGCGTCACGTGACGAAGCTTTATAATAGCGAAAACTTTTTTATTTCTTTTTAGGTGGAGACGTTGGACAGAGAACATGTATAGCGACGGAGTACACACAATGTATTTCTTTTGTCATTGTAGGTAATTGACGTTTCGATCACAGTTCACGAGCAGTGCATGCTTTGGATTTAATTGATCCTGTGTAACTTTAAAACACGTTTATCGATTATTTTCATACAATGTTCATTTTCAGCAGCAGTTTGTAACACAGATTGTATTTCAATCTAGGAGTGGACATTTTATTGTAGGATTTCACTGAGATTTACGGAACTAGCAAGCGATTTTTACGGCATTGCAATTTCTTTTCTCTGGGAAAATTCTTGAGAGATATCTGCACAACGTTGTTTTATGAAGATGTAATACATGTATACCCTGCTGACTGCAAAATTTGGGGTCAATTGGAAATGTAGTTTCCGAGAACATCTGATAACAAGCATGTGGATTTTTTTTCAATATTACAATATTAAACACATGAGACGGAAACATGCATACAATGAATGAATGATTGATTGGTTGGTTGGTTAGTTGGTTGGTTTATTGATTGATTGATTAATTAATTGATTAATTAAACACGTGGGATAGGGTCTCTTGAAACAGGCAAAAAGAAACAAAGGAGATCTTGGACCCCGTATTAAACACATGAGACGGAAACATGCATGTAATGAATGAATGATTGATTGAATGATTGATTAATTGATTAATTAATTAATGATTGATTGATTGGTTGGTTGGTTGGTTGGTTTAAATATTGATTGATTGGTTGGTTGGTTGGTTGGTTAGTTAGTTGAGTAAACACATGGAAACGAGCCACTAGGATCATGCAAAACGGAATTTAAAGCCTAGATACTATATCTTAACACATGGGATCTAGCTTTTGAGAGATCCTCAACAAGTAGTAAGGTCAAAGGTCAATGTCAACCTACAAAAGCATTAAAACACAATCAAACTCTTTAAATAGTGCCAAAACACATAATTTGCCTCTTTGAACATGACCTTGACCTTTGACCTTGACCCCAATTTCAAGGTCATGAAACAAGGGCCTCAAATCAAAACACTCTAGGTCTCTACTATATATTGTTAATGAGTTATATTAACATTCAGCTAATACTAGTATTAGATATAAAAGGCGAAAACTCCCATTAAATGTCTACGTACCCTTTCAACTAAGATTTATGTGTTACGACATGTCGCAACTAATAATTGTATGAAAATATTTTGTCGATATCTTATAAGATTTCTGTAAATTAGTGATATCAATCCAAAATCAAAATTTTGAACATGACCTTGACGTTTGACCTTGACCTCATTTTTATTGACCAAGGACCTCAAGTCAAAAGACCCTAGGCCTCTATCACTTATGCTTTTCCAGTTACAAATACATTTCATTTAATTCAATACAAAAGGAAATAGCTCTCATATGGAGTCTTCGTAAAGCTTGGTCAAAATAAAACCTAACATCCTGAGGATATAACGAGCAATTTGGAAAAATAAATTTGCCGCTTTCTTTTACGGTTGTGGAGGAGATCAGATAACAAGAAAAACAGTGTTTGGGGAGATAACTCTTACAAAGAAAAGTGTTCGGTCAAACAGGGTCAGTTTCAAAGGCGTATAGACTGTATGATATCATATACGAAAAAACTAAGCGACATCTTTTGAAACATTTTACACCGCAAGAAAAAATTAGGCGGAAGAAAAAAAAAAATAATCAGAACAAAATCAATAGGTCTTTCCACGGAAAAGTGGAAAGCCCTAATGAAAGTCCCAACTATGTACTGGCTTCCGAAGCTACACAAATCACCTTACAAATATAGATTTATTTCGTCTTCAAGTCATTGTTCCACTACTAAATTGTCTATTTTACTTACTAGTACACTTGGTACAATCAAAACCTGATAATAAATTGTTCAAATAAGGCCTTTGAAAATAGTGGAATTAATTACTTTTGGAGTGTCAAAACTCGTTGGAAGTACTTGATAAATTGCATGCATATATTGGTGATTTTGAATCTGTTCAAAGTTTTGATTTTTCTACCCTTTATACCACTTTGCCTCATATTCTTATTAAGAAAAATATCATACACCTAATTAAATGGGCATTTAAAAAGTCGGAATGCGAATACATATGTTCAAACTCTTTTAGGTCATTTTTTTGGTAGCAACAAACAAAAAAACTATGTCAATTGGACATGCTTTGATACTATATCTGCCCTCAAATTTTTGCTTGATACCATTTTTGTTCGCTTTGGAGATTCCGTATATCGTCAAGTTATCCGAATTCCAATGGGGACTAACTGTGCACCACTTATTGCGGACCTTTTTGTATTGTTATGAGTTACAATTTATGACTAAAATCAGCAAAGACCCATCGAAACAACATCTTATACAAAAATTTAACAATACTTTTAGATATTTGGATGATATATTGGCCCTCAATAATGACGACTTCAGTATGTATACTAAAGAAATTTATCCTGTTGAACTTACTTTAAATAAAGCTAATACTAACAATGGCCACTGTCCTTTCCTCGATCTTTGATATATATTTCATTAACGGGAAGCTTAATACAAAAATTTATGATAAAAGAGATGATTTTCATTTCCTATCGTTAATTATCCATTTTAGAGGATGACGTTCCTTGTCACCATCTTATGGTGTTTATATATCTCAACTTGTACGATTCGCTCGTGTATGTAACAACGTATTAGATTTTAGCGAGAGAAATTTATGTATTACTGAAAAATTATTACACCAGGGTTTTCGATATCATAAACTAGTCAAAACATTTACTAAATTTTATCATCGGTATAAGGACATCATTCGTAAATATAACTCAACATGCAGACATCTTATACGTTCGGGTATTTCAATTTCACATCCAATCTTTTATGGTAATATTCTTTACAAAGCACAAAAATGTCAGTATTCACCTCAAAAGCTAACAAAACCTTTAAACAGACTTATTAAGAAGGGATATAGTTACGATACTGTTGTCAGGTCATTAAAGATTGCATATTTTGGCTTTAATATTGATTCACTTATAGGGTCTTTGCATCGGAATTAACACATTTATTCTAAAACCAGTTGTTGGCATGACACGGGTTATGTTCTTCTCATATATTTTATGACGGTATAATACTAAACCCTAACAGGAGGGATTGTGCCTGATATTCATATGATGAAGACATAATCTTTCAATCAGTTTAATTGAGGTCTGGAGCTGGCATGTCAGTAACTGCTAGTAGTCTGTTGTTATTTATGTATTATAGTCATTTTGTTTATTTTCTTTTGTTTCCTTTTCTGACATCGGACTCGGACTTCTTTTATACTGAGTTTTACTGTGCGTACTGTTGTGCGTTTATTTTTCTACATTGGCTAGAGGTATAGGGGAGGTTGAGATCTCAAAAACATGTTTAACCCGCCGCATTTTGCGCCTGTCCCAAGTCAGGAGCCTCTGGCCTTTGTTAGTCTTGTATCATTTTAAATTTTAGTTTCCTGTGTATAATTTGGAGTTTAGTATGACGTCCATTATCACTGAACTAGTATACTTATTTGTTTAGGGGCCAGCTGAAGGACGCCTCCGGGTGCGGGAGTTTCTCGCTGCATTGAAGACCCATTGGTGGCCTTCGGCTGTTGTCTGCTCTATGGTCGGGTTGTTGTCTCTTTGACACATTCCCCATTTCCATTCTCAATTTCACTTCTTGATTATCTGTTATCTCTTGAAACTAATCTGTGCCACAATAATCCTTGGGGTGTCATGTTAAAAATAAAGAAAATGTTTATGCTGATTAATTAACAAATGTTGCCACACTCACGAAAGTAGAACAGTGGGCCACTTTGAGGAAATGATACATTGATGAATTTACTTTGAGAATCGTGGATGACGATCCTACCAGCTATATTGGTGGCCTTGCAGGGGCGTAGCTAGGTATCAAATAAACTGAGGCACACATTGCGTCAGGGGGTCTGAGGGAACCGGTAAACAGTTTTCAGCATATTTAGTTGCAAAATTTTGTGTACAAAAACATAAGATTTACTGGTCATTTTATCATGAGAATATACATAAAGAAAAGTTCGAAGAATCATAACTAATTTTACAATAACATCTGACTGATGAATTAACGCAATTAATCTAAAAAAAAATATTTACAATATGCATTGCCCACCGTTAATCACTGCAGCCCTTTTATAAAACAGTACATCCTGTTTAGTATTTTCATATTTATTCCTTTCTGATTGAGGATAAATGATATACATGTATACGTCAATGGAAAGTATTTACAAGGAACTTTGATGGGAAACGTTGGCAGACAGAAGAGATAGAAGAAAAATTTCACAATAATACACAAAATAATGTACCAGAATATTTGAGTTATTTGATTCCACCAACAATCCAAAGTATGACTGTTTATGCACTACGCAATGGTAACGATATAATACTTCCGTTCTGCAGACTTGCATTAACTAATGAATCATTTATACCATCAACTATACGTCTATGGTCAATCTTGACGCTTCAACCCGCGAAGTTGATACAATAGGAAAATTTAAAACGAAACTAAAAACTTAAATCCCGATAGTAGTAAATACATGCCGAAACATTACGAGTTTGGAAGTCGTAAACTTAACATTGTGCTTTCTCAACTTCGATGTTCTGTTTCCTTCCTAAATTATGATCTGTCTAGAGTTAATATTATTTCTAATCCATCTTGCCGCTGCGGTGTGTATCGCGAAGATTCGCATCATTTCTTTTTTAAATGTATATTATATTCAGAAATAAGAAGTAAGCTTTTAGAAAATCTTAGCTGGCTCCCAAATAACTGTCCATTAAATGTAGAACTATTAACCTCGGGTAGTAGTCTACTTACTCAGGAGCAAAATGAAAATATCTTTAAACATGTGTTTGAGTTTATCAGAGGGTCGAAAAGATTCCTTATTGTTTAGATAGTAAAATATGATCACATACACATCATCATCTAGGTTCAGTTGTGTTTTTGTTTTTTGTTTTTTTTTTTTTTTTTTTGTTTGTTTTTTTTTTTTTTTTTGTTTTTTTTTGTTTTTTGTTTTTTTTGTGTTCTTTTACCATTATTTTTTTCTATCTACTTCTTTTGTGTCATTTAATTTTACTGTCCAATTTATACAAATGTTGAAATAATATGTAATGTATACATGCTCTTATGTATTGTATTGTTAAATATGTTAAATGGAGAAGACTTAATAAGTCTGTTTGACTTGTGTCTCATCCAATTTGTCTAACAGTTTATGCCAATAAAATATGTTTAAACTAAACATATTGACGGTCCTTCATTAAAAAAATAGGCACGTAAAAACTGAGACTACTATATGATGATACTATCGTTTGGGCTAGGCATCGACCATTCATCTTCTGATTCTTAAAACCTTCACCCTCCCCCGGCCACACAAACACAGTCAATGCCTAATGCCGACTACCTGCTTAAGAATTTGAATAATTATGGTCATTACTCGACGTAGATCTGAGAGTACTCGAAGTTACTGAAAACTAGTTGATTGATTGATTGATTGATTGTTAAACGTCCAGTGGCAAATATACAGTTCATCAATGTTCAGGACAAAAACAAATTTACAATAAACACAACAGGTAGGTCCTGTAATAGTGGTCGTCCAGGATGAAGGTCTGGAAATTTGGAAATGCCATTGGAAAATGAGGGTTAATTGAATAGGGACAGAAAGTTTGCCTTTCAGCAGACCACCTATGGACCCCTCAAAGAGTTGTTGCAAGTCTTCTTAACATGCAGAGAGCGTGGGCCTGACATTCTCTCTATACTAGGCATCTGATTTAACGTCCTCATTCTGCCCAGACGTGACTGCGTATTTATACATTCCGCACAGCCAAACGGACGCCCCAATTTGGCAAGGGTTTTTATTGTAGATCGGATGAAGACTAAGTAGAAAGCTAGTCGAAAGCCAACAACAACTAGTAAAAAAAATCTGTATCTGAAAATAAAATGTCAGGGTTTTGAGCATGTTGAGGTTCATTCGAGTATTTGTTGATAGAAGTGCAATGATCTGAACCAAAGTTCAGTATTTAGTTTCTATATAAGGTGGAATACAATGTACATACAATTCTATCCAATACTCCATTCACTAAGTATGATAGACTAGTGTACAAATGACATTTTGATAATTCAAGAGTTTGACAACTCAAAGTGACAATTAATAGTACCAACTTTTAATAAGAATTGAAGTTAATAACCCAAACTGCCTTCAAACATGGCCACTACTGTTTCTAAAACTGTAAAACTGGACAAAAAAATCCCAGAAATTTGATAAAAAAAGAATTTATAAAAATCTGAAAAAAATATTGTGAAGGGGCAAATTGCTACTAAATTTTTAATAAATGATACTTACTACGTAGTTTCCTTTTAAAAATATGGTTGTTGACCTCAGTGTAGTTTGTCATCATTACTAAAAGAGAAAATAGGAAAATGGATTGAGTTAAGCCATTTCAATTGATTTTATAGTATGTCTTTCTATGTTGTGATGTTACACTATTGTTTCAGGCTAGGGTGAAGGTTGGCGCCTATTAAAACGTTTTAACCCGCTGCATTTGTTTGCACCTGTCCTAAGTCAGGAACCTGATGTTCAGTGGTTGTCGTTTGTTGATGTGGTTCATAAGTGTTTCTCGTTTATCGTTTTTGATATAGATTAGACCGTTGGTTTTCCTGTTTGAATGGTTTTACACTAGTCATTTTTGGGGCCCTTTATAGCTTGCTGTTCGGTGTGAGCCAAGGCTCCGTGTTGAAGGCCGTACTTTGACCTATAATGGTTTACTTATCATCATAAATGTACTAAAATGAAACAACCAGAGGCTTCCAGGA
This sequence comes from Mytilus coruscus, assembly GCA_017311375.1. Classification (NCBI taxonomy): domain Eukaryota; kingdom Metazoa; phylum Mollusca; class Bivalvia; order Mytilida; family Mytilidae; genus Mytilus; species Mytilus coruscus. The sequence goes on along the minus strand of CM029599.1, from coordinate 8,301,718 downwards.
TGGCTGAATTTATTTTACCCAGATAAATGAAAAAAAGACTTTCATCAGAACCAAAGAAATAACTTATTGCTAGTATCTTGCAAGTCTGGTTTGATTGCATGGTTCAGTATTTCCTGAGAACAAGATCTTTGAAAGTTGGATCTATTGGATCTCTTTTTGCCCCTTGAAGCCATTTATACTATTTATAAGGACCAAAGTTATAACACCTTGCCGTACATTTTGTACCTTCTAAAGAATATTTATTTCTGCAAGGTTTATTTGCATTTAACTTTGTCCGTTTTTGAAAGCAATATTAAAGTCAATTGTAATATCTCTTACAGTAAATTACATGTAAACTTGGCTTTGACTTCCACTAGTGGCCATATTGAAAATCATATCGACATCAAAGTAACAATTCCTGTTTTGGACCTTCACAGGAACATATCTGGTAAGTTTGGTTTCAATTGCTGCAGTGGGCGAAGAAGATCTTTGAAATAAGCGTTTTCATGTTGATTTCGATTGATTTTGGAGGCGAAAATAGTTGCCTATGTCAAAATATGGGAGAAAAGTTTTAGTTATTAAATAGTTTGATTGGTAAGTTCACTCAGACGAAGCTGGTATTAAAATCCCCTGCTCAAATCTTTTTTTTTATGGAGTTTTGGGTGGGTTTTCTGCAATGTAAGCCACTCCTGATGTACGGTACTAAATTTTAAGATTCGGTATCTTTGATAATTATATCATCTTTTTAGGTGGCTTAGATTTGGTAGCAATTGTTTACTCTTCCGAAGCGCTAAGTTTCGTACCAGCTTTTGCTTTAATTCATGTTGCCCAATATTTCTGCGTTTTGCTTTGTGGACCGGTTGTTCATGTCAGACTTTCATTATAGTTATAAATAACTAGAGGCTCTACTAGGTCTATGTGCACATTCAACAAAGGACATTCTTCAACATTGTAGACGAGGGTAAAATTCATAGCTCGTAAGGCAAAACTAAAAAAATGGTAAAAATCGCCATTAAAGGGCAATAACTCCAATAAAGTGTCGCCGGACGATTTCCTCCATGTTGTCTTAATTGTAGATCTTGTCTAGCTGATATTTTTTGCTGATTTAAGTTAAAGTTGTTTTTTGGGGAGGAAGGGGGCGGCTTAGATAAAATTTGAAAAAAGGCAGGACGGGAGTTTTGAGTAAAAAAAGGCGGGATGAGCAACTTTGCAAAAAAAAAAAATGCAGGTTGACAATTTATGTAAAAAAAGTCAGGATAAACTAATAAAAAAAAAAAGGCAGGGCCGTTAAGAGTGAAAAATAAAAAGGCAGGACAGAGATTACAACTAACAAAAAATGCAGGACAAAATTTTTCATCCTAGCCCCCACCCCCCATAAAAATCAAATGGTAGCTCCCTAACTCTAATAAGGAGTCGTTTGACGATTTCGACTATGCAGACTTATTTGAAGATCTTGTCTTGTTGATCATTTCGGCAATTTAAAGTTTCTCTCTATCTATTATAATTTTAAGATGATAGGCAAAAATTTTAAAAATGGTAAAATTTTTCATGTAAGTGCAATAACTCCTTTAAGAAGTCTCTTGACAGTACTGATGTAAAATGGACAATTAGTAGATCTCAACATTTTAAATATTTTGCCCTTGTCATATTTTCTCTTTTTATAACGGTTTTCAAAATAATAGACAAAACTTGCATTTTACCCCTATGTTCTTCTTTTAGCCATGTCGGCCATCTTAGTTGCCAGCAGTGGTCATCGAACACATTTGTTAAACTAGATACCCCAATGATAATTGCAACCAAGTTTGGTTAAATTTGGGCAAGTAGTTTCAAAGGAGAAGATTTTTGTAAAAGTTAACGGACGACGACGACGGACGCCAAGTATGAGAAAAGCTCACTTGGCCGCTTGGGCCAGTTAAATTTAGCTAAAACGGATAACAGAAATTAATTTACCAAGAAAATTTGGCACTCTTAAGTACAATTAACAGATCGGGGGGGGGCTACCAGTCCGCTTTATGGAGCTACAGACTTTTTACAAGTGTAAGTCAAAACGTTGGCTTGTCACGGCCCCTTTTCACAATATCCACCGTCACTTACGAAACAGATATTCAATAAAGATCAACCTTCTCGTGATGGCATCCGTGAAGTTTGTAATCGATCGCCAAGCAAAGTCAGCAAAAAATGTTAAACAGCTGTTGATTTCATTTTCGGTTTTGATGCAACTTGGGCAGAAAATTTGCAAAGAAGCCTAAATTAGCCATACACGAGCTAGTGTATCAGTATGGTGGTGGCAACACTAAAATACTAATGAAATCTTTCAAAAATTGCAATCTTTGCCGGAGCATTTATTATTTATTTTCAAGTTCATTAATAAAACATTCTATCCTTACAACATGATAGTACATAGATTAAATTAATTCACTATAAGGGAAGAGGTTTGAAATTACAAAATTATCGGTTGGTCGTTCGGTCATTGTGTGGTTGATTATTTGCTTGTCTTTTTTTTTAATTATCCTATTGATTCTTTCAAACTGTTTCCCTCCCAGTTGATAGACCAGGTGACTGTCATGTTTCCCTCCCAGTTGAAGGACCAGGTGACTGTCATGTTTCCCTCCCAGTTGAAGGACCAGGTTACTGTCATGTTTCCCTCCCAGTTGAAGGACCAGGTTACTGTCATGTTTCCCTCCCAGTTGAAGGACCAGGTTACTGTCATGTTTCCCTCCCAGTTGATAGACCAGGTTACTGTCATGTTTCCCTCCCAGTTGATAGACCAGGTTACTGTCATGTTTCCCTCCCAGTTGAAGGACCAGGTTACTGTCATGTTTCCCTCCCAGTTGAAGGACTAGGTTACTGTCATGTTTCCCTCCCAGTTGAAGGACCAGGTTACTGTCATGTTTCCCTCCCAGTTGAAGGACCAGGTTACTGTCATGTTTCCCTCCCAGTTGAAGGACCAGGTTACTGTCATGTAGTAGTTAGTCAATCAGTCATTCGGTCAGTCAGTTTGTCAAATGGTTAGCCATTTGGTCGGTAAGTTATCAATTGTTCGTTCGTTCGTCTGTTTGCTTTTAAAAACAAGAGGCTCTCAAGAGCCTGAATCGCTCACCTGTAGTTTTTTGTTTAAATCTTTCATCAATGATTATTTTTGCTTTTCAATATATATTAATGAGTGGCTTAAAAATGCCATTTGAATGTTCTTTGTCATATTTTCTTCAAAAGCAAAAATGCATTTTACCCTATGTTCCATTTTAGCCATAGTGGCTACGTTTCTTCACGTACAAGGAAATAAAATACAAAATTTATACTAGATACTCTGAAACTCATTCAGCCCAAGTTTGGCTGAAATTGATTCAGCAGTTTCAAAGGAGAAGATTTTTTAAAGTAAGCAAACTAGATGAACAAATTGTGAAAAATTGTTTTTAAAGGGCAATAACTCCTTAAGGGGTCAATTGAAAATTTTTGTCATTTTCACTTATTTGTAGATCTTACTTTGTTGAGCATTTTTGCTGTTTACAGTTTATCTTTATCTATAATAATATTCAAAATAATAACCAAAAAAATTTCCTGAAAATCATCAATTCAGGGGCAATAACCTAATACTCAGATACCCGATTTGGCTGATAATTTCAGGGCAGGTAGACCTTGACCTAATGAATACTTTATCATCTTGTCTGATTTGCCTAAATGCTTTAGTTTTTGAGATATAAGTCAAAAACTGCATTTTACCCTATGTTCTATTTTTAGCCATGGTGGCCATGTTTTCTGAGGAAACAGATAATAAAACACAAACTTTATTCTAGATAACCTAAGAATCATTCAGCTTAAGTTTGGTTTATTTGGTTCAGTAGTTTCAGAGGAGAAGATTTTTAAAGTTAGAAAGCATGTTAAACAAATTGTGTAAAATTGTCCTTAAAGGGCAATAACTCCTTAACGGGTCAATTGACAATTTTGGTCATATAAAACTTATTTGTAAATCTTACTTTGCTGAACATTTCTGCTGTTTACAGTTTATCTTTATCTGTAATAATATTCAAGATAATAACCAAAGACTGCAAAATTTCTTTAAAATTACCAATTTAGTGGCAGCAACCCAACAACGGGTTGTTAGATTCATCTGAAAATTTCAGGGCTGATAGAACTTGACCTAATGAACATTTTTACCCGGTCGGATTTGTTCTAAATGCTTTAATTTTTGAGATATTAGCCAAAAACTGCATTTTACCCCTATGTTCTATTTTTAGCCGTGGCGGCCATGTTTTTTGACGAAACAGAAAATAAAACACAAACTTTATTCAAGATACCCTAAGGATCATTCAGGAGAAGATGTTTGAAATAGTTTACACCGGACGGACGACGACGGACGCCAAGTGAAGGCAAAAGCTCACATAAGGTGAGGTAAAGATTAAATCCAATCTAGTCTCAAATTGTTTTCTCTCCAGTAAACCTGAGACTACTATAACTCATAATTATGGTATTCTTTCACAAGGACTTTATTGAAAGTTGAAAGAAGACCAAAAGTGACCATATTTCTTGTTCGTGCGTCACCTTTTGGTTTTGTTGTAAATGATTTGCTTCGTTATTTTTTTCCTTTGCATTCAGATATACCGATTAATTAATTGTATTGTTTGGTAGTCGTCAGTTGCAAATATTTCATGCATATTCTAGACAAAAAAAATAATACGTAGGTTATTTGAACACGGTAGTGCGGGAACGTTGGTCTTAGATAAGTACTAAAATTTCCCGTTTAGGATAATTTCGCCGGTTAGTTCGTATTTAAGACTTCGATTGGTATATATGTTATTATAAATACAAAAAAACAATATTTCACGTAATAATATCTAGAATTAAAATGAGTGTTCGTTCTTTATTATAATTTGTCCGTAGGCTACCTATTTATGCTCGATTTGAGATCTAAAGTTAATTGTTTAACAAGGCTGTGGTCAAATAAATTTTGTGAGTAGTTTAAGTGTCGAGGGTGTGTCTTGTTTTGTGGGTTTTCATTGGTTTGAAGTTTTGTGACCCTTAATTTTTGGCCACTGGAAAACTTCCCGCCGAAGTATTTCAAATAGCACTTTGTCTTCAGACGAACAAGTCTGACATAATTTACAGAAGCAAAAGATTTGATGTGGACTTTGAAGCTTTCGAGTAGCCACACATACACAAGGTAGATATTTACCCCTTGATATTTTCCTAAATTATTTTGAATTTTTGAGGTAAAGACGCAAAATTTCAGATTCCAATATTTTTTTTCTAAATACTCAATCAAAAGTATATATCATTTTATAATGATTTTCGTTGTCATATTAGCGACATATTAATCTTTGATTTTCTATTTACTTATTTATTTGTATTTAAAATTTCAAAAGCATCAACTGATGAAGTTTGAGAAGTGGGCTCGTGTTCATTGTTTTTAGACAACGGAATAAATGAATAAATAAACAGAGCACGGGTTATCAAAAAATAAAACAAATGCCTGGGTCGATGCAGTCAAATTGACTTTGCAATAGCAAGCATCATGATATTTGTAAAGTGGCACCAACTGAAAAATATATATATTCATTAATACAGATAGCATATTTTTTCTCAACTACCAATAGAGGGTGGTGAAGAACCCAGCCTCAGGTCTCATTAATTACAGGAAAGTGATATGGTACATTTAAAAGCCTGCCCCACTAGGTTCAGCGTATTGAAAATCCCGGATGTCCCTTTCTTAACCCCCATTTTGTCTTTCTGCTGTTTAGGACAGTCGTTTCTATTTACTTGATCGTCCTGAATATGCATGACATATCTGCACTAAAAGTCATGCAAGCCGAAGGAATAATCAATCTATTTTTTAAAATTCAAATCGAATGAACTTTTGTCGGTGGTCAAGGTTAAAGTAAGCGGAAGATGCTTTTATCAGAGATTTTAACATCCCTGCGCATGCATCTTTATAAATTTGAACGGAATGAACGATTTTAGTTTGCAATTCATTCACAAATGTTACGTTGAGCATCGATAGAACAGTAAAAATACCAGTGAGTTGATATTTTAAGTTTCGTCAATATTTTTTTCAGCTATTTGCCATAAAAAAGGGAAACAACATTTTAGAAGCGAAAACAGACTAAAAAACAAAACCATTGACAAGGTAAGTAAAAATGTCTGCATAATTCTTAAAATGAACGAAAGTGACATTACAGGTCTTGTAGTCTTATAAATGGGCAACACATAGAAAGATGTTTAAATTTATTAAAGTAAAAATTTGAATTATTTCCACTTCGTTATTGTGTTCTATCTCCTATTAATATTTCAGAAAAATAAGAATATAAGAGCATCATATGTAAACTAATGTTGTAATAGCATATTATAAGAGCAAAACACATTGAAGAACACATTGAACTTCATGGATATCATGAAAACACAACAGGACTGCTTTTTTTATATATACATTCTGTTTAGTTTTTGGTTGAAAATTGGAAATAGTTGGAAACTTTCATGAATTTTACATTGCATTTTTTTCAATGTTGAAAGGTTTTATTAAAAATAATATATTGTAACTTGCATGTATAAAGTGGTCAGATCACAGTTATCTGTTTTTGTTACTTTACCATGAAACCATCAATTTTTTTTGTTTTTGTCACGAAAAGCACAAAATTTTCCTAGGGACTTATTATTGAATTTAATGGCAAAAACCCTGAATTTTGTTTCCTTCAAAATATTTTTTTGTTTTGTAGGAACTTGCTATAACTGCCATAACTGTTTAATAAGGAATCTGAATAAACAGAATGATTACATAATGACAAGACAGGAAGCCATGACAAAAAGAAATTTGGTTGCTGAATGGTAAGTAAATGTTATTATATATAGTGCTTACATTTGTATTTAGCAAGGAAGAAATAATTTCATTATAATTGAAAATCTGAGTTATCTCCCATATTTAAAGTATACTAAAATAAAGTTTAATACATCTTTTCTAAATCAAACTTAAAAGAAGGGGAAAAAGAAAAGGACGGTTTTACAGAAATAATATTCTAATGCAATAAACGTTTTTGTAAAACTTGACTGGAATGGAAACCACTTTCAATTTTACAATATTATCTCCCTTTAATCAGCAAAATATGTCTTGTTTTCAAAGGAGAAATATGTATGCACACTTGAACAAAGACATATCTTTGCTTTTTTTTGTAAATTTAACCCAGCAACTTGTGCATATGCTTGTTACAAATCAGGAAACTATGTATAGTTGTTATATTTTGTCAAATCTATTGTGGTTTTTGTTGTCATTTTTGAGAAATTTCCTAGACAACTTGAATAATTTATAGCTTGATAAATTCTGTAGTTACTATTCCCGAAGACAGTATGTTGACTGCCAGGTGTGTTTTGAGTGTTTTCTGTAATTTTATAAATTTTGTATTCAGGAATAAAGCACGATTACAAGCATTTCCTGCTACCCCATAGATGGATTCTACTGGACTTGTACATCAGAATGTTATTAGTATGACATCAATTCAAAATTTCTTTTTCAATTGTTACTGAAAAATGATATTGCATTGTACTTTCAACCTTTAAATAGGTGCAAGAAGTTCAAACTAAATTATTAACAGTGATGATTAAATGGGGTTTGAAAGTTAATTTCAAAGTTAAAATTTATGATCTTAAAGCAAAACACCATAATGCTAGAAAGTTCAGCATAGCACAGATTTGCTTGTCAGTGTTTACAATCTGTTTCAAAGCAAAATGGATTGTAACCTTTGGTTGGCAAAACACAAGAAAGCACAAGCATGGCATGGATTAACATAGCAGCAGCACCACCCTTCCACAACCAATAGCATGCATTTAGCACAGTATATAACTTAAATGCTATGCTGACCTGCTGATCTTATGGTTGTTTTTACTCTTTCAATTTCTGGTAAATTTTATTTTAATTGACAAAAGTTGATGAACTGATAGTTTTCTGATGTGCTTGTGAAGAGCCAGTAGAAAGCCAAAGATTCTTATGAAGGTTGAGATTCTGTAAGTTTATACTATTTACATTTGTATCAGATATTTTTAACTTCAGGTTTTGTTCTTGGTTTGAACTCAAATTGGACAGTTAAATCTTCACTGCATTTATTTTTATTTTAAATGTTTTATGGCCTTATACAGTGTACTGTATTTTAATGAATAGAAAATGTTTGCGAACAATTTATTGCAAAGTTTAATGTCTGCTGTGAGGAAGCAAAATTAGATACTAAAAATTTCCCAATATATACAGTACCTGGTATATACATTTATCATTTTGGGGCCATTTATAGCTGACTTTGGGGTATGGGCTGTGCTCATTGTTGAAGGCCGTTTTAATGAACAGAGAAATGTTCATGTACAATATATTTCATGGTTAAATATTGACTTCCAAAATTAGACACGCACAAATTTCCAGATATACAGTATTTTGTTTATCATATGATGGATAAAAAATTAGATGGAAATTATTTCTACAGATTTTGGTGTCCTCTGTATGATTTTGCTGGATTATGACAGATATTTTGATTGATTCTAACACACAGTTAGGTTATGTTCTTTTTAAGGTTAATAATACAAACTTATATCAAAGTATTTCTTTTCTTTTCAGACTTGCATCTTGTATGTTATAACAAGATTATATGCCAGCTTGCATCATCAACATATCAGATGATGGCCAACCTTGGAATCCTGAACTATATCATGTATGTCAGTCTGTAAGTTTACACTATACATATCATTTTACTTTTTGCATCAGGTTTTATTCCCAGTTTGGACCTTTAATTTTGTCATTTAATTTTAATGTTTCAAGGCCACGTTGCATTTTAATGAACCGAAAATGTATGTGTACGATTCATATCAATGTTTAATGTCTTCTATGAAAAAGTGCAAATTAGACACACAAAAAATTTCCCAACAGTCTTTCATTTATTATATAATGGGTCCAGTTTTATAGTTTGTAAATGTTTGCCAACCTGTATCATTAACCTACCAGATGTATTATGTCAGCCTGTATCTTTAATGTATCAGATGTATGACAGTCTGTATCCTAAATGTTTGAGATGTTTTCCAACCTGTATCCTTAACCTATCAGATGTATTCCAGTCTGTATCCTCACAACCTGTATCCTTAACCTAAGTCGGTATCCTTATGTTTCAGATGTTTGCCAACCTGTATCCTTAACCTATCAGATGTATGCCATCCTGTATCCTTAACCTATCAGATGTATGCCATCCTGTATCCTCAATGTTTCAGATGATGTTTGCCATCCTTCTTCTTAAAATGTTTGTCAGCCTGTAAGTTTATACTATATATATCAGGTTCTTCTTTGCGTCAGGTTTTGGACCTTAAATTTCGACAGTAAGATCTTCACTGCATTTATTTTTTATGTTTTATGGCCACAGAGAATTTTAATGAACAGAAAAATGTTTGTGTAAAATTTATTACATGGTTAAATGTTTGCTGCGAAAATAAGACATGATATACATATTTTTTTATAATATGATGGTTTATAAATGTTTGCTTACAGATTTACATTTAACACAGTAATATATGTTAAACAGACTTGTAGACCTGTGAATCTTTTAACATTTTAATTAAGAGAACTCTTCTCTGACGAATTCACTGGATTTTCATTCTGAATCTGAATCAGTGTTATATTCAGAAACAAAATTACTGTGTTTTGCACAATCAATTTCAATAGAAAAGTTATAGTATTCATGAGACAATTAAAATTAAGTTTTCATTGTCTACGTATTCGAATGTTCTTTAATTTTTAATGTGTAAAAATTTAATGGAAATTATTCATATAGATCTTTATGTCTTCCATTTAATTTTGCTGGATAGTTATAAACATTTTCATTTTTTCCCACAGAGACAGTTGGGCCATAACCCATTTTGAAACAAACTCTTAATTTCAATACTCCCTCTCTTTTCTTTTCAGACTTTCAACTTGTATACCTAAACAAGATTAGATGCAAACCTGCATCCTTAATGTATCAGATGTGATGTATGTCAGCCTGTAAGTTTATACTATATTTTATCAGGTTCTATGAATGTCAATGTACAATTTATTTCATGGTTAAATTATGTTTACTGCGAAAAATTAGACCATTATCATAAAACCATTTAACCTCAAGGTGGGGGTGTATGGTTTTTTTTTCTGAGTCAGAAATTTTTTTTCGTGCAAAGCTCAAACAAATTTATTTAGTTTTTCAACGCTATCAGTAAAATTATTTGTTTCAAAATTTAACACTATAAGGTATGGGCTGGATTCAGAATATTTTTTTTTGTCATCTGCTTGACCAGAATATTTTTTTTCATTAAGTTGGGGATCAGAACAATTTTTTTGGTTTATTTATACAAATTGACGATATCAAAACTGTTTTTTGCTTTTCAGACTTTCATCTTATTATGTATACTTGAACTAGATTATATGCCAGCCTTCATCTTTAACTAGCATATGTTTGCCAACCTCAGAACTATAATGTATTGTATCAGATGTATGCAAGCCTGTAAGTTTATACTACTGGTATTAAGTCTGGTTCTATTTTTTGCGTCAGGTTTTGTTCCTGATTAGGATCTTAGTTTTTACAGTTAAATTTTCAGTGGATTTATTTTTATTGTTTCATGACTACAGTCAATGAACTGAGAAATGTTTGTGTATCATTTATGACATGGATAAATGTCAGCTGCGAAAATTACAGGAAAATTTCTCTACAGTATTTCGTAAAATTATTATATGGCCAACCTGTCACCTTAATTAAAGTATCAGAAGTCTGCCAGCCTGTACCCTGAAAATATCAGAAGTCTGCAAGCCTAGCCTGTATCCTTCAAGTATCAGAAGTCTGGCAGCCTGCATCCTTCGAGTATCAGAATTCTGAGAGTCTGTGTCCTTCAAGTATCAGAAGTCTGCCAGCCTGTATCCTTCGAGTATCAGAAGTCTGCCAGCCTGTATCCTTCGAGTATCAGAAGTCTGCCAGCCTGTATCCTTCGAGTATCAGAAGACTGACAGCCTGTATCCTTCGAGTATCAGAAGTCTGACAGCCAGTAACCTTGAAGTATCAGAAGTCTGCCAGTCTGTATCCTTCTAGTATCAGAAGTCTGCCAGCCTGTAACCTTCGAGTATCAGAAATCTGACAGCCTGTGTCCTTCAAGTATCAGAAGTCTGACAGCCTGTATCCTTCAAGTATCAGAAGTCTGTCAGCCTGTATCCTTGAAGTATCAGAAGTCTGTCAGCCTGAAACCTTCAAGTATCAGAAGTCTGCCAGCCTGTATCCTTGAAGTATCAGAAGTCTGTCAGCCTGTAACCTTGAAGTAACAGAAGTCTGTCAGCCTGTATCCTTGAAGTATCAGAAGTCTGTCAGCCTGTAACCTTGAAGTAACAGAAGTCTGCCAGCCTGTAACCTTGAAGTATCAGAAGTCTGCCAGCCTGTAACCTTGAAGTATCAGAAGTCTGCCAGCCTGTATCCTTGAAGTATCAGAAGTCTGTCAGCCTGTAACCTTGAAGTAACAGAAGTCTGCCAGCCTGTAACCTTGAAGTATCAGAAGTCTGCCAGCCTGTATCCTTGAAGTATCTGAAGTACCTTAGCCTGTATCCTTGAAGTATCAGAAGTCTGTCGGCCTGTATCCTTGAAGTAACAGAAGTCTGTCATCCTGTAACCTTAAAGTAACAGAAGTGTGCCAGCCTGTAACCTTGAAGTATCAGAAGTCTTCTACTAGCCTGTATCCTTGAAGTATCAGAAGTCTGTCAGCCTGTAACCTTGAAGTATCAGAAGTCTGTCAGCCTGTATCCTTGAAGTATCAGAAGTCTGTCAGCCTGTAACCTTGAAGTAACAGAAGTCTGTCAGCCTGTATCCTTGAAGTATCAGAAGTCTGTCAGCCTGTATCCTTGAAGTATCAGAAGTCTGTCAGCCTGTATCCTTGAAGTATCAGAAGTCTGCCAGCCTGTAACCTTGAAGTATCAGAAGTCTGCCAGCCTGTAACCTTGAAGTATCAGAAGTCTGCCAGCCTGTATCCTTGAAGTATCAGAAGTCTGCCAGCCTGTAACCTTCAGTATCCTTAAAGTATCAGAGGTCTGTCTGTAAGTTCATGCTATATACATCATTTTACTTTTTGCATCAGGTTTAATTCCTGGTTTGGACCTTAAATTTTGACAGTTAAATCTTCACTGAATTTATTTTTAATGTTTCATGGCCACAGTGAATTTCAATGGACAGAGAAATGTTTGTGTACAATTTATTTCAAGGTTCAATGTCTACTGGGAAATAGGGAAAATCAAACACACACAAAATTTCCAAATATACGTATACACTGTCAGTATTTTGTTTATTATATAATGGGTCCAGTTTTATCGTTTGTAAATGTTGGTTTACAGATTTACATTATCACAGTATTATAATATAGATATGTAGATCTGTTTATCTTTCACATTTAAATTATCAGAAGTCTGTCAGCCAGTATCCTTGAAGTATCAGAAGTCTGCCAGCCTGTGCCCTTCGAGTATCAGAAGTCTGACAGCCTGTATCCTTCGAGTATCAGAAGTCTGCCAGCCTGTATCCTTCGAGTATCAGAAGTCTGCCAGCCTGTATCCTTCGAGTATCAGAAGTCTGCCAGCCTGTATCCTTCGAGTATCAGAAGTCTGCCAGCCTGTATCCTTCGAGTATCGGAAGTCTGACAGCCTGTAACCTTGAAGTAACAGAAGTCTGTCAGCCTGTATCCTTGAAGTATCAGAAGTCTGTCAGCCTGTAACCTTGAAGTAACAGAAGTCTGCCAGCCTGTAACCTTGAAGTATCAGACGTCTGCCAGCCTGTATCCTTGACTTGAAGTATCAGAATTCTGTCAGCCTGTATCCTTGAAGTGTCAGAAGTCTGTCAGCCTTTTTCTTTGAATTATCAGAAGTCTCTCAGCCTGTATCCTTGAAGTATCAGAAGTCTGTCAGCCTGTATCCTTGAAGTATCAGAAGTCTGCCAGCCTGTAACCTCCTGTATCCTTAAAGTATCAGAAGTCTGCCTGTAAGTTCATGCTATATACATCATTTTACTTTTTGCATCAGGTTTAAATTTTGACAGTTAAATCTTCACTGAATTTATTTTTAATGTTTTATGGCCACAGTGAATTTCAATGGACAGAGAAATGTTTGTGTACAATTTATTTCAAGGTTCAATGTCTGCTGTGAAAAGTGAAAAGCAGACACAAAAAATTTTCCAAATATACAGTATTTTGTTTATTATATGATGGATCCAGTTTTATCGTTTGTAAATGTTGGTTTACAGATTTACATTATCATAGTATTATAATATAGATATGTAGACCTGTTTATCTTTCACATTTTAATTATCAGAAGTCTGCCAGTCTGTACCCTTGAAGTATCAGAAGTCTGCCAGCCTGTATCCTTCGAGTATCAGAAGTCTGCCAGCCTGTGTCCTTCAAAAGTATCAGAAGTCTGCCAGCCTGTATCCTTCGAGTATCAGAAGTCTGCCAGCCTGTATCCTTCAAAAGTATCAGAAGTCTGCCAGCCTGTATCCTTCGAGTATCAGAAGTCTGCCAGCCTGTATCCTTCAAAAGTATCAGAAGTCTGACAGCCTGTATCCTTCGAGTATCAGAAGTCTGCCAGCCTGTATCCTTCAAAAGTATCAGAAGTCTGACAGCCTGTACCCTTGAAGTATCAGAAGTCTGCCAGCCTGTATCCTTCGAGTATCAGAAGTCTGCCAGCCTGTATCCTTCAAAAGTATCAGAAGTCTGCCAGCCTGTATCCTTCGAGTATCAGAAGTCTGCCAGCCTGTATCCTTCAAAAGTATCAGAAGTCTGACAGCCTGTATCCTTCGAGTATCAGAAGTCTGCCAGCCTGTATCCTTCGAAAGTATCAGAAGTCTGCCAGCCTGTATCCTTCGAGTATCAGAAGTCTGCCAGCCTGTATCCTTGAAGTATCAGAAGTCTGCCAGCCTGTATCCTTCGAGTATCAGAAGTCTGCCAGCCTGTATCCTTCGAGTATCAGAAGTCTGCCAGCCTGTATCCTTCGAGTATCAGAAGTCTGCCAGCCTGTATCCTTCAAGTATCAGAAGTCTGACAGCTTGTATCCTTCGAGTATCAGAAGTCTGACAGCCTGTATCCTTGAAGTATCAGAAGTCTGTCAGCCTGTATCCTTGAAGTATCAGCAGTCTGCCAGCCTGTAACCTTGAAGTATCAGAAGTCTGCCAGCCTGTATCCTTGAAGTATCAGAAGTCTGTCAGCCTGTATCCTTGAAGTATCAGAAGTCTGCCAGCCTGTAACCTCCTGTATCCTTAAAGTATCAGAAGTCTGCCTGTAAGTTCATGCTATATATAAAAAAAGAAGATGTGGTATGATTGTCAATGAGACAACTGTCCACAAGAGACCAAAATGACACAGAAGTTAACAACTATAGGTCACCGTACGGCCTTCAACAATGAGCAAAACCCATACCGCATAGTCAGCTATATATACATCATTTTACTTTTTGCATCAGGTTTAATTCCTGGTTTGAACCTTAAATTTTGACAGTTAAATCTTCACTGAATTTATTTTTAATGTTTTATCTGTGGCCACAGTGAATTTCAATGGACAGAGAAATGTTAATTTGTGTACAATTTATTTCAAGGTTCAATGTCTGCTGTGAAAAAGTGAAAAGCAGACACACAAAAATTTTCCAAATATACAGTATTTTGTTAATTATATGATGGGTCCAGTTTTATCGTTTGTAAATGTTGGTTTACAGATTTACATTATCACAGTAGTATAATATAGATATGTAGATCTGTTTATCTTTCACATTTTAATTATCAGAAGTCTGCCAGTCTGTACCCTTGAAGTATCAGAAGTCTGCCAGCCTGTATCCTTCGAGTATCAGAAGTCTGCCAGCCTGTGTCCTTCAAAAGTATCAGAAGTCTGCCAGTCTGTACCCTTGAAGTATCAGAAGTCTGCCAGCCTGTGTCCTTCGAGTATCAGAAGTCTGCCAGCCTGTATCCTTGAAGTATCAGAAGTCTGCCAGCCTGTGTCCTTCAAAAGTATCAGAAGTCTGCCAGTCTGTACCCTTGAAGTATCAGAAGTCTGCCAGCCTGTATCCTTCGAGTATCAGAAGTCTGCCAGCCTGTATCCTTCGAGTATCAGAAGTCTGACAGCCTGTATCCTTCGAGTATCAGAAGTCTGACAGCCTGTATCCTTCGAGTATCAGAAGTCTGACAGCCTGTATCCTTGAAGTATCAGAAGTCTGTCAGCCTGTATCCTTGAAGTATCAGAAGTCTGCCAGCCTGTAACCTTGAAGTATCAGAAGTCTGCCAGCCGGTATCCTTGAAGTATCAGAAGTCTGTCAGCCTGTATCCTTGAAGTATCAGAAGTCTGTCAGCCTGTATCCTTGAAGTATCAGAAGTCTGTCAGCCTGTAACCTTGAAGTATCAGAAGTCTGCCTGCCTGTAACCTTCAGTATCCTTAAAGTATCAGAGGTCTGTCTGTAAGTTCATGCTATATACATCATTTTACTTTTTGCATCAGGTTTAATTCCTGGTTTGGACCTTTAATTTTGACAGTTAAATCTTCACTGAATTTATTTTTAATGCTTCATGGCCACAGTGAATTTCAATGGACAGAGAAATGTTTGTGTACAATTTATTTCAAGGTTCAATGTCTACTGGGAAATAGTGAAAATCAAACACACAAAAATTTCCAAATATACAGTATTTTGTTTATTATATGATGGGTCCAGTTTTATCGTTTGTAAATGTTGGTTTACAGATTTACATTATCACAGTAGTATAATATAGATATGTAGACCTGTTTATCTTTCACATTTCAATTATCAGAAGTCTGCCAGTCTGTACCCTTGAAGTATCAGAAGTCTGCCAGCCTGTATCCTTGAAGTATCAGAAGTCTGCCAGCCTGTATCCTTGAAGTATCAGAAGTCTGTCAGCCTGTATCCTTCGAGTATCAGAAGTCTGCCAGCCTGTATCCTTGAAGTATCAGAAGTCTGCCAGCCTGTGCCCTTCGAGTATCAGAAGTCTGACAGCCTGTATCCTTCGAGTATCAGAAGTCTGCCAACCTGTATCCTTCGAGTATCAGAAATCTGACAGCCTGTATCCTTCTAGTATCAGAAGTCTGACAGCCTGCATCCTTCGAGTAACAGAAGTCTGCCAGCCTGTATCCTTCGAGTATCAGAAGTCTGACAGCCTGTATCCTTCGAGTATCAGAAGTCTGACAGCCTGTATCCTTCGAGTATCAGAAGTCTGACAGCCTGCATCCTTCGAGTAACAGAAGTCTGACAGCCTGTATCCTTCGAGTAACAGAAGTCTGCCAGCCTGTATCCTTGGAGTATCAGAAGTCTGCCAGCCTGTATCCTTCGAGTATCAGAAATCTGACAGCCTGTATCCTTCGAGTATCAGAAGTCTGACAGCCTGTATCCTTGAAGTATCAGAAGTCTGCCAGCCTGTAACTTTGAAGTATCAGAAGTCTGCCAGCCTGTAACCTTGAAGTATCAGAAGTCTGTCAGCCTGTATCTTTGAAGTAACAGAAGTCTGTCAGCCTGTAACCTTGAAGTAACAGAAGTCTGTCAGCCTGTAACCTTGAAGTAACAGAAGTCTGCCAGCCTGTAACCTTGAAATATCAGAAGTCGTCAGCCTGTATCCTTGAAGTATCAGAAGTCTGTCAGCCTGTATCCTTGAAGTATCAGAAGTCTGTCAGCCTGTAACCTCCTGTATCCTTAAAGTATCAGAAGTCTGCCTGTAAGTTCATGCTATATACATCCTTTTACTTTTTGCATCAGGTTTAATTCCTGGTTTAGACCTTAAATTTTTACAGTTAAATCTTCACTGAATTTATTTTTAATGTTTCATGGCCACAGTGAATTTCAGTGGACAGAAAAATGTTTGTTTACAATTTATTTCAAGGTTCAATGTCTACTGGGATATAGTGAAAATCAAACACACAAAATGTCCAAATATACAGTAGTTTGTTAATTATATGATGGGTCCAGTTTTATCGTTTGTAAATGTTGGGTTACAGATTTACATAATCACAGTATTATAAGATAGATATGTAGACCTGTTTATCTTTAACAATACCTAACCCTACACCTACCCTACCTACCCTGCCCTGCCCTACCCTGCCCTGACACCTACCCTACCTGCCCTACCCTGACACTAAACCTAACACTAAAACCACTAACCCTTAACCTAACTTTTTATGCCTAAACCTAACCCTACACCTACCCTACCCTATCTACCTAAATACCTACACTAACCCTAACCTAACCACCCTAAACATTTTTTTGTTATCGTTACTAATTTTAATATTTTTATTTATTAGAATATTATTTTAGTAAAAAAAAAAATTCAATTTTTTGGCTTTTTTAATGTTTTTTACTTTTTTAATACCCTAACCCTAACATTTTACTTTAGTGAATTCTTTTGTGAATTCACTGGATTGTTTGTTATACCCTGCTTTTTGGGGTATACTGAATTGCCAGCCTGTATCCTTGAAGTATCAGAAGTCTGCCAGCCTGTGTCCTTCGAGTATCAGAAGTCTGACAGCCTGTATCCTTGAAGTATCAGAAGTCTGCCAGCCTGTGCCCTTCGAGTATCAGAAGTCTGACAGCCTGTATCCTTCGAGTATCAGAAGTCTGCCAACCTGTATCCTTCGAGTATCAGAAGTCTGACAGCCTGTATCCTTCGAGTATCAGAAGTCTGACAGCCTGTATCCTTCGAGTATCAGAAGTCTGCCAACCTGTATCCTTCGAGTATCAGAAGTCTGACAGCCTGTATCCTTCGAGTATCAGAAGTCTGACAGCCTGTATCCTTCGAGTATCAGAAGTCTGACAGCCTGCATCCTTCGAGTAACAGAAGTCTGACAGCCTGTATCCTTCGAGTAACAGAAGTCTGCCAGCCTGTATCCTTGGAGTATCAGAAGTCTGCCAGCCTGTATCCTTCGAGTATCAGAAATCTGACAGCCTGTATCCTTCGAGTATCAGAAGTCTGACAGCCTGTATCCTTGAAGTATCAGAAGTCTGCCAGCCTGTAACTTTGAAGTATCAGAAGTCTGCCAGCCTGTAACCTTGAAGTATCAGAAGTCTGTCAGCCTGTATCTTTGAAGTAACAGAAGTCTGTCAGCCTGTAACCTTGAAGTAACAGAAGTCTGTCAGCCTGTAACCTTGAAGTAACAGAAGTCTGCCAGCCTGTAACCTTGAAATATCAGAAGTCGTCAGCCTGTATCCTTGAAGTATCAGAAGTCTGTCAGCCTGTATCCTTGAAGTATCAGAAGTCTGTCAGCCTGTAACCTCCTGTATCCTTAAAGTATCAGAAGTCTGCCTGTAAGTTCATGCTATATACATCCTTTTACTTTTTGCATCAGGTTTAATTCCTGGTTTAGACCTTAAATTTTTACAGTTAAATCTTCACTGAATTTATTTTTAATGTTTCATGGCCACAGTGAATTTCAGTGGACAGAAAAATGTTTGTTTACAATTTATTTCAAGGTTCAATGTCTACTGGGATATAGTGAAAATCAAACACACAAAAATGTCCAAATATACAGTAGTTTGTTAATTATATGATGGGTCCAGTTTTATCGTTTGTAAATGTTGGGTTACAGATTTACATAATCACAGTATTATAAGATAGATATGTAGACCTGTTTATCTTTAACATTTTACTTTAGTGAATTCTTTTTGTGAATTCACTGGATTGTTTGTTATACCCTGCTTTTTTGGGGGTATACTGAATTACCTCTGTCTATCAATCCATCCATCCGTCTAATGAATATTTTTGAATTTCTGAAATTTGGTTTTAGGGTTTATATGAGTCAGCTATACTGTGTGATGCATTTTCAGATTCATCACTCAACAACTTCCTGTTTACCTTATACTTTTAGCGGGGCGGGGGTATCATTAGTGAGCAGTAGCTCACAGATTCACTTGTTTATTCTGAATCTGAATCAGTGTTATATTTAAAAACAAAATAACTGAGTTTAGCACAATCATTCGATTGAAAAATTTAAACTTTGAGACAACTAAAATTAAGTATACTTCACTTTGTTTTTTCCTAAAATGTTTCATATTTTTAATGTGTAAAAAATTTGATAGAAATTACTAATACAGATTTTGATGTCTTCCCTTTTATTCGGTTGGATAAAACATTTTGCTTGATTCTACTATAACAACAGTACACCCTCATAATTTCAAACCTGTTCTTTTCATTTCAGACCTTCATCTTGTGTACTTGAACCAAATTATATGCCAGCCACCATCCTCAATGACTCAGAAGTATACCAGCCTATATATCCTTAATGTAGCATATGTATGTCAGCCTGTATCCTTACTATATCAGATGTATGCCTGCTTGTATCCTTAATGTATAAGATGTATGTCAGCCTGTATCCCCGTATGAAAATATTAGGTGGATTCCGCTTAATTTAG
Organism: Mytilus coruscus; assembly: GCA_017311375.1. Taxonomy (NCBI): domain Eukaryota; kingdom Metazoa; phylum Mollusca; class Bivalvia; order Mytilida; family Mytilidae; genus Mytilus; species Mytilus coruscus. Next base: position 8,282,349 of record CM029599.1, on the reverse strand, counting down.
CAGGATTCCAGGCGGAATCCGCTTAAAATTGAATTATTTAGACAGATTTAAAGCGGACATGGAATAAAGAAAAATCCGTCTGAATAATTATAAACCTTAGACGAAATGTTTACATTTTTCCTGTTAAGTTAACAGGAATTCTGTAGCAACAGAAATATAAAAGGCGGAATGCTGGACTTAATGGATTTTGTTCAATTTTGTTAGGTGGAAATTTGACTTAGAAAATTTCTTCAAATTTATAGCCAGAAATTGTACTTGGAAAATTTTTGTTCAAATTTGTTAGGCAGAAAAAGAGCATAATATACTTAGAAAAAATATATAATTTATTTAAATCTATCATTATTGAATTCAAAGTATTCACTAATTTATCTTTTAGAGGATATATTATTTCCTTAGATCAAAGATCTTTCAAAAGAATGACTAGTTCAGAAGTCTGCCAGCCTGTAATTCTTGAAGTATCAGAAGTCTGCAGCCTGTATCCTTGAAGTATCAATGATCTGTCAGCCTGTAATCTTATGAAGTATCAGAAAGTCTGCCAGCCTGTAACCTTGAAGTATCAAGTCTGCCAGCCTGGTAACCTCGTGAAAATCTAAAGTATCAGCAGTTCCTTAAGTTCAAGATATACAGTCATTTTTTTATTATCAGGTTTAATTGCCTGGTTGCCTTAATATCGTTTGACAGTTGAATCTTCACAGAATTTACTTTAATGTTTATGGCACAGTATTTCAATATACAGTAGACTGTTTATTTTCACATTTAAATTATCAGAGTCTGCAGTCTGTACCCTTGAAGTATCAGAAGTCTGCACAGCCAAATTGTCCAAATTCGATTTGTTATCAAGTCTGCCAGCCTGTATCCTTCAGTATCAGAAGTCTGCTTCAGCCTGTACCTTACAGTATCAGAAGTCTGCCAGCCTGTTCCTTCAGTATCAGAAGTCTGACAGCCTGTGTCCTTGAGTATCAGAAGTCTGCCAGCCTGTATCCTTCGAGTATCAGAAGTCTGCCAGCCTGTATCCTTTGAGTATCAGAAGTCTGCCAGCCTGTATCCTTCGAGTATCAGAAGTCTGACAGCCTGTATCCTTCGAAGTATCAGAAGTCTGACAGCCTGTATCCTTCGAGTAACAGAAGTCTGCCAGCCTGTATCCTTCGAGTATCAGAAGTCTGCCAGCCTGTATCCTTCGAGTATCAGAAAGTCTGACAGCCTGTATCCTTGAAGTATCAGAAGTCTGTCAGCCTGTATCCTTGAAGTATCAGAAGTCTGCCAGCCTGTAACTTTGAAGTATCAAAGTCTTCTAGCCTGTAATCTTGAAGTATCAGAAGTCTGTCAGCCTGTATCCTTGAAGTAACAGAAGTCTGTCAGCCTGTTACCTTCAGTATCCTTAAAGTATCAGAGGTCTGCCTGTAAGTTCATGCTATATACATCCTTTTACTTTTTGCATCAGGTTTAATTCCTGGTTTGGACCTTTAATTTTGACAGTTAAATCTTCACTGAATTTATTTTTAATGTTTCATGGCCACAGTGAATTTCAAGTGGACAGAGAAATGTTTGTTTACAATTTATTTCAAGGTTCAATGTCTACTGGGATATAGTGAAAATCAAACACACAAAATTTCCAAATATACAGTATTTTGTTTATTATATGATGGGTCCAGTTTTATCGTTTGTAAATGTTGGGTTACAGATTTACATTATCTCAGTATTATAATATAGATATGTAGACCTGTTTATCTTTACATTTTACTTATCAGATCTGACATTCTGTATCCTGTGAAGTATCAGAAGTCTGCAGCCTGTGTCCTTCGTTATAACTGCCAGCTGTATCCTTCGGGGTATCAGAAGTCTGACAGCCTGTATCCTTGTATCAGAAGTCTACAGTCCTGTATCCGTCTAAGTACAGAAGCTGCAGCTTTCCTTGAATTTCGAAATTTGCGTTCTTAGGGTTTATATGAGTCGCTATACTGTGTGATGCATTTTCAGATTCATCACTCAACAACTTCCTGTTTACCTTATACTTTTAGCGGGCGGGTATCATTAGTGAGCAGTAGCTCACAGATTCACTGTTTATTCTGAATCTGAATCAGTGTTATATTTAAAAACAAAATAACTGAGTTTAGCACAATCATTCGATTGCAAAATTTAAACTTTGAGACAACTAAAATTAAGTATACTTCACTTTGTTTTTCCTAAAATGTTTCATATTTTAATGTGTAAAAATTTGATAGAAATTACTAATACAGATTTTGATGTCTTCCCTTTTATTCGGTTGGATAAAACATTTTGCTTGATTCTACTATACAACAGTACACCTCATAATTTCAAACCTGTTCTTTTCATTTCAGACCTTCATCTTGTGTACTTGAACCAAATTATATGCCAGCCACCATCCTCAATGACTCAGAAGTATACCAGCCTATATATCCTTAATGTAGCATATGTATGTCAGCCTGTATCCTTACTATATCAGATGTATGCCTGCTTGTATCCTTAATGTATAAGATGTATGTCAGCCTGTATCCCTTGAATGAGCCTGTATCCTATATAGTCACTGTACTACACTTAACCACTAACACTAACCACCCTAAACATTTTTTTGTTATCGTTACTAATTTTAATATTTTTATTTGCATTAGAATATTATTTTAGTAAAAAAAAATTCAATTTTTTGGCTTTTTTAATGTTTTTTACTTTTTTAATACCCTACCCTACACCTACCCTAACCCTCCTACCTAAATATTAGGTGGATTCCGCTTAATTTAGCAGGATTCCAGGCGGAATCCGCTTAAAATTGAATTATTTAGACAGATTTCAAGCGGACATGGAATAAAGAAAAATCCGTCTGAATAATTATAAACCTTAGACGAAATGTTTACATTTTTCCTGTTAAGTTAACAGGAATTCTGTAGCAACAGAAATATAAAAGGCGGAATGCTGGACTTAATGGATTTTGTTCAATTTTGTTAGCTGGAAATTTGACTTAGAAAATTTCTTCAAATTTATAGCCAGAAATTGTACTTGGAAAATTTTTGTTCAAATTTGTTAGGCAGAAAAAAGCATAATATACTTAGAAAAATATATAATTTATTTAAATCTATCATTATTGAATTCAAAGTATTCACTAATTTATCTTTTAGAGGATATATTATTTCCTTAGATCAAAGATCTTTCAAAAGAATGACTATTCCTTTATCTTGTCTCCTTGAAGCCCCAATATATTACAACTTAGCAAGGCCATTTTTTGATGGACTGATATTTTTTATCTGTACCCAATTTTTAATCTTTTGACACCAAAAATATTGATATTATATAGAATTTCTTTAAAAACTTTAAAGAATTATCCAAATTATATATATTATATATAATATTAAAAAGTGTGTCATTATAATTATATTTTTTTCAATTATAATCTTAGAATCTCTAAAAGGGATTATGATTGCCCTGGACCTCATCCCTTTAAAATACAAATTATTTAACAATTAATTACTTTCACATAGTCCTTCCATAACATTTTATCTGTTCTGGTTGTATTATGCCACCTGCTGAAATAACATCCGGGATTAACTTCAGTCTCAGAATGGGGCCACACTAGGAACATCTGTGTACACTTTTTCAATGTGAAATGATTCTTATGATATACTTTTATCTTTGAATCATATATAAGCCTGAAGTATCAGAAGTCTGACAGCCTGTATCCTTGAAGTATCAGAAGTCTGCCAGCCTGTAACTTTGAAGTATCAGAAGTCTTCTAGCCTGTAATCTTGAAGTATCAGAAGTCTGTCAGCCTGTATCCTTGAAGTAACAGAAGTCTGTCAGCCTGTTACCTTCAGTATCCTTAAAGTATCAGAGGTCTGCCTGTAAGTTCATGCTATATACATCCTTTTACTTTTTGCATCAGGTTTAATTCCTGGTTTGGACCTTAAATTTTGACAGTTAAATCTTCACTGAATTTATTTTTAATGTTTCATGGCCACAGTGAATTTCAGTGGACAGAAAAATGTTTGTTTACAATTTATTTCAAGGTTCAATGTCTACTGGGATATAGTGAAAATCAAACACACAAAAATGTCCAAATATACAGTAGTTTGTTAATTATATGATGGGTCCAGTTTTATCGTTTGTAAATGTTGGGTTACAGATTTACATAATCTCAGTATTATAAGATAGATATGTAGACCTGTTTATCTTTAACATTTTACTTTAGTGAATTCTTTTGTGAATTCACTGGATTGTTTGTTATACCCGCTTTTTGGGGTATACTGAATTACCTCTGTCTATCCATCCGTCCATCCGTCTAATGAATATTTTTGAATTTCTGAAATTTGGTTTTAGGGTTTATATGAGTCCGCTATACTGTGTGATGCATTTTCAGATTCATCACTCAACAACTTCCTGTTTACCTTATACTTTTAGCGGGCGGGGTATCATTAGTGAGCAGTAGCTCACAGATTCACTTGTTTATTCTGAATCTGAATCAGTGTTATATTTAAAAACAAAATAACTGAGTTTAGCACAATCATTCGATTGAAAAATTTAAACTTTGAGACAACTAAAATTAAGTATACTTCACTTTGTTTTTTCCTAAAATGTTTCATATTTTTAATGTGTAAAAAATTTGATAGAAATTACTAATACAGATTTTGATGTCTTCCCTTTTATTCGGTTGGATAAAAACATTTTGCTTGATTCTACTATAACAACAGTACACCCTCATAATTTCAAACCTGTTCTTTTCATTTCAGACCTTCATCTTGTGTACTTGAACCAAATTATATGCCAGCCACCATCCTCAATGACTCAGAAGTATACCAGCCTATATATCCTTAATGTAGCATATGTATGTCAGCCTGTATCCTTACTATATCAGATGTATGCCTGCTTGTATCCTTAATGTATAAGATGTATGTCAGCCTGTATCCTTACTATGTCAGATGTATGTCAGCCTGTATCCTTACTATGTCATGTATGCCAGCCTGTATACTTACTATATCAGATGTATATCAGCCTGTATCCTTACTATATCAGATGTATGCCAGCATGAATGCCAGCCTGTATCCTTAATGTAACATATGTATGCCAGCCTGTATCCTTACTATATCAGATGTATGCCAGCCTGTATCCTTAATGTAACATATGTATGCCGGCCTGTATCCTTACTATATCAGATGTATACCAGCCTGTATCCTTGTTGTATCAGAAGTATACCAGACTGTATCCTTGATATATAAGGTATCCTTACTGTATCTGATGTATGCCAGCCTGTATCCTTAATGTATAAGATGTATGCCAGCCTGTATCCTTACTATATCAGATGTATGCCTATCTGTATCCTTACTGTATCAGATGTATGCCAGCCTGTATCCTTACTATATCAGATATATGCCTGCCTGCATCCTTACTGCTTCAGATGTATGCCAGCCTGTATCCTTACTATATCAGATTTTTGCCATCCTGTATCCTTACTATATCATATGTATGCCAGTCTGTATCTTTAATGTTTTTCAGCCTGTATCCTTAACCTATCAGATATTTGCCAGCCTGTATCCTAAACCTATCAGTTTGCCAGCATGTATCCTTAAATGTTTTAGATGTTTGCCAACCTTCATCCTTAACCTATCAGATGTATGCCAACCTTCATCCTTAACCTATCAGATGTTTGCCAACCTGAAGTCCTTAACCTATTAGATGTTTGCCAACCTGTAAGTTTATACTACAAATATCAGGGTTTTTTTTTTTGCGTTAGGTTTTGGACCTAAAATTTTGACAGTTAGATCTTTGCTGCATTTGTCTTTAAAGATTCATGGCTGCAGAGAATTTTAATGAACCGAATGTTCAAAAGGTTCGTGTAGGATTTATTTCATGGTTTAATGTCTCCTGTGCAAAATTAGACATGATATACTATATTTTGTTTATTATATGTTGGATCCAGTTTTTTGGTTTGTAAATGTTTGCTTACAGATTTACATTATTACAGTAATATATGATATAGACTTGTAGACCTGTAAATCTTTAACATTTTAATTAAGGTACAAGCACAATCAATTTCGATTGAAAAGTTGTAAGCATGAAACAACTAAAATTAAGTATACTCGACTATGTATTCCCAAATGTTCTACAATTTTTTAATGTGTAAAAAACTTACTGGAAATTATTCATACAGATTTTTTGCTTCTGTTTAATTTTGCTGGATAATTATAAACATTTTCATTTATTCTACTAAAGAGACAGTACCTGTAGGGCAATGATCATTTTATATTAACAAATAATTTCAGAACTCACTTTCTTTTCTTTTCAGACTTTCAACAGGATTATATGCCAGCCTGCATCCTTAACCTATCAGGTGATAGCCAACCTCAGTATTCTTAACATATCAGATGTATGTCAGCCTGTAAGTTTATACTATATTATATCAGGTTCTATTTTTTGCATCAGGTTTTGTTCCCATTTCAGGCTTGAAATTTTTACAGTTAAATCTTCACTGCATTAGTTTTTGATATTTCATGGCCTTAAACAGTGCATTTTAATAAATAGCTAAATGTTGGTGCACATATTATTTTATGGTTAATTGTTTACTGCGAAAATTAGACCTGCAAAAATTTCCAGATATACAGCATTTCATAAAATTGTTAGATGATGGATCCAGTTTTATGGTTTGTATAAATATTGACTAACCGATTTACATTATGACAGTAATGTATAAGATAATAAGTCTTGTAGAACTGTAAACGTTTAACATTTTAATTAGGTGAACTCTAAATGTAAATTCACTGGATTTTCTGTTCTGAATCTGAATCAGACTATATATTTAAAACAAAACTACTGTGTTTTGCACAATGATTCAATTGAAACGTTATGAGCATGAGACAACTAAAACTAAGTGTACTCCACTACGGAGCATGAGACAACTAAAACTAAGTGTACTCCACTACGGAGCACCAGACAACTAAAACTAACTCCACTACATAGCACAAGACAACTAAAACTAAGTGTACTCCACTACGGAGCACAAGACAACTAAAACTAAGTGTACTCCACTACGGAGCACGAGACAATAAAACTAAGTGTACTCCAATACGGAGCACGAGACAACTAAAACTAAGTGTACTCCACTACGGAGCACGAGACAACTAAAACTAAGTGTACTCCACTACGGAGCACGAGACAACTAAAACTAAGTGTACTCCACTACGGAGCACCAGACAACTAAAACTAAGTGTACTCCACTACGGAGCACGAGACAACTAAAACTAAGTGTACTCCACTACGGAGCACAAGACAACTAAAACTAAGTGTACTCCACTACGGAGCATGAGACAACTAAAACTAAGTGTACTCCACTACGGAGCACGAGACAACTAAAACTAAGTGTACTCCACTACGGAGCAGGAGACAACTCAAACTAAGTGTACTCCACTACGAAGCACCAGACAACTAAGTGTACTACACTACGGAGCACCAGACAACTAAAACTAAGTGTACTCCACTACGGAGCATGAGACAACTAACCACTAAGTGTACTCCACTACGGAGCATGAGACAACTAACCACTAAGTGTACTCCACTACGGAGCATGAGACAACTAACCACTACGGAGCATGAGACAACTCAAACTAAGTGTACTCCACTACGGATTCTTAAACATGTTTTAATATTTTTATGTGTAAAAAATTTAATGGAATTTTTTCATACAGATTTTGCTGTCCTCCATTTGATTTTGCTGGATTCAATATCTTAAATATTTTAATTGATTCTATCACAGACAGATATGCCATTCTATATGCCATTCTATCACAGACAGATATGCCATGTTCTTTTGATGGTTTATCATACAAACTATTAATATCAAAACTGTTCTTTTCTTTTCAGATTTTCATCTTATTTTGTATACTTGAACAAGATTATATGCCAGCCTGTATCTTTAACCTAGCAGATGTTTGCCAATCTCAGAACTATAACATATGATATCAGATGTATGTCAGCCTGTAAGTTTATAATACCGGTATTTATACCTGGTTCTATTTTTTGCACCCGGTTTTGTTCCCGATTTTTACAGATAAATTTTCAGTGCATTTATTTTTGATGTTTCATGTCTACAGTGAAATTTAATGAACTGAGAAATGTTTGTATACAATTTATTACATGGATAAATGTCTACTGTAAAAATTACAAACATTTTTCCATTTACAGTAAATTTTGTAAAATATTGGCTAACCAATTTACGTTAGCACAGTAATATATAACAGATAATTGTAGATCTGGTAATCTTTAACATATTAATTTAGTGAACTCTAAATGGAAATTAACTGGGTTTTTCATTCTGAATCTAAATCAGACTATATATTTTAAAACAAAACTATTGTGTTTTGCACAATCATTCAATTGAAAAAGTTATAAGCATGAGACAACTAAAATTAAGTATACTCAGATAACGACACTATGTATTCCCAATTCTGTTCTAATTTTTTAATGTTTGTAAAATTAAATGGAAATTATTCATACAAATTTTGATGTCTTCTGTTTAATTTCACTGGATTATCATAAACATTTTTATTTATTCTACCACAAAGACAGTTAGACAATGTTCATTTTATACAAACTCATAATTTCCAAACTGTTGGTCTCGTATGTATATATATATATATGCTTGAACAAGATTATGTGCTAACCTGCATCTTTAACCTTTCAGATGTTTGCCAGCCTGTATCCTTAAAGTATCAGAAGTTTGCCAGCCTGTATCCTTAAAGTATCAGAAGTTTGCCAGCCTGTATCCTTAAAGTATCAGAAGTTTGCCAGCCTATATCCTTAAAGTATCAGAAGTTTGCCAGCCTGTATCCTTCACGTATCAGATGTATGTCAGCATGTATCCTTCAGATGTATCCAAGCCTGTATCCTTAACATATCAAATATATGTCAGCCTGCATCCTAAGCATATCAGATGTATGCCATATCCTGTATCCTTCATGTCAGATTGATTCCAGCTTATATCCTTAATGTATCACATGTATGCAATATCCTGTATCCTTAACACATCAGATTTTATTTTTATTTTAGAATGGACCAAGAGAATAGTCTTAAGTCATACACTTTGAGAATGGCTCCGTTGTAGATGACCCGACGGGGTAGTTGACAGTTCCACTGTGTTCCTGCAGCAGTTACAGGCCTCCTACCCAGAGCTTGTAAAAGGGTACCATTTCAAGGATGTGACAGCAGACAGTCTCCAATTTGTTTTTATTTCAGAATGGACCAAGAGAATCATCTCAAGTTCGGTACTTTGAGGATGTGACAGCAGGAGAAATCCCACAGATATCTTACTAAATATTTGTATTTTTTGTAGGATCTACAAACAGAACTTTAAATTTCATGGTTGAAGGATTTAAATCTAATTACGGTAGTAGTTTTAAAATTAGTCCTTAATGTATCAGAAAAAAGTTAAATCACAAAAATACTGAACTCCGAGTATGCCATCCTGTATCCTTAACATATCAGATTTATTCCAGCTTATATCCTTAATGTATCAGATGTATGTCATCCTGTATCCTTAACATATCAGATTTATTCCAGCTTATATCCTTAATGTATCAGATGTATGTCATCCTGTATCCTTAACATATCAGATTTATTCCAGCTTATATCCTTAATGTATCAGATGTATGTCATCCTGTATCCTTAACATATCAGATTTATTCCAGCTTATATCCTTAATGTATCAGATGTATGCCATCCTGTATCCTTAACATATCAGATTTATTTCATATTTTATCCTTAATGTATCAGATGTATGTCATCCTGTATCCTTAACATATCAGATTTATTCCAGCTTATATCCTTAATGTATCAGATGTATGTCATCCTGTATCCTTAACATATCAGATTTATTCCAGCTTATATCCTTAATGTATCAGATGTATGCCATCCTGTATCCTTAACATATCAGATTTATTTCAGATTTTATCCTTAATGTATCAGATGTATGTCATCCTGTATCCTTAACATATCAGATTTATTCCAGCTTATATCCTTAATGTATCAGATGTATGTCATCCTGTATCCTTAACATATCAGATTTATTCCAGCTTATATCCTTAATGTATCAGATGTATATCATCCTGTATCCTTAACATATCAGATTTATTTCAGATTTTATCCTTAATGTATCAGATGTATGCCATCCTGTATCCTTAACATATCAGATTTATTTCAGCTAATAATAGAAAAACACAAGATATGGTGTATCCATCCATGACACAAAATCGGTACATGCACAGCAAAAAACAGATGTAACAGATGTCTTATTAAATATTTTTTTAAGTTGCTAGTTTTGCATCCATTTAGAAGCACATATATTACGTTGCTGATATTATATTTTTTTAATTATTTTTTTTCATTCAAGGAGATTTTAACCAAAATGAATGATTTAAAATTAAGGATTATAAATAATTTAGAGATTTATACTCTTTTATATTTTTTGGAAATTGCAGCTTTGAAAGTTGGCATTTGACACAACTACAAAAAGGCTTTGACATAAACATAATAAAAAGTAGCTTATGGACATTACACTTATTGTAACAGATCATACAGTTTTGTCATTCTTGTAATTAAATTACCAAATCATTTAAAGTACAATGTACTAGCTTTAATTTTTTTTCAAAAGGAATCTAATAAATGTCCTTCTCTGTGCATATTTTTAAATTGTAAAAGTCAGCAATCAATGCAATTTAATATTCCTACACAAGAAAATATATCCTTGAATTCTTAAGTGTCATGTTCATCTTTTCTACACAATAATATAAGCACTAGAATCATAGAAATAAAAAGAAAAAGGCTGATAAGCTCATCATCAGCATTCCCTAAAAAAAAGAAATGTCTTCCCCTGGATCCGCCTATGAGATCATACATCATTGATCAATGACAAAAAATAAGAAAATCAACAACAAAAAATTATGGTCTCCAACAATCAAATTAAGTGTTTATACAGTATGTCAAAATTTAAAACATATACTAGAAAATGTGAATTAATTAAGCTGAGACTATCAAAGATCTTCCATCATCAACAAATTTGCTAAATAATAAGAAAAACATGTATTTATGTTCATGTATTATACTCAATTGAATGTTGGGTAATATTTCGTTAATGGTGAATAAAAAGCAATTCAATAAATTCAAGATATCATTAGGTGTTAATGGTCATTATTCATTACCTTATGTAAAGGGGAATATGTGCACTACATTATAAATTGACAGAAAAAAATATTTTTATTCAAAAGTAATTGTACTAATGCAAATAAATATCAAATAATGAATTCAGAAATACATCTTACTTACTAGCAATTTCTGTACTAACATTTAACAATCTAACAGACCTAACTTTTTTCTTTATCATTGGTTTGTCTAAGCTTCATTGGTCATTTTTGAGTTGTATTTTCTTTGTGTCTTGCTTTTTGGCTGGTTTCCTATAGTTGAAAAGTTGTCTAGTTTAAATAAGAATTCCTTAGTTATGCATTTCTGAATTATTTATTTGATATTTAAGCTTTAAAAAGTTTTTCAATAGATGTCACTCAGTAAATATAAAAAAATATTTCAAAATTATAACCAGTGTAGTGCACATTATTCATTTACCAAAGTTCCAGATCCTTGTCCATATTTTTCTTATATCATTTAAGTTATTAAGAGAATTTGGTGATGATAGTAGCGCTTTTATTTTTTCTGTTTCAAATGTATTCACAAATTTTAAATATTCAATGCTTTAAAAGCAGATTAAAAAAAACATTGATATATTTTGGTAAAATTCAAAAATGTTAATTTTAATGATATTTTTCATTGTCATGATCATTATACGTATTGCTTAAGCATGTATTTTTACATGTTTTAGAAGACGCTCTAGAAGTCTCATTTTCATTCAAAATGCATACTCGCCGCGATATTAGCTTTTTGTGCTGATGCGGCTTAAAGCAATCACCAATCAATCAATCAAAATACATAAAAGGTATAGGAAAATGAAAAAGACTATAGGAAAAACAAACTTTTCTAAAAAAATTGAGCAAACAGTAAAATTAAATTTTGTATTGTTTCTAGGTTAGAAATACACTGTTGATATTGAACCCCTTTTTGTTTAAATTCCAGGTTTGAATTGTATGTTTGAATGCAGAGTTAGTTAAAAAACAAAGATAAGAAGATGTTAAAATATATATTTTTTAGGTCATTATGAGGACGCCAATTTCAATGGGAAATTTTCAAAATGATATAGATAGGATTGATTGGAAAGTATTATACTAAATATAAACAGACTTATAAAACAAACATGTTCTTTTAAATTAAATTATTGGAATTTATATGTCCAACTTGCCTTGCCCAGTAACTTTTGGTTAATCAACACATTTTTATACTTTCCTGGATCCGAGCCTATTCAGTACACAAAAATAAGAATGAATTGCTCGGGAATTTTAAACATGTCCTTTTTTCATTTCTGCTTTTATTTGAAGGAGATTTTATTTTACTTTCTAATTTATCATTGTCAGATGATCAGGATATTCTTGCCTCTGTGTCAAAGATATGACCTTTCTAAAAACTGTTCTTATCAGACCATTGTCATAACAAGATTTAGCTGTGTTTTATATGATTTTAAACTGTTTTTATATTTGTTTTTTGAAGTTTTATCCGGTTTTTATATGCTTTTACCCATGACAGACAAATCTTGTTATCACATAAATTTTCAGTGTTAAATAGAATGTACTGTTATAATTAAAATTTAAAATAGAGAAAGAAATTTCCTTGAAATAATGAGATCTTACTTTTTTTTATATCATTTATTGGAATATTCTAATGGGATTGTGTTTGTGACCTAACCATTTTAAATAAAGATTACAACTGCTGAAAAGTTGTATTTTGTAAAAGGAACAGATCCAGGAATTTTTTAAAAGTTTTAAGGTTATGACACCAAAATCATTTGCTGAGCACAGTGGGTCATGGAAGACATTTTACAGGGCACAAATATTGCATGTTTTTCATTTGTTTTATTTTAGTGAGGTACTTGCATATCATGACACTTTATAAAATGCACCCTGGCCCATATACCGGTAGTAATATTAAATGAACCTTTGTTCACACGAAATATTTAAATAGTTGTTTATGAAAAATGCCAAAGTGCTCTTGATCAATAAGACATATATATGAAAAGAGATATTTTCTGTTACTCACAGAAATTAATGTGATTTGCTCCATTTTTATTTTCTCCAACAAGGAAACTTATAAAATTGTAGGAATGTGTAGAAAGTGGTGTTTTTGAAGAAGTTCAATAATAGCGCTTTTTCTCAAATGGGTTTAGCAATTTTGTGTCATGAATTGCCACAACATATCAGGATCCTTTCTTTCTATAAACAAAATATTTTACATTTTCAATCATTTATAAATTTGGATAGAAGTTTAATTTTAGTGTAAACACACATTTTGTATCCGTTTGATTTTCAAACACTTTAAAATAAATGTATGCTTTAAATTTGTATCATTTCCCAGCACACTTTTTAGTATTTTTATGATTTTTAGATGAGAGGTTTATGGTATCTTTGTAAAAGCATAGAAAGATAAAATATAAAAATAAATAAATATAAGATAAACTAGTTTTCAAAACAAACAAAATTTCATGAGTTAAACAAACATAAATATAATATTGGTAATTCAAAAAATGATTTTTTGGTTAATAACAAAACAGTGAAAATATGAACTCCCAGTTCTATTTTACGATGCCACAGTTCTGGAACATTTTAGATTTTTGTCCATTTTATGCTTTGCCATGATGAAAAATGCAGTTATTGGCAAAATGTGGATTTTTCCTACAAATATTAACAAAAGAATATGAATTAGCAAATTACAAATAAAGTTGGAAGGGGAAAAGTGGTTTAAAGAGGCAATCTCAAACATCTAATCAATATAAAATGACCAGGTTTATATAAATTTGGAAACGTCAAGGGCAGATTGGGGTATAGCAATTTTCTCATCTGGACTTTTCCCATCCAGCAATAAAACTTTTTTTAAGTGGCCATCTAGCTGTTTGTTGTGAGGAATATATGAAATATACAGCCACGTCCAGTCTGAATGTGGAATTTAAATGGGATGCCTTGTGTAGGGAGAGTGATCTCTGCACGTTAAAGAACCTTTGCAACAACTCTGAGGGGTTTATAGGTTGCCTGTTGCAAGGCAAAATTTCTGCCCCATTTTTTCTATGGTAGTTTAAATTTTATGCCTTTCATCCTGGTTTACCAATTTTGCAAAACCTACCTACTGGAGTAATTGTCCTGAATATGTATGAAATAATTGCAACTGGACATCAACTGGCTGCAACGAGATGGGATACTATGAAAGAAGGTTATTCAGGACCAGAGCAAAGGTGTGATGGAAGAAGATAAACTTTCCATTGATGATGGCAGACTAATTTCAACCAGAAAGATGGTCATTTCAGATGTATCAAGAAATCAAGGCTTTTCCATGTTTATTTTAAGGTATGCCATTTTGTTTATATAATTTTGATTGCATAATTTGTAATATTGGGAAAATGTAATTAAAACAGCAACCTAACAGGAGATATAGTAAACAGGTGAACATTAAGAGGTAAAATTAGATTTGATTATTCACAAAATATATTGCTAACTGATAAGTTAATAAGCAGATAAAAACTAAGCAATAATTTGTTTAAACACTTTAAAAATTGAAATTTTTGCATATATTAATTCAACATTTTGTAGATTTCCCATATATTTCATTGACAAAAGTAATTCCATCCTTTTTCAGATGCTCACTTTAATAACTCACGTTTAATTCAATGTTGCTGCAGGACTTGGAAGTTTGGTACTATTTTATCTCAGGTTTGTTAAAAAAAAGATTTATTGTAAAGTGAGCAACGGTTTTGTTTTGTTTTGTTGCTGTTTTAAATTGACATATCTTTATTAAAAGGGCAGTAACATTAAATTTTGTAAAACTAAAATTATTTTCAGTCAATTTCTGTAACATAAGAATGTTTTCAAAAGATGGTGATTATCTTTTAAACTAGATTACTCATTCAAATTTAAATCTATAACGAGGAATAAGTTTAATTTGTAATTGGAAATTCAGGGTGGATTTATCTTTTGCAGTTAATTGATTTTGGTATTGATATGGATTTTAGATATAAACTGTGAATTCAGAAATTATTGTTTTTATGATTGTAAATAATGTGACTGGATGAGTTATATAATCACAATACAAAACTCTCATTCTGATCGAATACTTATAAAATGAGAATGGAAATGGGGAATGTGTCAAAGAGACAACAACCTGACCAAAGAGCAGAATCCATATATAATTTTTTTTTGAAATTGCAATATTAGTTTCGCTTTTCCGGCCTTTCTTCAAAAATCACAATAATATATCCATGCAATAATTTCTGAATTTATAACTAGTATTTTCATTTTATTCAGATGCTGACATCACACAGAAAAGTTAATTCAATGTTGCTGCAGAACTTGGAAGTTATATCCTGTTTTATCTCAGGTTTGTTAAAAAATATTTTATGTAAAGAAAGCAATGACTTTGTTTTGTTGCGCTGTCAAGTATACTTGTATCTTTAAGGGGAAATATAAAGTGAAAATAACATTTTCCAAACTAACATGATTTTTAGTCAAAATTCTGTAACATAAAAAAAATTATTACTTGTTGATAATCTTTTAACGGGAACACATCAAATTTAAATCTTTATTAAAGAATTGAAACTATGTTCAATTGTAATTCACTATTCAGGATGAATTTATCTTCTTTTGCAGAAAAATTATTTTGATGTTGAAGGTCATTTACATATTAATAATTAGTATTTTATGATATATACATGAACTTGCTTTTCATTTTAGTGTAGAACAGAAATTTAGTTACATTGCTGTCAAAAAATCTGTAGACTTGAGAATGAAAAACATTTCATCAACAAAACAGTAAGTAGCATATTTTAAATTCATTCAGGTAATAATTTTCACCTTTGATGCATTCATTCAATCCTTTTATCTAAGAAAGACACAATTAAGAAAAGTCTTGTGCCATATCTTAATTATAATTAGAAGAAAGTGTGAATGAAATATTTCAAAGTTAAGTTATAGGAATTAAACTTTAAATATCATTAAAATCAGATCATATGCATTTCCAAATATATCATTTATTTTAACTTTAAACAAAATTTCTTCTATTTTTCATAAAGAATATTAAACTCAGGGACTTTTTTTCAGGATGAAAATAGCAAACAGGAAGTTGTCAAGAGATTGTTACCTCAAGTCTGAAGTGGTTCGATGCAAATCACGAGGTAATTATTCTGAAGTTATTTTTAATATTTAGAACGTTTTATAATGGTCATGTATCAATAAGACCCAGTCGTGACTTGGAACGCTCTTATTGATTTATGACAGTATGGGAGAAATACAAGAGAAAAATCCAATCAGAATGAATGATGTGATTTATTCTTGGGAAATTGTTCTTGTTTCAAAAATTATCTGTATGACACTGGTGATCAACGAAGGCTGATTTTTTTTTAGCAGTTGCTCAGATGGATTTACTTTTACAGAATATCTATAAAAAAAAAAAGACGCAAAATGCAAAATAGAAATGAGTAATACTTTATATTGCTTTTAAATTGTTTCACACAGAAATTGAAGAATAAGTAAGTATCTCATGACAGTAAAACAAGATGACAAATTTATTTTTCAGCTTCATTCATGCATTGCTCAGGTATTCACAAAGTGCCATGATTTAAGATGAAGACTTTATAGGAAGACATTATCTGATGTTTAGGTAAGTCAGCATTACTATTATAACACTACACAAATGCATTGATAAGAGATTGGTTGTATCCTTGTACAAAATTTCCTTGTTAAAAAATTCAGGTGACAGTTATTTACCTTTTTTCGAACAGTAGATATTACTATATATATTTTATATCCTCAACTAGTTGACACATAACAGTATTGAATTATTTTGTGATCTACTGCTATACATGTTATTTCTAACCAAAAATAACCACTAGGATTTTTCTTCTTAATGTATTATCCTTACAAGAAGGGGGACAACTATTGCAAATAGAACATATGGGGGACAACAAAAGATCATCAGCACTCTTAAATATGACTCATTGGTTAGGGAGCGTATTAATAACTCATCATTTTGAAAACATACTAAATAAATAAAAATAATCATACTGAGGAAAGGGGGGAAATGTTGTGCTGAAAATTATTATTTCAAGGGAGACAATTTTAGTGATTTTTTTCTTCATGAATAATTTATAAATAAAATATTATACCATCATCAAATCAGATTTGCAAATAGGGCTGAAATGAAATCCTGTATGGTTCAGTTTTTATGCAAGAACCACAGAATGGTAAAGTTTTACCATTTGAAACATTTTTGTATTCTTAAAACCAACTATGCATTGTAAATGCCGAACTTCAATGTTGGACACCAAATTGTATATAATTCAGGAACCTTTCTGCACTTAGCAGCAAAACAATCTTAAATTGTCAATGATTATAAACCCAATTATGAAAAGCAAATATTGTAATACAGAAAACTGTTTCTCCTTTTTATATATTTAAGAATCTTGTGATAATTTTTTTCATTCCATTTGTAGGTATATATGTTTGGATTCTGGATATTTTGGAAAAAAAGGTGAAAATGAAGGAAGGATTTGAACACACAGAAAATAGTTTTTTAAAAGAGAGATACTCAGTTACAAAATATAACTCCAGAATTAATTTTCTGTGATAGAATATGGACTCAAACACTAATGGACTCAGGGACAAGCTGTGCCAGGTGGAAGAGACTTAAAAAAAAACCAAGACTCAGGAACATTGTTATGCATATACCAAGAGACTTAAAAAAAAAAACTAAAAGACTTGGGAATATGATTTGCACGACAAAAACTAAAGACTTGGGAATATGATTTGCACGACAAAAACTTTTATAATTTACACAACAAAACTATAGAATATAATCAGTGATGAAATAAAAACTTTGTTTAGCATGAATTGTTTTTTTATTACTTATAACTTTGAGGAGAGAAAGTTTGACTTAATTTTCAAATATGAAATGTGTGAAAGGGATAGTGAGAGTTGGCTAGGTTTTTTGTAGATTTTCCTAGTTTACATGTTTCTTGATGGGTAAAATTATTTGACTTTTCAGATCTGTCAGAAACCTTCTTTCTGTTTGCTGATACTGGTGATGATATCATTCTAACAGGATGTGCAGTTCAATAATGTTATTGAAAATTATTTGGTGTTCAACCACTCCTCCTCTTTATTCTTGGTCCATTGAAACACGTTTTTTAATAGTTTACATGTTTCTTGATGGGTAAGATTATCAGGACCAACTCCAACTAAATATGAGTTACAGTAATATGATTTTGGAAATAAACGCATTTATTCTAAAAACCAGTTGTTGACATGATAGAGGTTATGTTCTTCTCATATATTGTATGATGGTATGATACCCCTAACGGGATGTATTTTGCTTGATTTTCATATGATGAAGACATAATCTTTCAATCAGTTAGTTGAGGTCTGGAGCTGGCATGTCAGTAACTGTTAGTAGTCCTTTGTTAATTTATGTATCATTGTCATTTTGCTCTTCTTTTGTTACCTATTCTGACATCGGACTCGAACTTCTTTTAAACTGAGTTTTACTCTGAGTATTTCTGTGTGTTTGTTTATTCTGCATTGGCTAGAGGTATAGGGGAAGGGTTGAGATCTTACAAAACAGGTTTAACCCCTCTGCATGTTTGGGCCTGTCCCAAGTCAGGAGCCTCTGGCCTTTGTTAGTCTTGTATGTTTTTTTTTTACTTTTAGTTCATTTATATGTTTCGGAATTTAGTATGACATCCAATTTAAACTGAACTAGAACACATTTTTGTTTAGGGGCCAGCTGAAGCCTGCCTCTGTGTGCAGGATTTTCTTGCTGTGTTGAAGACCCATTGGTGGCCTTGGGCTGTTTTATGCTCTTAGTTGTGCAGTTGTCTCTTTGACACATTTCCCATTTCCATTCTCAATTTTTAAGCATCTACACATGATTTCTATGAAGATTAAGCCTGGACTCTCACAGTCATGGTCAATTGACATAAAAGTGTAAAGGTCAAATTATGTATGAGGATCAGAATCATCATATCACTCAGTTATTTAACGTTAGTTCTATGAGTCATATTCATCTGCTGAGCTTGCATTTCAGACATTTTGCTTTGATCAAATAAAAGCTATTGATTAATGCTTTGTTCTATCCAAATTTACATCTTATGGTACTATCATACTATCCCACTATTCACCCCTCCTAAAACAATTACAATACAAGGACAGGAAAGCATAATTCTCCTTTCTATCATAGCAGAGACGAATTTAGGGGGGGGGGTGGCAGGGTGCCCAGCCCCCCCCTTTTGTTGGAAAAATTTGGTTGATTATATTGGGAATCACTGAAGCATGGCTGGAGTGGACCCCCTGTTATGCAGTCAGTGGGCCCCCCTTATGAAAATTTATGGATCCACCACTGCATAGTCTGGGCATAAAGATAATTAGATTATGAAATATATATGTAAAATTCGCACAAATAAAGGACTATAAGATATCCTTTTTTTATTTCCAATAGCGGACCTATTATTGGCAAAATCAGTTCAATGATAAGTATATTCAACATTTACCATAGAGATAATACAATAGAAAGAAACAGCTCAAACATAAAATATAAGATGTGTTAACAATATAAACCATAATGTTAAGTGTTCAGCACAGGCAAAATAGACAATATGATATTTTACCGGCTCTGATTAAAATATTTTGATTAAATAGCAAAGCTAGCCAAGTCAGTTTATCAGTTTATATTTTGTTTTTCGCCTGACTATTCAAGATGTCAGTAGAGCTTTGGTCATCATTTGTCTTTGATAGAACATGTTGACAAGCTGTCTATAAAATAATGGGTCCGTGGCACAAAGACATTACCAAATCACCCTAATGTAATACACAAAAAGACATCCAGAGCTTACGACATGGTCTTCAATAAAGCAGGAACTACTAACCGTCAGGCAGTCAGCTCTTGATGACCCAAACACAATAAGAGCAACCAAATCCAACAGCAAAACGTCAATAATTTTACTCTAATATAAACCTGATCTAAGGGACTGGTCATTTTCTTTCATTTGGGGGGAACTTGGAGGAAACATTGGAATTTCTCATATTTTTTCAAGTCCCCACCGTTAAGAAGGAAAATAAATTCTAGAAATGAAAATCCCCAACTTAATATTTCTTAATACTTTTATTTTTTATAACCAAAATACATGCATTTCAATTTCTATTTACATTATTATTATTGATAATTACAATATTGCATCAGTAGTGGATCTAAATCTCCAAGTAAGTTAAGTTTTTTAAGACTTCAGGGAAGTTTATCTGGATTTGCAGGATATGAGGATCTGGATGGGGGTTTACAGAATAGATGATAATGGGCAAAAAAAATTAAAGAATAGAGAAAAATGGACCCAAAAAAATAAAAAATAGAGAATAATTAGGTGCTAAAATATAAAGAATAGAGAATAATGGGCAAAAAATATAAAGAATAGAGAATAATGGGCAAAAAGTATAAAGATTAGAGAAAAATGGTATAAAAAATAAAGAATAAAGAATACAGAATAGAAGGACCATCCATCCAGACCCCCTGTTATGGTTTCATTGACATTTACCACAATTTCATCACATTTTTCATATTCTTCATTAAAGAAGTTAGTAAATTGTAACTTCAGATAAAAATACTTTACGACGAATGCGTTCAAACTTAGGATTTGAATCTTAACAATTGAGCCGAGCGGAGCAAGATGATCAATTAATCATGAAATATTCGCCCAAGTAATCACATAATCAAAAACCCACAGAGGAGGCTCATTAATAAAAAAAAATTAATGTTGACACTTAAAAAAAAAATTACTTACGATTAAGTTAAAAGTTTTTATACAATCAATACAACTATTACTCTAATGAACCATTAATGTCTTGTTAGTTTATTGTTTAGTTTGTTTATTATGTTATGAATAGTTACATTGCAATTAAAGTCTCATGTCTAAACAGTGGAATTAGAAGGGGATGGGGTGGCAAACCTCTGAAAGTTACAAGCAAAATAAAAGGAGAAAAAACATTCATAGTCTAATAGTCTAGTGGTTAGTCAGACACCTCTTATTTTCAATTTTTTATTTTTAATAATGTTTTGCTTTGCCCTACATCCCTGAAAATTTAACAAAAGTGGCATAGTTTAAGGAATATAAAAATTCGGAAATACTTCGTCTTCAGTCCGATATGCATCCAAAATAAAAAAGTTATCAGAGTTATTTCCCTTGGGCACTGAGCAGTTGCAAAAAAGTACATCGATATGTCTCATCAAGTGTCCTTAGAAGAACTCGAACAGGTATCAAGAAAGGCATAAGTATAATTGGTGATATTTAGACCTGTGTTTTCAAACAGGACGAAAAAGTGAGCCTCTGACACGATTAAAAAGTGATGTTCTTACGACAAACAGGAGCACAATATTGTAATCGTCTGCTTCATCTAATCTTTCAAAACTAATTTCCTCGTTTGAATATTGACACTTTAAGCCGATACTGAACTAGTTTGTAATTATAACACAACCTTTGCTTCATATGTGCTGAGTGGTAGTCCAGAATCCTAGTCAGCTAACAGACAATGACATGCTGGGTCTGGGCGTGACAACTGAACAAGGCTGCAAATTATTCATAGAGATTTTCTCTCTTCACTAACATGATATGCCTTCTGGTATATTAGTCCATCTCAGACACTTTTTGCATTGCTGTTGTAATGTTTTGTAGATAACTCCCATAAAATAGCTTACAGATGTAATACCACCATTGTCTCTCCCCTTTGTCACTGTCTTTGTTAAGCGGTAGGTCTTTTCACCACCGAACACCGCTGGACACCACCTAACACATTGAAATACCATCTAACACACCTAAATATATTGTTTTTATCTTTATTTATATATTTTACTTACCTTCTGAACGAGGATGAATATGTTTATACATATATATACATAAATTAATAAGAAATGATAACAAGAGAACCAAACAGGACAGTCTTGCAGAGCTGTTGTCAGAACAGTACTCTTTCAAGTCTAACATTTTTTTAAATATAATTATTGTGATAATTTTACATTAAATAAAATGTTTTAACTTATTTGAACAATTTATTTCTAATAATTGAAAAGTAAGACCATAAGATAATATACAATGAAATACAAACAATGTAAATCCGGAAAAAATATTGCTGGATCCGGAAGCATTTTTTTTTTAATTTTGATTCTCAACTTTAACATCACACCCACTAATGCACATAAAAATGTGAAAACATGAGAATAGGATTAAATTTTACGTAACATTACTGTTTTTCTTAAGGGTTAGTGGTCTTTTGGGGTGTTCGGTGGTGTTCGGTGGTGAAAAGACCGACCCTTTGTTAAGGGGTATACGACAACTCGTACCTTTAGCAACTCGTACTTAACCTACTCGTACCCTATTTTTACCAACTCGTACCCATAATTTTTTTGATATTATTTATATACATAGTAGTTGTTACTCTCTTTCATCTATGACATATATCATAATATAGTAACATATGAATAAAACACTTTCATTGGTAATATGATGCATATAATTGTTTCAAATATAGCAAAGCTAATCAAATGCTAATCATAAGTCCTTAGAATTTTGATTATATGAAATTGTTTGAACGGCAATTTATTTGATATGTATTACTTTTCAATTTCAATTCTTTATTAGTTAAGCACATTATCAATAAGGTTTTAAAAAAAACGTGATGACAAGTGCTTTTGCATAGAAGTGATAATAAAATTGAATCTATGGATTGTTCAAACTTGAGGATTTTTTTTAGATATAAATCCTATCAGTAGATCAATTACAAAATAATGATAACAATTAAATTTTAAATATAACCTTATAAATGAAACACTATAATGTTAAAAAATATTGGGTACGAGTTGGTAGAAGTACGAGTTGGTAAAATAGGGTATGAGTTGCATGAGTTGGTTGAGTACGAGTTGCCGAAGGTACGAGTTGACATGTATCCTTTGTTAAGTTTGCACTTTTCAATAATTTTGCAGAATTTATCTTTGTTTCAAATAAAGAAATACTTGGCATGAGTAAATTTTTATTCTGTCCAATGCTACAGACAAAATTTCACATAACATTTCTTTGCATGAATAACATAAATAAGATAATAACCATCTTTGGAAGTTTTCCAATCAAATTTCCACCCTTTCTGTCCTGTTTACAAGCTACTTGTACATGTTGTATATAGTAACCATGTTACCTCAAGTTTCCAAAATATTTATAGAAGCACCAAATCAAAAAAGAACGGTGCTTTGAAACACCCAAGATATATGTTTATGACTCAGAAATTTTTTTACTGCAATAAAATGCAGGATTAATTTCCTACAACTGTCAAATTCAAAGGAATGTTTTTTTTCAACCCTTTTTCGTATGCAACTGCTTGTGATGTACTATGATTTGGTGGTATTACACCTACAACTCCATATAAAAATTATTCCATTTAATAAACTTGTGCATACAAAGTAGTTGTTCAACATTATAGTTTTGAAAGGCAACCTTTATGTATGTACGTAGATCCCTATGTTAATCGGAGTACCCCTCAAGAGCTGTGAGGGTACAGTGGAATCCGTGTACACTCCCAGTTGGGATTAGTGGAGATGTGTCACCAACGTATTTACAATATTTACAAGGACAATCCCCTGCCCAACACAAAGGGAGTGCTAGAACACCGGGCAGTCTGTTATTATGGTGGAGGAAGCCAAAGTACTCGGAGAGAACCACCCGGCTGCTTGGCTGGAACAGACAAACCATAGAGATTTCAGAAGATTGATCTCCAGGTCAAAGTAGGGGCAACTTTGACCTATTGAGGCCCCATAGTACCTTTAACTATATACATAAGTGCAAACACTAAATCAACAACATTATGTTTTACTACTAGCAGGTTGAACTTGAAACATCTTAAACAAAAGAGATACTTTTGCTACACAGTTTAAAAACTGACAACAAAAATTAGAATATTGTGACAGAGTTTTTTCGTCCAGTACTGCTACACAGTCCCTTTATTATAAAAGTCAGCTACTTACTTACTTATCTTACTGGAACCTCTTTGTCAGTGCAGTATACACTTAGTGCTGGTTTGACTGTGAGATGAAAAAATATCATTCACATATACTATAGCCTCTCAATAATTTGGAATAAACTACCAAATGAAATAACACTATGTGAAAATCTTAGTACTTTTAAAAGAAAATGTGTAGATTTTTAAACTATAAATGATGTGCAACAACTTTCTTAGTCTCTCATTTTTTTTTAATGTTTGTGTATAATGTATTATTTTGTTTTTCTTGTTCTACAGACAATCATTTAGCATGAAAGTTGAATTATATGTTCAAGAAGTTGTAATATTTGTAATTATACTTATGCTGTATGTTTTTTGTGAGGGCCTCAAGGTAGACAAGTGAATGCTAATTTAGTCACCCTCTTTAAATGAAGTCATTATTAGTCCCCTACCGACGAAGTCGAAGGATACTTTAGGTTTGCACTCCGTCCATCTGTCTGTCTGTCCATCCGTCAGTCCGGCAAATCAGTTTTCCACACTTTTTTTCTTCGTGCTTGAAGATATTGATTTGATATTTTGTATATTGTTTTATCATGACAAATTACAGATCAAGTTCGAATTTTGTTCCGGTCTGATAATTTTGTGCAGAGTTATGGTCTTTGGACTTAGAAAATACACTCAAATATTCAGTTTTTTTACGCACTTTTTTCCGTCATGCTTGAAGATATTGATTTAATAATTGGTACATTGTTTTATCATGACAAGTTACAGACCAAGTTCAAATTTTGTTCTGGTCTGATGATTTTGTGCAGAGTTATGGTCCTTGGACTTAGAAAGAAAACACACTTTTTTTCGTCATGCTTGAAAATATTGACTTGATATTTGTTATATAGTTTACACCATGACAAGTTAAAGATCAAGTTAGCATTTTGTTCTAGTACAATTAATTTTTAACCGGTAGGGGACTATGTATTGCCATGCAATACTCTCAGAATGCTTGTTATTATTATTATTAAGAGCGTGTTCTTTAGAATTCTAAATGGAACGTTTAAATATTTTTGTAGGAGCCATTTGATGCTCATGAATTTGTAGAGAGAATAGCATGGAGAACAATTGGAAATAGAGACCAGGCACAGTTCAATCCAATGCTACTACATGCCGCTTTTGAAAAGATGATTAAAGATCTGGAGGGAAAAAATGCACAAATAGAAAAAAAAATTGAAAAATTAGAAGAAAATTGCAAAGATGAGGAAAAACGTCATTGGCATAGAGTAGCTGAACTTCAAAAGAAAAACCAGGTAAGTATTTATATATTGATTAATAGTTGGTGTCTAACACTATTTTCCACATGCTTGACTTTATGATAGTGGCAAGTTTTTGTCGAGCCTGTGACTTTTGTCGCAGAAAGCTTGACATATAGATAGTGATCCGGCAGCGGCGGCGGCGTTAGCTAACTTCTTGAAAGCTTTATATTTTAGAAGGTGAAAGACCTGGATGCTTCATACTTTGTATATAGATGCCTTATGTTACGAAGTTTCCATCTGTCACATGTCCATTTGCCTTGACCTCATTTTCATGGTTCAGTGACTACTTGAAAAAAAGTTAAGATTTTTTGTAATGTTAATTTCTCTTTTATTATGAGTAATAGGATAACTATATTTGGTATGTGCATCCTTGAAATGTCCTCATGCCTCAGACAGTTTTCACTTGACCTCGACCTCATTTCATGGATCAGTGAACAAGGTTAAGTTTTGGTGGTCAAGTCCATATCTCAGATACTAGAAGCAATAGGTCTAGCATATTCGGTGTATGGAAGGACTGTAAGGTGTACAAAATTGTCCAACTGGCAGGTGTCATCTGACCTTGACCTCATTTTCATGGTTCAGTGGTTATAGTTAAGTTTTTGTGTTTTGGTCTGTTTTTCTTATACTGTATGCAATAGGTCTACTATATTTGGTGTATGGAATGATTGTAAGATGTACATGTCTAGCTGGCAGGTGTCTTCTGACCTTGACCTCATTTTCATGGTTCAGTGGTCAAAGTTAAGTTTTTGAGTTTTGGTCTGTTTTTCTAATACTTTATGCAATAGGTCAACTATATTTGGTGTATGGAAATATTTTTATGATGTACATGTCAGTCTTGCAGGTTTTATTTGACCTTGACCTCATTTTCATGGTTCATTGCTCAGTGTTAAGTTTTTGTGTTTTAGTCTGTTTTTCTAATACTATAAGCAAAAGGTCAACTATATTTGTTGCATGGAAGGATTGCAAGCTGTGCATGTCTGCCTGGCATGATCTGACCTTGACCTCATTTTCATAGTTCATTGGTCGATGTTTAGTTTCTTGGTTAAGTCTGTATCTTAGAAACTATAAGCAATAGGTCAACTATATTTAGTGTATTGAATGATTGTAAGGTGGAAATGTATTTCTTGTTTGGTTTATATGACATTGACCTCATTTTCTTGGATCATGTTAAGTTAATGTGATAGTTGTAGTAAAGCTTTATATTTAGGACTATCAACATAATTATTAAAGAAGGCGAGACATTCAGCGTGTGCACTCTTGTTTATTGGTGGAGGGAGCATGAATTTGCTTGGAAAGAACCAACAACCTTTGGCAGGAAAATTTGTAAGCCTAATCAATTACGATCATACAATGCACCTTGTCACAATTAGATTTAAACTTATTGCCGCTTATTTTACTCTGTTCAATTTCATTCACTTTGTTTGAGATTAAAGATGTCTTTTTTGTGAAAAATCAATTTATTCTTTTTGTGTATAAAAGGTTAAAAAAGATTATAATTCTGCAGTTATGTTTGCAAAAAACACGAAAGTGTAGAAAACAATGGTATTTCATTTATTAACTTTAATTTCTGTTTTCAGTCAACATATTCCCATTTCCAAGTTTTAGATGAAAAGATAAACTTAGTAGCCACCAAAGTAGTACACTTAGGAGATCAACTAGAAGGTGTAAATAATCCCAGAGCCAAGGCAGTGGAGGCTAAGAAGCTGATGAACTACATGTCAGAATTCTTATCTGATGGTCCAGCTAAATCAGATCTCTTCACAGATCCTGCTAAGGTTTGATCTTAATCTTAAGTTGATAAAAGGAAGATATATAAGTCAATGAGACATCAACCCAAAACTACTGATAAACGCATATATGTGAAATTCTGTTTTAAATCTTTTATTATTTTAAGTCATTCAGTTTTGTAGATAACTACTTTTATTAATCGGTTTTCAAGTTGATATTGCACAATGAAATATATCACAAATATGGTTTAAATTATTTTTTAACCACCTTGTTGAGTGCTGATAAAATGCCCAACAATGGGAGAGACATTTTTACATAATAAAACTACTTGATAATCATTATTTGTTCCATCAGCATTGCCAGATTTTTCCTATTTCCTCCAGAATTAAACTAAAAATAGATGTTTGTATCTTTTCAGCTAGAGCAAGCTGCAGACATCATACAGAAATTATATCATGTGGCTTTGGAATTACCATCAAATGAGAGGTATTAATACTGTAGTGTCTTTTATGCATAATATCAGCTTTTTTATTAATCATTTCCATTTCTGCCTCATATCTTGACTTACACCTAGAAATTGACATTGAGGGTCGGTTTGAAACAAAACTTTACGACAAAATAGATGATTTCAGTCTCCCAATTGTGAACTTTCCATTCTATGTAGCAACATTCCAACAGAACCTTCATATGGAGTATATATCTCCCAGTTGATACAATATTCTAGAGCTTGCATTTCCTATCATGACTTAGTCTTCCTTGATAGAGGGTTGCTGCTTAAAAGGAAGCCTTTAAACCAAGGGTTCCAAGTGGTGAAGTTGAAATCATCTTAGTAAATTTAACGGATGCCATCACGAGTTGGTTGACCTTTATGAAGTATCTGTTTCACAGATGACGGATATGTTCCAGTTGTTATAACCACAATCCAACCTCTTTTCCCCTAATATGACCTACTGAATTCAACTTATCACCTGATTTGCACTTACACGAACAACAGGACAGGTGCCACATGGGAAGCAGGATCTGCTTACCCTTCTGGAGCACCTGAAAATCACCCCTGGATTTTTGGTGGGGTTCATGTTGCTCAGTCTTTAGTTTTTATCTCGTCTTGATGGAGTCAAAAAGCAAGACAGGTATGCTGTTTCAGGTGTCTGCGGTGGCGGCGTCACCAATGTATTAGTTTTTGATTAGGTCTAGTTTCTGGTGAACCACTAGTGGTAGGTCAATGATATTTGGTATGTAGTTGTAATAGCATCGGCACATCTCATTTCCATGGAGATTATTTCGCCCTGTCCCCTCATTCATGGTCTATTGACTTTGAAACTTTTGCTTAGTTAACTTATACTTGTTTGTGATAAGATCAGCTTAAGATGAACCACAAATGTTAAATCAATGATATTTAGTATGCAAATTTATTGGCATTTGCAAGTCTCGTTTCCATGGAGATTATATAGCCCCACCTCCTCATCATGGTTCATTGACTTTGAAACTTTTACATAGTTTTCGAGTTAATGTGTGTGATTAGGCCAGACATATCTCTGTGTTAACAGTTTATCTATATTTTGTTTTGTGTACTGTTGTTTGTCTTTTGGTCTTTTTCTTTTTATGCCATGGCTTATTCAGTTTATTTTCGACTTATGAGTTTGAATATCCCTTTGGTACATGTATCTTTTGTCCCTCTTTTCCATTCTGGATCTGATGATATTTTATCATCCTATCCGTCATATTTACTTTCAGGGAACAGCTTTCTTGTTGTCAGCTTTGATTAATTGCCTGGTTTCCTACATTCTGTCTATCTTTTATGTCATTTCCTCTTTCACTACTCTGAATGTGAGTGTGAGTAAATGCTGTCACAGTATAGACAGTATTAGGGCTTTGGTACACCAGTCACCCAGTGGCATTGCAAATGTCTAGACATATATATTTATGTGTACACTTAAAGTTTACGATGTATTGAATTAAATAAACAAAATTATTTTCCTTCTAATAGATATTGAATCTTATTGTTAGGTAGATGTATCATTTCATCTTTAAATCGATTTCATTTACATTTGTATAGATATGACAATGCAAGAAAGAAGATTTGGGGTATGTATCAACAGCAGTGTCAACATTTATTACGGTTTTTATCAGGCCATGGAAAAATGAATGTTGGTTTCCCCTAACTGACAGGCAGGAAAAACTTAATTTTATTTTATTTTTTGGTGAAAAATCAGTTTCCCTCTACAGAGAATGTTGTTGCTAACCTGACAGTAAATTCTTGTTTGACATTCTATCTTGTGGTATAAGCTAATTGAAACTAAAGATATGATAATTTAGCAATGTTGAAACACTTTTAAGAGATTATCAGAAAATTTTGAAAAGTATCATCGAAAATAGTCAAAAGAAACCCTTCTTTTTTCATCTGAAAAAAAAATGCAAAAAAAAAGAATTGACCCGGAGGGTTAATACAGACCCGGCTGGGCTAGGGAAACGAACAATCATTTTTGCATGGCCTAATCAGTTAATAATAATAACCTCAACAAATGTCAAGTAATTATAAAATACAATCTGTAAACTCTTTATCATAAGACCATGAAACATTACATATAAAGATAAGAAGATGTCGTATGATTGCCAATGAGACAACTTTCCACAAGAGACCAAATGACAGAAATTAGCAACTATAGTCACTGTACGGCCTTCAACAATGAGTAAAACCCATATCACAGTCAGCTATAAAAGGCCCCTAAATGGCAAATGTAAAACAATTCTTATGAGAAAACTAACAGCCTGATTTTTGTTCAAAGTAATGAACGAAAAAACAAATATGATATACAACAAACGACAACCACTAAAATTCAGGCTCCTGACTTGGGACAGGCACATACAGAATGTGAAGGCGCGCCAACCCTCCCCCTAACCTGGGACAGTGGTGTAACAGTACAACATAAGAACATGCCTTGTCATGCAGAGAGATATTTAAGATATGTTTTTTTTTTAAACATCCTTAAGATCAACGTGTATATCTAATATGTATGATATGTCTATGTTGTTTGTTGTTTTTTGTTTGTTGTATGCTTATTATTCAAATGACACATGATTGCATTTTTTGTCTCCATATGCTGGCATTTCTTTATTCCTTTATCATTTTGCTTTAAAATGTCAAATTTTAGAAAAAATGTAGGCAAAAACTTTTTCAGGAAGTAGAGAGTATAGTTCTATCTTTCAACAAAATGTCTGATGAGGAAAAATTTACATTTATGTTTACATTTAATGAGTATGACATAACTAAAATTATTGTTAAGGGAGTTAATGATTTATATGTACTAAGAAATAGCCTAGCTGATAAGAAAAACTAATTATGTAATACAAAGTTATGATTATTTTATATTTTCTATATTTGTTATGTTATATTTTATAACAATTGCATTAGGAATATTGTACTTTTACTTTCAAATTTGGAAAAGTATCACCTCCTCCAAAATATCTAAATATATACTTATAGAATATGAATGTTGCTTAAATTTAAATATTGTATGTTTGTAAATATTGTCATGTTTGTCTTGGTAACAATCCAATATTTGGATTTTACACCAATAAAATGATTTGATTTATGATAAATGTAGTTAGTTGCTAAATACAGTGAAAAAACTTTGAAAAGAGTTTGCTTGATTTTATTCATTTGCTGTTAACCAAATAGTAATTTCTTTGATAAACACACTGATATGGTGAAGACATATCTTAATAATGCATATGTATGGATAAGAATTTGTTTGCCATACATATCGTTTGCTTTGTCTGTTTTGTTAATATAGTCCCCTTAACATTTTTATTATAATTCATAATCACTAAACTGTTTGCATTAATGTTGTATTTGCATTCATTCCAGACAAGTATAATAACATTGAGAGTGAATTGATCAAGGAATTCACCAAGGCTCACACTGAAGGTGATAAGAAGAAAATGAAAAGGGTTGCTATGGTTTTATCTAATTTTAAGGTTTGTAATAATTAAAAACCTGTAACATAATTAAATGTTAATTTTAATGCAATTTTATTGTTTGTTCATTTGATTTGTAAACAGTCTGCATGATAATTTAAAATCTTTGTACCTTTACTAAGTTTCTAATAGGAAACATCTCTTGTATTGCTCATACATGATACAGCCCATTTCCACCCAGATTGTATGGTAAAAGAAAAGAAATAACATGTCTTCTCCATAGCATGGACACATGGGGCCATTAAGGTTGATACTCAATGCTCCACCTATAAACATGTAACTTTTGTGAATGAGCGTAGAAGAGAATACACCTTATCGCTATTTGTCCACCATTACTGGACATCACAAAGGTTCCTGTAAAATTTTGACGTCATAATGGAAAATGTCTGACGCCATAAAGGAAAAGTGATTGTTGGATGACGTAAATAGTTCAAGTGGCCCAGGTTCTCGGGTCAAGTTGCACAGATTCCCAAATAGCGATAAGGTCTATGGATTCAGAGAAAATGTAACATTGTGCATGAAAAATAAAAATATTAATACCATAACTATTGGTGTAATTAGAACTATTTGTCATCCTTCTACACGTACAGTTCCTTCCTGTCAGTTCAGGAGTGAACATAGATGAGACTTGATTCAGAGAAAAGGAATACTGCTCTGACTTATTTCTTTTTAATTTAGGATTTTAAAGATTTTTTAAAGAAATAAAATAATTGTTGATTCACACAATGAGTATATAGACTTACTAACTTATTAAATGTTTTTATATATATATATATATATTCAAAATGTCAATTTAGAATGTTTTACAATGACACAAATTTGTAATTTCATAATAGAAATGTTAAAATATTAAAAATCTGTTTTATATAGGGATATGGTCAGTGCATTGATGCATTTATTGAAGAAGCTCAGAGGGTAAGTTTTTTTACAATTACAGGTCATGTATGGCCTTCAATAATGAGCAAAAACCCATATCGTAAGATATGAAAGACCCTGGTATAACAAAATGAAAAACAATTCAAAAAAGAAAACAGACTGGCCTGTGCTTCACAATAAATCTTCGGGTTAAAATTTATTGTGACGAATTTAGCATACTTACAATCAATTTTAGTCATAAGAATATTTGTGGAATGCAGCCCTGATTTCTACTACAATCATTAAATAAAAACAATTATGGCAGACAGCAACCAAAGATAACCGCTGGATTACAGGCTTAAAAGAATATGTTGTGATTGAGTAGTTTGTGCAACTGTCTTTCTAACCTTTAGATCATGTTTAAAAATTCCTCAGCAGGTATGCACCACATTGATTTGAAATTTGTTCTGCCTTGAAACTGTGTTTCCTCATTGTAAAGTTGTCTTTACTAACAGTAATTTAACTTGATGATTGTATTTCTTACAGAATGCATTCTACAAACCGGATTTATTTGATGATATTGTACCATGTTGTAGTAGAACTAATGAACTTATAACAGAAGTTTTCAGTAATCACGATGCTGTCATGGCAAAGTTTGTACAGAATATCTATCACAATAAATTACAGGTAAGGCTACACCAAGTTCATTTTTAGATTCTCATCCTTTCTTTTAACTTCTTTCTTTAAAAGGAGTGTCTAACTCCCAAATTTTATAATTTAGATAATGCCCTGCCATGAAAGAAAGGTGACATTATGTTTTCTGTTCATCAATTCCTCCATCCTGTATCTGGTTGTAAAATTTAGGGTAATGGTTGTTACCATGAATTTGTGGTTAAATCACCTTAAAACTTAGTACACATCTTCATTATGATGTGAACTTTTTAAATTATAGGCCAAATTACAGTTTCACAATCAAATATACATATACTGTCCTTGTGTTTTATTTGTTCTTTGTTATCAATTTTCTGCAAATTCAGGAAATTCCACTGTTTCCTGTTTGGGTATTGATTTTCATGGTCAAATGTAACTCGAATAATTCTGCGCCTCTAGCGGCCTATAGCCTATCGAGGTCTGTATAAGCATTGGCATATCTCATTTCCATGGAGATTATTTGGCTCTGCCCCTTAGTCATGGTCTATTGACTTTGAAAATTTTGCTTAGTTTACATGTATTAGTTTGTGATTAGGTTAGTTCAAGGGAATCATTAGTGGTTTTCATGGTCAAATGGTTTGTGCATAAACCCAAAAGAAAGAGCCAAGAACCAAAATGAAAACGAGATAACAATGTACCAACTATGTGAAAGGATGTATTCAGCGGAGTTATTGTGTCATTATTGTGATATCATGATATCAATTCAATACTTATAAATCATACAATAATCAAAAATAATTTTAAGATTCACTCCCAAGATCAAAATATTATTCAGAAATGTGATAGTGTTAAGTCCATACATTCTCAGATTAAACTTTCGGGTTTAAGTTGTTTACCATGAAGTCATGGTCACATCAACTAGAAGCACATTCTTGTTTTTGAAAATAGCAGTGGTTCTTAAGCTGTAATCTATAAAGATCATCAGTCTTATTCTTAAAATACAGAAAGAAAAAAAACTATTGCAAAATTTTGTTTTTCAGAAATACATTTATTCCAAGCTTGATAATGAAATAGATCCTGAGGTTTACTTAGATAGTTTGTATAAACTGTACACCAGGTTAGTGTATTTTAAATTTAAAGTAAAGTCATTTCATTTTTTTTTGCCTGCTTTCATAGAATAATTAATATAAAACAAATGGTAGGAAAGATTGGATTAATGTCATTGAAATAAACCAAAAGCAGTAATTAATCAAATATAAAACAAAGAAGTCATTTAAAACAGTGGGCCAAATACCAAAGTAAATTTGGATCCAAACAATAGAATCAATTTTTTTGTGTCTGCATAATGGTAATAATTAAGAAATAATTCTTTCATGCCATGCTCTATGTTCATTTAAACATGGTTAGGCATTATATTTGTCTATGTCTTTACACTGAGCGTAATTGAGGTGTAAAATGTTGAAAATATAATGTCTACCCATGTTAATGATTGTAGAGCATGGAATGATAGAAATATTTCGATTCTAATAGGAAAATTCAGAACTTTTGTATCCTGTAGCAGACCTATAAGGCAGCCTTTGGTTTGATGAAGCAAAAACATTCTAAAACACCAACTGTTTCATGTCTAATAAAAAAATGAACTAATACATGAAAACTTTCTTTGAGAATGATTTTATTTAATTTCCTAGTGAGCAATGCCAACAAAAATGTCCATTACAATCTCTGGCGTTGTTGAAAATATTTGATGTTGCAATTTTAATTGTGATTTCACTGATGTAATTATTTAAAAAGCAAAGAAGAGCTTCATATTAGAATAATGCAATATTGAATCTTGAACAAGAGAACAATTTCAACTAAGAGCATAAGGGTAAAATGCAAGTTTTATCATCTTGAAAACCTCTATAGAAAGAGAAAATCTGACAGAGCAAAAATGTTCAGAATGATGAGCTCTAACTATTGTTCACATACCTTGAAACTATCAGACGACTTCTTATAGGAGTTATTGCCCTTAAATGACAAATTTTACCATTTTTGTCGAGCCTTCGACTTTTATCGAAAAAGCAAACATAGCGATCCTACATTCCGTCGGCGGCGTCCAGAAATATTCACTCTGTGGTTAAAGTTTTTGAAATTTTAATAACTTTCTTAAACTATCCTGGATTTCTACCAAACTTGGACAGAAGCTTCTTTATGATCATAAGATAATATCCAAAAGTAAATTTTGTAAAAAAAAAATTCCATTTTTTCCGTATTTTACTTATAAATGGACTTAGTTTTTCTGCCAGGAAACATTACATTCACTCTGTGATTAAAGTTTTTAAAATTTTAATAACATTCTTAAACTGTTCTGGATTTCTACCAAACTTGGAAAGAAGCTTGTTTATGATCATAAGATAGTATCCAGAAGTAAATTTTGTGAAAAAGAAAATCGTTTTTTCAGTATTTTACTTATAAATGGACTTAGTTTTTCTGCCAGTTAACATTACATTCACTCTATGGTTAAAGTTTTTAAAATTTTAATAACTTTCTTAAACTATCTTTGATTTGTACCAAACTTGGACAGAAGCTTGTTTATGATTAAAAGCTAGTAACTAGAGGGAAATTTTGTTAAAATGTTGTTCCATTTTTTCCGTATTTTACTTATAAATGGACTTAGTTTTTCTTCCAGTTAACATTACATACAGTCTGCAGTTTAAGTTTTTAAAACATTTATTAGATTCATAAACTATCCTGGATTTTTACCAAACTTGGACAGAAGCTACTTACAATCAAAAGAGAGTATAGAGAGGAATATTTTTATTAATTTTTTTCCTCATTTTTGTTGAGCCTGCGATTAACAGCAAAAGTAGGCGAGACACTGGGTTCCACGGAACCCTTACGAATTTCGTAGAAATTTTTGCCTATTATCTCGAAAATAATAATAGATAGACAGCAACTTTACAACTAAAATGATCAGCAAAACAAGATCTACAAATAATTCTCATGACCAAAATCTTCAGACGACTGCATTTTAGAGTAATTGCCCTTTAATGACCATTTTTATCCATTTTTATACGACCGCAAAAAATTTGCGTTCGTATAATGCTATCACACCGTCATCTTCCGAAGACATTTGGTTTCCAGACAATAACTTTAGTTTAAGTGTATTGATCTCTATGAAATTTAATCAAAAGGTTCAATACCACAAAAGGGAGGTTGGGATTGTTTTTGGGGGTGATGGTCCCAACCGTTTAGGAATTAGGGGCCAAAAAGGGGCCCAAAACAAGCATTTTTCTAGTTTCAGGACAATAACTTGTGTATAAGTATTTTGATTGCTCTGAAATTGTACCACAAGGTTCAGTACCACAAGTAGAAGGTTGGGATTCATTTTGGGGGTAATTGTCCAAACCGTTCAGGAATTAGGGGCCAAAAAGGGACCAAAACAAGCAATTTTCTAGTTTTCAGACAATAACTTGTGTTTAAGTGTATGGATGTCTCTTAAATTGAACCACATTTTACAAAATGAAAATTTCTTCAAATATATTTTTTTTTGGAAAGTGGGGGTTAAACAAAAATTTTCTTTGGGGGTGGGGGTGGGGGCAATTTTTTTTCTTCCAGATTTAAGGAATTATCAATTTTCCAAAAAAAAAAATTGGGGGTCACAATTTATTTTGCTAACTCTTTGTTTATAGTCTGAAAACAGATTAACTAAGTATTGTGCAACAGCACAGTATATTGCACAACAGCAAGAAATCTTCAATTGAATATAAATTCAAATCATATAACCAATTTCAAGTTCTTTTACTACATTTATTCTGTGTCAGAAACCTATGATGTGTCAAATATTTAATTACAATCCAAATTCAGACCTGTATCAAGCTTGAATATTGTGTCCATTTTTGCCCCATTGTTCAGGGTTGGACCTCTGGGGTCGTATCCAGCTGCGCTCAGCGAAGCAGTTTATTTTGCATTATTGCCTAATACCTTAATAACTAAAGCAGATAATTAGAATCTTTAAAAGCAAAAATGATCAGCAAGACAAGACCTTCAAATAAGTCAAACATGACTGAAATTGTTTGTTGACTCCTTATTGAAGTTATTCCCCTTTAATGACGATTTTTCACATTTTTCCCTTATTTCCCTTTTATCTTGAAAACTGTAATAGATAGATAGAAACTTTAAATAGCACAAATGATTAGCAAGGCAAGGTCTACAAATATGATGAATAGCCAAAATCTTCAGTCAAAATGTCATTGCAGTTATTGCCCTTTAATGATAATTTTTTACACTTTTTTTGCATTTTTTGCCAATTATCTTGAAAACTATAATAGATTAATAGAAACTTTAAAAAGGAAGAATTATCAGCAGGATAAGATCTACAAATATGGAAACATAACTGAAATTGTCAGTTAATGTTTAATAGAGTTATTCCCCTTTAATGATGATTTTTACTAGAAAGTGTCCATTGTTGAAGATGCAGGTGAGCGACACAGGCTCTTTGGAGCCTCTAGTTTTGTTGGTTCTGTAATACATAAAATTTGATTGGTTCTGTAACAATTGTTTTGGCATAAAGTATTAAGCTTTCTCTGTGTTAAAATCAAAAGAGAAGCTGTTTCAGAGGAGATGGAGATGGAAATTGAAAATGATTATGAAATAGATAAGAAATCATATTAACTGAATACAATAGTATTAAAGTTGATTTTTTTCTTATTTTACAGAACAATCAAGCTTTCAGAGGAATTGTCACAATTCAAAATGGGTAATGACAGTTTGTTCCTTGCAAAACTTACAAAAAGTATTTTCCACAAACATCTTGATGCCTATATAGGGTAAGTAGATCTATGTTTTCTATTGAATAAAGTACTGGTTACTACTGCTTAATAAAATATCTGAAAGTAATGGCTGTAGCTCATTTGTCCCTTTCAGATCAGATGAGGTAAACATTTGGGATCAAATATTTAGAAGGTGGCCTTTTTGTGCATGTGCTCAGTATGTTCAATTATAAAAA
Source organism: Mytilus coruscus (assembly GCA_017311375.1). Taxonomy (NCBI): domain Eukaryota; kingdom Metazoa; phylum Mollusca; class Bivalvia; order Mytilida; family Mytilidae; genus Mytilus; species Mytilus coruscus. The sequence continues at coordinate 8,244,691 of CM029599.1, read as the reverse complement.
AGAAAAAAAAATGTCACAGATGAACAATTGAAACTATGGAAGCTGAATATTTTATTGACTGATTTGGCCAGCAAAAAAAGTTGTTCTAATACAGTTAAATATTCATTTCCGTAATGTTTTTTTATTGCATGAAGTCAAACAGACATAAGAAAATAGCCATTATACTATTGCATGTGCTTTCATAAGAATCAATGTTTATAAGTTTGGGGTCACATGATCATCAGCGATCTTCTCAGGTAATGTTGATGGTTAATTCCTTAAATACACACAAAATGTTGATATATTTTATAGCCATTCCATGCATTGTTTATTGTTTCCTATTGAAATTTCGAAATTCTGGTAAACACTTTGCTATGTGACAGATCATATTTGAAAGTTTGAGTAACATGTTGTTTAGGAATTTAACAGCTAATGTCTCTTTAAGTACAAAAATATTTTTCGCAGGTTATTGACCTTGTAAATGTTATTGACCTTGAAAAAGCAAATACAGATAAAATAAATACAAAGATGCAATTTGCACAACTTAAAAATTAAAAAAATTAAGTTATTAATTATTACATTTTATTTTGATGTAGTTAGATTCAATTTTATCATGTTAATGACATATATTATTCATTAAATGTATTGATTTTATTTCCTGATAAAAGTCATTAAAACCTCATCATTTTGTATAATTAATTGATAATCATAAATTACAGCAGAAATAGTTCATATGTTAACCAATTTCTTGCAAGTAGTCAATTTTGTTTTGATATTTACATGTTTGTTTAGTTTTTGTCTAGCTGGCGAAGAAAGTCACAGTATGCTAGACATAGGGATTACTATCCGTCGGCGGTGGCGTAAACTATTTGTATAAAGCTTAATATTTCAGAAGGTAGAAGACCTGGATGCTTCATACCTTGTATGCAGATACCTTATGTTACGAAGTTTCCATCTGTCATATGTCTATTGTCCTTGACCTAATGTCCATGGTTCAGTGACTGCTTGAAAAGAATTACAGTATTTTTGTAATGTGAATTTCTCACTTATTATGAGTAATAGGATAACTATATTTGGTATATTGGTTCCTTGCAATGTCTACATGTCTGTCAGACAGGGTTCACCTGACCTTGACCTCATTTCATTGATCAGTGATCAAGATTAAAGTTACATCCAATTCTCAGATACTATAAGCAGTAGGTCAATTATATGTGGTGTATGTTATGATTGTAAGGATACATGTCAGTCTGGCTGGTTTCAACTGACCTTTACCTCATTTTCATGGTTCATTGGTCAGTTAAATTTTTGTGTTTTGGTCTGTTTTTCAAGTACTATAAGCAATAGGTCAGCTATATTTGGTGTATGGAATAATTGTAAGGTGTACATATTGATCTTGCGGGTATCATCTGACCTTGACCTCCTTTTCATAGTTCATTGGTCAATGTTAAATTTTTGTGTTTCGGTCTGTTTTTCAAATATTAATAGCAATAGGTCAACTATATTTGGTGTATGGAATGATTATAAGATGTACATGTCTGTCTGGCAGATATCATCTGACTTTGACTTCATTTTCTTGGTTCATCGGTCAATGTTAAGTTTTTGTGTTTTAGTCTGTTCTTCAATTACAAAATGTACCATAAGCGCATAAGGTCAACTATATTTGGTATATGGAATGATTGTAAGGTGTACATGCCTGTCTGACAGTATTTATCTGGATCTTTAAAAATGTTAAGATTATGTGATAATTGTAGGAAAATCTTTATCTTTAAGACTTTCAACATAAAATCAATGGTCAGTAAAGCAGGCGAGACATTTCAGCATGTGCACTCTTGTTTTTTAAATGGTTGCCCTTGAAGTCAGAACCCTGTTTAGTCTAAGGTCAATGTGTTTTACTTCAAACATTTTGATTTCAAAAGAATAACTTCTGTCATTATGTAAATAAAGTACACTGCTTGAAAGAAATTGGTAAATGAATGTATAGTTTTTGCTGTATACTGTGTTAATTTGTTCTCATGGTTTTCGTGCTTATTTTTGTCATTATTAATTTTTTAAAACAATTTCATGCATAACAATCTTTAAAGTAAAATATTTCAAATTTTAATTGTAGTCATAAAGGTGTTATGAAATAGCAATTAATGGAAATATCATATGTTATATAGTACACTAGCAGTCTTCATCAATTTTATATGAGTGGTCTTATTCATAAACATGTAAATGCAGCAGTATCAAAATGATAGATTTTAATCATAAATTCTAAAAATAAGAAATTTTACTCTAATTTCACCATAAATCCTGAACATTGATTAAATCTGTCATACACATACAATATTTATGCTATCAGATTTCAAAAGTTGTTATTTAATAAAGTGGAATTTATCATATAATATTTTGCTCTTCGAAATTATGTAATTCCAAAAGTTGAACAATAAGTCGGGACTTTTATAGCTTGCTATATGTGGTATGAGTTTTGCTCATTGTTGAAGGTTGAACGATGCCATACAGTTGATAACCTTCTATGTCATTAGGTCTCTGTAGGAGAGTTGTCTCATTGGCAATTATACCACATCTTATATTTATATTAACATAAAAGCTAGCAAGTTAAAGATCAAGGTTAGTTTGTTGGTCTTGTGTATGAAAAGTTGCTGTACTAATATTAAGAAATATTGTCCTGAGCAGTATATCATATCACACAAGCTTTATTTGTGCTACTTGATATACTGCAAGGACAAAATTCCTCAATATTAGTGCAATAACCCTTTCATAATATAGTTCAACATTGATGATACTTCTTTGATTTCCACCATCTTTTGTTTGTTTTTTTGTTTGTTTGCGGGCAAATATAAATTTACTCTGAAACTCACTAGTGCATACTAAATTTGATGAGAAAGTTTAGCATGCAATATATCAGTCAAGATGCAATATTTTAAAAAAATTTACGCATGGTTGTGTGCAGTTTGAGTTAAATTTATGCAATGTAAGTTCCATATCAAAATAATATTATTGTGTTAAACGTATTGTGTCATATCATTTAGGTTTGAAACAAAATACTTGAAAGAAAGATGTGCTGCCCATCTTCAACGCTATTATGAAGTGAATGGCCACCAAAAGAAACAGATACAATCAGGAGGGTAAGATTTATTCCAGTAGATGCCTAAGGTTCATGTTTATACAATTGAAGAAAGAAATAGTGTTAAAATTTATGTGACAACAATTAAAAATAACTTGCTTAGAGGTAAACATATAAAATGCTTCAGCACATTTGGATCCTGCAAAGTTATTTTTTAGAACAAAAAAACCTAATTGAATTATGTATTTTAGAATAACAGAATTGCGTCGTGACTTACAAGCAAAGATCGGTACAATGACGAAGACAGGAATTAATATAGGTCCAACAATCGAGAATTATGGCGGAGAAACATTTCTATCACAGGAAGTTACCATTAGCATCCTACAGGAATCAAAGAACGCATTTAAAAGATGTCATGTGGTATGTAGTTTGATCTATTCCATTTGTTTATAACATGTGTGGAAGAGACACACTAAAAACACTTCTTTGCTATGTCTGTGAAATTCTGCTTCTCAAATTAACGTGTTCATTTGCAAATTGTTTGTCTTTCTTGTTACATCTATACAATTCTATACAAATTGTTTAATTTGTTTCTGTCGTCTATCTTCAACAAAAAAATTTCATTGGTCAATAATCGATTAAATTCAAGAAAAAATTGCCATTGGTCAATAATCAATGAAATTCAAGAAAAAATTGCCATTGGTCAATAATCGATTAAATTCAAGAAAGAATTGCCATTGGTCAATAATCGATTTATTCAAGAAAAAATTGCCATTGGTCAATAATCGATTAAATTCAAGAAAAAATTGCCATTGGTCAATAATTGATTAAATTAAAGAAAAAATTGCAATTGGTTAATTAATTCCTAGCACAGCTTTTCAAAAACTTTTATACAGTGGAAAGCATTAACTTGGTTATCCTGGGCCTCTTTTCACAAAAAATTTATGACAAAAATTGATCACAAGTTATACTGAAATGTTCATGTTGTTTTGAATTTGCAGATTTTTGTGAAAAGATTTCAGGTGTTTTTTTTAGATATCTTATAATATGATATCTATGCAAATAACACACATTTTTTTTTATCATCCACCATTAGTCAGCTCAAGACCAAAGTTTAGAAATCCAAAAATATAAAACTTTTTAACTTTTATTCTTACTTTTAACCAGAGCTCTGAAAACATGAATGATAACAAGAAGTATGCAATTTAAATTTGGGTGAAAACTGGTAATTTTTCACTGTTGCAGTTAGTTAAATGAGCAAGAAGGAAACAGTTTTGTAGCCTAAACTAACAAATTAACTACAAAAGAGACTAGAAAAAGTTTTGAAATTAATCTCTATTATCAATTTCATCAGACATGACCCTGCTGATACATTGTAGTTTTGATTGAAAGGTGAAAGTTGAGAAATCATTTTGTAATCAGTGTTTGTTACATGTGGAAAACACCTCTGATTTTAAGAGGTTTTGGAACTGTATTATATAATTATTGAATATTTTTCCAATTCTGTTGGCTTTGTCAAAGTATATATTTTTGTGTACCTTACTTCCTCTTCTGATAAAACTGACCAACATGACTATCAACTGAAGATTCACTATTTTTACACTCCAGACTGTTCAGTATTAAAAAATCAACTGTTCTGTGTCATTATGACACATGTCTAGGTTTTACTCAATGATCTAAAAAAAATTACAGCTCCAAGGATTTATTCACAAATTTTTGGCCATTGAGGGATTTATATCCTGGCATATTGTATAGAAATCTGTGTTGAAGACTGTTTGTTACCCTTCAGATGTCTTTTGGTTTTTTGTGTTGACGGTTTGCTGCCTCATTGATGTATAATACCTCATATCTCCTTTTATTCATCCAAAAAGTTGTTGTTGGCTTTGAACTAGCTGTCAGTAACTGAGAGTACTCTCAGATCTGTACTTTGTGTCTATTTTGTTGTGGGGATGTATAAATTCCCTGCCATATCCAGTCTGTATTTTTGTTAGTTGTTTTTCAGTTTTATTGATCTGATGAGTTAAGCACTTTTCAACTGATTTTTATAGTTTGTTCTTATGTTGTACTGTTACACCACTGTCCCAAGTTAGGGGTAGGGTTTGGCACCAGCAAACATGTTAAAACTTGCCACATTCTGTTTGTGCCTGTCCCAAGTCAGGAGCCTGTAATTCAGTGGTTGTCCTGTGTTGCTGTTTATTATAATTGTTTTTGTTTATTGTTTTGTACATACATCCTGCTGTTAGTTGCCTTGTTTGAATTGTTTTACATTTGTCATTTCGGGCCTATTATAGCTGACTATGCAGTATGGGTTTTGCTCATTGTTGAAGGCCATACGGTGACCCATAGTGGTTAACTTCTGTGTCATTTGGTCTCTGGTGGAGAGTTGTCTCATTGGTAATTATAACACATTTACTTATTTTATATATACAAGAGCAATTGTATTACCTGGGTAATTTTCAAATTTATTCTGTAAACTTATGTAATTTGTTGATGAGAGTATAACATATTAAACAGAATTAAACAGAATTAATCATGATCTACTCTATCCAGTTATGACCATCAGCAACAATATAATTCAGAATCCTTATAGTCACACTATATGACAAAAAAAGACGAACAAAAAAGATTAACAATTTTATTGTTACAGTAGGTAACCAGAAAAGTAGGAGTAATACTTTTGAACTGCGTATGAGTTACCACTTTTTACATGGACAGTATCCCCTCGCCTCAGTTGCATTACCACACTTTGGGTTTGTGAGTCATTGGAAGTAGGGACAATATAGCCATGTGTGTACACACTATTATTCTTCATCAAGTAGAAGAATGCCCCTGAATGATAGATATCCTGTCAGAATTGTACATGAGAAGTGGTAAAGGCCATCTGTTGGTGCTGTAAACATTCCAGAGGATGACTTATAGTGGCCTCCTTGATTCACTGCAACTTTGTCAAATTTGAAAACATAGTTATTATGAACATTTATGTTGGTGTTAAGGAAGGCTGTAAATGCTGGTCTATTACCGTCTGAAAAAGAAAAAGAAAAAGTTTACGAAACATTACACTGAAAATAAGTAACATGAACATCTCAAAGTAAACTTAGATGTTATGGAATTTTAAATATTTTATTTGTTAACATTATAAAAAGAGGCAATTACGAGAAGGACACCTATATAAACAAAAGATATACAAAAGGCAAATAATTAAAACTTAGATCATCGTGCAAAAGTGATAAAGATACTGTAGAAAAAGCATTGAGGGCATAGTATGAATCGTAATATTTTCTATCATGAATATATTTCCTTTATAAACAAAAAAAAATGTCACTCACCAAATCCCTATGGTCACTGGTCAGAATTGACCATGTTGGAGCCATCTTTAAAAATTTTTTTAATGCAAAAAAGGACAGTGACAATTTTTGTAGAGTACAATTGTATAACTTACATGTGCTGTATTTAGTGATAGTATACCAAATGTCCCCAACAAGATTATGTTAATGTAAACTATTTATTTCAAAATCACCTAGATAATTTAAAGGAATTACAAAAAAAAAATTGTCTGCCCTAGATATCATATAAAATCATTTGAAAGTATGATAGTGATTTTACAGTTATATTTTATGATTTACTTTTGCAACAATCCATGGTAAAAATATTTTATTTTTATAGAAATGACAAAATTAATTTAGGGGATAGTTTAAACGTCCAATAGAACATTGACATATTTGATTTAAGAATGTTCCCTGCTCTTGTTTTCGACTTTTGTCAGATATCCGGAATCCTCTGGTTTTATCAATATAGTGCAATTACAAAATGTGCCCACTATCCCTTACTTTTGAAGTTTTCTTTTCATAATTTTATTACATGTAGTTTAAAAGCCATTTTCAAAATCTTATAAAATCCTTGTTACTTTTCAGAGTTTATGAAAGATAAAGGGCTGATGTTAAATAAACGAAAAATCGAGGAGAATCATTTCCTGCCAAATTTTCAATGGCTTATATCTCAAAAACAAGGACACTGACCTTTCAATTTTTTTATGCTTTTTTAGTTCCTGTATTCATATACTATCAAGTTATAAAAGTCCCTTAAAAAACAATGTTATTTTGAAACATTGTAGCGAAAATTCTTAAAAAAGAAATAGATATTATAAAAATTGACTTACCATATCCTGCTACCTTGAGAAAATTTATGCTGAAAGTTACGACAGTGAGAACCAAATAACACTTCATTATCACTCTCAGACTATGTATCAGTTTGAAATTATGCTTGAGAAAAGTATGTTATATATTTTTTTAGCAGATTGCACCCTGTAAAGACTGTTGCATGTTGCATGTTGAAATTGATATTAATTGAAAGATGATCCTTTTGTTTGCCTATTTAATTTCTCAGAAAGAGAACACTTCCTACTTCCTGCTTCAGGATAATGCAGGTTTTCAGATTTTGTATTTATCAAAAATTTAGACTATATGTATTACATTTCAAATGAAATAAAGAACTAATTTGACAACAACACTTCATGAGACTGCAATTTTACTATAATGCTGGAGAACATATTTCGCCTGCCAGGCAGGCATAATCAGGACAATTTACATACAGAAATTAAACACTGAAGTTTTGGGGAGTGGACACGTTTGGTGACAGGTTTCTGAGTGTTGCATATATACCAATGGGTGATAGAAAATCACATAAGGCCCTAGAACACAGTTATTTCGTAGTGCATTTCTTTTAGACAATAAATGAAAATTTTAAAAAATCCCACCTGTGCTTTCTCAATAATATTTTTACAGTGTGGTGTACTACTTTTGGGACAAATTATATCAAAATAATAGAAAACTTCATCAGGTCTAACTTAAAATATGGACAATTTTATGTTAAGGGGGTCTTGAATTCTTTTGACAGCTTCCGAAATATTGATTTTTAACCTTTTTTAACTGGACCAAATCACTACTTTACTTTGAAATTCATGACCCAAATTTTTTTACAGTGTAATTTCATCCCCCTACTTGCTATTTGATGCATAAAACTTAAAGAAATAAATTTCGAAAGGGTATAAAAAAAAAAAATGGCAAGTAACACACTGTCCACACTAGGGACTATATTTGTAGACAACAAAAATCAAGGGACGATAACTGTGTTCCCGGACCATAATCAAGTAAATACAAAACTGTTGCAACATGGCAAAGACGAATAACTACAGTTGGGTGCAGACCAAGCATTACATGAAGTAAACGCAAGTTAACGCGTGCACATATTTCGTTAGTTAACTTCAATTTTCGCGTTTACTAGTAAACGCGCGTTTCTATAATTACGTTAACGCGGTCAAAATGGAAATTTCTAATGTCTACCCGAGTAAACGGGCGTTTACTCTGTGTCCGTTTAGTCAGTAGTAAGCGGGCGTTTACTTCAGATTTCACAAATTTATTTTCGTGCACTTAAAAGTAAGCGGGCGTTTACTACAGTTTACATTAATGTATTTTACGTGCACTTGGAAGTAAACGCGTTTACTTTTCGCGTTAACTGATTGTGTAAATTAGGAAATAAACTTCGTGTTCATTTGAACATTTATTTTATTAAAACGACTTTTATCTAAATATTTTATGTACATGTGTTTCAAACCAGAACAATTCAAAACACTTAATATTAATTGAAATATTAATTTTATTAAATTAAAAAAAAATAGTTCCTATAACTTTACTGATTAGCAGATTTTCTATATTTTCTTTTCAAAGTTACATGTACAAATATCGAGGCCGATAGAAAGGTTATCTAACACATCGGAAAAATATTTGTATATGATGGGATATAAACATCATTGTTTACGTTGCTTCGTTCCCCATTTTAACTGTCTCTTGAATTCCTAGCTCGATGCATTTAATACATTATTTTTAATCGTAATTCACATGGATTTACATGATTTCAGCTTCTGTTTTGCCAAATGTTCAAACGGAAATTGTACAGTGTATTGCAAGGGATATTGATAAAGTGTTGTACAAGTATGTACATTTGTACCATCTCTTCAATTTAGACAGACTTATCCATAACGATTATAAATGATATTTGGGACGTCCGAAACATATACTCGATTTGAACATGAATGAAATATTGCCATTGGACGTTATGCTACAAACAAAATCAATCAACTTACATAATATATTAACAAAGGAGGGTTTTAAGCTCGGATTTAGCGATTGACCGTTTGAGATCCGGGAATTCTTTTTGAATTTTGGGATGTCGGGATTTAACTTTATTCGGGACCTCGGGATTTTGTGTTTTAAGCACTGGATTTGAACCAGGACCCTCAACCCACCCCTCTTAACAGTATACTATTCCAAGAAGAGAACTACTCATACTTTTCATTAAGTATAGTGTACATGAATCGGTCATGTGAGTGTTGAATGATGCTGTTAAATAGTTTTGTTTAAAATACAAACCATCACGAACTACTGACATCAAAATATTACTGATTTAATATGCGGCTATAAAGATTTACATAATAAAGTGCAAATATGGTCAGTTTTGGTTGATGCGGACAGATAATTTTGTTATTCGAGTCAGTCTGAGGTATCAAAACTACTGAAATTTGTTTACGATTCAATATTTTGAATATATAAAGAGGACATGCTGGCACTCTAAATTGATGTGAACAAAATATTTTAGTCATTATGTGCCAATATTGCTATCATTTGTATTATACAATCCATCCTTACATGAATATATAACTCATTTACTATGCCGCTATAAAATTTACATAATAAAGTGCAAATATGGGCAGTTTTGGTTGATGCGGACAAATTATTTTGTTAATAGAGTCAGTTTGAGGTATGCAAACTACTGAAATTTGATTAAATTTAAATATTTTGAATAAAAAAGGAAATGCTGGCACTCTAAATTGATGCAAACAAAATTTTTAGTCATTATGTTCCAATATTGCTATCATTTCTGTATTCAATCCATCCTTACATGAAAATCTAACTCATTCACTACTGTGCTATAAAGATTTACATAATAAAGTGCAATTATGGTCAGTTTTGGTTGATGTGGACAAATAATTTTTATATATGAGTCAGTTTGATGTATGAAAAGTACTGAAATTTATTTATGATTCAATATTTTGAATAAAAGGGACATGCTGGCACACTAAATTGATGCGAACAATTTTTTTAGTCATTATGTGCCAATATTGGTATCGTTTGTTTTGTACAATCCATCTTTACATGAAAATATAACTCATTTACTATGCGGCTATAAAATTTACATAATAAATTGCAAATATGGTCAGTTTTGGTTGATGGGGACAAATAATTTTGTTATATGAGTCAGTTTGATGTTTGAAAACTACTGAAATTTGTTTATGATTCAATATTTTGAATAAAAAGGGGACATGCTGGCACTCTAAATTGATGCGAACAATTTTTTAGTCTTTTAGTCATTATGTGCCAATATTGCTATCATTTGTTTTGTACAATCCATCCTTACATGAAAATATAACTCATTTACTATGCGGCTATAAAGATTTACATAATAAAGTGCAAATATGGTCAGTTTTGGTTGATGTGGAGAATTTTTTTTTGATACAAGTCAGTTTGAGGTATGGAAACTACTGAAATTTGTTTAAGATTCAAAATTTTGAATAAAAGGAGCCCATGCTGGCTCTCTAAATTGAATCGAACAAAATTTTTAAGTCATTATGTGCCAATATTGCTATCATTTGTATTATACAATCCATCTTTACATGAAAATATAACTCATTTACTATGCGGCTATAAAAATTGGCACAATAAAGTGCAAATATGGGCAGTTTTGATTGATGCAGACAAATAATTTTGTTATTCGAGTCAGTTTGAGGTATGCAAACTACTGAAATTTGATTAAATTTAAATATTAGAATAAAAAAAGGACATGCTGGCACTCTAAATTGATGCGAACAAAATTTTTTAGTCATTATGTTCCAATATTGCTATCATTTCTGTATTCAATCCATCCTTACATGAAAATATAACTCATTTACTACGCGCTATAAAGATTTACATAATAAAGTGCAAATATGGTCAGTTTTGGTTGATGCAGACAAATAATTTTGTTATTCGAGTCAGTCTGATGTATGAAAACTACTGAAATTTGTTTACGAATCAATATTTTGAATAAAAAGAAGACATGCTGGCACTCTAAATTGATGCGAACAAAAAATTTTAGTCATTATGTGCTAATATTGCTACCATTTGTATTTACAATCCATCCTTACATGAAAATATAACTCATTTACTTATGCGGCTATAAAAATTTGTACAATAAAGTGCAAATATGGGCAGTTTCGGTTGATGCAGACAAATAATTTTGTTATTCGAGTCAGTCTGAGGTATGAAAACTACTGATATTTGTTTACAATTCAATATTTTGAATATAAAGAAGACATGCTGGCACTCTTAATTGATGCGAACATTTTTTTAGTCATTTTGTTCCAATATTGCTATCATTTGTATTATACAATCCATCCTTTCATGAAAATATGACTCATTTACTATGCTGCTATAAAGATTTACATAATTAAGTGCAAATATGGTCAGGTTTGGTTGATGCAGACAAATAATTTTGTTATTCGAGTCAGTCTGATGTATGAAAACTACTGAAATTTGTTTAAGATTCAAAATTTTGAATAAAAGAGGACATGCTGGCACTCTAAATTGATGGAAACAAATTTTTTAGTCATTATGTGCCAATATTGCTATCATTTGTATTATACAATCCATCCTTACATGAATATATAACTCATTTACTATGCCGCTATAAAATTTACATAATAAAGTGCAAATATGGGCAGTTTTGGTTGATGGGACAAATTATTTTGTTAATAGAGTCAGTTTGAGGTATGCAAACTACTGAAATTTGATTAAATTTAAATATTTTGAATAAAAAGGAAATGCTGGCACTCTAAATTGATGCGAACAAAATTTTTAGTCATTATATTCCAATATTGCTATCATTTCTGTATTCAATCCATCCTTACATGAAAATCTAACTCATTCACTACTGCTGCTATAAAGATTTACATAATAAAGTGCAAATATGGTCAGTTTTGGTTGATGCGGACAAATAATTTTTTATATATGAGTCAGTTTGATGTAAGAAAAGTACTGAAATTTATTTATGATTCAATATTTTGAATAAAAAGGGGACATGCTGGCACTCTAAATTGATGCGAACAATTTTTTTAGTCATTATGTGCCAATATTGCTATCATTTGTTTTGTACAATCCATCCTTACATGAAAATATAACTCATTTACTATGCGGCTATAAAGATTTACATAATAAAGTGCAAATATGGTCAGTTTTGGTTGATGTGGAGAATTTTTTTTGATACAAATCAGTTTGAGGTATGAAAACTAATGAAATTTGTTTACGATTCAATATTTTGAATAAAAGGAGGCCATGCTGGCTCTCTAAATTGAATCGAACAAAATTTTTAAGTCATTATGTGCCAATATTACTATCATTTGTATTATACAATCCATCCTTACATGAAAATATAACCCATTTACGGAGCGTCTTTTACCACAGAACACCACAGAATACCACAGAACACTCAAAATATACCACAGAACTACACAAATTACAATAAAACTACTGAAATATACCACAGAACATTAAAATTACTTTATAAAATGCAAATCTTATAATTCAGAATTATATTTATTTCTTTAATAATTGGGTTACACCAATGACATGACGATTGACTCTGGGAACAGTATATATAGTCAATATATATGTTCCTGATTGACTGGATGAGATAAAAATGATCATAACTTTTTATTATTTGGCATATTTTTTTTTTTACATTTGGAGACCTTTGAGACACTAAAGTAATGCATTGTAATAACGAAAATCTAAAATAAACATTTTTAAAAATAGTTTTGAGCAAAAAAAAAAAAAAAAAATACCGCACGGTTTTCACAGTCGCTGATCAATATACGCTTTGACAGTGATACAAATTGTATTATATGTCTCTGGCTTTGAATATATTGAAGTTGAACTGATCGATAAAAAGTGTTAATATTTCTTTTGTTTTACAATATTTTTTCGTGAGATTAGGAAATCTGCGAGTTTATTAAATATGTTGTTTAACAATAAAAACTGTATATAAATAAAACATGTTTTTCTACAAAAACAGTTGATCTGACGGATTTTACCAGCGAATATTACGCTACGAATAATATTGATCTGATCGACAGAAAGTGCTAATATCGCTTTAAAAAAAAAAAAATTCTATCAAATTAAGAAATCTGCAAGATTAATGAATATTTTATATGAAAATATAACCTTTATAGTAAAAAAAATGTTTTTCTACAAAAAAAGTTGACCTGACAGATTTTACCGGCGCGAATCACGCTATGAATAATATTGACTTGATTGGCAGAAAGAGTTCATATTTCTCATATGTAACTATTTTTCTGTGAAATTAATAAACCTATAAGACAATAATTTTAATTTTTCAAATGAAATGATGGTGATCATCGGCTCACATTTTAATCTTGAATTTTTATTGTATTCTTGAAATTACTTGACAATACTTAGAACAGGAAGACTGCTATCAACATTCTATTTAATATAAAATATATAATTATCATTAATAATGGGATATTTACAAAATTCTTCATTGTTTGGATTCTAGTTGCCACCTGATTATATAAGGTAATTCAATTAAATGTATTTGATGTCTCAGGTGTGAAAACTAAAATGACATGTTAATTGGCTTGATTGGTGATTACGACGAGTGTCAAAATTAGATAATCTAATTAAATTTTGGTACTTAAATTGTGTCGGTGAACTTGCTTAGGTCAACATTTTGGACTCAAACATATGGAATCTATATGTAATTGCTACAGATACTAGTTTTTTTTCGATATAAAGTTTCAGTTCAACGATTTCTAAATGCATACAAAATTTGGTAAAAATCCGAAATATTGTCAAATGATTGGAGAAGATACACACACAACATCAGAATCCAAAAACAGTCATCGAACTTAAACTTTTTGACAATTACAAAGACACACTTATGTAATAAGTTATTAGTCAACTCAAATATTACTGTCCTACAACAACTTCAGATATCTTTTTGAAAGTATTTGGTACATTGTAGCCCTTAACACAGGATTGTTTTATATATAACTCTAATGGAGAAAACTTTGATGTACAAACATTAGCCAAGTTTAATTATTTGTTGACAACAACTTTAATTGAGGGTGGTAAAGGGTTATTTTCGTGCAACGTGTTTTGCCATTTTATTTCACGTGAAAAGGTTCGTTATTCACCGTGTTTCGTGAAATCGGTAAAAGATCAACGTGCAAGAAATTTTAATTGTTCTTTCATCGAAATGGCAATTTTATTTCGCGTTCTTCCGTGCAGATACCCCCTTTACGCCCTTCTTAATTAAATGTCACATTAACCATTTTGATTATTAATCTTTGTATATTATGGTTTTAATAGCTATAGGGGTTTTTGGTATGATCCCAATTATTGGCCATTCAGTTGGGGGCGTAGCGATAGTGAGTCAACCCTAAATAGAAAAATTAAATTAATTTGAATAACAAATGTCAAATTATAAATAGAATGAACAATAACACGATAATAATGTCTGAAATATTAATATTTCAAGTTCTGTGGTAAATTTTGGTTGTTCTGTGGTATTCTGTGGTATTCTGTGGTGTTCTGTGGTATTCTGCGGTGATCTGTGGTAAAAGACGCTCCCCATTTACTATGCGGCTTTTAACGATTTACATAATAAAGTGCTAATATGGTCAGTTTTGGTTGATGCGGACAAATCATTTTGTTCTAAGAGTCAGTCTGAGGTATTAAATCTACTGAAATTTGTTTACGATTAAATATTTTGAATAAAAATATGATGGACATGCTGGTTCCAATATTGCTGTTAATTGTATTTTACGGTCTATAATGACATAAAATATATAACTGAATTACTACGCTGCTGAGATCAAATAATTTTCTTTTACGAGTCATCCTGTCGTGAGTTAGCCTGTCTGAGATGTGAAAACTGTTTGAATTTGGTGACGATTAAATTAGTTTAATAAAAGGACATACTTGAACTATATTTTGGTGAAGAAAAGAAATTTACTATGAATAATTTTGATTAAATTTATTAAAGAAGTGTGATAACATTATTACTAACTGTAATCGTCAATGTGTCAATCGAAAATGACTAGTTGGCCATTTGATTTTGATGTACCTTATCATTTGATATTTTAGGTCAGTGTATCCAAGATACGATGACAATCGCCGATGTAGCGTTTACTGTAAACAGTGGGGATGTATAAATTCCTGCCATATCCAGTCTGTATTTTTGTTAGTTGTTTTCAGTTTTATTGATCTGATGAGTTAAGCATGTTGCTGTTTATTATAATTGTTTTTGTTTATTGTTTTGTACATACATCCTGCTGTTAGTTGCCTTGTTTGAATTGTTTTACATTTGTCATTTCGGGCCTATTATAGCTGACTATGCAGTATGGGTTTTGCTCATTGTTGAAGGCCATACGGTGACCCATAGTGGTTAACTTCTGTGTCATTTGGTCTCTGGTGGAGAGTTGTCTCATTGGTAATTATAACACATTTACTTATTTTTATATATACAAGAGCAATTGTATTACCTGGGTAATTTTCAAATTTATTCTGTAAACTTATGTAATTTGTTGATGAGAGTATAACATATTAAACAGAATTAAACAGAATTAATCATAATCTACTCTATCCAGTTATGACCATCAGCAACAATATAATTCAGAATCCTTATAGTCACACTATATGACAAAAAAAGACGAACAAAAAAGATTAACAATTTTATTGTTACAGTAGGTAACCAGAAAAGTAGGAGTAATACTTTTGAACTGCGTATGAGTTACCACTTTTACATGGACAGTATCCCTCGCCTCAGTTGCATTACCACACTTTGGGTTTGTGAGTCATTGGAAGTAGGGACAATATAGCCATGTGTACACACTATTATTCTTCATCAAGTAGAAGAATGCCCTGAATGATATCCTGTCAGAATTGTACATGAGAAGTGGTAAAGGCCATCTGTTGGTGCTGTAAACATTCCAGAGGATGACTTATAGTGGCCTCCTTGATTCACTGCAACTTTGTCAAATTTGAAAACATAGTTATTATGAACATTTATGTTGGTGTTAAGGAAGGCTGTAAATGCTGGTCTATTACCGTCTGAAAAGAAAAGAAAAGTTTACAAAACATTACACTGAAAATAAGTAACATGAACATCTCAAAGTAAACTTAGATGTTATGGAATTTTAAATATTTTATTTGTTAACATTATAAAAAGAGGCAATTACGAGAAGGACACCTATATAAACAAAAGATATACAAAAGGCAAATAATTAAAACTTAGATCATCGTGCAAAAGTGATAAAGATACTGTAGAAAAAGCATTGAGGGCATAGTATGAATCGTAATATTTTCTATCATGAATATATTTCCTTTATAAACAAAAAAAAATGTCACTCACCAAATCCCTATGGTCACTGGTCAGAATTGACCATGTTGGAGCCACCTTTAAAATTTTTTAATGCAAAAAGGACAGTGACAATTTTGTAGAGTACAATTGTATAACTTACATGTGCTGCATTTAGTGATAGTATACCAAATGTCCCCAACAAGATTATGTTAATGTAAACTATTTATTTCAAAATCACCTAGATAATTTAAAGGAATTACAAAAAAAAATTATCTGCCCTAGATATCATATAAAATCATTTGAAAGTATGATAGTGATTTTACAGTTATATTTTATGATTTACTTTTGCAACAATCCATGGTAAAATATTTTATTTTTATAGAAATGACAAAATTAATTTAGGGGGATAGTTTAAACGTCCAATAGAACATTGACTCTTACATATTTGATTTAAGAATGTTCCCTGCTCTTGTTTTCGACTTTTTGTCAGATATCCGGAATCCTCTGGTTTTATCAATATAGTGCAATTACAAAATGTGCCCACTATCCCTTACTTTTGAAGTTTTCTTTTCATAATTTTATTACATGTAGTTTAAAAAGCCATTTTTCAAAATCTTATAAAATCCTTGTTACTTTTTCAGAGTTTATGAAAGATAAAGGGGCTGATGTTAAATAAACGAAAAATCGAGGGAGAATCATTTCCCGCCAAATTTTCAATGGCTTATATCTCAAAAACAAGGACACTGACCTTTCAATTTTTTATGCTTTTTAGTTCCTGTATTCATATACTATCAAGTTATAAAAGTCCTTAAAAACAATGTTATTTTGAAACATTGTAGCGAAAATTCTTAAAAAGAAATAGATATTATAAAATTGACTTACCATATCCTGCTACCTTGAGAAAATTTATGCTGAAAGTTACGACAGTGAGAACCAAATAACACTTCATTATCACTCTCAGACTATGTATCAGTTTGAAATTATGCTTGAGAAAAGTATGTTATATATTTTTAGCAGATTGCACCCTGTAAAGACTGTTGCATGTTGCATGTTGAAATTGATATTAATTGAAAGATGATCCTTTTGTTTGCCTATTTAATTTCTCAGAAAGAGAACACTTCCTACTTCCTGCTTCAGGATAATGCAGGTTTTCAGATTTTTGTATTTATCAAAAAAATTTAGACTATATGTATTACATTTCAAATGAAATAAAGAACTAATTTGACAACAACACTTCATGAGACTGCAATTTTACTATAATGCTGGAGAACATATTTCGCCTGCCAGGCAGGCATAATCAGGACAATTTACATACAGAAATTAAACACTGAAGTTTTGGGGAGTGGACACGTTTGGTGACAGGTTTCTGAGTGTTGCATATATACCAATGGGTGATAGAAAATCACATAAGGCCCTAGAACACAGTTATTTCGTAGTGCAGTAACACACTGTCCACACTAGGGACTATATTTGTAGACAACAAAATCAAGGGACGTTAACTGTGTTCCCGGACCATAATCATGTAATGCTTGGTCTGCACCCAACTGTAGTTTGCAAAACATTTTGCAGAAAATAAATTTCTCAGAAACAACACAATTTCAATGCATAACTGAGAATATATGTGTTGTCTTTCTAAAATATTCAAATTGTAACAAGCTGATAGGTATGTTGTTCTTTTGAATTAATAGTTTGACAACTATGAAAAAGCATAAGTAACATTAGTTGAAACATATTTTTATACGACCGCAAAAATTTGCGTTCGTATAATGCTATCACTTCGTTGTTGTCGTCGTTGTCGTCCGAAGACATTTGGTTTCAGGACAATAACTTAAGTTGAAGTCTATGGAACTTTATGAAATTTAAGCAAAAGGTTCAATACCACAAAAGGAAGGTTGGGATTGTTTTTGGGGTGATGGTCCCAACCGTTTAGGAATTAGGGGCCAAAAAGGGGCCCAAAACAAGCATTTTTCTAGTTTCAGGACAATAACTTGTGTATGAGTATTTTGATTGCTCTGAAATTGTACCACAAGGTTCAATACCAGAAGTAGAAGGTTGGGATTCATTTTGGGGGTATTTGTCTACACCGTTCAGGAATAAGGGGCCAGAAAGGGGCCAAAACAAGCATTTTTCTAGTTTTCAGACATTAACTTGTGTTTAAGTGTATGGATGTCTCTTAAATTGTACCCATTTTACAAAAGAAAATTTCTTCAAATATCATTTTTTTTGAGGGGGTCAATTTTTCCCTCAAAATTTAAGAAATTATCAAGTTTCCAAAGAAAATTTCTTCAAATATTACTTTTTTGGAGGGGTAAAAAGATTTTTTAAGGGGGTAAATTTTTTTCCCTCAAGTTTAAGAAATTATCAATTTTCAACAACAAAAATTGGGGGTCACAATTTATTTTGTTAATTCTTTGTATATAGTCTGAAAACAGATTTACTAAGTATTGCGCAACAGCACAGTGTATTGCACAACAGCTAGAAATCTTCAATTGAATATAAATTCAACTCATATAACCAATTTCAAGTTTTTTGACTACATTTATTCTGTGTCAGAAACCTACAATGTGTCAAATACAGTCGGACCTCGTTGTGTCAAACTAGTCTGTTGTTATTTATGTATTATTGTCATTTTGTTTATTTTCTTTTGTTACATCTTCTGACATCGGACTCGGACTTCTCTTTAACTGACTTTTAATGTGCGTATTGTTATCGTTTACTTTTCTACATTGGCTAGAGGTATAGGGAGGTTGAGATCTCATTAACATGTTTAACCCGCGCATTTTGCGCCTGTCCCAAGTCAGGAGCCTCTGGCCTTTGTTAGTCTTGTATTATTTTTACTTTTAGTTTCTTGTGTATAATTTGGAGTTTAGTATGATGTCCATTATCACTGAACTAGTATATATTTGTTTAGGGGCCAGCTTAAGGACGCCTCCGGGTGCGGGAATTTCTCGCTGCATTGAAGACCTATTGGTGACCTTCTGTTGTCTATTCTGTGGTCGGGTTGTTGTCTCTTTGACACATTCCCCATTTCCATTCTCAATTTTATTGGTTGTGTCAAAAACTCGGATGAGTCGAAGTAATTTCTTGGTCCCGGTAAAATTCCCATTTGATAAATGTATTTTTACCTCTGATGAGTCGAACTCGGTTGATTGGAATACTCTGTTAAGTGGAGGAAAATGTATAGTCCCGTCAATGTAAAATTAATGTAAATTGACCCCGATGTCTTGAAGTTCAAAGTAAGAATTTTCGAAAGATGCAGAGATAATGATAAAAAATCAAATCAGATGTATTTCTTAACCTAACCATTTTTAAAAGAGATTAAAGCTGTGTAAACATACTTGTTTGTATAACAGTTAAAATGACATATTTATGGTAACCGATAATTAACACCTTTGTTGATCGTCCAAGCGGAATGTTAGTGTGTTGAATATATTTCACCTGACATAAAAAAACAAAACGAATTTTAATGACCCAAGCTGAGATTAAATGAATCGTTAGAATAAAAATTCATTAATTAAAATAAATAAATATATTAAGACAATTATGATAAATTTATATCAATTTAATTCAAAGCAGACAACCTCATCAGAGACTGTTCAGAACTTGTTTTGTTCCGCCAGTGATTTCATAATTTATAGTGACTGACCTTTGTAAATAGTTGTGTATACTATTGATTTAATTTGTGAATGTTTTGTATCTGTACTTGTGTGTTTCATTATTATCAAGGACCAAAAAAAATGGAGATTGAATACACAATCATAAAGTGTCATATCAAAAAATGCACACTGTTCAAAATATCTAGTTTACACAAATCTCATGCTGTATTTCAATAATTCCAAATTTATGACAACAAACTCGACCTCGGATTAGTGGAACCTTGGATAAGTCGAATACTTTGGTCCGGTCCCTTCGACTTCAACATAACAAGGTTCGACTGTACTTAATTACAATCCAAATTCAGACCTGTATCAAGCTTGAATATTGTGTCCATTTTTGCCCCAACTGTTCAGGGTTGGACCTCTGTGGTCGTATCCAGCTGCGCTCGTCAAAGCACATTTTTTTGGTATGAAGTCATATTTTGATTGACAATGCATGAGTGACCCCTTAGTGGTTGTATTGTTTATTAAGATACTTGTAAAGAAGAATTCGTAAATGGATTCGCAGAACCCTTGTTTGTTGAAGCTGTCAGTGTAAAAAAGTAATTTTGACTGAAAAAGTAAGTCCATTTATCAGTAAAATACATGTTTTTTATTTTTTTAATCAGACTTTTTCTCCTGATGCTTTCTCTTTATCTTTAAGATAAGCTACTGTTCACATTTCATAACAATCAATGAAGGTTTATAAATTTATCATGTAAAAAAAATTTAATCTGAAACTGTCTGTTAATGTAAACCACAAAAACCAAGTCCATCTATAGGGGTATCAAAAAAATATTGGAAAATGAAGGGAAAAAAATCAAAATTTAGTTCTGTATACTGTTTTTGGTCATAAGAATTTTAGCAACATTTTCATGATAGCAATGTAGTGGAGTTAAAGTATTTTAGGATTGTAAATATGTTGTATTTTATAACCTTGCACTTTGATGACTTGACTGGTTTTCTACAGCAGTTGGTTCAAATTTCTGATCAATTGAACAGTTTGGTTTGATTAAACAAATTGCAATTTTTTAATTAAACCAAACTGTTCAATTGGTCAGAAATTTGAATGAACTACAATAGGTGGAGAGCAACACTGACAGTACTAAAAATATTGGGTAGTGGCAAATAATTTAAGTCTCAAACATTTCCTGTATGATATTTCCCCTAATTTTACAAATAAACAAATCTTAAAATGGGGTTTCTTCTGTATAAACAGTTTGATAACTATGAACAAAGCATAAATGAATTTGCATGCATGATAGAGATTAAAAGTGTATGATAAAGTGTATGTTAAACTTCCTTAGTGCAACTTTTGGTTCAAGATATTTGACGGCATGAAAGAATGAATAAAGATATCACTACATCAAACACAGATGAAATAACATTAAATTTGGACCAAGTCTGGCTTTCTGATATTTGGTTGCTAAGGACAAATCTGAAATATTTCCAACCCACTACCTCCCGCACTCGAGGCAAACACGCTACCACAAGACCACCGAGGCGGTATAATTGTATTTATGAACATAAACACAAAAGTTTGAAGCTATATTCATTGAGAAGTAGATATTATCCATTTCTACAATGACCAATCTGTTGAATAAAAATGTCCTTTGATACAGGGCCAGAGCAATGAGCAATACAAAACTTTTCCCACCAAGAACCCTTATATACTATTTTCTTTCTCTTGCCAAAGTTTGGAGCCATCCATCATCATCATCATAAATACAATTGCAGCTTTATCAGTGCAAAAATAACACTCTTTTTGCTTCAATGCAAAAATAACATACTTTTTCTATCATTTTTCACTAATTGCACACAAACTTGTGCAATATTGCTGCTATTTTTTCAATTTGGTCATTTTTTTTTCTGTCTGAATAAACAGATCTACCGACTATCATTCAAACAATGTTTTTTTTTATGATGGCTGATTTTATTTATTTTTTATTGGATCTTTTAACATCAAAAATAAAAAAATCAATAACAAATTCTTGCCCATATATATTTTAGCAGATGTACCATGTCATATTGCTGCTATTTTTTTTCAGTTTGGTCATTTTTTTTTCTGTCTGAATAAACAGATCTACGGACTATCATTCAAACAATGTTTTATTTTTTTTATGATGGCTGATTTTATTTATTTTTTATTGGATCTTTTAACATCAACAATAAAAAAATCAATAGCAAATTCTTGCTTCAATGCAAAAATAACATACTTTTTTTTATCATTTTTCACTAATTGCACACAAACTTGTGTCATATTGCTGCTATTTTTTCAATTTGGTCATTTTTTTTTCTGTCTGAATAAACAGATCTACCGACTATCATTCAAACAATTTTTTTTTTATGATGGCTGATTTTATTTATTTTTTATTGGATCTTTTAACATCAACAATAAAAAAATCAATAGCAAATTCCTGCCCATATATATTTTAGCAGATGTACCATGTCATGACTGTTGCATGTTGAAATGAATATTTCCTGAAAAATGATCCTTTTATGTTTTTGTTATTACTACTAAATGCTATAAGTGAAAACTTCCTGGTTTAGGACATGACAAGATTTCATATTGTATCTGTATGATCATTACAACTTCTATTCTTTGGTTTATTATATGTTCTTGAAACGATATAACTTGTTAGTTCCTGATATGAAGTTCGGCATGGGATATTCAATAATGTTGTATCTAGAGTAATATAAAAATAAGAAGATGTGGTATGATTGCCAATGAGACAACTCTCCACAAGAGAACAAATGACACAGAAATTAACAACTATAGGTCACTGTATGGCCTTCAACAATGAGCAAAGCCCATACCACAGTCAGCTATAAAGGCTCAGAAATGACAAATGTAAAACAATTCAAACAAGAAAATTAACGGCCTGATTTATGTACAATATAATGAACGAAAAACAAGTATGAAATACAGCAACAAATGACAACCACTGAATTACATACTCCTGACTTGGGACAGGCACATACAGAATGTGGCAGGGTTAAACTCGTTTGAAGGAGCCAACTCTACCCTAACCTGGGACTGGTGTAACAGTACAACATAAGAACTCTTATGACACCAATCTTAATTGACTAGGATTGTCAGTTTTCCTACAGAAGGTCAGTGATTCTCTCTTAGCACTCCTGCTCCTCCACCAATAAAAACTGACCGCCACGAAATAGCACAATAGTGCTGAGAGTGGCGTTAAACACCAATCAATCAATCAATCAATTAATGTTGAAGCAACTTGTCTTACAAATTTAAGTTTATAGATCTACATGAACCTTATATAT
Organism: Mytilus coruscus; assembly: GCA_017311375.1. Classification (NCBI taxonomy): domain Eukaryota; kingdom Metazoa; phylum Mollusca; class Bivalvia; order Mytilida; family Mytilidae; genus Mytilus; species Mytilus coruscus. The sequence continues at coordinate 8,221,252 of CM029599.1, read as the reverse complement.
TGTTAGATTGCAACATGCAGATTTTCATATTCCGGTAAATTCAGCTTTCCAGAAGCACCCTTTTTAAAACTTTTTTGAAATATTGACCTTTTGAAGTTTTTAAGTAAAAAAATCCAATTAGTTTTGAAATAGAAAATGACATAAACCATATGGTTTGGTGTAAGAATGGATCCAAGGTGGAATAGAAAATGACATAAACCATATGATTTGGTGTAAGGATGAACCCAAGGGAGATAACAGTCTCTAACTTCAAATAAATCCATCTGACCTACATTTACACTAAAGTGATTTTTTCTTGAATTTCATGTCCAATTTCAGTTTTTTAGTACAAGGTGACTGTCAGTCATATTACATGGTGGAAGGATTCAACTATCCCACTTCATTGAATTTCATTAAGTTTAATTTCTACTCCAGTTCTCAAATTCTTATTGACTTTCAGTTATATATCCTTGAGAAGTATAATGGTTTTCAACTATAATAAGACCTTTTACATCATGTCCTAATGGATGAGTATAGTTCTCTCTTGATTCCCACTATTATTAGTTTTGATTCATGTATTACCAAACACAGTGATTGGTTTCCCCTACATCTATTTCCCCATCAGCCAAATTATCTCTGGTTTTATGTCCAGTTCGTAGATTCTACTGCTCCTTTACTACTAAGATATATGGTAAAAAAATGTTAGTCATACTAGAAAATTGATAGATACCTTCTTTGCAACAGGATTGGTGATACTGAGGATTTATTTATTGTTTTCGTTGATTGAGGAAAACTTACATTTTTGTGGACATTTGATTTCGTGGTTTTGCCAATGTCTACCTAAAAACCTATTGAAAATTTATAATTTGTTAAACATTTACATTTGTGGTTCACCTTAACCCATGAAATCCTCGAAAAATTTGTATTCCAGGAATGATGATGAATCCACAGTACTACGAACATTGCATCTTGATTTTTGAAGTTTATGAGATATACATGCAAGAATATAGTAACTTCTTAAAATTAGATTTTTTCAAGGTTTACAAGACTTATGGTGACGAAATTCAATACAGTGAATCTTATTTTTATGTTACAGTTATGCACCCATTCTGATTTGGCAGGCAATGCAGAGAAGATATTATGTGTACTTATACAGTATTTAGTATTGGAGCATATCGACTATGCTGTAGAACTAGGACTTCAAGGTAATTATACGTTGTTTTGTCGCCTTGACAAGATACAACACATACCGTATATATCTGATCTTTATTCTTACATCCATTTAATCTGCAAGTTTTCTACATTATATAATAGTAACAAACCAATTAATATACTTTTACAGGGAGGAAGAGTTGTGCATTTCCTATTTTTTGTAGGCTAAACACAGACTTTAAGATGCCTTCTGTTGTGCTTTTGTGTTTTAAGGTTTTAAAGGTGAGACAATAATGTCATTTTTCACAGGGAAATAGAAATTTGTTAAAATATCAGCTCTTTGTTTGTTGTTCTTCATCTTGAAGTTGTTGAAATGTCTTCATCAATGGACTGAAGAACATGAAAATAAGTCATTACTTTGATAAATTTGTTATATGGACCTGCCGTATGAAAATGTTCTACCTATATGGATGATCGCTCCACAGAAACTGGATGGACACTCCAATGACACTAAGACCCAGAACTGGCATGCTTTTCAATTTCAATGTAAATTATCAATATACTGCATATACATAAAACTAAGGTTGCAACTGCCTCAGGAAAAAGTTAGACAATGTTTGTCATCTCACACACTTCAACCTTCAGCTTAATAATGTTACTTCAGAAACATGTCATGCCAGAAATATAATCCTACAATAAATAACATGGTACTGTGGTATATATGAATCCAAGTATAAGTCATTTTTTCCTTTTACAGCCATTCCGTTACCTGATCCTAAGAGTCAACCAGAAATATATTTCTTTGATGTAGTAGGACAGGCCAATACCTTGTTCCATCTGTTTGAGAAACAGTTCCAGGATAGCTTGATTCCACTAGTTCTGTAAGTTTTATGTCAATAGTACCATTTTAGACAATCTGATTAAAGAACCTATCCTGTTTCCACTCATCTCTTCTAAGGTTCTGACAAGGCTGTGTTCTACTTTTGGGATCCTCTGGTTTTGTCATAACAATACACATCTTCAAAAATTGAAGGAAGAAATTTTATTGGCTGATGTAATAATTGACATAACAGTGTTGTCTGGCTCTTGTAAGCGAAGCTTGGACACAGGATCTGTATTTTATTCAAATTAATTTAAAATGCATGTAAGATTATGGAATACATATCTGCTTCCTTACAGCAATTTCCTTACCAAATATTTAAAGATTATTATGCCCCCGCCATAGTGGAGGGGACATTAAGTTTTACCCTTGTCCGTCTGTACGTACATCCCAAAATTGGTTTCCGTTCTCTAACTTGAGTTTGCCTCAACCAAATGTTATGAAACTTATACACAATGCTAATTACTACAAAACACAGATCAAGTTTGAATTTTGGTGTCGTCACTTTAACCGTTCTTGAGTTATGCCCCTTTATAAATGGAAAAATTGCAAAATTTTTAGTTTCCGTTCTCTAACTTGAGTTTGCCTCAACCAAATGTTATGAAACTTATACACAATGCTTATTACCACCAAATACAGATCAAGTTTGAATTTTGGTAGCGTCACTCTAACCATTCGAGAGTTATGTCCCTTTATATAAATGGAAAAATTACAAAGTTTTAGTTTCCGTTCTCTTACTTAAGTTTGCTTCAACCAAATGTTATGAAACTTATACACAATGCTTATTACCACAAAACACAGATCAAGTTTGAATTTTGGTGTCGTCACTTTAACCGTTCTAGAGTTATGCCCCTTTATAAATGGAAAAATTGCAAAATTTTTAGTTTCTGTTCTCTTACTTAAGTTGCTTCAACCAAATGTTATGAAACTTATACACAATGCTTATTACCACAAAACACAGATCAAGTTTGAATTTTGGTGTCGTCACTTTAACCGTTCTAGTTTCAAAATATTTTTGGTTGGTTCCAGATCAAATTTTTGTTTTAATGGTATACAGCTATATTGTTGTAACTTTCATGTTTTTGATGATTTTATTTAGTATCCTATAAGCCTGTAGACACATCTGGTCTGGCTCCTTTTTGAGTTCATGTGATTCCTTCAGTTTGGTTTGCTACCTTAATTTGTCTTCTAAATTGATTTATAAGATTTGAACATCGGTAAACGTCTGTTGCGTATATATATAACAACTTTTCATTAATAATGCAGGTCCTCCCCAAAACATAGCCTATGTTTACAGAAGAGGAGACAGTTACGTGAACAGTTAGAGGGTAAGATAGATACTGGTCTAGACAGAGCAGTGGCCGCTGTGGCAGGCTGGGTCAGAAATATACTGAGTGCCGAACAGAAGAAGACCGACTTCAAACCAGAAGATGATAGTGTACTAGGACAGATGGTCACACCTGTGAGTAGAGTTCAAAGTTTAAATGTGTTAATGAATAATGTAAACAGAATAAGTACAATGTACAACAAAATGTCAAAAGTCAGCAGGACACATATAAAACACAAAATGTTCTAATATAGTTATTAGGCATTTCTGTATTGTAGAATCATTCAATTATCTTCATAAATGTAATATATTGTAGCCATATTAGTTAAAAATATTAATATCTGAAATATATTCAATGATAAGAGGCCTATTGGCTTATTTAGGTGATCTACTAAAATTTATTATAAAGATATTAATTTTAAATTGAGCAGCAATCTCAATTAAAATAAAATAGTATGATACATAAAATTCGTTTTTGTGCCTAATAAACTGTTATTGTTTGGAATGGCTATCAAGCGTTTCTTTATTGTTTGCTCATTGAATTATCTGAATTTGAAAACTTTGGGTAACTATGATTTCTTTGAAAATACCAATATGAAATAATAAATAATATTTTTTTAATGACTGCATGATGTTGCACTTTATTTTAGGCTTGTGCCAAAGTAGTGAAGTTTATTTCATCAATTGCACAGACAATTCACTCATATTTAGATGGGAAGAATGTAGAAGTTGTATTAACAGAACTGGGAACCAGATTGCACAGAGTTATCTTTGATCATCTTCAGCAGTTCCAGTATAATTCTTTAGGTGAGTGGTCTCATGGAACATGTTCAATGCCCAGGAGATCCAGTACAATTCCTTCTGTAGGATGTCTCATAGAACAGGTTACAAGTAAAATAGTCATATGAGATAATCTCCACCAGTTAAATAAAATCCCTTAAGTACATCAAACAATTGCATGCAGCAAATCAGGTCCAGACTCGGAATAGTTCTTGTTTTATGATGAGAGACACCTGGTAGTAAATTATCTATATCTATAGAAGGGGATGTTGGATAAAACCAGAGGTTATAAGATTTCAAAATGTTGAGATGTAGGATGTAAGCAATTTTAACATCTGCTGTGCAGCCACTTCTGGTTTTTTTGATAGCTTGAAATTTTACAACACTCATTCATCAAACTTTTCTTTGCATCTATGGGAGGGAATGATTTTATATTTGGTGTGCAGCTTGATAATGTTTAGTTGTTGCGTGTTAGGACTTTTTAATTTGCTGTGCAGCCACTACATTTTTGCCAAAAGCTTCAAATCTTGCAATACTCATAAAAGTTTTTTTGGCTACATGATTTTAGTTATGCTTCAGTATACATGTTAACAATTGCTTGCATCGAGGTCCAGACATGGTATTGGTCTTTTTTTATGAGATGCCTGGTAGCAAATTTCATATCTATATTTAGGGATGTTGGGTATATGTCAATGATATAGCAACCCAACTACGAAAAGGGGTAAAACCAGAGGTTGTAAGGTTTCAAGAAAGGACAAGTGTATATGTAGGACTCTAAAGTGCGATGGTACTCTAAAGTGCGATGGTCACGCTAAAGTGCGATGGTCTACGCTAAAGTACGATGGTGTCTCACGCTAAAGTGCGATGGTTGTTTGTTTGCTAAAGTACGTGGTATATCATGCTAAAGTGCGATAGACCAAAAGGGTAATGTCAAAGGGCTTAAAACGTTAAAATACATGGATGTTAAAAATAGTCTATTTGCAAAAGCTAGTATGCTAAGGTATAAGATATGTGATAGGCTTTATAATTTACCGGTAGGCTTAAGTGATTGTTTCTAAATTTAAAAGACCGACCACGTAATAATTGCTACAAAGATAATTTAGGTGTCACAAATCACTATATATCCTGTAAATGATTTTTAACAATTCGGGCGTATAAAATATTTGGATAATTAGTGTAGCTTGCTGTTCACACAGTCTATCGCTAATCTGAACACATCCCCTTAAAGTCGTCATTGTAAATTACAAATTCAAAATTCGTTCATTGTGTAACATTTATTTTTTTTAAGCTTTAATTTAAATGGGAGAGAAATGCGATGTCCTCCGAGCTTACTCCTTTTTCGTAGCGAGTACAAATACATGTTATATTTTCCTACAATGAGGGGATGGACAGCTTTTGAGGAAGGGGGGAGGTGGGGGCGGGAGGTGGCAGAGGGGGGGCGGGAGATGGGAGGAAGGAGCGGGCGGTGGTAGACAAAAAATAGGTGGGAGAGAAAAAAAGATTCTAAAAGTGGGAGGTGGGAGATAGGGGGCGGGAGGTGGTAGAAGGGTACCCCTGTCCACCCCTCTACAATGTATAAACTAAAAAATAAATGTTTTAGCCGACAATTTATAATTTACGCATGAAAACATGTACCTTTATTTTACCAACGTTATTTTTCAATAAAATCGACAATATATTAACGGGAACCGCAAAGTAAACTGCAACATAAACAGTGATTCAAATCTATCCGTTAGCTTCCAATAGATGCAGGATACAGGATACTTATGCGTATACTTTTGTATCTATATAATAAAATGGTCTACTGCAGGATACAAGTCCTTCTTCCAGCACCCGAAAAGAAACCACATTTACTTCAGCCGACAAAGCACGGTTAGGTTTAAATTAATTAAGTCATGGACATTTGGTTTAAAAGTTGTAAATCAAATATTCTTAATTTATCTTCCGGCATATTCATTTTTGCTTTGTATAAACGACTGTTAACGTCATAATCCAACTACGTTTCTTACGTCTATACTTCTTCGGACCATCGCACTTTAGCGTATGTAGGCATCGGACTTTAGCGCAGACCATCGCACTTTAGCGTGACCATCGTACTTTAGCATCCCCATCGCACTTTAGAGTCCTACATATATACCATATGTTATGTTCTTATTAGCCCATGCCCACACACGATACGAATACATATATCATAGCCTGAGCCGTGAACACCAAGATCCTTAAAGTACATATTTATTCTAAATTCCATTCTATAAATTATGTATTGGTTTACAGGAGCAATGTTAGTCATCTGTGATGTAAATGAATACAGAAGAAGTATAAAAGACTTCAAGATTCCAATTGTATTAGAATTGTTTGAGAAACTACATGCTCTTTGTAACTTGTTAGTGGTAGTACCTGATAACCTGAAACAGGTCTGCAGTGGAGAACAGCTGGTAAGAATAAGGATAATTTGATTGGTTAGCAACATCATAAAAAATCTATATCTTTGAAATGGAGTGACACTATTTTCCTTTTGCTGCAAGAACAATGGAATCATGCACAACACTTTAGATTTCTTAAAAGGAAGATTTCAATATTATCCATGTAAACTTATTTTTTTATTTATTTAGATATTTTATGTTTCCACCTACTTTTATGCATGTTAAGATTACACATGAATTTTGTTTTTCTAAGGAGGCGGATGACACCATGGGACATTCAAAACTCATTAGTCTAAGACCCTGTTTACACTTCTAAAAAGATCGATCTTTCCCTAGATAGATCTTAAAAAGACTGATCTTTAGTCTAATGTAAACAGGAAAGATCGATCCTCAATTGGACTTAAAAAGTCCACCTCCAGAGGTGGTTTTAAAAAGATCGATCTTATTTGAATCGATCTTTCTTAAAGTGTAAACTCTTAGATCGATAGCGATCGATCTTTGTTCAAGTGAATGTTATATTTAGATATGAAAATAAATCTACACATGTCGGAGGCAAATACACACATGTTTTAAACTGATGGATAGGATAAGAACAGTAAATATAGATTCTGACGTTTTTGGATCGTTCTCTTCTGAATCAATAAATTCTGTTTGTCTTTGCTGCAAATCCTCATCTTCAAATACATTAACCTTTCATTTTTAAGTGATAGTCTTCTCACATTTCTTTGTTTAATGACTTGTGACGTGCGAACCAAAAAAGATAATAAATAATTGCATACGAAATTCCAATGATCCAATGTATTTTCTCCATAATTTTGCAGTGTGTGATTGTCAATACAAGATGCTCACGTTATCATAATATTTTATTTTTACGATTATTTATTTACGAAATGTAAAGTAGTCAGGTCAGACCGGTTCTTTTTATGTTGCAGTGTAAACGAACTAGATTAAAAGATCGATCTCAATCGACCTTGCTTGTGCAAATGTAAATGTGAACCGGTCTTCTTAAGAACGATTCAAATAAAGATCGGTTCAGTTTCGTACAAATGTAAACAGGGTCTAAGAAAACTAACAACACCATGGCAAGAAACAAAACAAACTATGAAAAATTGAACAGTCCACAAAACATCTCATAGAATACTAAAGACAGAGCAACACAAACTGGGGTGAACTCTGATGTTCCGGAAGGCTAAGCAGGTCCTGTTCCACATGTGGCGCTCTTCCTGTTGAAACTATTTAACTGAAACTATTGTATAGTACAGATGTTTTCAATTTGATTATTTAATTATAGGTTGGTTTAGATAAGTCAGTGCTGATGGGTTTTATACAACTTAGATATGACTATAGAACAGCTAAACTGGCAACAGTACTTAAATAAGGAAAACAGAGCATTTGATTTTTGATGAAATCAACTAACAGTAAGAGAAGCAGCCTTGAACATCCTCATAAAGAAGTGACATTGAAATACATAAGCAAAAACAATTAAAGACTGTAATACTATATTTCTATATGAGAATAATGATTGTTTTATTAATGGATGACATTTTCATCAGTATCAAGATGAAGAAAAGTACTTGATATATGAATGGGGATTGTGCAATAAATATTATCTTAGTCATAATTATATTCTATTTCATAACAAGTTATTTCTAGTTTCCTCTTTTTTATAAAAAAAATTTTAAATATAAATTCATATAATACTTGGATTTTAGTTACATATTTGATTACTGTGCACCAGAATTTCAGTGTTTGTATAAAACCGAAAATACACAGTTCTTCCATAAAAACTGTTTAGAGTGAATCTGTTAGTTTTAAAACCATACAAAGGGAAGTAACTTTTGAAGTAAGTAAAACATTATGTTTTTCACATTTTAAAATGCATGTATTAATATTGTAAAAGTATTTTTTTCCTTATTATTGGTATGCATTACTGCATAATATATATCTTCAGTCATTTCTTAAATCCAATTCGAGTTTGTTGGCTTCTGTTTATCTTAATCTGGGAATTCTTGGTAAATTTGAGATGTACATAACACTTATTGGAGATAACTCTTTATAATTGAACAGACTGTGTTAATAGGATAAAGTATCTTATTTAAATAGACTCACAGTTTTGTAGCAGATAAAACCTGAATTGGCTATTGAAGCGGAATCCAATGAAAATTTCAAAATTTGTTCCTTGATATATTTGTTTATCTCAAATTAAATCATTGAATAAAATGAAACATGGGTATAGGATTTATCAAAAGTGTTTGATATTCCCAGGAAGTTATTTGCTTATTTGCTTATTCTTTATGAGAAGTTGACATCTCCTTCATAATTAGGATTTACCATTTTTTTTTACTGATCTATTAATGTTTATTGTAATATTGATATGTTATTTTTGTTATCAAATAAATAATAAATGTATAATTGATATTTTATGCCCCCACTGTAGGCGACAGGGGCATTAAGTGTTACCCTTGACCGTTCTGACTTTCCATTTTCCATTTTCTTTGCAAAGCTTTGGCGGGGGCATTCGTGTCCTCAGACACATTCTTTTTTTGTCTTGCTTGATGGAGTCAAAAAGCGAGATATAGGTATGCTGTTTCCAGCGTCGGCGACGACAACAGCGGCAGCGGCGTCAACAATGTATTAGTTTGTGATTAGGTCTAGTTTGTGGTGAACCACAAGTTGTAGGTCAATCATATTTGGTATTACAGTTGTATTAGCATTGGCACATCTCATTTCCATGGTGATTATTTGGCCCTGCCCCCTCAGTCATGGTCTATTGACTTTGAAACTTTTGCTTATTTTACATGTATTAGTTTGTGATTAGGTCAGTTTATAGGGAACCATTAGTGGTAGGTCAATAGTATTTGGTATACAGTTGTATTAGCATTGGCACATCTCATTTCCATGGAGATTATTTGGCCCTGCCCACTCAGTCATGGTCTATTGACTTTGAAACTTTTGCTCATTTTACATGTATTAGTTTGTGATTAGGTCAGTTTATGAGAAACCATTAGTGGTAGGTCAATGATATTTGGTATGCAGTTGTATTAGCATTGGCATATCTCATTTCCATGGAGATTATTTGGCTCAGCCCCCTTAGTCATGGTCTATTGACTTTGAAAATTTTGCTTAGTTAACATGTATTAGTTTGTGATTAGGTCAGTTCAAGGGGAACCATTAGTGGTAGGCCAATGTTAATTGGTATTCAGTTGTATAAGCATTAGCACATCTCATTCCAATGAAGAATATTTGGCCCCATCCCCTCAGTCACGGCCTATTGACTTTGAAACTTTTGCTTAGTTTACATGTATTAGTTTGTGATAAGATCAGTTTAAGATGAACTGCTAATGTTAAGTCAATGATATTTGGTATGCAAATTTATTGGCATTTGCAAGTATCTTTTCCATGGAGATTATACAGCTCCACCCCCCTCTTCATGGTTCATTGACTTTGAAACTTTTACATAGTTTACAAGTTAATGTTTGTGTTTAGGTTTGTTTAAAGAGAACAACTTATAATAAGTCAATGATATTTGGTATGCAGTTGTATTAGCATTGGCGCATCTCATTTACATGGAAATGGTGTAGCCATGTACCTCAGTCATGGTTCATTGACTTTGAATATTAGCCTATCTTGTTAAGTATTGCCATTTTAATTTCAACATTTGCATAATCAAAATTACAAAAAAGTGAGACATATCTCTGTGATAACAGATATAAGAAGATGTGGTATGAGTGCCAATGAGACAACTCTCCATCCAAGTCAAAATTTATAAATGTAAACCATTATAGGTCAAAGTACGGTCTTCAACACGGAGCCTAGGCTCACACCGAACAGTAAGCTATAAAGGGCCCCAAAAATTACTAGTGTAAAACCATTCAAGCGGGAAAACCAACGGTCTAATCTATATAAAAACGAGAAACGAGAAACACTTATGAACCACATCAACAAACGACAACTACTGAACATCAGATTCCTGACTTAGGACAGGTGCAAACAAATGCAGCGGGTTTAAACGTTTTAATGGTACCAAACCTTCACCCTTTTTCTGAAACAATAGTGTAACATCACAACATAGAAAAACACAATATAAAATATCAACTGAAATAGCTTAACTCAATCAAAGGACATATTAACACCATTGAACATACACTGAACAAATAAATTTGACCTATGATACAATGTAAATTCAAAATAAATAAACTAAGTTTATATTTATATTAAGATTAATTTTTATGTTCCCGCAACAAAATGTCGAGGGGCATATTAATTTACCCCTCTGTCCATCCATCTGTCTGTTCATTCTTTCGTTCGTTCGTCCGTCCGTCCGTCTGTCAGATTAGGATACATTGTTTGTCCGGCTATCTTCTCCTACAGTTTTGGAGGTACAACTTTAATATTTTGTAGGATGTTCATACACATAATGAAGGTGTGCATGGCCACAGGATTTTGATTTTTTTCAAATATTCTGAAAATGACAGGTAGTTGGACTTAGTCATTTTTAGCTCACCTGGCCCGAAGGGCCAAGTGAGCTTTTCTCATCACTTTGCGTCAGTCGTCCGTCGTCGTTGTCCGGCGTCGTCTGTTAACTTTTACAAAAATCTTCTCCTCTGAAACTACTGGGTCAAAAGCCACCATCTTTGGCTAAAAATAAAACATACCATGGCTAAAAATAAAACATAGGGGTAAAATGTAGATTTTGGCTTTTATCTCTGAAACCAAAGCATTTAGAGCAAATCTGACATTGGGGTAAAATTGTTTATCAGGTCAAGATCTATCTGCCCTGAAATTTTCAGATGAATTGGAGAACCTGCTGTTGGGTTGCTGCCACTAAATTGGTAATTTTAAGAAAATTTTGAAGCTATTGGTTATTATCTTGAATATTATTATAGATAGTGATAAACTGTAAACAACAATAATGTTCAGCAAAGTAAGATCTACAAATAAGTCAACATGACCAAAATGGTCAGTTGACCCCTTAAGGAGTTATTGCCCTTTATTGTCAATTTTTAACCATTTTTCGTAAATTTTTGTAATCTTTTACAAAAATCTTCTCCTCTGAAACTACTGAGACAAATTTAACCAAACTTGTCCACAATCATCATTAGGGTATTTAGTTTAAAAAACGTGTCCGATGACCCCGCCCGCGAACCAAGATGGCCGACATGGCTAAAAAATAGTACATAGGGTAAAATGCAGTTTTTGGCTCATATCTCTGAAACCAAAGCATTTAGTAATCTTTTACAAAAATCTTCTCTGAAACTACTAAGACAAATTTAACCAAACTTGTCCACAATCATCATTAGGGTATTCAGTTAAAAAAAATGTGTCTGATGACCCCGCCCGCGAACCGAGATGGCCGACATGGCTAAAAAATAGTACATAGGGTAAAATGCAGTTTTTGGCTCATATCTCTGAAACCAAAGCATTTAGAGCAAATCTGACGAGATAAAATTGTTCATTAGGTCAAGATCTATCTGCCCTGAAATTTTCAGACCAATCAGGCAACACGTTGTTGGGTTGCTGCCCCTGAATTGTTAATTTTAAGAAAATTTTGCAGCTTTTGGTTATTATCTTGAATATTATTATAGATAGAGATAAACTGTAAACAGCAATAATGTTCAGCAAAGTAAGATCTACAAATAAGTCAACATGACCAAAATTGTCAATTGACCCCTTAAGGAGTTATTGCCCTTTATAGTCAATTTTTTACAATTTTCATAAATTTTGTAAATTTTTGTAAATTTTTACAAAATATTTTCCACTGTAACTACTGGGCCAAGTTCATTATAGATAGAGATAATTGTAAGCAGCAAGAATGTTCAGTAAAGTAAGATCTACAAACACATCACCATCACCAAAACACAATTTTGTCATGAATCCATCTGTGTCCTTTGTTTAATATGCACATAGACCAAGGTAAGCGACACAGGCTCTTTAGAGCCTCTAGTTTTGGTACTAGCTGCATAAAGATACAGTTTTTGAGGTACAGCTTAATATTTTGTAGGATGTTCATACACATAATGAAGGTGTGCATGGCAACAGCATTTTGATTTCTTTTAAATATTCTGAAAATGACAGGTAGTTGGACTTAGTCATTTTTAGCTCACCTGGCCTAAAGGGCCAAGTGAGCTTTTCTCATCACTTGGCGTCTGTCGTCCATCATCGTCGTCTGTTAACTTTTATAAAAATCTTCTCCTCTGAAACTACTGGGCCAAATTTAACCAAACTTGGCCACAATCATCATGGGGGTATCTAGTTTAAAAAATGTGTCCGATGATCCCGCTCTCCAATCAAGATGGCCGGCATGGCTAAAAATAGGACATAGGGGTAAAATGCAGTTTTTGGCTTATATCTCTGAAATTAAAGCATTTAGAGCAAATCTGACAATGGGGTAAAAATGTTCATCAGGTTAAGATCTATGTGCCCTGAAATTTTCAGATGAATCAGACAACCCATTGTTGGGTAGCTGCCCCTGAATTGGTAATTTTAAGGAAATTTTGCAGTTTTTGGTTATTATCTTGAATATTATTACAGATAGAGATAAACAGGAATAATGTTCAGCAAAGTAAGATCTACAAATAAGTTAAACATGACCAAAATTGTCAATTGACCCCTTAAGGAGTTATTGACCTTTATAGTCAATTTTTAACAATTTTTTGTAAATTTTTGTGATCTTTTACAAAAATCTTCCCCTCTGAAACTACTGGGCCAAACAGAATCAAACTTGGCAACAATCATCATTAGGGTATTTAGTTTAAAAAATGTGTCCGATGACTCTGCCTGCCAACAAAGATTGCCAAAGTGGCTAAAAACAGAACATATGGGTAAAATGCAAGTTTTGTCTATTATTCTGATAACCATTACAAATAGAGGAAATCCGAAAGGGTAAAATTGTTCAGAATTTTGTGCTCTACCAATTGTCCATACACGTCAAAACTGTCTGACGATTTCCTTTAGGAGTTATTGCCCTTAAATGACAAATTTTACCACTTTTTTCATTTTTGCCTATTATCTTGAAAACTAAAATAGATAGAAACTTTAAATTGCAAAAATTATCAGAAGGACAAGTTCTACTAATAATTCTTGTGGTTGAAATCGTCAGTTGACTCCTTATTAGAGTTATTGCCCTTTGATGACGGTTAGTACAATTTTTTTTTATGGCTGCAGGATTTTGATTTCTTTTAAATATTCTGAAAATGACAGGTAGTTGGACCTGGTCATTTTTTTGGTACAAGCTGCATAAAGAGATCATGGTTTGTCGGGCTATCTCCTCCTACAGTTTTGAAGATACAGCTTTAATATTTTGTAGGATGTTCAAACACATAATGGAGGTGTGCATGGCAACAGGATTTTTGATTTTTTTTTTCAAATATTCTGAAAATGACAGGTAGTTGGACTTAGTCATTTTTTTGGTCTGGCAGGGACATCATTTTTGTCTTACAGACAGCGTAACAATTTAAAGTTGTATGCCAACATCACTGTTTGTCAAATCTAAAATATGTGGAACTATACTCATGCATATGGCAGAGTAGAAAAGGGGGGAACATTGTTCATATCTAATTAAAAAAAAAGTTTATGTATAGAGTCTATAGACTGATATGAAGTTTAACATATATTTCCTGAATGTCCTACATGTTTAGGAAATTGACAAATTTTAACAGTTTTGTCACTTAGATTTTTTTACGGTAGTTTTATTGTCTTACCTGTGATGAGTATGGCCAGTGCAGATTTAACTATTTGTACAAAGCTTAATATTTCCGAAGGTAGAAGACCTTGATACTTCATATCTTGTTAATAGATGCCTAATGTTACAAAGGTTTCTTCTATCATATATCCATTGCCCTTGACAGCATTTTGCATGGTTCATCGACTGCTTAAAAAACTGAATTTTTCACTTATGATGAATAGGATAATAATGTTTGGTATATGGAATCCTTGCAAGGTCTACATGCCTGTCATACAGGGTTCACCTGACCTTCAAATCATTTCATGGATCAGTGATCAATGTGTTTCTCAGATACTATAAGCTCAACTGTGTCAACTATATTTGGTGTTTTTAGTCAATGTTAATTTTTGTGTTTTGGTCTGTTCTTCAGTTACTGTAACCAGTATGTCAGCTCAATTTGATGTATTGAATGATTGTCATGTGTACACGTCTGTTGGGTAGGTATTATCTGACATTAACCTTAATTTTATGGCTCATTGGTCAGTGAATTCTGTTTGTGTTTAGAACTTTAGGTCTTTTTCTTAGATACTATTAGCAAACGGTCATCTATATTTGCTGTATGGAATGGTTGTTTAGTGTACATATCTGTCTAGCAGCTTTTATTTGACCTTGATCTCATCTTCGCAGTTCATTGGTAAATATTAAGTTTTCATGGATAGGTCTATTTTCAGATACTATGAGCAGTAAGTCAATTATAATTTGTGTATGACAAGATTGTACATGTCAGTTTGGCATGGATCATTTGACCTTGACATCAATAATCATTTACATGGATCATTGATAATGTTAAGTTTATGTGATACTTGTAGAAAAACAGTTATCTTAAAGGATTTCAACATACAATTAATCACGATCAGTAAAGCAGGCAAGACATTATAGTGTGTGCACTCTTGTTTAGATTTCTACAACAATTTTCACATATATTTTGATATTTTGTCAGATGGTCATATTTTCTTGACTCTAAGACATTATTGCATATATAATTTTATATAAGCAAACTTACAATCTCATTAATTATAGAATAATTGAAGTATAGAAAAATATGAAACAATTGACTACACAAAGTAATTCAAGAATGCGAGTAGCCAAGGACAGGCTAGAGAACTTGTCCAAAACTATAATTCAGATCAAAACAGCCTCTATAGGGTCAAAGTATGTAATTTGAAAGGAAGATTGAAAGATAAAAAGAAAATTATTCGAGGCTTAAAAAATAACTAATTTTAACACATTTAAAAAGAATTTATATTTATACATTACAGACAATTGTGAAGAAAAACAGTTTAGACATAAGGCCTAAAAAACAACCACACAATAAAAATGCTTAAAATCTGGTTGTTACTGCCTAATTATCAAAGGGAGTATCCAAAGCAGATCACATTGTACAAAATACCAGTTAACGAGTTTTGATATGTTAAGAACAATAAAAGACATTCATTTATTTGTAGATATTTAAGAAATATGCTTACTTTTGTTATTAAAAAAAACGAGTGGTGTAATACTACTTTGCATCCTGGGAGAACACATTTTTAAAACAATGCATCCTGGGAGAATGTATTTTTGACAATGCATCCTGGAAAATGTATTTTTAACAATACATTCTGGGGGAATGTCTTTTTAACAATGAATTGGGAGAATGTATTTTGAACAACTACCTATTTTATAACTTGTAAAGATATAAAAAGAAATAACAACATTTAAAGGATATAAAAATAAACAAAAAGGAAAAAATGCAAACATGATGTAAACAATGAAATGCTATTAATATGAATAATCTAATAAATGTTCCTTAAAAAATTACTTTTAGATATGAATAATCTGAAATGTGCATGTTTAGAAATATAAAATATCTAAAATGGACAAGATAAAAATCCACTAAATATTAAAAATGTACACATAAATATTAAGGTTTCGATTTACAAGATTCAAAGTAGATCATTATTTTTGTTTGTTTTCCTTTTAGAATAACATTGCATTTAGTCCAATGATACTCCTACAAATGTTTCCTACATTTACTTCTTGGTTTAATTGTTAATTACACAGTTATTTCCCCTTTGGGATGTTAAACACCATTAATTAATATATTGCATAACAAAAATCCAGATTAGTCATTAGTTAGATCACATACTTTTTTAACAACTGGGATTATATATTGGGAAAGAAACTGTTTATTGCAAGGGTTGAAATGGCACTACACTTTTATATTATGAGGCATGGAAAATTATTGGTTTAATTGTAAAATAACACAGTTATTTCCACTTTGGGATGCTTAACACCATTAACTGATTCACTGCATGACAAAGATCCATCCATAGTTATATAACCTGCTATATTAACACTTGGGGTACTATACTTAAAAAAAAAAAAAAAAAAAACGGTTAAGTGCAAGAGTTATATATCCGCACTAGACGATTGCAAGAAAAAGAATGGAAACCTGTCTTTTTTTTTTGGTGATGAACAAAAGTATATTTCATAACAGACAATTCATTATGTTCAGAATCTATGTATTGCTTTAAGAAGTGAGGTCTCTCGTCTTTTATGTAAATTGAAATCCTGAATAGAATTCCATAGTAAACAGTTCTTTGGCATAAGTAAAACATGATATGTGAATCAAATGGTATGTGAATTCATCATGTTCCCCTTTTTTCACTTTCACATTACAGACATGTGCTTCTCTTCCTTTGTCAACTTGTACAGATTAAGCTGTCAAGTAATGATGGGTTAACTCAGTGAAGTAATATATATACCATCGAAGTAAATAAATTCATAAGGTGTCAATGTTGGCTTAATTTTATGAAAATATAAAAAAACCAATATTGTGTGCATCATCATATAAACATGTATTGCTATTTTAGGATATGCATTAATAAACATAGATGTGATTTTTAATTTTTAAGATAAAAGATGGAGGTCTAAATGAAAAAAAAACCTGATTTTTGTCTCGCCTTGACGGAGTCAAAAAGCGAGACATAGGTATGCTGTTTCCGGCGGCGGCGGCGTCAACAATGTAGTAGTTTGTGATTAGGTCTAGTTCATGGTGAACCACTAGTGGTAGGTCAATGATATTTGGTAGGAGTTAAACTGGACTCCAGCTGGACTTGAGACGTATTCCAGTCTGACTTTGAAAAGTCCAGTCTGACATGAGCCGTACACGTACTTTTTCTTATATTTGGGTTATTTGCCAGCCGTTATTTTCTTAAAAGTCCAACCGCACTTTTTGTAATGCTGACAAGAAGATAAACACGGCTGGACTTTTGAGGAAATTTATTCCTTTCTGAAGAAAGGTTTTTTGTCTTAGAAAATTTTACATTCATTTATGAGCAGGAATTTAGACTTAGAAAATTTTCATCAGCCAAATCTACCCTTACAGAAAT
The DNA here is from genome assembly GCA_017311375.1 of Mytilus coruscus. NCBI lineage: Eukaryota > Metazoa > Mollusca > Bivalvia > Mytilida > Mytilidae > Mytilus > Mytilus coruscus. The sequence continues at coordinate 8,203,617 of CM029599.1, read as the reverse complement.
AAAAAGTTTGCCACAATAGATCACAATAGATTCTGTTCTTTGAAAGGAACAATTCTTTCAAAATGTAAAACAGTTAAAAATGAAAGTTTGCAAGTAATAATAATGATAAAATAATTTTTTGCAATATACTTTTAGTTCAAACAATAAGATGTAATACTTTCCCTAGATTTTCAATTCCATTATGGAATATTTAACATAGACTGTTGATGGAAAGTTAAAATTTAATTTTGGTGACTTTTGATTGAATTATATCCAAGTTAATATGTTTAATACAACAATTATTTAACATTTCTACTTTTTCATAAAAAAAAAAAAAACACTAGCAACATCTGTTACTGGTTAAATTTATACATTTTCTAGTATATTTATATTTAATTAGATGAATGCATAAAATTAATAATTATCATTCATTCTTTAACATCAATTAGAAACTTGAGCCATATAACAGTGATTTAATAGCAGTTAGTCTTGTAGAAATGTACCATCTGTTTTCAATTAACCTCAGTCTGGACAGGTCACAGGAAGTACTATCTCCACAGAGTTTGAGGCCATATGTAGGAGAACACATTTCGAAATACATATTTCTGCAATTACTATCACTTTTATTAAAAATTTCATAATTAAACAAATTAATAATTGATTTTCTTTTTTGAATATATCACATATTCAAAATTAAGGCACATGCAATTAGTCATAAGAGGAACATTTAAAACAACTCCTTAAACAACCTCATGTATTGCAATACAACAAAATTTGAATTTGGAATAAACAGGAAGATGTGTCTTCTTTCTTGAACAAAATGAGAATTTTACATAATTGGATGTAAAGCAACTGTTTGGAAGTAGTTCTTTTCACATTAAATAGAGAAGATGGATCCTTCTGACTGGCATCAATGACAATTTAGGAAGATTGCTGTTTGCATGTGTTTTGGATTGCATATTCTGGTAAGTACAATAAATTGAATTCCACCATTTTGGTGATATTATCTGATATGCTCTTTTCATTCAAGATATTAATAAAATAATTACAATATCATAAATAGCTTAATTCTTATTTTTGAAGAGTAAAAAGAATAAAAAACCTACATCAAATATTTATATTCATGCAATAATTTTCATCTTGTCTGTTATGTCACTGTCACTTCCTGTTTTAAATTGTTATGTAAAAAAATGTATTGTTATATTTTTTATTCCCTCTTTATTAAGGAATGGTTATTATTTGAGTTGTTTTGAAAGTTTTTTGATTTCTACACTTTAAGTGATTTTCAAAGCCAACTTTATTTTTATTTTTAGCCACTTTAAAATTACTTAGGCTATTATAACCACAAATTTTAGAAGTTAGCATTTAGCTTCTCAATTCCCCATTTCTTGGTTTTGCCAGTAAGACAGTACAAAAAAGAAAAAGAAATAACCAGTATATATGCATAATGTCATCTGTTTTTTTTTGTATTTTCAGATTATAGCAAGGAATGCATGATGCAAATTAAATCAGAAGAATCAACCATCTGAAGAAAAACTGAGCAGTGGCGGATCCAGGGGGAGGGTTCCGGGGGTTGGAACCCCCCATTATTTTGACGATCAATGCATTTGAATGGGGACATATGGTTGGACCCCCTCCCTTATCCTGAGTTAGAAACCCCTCTTTTGAAAATGGCTGGATTCGCCCCTGCTGAGATCATCTTTAAAAGTCAAACCGTACTTTTATTAAAGTCCAGCTGGACTTTATAAACCGGACTCCTGCTAATTTAAATATTTCGAGCCGGTTTACGGCTAATTTCGCTGAAAGTCCAGCTTATCTATTATAAGCAATTCAAAGAAAAGTCCAAATGAATATTATAAGTACGGTTCTCAGTACGGCTACAGTACGGCTACTGTCCGGCTGGAGTACGTGTCATGTTTTTCATACGGGAGGTCAGTTCAAGGGGAACCATTAGTGGTAGGCCAATGTTAATTGGTGTTCAGTTGTATAAGCATTAACACATCTCATTTTCATGGAGAATATTTGGCCCCGCCCCCTTAGTCATGGTCTATTTACTTTGAAACTTTTGCTTAGTTTACATGTATTAGTTTGTGATTAGATCAGTTTAAGATGAACTGCTAATGTTAAGTCAATGATATTTGGTATGCAAATTTATTGGCATTTGCAAGTATCGTTTCCATGGAGATTATATAGCCCCACCCCTGATCATGGTTAATTGACTTTGAAACTTTTACATAGTTTACAAGTTAATGTTTGTGTTTAGGTTTGTTTAAAGGGAACGACTTATAATAAGTCAATGGTATTTGGTATGCAGTTTTATTAGCATTGGCACATCTCATTCCATGGAGTTGTTTAGCCATGTACCTTCAGTCATGGTTCATCGACTTTGAATATTTGCATAACTTACATGTTAAAGTATTGCTATTTTAATTTCAACATTTGCATTATCAAAATTACAGAAAGGCGAGACATATCTCTGTGATAACAGTTTATTTTATTATACTTAGTCAAAATGTAGTTTATATGGTGTTCTTTTTTAAAAATAAATATGTAATAATAATAAAAAATCATAAGATTATTTTCATTTGAATGAAAGATGTCACAAATGAATTGCTTTCCTGTCTCAAAATTTGCGTATTTCCAATAAAGACCAATTGTGTTCTTCTAATTTACAATCAGACATGGTAGAAGACACTCAACCTACCCTTATAATTAGAATACTGATTATAAGTTAAAGTAATCATTTCATTGAAAAAAAATGTTTGATTTGATTATCCCTAGCTTAGGTTATCTGGCAGGCATTCAATTTTGGCATTCTTTGTTTTTGAAAATTTTAACAAAAATTATAGGTGATGAATGGCATGTAAAACTTTCCAATAACTGAAAAAAATGTTAAAATAAAAAAGGTGCAGTTCTAACAGAAAAAAAATTTACTCTCTTTCATTTTTACATTGCCATGGTGGTCAATATTGAAAATACTTTAAATCTTTATATTTTATTTATGAAAGTTTATGTCTGGTAAACTTATTGCTATACAGCAATATAGCATAAATACCGGACCAATGTAAATATTGTCAGCACAATTATACAGTACTGGTAACTAGTAGTGAAACATGATAAAACTAATGTTATTTGTGTCATTCGGTTGCTGTTTCATTGATGTACTGGTATGCCTCTCATTTTTGTTTGTTCATATTCGAAAAAGATACATTGAGTTAGTGATACTTGATTGAGTATCAGTGAAATTTTACGGTTCTTGATCTGTGTACATTGGGTCAGTAGACTTGCACAATACTGGACCAACAATAATTGAATTTGTGGACTGATAAAGCATATGAAGGAGGTACATTGAGTTATTGATCACATTCGTATTTTTTGTTCCCCACTCATTCTTTCACTTTTAATAATGTTCAGTACCAACAGCTAATGCTTAATTGTTTGTGGTAGGAAATTTTATGTGGGCACCGTGGGATAAAAGTGATCATTCGATCAGTTTTGTCCTTTTTAGCAAAAAATTTGAGAACAAAGTATATAAAGATATCGTATAAGCAGAAAGAAAATGACATATTTTTAAAAGTGAAGCACAGGTTTTTCTCTTTTTTCAAATGATTCAAATTTCTGTACCTCATTTACATCACTGGCTTTGCTATCAGACGATCTACTGCTAGCTGTTTTGTTTTTAGAAGATCTGTTACTGCTGTCGGTATCACCAAGTTTTGGACTGTCTACATTATCTTTGTCCTTTGGTGATTCTGAATTGCTTCCACTGTCCTTTTGTTTTCCATATCTCGTCCAGAATTCACCCTTATTCTGGTCATTCTTTTGTTTCTCGTTTGCTCTATGGATTTTGATTCAGCCATGCTGGATCTATGTGATCAATCCGGATTTGGAGATTGTGCAAAATTCTAAGTTGAAGACATATAATGAAACTAATTATGTGTTTTTATGACTTGCAGAAACCTTATAAAACATTTTGGTCATGCATTGCCAACTTTTGACTTGTTATTTGCCCTTAAATTAAGAAAAGATTGGTCGAACAGCTACTTTGTTTCAGATTACACTTGCACATAGTTACTTTCTAAATCAAAGTTTTTCATAAATTACTGTTTATTAATCAATGTGAAAAATTAATATGTATAATTTAAGCAGTTGATGAGAATTATGAAAGTGTTTTATTAGTATCTTATGCTTGTGTAAGTCATTGAATAAAATTTTGTTCAAGATGTGTATTGATATCAAAGTTGATTCCCACACATTTTTGAAATGCTTTTATTCCATTCTTTTCTAAGAGAGTATTGATACAATACAGTATGATAAACAACTGTCATCATTTACAAACAATTACACCCAAAGGTTGGAGTATAAATTGGAATTGCCTCCACTTTAATGCCAATTTTAATTGACCACAGTTAATATCTCATGTATTACATAATTGAAGACACAATAATATTGACCTCAATAGTAGACCTGTAATCACTTTTGATCTATATTACAACAAATTATTCTGTAAATTATTTCTCAAAGATGAATGATTAAGGATACAAAATATGCATTTTCTTGCAAAGAAAAGACAAAAAAAAAAAAAACAAAACAAAATATGCATGAAAAAATGCAAGCATGGTCTATTTTACTTGTAAAATCAGTGTTATAATCATCTGCTATTAGTCCTTTTCTGAAATTATTAAGTCAAACTTCAATAAATAAATACTACAACTTCCTTTGAAGATTTATATTTCTAATTATGTGTACATTATTTTAAAATATTTAATATTTTATCGAAAAAAGAGATATTAGCAATCAGTGCCCTTATCAAAAAATTGAAATATCAAAAGAATTTGTATCAAAATTGAGAAATTCTCCATCTTTGGGCAACTGAATACAAGTTTTTGAGTAAGGTTATAAAAAGAAGATAAAACCATTCAACTTCAGTGTCATATAATTTTTATCAAAAATCAGTAAATGATGCTAAGATGAGTTAGACAAATTGCATACCTTTGTTTAAAAATAGAAATATTCCCAGAAGCGACAATTTACAAATAAATTTAGGGAGACAAGCTTGTTTTATCAACTGAAAAAAAAACCAATTATCTTTCTGAATTTAATACAAGAATGGTACATCAATTGTTTTGTTTACCACAAAACCTGAGAATATGGTTTGAAATTATGCACACAACTCTTCCAGTCTTTCCATCAGTGAGTTCGATCACTTTGATTGTCAGAAGTACCATAGAAGAAGTACATTTTTACTGAGAATTTCATGAACTCAAAGGGTGATTTTAAAAAAAAAAAATAACACTGGTTATTTTTTAGTGAAATAATAATGAAAATGATAATGTTCTACAATCAATCCAAGTGTTTTTTTTTTAAACATAATATTTGATTGTCCCTTGGTTTCTTCTCTTTTTAACACAAATTAACAAATCGAGCTAAAATCACTTATTCAGAGTTTTGATGGTTGTCGCTAAATGTCTTACAAGAGCTTGTATAAATTTTTTTTTATTAAAAATTAGATCAGAAAAAATGTCGGTCTATCGGCCGTAGCTTAACAAATGGCTGAATTACAGCACCAATGCTTTGATTTCAGAACTCTGCTTCACTTGAAATTTTGTCTTAGTATTCATCTTTTTTAAGCTTATGTTGATTCAAATGACGTGATTTGGGCTGCCTTTGTTTGTGTTTCTGTTTTCCATAATTTTCTGTAGTCGCAATTTTTGTCCTCTTTTTTCTGTTCCCCGTCTTTGTGGGTCTTCCAGCCAGTATTCTGCTTCTTCACAGGAATTGCTTTCACCTGATTTAGAGGCTTCCTCTTCTTTCTGTTGAGATACCAAAAAGAATTGTTTGAAGTATATATTTTTTTCAGTCTATTTTTTTATACCTCCGCTCCGAAGGAAGGGGTATACTGTTTGTCCTCTGACTGTCTGTCTGTCTGTCCGTCCGTCCCATGAAACTCCGTCGCAACTTTCTCAGGAACTGAAAATCAGAGTTTCCTGAAATTTGTTATCAGTCTTCATGTGAACAAGCTATATCGTGTAATACAGTTTCAGATTCATCGATCCTCAACTTCCTGTTTACCGATATCGTGTAATACAGTTTCTGATTCATCGATCCTCAACTTCCTGTTTACCGATACTTATATATTCTAACACATAATGGCCATGTATGAAATTACCGTCGCATTTTTCTAGGGAACTACAATTAAGAGCTTCCCAAAATATGTTATCAGTCTTCATGTGAAGATGCTTTACAGTGTGATGCGTTTTCAGATTCATTGCTCATTAATTTTCTGTGTACCGATTTCTTAAAGCGGACGTATCATTAGTCAGCAGTAGCTCAAGTTTTACTTATTACTATTTGCTATAGCTTTTAAAGTATATTTATATATAACTGTAGCTTGAAAATTAAAAAGAAGCTCAATGGAATAGAAAGAATATAGAGGAGCTCTATGGAATAGACGGAATAGAAGGAATATTGAAAAGCTCTATGGAATAAAAGGAATATTGAAGAGCTCTATGAAACGATAGAATATTGAAGAGCTGTATGAAAAAGAAGGAATATTGAAGAGCCCTATGAAACAGAAGGAATATTGAAAAGCACTATGGAACAGAAGAAATATTGAAAAGCACTATGGAATAGAAGGAATATTGAAGAGCTCTATGGAATAAAAGGAATATTGAAGAGCTCTATGGAATAGAAACAAATATTGAAGATCTCTATAAAGCAGAAGGAATACTGAAGATCTCTATGGAATAGAAGGAATATTGAAGAACTCTGTGGAAATAGAAGGAATATTGAAGACCTCCATGAAACAGAAGGAATATTGAAGATCTCTGCTTAATAGAAGGAATATTGAAGAGCTCTGTTGAATAGAAGGAATATTGAAGAGCTCTGTGGAATAAAAGGAATATTGAAAACACAGTAAAGATCTCTGTGGATTAGAAGGAACATTGAAGAGCTGTATGAAATAGAATGAGTATTAAAGATCTCTATGAAACTGAAGGAATATTGAAAAGCTCTATGGAATAGAAGGAATATTGAAGAACTCTGTGGAATAGAAAGAATATTAATGAGCTCTATGGAATAGAAGAAATATTGATGATCTTTATGAAACATAAGGAATATCGAGGAGAGCTCTACGAAATAGAAAGAATATTAACGAACTCTACGGAGTAGAAGGAATATTGAGGAGCTCCATGGAAAAGAAAGTATATTGAAGAGCTCTATGAAACAGAAGGAATATTGACGAGCTTTATGGAATAAAAGGAATATTGAAGAGCTCTATGTAAAATAGGAATATTGAAGAACTCTGTGAAACAGAAAGCATATTGAAGAGCTCTATGAAACAGAAGGAATATTGAATAGCTCTGTAGAATAGAAGGAATGACGAAAACTCTATTGAATAGAAGGAATATCGAAGAGCTCCATTTAATAAAAGGAATATTGAAGAGCTCTATAGAATAGAAGGAATATTGAAGAGCTCTATGAAAGAGAAGGAATATTGAAGAGAAAGAGGGACGAAAGATACCAGAGGGACAGTCAAACTCATAGATCGAATACAAACTGACAACGCTATGGCCAAAAATAAAAGACAAACAGACAAATAATAGTACAGATGACACAACATAGAAAACTAAAGACTAAGCAACACGAACCCCACCAAAACTGGGGTGATCTCAGGTGCTCCGGAAGGGTAAGCAGATCCTGCTCCACATGTGGCACCCGTTGTGTTGCTTATGTTATTACAAATCCGGTAAATAGTCTAATTCGATAAGTCACATTCGTGAAAAGGAAGGGTATTGTAGTTACGACATAAGGAACATATCCGATATCATCTGTGAAACGGTTATTCCATAACGGTCAACCAACTCGTGATGGCGTCCGTAAAATTTACGAAGGGATGATTTCAACTTCACCATTTGGAACTCTTGGTTTTATAGCTTCCTTGTGAGCAGCAATCCTCTATCAAGGAAATCATGATAGGAAACACAAGCCCGGGAATATCGTATCAATTGGGAGATATATACTCCGTATGCAGGCGCTGCTGGAATGTTGCTACATAGAAATGGAAAGTTCACAATTGGGAAGCTGAAATCATCTCTTTTGTCGTAAAGTTTTGTTTTCAACCAACCCTCATTGTCAATTTCTAGATGTAATCAAGATATGAGGTAGACTTAACTGTATCTGTAGTATCCTTTATCTCTAGTTCGATGGGATAGATTCGTTCAACATAGTCACCAAATTTTGTATTATTTAGTGAGAGAACATCATCTATAAAGCGGAACGTAGAGTTAAAGGATATTGCTAACTTCTTATCTTTCTTCCGAAGAAGTTCCTGTTTGAAGTCAGCCTCATAATAATAAAGAAACAAGTCGGCAAGAAGAGGGGCACAATTGGTTCCCATTGGAATTCCGACAGTCTGTTACAAAAACACGTCCTCCAAACGTAACAAATATGTTGTCAATCAAGAAATCAAGCATCTTGATAATGTCAGTTTCAGAGAATTCTTTGTTTGAATCAGAGTGATTCTTTACAAAGTAGGATTTATCCCTCCCCAAGACAAGATACTTTCTACGTTCGCCATTCTTTTTAATGAAACAAAGTAATACCAACTCTTTCAATTTGTCTTTTAGTTTGGAACGGGGAATACTTGTGTAAAGTGTAGAAAAGTCAAATGTTTTAATACTATTGCAAGATGAGAGAGTCTTAGATTGTAAGTACTCTAAAAGATCTTTGGAATTTTTTAGTATCCACATCTGATTCACGCCACCTCTAGAATAGGCAGTTTCACAATAACTTTGGAGCCCGGCTTTGATTGCTGAAGAAGAGTTCCGTGGAGTATTAGGAATATTGAAGAGCTATATGGAGTAGAAGAAATATTGAGCTCTATGAAAATAGAAAGAATATTGAAGGGCTCTATTAAACGGAAGGAATATTTAAGAACTCTATGAAACGGGAGGAATATTTAAGAGCTCTCTGAACAAAGGAATATTCAAGAGCTATTTAGAACAAAAAAATATTGAAGAACTTTGTGAAATAGAAGGAATATTAAAGAGACTTATATAACAGAATGAATATGGAAAAGCACTATTGAATAGAAGGAATATTGAAGTGCGCTATAAAACAGAAGGAATATTGAAGAGCTCTATGGAATAAAAGGAATATTGAAAAATTCTATGAAATAAAAGGAATATTGAAGAGCTCTATCAAAAAGAAGGGATATGAAGAGCTCTATGAAAAAGGGAATATTGAAAAGATCTATGAAATAAAAGGGATGTTACTCACCGATGAGTCATTGCTTCGTTTAAGATTATGATATGTGATGTGATTGAATCTACCCTCCTAACCTGTTCTGTTTCATCTTTATCTTTAATCAGATTTGTTTCATCCGAATCCTTGTATATTCCATCATTAACTTCAAACAAACCACATTCTCCTAGACGTTTCATGTCCTTCTGTCTTTTGTTAATTTCTATCATTGGAAAATATAAACATATATAAAGATAAATACAAACAGAGCATTAGAATGGAACAAAATAAGGCCCAAGTTTTTCTTTTGTGTGTGATCAGGTGCTACTGGTTTATCATTTTTTATTTATTTTTGTGCAAGTTTTCCTTTCTGGCTTGCGCTAGGTTTTGAAAATTTGATCAGTTGACACAAAGCAAAACAGAATCAAGCTGCCTTAATAACAAATATAATATATAACAGAAGCAATCATAAACCATATTCATTTAAATGGACTGTAACTTAATGTAAACATGCATGAAATATTCGCCACTAGAATTTCAGCAAACTACGATCAATCATTCATTTGATTAAATGAATGAATGGAAAAACTAATAACTTAAAGATTATAAGTATTGCGTGTCCTATCATGATTTCCTTGATAGAGGGTTACTACTTCTAGATAAGGTAGTGCATCAAGGGTTACAAATGGTACAGTCGAAGTCATCCCGTCCAAAGTTTACGGACATGAAATGGTATACCATTATGAAAAATCTGTGTCAAAGATACACACGTATATTTTTCATCTTTCGTAAGGGGACGAACATTTGTTTTTCATGGAGCGGAAAAAGGTGGGGGGGGGTGTTTCGAATAAAATATTCATTTTAATTTGCTTGTATGGCTTTTTATTTTAATTCTTGTTCACAACTATTTCCTGCATCATGTTGGACATAATATTATAATATTCAAACTTCTACATCATATGAGGTCTTGTTGATTGTTAATAAGATGGCATTAAGTCCTTGAATACGCACGATTTGTTAATATTTTATAGCGATTCCATGCATTGTCTATAGTTTCCTATGGAGCTTTTGTAAATATGATTTACATTTTAGTATGTTATATATCAAATTTGAGAGCTTGAGTTAATATGTTGTTCGGGAATTTGGCAGCTAATCTAAGAACAATAATCATTACACAGGTTATTGACCTTGAAAAAACAAATACAGATCAAACAAATACAGTAGAAGTATTTGCACAAATTATTCATTACTACGTTTTATTTTGACATTATTTATAATTAGTTGATAATCACAAATTGCAGCAGAAATATGTCAACAAATTTCATGCAGATAGTCAATTCTGTATTGATATTTTCTGGGTTTTTTATAATGATTGCCCTTGAAATAAAAGTTGTGCATTTCGAACTTTTTTGTCTAAGGTCAATGTGTTTCACTCCAACAAAGATTTCAAAAGAAAGGCTTCTGTCATTATGTTAAAAAAGGACACTAAAAAGAAATTGGTTAACGCGTGCATGGTTTTTGCTGTATGTTGTAAGGAAATACCATGTTAGTCTGTTTTCATGCTTTATATTAATTTTCATAATTAATTTTTGAAAACAGTGCATGCATGACAACTTTATTGTAAAATACATAGAATTTTAATTGTAATCATCAAAGTGTTATGAAATAGCTATTAATGGAAATGTCATATATTATGCATCATAGTAGAGGTCTTCATAAATATGTTTCGTGAACGTATCCAAATAGCAATAATAAAATAATATAATATTCATCATAATTTCTGAAAAAGTATTTGTACTTTGGTGAAATTTATCATGTAATATTTTACTCCTCTAATATAATTCTTATACAATAAATAGAGAATAGCATATGGCTTTTTCAATATCACACCCGTATCAAACCGAGACACCAATATAATCCCAAGAGCTCTGCTCGAGGGATTATATTGGTTGAGGGTTGATACGGTGTGATATTGAAAAAAACCATATCATATACACTTTATTATATACCTTTAGTACATGTTTTTTCTTGAGAGAACATAATACAGATTAGGGGTTTGATAAAGCTTTTGTAACCTTGACTGATATCGATATCATCACGGATGGTTGATACAGCACGATTGGCATTGATTGTATTACACATACAAAATACCTGTATTTACTACTAAATATATGATAATTAGAGTAACAAGAGAGCTTACAAATCTGGCTTGGTATGTTGGTCAAGTATAAAGCAGGTTATTTTTTTCAGCAATAACATGGAATGGTCCTGAATATGAATCCACAAGGGTTGACTGTGGTAAAGAAATATAGATTTCTTGCATCTAACAGTAAGAGTTATGCTCAACAGGCATCCATTTGGCTGTTCAGTATGTAAGCTTCATCAATCAGTTTAATCTGCTTTTGATGTTGAGACATGACATGGTTGAAATGACAATTCTTTTTAATACAATTGATTGATGACGTCAAATTCTGATACGAATCAAATAGTCTTTGTAAATTTTTACACATTGTTGTGTGCAGTTTTAGATAAATGTTAACTATATGTCAGTAAAATTCCTGGGAGTAAACAATTGTTAATGTATTGAATTTATTTTGCCATATGATTTAGGTTTGAAGCTTAATACTTAAAAGAAAGATGTACTTTCCATCTTCAACGTTTTATGAAGTAAATGCCCACCAAAAGAAACAGATACAATCAGGAAGGTAAGTTTCCTTATAGTAGATGTATGAGGGTCTATATGGGTGTTCTTCATTTCTGTATTGATTAATTTTTTCAGCCATTTTTCTCTATTCTTTATAATTTTTTTGCTCATTATTCTCTCTTCTTTATATTTTAGCAGCCCACAATTCTCTATTCTTTTTTTTTGCCCTTTTTTTCTCTATTTTTTGTTTTTGTCCACTTTTCTGTAGTCTTGGCTCATTATTCTCTATTCTGCAAACCGCATCCAGACCCTCATATATAGACATTATTTTAATTAAGTTTATTGTTTACTTGACCTTTTGCAATTGTTATTAATCTTAATACTAGTGTGACTCTAGCCCTTTAAAAAAAATATGAAATTGATAACATTATCGTAATCTTTCAACAGGCCTTTGAGAGCCAATACATAAAATTGTGTTATATTTATATGTATAAAATTGCGGTTTTTATCCAACGCAATCATAGGTTTGAACGTTGTTTTGAATTTAGACTTGTTTATATTTTTCGTTTGGGCTTGTATTATATTTGCCTTCGGGTTTATAAAATCCGTTCATCCTATTTCGACTCTTCAAAATTCAAGAGTCAATCCTAAACTGAGGTAAATTATAAGGCCTTCCAAATACCGTTTCGGTTCCTAACATCACTGAAGAGAGATTAATTGTCGAAATCCGGATGTGATGTACAAATTTTTGCACCTCATGTTTGCGGTATATAGATATAAGAAGATGTGGTATGAGTGCCAATGAGACAACTCTCCATCCAAGTCAAAATTAATAAATGTAAACCATTATAGGTCAAAGTACGGTCTTCAACACGGAGCCTAGGCTCACACCGAACAGTAAGCTATAAAGGGCCCCAAAAATTACTAGTGTAAAACCATTCAAACGGGAAAACCAACGGTCTAATCTATATAAAAACGAGAAAATAGAAACACTTATGAACCACATCAACAAACGACAACTACTGAACATCAGATTCCTGATTGTTTGAATCAGAATAGGCAGTTTCACAATAACTTTGGAGCCCGGCTTTGATTGCTGAAGAAGAGTTCCGTGGAGTAGTAGGAATATTGAAGAGCTCTATGGAGTAGAAGAAATATTGAGCTCTATGAAAATAGAAAGAATATTGAAGGGCTCTATTAAACGGAAGGAATATTTAAGAACTCTATGAAACGGGAGGAATATTTAAGAGCTCTCTGAAACAAAGGAATATTCAAGAGCTATTTAGAACAAAAGAATATTGAAGAACTTTGTGAAATAGAAGGAATATTAAAGAGACCTATATAACAGAATGAATATGGAAAAGCACTATGGAATAGAAGGAATATTGAAGTGCGCTATAAAACAGAAGGAATATTGAAGAGCTCTATGGAATAAAAGGAATATTGAAAAATTCTATGAAATAAAAGGAATATTGAAGAGCTCTATCAAAAAGAAGGGATATGAAGAGCTCTATGAAAAAGGGAATATTGAAAAGATCTATGAAATAAAAGGGATGTTACTCAACCATCTTTTCCGCAAGTTTATTGTTTTCTGTTTGGTATTAGATTAATAATTAAGATCCATTTTGTTACATCTGGTGATCCGTTTATTTTGCAATCACCATGGCAGTCAGCAGGGTTTAAGAACATCCGTTGTTCGACCTGCTACTCAAATGCGTTTTGTTAAAATTTACTTTTTCACTTTTTTGGTCTTTTGGAAAAATGTTGTTTGTGCTGTATTTAAACCCCTCTACCAAGAAATTTGTTTTGCATGCACACGTGTAAAAATTGCGGTTTTTATCCAACGCAATCATAGGTTTGAACGTTGTTTTCAATTTAGACTTGTTTATATTGTTATGATATTGTAACTATCATATTTATTTAGTTGGCCTAATTTGTTTTGTGTGGCCTATTGTATACATTGTGTACAAAATAATATGCATTGTGTTACAACTACGCAGTTTAGAATTCACTGGAACAATCATTGATACTCATGGAATGATTAGAACTTTCTATTTCAATTACATAACGTTTCCAGAATGATCATAACAAAAGATGCGTAATTTAAAGTTCTAGCGTAGTCTAGAAGTATCCATTTGAGTATATATATACATAAGTATGCAGACCCTAAAGACATAAACATAGATAGACTTAGACATAGATAGACTTAGACATAGATAGACTTAGACATAGATAGACTTAGACATCGATAGACATCAACATTCGCAGCAGTTGGATTGACACTTTTATTTACAAACTATATCATACTAGATTGTGACCAATTGGATATAATATTCTGTGGATTCCGAGAAGATTTCCGAATAAAAAAAAGATAAAAGATTGGACATATACTTTGACAGTTAAGTTGACATTTCTTTTTATGTAATACATCTTGTAAACTTGTGTATAATAAATCTTGTTAAATTTATTATTGATTTATGTCTTTTGTTGGTTACAATTAAAAGGCGATTTTCTGGCGTAACAGAAATTGGGGGCTCGTGTCCGGGATAACGTTAATATCTTATTAAAATTTTTTTCAGTATTTTTATTAGAACTAGCCAACAAAATTCTACAATACATGGCTGTGTACATTCTGTATATACAACTCGTCTAAACATCAGCCCAACAATGTTAGATCTGTAAATTTGCTTTCGCAAATTTTTGTTCTTCCCTCGCCGAGATTCGAACTCATGCTACTGAGATATCGTGACACCAAATCGCCTGCACTGTATCCGTCGCGCATATATATATACTAAATTGAAAACAACGTTCAAAGCTATATGATTGCGTTGGATAAAAACCGCAATTTTTATACGTGTGCATGCAAAACAAATTTGTTGGTAGAGGGGTTTAAATACAGCACACACAACATTTTCCAAGAGACCAAAAAAGTGAAAAAGTATATTTTAACAAAACGCATTTGACTAGCAGGTCGAACAACTGATGTTCTTAAACCCTGCTGACTGCCATTGGCGATTGCCAAATAAACAGATCACAGATGTAACAAAATAGATCTTAAATATAAATTTATTACCAAACATAAAACAATAAACTTGCGGAAAAGATGTTATACCGCAAACATGAGGTGCAAAAATTTGTACACCATATCCGGATTTCGACAATAAATGTGTCTTCAGTGATGTTAGGAATCGAAACGGTATTTGGAAGGCCATATAATTTACCTCAATTTAGGATAGATTCTTAAATATTGAATGAGTCGAAATAGGATGAACGGATCATATTAACTCGAAGGCAAATATAATACAAGCTCAAAAGAAAAATATAAACAAGTCTAAATTGAAAACAACGTTCAAACCTATATGATTGCGTTGGATAAAAACCGCAATTTTTATACGTGTGCATGCAAAACAAATTTGTTGGTAGAGGGGTCCAAATATATATATATACGTCTGAAATCTAAAAATTAAACCCGACAGTGTTAAAATTAGATTTTTATGCTGACAAATATATATATATAGAACATATTTATCAACAAATTTGAATAGCTGTATTTCTCTAAATTCAAAATAATATAAGAATTTAAACATAAGGTCTGATGAGCTTTTTACAGCTTTGACCATCATAACAGTAAGGTTTTTGTAAATAGATATAGGAAGATGTGGTGTGAGTGCCAATGAGACAACTCTCCATCCAAATAACAATTTATAAAAGTAAACCATTATAGGTCAATGTACGGCCTTCAACACGGAGCCTTGGCTCACACCAAACAACAAGCTATAAAGGGCCCCAAAATTACTAGTGTAAAACCATTCAAACGGGAAAACCAACGGTCTAGTCTATATAAAAAACGAGAAACGAGAAACACGTATAAATTACATAAACAAACGACAACTACTGTACATCAGATTCCTGACTTAGGACAGGGTGCAAACATTTGCGCGGGATTAAACGTTTTAATGGTACCAAACCTTCTCCTTTTTCTGAAACAATAGTATAACATCACAGCATAGAAAACACACGATAAAATATCAATTGGAAGGCTTAACTCAATCAAAAACGTAAATTAACACACTATGAACGAATAAATTCGATCTGTGATACCTGAAAGTAAATACATACTTAATAAAATATTAGGGACAAACATTCAAGGCCAAAAAGCAAGCAAACAAGTCCAAACAAAGCCATGGCAAGACACCACCGCGAAATATTAAACCCTTAGAAAATAATCACTTTTAAAAAAACCGGTTTTCATAATATATACAGGTAAATGAAAAATAACTTTATCGTTTTAGGTATACTACTTCTGTCTATATAAAATCTTCCAATAACTAGGAATACCAAGAAAGGTCAGTCATATAAATACCTAATTTAACACTAGCTACATAAGGGGTGAATATCAACAATAAAACTTCCCGGTACAGATTTAAGGAGAATAATCTTGATGTTCATACAAATGTAGTATGAAGAAGTGAAAATTAGTAGATATTCCAAATAATCAAAGCTGGTATACAGACAAGATCCATATTAATATAAAATAACAAAAAAGTATTAAAAATAGTATTGTTACGGAGTGGGGTTTTGTGATTTTAACGTATCTGAAGAAGAATGAGTGATTGTTGATAGATGAATTTGTAACTTGTATGATCGACTAGTGAGGATTATGTAACTGAGTGTAATTTATTTGTGTGAAAGTGAACCCCTTCTTTTGTTAAAATTACGCTGTCAGATTTACTTCGTCTGATATGATATGTCAGTCGAGAAAACATATAACGTGATTCTCTGGTATCCTATTGTAGTTACTAAATATGTCCGATTGCACAAAACTTTAATTTGTATAGTAATCTTGTTAAAATATTACTCTGGTCTTTTCCGTGAATGGACGTCGCCATGTTGTTATTTTTTTGTTTACAAACGTTGAAATGTCAAATACCCGTATGTTCACCTCAAAGTGCAATCTGTGCCATGACGTCATTCTAACTGTTGTCTAACGTCAAAACTGTTGTCGTTTTTGTGTCCGTAGACAAAATTGTGTCGCATAAAAGCAAGCGCAGCACTTAAACCTAGGTAGTCTTGTTCCATCTGGGCACGGCCATTAGCAGTTTAGCAGCTTTTAGCAGTAAATAAAGTTCCAGAAAGTTATATAAATTATAGATAGAGAAAGGTTAGCATCTGAGTATATTTTTGCTGAATTTCCTTAAAACATTAAAGATTAATTTTATCGTGAAATATTCTTCGGAATAGTAAAGCAGAGTTTAAGCTGAAATTCGAGATATTTATTGTTGTCAGTCAGTTTGACGCGTTTTCCTGATTTTTAATATTGAGCTGAGCTGTTATTTTTTGGTCAGAAAAAGTATAAAGTAATAATTGTCGTTTTAGCTTCTGCTGAATTAGCTGAGCATAAGCCTTAGAATATATTTTCGAGTTTCAAGTTCAAGTTGTCTATTTTATTGTCTGTATTGTAACTGAATGCGTCGTATGTCACTATGTCTTTGTTCCTAACCAGAGCTTTTCCCGATTTCCCCTTTTTAGCTACAATAGATTCCAGAGAAGTATTTTGTTTAATCAATATTATTTCTATAAAGGCATAGGCAGCTGGAGCAGATAGAGGTTTTAAATATTAATATAATTGTTTATATTGTATACAACTGATTGTTATTTGCAATATTATTTATTGCTGAATTAAAACAGTTATCAAGTTTACATTTGCATTACGTTTTTATGAATTCGCTTGGGTTATTCCGTAGTCGTTAAGAGATAGGATTTATAAAGACCCCTCTCCCCAAATTATATTTGTCAAACGATTTACGAACACAAACTAAAACAAGATATCATCTGCTGACAGTATCCTAGACAGTAGTTCCAGTGTAAAACAGCTATCCAGTTATATTAAATTACATTATAGTATAAAATAAGAGCAAATATAGTCGTATCCAGTTGACAAGCAGTGTAGCAGTATTAAGCAGCAATCTGTAATATTTATAAACTAAAATACACACTACACCCCTCCCCCGGCCCGTTACAGTATCAACAGGTCGAATTAACAAGAAAGTACGATTTGAGAGTATAGTTGAAGAGAACAATTTCATTATTTTATACATAAATCAGGCTGTTTTTTTGTTTTGGTCGTTTCAATTGTTTTACATTTGTCATTTCGGGGCTTTTTATAGCTGACTATGCGGTATGGGAATTACTTATTGTTGAAGGCCGTACGATGACCTATAGTTGTTAATTTTGTGTCATTTGGTCTCTTGTGGAGAGTTTTCTCATTGGCAATCATACCACATCTTATTTTTATAAGTTGTAAACCATTTATTCGAAAGCAACCAAACAAAACTTGTTTACCAAAAGTGAACCTCTAGTAAGTTAACACCCAAAGCATGTAAAACGCTTCAGAATATCTGGATCCTGCTTAAGTTATTTAAAAAAATATATAAAAAATTGAATTATACTTTAGTATAACAGAATTACGTCGTGACTTACAAGCAAAGATTGGTACAATGACAAAGACAGGAATTAATATAGGTCCAACGATCGCGAATTATGACGGAGAAACATTTCTATCACAGGAGTTACCATAAGCATCCTACAGGAATCAAAGAATGCATTCAAAAGATGTCATGTGGTATGTAGTTAGATTTATTTTATTTGTTTATAACACATTTATAAGAATGTACACTAAAAACACTTCTTTGCTATGTCTTTGATATTCTGCTTCTCAAATTAACATGTTTTCATTTGCTAATTGTATACCGTCCTTGGTAGATCTATACATGTTTTCTTCATAATGCAGGAAATAAAAATAGATTTTATTCTCAGCCCTATATTTGCTCAATATCCCCAGGATCTAGGCCTACATGAAGTTTATTTTAAGCCCACGCGACGAAATGTCGAGGGGCATATTAATTCACTCCTGTCCGTCTGTCCATCCGTTCGTCTGTCCAGATATAGATACATGGTTTGTCCGGCTATCTCCTTTTAAAGTTTTTGATCTACAGCTTTAATATTTTGTAGGATGTTTCTATACATAATAGAGATGTGCATGTCTACAGGATTTTGATTTTTTCAAATATTCTCAAGGACTTAGTCATTTTTTGTACTAAAAGTCAGAAAGGAGGGATGTTAGATATTCATAAAAACCGGTAGTTGGATGTCATTTCCTTGTTTGTTTTACAACAATTTAATGTCCCTTATGCAATAAATAAGATGTTTTAGTACTGACAAATACCCGGTACTTAATCAATACTGGGAAGACTACTAAAACTGGAAAGTTGAAACCTTTTGGCTGGACATTCAGAATAAAAATAAAAGACAGATCATCATACATAGTGTTAAATTTATAATTTTTTTTGGTCAGTCGGGGGGAATCATTTGTGTCTTACAGTCAGCGCAACAATTTCAAGTTGTACTTCAACATCACTGTGTGTCAAATCTAAAGTATGTAGAACTATTCTCATGCATATGGCAGAGCAGAAAGGGGGTGGGGCAATGTCCATATCTAGTTTAATAAATAGTTTTTCTTTGAGTTCATTGAAGACATTTGAATATGTTAAAGTCCACTTTCTTTCCAGAGACAGTCCAAGTTTCCCATGACCTACATGGAGAAACTGCTTAATTGAATTGTTGTTTAATTTTTTCCTGTCGTGTTTTTCAGGGATAAATTGTCATTGGTCAATTAAATCCTAGCACAGCTTTTTAAAACTTTTATACAGTGAGTGCATTAACTGGATTATCTGGGGCCTCTTTTCACAAAAAAATCTTATGACAAAAATTGATCACAAGTTATACTGAAATCGTTCATATTATTGAAACCAGGTTCAACCCACCATTTTTTCTTTAAATGTCATGTACCAAGTCAGGAATATAGCAGTTGTTATCAAATAGTTTGTTTCTATGTATGTTGGTCTTTGTTTTTGTTGCACTTCAGTGTTCCTATTGTTCCTTTGTTTTCCTCTTATAGTTGATGTATTTCCCTCGGTTTTAGTTTGTAACCCGGATTTGTTTTCTCTCGATCGATTTATGACTTTTGATCACCGGTATACTACTTTTGTGTTTACTTATTATAAACCTTCAGAGTTTTTATGAAATGAGTTGCTCGACTATTTTAGATATTTTCATTAGCTTTCTAATAATATGATATCTATGCACATAATACGTGTTTTCTTTTAATTATCCCCAATTATTCAGCTCAAGAAGAAAGTTTAGAAATCCAAAAATATAAAACTTTTGAAATGTTTCATTTAACTTTTAACCAGAGATCTGAAAACATGAATGAAAGCAATAAGTATGCAATTTACATTTGGGTAAAAACTGGTGATGTTTCACTTGCAGTTAATGAAATGATCAAATAAGAAAACAGTTTTGCAGCCTAAACTAACAAATTAACTGTGAAAAAGACGTAAAAAAGTATGAAAATAATCATCAGTATCAATTTCATCAGACATGACTGCTCACAGGTTGTTGTTTCAATTGAAAAGGTGAACTTTGAAAAATCATTTCGTATTCAGGATTTACCAGGTTTTGAATCTGTATTTCACAATTCTTGAAAACTTTGCCTATTTCTATTGGCCCTGTCAAACTGTATATTTTTTGTTCACCTTAGTTCCTTTTCTGATAAGGCTGACCAAAATCATAATCAACTGACAGGTAGAAATATAGATTCTTTCACTGTATAGAATTAGATACACTATTTAGCCAATGGGGAATTTAATATTAAATAATCAACTGTTCAGTGTTCAAAGTGTAGAACAATATTAAGTGTGGATTTAGTTATAGGATTTTTACAAAATACGTTTACAAATTATAACATTCTTGTTTAATGTTTACAAAAATCTGTGTTTTTTCAATGATTTGTTATTTGGCAGTTGACCTTTTTTTTGTGACATCACAATAGTGAAGTCCATGATTTTCATGAAAATATGAAATATGAATTGATTTTAGCAACTAGGACCATATAAAACAAGCAAACCAAACTTTGATTTTAGAATTGGCAAAACTTAGAGAAAATATATTTCTTGACCCTCAAGATTAGATCTCATATCCAAACCACATAATAGAACAGTATTTCTTCAATTCAGACATGTAATTGAAATCTTCAGCTCTTATAAGTTTGTAGCAATGCCTTCGTTGCTACCATAAAGGTCATACTGTAAATTCAGAAAATTATTGTGATGTTTTTATCAATGCAAAAAATGTGATGCATCAGGTTTGCAATAATAAAAATAATTTCAGTAGTGATTTTCCTTCATTAAATTTATGCAATCTTATTAATTTGATTTCACAATTTTGCCAGAGTTCAGGGATTCACAATAATAAAAGCACAATTTAATTTCTAAATTTACAGTATTAAATGGAAATTCATACAAGTGATATGTCAAACTTTGTTTATATATAGCTGAAGTTAGTTTCAAATTGAGAGAAAATTTAGCATTACAGTTACATATTGAAAAGAAGTTACAGTAATTGTTGATCCCATTCCAACCATCTTATTAGAAATAAAAACCCAATAAATAAGGGAGTGAAGGGAATCATCATTAGGACACACATATTTAGGTTTTACTTAATGATCTGAATTTTTTTAGCCCCAAGAATATATTTACAACTCTAAGCCATTGAGTGATTTATAGCTTGACACATTGTCTAGTATTGAATTGCCCTCTTGATGTCTTCTGGAGTTTTGGTTGTATGATTGCTGTCTCATTGATGTTTGCCTCACATATCCTGTAATGTCTTTTAAAAATGTCAACATAGTTCAAACTCGAGTTGTTTTTTATGAATGAGCTTCAGCGGTTGATGTCATTGAACAATCTGTTCTTACTGCAAAGTAACAACATAAGCATTGGGACATAGGAAATTTCCAGGAAAACGCACAGATTTGAAAGTTGTCTATTTAACCTGAATTAATCCTAATCTACCAATACCAACATTTTGGAAGCTTACTTCTCGTTATGAATACCAGCAACAATATAATTCAGAATCATTATGGTCACACTAAATGAAAAAAAAGAAGAACAAAAAAGATTAACAACTTTATTGTTACAGAAAGTAACCAGAAAAGTAGAAGTACTCTTTTTGAACATTATAATTGCTACCACTTTTTACATAGACATTATCTCCTTTTTCCAGGTCCATTATCATACTTTTAGTTTGTGATCCATAGTTGGTATTAACAATATAACCTCGTAGGTAAATACTGCTATTCTTCATCAAGAAGAAGTATTTATTTCCAGCCCTATTTACCTGAATCGTACATGAGAAGTGGTAAAGGCCATTTCTGGGTGCTGTAAACACTCCAGTTTCTGATTTGTAGTTGTTTCCTTGATTCACTTCTATTTTATCAAATTTAAAAATATAGTTAACATTTACTCTTATATTGGTCTTTAAGATAGCTGTAAATGCTGTTCTTCTATTACTATCTGAAAAAATAAAAATAAACAGTCCATGAAACATTACACAGAAAGCCCAGAATTGTGTTACATGAACATCTCAATAAACAGAATTCATTCAAATCCAGTGATTGGTCATTGGTATCGTAACACTGAAACAGAGATAGCATAATCATTGTATCACTTGTTTTACCAAATGGTGTAGTTTTAATTGTTTGTTTTGTATATATATATATATATGTCATTTGTTGTTTGTGTGTACATATACCTTTGATTTCATATAAGTCCATTGTGTAATTGCCTCTTTTTGTAATGTTGTACTCCTCTATTAACACAGTTATTTAGGTATTTTCTACCTGTCATTTTTAAAAGGAAATGACAAATATTTGATTATACAATAAAATTCTTACCTTTGCATTCACATTTACTTGAGGAACTAAGTTTATTCATCAACATATGGAAAAGGTCCTCTGTTATAGACATGGTTTTACCCAAAAAAAGAAATGACAGTCACAAAATCTGTGAAATACAAGATACGAAAGCAAACCAACATATCATATCAAATCAGTATGATAATTCTATAAATTATATGCTTATAGTTTAATATTATATTGCAATCACCTTATCCATCAGTCTGTACATCCATCTGCTGTCTGTATATTGCCCGTCTGTCTGTTTTTTCCATTTGTTCTTCCAACAAATAGTTTCATCATACTTTTCTAAGGAACCAGTTAACAGAACAACTTCATATTTGATCAGCAGCTTGACAGTGATGAGTTGTAATATGTGAGTGCTTTTTGAATATATCAAACACTTACTTCTTGTTATCTGATACTTTGAATTACGAGTGGGGTATGCTTAGCACTACAAAGAGTGCATTCTTGTTTCTGTATCACTCAGTATGGAAAGTTTAAATACAATAATCTGACTTCAATGTGCTGTATTTGGCGATAGAAGAGAGGCGAATGATACCAAAGGGATATTCAAACTCATAAGTCGAAAAATTAGTGACAATGCCATGGCAAAAAACAAAAACGACGAAAAAACAAACGATAGTACACAAAACACAACATAGAAAACCAAAGTCTGAGCAACACTAACCCCAACACAAACCAGGGATGATCTCAGCTGCTCTGGAAGGGTAAGCAGATCCTACCCCAAATGTGGCAACTGTTATGGTGCTCATGTAAATACAAACCCTTTGATAAGTCTAATTCAGTAAATATATACCAAATGTCCCCAGCAAGATTATAATATTAACTATTTGTTTCAAAATTACCTAAAATTCTTTTGTATCATTAGAAAATTATGAATTAAGGAACTGCAAAAAGTTAATAATTGTCTGTCCTATTCGTTAGGGATAATCATTTTAAAGAACGGTATTGGTTTACATTTACATTTTGTGATAACAACAATTTAATTCCATGGTGAAATTATTTTATTATGACCCTCCTATGATAGTAGAGGTCATTATGTTTTCCAGTCTCTGCATCTATCAGTCCTGTATCAGATTAATGTTATGGTTTAAGATATCTTAAAGTTTTGTTTAAGAGTAGTTTGTGATCACATCTTAGTACAAACATTCATTATGAAGTGAACTTTTTAATATAAAAGCCAAATAAGGGTTTTGACCAAGATTTCAAGGTTTACTGAACATAAAAATGAGATAGACTAAAATTTTGGTCTGAGGTAGCATACAGTTTTAGTTTAAGGAAACATATCATTTTGGTTAAGGTAGTTTGTGATGTTAACAACTTGAAACTTAGTACATATGTCCATTATTAAGTGAACAGTACAATTTAAATGCCAAATCAGGCTTTTGATTAAGATTTCATGGTTCATTGACCATGGTAATTTGAACATGTGGGAGCAAAAGCATAGTGTCCAATGGATACATTTTCTTATTTTTATAGAAATAACTAAAACATTGAGGGGAAAGTTGCAATGTACCATCGAACAACAACTCTTACACAAATGGGAAACAATTCATATTTGATAAAAGGAAGGAATCTATATTATAAAGATTTCCTTACCATGTCCAGGGTTATAATTTCCTTTTACATCTGGAAAATTTATTCTGAATATTACTACAACAAGAACTAAATACCACATAATTCTCACACTTTAACAAACTTTTCTAAAATTGTCCGTTTATAAATTTTTTAATTATAAAGAAACTAAGGTTTCAACTCCCTCAGGCAAAGTTGACCTTAGATGAATTTGGCTATTTTTTAGGTATTTTTGTCATATAGCTCTTCAACTGTTTCGGTACTTATACATCCCTCGGATTTCAAATGTTTGGCATTGAGCGTTCCTGATGAAGGCAAATCCAGAAAAGCGCTTCGGACGCATGAAATTATTAAACGTGTTGTTTTCAATTTTTACATCACTGGGTCGATACCTCTGCTGGTGGACTATCAGTCCCGAGGGTATCATCAGCTCAGTAGTCAGTACTTCGGTACTGACATGATTTATAACAAACTTTTCTAAAATTGTCCGTTTATAAATTTTTAATTATAAAGAAACTAAGGTTTCAACTCCCTCAGGCAAAGTTGACCTTAGATGAATTTGGCTATTTTTTTAGGTATTTTGTCATATAGCTCTTCAACTGTTTCGGTACTTATACATCCCTCGGATTTCAAATGTTTGGCATTGAGCGTTCCTGATGAAGGTAAATCCAGAAAAGCGCTTTGGACGCATGAAATTATTAAACGTGTTGTTTTCAATTTTTACATCACTGGGTCGATACCTCTGCTGGTGGACTATCAGTCCCCGAGGGTATCATCAGCTCAGTAGTCAGTACTTCGGTACTGACATGATTTATAACAAACTTTTCTAAAATTGTCCGTTTATAAATTTTTTAATTATAAAGAAACTAAGGTTTCAACTCCCTCAGGCAAAGTTGACCTTAGATGAATTTGGCTATTTTTAGGTACTTTTGTCATATAGCTCTTCAACTGTTTCGGTACTTATACATCCCTCGGATTTCAAATGTTTGGCATTGAGCGTTCCTGATGAAGGTAAATCCAGAAAAGCGCTTCGGACGCATGAAATTATTAAACGTGTTGTTTTCAATTTTTTACATCACTGGGTCGATACCTCTGCTGGTGGACTATCAGTCCCCGAGGGTATCATCAGCTCAGTAGTCAGTACTTCGGTACTGACATGATTTATAACAAACTTTTCTAAAATTGTCCGTTTATAAATTTTAAATTATAAAGAAACTAAGGTTTCAACTCCCTCAGGCAAAGTTGACTTTAGATGAATTTGGCTATTTTTTTTTAGGTATTTTTGTCATATAGCTCTTCAACTGTTTCGGTACTTATACATCCCTCGGATTTCAAATGCTTGGCATTGAGCGTTCCTGATGAAGGTAAATCCAGAAAAGCGCTTCGGACGCATGAAATTATTAAACGTGTTGTTTTCAATTTTTTAAGTATGGATTAGTTTGACGTTGTTCTGTAGACAAATTTTGATATATATTTTTTAGAAGATTATACCATGACCTGACTGTTGCATGTTGCAATTGATATTAATTGAAAAATTATCCTTTTAATTACCACTAAACATGCAATATCTTAGAAAGAGAAAATATCCGTTTCACAGAAGATATTGGATATGTTCCTTATGTCGTAACTACTACCCCGTACCCTTTTCACGAATGTGACCTACCGAATTAGACTGTTTACCGGATTTGTAATAGCATGAGCAACACGACAGGTGCCACATGTGGAGCATGATCTGCTTACCCTTCCGGAGCACCTGAGATCACCCCCAGTTTTTGGTGGGGTTCGTGTTGCTTAGTCTTTAGTTTTCTGTGTTGTGTCTTGTGTACTATTTGTCTGTTTGTCTTTTTCTTTTTTAGCCATGGCTTTGTCAGTTTATTTTCGATTTATGAGTTTGACTGTCCCTCTGGTATCTTTCGCCCCTCTTTTACAATATATTTAGACTATACACATTACTTTTCAAATAAAAAAAAAAAAAACAAATTTATTCATTTGAACAACTTCATTTCTTCTCATTCTGTATTCTACCAATACCCAACAATTTGGAAGCTTTTTTCTGGTTTTGACCATCAGCGACAATAAAGTTTAGAATTCTTATCGTTTCACTCCATGAAAAAGAGAATGAAAAAAAAAAAGATTTATAATTTTATTGTTATTGTTACAGAAGGTTACCAAAAAAGTAGGAGAATTCCTTTTGAACTCCAAATGAGGCACCAGTTCTTACATAGACACGATCCCCTTTCTCCAGACCCATCATCACACTTTGGGTTTGTGAGTCGTTACTGGTAGCGAAAATGTTTCCTCTTATGTAAAGGTTACAATCAACCATTAGATATTACCGTCGTATTTTATGAAGATAACATGGTATCCAGAATTAAGAGTATGGCTAATTCTGAAGGTCGATGTGTGTACCTGGTATTTTTTTATCACTAGCCACTTGGTGCACTCTGTATTATACCAAAGGCAAAATAATTCCTTAGCCCAAACGGAACTCAAAAGTCTTTTCTACGCTGTGATAAGACACATGTTTGTAAGTGCAGAATTGATAGGCAAGGGAAATAAGTACAAATTACATTAAGAAATGCGACAGATACCTTTATTTTGGACTAAAAAATACTGTCCTAATATTTTTTCTTTATTTCTAGCAAGGTTTCGTTCTAAAAATCAACTTTCTGAAGTCTGTATCTCGAAAAAGGCTAGTACTGTCGCTTATGGGGAAATTAATTGCTTTTTGAAATCTTAATATTATCATTTTTTATCAAATTGAAGAATGCTTGTCCAGACCCATGTAACAGAATTGTACATGAGAAGTGGTACAGGCATTTTCTTGGTGCTGTAAACACTCATGTGTGCAAGTTGTAGTTGTTTCCTTGATTTACTTCAACTTTGCCAAATTTGAAAACATCATTTGTATTTATCTTAACATCGGTCTTCCAGATGACTGTAAGTGCTGATCTTGTATTACAATCTGAAAAAAGACCCCAAAACATTACACAAAAAACCCAGTCAGAACTGAGTAACATTATCATAAATAAGGAGATGTAGTTTTATTGTCAGTGAAACAGCCGTCCACGAAATGACGTAGATGTAAGCAACTATAGGTCACCGTTCTGCTTCAACAGTGAGCAAAACCCAAACCGCACAGCAAGCTACAAAAGGCCCCGAAATGACAAAATAAATAATTCAAGTTAGAATACCAATGACCTGATTTATGATAAAACAATAAATGAAAACAAATTTCCCAGACAGTAAACAACTGCTAGTACTAGACTTGGGACAGGCACAATGTTCCCCTTACCAGGGACTGTTGATGTAACTGCATGACATAAGTACAAACTCTACAAATCAGTTGGAAATGGCTTAAATCAAACTTAAGGGTTAGGGTTAGGGTCTACCCAAAGCACACAAATGAACTAACATAAAAGACAAAAGACACAAATTTTTATTGTTGTTGCATAGACCACATATTTATGACTGACCTGAATCAACAGGTCATACCAAACTGGGCAAACTAGATTATACATCTGCAGTGTTAAATATCCTTTGTTTTTCAGTAAAATAAATTTATGAAAATAACTTTTGAAAATGGTTGTTTTCCATGGTGTGATGTACATCCTTGATGTAAATCAACTTGTTATTAGAAACACACCGGCAACATCACAGGTCCCTGACTGAGTTGAAATAGTACATCTTTTAACCAGGATTTTAAGTACAAAAATGTATTCAAATTGTCATCTGACAAAAAATGAAGAAAAACAAGATTTACAATTTTATTGTTACAGAAGGTAACCAGAAAAGTAGGAGTAGTCCTGTTGAACTACATATGAGTTTCCACTTTTTACATAGACAACATCCCCTTTCTTCAGACCCATTACCACACTCAGAGTGTGTGAGGCATGTTGAGTATGGACAATATAACCTCTTATGTAAAATTTATCATTCTTCATCAGGTAGAAGGATGCCCCTCCAGTCTTAAAAACTGTAAGTGTACATGAAAAGACGTACAGGCCATCTCTGGGTGCTGTAAACAATCCAGTGTCTGAGTTGTAGTTGTTTCCTTGATTCACTTTTACTTTGTCAAATTTGAAAACATAGTTCGTATTGGGTTTACAGATTTCTTTAGGATAGCTGCAAATGCTGTTCTTCTATTACGATCTGAAACAAAATGTTCACAAAATATTACACTGAAAGTCAAGAATTGAGTAAAATAAACAAGTCAGGAGCCTGTAATTCAATGGTTGTCGTTTGTTGCTGTATATCATATTTGTTTTTCGTTCATTATTTTGTACATAAATCAGGTCGTTTGTTTTCTCTTTTGATTTTTTTTCATTTGTCATTTCGGGGCCTTTTATAGCTGACTATGCGGTATGGGCTTTGCTCATTGTTGAAGCCCGTACGGCAACCTATAGTTGTTAATTTCTATGACATTTGGACTCTGGTAGAGAGTTTTCTCATTGGCAATCATTCTTCTCATTTTTCTATAAAAATATAAAAACAGACGGTGAACACAGATGCTATGAAGTTTTAAGGATTTCATGTTAAAATGTACTCTAAGGACAATGGTTTATAAAAGAACATATTCATGATAGAAAAGATCTAACAATTCATACTGTAATGACCTAAATACTTTTTCTACATCACCAGATCACTCCTACTTTGTTTTTCTCAAAGGTTTAGTTTTAATCTGTTGTTGTTTGTGTCTACATCTTCTTTGATTGTATATGTGTCTCCTTGCAATTTTATCTTTTATCTAAAAATTCATTCCTATTTTTTTACACAGTTGTGTATGGTATTTTCTACCTGCGATTTTTATTTGATAGAATAGAAATATTTACCTTCACATTCACATTTGCTTGGGGAACTACCTGGTCTATTCATCAACATATGAAGTAGGTCCTCTGTTATACAAGTGGTTTTACCTGTAAAACAAGGACAATTGCTAATTTTGCTGAACACAAGATAAACTAGACATAGATGATGCCCCCTCCATGTATGCACAAATATTGTTCCACAGACATTAGATTTAGCAAAAAAGATGTTAAAGTACAACTTTAATGCCCCGCCATAGTTTTGATTTATTCCATAATGTAGGACAATTTAGTTGTTCCTCCCAAGCTTGGCAAAATTAACAGGAGGTAAAAATGTGAATGTTGATAATACAAAAAAGTACATGGTAAGTGCAATATCCAGTTAACAACTGTTTTTGGTAAAAGTTGGACTGTTGTGATAAATTCCATTTACAAAATGTATAAGAAAAATTTATAAACGCCTTTTTATACCACTGAATGTTTAATTTTGTCATACGGGCATAAAATTACTGAAGTTCAACATCTTGTCATTTATCGAAAATTAAAAGAAAATCAGAATTCTGATAATATGTACACTCTAGTATATGTACTTAAACTCTGCAAAATATATATACCGGTATATAATTTCTAGCTTGAAAACTGTGTGAAGAGTTATCTGGACAAACCATGTATTCATGCATGCATAAATTCCACTGAAAATGCCAAAGCTCCACATCTTGTCCTAAATGGAAAATTCAAAGAAAAACAAAACCCTCGCATTTTGTATACCCTTAATATATTTACTAACATTGCATAATATTATAGTAATAGCTTGACAACTATAGCATGAGTAAGCTGGATAAACCATTTCCCCACATGCATAATTTCACTAAAAAATTACAAAGTTTGACTATTACACAAAGGGAGACGACTTACTTTGCTGGAAAGAGTATAGATTTGATAAAATGGCTTACCCTTTTTAGCATTGAAATCTCCTACCACCTGAGGAATGTTTGTCCTGAAAATTACAACAACGAGAACCAAATACCACTTCATTCTTACTCTCAAAGTTTGTAACAGTTTAACATTAACATGATGCCTTAGACAACTTATGGTATATATGTTTTAGCAGATGTACTATATCGTGCACATTACATGTTGAAATTGATATTAACTGAAAAATGATCCTTTTAATTACCACCAAACATGCTATTTCTTAGAAAGTAAAAACTTCCTTGTTTAGGACATGACAGCATTTCATATTGTATCAGTATGGTCATTACAATTTTTATTCCTTGGTTTATTTTATGTACTTCAAAGGATAGACTTTGATTGTCCCTGTTATTATTGATTGATTGGTGTTTAAAGCCACTTTCAGCACTATTGTGCCATTTTGTGGCGGTCAGTTTTTATTGGTGGAGGAAGCCTGAGTGTCAGGAGAGAACCACCGACCTGCAGTAGGATAACTAACAATCCTAGTCAATTAAGACTGAAAGTCATGCGCACCTGCCACGTACAGGATTCGAACTCATATACACAGTGTTGACAGGCTAGTGATAATGTAGTTTGACTTGTCTTACAAATTCAAGTTTATAGAATTACATGAACCTTTATACAGTGTTAGATTGTAACATGCAGATGTTCATATTTATTAGATATTCCTGTTAATTCAGCTTTGAAGTTTCTCAGTAAAAGATCCAAATTAGTTTTAATATAGAAAGTGACATAAAACCATGTTATGTGTTAGGATGGACCCAAGGGAGATAACAGCTTTTAACTTTAAATAAATCCATTTGACCTCCATTTTATACTTCAGTGACTTTTCTTGAACTTGTATGTCTAAGTTTAGTTCTCTTGTACAAAGTGACTAACAGTCATATAGCTTGTTGGAAGGATGCATCTTAAGGAGTTATCCATCTTCGAGTAGATCACTTTGACCTAGTTATCCCTATTAATTGGCTTTCGTTAAGTTTAAATCCTACACCATGTCTCAAATTCTTATTGACCTTCAGTTATGTATCCTGATGCAAGGATGCACTTGAAAAGTATACTGATTTTCAACTATAAATAGGCCTCTCAGACCTTTACATAATGTCATAATGGATAGGTATATTTGTCTCTTTTTATCTGGATTCCCACAATTGATAGTTTTGAATCATGTATTACAGTCTCCTTACCAAACACAGTGATTGATATCCAGTATAGCTATTTCCTAGATATAAGAAGATGTGGTATGAGTGCCAATGAGACAACTCTCCATCCAAGTCAAAATTTATAAATGTAAACCTCTCTATTTTCATGAGCCAAATCATCTTTTGTTTTATGCCCAGTGCTCAGATACTTTTGATCAACAGGTTTACTACTAAGAGATATGGAAAATAATGATGATATTACAAACATTGATAAATACCTCCTTTGCAACAGGCTTGAAAGTTTTAGACTTGGAATTTTTCAATACTGTTAATCTTTTTTATTTTTCAGTTATGCACCCATTCCGATTTGGCGGGAAATGCAGAGAAGATATTATGTGTACTTATACAGTATTTAGTATTGGAGCATATCGATTATGATGTAGAACTTGGAATTCAAGGTAATTATAGGGGGGATATTTTGAATGTAAATTATCAATTTACTGCATACATTATTTGAATATATAAAAATTAAGGTTGCAACTGCCTCGGGTTAAGTTAGACAATGTTTGTCATCTAACACTCTTCAACCATGCTTCATAGTGTTGTTCCAGAAATGTGTCATGCCAGAAATATAATCATACAATATGTAACATAGTGATGTGGTATAAGTGAATCTTAGTATTATCGACATTTTCCTTTCACAGCCATTCCATTACCTGATCCTAAGAATCAACCAGAAATTTATTTCTTTGATGTAGTAGGACAGGCCAATACCTTGTTCCATCTGTTTGAGAAACAGTTCCAGGATAGTGTGAATCCATTGGTTCTGTATGTTTTATGTTTGAGGAACAGTTTCAGGATAGTTTGATTCCATTGGTTCTGTACGTTTTATGTCTGAGAAACAGTTCCAGGATAGCTTGATTCCATTGGTTCTGTAAGTTTTATGTCTGAGAAACAGTTCCAGGATAGCTTGATTTCATTGGTTCTGTAAGTTTTATGTTTGAGGAACAGTTCCAGGATAGTTTGATTCCATTGGTTCTGTACGTTTTATGTCTGAGAAACAGTTCCAGGATAGCTTGATTCCATTGGTTCTGTAGAGCAGAGTTTAAATGAAGTAGTAGTAAGCAATCATATGCCACCATACGGCCTTTAACAATGAGAAAAACCCATACCGTATAGTCGGATATAAAAGCCCTGGCATGAAAAATGTAAAACATTTCAATTGAGAAAACTAATGGACTAATTTATAACAAAACATTAACAAACAACAACTACTGAACTATAGGCTCCTGACTTAGACAGGCACATACAGAATGCGGCAGGGTTAAACATGTTTGTTAGCATTCAACCCGCCCCTATACACAATAATGACTTACTATAATATCAGCCACAGATTTAAGAAGGTCTAACTTTGACATTTCACTGCACTCACTTTATACTAACATCCTTTCAAGCAATTTGTTGAGATAGTTTACCAGTTGACCAGTTTGATGGAGAAGAATTCAAACTGCAATTTGGTAAACTGTTTCAGCCATTGCTATTGAGATACCCGAAGCCCACTGAATAAGCACAGTAACTAGAAAGATCGGTATAAGGCACAAAAAACTACTAACATAAAATACATAACATAAAAAAACCACTATAAAGATCACATCTTTCCTCTTTTAAGAAAAGCCTGTCTTCTAAGGCCACCCTCTTCTTGTCCCACTGTAATAATAACTATTCTTTTGAACTTCTATTCAAAGAACATAGGGTGACCTTGATATACATGTTTGATTATTTCCATTTTAGAATGCTATATGATCATGGAATGAATATGTACTTCCTTGCAACAATTTCTTTACTATCGATGTAAAGATTTTAAAAAAATATTTTGGTTTTTGTCAGAGAAAGTTTGGTTTTTATGCTATACAGCTATATTATTGTAATTTTCCTGTTCTTTTTTTATTTACTAACCTTATATTACGTTTTTTCTTTATTAACACAGGTCCTCCCCAAAACATAGCCTTTGTATACAGAAGAGGAGAGCGTTACGTGAACAGTTAAAGGGTAAGATAGATACTGGTTTAGATAGAGCAGTGGCCACTGTGGCAGGCTGGGTCAGAAATATACTGAGTGCTGAACAGAAGAAGACGGACTTTAAACCATCAAAGCTCAAATGTGTTAATGAATAATGTTAACAGAATACTGTGGATTCATTATTATTTGTGGATACAGGTGAACCACAAATTTAAATGTGTAATGCATTACAAATGTTCTATCATGTTTTATGCAGACTTTTGTAAAAGCACGAAATCACATATCCACGAAAATGCAAGTTTTCAGCAACCCATGAAAATTGGTACCCACGAAAATAAATAAATCCACAGTAAGTACAATGTACATCAAAATGTCAAAATTTGCATACTGTTTTTCATATCCTACCAACAATTATATGGGGCAATATGTTTTCCTGTCTGTTCCTCTGTCTATCATTTATCAGACGGTCCACATGACCTGTTTCAGGTTACAGTTTTTGGTACTGTACTTTTTAAGATTATATAGAGCTTTGACCCCCAATTTTACAGTTCATTGAACTTAATATAAACAAGGGGAGATAATGGGTATTTGAATTAGATTAAATGGTCTTATATAGTTATTAAGCATTTCTGTATTGTTAACTTATTCAATTATCTTCATAAATGTAATATGGTGGAGCCTTATTCGTTAAAAATATTAATATCTGAAATATATTCAATGAATATTGGCTTATTGGTTTATTTAGGTGATGTACTAAATTTGTTATTAAGATATTGATTTTATATTAAGCAGCAATCTAAATTGAAATAGAATACTAGTAGTATGATACATAAAAGCGTATTTGTGTCTAAAAAATTATAATTTTCCTAAATGGCTGACAGGCGTTTTTTTTATTATTGGCTCATAGATATAGAATATCTCCAAGAGGAGTTGCTACTGATATTTTACAATACATTATGATATATTTTCTTTTCCTAAAATATTATATATTGTAAAAATTGTTAAGTTTATTTTTCAGTTTTATGATATATCTTGCTCAAATACTACATACATACTATATGCTGAGGAACATTTTCTCTAATGGCAAATATATTTTCTATATTTGAAATAAAAATGCATCTGCATGATGTTGCACTTTTTTAGGCTTGTGCCAAAGAAGTGAAGTTTATTTCATGAATAATCTTTGATCATCTTCAGCAGTTCCAGTATAATTTTTTAGGTAAGTGGTCTCACTGAACAGGCCCAGAAGATCCAGTAAATTCCTTTGGTAAGAAGTCACATTGAACAGGTTACCAGTCTTAAAGTCATATGTGATAGTCTCCAGCAGTTTCAATAAAATTCACTGATTTAGCAGTTCCAGTTTAATATTTTTTTTGCTGGAAGGGCTCTTACAAAGCAAGCTCCCTGGTTAAAAAGTCATCTTCAAGAATAAACAGCACTTTTAGAATAATTTTTATGGTAAGATCTTTTTTCACAAAAAAAAAAAAAAAACTTGTGCATTGTAAACATTATAGTATAATTTACAATCAAATTTAGTTTTAGATTTTTTAAAGCAATTGCTTTCATGCTATGGCGTATAGCCATCTTTGTGACGCAGATCAAGCTTAATTTTTGAGCAGATTGTCATTCTAAAAATCCTATTTATTACAACAGTTGAAAAACATTAGTGGATTTGTGAAGTTTGACTATCAAATAACATAGATGTCCGAGTGAAAAAGTGCATTTTTAAACCTGCGATTTCGTTCTTGAGATGTTTCTACAAAATATCGTATCATGTCAGTTGTTGATTTAATGTTGAAAATTTGACTGAATTATCTCTTATACAGTTTTATGTTGTTTAATTCGTGTTTCTTTGAAAGAGATCAATTTAGTTGCTCTTGTTCTTTCATAAAATCATCGTTCATTCATAAAATTATCGTAAAATCACTACGCACGTTATAGTACTTATATATCTCGCATTATTTGTTTTAAATTAAAAGTAGCACAGTTTACGCGTTCTGATTACACTTACCATGTTTTAAATACTTCCTTGAAATTACGGGCCCTGTTATTTGTTAAGGGTTTCCTTAGTTGCTGTAGATATTGATAGACTCCACTCGGCAAACAAATGATAAACTGACAGTATCAAATGTCATAATGACCCTCTAAGCTACCTGTAATTTTCTAAATTCCAAAAATAGACAAATCATAACTAACCTTGAAATGTTATTTGCGCAAATAATTTTCGGAACGAAACCTGTATTAAAACACATTATAATAAGTTCGTTTTCCTTTTTTGTCATAATTCCGTAGATTTATCTGATAGATGAAATGAACACGTCCAAACGTGAAAGACGCCAAGTTAAGAGTAAGAGATATTCACAAAAAATCTGGAATTTTCTTGTTTCATGATTGAAAAAAAAGTTCGTCCATTTGGATATAAAAAAAACGGGAATGCATGATGACAAATGATGTAACCGATATCCTCGTCTTTCCAGTGGACGAGTCTACTTTGTTTTTGACACGGATTGTCAAGTCTCTTGGTACGACGTGTTTACAATTTTCTTTCACATGTTTTCGTGCCTGAAGATCATTATTCACGATGTTTCATAAAAGTTGATAAAAAGCAACACGGAGCTGTTGTTTCTTGTTTGTGAAATGACGATTTAATTTCATGTTCATGTCTATGAAACCCTCCTTCTTCAAAATTATAACTTATATGACGATGGCACATATTGTATGTTTAAAACAGCTGAGCAAAAGTGTTAGGGACTAAGATTTATGAAATGACTAAATAGCATACCAAAAATATTGTTAGCTAAAATATATATTTATTTTTTACATAAGGGAGCAACCATTTAACTTCAAAGGGGGTAATGGTTTTTGTCTGAGTCAGAATTTTTTTTTCGCGCAATGCACAAACTTTTTTTTTAGTTTTTGGACGCTATCAATCAAATTATTTTTTTCAAATTTGAACACTATAAGGTATGGGGAAAATCTGGATTCAGAATATTTTTTTTGTCATCTGCTTGACCGCAATTTATTTTTTCATCACACTGGGGATCAGAATATTTTTTTAGGAAAAAACCATAACCCCCCCCCCCTTGAAGTTTAATGGTCGTTCCCTAAAATGCCAGATTAATCATCACTTAATGTGCATTTCATGAAAATATCAGAGAAGCCGGTCCCATCTTCAAATCTTTAATCAGTATATATGTAGGAATGAATGATATTTATTATAAAAAAAAATAGTTCGGTAGAACACTCGCGTCACAAAAGTTAAAATCATCAACTGAATGGTTAAATTTAAACCAATTATGAAATAATTAAAATTAAAGCAATAAAGATAATGAAGCCAGATACATGTAAATCATTGCCTAGGGATAATCTATTATGATTTCTTTGAAGTTATATCTTCCCGCACATATATTTGCCTCCACCGTAAGCCGGGTAAACATGTCGTCCCCGTGAGAAAAGTAAAACATTGTTAAAATGACTTTCTGCTGGATAAGTCTTTTATTGATATAAAGTTAAAACATCCTGAATTCTCACTAGATAAGACTCCTGTCAGGTTTAATTCTTTTACATGTGGATGAAAAATAAAAGTCACAAAATCATTAACTTGACAGCAATTGCTTAAACATCCTTTAAGGCTTTGATTTTAATAAAGAGAGACGCAAATTTCATATCTTTATTATTTAGCGTATATGTCAATGTTATAGCCAAAAGGGGTTAAAAAAGAGGCATAAGGTCTCAAAGAAAGAAAGAAAAAGTGTGTATATACCATATGTCATGTTCTTGTGAGCCTCATCTCCTCACAAGTTATAAATAGATATATAGCCTATGCCATGAGAACCAAAATCTTTACAGGACATCAATTTCTGAAATTACATTCTATCAACTATGTATTATGTGCTGGTTTACAGGAGCAATGTTAGTCATTTGTGATGTAAATGAATAAAGAAGAAGTATAAAAGACTTCAAGATT
The DNA here is from genome assembly GCA_017311375.1 of Mytilus coruscus. Taxonomy (NCBI): domain Eukaryota; kingdom Metazoa; phylum Mollusca; class Bivalvia; order Mytilida; family Mytilidae; genus Mytilus; species Mytilus coruscus. The sequence goes on along the minus strand of CM029599.1, from coordinate 8,166,458 downwards.
CCAATTGTGTTAGAATTGTTTGAGAAACTACATGCTCTTTGTAACTTGTTAGTGGTAGTACCTGATAACTTGAAATAAGTCTGTAGTAGAGAACAGCTGGTAAGAATAATTATTGCAAGAAGCCATATACTTTGTTTTACAAAAGTTAAAATTCTCTGTTTTGGAATCTGATGGGTTCTCTGAAATATTTCTAAACTGAAAGACAAAAATAATTGATTTATTAGTAACATCAAAACAATGGATATCTTTGATATGGTAGCAAATTTCATATCTATATTTATAGAAGGTATGATGACACTATTTTCCATGTGATGCAGGAATAATGAAATTATGCACAATACTTCTTAAAGGAAAAATTTCACTTATATCCATGTAAAATTTATTTTTTGATTTGTTAGACATTATATGTTGCCATCTGTTTTTATGCATTTTATGATGACACAGGCAGTGTTTGTTTAAAAAGAGGTGGGAGATACCAAGAGGACATTCAAAACTCATAAGTTTAAGAACAACTGACAACATCATTGCAAAAAGCAGAAAAACTATGAAAAAAAGAAACAAGTCTACAAAACATTACATAGAAAACTAAAACCCAGCAATACGAACTGGGGGTGAAATTAGGTGCTCTGGAAGGCTAAGCAGTTCCTATTCCACAAGCTATGAAACTAAAATTACTGTTTTAGTATAGATGTTTTCATTTTGTGATTATTTTATTATAGGTTGGTTTAGATAAGTCAGTGCTGATGGGTTTTATACAACTTAGATATGAATATAGGACAGCTAAACTGGCAACAGTACTTAAATAAGGACAACAGAGTTTTTGATTTTTTGAATGGTTTTACACTAGTAATTTTGGGGCCCTTTATAGCTTGTTGTTCGGTGTGAGCCAAGGCTCCGTGTTGAAGGCCGTACATTGACCTATAATGGTTTACTTTTATAAATTGTTATTTGGATGGAGAGTTATCTCATTGGCACTCATACCACATCTTCCTATATCCAAGTAACAGTATGTGGAGCAGACTTGAACAATCTTTAACAGAAGGGACAATGAAATACCCGAGTGAAATCATTTAAGACTTCAGTATAAGAATGATTACAGTTTTATTAATGGATGACATTTTCATTAGAACTAAGATGAAGAAAAGTATTTCATATATGGGGAAAGTGCAATAAATGTTATCTTAGTCATAATGATATTTTATATTCATAAGAAATTATGTCAGCTTTCTACTTACAACTCCCTATCATACTTAAATTTTAGTTACACATTTGATTACTATTTGTATAATACTTAAAATACATTATACTAAGATGAAACTGTATATAGTGTGAAGCTGTATTTAAAACCATGCAAAGGGAAGTGACTTTTGAAAAGATTATCACCTTTTATGAAACATGTATTTTTTTCCTTCTTATTTTTTTGCATTGCTCATGAATATAAATCTTCAGTCATTTTTGGGATACGATTGCTTTCAAGCAATCTGTAGACTTTAACCATTGACTCAGGGCCATGCCCTCACGTCAACCGTTTTATTCTAAACATTAAGGAACATCTCAGATTCTTAAGATTGTCTTGCTTTAAAAGTAAAACAAACAAAAGGATTGAATTTAAACAACTGTCCTATAATGTTCTTCTCATAATCTTCATGTTTCGATATTTCCCTCGACTTATATGCGTGTTTTTAACAACACGGAAAATTAGATTTAAGCAGTATTTATATTTAGTGTTTTTATAAATTTAGAAACACGTCAGAGGTAATTCCCCAGTTTTGATAAAATGCGAGAGTTCTCTGAATTCCGATAAATCTATTTTGTAATATAAGAACTGAAGTGGAGTTTTTCTTATATGTCACCGTTATGAAACTGATATTTGATATTGTACTTCCATAAAGAAATGGAGAACCATCTAGGTCGTTTAAATAAAATTGAATATACGTCCTTGCTACAAATCACAAGTTTAGGGTTTGTTTAGGTAATTATGCGCATGCGTATAGTTTTCTTGACTTCAAGGGGAATCAGATTGAATGATTGCTCTGGATTCCCAACTTCATTGATTAATTTGAAACTCATGAGATCCTTTCTATGTCTGTCTGCTATTGAGGGTTATTGTTGTTGCATAATTTTAAATCATATGCATCATTTAAATTAAAATAAATGTAGTCCACAACGTAAAGGTGTAACTAGAACACCCCTTCAGCCGAAATGGAGTCTTCCATATTATCGCTTTGAGTTGTCTCCCTTATACTTCCGTCCATTCTGAATCAAAATACGACGATACTTCGAGAAAGATTAACTCGTTCTGCCGATAGACGTCGTATTATATTAAAAGCAATCGCAATTTAAACAGAGGAATGTGTACGGAAAGGAGTCATGCCCACTGACCCAAAGGAAATTAAATCTTTAAAGAGTTAGAAATGGGATTCCTCCTAGAATTCACGTAGGAAAATAGGCGATAAGGTACGAAGTGAAATACCTTCTCTCACTCTCAGTGACTGCTGTGGAAAGTAAACTTGGAAATGATAGTACAAAAATAAAACACAATAATTACATTATTCATACACTTGTATCGATGATTGGCTATTTTTAAAGTTGAATAACTATTCAGATTACGTAAATTACGTTTTACCTGTGCAGTTGAATTATTTTTGAAAATAATACGAATACATGTATCAATGAAAACAATAGCAATCGTATCCCTCAGAGCAATCATGCTCTTTGATTTATATCCAGTTCCAGTTTGTTCTCTTCTGATCATCTTAATCTGTAAATTCATAATAAATTTGAGATGTTCACTAATTGGAGACAACTCTTTATAATTCAACAGAATGTATTGATAGAATAAAGCATCCTATAATAGACAGACTTAGTTTCAGAGCAGATAAAATATGTGCTGGCAATTGAGGTAGAATCCAGTGGTTAAATTCCAATGAAAAGAATTTGGTCTGGTGATATATGTTTATCTCTAATTCAAATCTTTTATAAATGAAAAACAAGAACAGTATTTAGCAGAAGTGTTGGATATTCCCTCAAGTAGTAATTTGCTGATTCTTTATGAGAAGATGACATCTCCATCATAATTAAATAACATGATTTGTTTTTTACTGATCTATTTTTGTTTATTGTAATAAATGTATTGGGATTTTAATTTTGTTATCAAATAAATGATAAATGTATCAATTTAGGTTTTTTTTTTATATTTATAGTTAATGTTTTAAATATTTATGTAGAGACATTGATATCTATGCAAGAAATGTAGTTTGACAGATTGTTCCTGAAAATGATACAGGCTAAAGTTACATGATATTATAAGCTGAAGGTCAATTGTATTTGATGTATGAAATGATTGTAAGATGTACTTCTTGCAGGTTTTATCTGACCTTGACCTCATTTTCATGGCTCATTGGTCAACGTTAAGTTATTGTGTTTTGGTCTGTTTCTTAGATACTATAAGCAACCAGGTCAACGATATTTGATGTATTGAATAATAGTTGGGTGTTCATGTTTGTCTGGCATGTCATCTTATCTTGACCCCATGTTTGGTCTTTTTCTTAGATATTATAAGGAATACGCTAACTGTATTTTGTTCATAAAATGATAAACAGTAAATCAACTTTATTTAGTGTATGCAATGATTGTAAGGTATACATGTCTATGATAATTTTTACAAGATTTTAAAATTTTGTCAATAAATAATAAGCTCACCTTACCTTTTCACATCAAGTTGTCTTAAAAGGGATCATTGCACTTGAATGATGTTGTTTACACATTTGTGTGCTTTTTTGCAGAAACTATTTTAGATAGAGAGAAATTCTGTTAAGACCAAAACTGATAAACAGGACAAATAAAGTAAAAGAAAGGTCAGAATAGTCAGTCCACCCTTTATAGGTGTTATTGCCCTCGAATGATAATTTGTTCTAATTTAATGAGGTTTTTTTGCAGAAACTTTATTTGATAGAGAGAAACAAAAGCAAAAAGAATCTGCAGAACAAGATAGTTCGATAAGACTATATGGCTAAAATCTTTTGTTGATTACTTGTATAAGTTTTTCCCCTTTAATAAAGTTCCTTTTTACCAGTACTTGTTTTAGAATCTGCCAGACATATACACAATCTCAAAAGTAATTGTAGCTGACTCCAAACGTTGACAGATGATTAAAATGTGGCCACATTGATCTGTCCTGTCTGGCAGTAAAAACACATGTTGAGCTTGAGTTTTATTTGGATGTGCAGAATATACATTTTTGTATCTAGCTTTAGCTACATCACCATATAGGTACAGACTTTATTTGTCATTGGACTTTAAGCATACAATAATCAACTAACAATTGATGAAGGACAAGCCAGGGAACTTGACCTCACCATAAACTACCATGTAGGTACAGACTTTATTTGTCATTGGACTTCAAGCATACAACAGTCAATTAACAATTGATCAAAAACAAGCTAGAGAACTTGACCTCACCATAAACTAAGATCAAAACAGCCTCCTTAGTGTCAATGTATTTAATTAAGAAGGAAAATGGCAAAGTGAAAAAGAATTACTTTTGCGGCTTAAAAACTAATTTTTATACATTTTCAAAGAATTTATATTTATATATTACAGACAATTCTTAAGAAAAACATTGGACATAAGGTCTGAAAATCAACCACTCAATAAAATTGCTTAACAATTTAGCTGTAACTGCCGAAACATCAAAAGGAGTATCCAATGATGTAAACAATGAAATCTGTCCTGATGAAAATCTTAATGCTATTTAACATGAATTGAATTATATAAAAATGTTCTTTTAATAATTTTACTGTTAGATATGAATAATCTGAAAATGTGCATGTTTTAAAATACAAATTATCTTAAAATGGACATGTTAAAACTCCACTCTATAAATATTAAAAATGTACCCATAAACATTAAAAATGTACACATAAATAATGAGGGTGTTATTTTATTGGCAAGATGTAAAAATGTATTTCCAGTTGTGAATGTACAGGTTGTTAATTGATACTGCCATTTTTAGGCAAGAAAGAAGATCTTTTAGTCTGAAGAAAATCTATGAATGGTAAATGGTATTCTGCATAATTTGGTTTAAGCTTTTAACTTGATTATAAAATCAATGTTAAGTAAATGTTAATCTGCAAAATTCTGGGTATCTCATAATTATTGGGCTTTTTTTCTGTTAGAATAAGAATGCTTATAGTTCTATGAAACTCCTACAAATGTAGCCTACATTTGCTTCTTGGTTTAATTGTTAATCACACAATTATTTCCCCTTGCGGTGCTTAACAGCATTACTTGATATATTACATGACAAAGATATATCACATACAATATTAACAGTTAGAGTAATATACTGGTACAAACTGTATAATGCAAGGGTTACACCATGAAGTATGGAAAATTATGTCTTCTGTTGTGTTTGCACTATTTATTATTTATGTCAAAGCAGGTTATTTATAATGTTTAGGATAATTTCTTTTTATGAAGTCTCTAAACATCTGTGTAAATGGTATCCTGAATAGAATTCCACAAAACAGTTCTTTGGCATAAGTAAGACATGACATGTGAATCCATGATGTTTGTTTTTTAATGCATCCTGCCGTAGGCAACGGAGGCATAAACTTACCCTTGACCGTCCGTCCTTCCATCTTTCTGTTTGTCCTATTTTCATATCCGCACTCTAACTCAAGTTTGCATCATGCAAATTTAATGAAACTCATACACAATGCTAAGAACTTTTACCGTTCTAGAGTTATGCCCTTTTTAACTTGGAATTTTGCAATGCTTGATCAGGGGCATTCGTGTCCTCAGACACATTCTTCTTTTATTTCACTGTCACATTATTGATATGTGCTTCTGTATTGCTTTTGTTTGCACCTGTCCTAACTCAGGAGCCTGTTGTTCAGTGGTTGTTATTTGTTGGTGTTGTTCAAAAGTGTTTCTCGTTTCTCGTGTTTTATATAGATTAGACCGTTGGTTTTCCTGTTTGAATTGTTTTACACTAGTCATTTTGGGGCCTTTTATAGCTTGCTGTTCCGTATGATCCAAGGTTCCGTTTTGAAGGCCGTACTGTGACCTTTAATTATTTACTTTTCATACATTGTGACTTGGATGGAGAGTTGTCTCATTGGCACTCATACCACCTCTTATTTATATTCTCTTTCTTTGTCAACTTGTACAGATCAAGCTTTCAAAAAATAATGCAGTGGGGTATATATACCATATAAGGAAATAAATTCACAGGGTGCTAAAGTTGGCTAAATTTTATGAAAAAAAAATATTGTGTGTATCATCATATTAACATGTATTGATTTTGACGAAAGAAATCTCTGTATTACTGAAAAATTATTACACCAGGTGTTTTCGATATCACAAACTAGTCAAAACATTTACTAAATTTTATCATCGGTACAAGGACATCATTCGTAAATATAAATCAACATGCAGACATCTTATACGTTCAGGTATTTCACATCCAATCTTTTATAGTAATATTCTTTACAAAACACAAAAATGTCGGAATTCACCTAAAAAGCTAACCAAACCTAACAGACTTTTCAGAAGTGATATAGTTACGATACTGTTGTCAGGTCATTAAGGATGGCATATTTTGGTATTAATACTGATTCACTCATGGGGTCTTTGCATCGGAAATAAACACATTCATTCTAAAACCAGTTGTTGGCATGATACGGGTTATGTTTTCTCATATATTTTATGATGGTATGATACTAAACCCCTTACGGGAGGGATTGTGCTTGATTTTCATATGATGAAGACATCTTTCAATCAGTTTAATTGAGGTCTGGAGCTGGTATGTCAGTAACTGCTAGTAGTCCTTTGTTGATTTATGTATCATTGTCATTTTGCTTAGTTTCTTTTGTTACCTATTCTGACATCGGACTCGGACTTCTTTTGAACTGAGTTTTACTGTGCGTATTGCTGTGTGTTTCTTTATTCTACATTGGCTAGAGGTATAAGGGGAGGGTTGAGATCTTACAAAACACGTTTAACCCATGCGCATTTTTGCGCCTGTCCCAAGTCAGGAGCCTCTGGCCTTTGTTAGTCTTGTATGTTTTTAAATTTTAGTTCATTTATATATTTTGGAGTTGAGTATGACGTCCATTTTCACTGAACTAGTACACATTTTTATTTAGGGGCCAGCTGAGGCCCACCTCCGGGTGCGGGATTTTCTCGCTGCGTTGAAGACCCATTGGTGGCCTTCGGCTGTTATCTGCTCTTTGGTCGGGTTGTTGTCTCTTTGACATATTCCTCATTTCCATTCTCAATTTTATTGCTATTTTACGATTTGTATTAACAATCATATAGATGTGAATTTAAATTTTTAAGGTAGCAGAAGTCGGTCTAAATGAAAAACTAAAATACAAAACGTTTTCCAAATTAGTTGATGTCATGCTATTTAAAAAATCATCACAAAAATTATGAGTCGCAGAGCTTTTTTCAACCTACAGGTAGTGCAAAACTGTCAGAACATTGAAAAAACACTAGTGCGAATAGGAAGGAAACTAAACAATAGCATTTTAAAATAATATATAAGACTAAAGCTCTGATAATGTTCTTTCAGAAAATACATCACTGTACTTATTTCGTTACTACAAAACAAAATAGGCAAAATTACTATACATTTCTTTATACAATTAAATTATCTAAGTCATCTCCCTTTATATGGACAAGTTAAACAGAAATAACATCAACCCAAAAATATTGTGTTTTGTAAAAACAGTCGTAATAATAGAAAAAAATCGCATCATTTTCTTCATTTAAATGAAAGATTTACCACAAGATTGATTGATTGATTGGTGCCAGAGAGAACCACGGACTTTCGGTAGGAAAACAGTCCTAGATGTAGCACATGAATTGCTTTCCAGTCTCAAAATTTGAATATTTCAATAAAGATCTAGACCAATTGTATTCTGCTATTGTATAATCTGAGATGGCGGAGGACACTCAACTTACGATGATAATTAGAATACTGATTATTAGTCAAAGTCATCATTTAATTAAAAATAATTGTTTTGATTTGACAACCCTTGCCAAGTATTTTAGCTATCATGTATTCAAAGTTAAACTCAAATAAATGCAATTTTAACAGAAAAATTATTAACTCTCTATTATTTTACATTGCCATTGTGACGACCAATATTGAAAAACTTTGAAGCTTTATGAATTAATTTTAAAAGTTTATACCTGGTAAACTTATTGCTGTACAGCAATATAATATAAATATGGTATAAGTATAAAAAAGTAAAATAACAAAAATACCCAGGAAAATTCAATTCGGAAAGTCCCTTATCAAATGGCAAAGTCAAAAGCTCAAATACATCAAACGAATGAAAAACAGCTCTCATATTCTTGACTTGATACAGACATTTTCTTATGTAGAAAACAGTGGATTAAACCTGGTTTAAAAGATGATAAGTTAGAATTTGTGGTAGGAAAAATGTCCTTCAATTTTTCATAGAAACGTATGGGAAGAAAACAAATTCACAATGTATGACCAGAATTGTATTAATGATGTATTTACGGCAAGCTAACGACATACAAACTAAAAGAAAGCTATAAATGAACATCTTTATTGTCCCATTGCGAGTTTAAAAAAAGTTGTGAAATATTCAATAGTTTATCTAAATTCTACAATTAACACCAAATTTCCAAAATGAGAAAAACAATAAGATATAACAAAAGACAACCATTGTCGACGTTCTTGACCTTGGACAGACACATGATGACCTTTTACAGGCATATGATCATCTTTTACCGGTACATGAAGACCTTGGACAGGCACATGACCATTATTGTGTTGCGGGTGAGGTAGGGAACATTGAAAGTAAACAACAATGCTTATAAAGGGTAAGTAGATCTTTGTATTCTATGAATACTATAATATATCAAAAATCCTTAATTCAGGAACTACTAATCATTATTTTAAAACCATTCAAGAGTAAAAGAGCTTGAAGTAATGGATGTACCTGACCTGTCTCTTTACACCAGATTATTAAAAATTTATAAAGTAATATTTAGAAATAGGCCCTTGTATGCACGTGCACAGTATGTCATTTATTAAAAAGAAACAAATGTTGCAGCTGAAGAAGTAAAACAAGGGAAACAACAGGAAAACAGACTGTGTTGCCTGATTTGGCCAGCAAAAAAGAATCATTCTAATTCAAGTAAAATGATGATCTCCATAAATATTTTTCTTTACCATGAAATCAAACAGACCAAGAAAATTGTCATTATGCTCATGCTTTCATACGAATCAACTTGAATATTTTCGGGGTCACGCGATGATCAGCTATTATCTGAGGTCGTGTCGATTGTTAATTAGATAGCATAAAGTCCTTGAATACGCACGACCTGTTGATATTTTATAACGATTCCATTTATTGTTTATTGTTTCCTAACGAACTTTTGTAATTCTGAAATACATTTTAGTTTGCTATAGATAAAATTTGAGAGCTTGAGTCAATATGTTGTTCAGGAATTTTGCAGCTATTTTTTTTAAGGACAAGAATCATAACACAGGTTATTGACCTTGAAAAAGAAAATACAGATCAAATAAATACGATAGAAGTAAATGCACAAATTATTAATTTCTACGTTTTAATTTGACATTGTTAGATTCAGTTTTATGACATGATATTAATTAAATTTATTGATTGCATTTACTGATTAAAGTCATCAAAAGCTCATTATTATTTATAATTAATTGAGAGTAGCAAATTGCAGTAGAAAAAATTCATATGTCAACAACTTTCTTGAAGATAGTCAACTCTGTCATTTGGTCTCTTATGGGGAGTTGTCTCATTGGCAATCATACCATATCTTCTTTTTTTAGTCTATGGTTAATGTTTTTCACTTCAACTTTTTGATTTAAAAAGGAAGGCTTCTGTCATTATGTGAATAAAGTACATCACTTTAAAGAAATTGGTTATTGCATGCATGGTTTCTGTTGTATGTTGTAAGTGAATACCATGTAATTTTGTTTCCATGCTTTATATTTATTTTCATACTTAATTTTTGAAAACAGTGCATGCAAGACAACTTTATTGCTAAATACTTCAAATTTTAATTGTAGGCATGAAGGTGTTAGGAAATAGAAATTAATGGAAATGTCACATGTTTTATATTAATGAAAGGTCTTCATCAACTTTATTCATGAACATATAGCAATTATTAACACCTACAGTTTTCACCATAAATTCGAAAATAAACAACTTTTTAATCTGATTTCAAAATCTATCATCAATATTTAAGCTTTCAATTTTATTTCAAAGGTTGCTATGTAATTTAGTGGAATTTATCATGTAATATTTTACTCTTAATGTTATTCAAATACAACAAATAAGGTGACATGAGAGCTTAAAAATCTGGCTTTGTGTGCTGGGCAAGTATAAAACAGTTTTACAAAATTAACATAGAATGCTCCTGAATATAAATCCCCAAGGGCTGACAATGGTATAGAAATATAGATTTCGTGCATCTAACAGTAATAGTCATGCTGAACATGCATCCATTTGGCAGTTCAGTATATAAGCTTCATCAATCAGTTTGTCCTGCTTTTGATGCTGATACATGGTATGGTTGAAATGATGATTGCTTTACGTCAACTTTTATTATGAGTGAAATGGCCTTTGATTATTTTCACGTAGTTTGAGTTAAAAGCTGTGTAAGTACCATTCCTGTGAGTTAATATATGTAAATGTATTAAAGTTATGTTACCATACAATTGAGATTTAAAACTAAATATTTGAGAGAAAGATGTGCTGCCCATCTTCAACGCTATTACGAACTGAAAGGCCACCAAAAGAAACAGATACAATCAGGAGGACAATTTTCAATATTGAAGATGTATACACAGTATTTTTAAGTAAGTTTATTGTTAAATTGACCTTTTGCAATTATTGCCTAATGGAATTATTGTTAATTTGTTCCTGTCATGTATCTGCAAGGAAAAAAATTGTCATTGGTCAATTAAATTCTAGCACAACTTTTCAAACTTTTATACAGTGGACAATATTAACTGGATTATCCTGGGTCTCTTTTAACAAACACCTTATGACAAAAAATGGTCACAAGTTATACTGAAATGATTATATTATTTTTAGCTCTTCAGAATTTTTGTAAAATGATTGAGCCGCTGGACTATTTCAGGTGTTTTCATTAAATATCTAATAATATAATCTCCACGCACATTACATGTTTTTTTTAATCCTCATTAGTCAGCGCAAGAAAAAAATTAAGAAATCCAAAAAAATTATTCTTCTGAAATTTCATTTAGTTTTGAACCTGAGATCAGAAAAAAAGAATGATAACAAAAAATATGCAATTTAAATTTGAATAAAAACTGGTAAGGTCTAAATGTTGCCGTTAGTGAATTGTGTAAGAAAGAAAACAATTGTGTAGCCTACACTAACAAATTTACGACAACAAAGACTGGAAAAAAAGCATTGAAAGTAATCTTTAGTTTCTATTTCATCAGGCATGACTGCATACACATTGTTGTTTCAATTGAAAAAGTAAACTTTGAAAAAATCATTTCATATTCGTGTTTGTTACAAGAGGATAAACACTTCGGGTTTTACCAGATTTTGGATTTATATTTTATGATTATTGAAAACATTTCCATCTGTTTGGCCCTGACAATATATATATTTTGAGCGCCTTAGTTACTTTTCTGTCATGACCAACGTGATTTTCAATATGTAGAAATATACTTTCTTCCACTGTATTAAATAAGATACACCATTAACCACTCCAGACTGTAAACTATTAAAAGAATAAACTGTTCTGTGTTAAGAGTGTAGAACAATATGCAATATAGATTGAGATTCTTTAATGATTTCTACAAGATATGTCGCCAAATATATCATTCTTTTTTTTTTGTTTGAAAAAAATTGTGTTCTTTCTATGATATTTCATTGAGCTTAGTCATGACATTACAAAAGTTAAATCCAGGGTTTTCAAGAACATATGAAACCAGAATTGATTGTAGCAGTAGCAACTAAGACCTTATAAAACAAGCAAACCAAAATTTCATTTAAAAAAAAAAAAACGTCTTCAGTAAAGTCGCTGGACTATTAAAGGTGTTTTCATTAAATACTTACATTCAGCAAGTAAGGAATTGGAGAAAATACATTTTATGAGCATCTCTAAGTTATATCATATATTTAAACCACACAATAGAGCAGTCTTTCTTCAATTCAGACATTTGATTAAAATCTTCAGATCTTATTAGTTTGTAGCAATGTCCATTTTGCTACCTTAAAGGTCATATTGTAAATTCAGAAATTATTGAGATGTTTTTGTCAATGCAAAAATTGTGACGCAATAATCCTTCATAAAATTTTTGCAACCGCGCTAATTTGATTTCGCAGTTTTGCCAGGGTCAGGGATTTGCAATAATAAATGCATGCTTTAATTTCTAATCTAACAGTTTTAAATGGAAAATCATACAAGTGATATGTCAAACTTTGTTTACTTAGTCGAAGTTAGTTTCAAATTGAGAGAAAATTTATCATTAAAATTCCTTGTTGAAAAGAAATTATGGTAATTGTTGATCCCATCCCAACAATCTTTTAAACATAAACAAACAAGGGAGTGAAGGGAATCATCATAAGGACACACACATTAAGGCTACTCAGTAATTGCCAAATATTAACAGCTCCCCATGATTTATTCACAACTCTTTATTCACTTGGTGATTTAGAGCGTACAATATCATTTATACATGTGTTTAGTGTTGAAAACTGTTTACTCTCCTTTAGATATATTTTTCGTGTTGTTGTGTTGCTGTCTCGCTGACGAATATCTCATTTTATTCATTTTAAAAGTTTAAACATTCAGATAGAATTAATTTCAATCTACCAATACCCAACATTCTTTGTTCTGGTTTTACCGTCAGTAACAATATAGTTCAGAATCCTTTTGGTCGCACTTGATGACAAAAAAGAAAGGAAAACAAGATTTACAATTTTATTGTTATAATAGGTAACCAGAAAAGTAGGAGTAATCTTTACTAACATTACAAGCGCTGCCATTTTTACGTACACACGATCCCCTTTCTCCAGTTCCATTATTGAGCTTTGAGTTTGTGAGCCATAGTTGGTTTTAACTATATAACTTTTTATGTAAATATTACTATTCTTCATCAAGTAGAAGTCTCCATCCCCAGCCCCATTTACGTAAGTGTACATGAGAAGTGGTAAATGCCATTTCTGGGTGCCGTAAACACTACAGTGTCTGATTTGTAGTTGTTTCCTTGATTCACTTCAACTTTGTCAAATTTGAAAACATGGTAAGTTTTTACGTTTACAGGGGTTGATAGGATAGCTGTAAATGTTGTTCTTCTAATACGGTCTGAAAAAGACGGATTGTCTGGAATATGAAGCATTCAAGTTTTTCAAGTTAAAATCATGTGTGTAAGGGTATTGGTTAATAAAAAGAACATATTCATGGTAGACAAAATCCAATGGTTCTAATTATCATGACCTAAATACTTTTTCTAAAGCATCTGTTTCTTTCCTACTTTGTTTTGATCAAAGGTTAAGTTTTAATTTATTGCAAATTGTATATATCTTTTGTTGTACATCTATCTCTGACTGTATATTTGTCTCTTTGTAATTTCCTATTTTATCTAACACTTCATTTCCTTTTTTACACAGTCGTTTATGGTATTTTCTACCTACTGTAAATTCAGAAATTATTGCGAGGTTTTTATTTATGCGAATAATGCGATTGTGTGAGTATCAAAATGATAAGAACTCGCATTAATCTCGCATTTATGTCCATTCTACAAAAATCGCAATAATAAGTACACGCAATGATTTCTGAATTGACAGTAGCAGTTTTGAAAAAGGAAATAACAATATCTGATTTTCAATTTACAAAATAGAAATAGTTACCATTGCATTCACATTTACTTGAAGACTAGGTTTATTCACCAACATATGGCGTAGGTCCTCTGTTATGCAAGTGGTTTTACCTGAAAAAAACAAATGACAGTAAACACAAGTAAAGATATAATAGCATACCAGCATTCCATATCAAATCAGTATGATAATTCTATAGATATTATGCCTAAAGTATAATATATCTGTATCACTCAGTATGGAAATTTTAAATACAATTATATGAATTGCATTTGCTGTATTTGAGGTGTAAAGTTTCAATGTACCTTAATTAGAACAACAACTCTTGCGCAAATTGGAGCCAATTCATATTCAAACTAAAAGAAGGAATATATATCATAAAAACTTGACTTACCAGCATTACAATTTCCCTCTACCTTCAGAAATTTTGTCCTCAAAATAACTACAGAATAACACTTCATCTTACTTTCAAAAATATTTTTCAGTTTGATATTATGCCTTACACAAAGTATGGTATATATTTTTTGGGCAGATTGTACCATATCATTACTGTTGCATGTTAAAATTGATATTAAAAGAAAAATGACCCTTTTAATTACCATTAGACATGCAATATCCTAGAAAGAGAACACAGTTTATTCAATCCATTGCAAGAGAATACCTCCTTATTCCTGCTTCAAGTTATATTTAGACTATACGAATTTCTTTTCAAATGAAAGACCATATATTTTTTGCTTATTCATTGTAAATTAACAAAATACAAGTCCTTATGTTTCTTGATATCATGAATATAAATTTTCCAATCAGTTTTGATAAATAAGTATATTTTCTGAATATAATTTAACTATTACATATATTCAGTTGTACAAATTCATATCGCCTCATTCATCTGACACTACCATAACTCAATTCTAAATGAGACTTAATATCCAAATACTCATTTTTGTTTAAAATCATTGAAAGAAAATGTAAAAGATTCCTACTATTGTTTTCCAATATCAAGAATAAGTCTCAAAATCATGTTTGAAATGTCAAGCTTTAAGCTAGATATATAATATAAAGTGCCTAGAAAATCAACCAAACAATGTTAGAGTAGATCTGATTCTTTACTTTCTCCCCGAACCTGTATTTTTCACATCTCACTTCTACGGCAACACTGCCTAGCATTGCACAGACGCCTTATCCCGTCCTCCAACTATAACTGATGAAAATCAGCTTTCATTTCGGGAGGTGTTACCATCTCTTAGGTTTTAAACAAGGACTACTAATCACAATACACAAAGTATTTATAAGTGTACTGGAATGATCATCTACTCATCTCTTTAGCATGATTACATAATTAAAGGATGCTATTCTCTTTTTAGAAGCATACCGTCACTTAGAATTTATAATTAGATGTGTCTGCCTATGTTAAATGACAACTGCAAATTAAACCTTGTCCATTGGAATTTTTATGAAAAGAAATATCAGGCGTAAGAATATTTATAAAGTGCCTAGAAAAGCAACCTAACAATGTTAGAGTAGATCTGATTCTTTACTTTCTCCCCGAATGGTTCCCAACTGGGGATGGAACCTGTACTTTTCACTTCTCGCTTCTACGGCAACACCGGCTAGCATTGCGGAGACGCCTTATCCCCTCCTCTAACTATAACTGATGAAAATCAGCTTTTGTTTCGGGAGGCGTTACCTTCTCGTTGGTACTAAATTAGGACAACTAATGACAATACACGGAAGTATTTTTTTAAGTATACAGCAATGATCATCTACTGATATAAATATAGATTATATATATATATATATATATTGCACCTCATGTTTGCGGTATACCATCTTTCCCGCAAGTTTATTGTTTTCTGTTTGGTATTGAATTAATAATTAAGATCCATTTTGTTACATCTTGTGATACGTTTATTTGGCAATCGCCATGGCAGGCAGCAGGGTTTAAGAACATCAGTTGTTCGACCTGTTAGTCAAATGCGTTTTGTTTAAATATACTTTTTCACTTTTTGGTCTTTTGGAAAATGTTGTTTGTGCTGTATTTAGACCCCTCTACCAAGAAATTGTTTTACATGCACACGTATAAAAATTGCGGTTTTTATCCAACGCAATCATAGGTTTGAACGTTGTTTTCAATTTAGACTTGTTTATATATATAATAAAGGCAGGGTCTAAGAACATCCGTTGTTCGACCTGTTAGTCAAATGCGTTTTGTTTAAATATACTTTTTCACTTTTTTGTTCTTTTAGAAAATGTTGTTTGTGCTGTAATTAGACCCCTCTACCAAGAAATTTGTTTTGCATGCACACGTATAAAAATTGCGGTTTTTATCCAACGCAATCATATGTTTGAACGTTGTTTTCAATTTAAACTTATTTATATTTTTTCGTTTGGGCTTGTATTATATTTGCCTTTGGGTTTATATGATCCATTCATCCTATTTCGACTCTTTCAATACTCAAGAGTCTATCCTAAATTGAGGTAAATAATATGGCCTTCCAAATACCGTTTCGATTCCTAACATCACTGAAGAGACATTAATTGTCGAAATACGGATATGGTGTACAAATTTTTGCACCTCATGTTTACGGTATTCCAATCTTTTCCGCAAACTTGTTGTTTTCTGTTTGGTAATAAATTTATAATAAGATCCATTTTGTTACATCTAGTGATCCGTTTATTTGGCAATCGCCAATGGCAGTCATCAGGGTTTAAGAACATCCGTTGTTCGACCTGTTAGTCAAATGCGTTTTGTTTAAATATACTTTTTCACTTTTTTGGTCTTTTAGAAAATGTTGTTTGTGCTGTATTTAGACCCCTCTACCAAGAAATTTGTTTTGCATGCACACGTATAAAATTGCGGTTTTTATCCAACGCAATCATAGGTTTGAACGTTGTTTTCAATTTAGACTTATTTATATTTTTTCGTTTGGGCTTGTATTATATTTGCCTTCGGGTTAATATGATCCGTTCATCCTATTTTGACTCTTCAAAATTCAAGAGTCTATTCTAAATTGAGGTAAATTATATGGCCTTCCAAATACCGTTTCGATTCCTAACATCACTGAAGAGACATTAATTGTCGATATCCGGATATGGTGAACAAATTTTTGTCCGTCTGTCCGTCAGTACGTCTGTACGTCCCAAAATTGGTTTCAGTTCTCTAACTTTAGTTTGCCTCAACCAAATGTTACGAAACTTCTACACAATGCTTATTACCCACAAACACAGATAAAGTTTGAATTTTGGTGGCGTCACGTTTACCGTTCTAGATTTATGCCCTTTACGAATTGAAAAATTGATGAATATATGTTTTCGTTCTTTAACTATAGTTTTCCCCAACCATATGTTATGAAACTTATGCACAATAGATATAGGAAGATGTGGTATGAGTGCCAATGAGACAACTCTCGATCCAAGTAACAATTTATAAAAGTAAACCATTATAGGTCAAGGTACGGCCTTCAGCACGGAGCATTGGCTCACACCAAACAGCAAGCTATAAAGGGCCCCAAAAATTAGTAGTGTAAAACCATTCAAACGGGAAAACCAACGATCTAATCTATATAAAAACGAGAAACGAGAAACTACATAAACAGACGGCAACTACTGTACATCAGATTCCTGACTTAGGACAGGTGCAAACATTTGCAGCGGGATTAAACAATGCTTATTACCACAAAACTCAGATCAAGTACACATTTTAGAAGCGTCACTTATACAGTTCTTGAGTTATGTCTCTTTATAACGTTATGTGCAAGCGGGGGCATCATCTGTGTCCCATGGACACATTCCCCATTTATTTCTTCAAATATTGAGAATCAGGATCAAATATCAAGCCCCCCTCTTTAAAAGAAAATGGCCGAGTAAATGGTATTTATTTCAGCCTAATAAACGGAGGAAATGATTGTTTCTGCTTAAACTTTTGAAAAATGTTCGAGATATAAATTGTACAGTAAAATCCAAATGGCAACAACACACAAATTAAATGATTAAGTACTCTGTAGTTTGTATTTTAATCATGGTAAATAATGAACTGTCACAGAGCACATTTTATTGAAACTTGGTATCGTCCTGGTTGTTTCTTCAAAAGAATGGTCTGTTGTTCTGAAAGGAAATAATTCCATACAGGTATATAAATATAGATAGTTCCAAAAGTCAGGGATTTTTCATGTCTGCTTCGTTCATAATTTGCTCATTCCATCCACCATATCTTAATTTTGTAGTCCTTTGTTTGAAGTTTAGATATACATATGATTCTTTTTTTTCCATGCAAATCACTTTTTATGGATAAGAGGAAATTGAATTTAAGTGGAGATTTGAATTCATGGTTTGCTAAATCTTTTGTACAAGTCTATCGAAAATTTATATTTTGTTGAGTATCGAAATTCGTGGTTCACCTTTTCCCACAAAATCCACAAAAAATGGTACACCGCGAGTAATTTGGAATCCACAGTACATGAAAGAATACCATAGGTATTTTTTAATTAGTTTTTTTTTAAAGTTTTGCCGGAAATTTTGTAAAGATTTTGAATAGTGTTAATCATTTTTTCTATGTTTCAGTTATGCAACCATTCCGATTTGGCAGGAAATGCAGAGAAGATAATATGTGTACTTATACAGTATTTAGTATTGGAGCATATTGACTATGCTGTAGAACTAGAATTTCAAGGTAATTATAGGTTGTTTTGTCACCTTGACCAGATACAACACATATGAATCTATCTCTAGTCTTATATATCATCCACTTAATCATAAAGTTTTCTACATTATATGACAGTAACCAAAAAAAAAAAAAAAATACTTTGACTGGAAGGAAGAGATGT
Organism: Mytilus coruscus; assembly: GCA_017311375.1. Classification (NCBI taxonomy): domain Eukaryota; kingdom Metazoa; phylum Mollusca; class Bivalvia; order Mytilida; family Mytilidae; genus Mytilus; species Mytilus coruscus. Next base: position 8,147,752 of record CM029599.1, on the reverse strand, counting down.
GCATTTCCTATTTTCCTTAGGCTACACAGACTTGACATGTCTTCTCTTGGGATTTTGTGTTTAAATAAAGTAAAACTTGATAAATTTTGTGTGTCAAAGTGCTTTTCTTGATTTACCTTCATTAGGAATGCTCAAACCTAAATATTTAAAAGCTAGGGATGTGTAAATACACTGAAACTGAAAAAAGTCATATTGGATTTTCCTGAGAACAAAGGGCTGAAGAACTTGAAAATAAGTCTGTTCTTTGAAAGAACTGTTTTATGTATGTGAATGAATACTCTACAGACACGTAGATCATGGCATGATTTGCAGTTTGAATGTAAATTATGTTGCAACTGCCTCTAGCAAAGTAAGACAATATTAGCCATCTTACACTCTTCAACAATACTTTTGTAAGGTAATTCCAGAAACATCTCATGATATGCCAAAAATAGAATCATACAATATGTGACATGGTACTGTGGTATCAATGAATCAAAGTATTATTAATATTTCCTTTTTACAGCCATTCTATTACCTGATCCTAAGAGTCAACCAGAAATCTATTTCATTTTTTGATGTAGTAGGACAGGCCAATACCTTGTTCCATCTGTTTGAGAAACAGTTCCAGGATAGTTTGTTTCCACTAGTTCTTTAAGTTTTATGTCTGAGAAACAGTTCTAGGATAGCTTGATTCCACTAGTTCTGTAAGTTTTATGGCCTAGAAACAGTTCCAGGATAGTTTGATTCCAATAGTTCTGTACGTTTTATGTTTGAGAAACAGTTCCAGGATAGCTTGATTCCACTAGTTCTGTAAATTTTATGTCCTAGAAACAGTTCCAGGATAGTTTGATTCCACTAGTTCTGTAAGTTTTATGTTTGAGAAACAGTTCCAGGATAGTTTGATTCCACTAGTTCTGTAAGATTTATGTTTGAGAAACAGTTCCAGGATAGTTTGATTCCACTGGTTCTGTAAGTTTTATGTCAGTTTTACCATCAATACAATCTAATTGAAATACAGATCATGTGTTCAACCTTTGGCCTACACGGATCTGACAATGCTCCTGTTTCCACTAGTTCTTTAAGTTTTATGTCTGAGAAACAGTTCTAGGATAGCTTGATTCCACTAGTTCTGTAAGTTTTATGTCCTAGAAACAGTTCCAGGATAGTTTGATTCCAATAGTTCTGTACGTTTTATGTTTGAGAAACAGTTCCAGGATAGCTTGATTCCACTAGTTCTGTAAATTTTATGTCCTAGAAACAGTTCCAGGATAGTTTGATTCCACTAGTTCTGTAAGTTTTATGTTTGAGAAACAGTTCCAGGATAGTTTGATTCCACTAGTTCTGTAAGATTTATGTTTGAGAAACAGTTCCAGGATAGTTTGATTCCACTGGTTCTGTAAGTTTTATGTCAGTTTTACCATCAATACAATCTAATTGAAATACAGATCATGTGTTCAACCTTTGGCCTACACGGATCTGACAATGCTCCGTTCTACTTTCTGTAGTGAAGACTTTTGGGTCCTCTGATTTTGTCTTAATAATACACACCTAAAAATTTGGCTGAAGAAATTTCTTTGGCTGATGTAATAATTATCAGATCAGAAAGTATAATGCATTGTTGTCTGATCCCTGTAAGCAAAGCATGGAAAAAGGATCTCTATTTTTATCAGATTGCATTTTAGAATGCATGTAGCTTGTATGATTACGGAATAAATATATACTTCCTTACCGCAATTTCCCTGCCATCAATTTAAAGATTTTTTTAAAGTTTTGGTTGCTGCCAGATAAATTTTTGTTTTAATGGTATACAGCTATATTGTTGAACTTTCATGTTTTTGATGATTTTGTTTACTATCCTATAAGCCTGTAGATGCATCTGGTCTGGCTCTTTTTGGAGTTCATGTTTGCCTCTGTCTGTTTATTCATTCATTTATCAGTTAGTCCACACAACCTGTTTCAGGTTACGGTTTTTGGTCAAGGTATACCATGAAGTTGTGGTCACATCAACTTGAACTTATGACACATGTTTATTATGGTTGTACTTTTTAAGATTATATTCAGAATTAGGGTTTAGACCCTGATTTTTCAGTTCACTGAACTATTAGATATAAATAAGAAGATATAATGGCCGTTCACCAATGAATCACTGTACTAATATAGCTATCAGGCATTTTCTGTATTGCAGAATCATTCAATTATCTTCATAAATGTAATACATTGTAGCCATATTAGTTAAAAATATTAATATCTGAAATATATTCAATGATAAGTGGCCTATTGGCTTATTTAGGTGATCTACTAAAATTTATCATAAAGATATTAATTTTATATTGAGCAGCAATCTCAATTAAAATAAAATAGTATGATACATAAAATTCGTTTTTGTGCCTAATAAACTATTATTGTTTGGAATGGCTATTAATCATTTCTTTATTGTTGGCTCGTTAAATTATCTGAATTTGAAAACTTTGGGTAACTATGATTTCTTTTGAAAATACCCATATAAAATAATAAATAATATTTTTTAATATAAAATAATAAATAATATTTTGGAATATAAAATAATAAGTAATATTTTTTAATATAAAATAATAAATAATGTTTTTTGAATATAAAATAATAAATAATATTTTTGAATATAAAATAATAAGGAATATATTGTTTAAATGACTGCATGATGTTGCACTTTATTTTAGGCTTGTGCTAAAGTAGTGAAGTTTATTTCATCAATAGCACAGACAATTCACTCATATTTAGACGGGAAGAATGTAGAAGCCATGAGGAAGTATATTTTCTAATTTTCAAAAAATATGAATGGGTCAGGTCCATTTTTTTATTGAAAAAATTTATTTTCTTTTATACCTTTGTAAACTAATCACAAATGGCAAATGTTCTTTTCAATGTTTGAAAAGGAGTTGTATGATCATTTTTTTTCTCTCCCTAACTCCTCAATGGCATATGAGTTAAACACTGTTGTATACTTTACATTTTTTTTATATTATTTAAAATTTTTAATGATCTATGATTTCTTTTAAAAAACCATATTGAACAAAGTCTTGAAATAAGTTATTTTATGACTTATTTTTGAATGACTGCATGATGTTGCACTTTATTTTAGGCTTGTGCCAAAGTAGTGAAGTTTATTTCATCAATAACACAGACAATACACTCATATTTAGATGGAAAGAATGTTGAAGTTGTATTAACAGAACTGGGAACCAGATTACACAGAGTTATCTTTGATCATCTTCAGTAGTTCCAGTATAATTCTTTAGGTGAGTGGTCTCATGGAACAGGTTCAAAGCCCAGGAGATCCAGTACAATTCCTTCTTTAAGATGTCTCATAGAATTGGTTACAAGGAAAATAGTCATCTGAGATTATCTCCGACTGTTAAATAAAATCCCTTAGGTACATCAAACAATTGCATGCAGCAAATCAGGTCCAGACTCGGAATAGTTCTTGTTTTATAATGAGAGACGCCTGGTAGCAAATTTCATATCTATATTTATAGAAGGGGATGTTGGGTAAAACCAGAGGTTATAAGATTTCAAAATGGTGAGATGTAGGACGTAAGCAATTTTAACATCTGCTGTGCAGCCACTTCTGGTTTTCTGATAGCTTGATATTTTACAACACTCATTCATCCAACTTTTTTTGCATCTATGGAAGGGAATGATTTTATATTTGGTCTGCAGCTTGATAATGTTGAGTCGTTGCGTGTTAGGACTTTTTATATCTGCTGTGCAGCCACTACATTTCTGCCAAAAGCTTGAAATTTTGCAATTTTAATCAAAGTTATCTTTGCTACAGGATTTTAGTTATGCTTCAGTATACATGTTAACAATTGCATGCATCCAGGTCCAGATATGGTATTGGTCTTGTTTTATGATGAGAGACGCCTGGTAGCAAATTTCATATCTATATTTATGGATGTTGGGTATATGTCAATAATATAGCAACCCTACTACAAAAGGGAGTAAACAAGAAGTTATAAGGTTTCAAGAAAGGACAAATGTAAATACCATATGTCATGTTCTTATTAGCCCCATGCCCACACACGATACGAATACATATATCATAGTCTAAGCCGTGAACACCAAAATCTTTAAAGTACATATTTATTCTGAATTTGCATTCTATAAATTATGTATTGGTTTACAGGAGCAATGTATGTCATCTGTAATGTTAATGAATACAGAAGAAGTATAAAAGACTTCAAGATTCCAATTGTGTTAGAATTGTTTTAGAAACTACACGATCTTTGTAACTTGTTAGTGGTAGAACCTGATAACCTAAAACAGGTCTGCAGTGGAGAACAGCTGGTAAGAATAAGGATAATTTGATTAGTTAGCAACATCGTAAACAATGGATATCTTTGAAATGGAGTGACATTATTTTCCTTTTGCTGCAAAAACAATGAAATCAAGCACAACTCTTTAGATTGCTTAAAAGGAAGATTTCAATATTATCCATGTAAACTTATTTTTTTTTTATTTATTTAGATATTTTATGTTTCCACCTTCTTTAATGCATGTTATGATTACATTAAAAAAGAGACAGGAGACAACATGTGACATTCAAAACGCATTAGTCTAAGAACAACACCATGGCAAAAAACAAAATAAACTACGAAAAATTGAACAGTTCACAAAACATTTCATAGAATACTAAAGACAGAGCAACACAAACTGGGGTAAACTCTGGTGTTCCGGAAGGCTAAGCAGTTCCTGTTCCACATGTGGCGCTCTTCCTGTTGAAGCTATTTAACTGAAATTACTGTTTTAGTACAGAATTATTCATTATAATTATTTAATTATAGGTTGGTTTAGATAAGTCAGTGCTGATGGGTTTTATACAACTTAGATATGACTATAGGACAGCTAAACTGGCAACAGTACTTAAATAAGAAAAACAGAGCATTTGATTTTTGATGAAATCATACAATTAACAGCAAGAGGATCAGCCTTGCACATCCTCATAAAGAAGTGACATTGAAATACATAAGCAACGATAGAAACTCATTAACACCATACAAAGGGAAGTAACTTTTGAAGTGAATAAAACGTGATTTTCACATTTTAAAATGCATGTATTAATATTATGAAAGTATTTTTTCCTTCTTATTTATATGCATTACTGCTAAATATATATCTTCAGTCATTTTTTAAATCCAATTCCAGTTTGTTGTCTTCTATTTATACCTGGTAAATTTGAGATGTACATAACACTTATGGGAGATAACTCTTTATAATTCTTCAGAATATGTTAATAGAATAAAGCATCTTATGTAGATAGACTAACAGTTTCATAGCAGATATAACCTGTATTGACTATTGAAGTGGAATCCAGTCATTAGAATCCAATGAAAATCACAGAATTTGTTCCTTGATTTATATGTTTATCTCAAATGAAAATCATTTAAAAAAAAAGTGGGTATAGTATTTAGAATAAGTGTTGGATATTCCCAGTAGGCTAAGTCAATTGCTTATTCTTTATGAGAAGTTGACATCTTCTTCACAATTAGGACTTACAATTATTTTTACTGATTTATTTATGTTTATTGTAATATTGATATGTTATTTTGTTATCAAATAAATGATAAATGTATCAATTAAGTTTTTTTATATTTAGATTTGATATTTTAAAACATTTGAGACTTAAAAGATTTATACGAAAAATGAAATGAATGTCATACATGTTGAGAAAATTGAAAGATTTATAAAAATGGTCACATTGATTTGTTACGGTAGTTTTATTGTTTCGCCTGCTACGAAAGTCACAGAATGCTATCGTTGGTTCATGTCTGTTATATTTGTTTTTCGTAAATTGTTTTGTAATAAATTAGGCTGTTAGTTTTCGCAATTGTATTGTTTCATATTTTTTAGGTCGGGGCCTTTTATTACCGACTATGCGGTATGGTTTTCTCATTGTTGCAGGCCATAAGGTTGCTTATAATTGCTGACATCCACTTCATTTAAACTTTGGTGGATAGTTGTCTCATTGGCAATCATACCACATCTCCTTATGTTTATATAGACATAGGAATACTAATCAGACGGCAGCGGTGTAAACTATTTGTATAAATATTGATATTTCAGAAGGTAGCACTACAAAAGTCAAAAAGTCTGAAAAGACCAGTTTTTGTCTGAATTTGCATGAATTTTTACTCGACATTCTTAATTTGTCTAAATAATTTTTAAAAATTCTTGACATAGTATGAATTTGTCTAAGAAGGTTCTTGATTTTTCTTGACAAGTGTCTTGACAGTATGAACATTGTCTTAAAATTTCTCGACACTTCCTGTATCATCTGATAAGAGTCTGGATTAGTCTCGACCAATTCTTGACTGTCTTAAATTTGTCTCGATCTGTCTTGACATATTCTTGACATTCTTAATAATGTCTGAATATGTCTCGACATATTCTTGACATTCTAAATAATGTCTGAATATGTCTCGACACATTCTTAACAGTCTTAAATATGTCTTGACACTATCTCAACAGTATAAATTTAGCCTAAAATGTGAACAGACTTATTCTGCACTGTTTATGACATTCTATTGCTGTTATTTACTCCTTTTTATTATGGCTAAACTAAACTTTGAAGAATCAAGGATCAATTTGGTATAGTAAGATACCCTTTTGGTGCAACTAAGTTGGAATACCCTGAATAATTCCCCATGTAGTTTAATTTTGATTTATTTTAATTAAACATTTAATTAATTGTTTTCACTTGGAATATAAGTCAAAGTTACTAACAAACAGCATTTAGATTTTGCCGTTCGCAAAACTGCCAGTCAAATTTGCTTTACTAAAATAGGTGTCTTATAGGCAGTTTTAAAATGTGACCATGTGTCTCTTTTGGACCCCACAATTCATCTTTTGGGTTTATGTGGATAAAAAAAGAGGGTGGGGGGCTTTCGTTTAGGTCAAAGAATTTGTTCCCATCTTGATTCAAAACCTTATTCATTTTTAGAACAACCCATAAACATTTTTATTCAAATTTTAGTGTTGAATTTTATAATGTTTTATCAAAATAAATATTTGTGATAACTCCTTCCTGAAAAGAAAACGAATGTTTAGAACTATATTGTGCATGTCTGTTTGAGATCCATTTCATAAGACCAATAATTTCTATAGAAATCATTAATGGAACCCATTATAACTACATTTTTATTATTCCTGGAGAAGATAATAATTTTCTTTTAATATTTGGGAATTATTCAATTTGTTTTATGTTAAAATAATTAACTTCATAATTTTGATGAAAAAATCCATTTTATTTCAATTTTTTCATCAAAATGATGATTTCATTTTCATCTATCAGCAAACTTTTGAAATTGTAGTGGCATGTTCGGTCAACTGATAAGTTGTATGGCTGATTACAGGTAAAGCAGTAATTTCTATTTGACAGTTGCGTGTACTCTTGGGTGTGGAATACCTTAATTTTATGGGGAACATCCTGTCCATGTGTAATACTTAATATATATATTCCAACAGATGACATTACACAAATTTTTCTTATGTTAAATGAATGATTTGTATATCATCATAATTTGCTATTTATATAAACCACATTTTGGTATAATAATTATTTGCCATATCAACATTGAATATTATGAATGTAGAATGAAATATGTCTACAGTATGATTGGTTTTAATCATTTAATTTATAAGATTTAGGAATCAAAATTTGTAATTATTTAAAACCCACGTTCAAATTGTTTTATATCAACACACCCTCATTTGAATAATTTTATACTTTAGATTTCATAACCATATTTGCATTTGTAAAATATTTATATACCCAAATTTTCAATTATTTTACGTGCCCAACTTTTATTTTTGTTGTAAGAAGTGTAACTTGGAACAACAGTATATCATATAAAGAGAAATAAAGATTAAAGTTATATCATGAATATTGGTCATGATTTGTAAAACTCAGAACTGTCAAGTAAATTTAAGACACAATTCAAAGTGTTCAGAATGTGTCAAGCCATACTGAGAAAAAATAAGAATGTCGAGAATATGTCGAGAAATATCAAGACAGTATTCAAATGTCAAGAATTTGTCAAGAAATTTTAAGACGACTATAGGACAGCTAAACTGGCAACAGTACTTAAATAAGAAAAACAGAGCATTTGATTTTGATGAAATCATACAATTAACAGCAAGAGGATCAGTCTTGAACATCCTCATAAAGAAGTGACATTGAAATACATAAGCAACGGTAGAAACTCATTTAACACCATACAAAGGGAAGTAACTTTTGAAGTGAATAAAATGTATTAATATTATGAAAGTATTTTTCCTTCTTATTTATATGCATTACTGCTAAATATATATCTTCAGTCATTTTTAAAATCCAATTCCAGTTTGTTGTCTTCTATTTATACCTGGTAAATTTGAGATGTTTATAACACTTATGGGAGATAACTCTTTATAATTCTTCAGAATATGTTAATAGAATAAAGCATCTTATGTAGATAGACTAACAGTTTCATAGCAGATATAACCTGTATTGACTATTGAAGTGGAATCCAGTCATTAGAATCCAATGAAAATCACAGAATTTGTTCCTTGATTTATATGTTTATCTCAAATGAAAATCATTTAAAAAAAGTGGGTATAGTATTTAGAATAAGTGTTGGATATTCCAAGTAGGCTAAGTCAATTGCTTATTCTTTATGAGAAGTTGACATCTTCTTCACAATTAGGACTTACAATAATTTTTACTGATTTATTTATGTTTATTGTAATATTGATATGTTATTTTGTTATCAAATAAATGATAAATGTATCAATTAAGTTTTTTATATTTAGATTTGATATTTTAAAACATTTGAGACTTAAAAGATTTATACGAAAATGAAATGAATGTCATACATGTTGAGAAAATTGAAAGATTTATAAAAATGGTCACATTGATTTGTTACGGTAGTTTTATTGTTTCGCCTGCTAGGAAAGTCACAGAATGCTATCGTTGGTTCATGTCTGTTATATTTGTTTTTCGTAAATTGTTTTGTAATAAATTAGGCTGTTAGTTTTCGCAATTGTATTGTTTCATATTTTTTAGGTCGGGGCCTTTTATTACCGACTATGCGGTATGGTTTTCTCATTGTTGCAGGCCATAAGGTTACTTATAATTGCTGACATCCACTTCATTTAAACTTTGGTGGATAGTTGTCTCATTGGCAATCATACCACATCTCCTTATGTTTATATAGACATAGGAATACTAATCAGACGGCAGCGGTGTAAACTATTTGTATAAAGATTGATATTTCAGAAGGTAGCACTACAAAAGTCAAAAAGTCTGAAAAGACCAGTTTTTGTCTGAATTTGCATGAATTTTTACTCGACATTCTTAATTTGTCTAAATAATTTTTAAAAATTCTTGACATAGTATGAATTTGTCTAAGAAGGTTCTTGATTTTTCTTGACAAGTGTCTTGACAGTATGAACATTGTCTTAAAATTTCTCGACACTTCCTGTATCATCTGATAAGAGTCTGGATTAGTCTCGACCAATTCTTGACTGTCTTAAATTTGTCTTGATCTGTCTTGACATATTCTTGACATTCTTAATAATGTCTGAATATGTCTCGACATATTCTTGACATTCTAAATAATGTCTGAATATGTCTCGACACATTCTTGACAGTCTTAAATATGTCTTGACACTATCTCAACAGTATAAATTTAGCCTAAAATGTGAACAGACTTATTCTGCACTGTTTATGACATTCTATTGCTGTTATTTACTCCTTTTTATTATGGCTAAACTAAACTTTGAAGAATCAAGGATCAATTTGGTATAGTAAGATACCCTTTTGGTGCAACTAAGTTGGAATACCCTGAATAATTCCCCATGTAGTTTAATTTTGATTTATTTTAATTAAACATTTAATTAATTGTTTTCACTTGGAATATAAGTCAAAGTTACTAACAAACAGCATTTAGATTTTTGCCGTTCGCAAAACTGCCAGTCAAATTTGCTTTACTAAAATAGGTGTCTTATAGGCAGTTTTAAAATGTGACCATGTGTCTCTTTTGGACCCCACAATTCATCTTTTGGGTTTATGTGGATAAAAAGAGGGTGGGGGCTTTCGTTTAGGTCAAAGAATTTGTTCCCATCTTGATTCAAAACCTTATTCATTTTTAGAACAACCCATAAACATTTTTATTCAAATTTTAGTGTTGAATTTTATAATGTTTTATCAAAATAAATATTTGTGATAACTCCTTCCTGAAAAGAAAACGAATGTTTAGAACTATATTGTGCATGTCTGTTTGAGATCCATTTCATAAGACCAATAATTTCTATAGAAATCATTAATGGAACCCATTATAACTACATTTTTTATTATTCCTGGAGTAGATAATAATTTTCTTTTAATATTTGGGAATTATTCAATTTGTTTTTATGTTAAAATAATTAACTTCATAATTTTGATGAAAAATCCATTTTAATTCATTTTTTTTCATCAAAATGATGATTTTCATTTTCATCTATCAGCAAACTTTTGAAATTGTAGTGGCATGTTCGGTCAACTGATAAGTTGTATGGCTGATTACAGGTAAAGCAGTTATTTCTATTTGACAGTTGCGTGTACTCTTGGGTGTGGAATACCTTAATTTTATGGGGAACATCCTGTCCATGTGTAATACTTAATATATATATTCCAACAGATGACATTACACAAATTTTTCTTCTGTTAAATGAATGATTTGTATATCATCATAATTTGCTATTTATATAAACCACATTTTGGTATAATAATTATTTGCCATATCAACATTGAATATTATGAATGTAGAATGAAATATGTTTACAGTATGATTGGTTTTAATCATTTAATTTATAAGATTTAGGAATCAAAATTTGTAATTATTTAAAACCCACGTTCAAATTGTTTTATATCAACACACCCTCATTTGAATAATTTTATACTTTAGATTTCATAGCCATATTTGCATTTGTAAAAATATTTATATACCCAAATTTTCAATTATTTTACGTGCCCAACTTTTATTTTTGTTGTAAGAAGAGTAACTTGGAACAACAGTATATCATATAAAGAGAAATAAAGATTAAAGTTATATCATGAATATTGGTCATGATTTGTAAAACTCAGAACTGTCAAGTAAATTTAAGACACAATTCAAAGTGTTCAGAATGTGTCAAGCCATACTGAGAAAAAATAAGAATGTCGAGAATATGTCGAGAAATATCAAGACAGTATTCAAATGTCAAGAATTTGTCAAGAAATTTTAAGACCATATTCAGAATGTCGAGAATATGTTGAGTAAATTTCATACAAATTTAATATAAATGAGAATTTGTCAAGAAAAATTAAGACACGAGTCATACTTTTGGAGAATGTCGAGTAAAAGTTCATGCAAATCAAGACAAAAACTGGTCTTTTCAGACTTTTAAACTTTTGTAGTGTAGAAGACAAGAATTTCTCATAACTTGTAAAACAAAGCCTTATGTAACCAAGAATTTGTTAGTCATATATGTCCATTGTCCTTGACCTCATTTTCAAGGTTTAGGGACTGCTGAAAAAATCTGCATAGTTTTCTTGAGACATGTATAGTATTCACGTATTATGATTAACAGGATAATAAAATTTGGTATATGGGATCCTTGCAAAGTCTGCATGTTCGTCAGACAGGGTTCAACAGACCTAAAAATAATTTCATGAATTATTGATCAAGGCTAAAGTTACGTGATACTATAAGCTGAAGGTCAATAATATTTGGTGTATGGAATGATTGAAAGGTGTACATGTCCTTCTGGCAGGTTTCAGTTGACCTTGTCTTCATTTTCATGGTTCATTAGCGAATGTGAAGTTTTTTTGTTTTGGTCTGTTTCCCACATACTATAAGCAACAGGTCAACAATATGTGATGTATTGAATGATTATTAAGTCTACTTTCTGTCTGGTGGTTATCATCTGACCTTGACCCCATTTTCATGGTTCATTGGTCAATGTTAAGTGTATGTTGTTATGTCCTTTTCTTAGATATACTTTAATCAATAGATCAGCTATATTTTGTTCATAAAATGATTGCTTAGTGTATTTCTGTCTGGCAGGGTTCATCTGACCTTTACCTCATTTCAAAGTTCATTTGTCAATGTAAAGTTTTCATGGATAGGTATGTTCCTCATTACTTCAAGCAGTAGGTCAACTTTATTAGATGTATGCAATGATTGTAAGGTATACATGTTCATCTGGCAGGGTTCATCTGACCTTGACATCATTTTGCTTAGATCATTGATAATGTTAAATTCATGTGATGCTTGTAGTAAAGCTTATATCTTAAAAACTTTCAACATTCAATTAATCAGTTAAATCAGTCAAGATTTCTATGATAATTTTTACAAGATTTTGATATTTGTCAGATGTTCGGTTTAAAGCTCACCTGGCCTTTTTGGATCATTTGTCGTCTTTTGTCTGTTTTAGGGCTTATTTGAGCCAAACTAAACCACAATCATCCTTGGGTATCTGGTTTTAAAAATATGTCACATGATCCCGCCTGCCAATCAACATGGTAGTTAACGCTTATAATAGAACATTGCATATATTGTCTTTTATCTTGTAAACTGTTATTGAAAAAATCTGACAGGAGCAGAAATGTTCAAAATGTAAAGATCTAGCTACTGTCCATTGTGTATAAAACTGTCCTTAAGGTATAAAACCATTAATTTATTGCCCCATTGCTTTCTATGTTAAATTCTGCAATTTCACGCATTAATGGCTACTTTGTCTTAAGTTCAAATAAAGTGGCAGTCATTTCATGTCAAAACTATACCTTATCCTGACTTTTGCTGAAAAATTCAACATACCTTTAATTGCATATTAGAGCGTACTGGTTTCCGGAAGTTTGATAGTACAAAACGAGTACTGATGATCTGAACAACAGGGTAACTATACCTTCCTATTATAATTTTATATACTTTTTTATTATTCAAAAGAAACTTTTAACAAAGGTTCTACTATGAGCCCAAGTCCCCGAGCTTTCATTTGATACCAAAAATACCCAAATATTTTACCTATTGACAAAGATACAGCTATGCGTAGGAACTATTTTGTTTAAAATATGTACTACTTTCTTGTATGTTCTTTCCGACCGGGCCCGAATTAGTGTTTCTATACCTCAAAGGAGTTATTGCCATGAAATGACAATTTTTACTATTTTTTTGCAATTTTGGCTATTATTCTTTAAAATTTATTAGCTTTAAAGAGAAACTGTAAATAGCAAAAATGATAAGCAGAACAAGATCTACCATTCAGTCATTTTAATGAAATCGCCTGTCGACCCCTTATATGAGTTATTGCCCTTTAATGATGATGTTTACCCAGTTTTGTGTTTTTGGTAGAAACTATAGAAGATAGAAATAATATCTGTAAAGACCAAAAATGATAAAACAGAACAAGATAAACTAAAAAGAAGATTAACATGGTCGGAATAGTCATTGAATAGCCTTGAATGACAATTTCTCCTCATTTTTATATTGGTTTTTTTTTTTTGGCAGAAACTTTGGTAGATAGAGAAAAACTTAAAATTGTAAAAATGATCAGCAGGACAAGATCTAAAAATAAGACAATATTGCTAAAATCTTTAGTTGACTTCTTTTCATTAATGCCCTTGAATGAAGATTTTTACCAATATTTGTGTTTTTAACTAAAACTATAATAGCTAGTTTCTGTAAGTTGAATGAGTTATTGTTTTCTTATTTTTTCTCCGTCTTCTGTCTGTAATGAAAATTCAGTGGAATATATTTGCTCAGTTCTGGCATAAGATATTCTGTTATATACATTTTTATTCAAGCAAAATGACAATCTGATTAAAATCAAGGGGAGGGGATTGTGAGGATTAAATCTGCCTGAAATATAACCCATCCCCAAAGTTATTGGCGCCGACTCTAAGAATTGACTGGGTATTGAATTGTGGTTTCATGAATCTCTCCAGTCTTGCAGTAAGAACCCATGTTGAGATAGAGTTTGTTTTGATGTACAGAATATACCCAGCATAGGCTACATTCCTATATAGATGGAGACTCCTTTGCCACTGGACTTTAAGCATACGATGATCAATAAACAACTTGACCACACCTTAAACTTAGATCAAAACAACCTCTATAGTGTCAATGAATGTCATTTAAAAGGAAGGTGACAAGATGAAAAGAAATTACAGTTGATGCTTAAAAAAGTAACTAACTTTTAAAACATTTTAAACAAATTTATATTAATATATTACAGACAATTGTAATGAAATACAGATTAAATATAAAGCCAGAAAAACAACCACTCAATAAAAATGCTTAAAATGCTTAAAATCTGGTTGTAACTGCCGAAACATCAAAAGGAGTATCCAATGCAGATCACATTGTACAAAGTACCAGTAAACGAAATTTGATATGTTAAGAACAATAAAAGACATTCATTTATTTTTAGATATTTGAGAAATATGCTATATTTTTTGTTATAAAACTAGAGGCTCCAAGGACCCTGTGTCGCTCACCTGATATTTTTATTTACAATTGATGCATGATAAATGCAACTGTTGTACTGTCGTTTAGTTTCAGAGATATAAGACTAAAAAGTGCGTTTTATTTCAGCCATGTGTGCCATGTTGGCAGGCAGGGTCATCATACACAGTGGTCCTTGGATATCCTAGTGGTGATTTAAACCAAGTTTGGTTTAATTTGACAGTAGTTTCAGGGAGAATTTTGTAAAATTTATCTAACGAGAAATGCGAAGTGATGAGAAAGTTTGTTGTGAAGTTTTGTTGTTGCGCCACCCCCAAAAAAACAAAACAAAAGGTAATAAAAATTATCATTTAAGGGCAATCTTTCCTATTAATGATTTCTGCAAACTTCAGTTGATTGTGCAAGGGTTGTATAGCCAGCTGAGGTCGTTAAAACTCTCATTTGTTGTTGCAAAATTCAAGTGGTTTTGAATTGCTTTGTTGATCTTTTTGTATTCAACTTTTACACAACAAAGTACAACAAATATGATGACTGATACTCATGACACTGAAAATATGGTCTTCATTCTTGTGAAGAAAATGATAAGGTTTGAAATATTTCTTAAATATTAATTCAATACCAATACTTTAATTTGTATTGGATTTATCCCAGGAAATGAGAACAAGGGACACAATTAAATTCAATTTTTTCCTAAATTTCTGATAAAATATAAAATGAAGAACTATATTTTTTTAATGAGAATTTTTTTTTTAATAGTTAATTGATAATTTGAACAATATTAATTAAGTTTTAGATCTTGCATGGTTGATTAATTTTCTCAAAATTTCTGATATTCTATTAAAGTTTTAAATATAATATGAGGCAGGCATTACCTGTGAAAGGGGATGAAGTCTGTATAAATTAGTGTAGGAATTCAAGCATCATTTGCACTTCGGAATCTGTAGAAAATGAAGCCAAAGTACTGAAACATATCTGACATTCGACCTATTGTTCGGGATTATAGTTGTGACATCATTTTCAATGTAAAGAAAGAAACACCATCATCAGGTATTAATGTGTTTTTTTTTTTCATGTTATAGAATTATCAATTATTTTTATTGCCAGTACATTAGTAGATTGTTTTCTATATTGATTTTCTACTGCAGTTTCAGAAAAGAAGATTACAAAAGGAAAACATTTTGTAAAAACTTACCAAAATTTACCAAATTAATGAAAATTGTTAAAAATTGACTATAAAGGGCAATAACTCCTTAAGGGGTCAACTGATCATTTTGATCATTTGACTTATTTGAAGATCTTACTTTGCTGAACATTATTGCTGTTTACAGTTTATCTCTATCTGTAATAATTTTCAAGATAATAACCAAAAACGGCAAAATTTCCTTAAAAATTACCAATTCAGGGGCAGCAACCCAACAACCAGTTGTCCAATTCATCTGAAAATTTGAGGGCAGATAGATATTTACTTGATAAACAAGTTAATCCCTGTAAGATTTGCTTTAAATGCTTTGGTTTCAGAGTTACAAGCCAAAATCTACATTTTACCCTATGTTCTATTTTTAGCCATGGCAGCCATCTTGGTTGGTTGGCTGGGTCTGGGTTTTTAAACTAAATACCCTAATAATGATTGTGGCTAAGTTTGGTTGAATTTGGTCCAGTAGTTTCAGAGGAGAAGATTTTTGTTAAAGATTACAAAAATTTACAAAAAATTGGTAAAAAATTACTTTAAAGGGCAATAACTCCTTAAGGGGTCAACTGACCATTTTAATCATGTTGACTTATTTGAAGATCTTACTTTGCTGAACATTATTGCTGTTTACAGTTTATCTCTATCTGTAATAATTTTCAAGATAATAACCAAAAACGGCAAAATTTCCTTAAAAATTACCAATTCAGGGGCAGCAACCCAACAACCAGTTGTCCAATTCATCTGAAAATTTGAGGGCAGATAGATATTTACTTGATAAACAAGTTAATCCCTGTAAGATTTGCTTTAAATGCTTTGGTTTCAGAGTTACAAGCCAAAATCTACATTTTACCCTATGTTCTATTTTTAGCCATGGCAGCCATCTTGGTTGGTCGGCTGGGTCACTGCACACATTTTTAAACTAAATACCCTAATAATGATTGTGGCTAAGTTTGGTTGAATTTGGTCCAGTAGTTTCAGAGGAGAAGATTTTGTTAAAGATTACAAACATTTACAAAAATTGGTAAAAATTACTTTAAAGGGCAATAACTCCTTAAGGGTCAACTGACCATTTTAATCATGTTGACTTATTTGAAGATCTTACTTTGCTGAACATTATTGCTGTTTACAGTTTATCTCTATCTGTAATAATTTTCAAGATAATAACCAAAAACGGCAAAATTTCCTTAAAAATTACCAATTCAGGGGCAGCAACCCAACAACCAGTTGTCCAATTCATCTGAAAATTTGAGGGCAGATAGATATTTACTTGATAAACAAGTTAATCCCTGTTAGATTTGCTTTAAATGCTTTGGTTTCAGAGTTACAAGCCAAAATCTACATTTTACCCCTATGTTCTATTTTTAGCCATGGCAGCCATCTTGGTTGGTTGGCTGGGTCACCGCACACATTTTTAAACATACAATTTTTAAACTAAATACCAATAACTAATCAACTGATTGTGGCTAAGTTTGGTTGAATTTGGTCCAGTAGTTTCAGAGAGAGATAGATTTTACTTGTAAACAAGATTACAAAATTTACAAAAATTGGTAAAAATTACTTTAAAGGGCAATAACTCCTTAAGGGGTCAACTGACCATTTTGATCATGTTGACTTATTTGTAGATCTTACTTTGCTGAACATTATTGCTGTTAACAGTTTATCTCTATCTATAATAATTTTCAAGATAATAACCGAAAACGAAAAAAATCCTTAAAATTACTAATTTAGGGCAGCAACCCAACAACCCATTGTCCGATTCATCTGAAAATTTCAGGACAGATAGATCTTGACTTGATCAACAATTTTAACCCATGTCAGATTTGCTCTAAATGCTTTGGTTTCAGAGATATAAGCCAAAATCTACATTTTACCCTATGTTCTATTTTTAGCCATGGCGGCCATCTTGGTTGGTTGGCCGGGTCACCGGACACAATTTTAAACTAGATACCCCAATGATGATTGTGGCCAAGTTTGGTTAAATTTGGCCAAGTAGTTTCAGAGGAGAAGATTTTGTAAAGTTAACGGACGACGGACGACGACGGACGACGACGGACGACGGACGCCAAGTGATGAGAAAGCTCACTTGGCCCTTTGGTCCAGGTGAGCTAAAAAAGAGGGTGTAATACTAATTTGCATCCTGGGAGAATGTATTTTAACAAGTAGCTATTTTATAGCTGGTAAAGATATAACAAGAAATAACAACAATTAAAGATTATAAAAATAAACAAATATGAAAAATGCAAACATGATGTAAACAATGAAATCCTTCCTCCTTCTGAAAGTCTTCATGCTATTTAATATGAATAATCTAAAAATGTTCTCTTAAAATTTTACATTTAGATATGAATATTCTAGAAATGTGCATGTTTTAAAATACAAATTATCTAAAAATGTGCACATAAAAATTCCACTATTTAAATATTAAAAATGTGCACGTAAATCTTAAGGTGTTCATTGGCAAGATGTAAAAATGTATTTCCAGTTGTGAATATACAGGTTGGTAATTGAAACAGACATTTTTAGGCAAGAAATAAGCTCTTTTAGACTGTCAAAGACTTTAACTTGACTTGAATAAGAAAATATATGCAAAGTAAATGCTTAATTTTGTTTTAACTTTTACTTGAATTAGATTCTAAGTAGATCATATTTTTTTCTGTTAGAATTAAATAATCCTATATGTTACTCCTACAATTGTATCTCACATTTGCTTCTTGGTTTAATTGTTAATTACACAGTTTTTCCCTTTTGGGATGCTTAACACCATTAATTGATATATTGCATGACATAGATCCAAATATGTCCTTGTTATATCACATACTATTTTAACATCGGAATACAATATTGGGAAAAAAAACTGGTTAGTGCAAGGTGTAAAATGGCAATAGACTTTTACACTATGACATGGAAAATTCTTGGTTTAATTGTTAATTACACAGTTATTTCCCCTTTGGGATGCTAAACACCATTCATTGATAAATTGCATGACAAAGATCCATCACTAGTTATATCACATACGATATTAACACTTAGGGTACAATACTGGAAACAAGTGTTAAGTGCAAGGGTTATATCAGCACTAGACGATTGCACCACAAAGTATGGAAACTCAGGCTTGTTTTTTTTTATGTTGAACAAAAGCATATTTGATAACAGACAATTATGATGTTCAGAATTTATGTATTTTCTTAAAGTAGTGAGGTCTCTCATCTTCTATGTTAAATGATATCCTGAATTCTATTGTAACAGTTCTTTGGCAAAAGTAAAACATGATATGTGAATCAAATGCTATGTGAATCCATGATGTTTGTCTTTTTTTCACTTTCACATTACAGATCTATGCTTCTCTTCCTTTGTCAACTTGTACAGATCACGCTGTCAAAAAAATATATGAATTAATTCAGTAAAGCAGAATATATATCATTTAAGGAAATACATTTACAGGGTCCTAATGTTGGCTTTATTCTATAAAAAATACTATCAAAAACAATATTGTGTATATCATCATATTTTAATACAGGTATTGCTATTTTAAGATATGCATTAACAATCGTATAGATGTGAATTTTAGTATTTCAGGTAAGAGATGCAGGTCTTAATGAAAAGCAACAGAATTTTTTTAACATTGCCAAAATGTAGTTCATATCATGCTATTTTCAAAAAATATAATAAAAAGTATGGATCACAGACATTCATGGGGGAAAATTGTTTGAATAGAAAGGAAGTGCATCACTGTACTCATTTCTTTGCTACAAAACAAAAAGGTAAATTTACTATACATTTCTTTATAAAATTAAATTATCTGAGTTATCTCCCTTTATATATGGGCAAGTTGAACAAAAATTGAATCAACCCAAAAATATTATGTATTTGTAAAAACAGTTGCAATAATTAAAAAAATGGCATGATTTTCATCTTTTAAATGAAAGATGTAACAAATGCCTTTCTCAAAATTTGAATATTTCTAAAATATCTAGACCAATTGTGTTCTGCTATTTTACAATCTGAGATGACGTAAGACACTCAACCTACCTTAAATAATAAGATTACTGGTTAAAAGTCAAAGTAATCATTTAATTAAAAAAATTGTTTTGATTTTACTATCCTTAGCCAAGAATTTAGGCTATCACTCATTTAAAGTTTGGCTGTTTTTTTTGGTACAAATTTTAGCAAGAAGAAATAGGTGATGATTGGCACGTTAAATTTTCCAATAACTAAAATAATTTTGAAATAAAGTAGGTGCAATTCTAACAGAAAAATAATTTGCTCTCTATTATTTTTACATTGGCATTGTGGCCAATATTGAAAACACTTTAAATCTTTATACTTTATTTATAAAAGTTTATGCCTGGTTAACTAATTGATATAAAGCAATAATATAACATAATATAAGTTACCGAATCAATGTAAATATTGTCAGCAGAATTATACAATACTGGTAACTGGTAGTGAAACATGATAAAATTAATTACATTTGTGTCAATGGGTTGCTGTCTCATTGATGTACTGGTATGCCTATCAATATCTTTTGTTCTATTTGACACAAAGTTGCATTAAGTGAGTGATACTTGACCAAACTGCTGAGTGTAAGTAGAATTTTACAGTTCTAGATCAATGTACATTGAGTTAGCAGACTTACACAATAATGGGCCAATAATAATTGAATTTGTGGACAAATAAAGCATTTGAAGAGGTCATTGTGTCATTGATCACATTGGTAGTTTCTTGTTCCACACTCTTAAGTATGTTCTTTCATTTTTTTTTTACGATTAGCAACAACAGCCAATACTTTATTGTTTATAGTAGAAAATTATCTGTGAGCACCGTAAGAGATTAAAGTTGTAACTTGATCAGTTTTCTCCTTTTTAGCAAAACATTATTAGAAACAAAGTATGTATTATAGATATTGTCTATTAGCAGAAAGAAATGAAGAATTTTTAAAGGGGAAACAGAGGTTTTTCTCTTTTTTCAAATGATACACAATTCTGTACCTCATTTTCATCACTGGCTTTGCTTTCAGACGATCTACTACTAGCTGTTTTGTCTTTAGAAGATCCATTACTGCTGTCAGTATCACCCAGTTCTGGACTGTCTACATTATCTTTGTCCTCTGAATTGCTTCCACTGTCCTTTTGTTTTCCATAATTCTTCCAGAAATCACCTTTGCTCTGGTCATTCTTTTGTTTCTCGTTGTTTGCTCTATGGTTCTTCCAGAACTCAGCTTTACTTAAAATTTCATGTGAGTTTTCATCTCCATTTTTATCTTTATGATCCATCCAATGACGAGATTTGTGCTGCCTTGGTTTGTGTCTCTGATTTCCATAATTTTTGTATGTCTTCCAGTATTCTGCTTTAGACAATTCTTCAGAGGCATTGCTTTCATCGGATTCAGAGGTTTCCTCTGATTTCTATCAAAATATCAAAAAGAATTGTTTGGAGTAGATTCTAAATTTTTGTCTGATTTTCAATTATTTGCTTAGCTATTGAAGTATATACATATATTGCTGTAACTTGAAAAGTTAAAAGAAGATCTATTAAATAGAGGAAATACTAAAGAGCTCTATGAAACAGAAGGAATATTGAAGAGCTCTATGGAACAGACTGAATATTGAAGAGCTCTACGAAACATAAGGTATTTTGAAGAGTTCTATGGAACATTATTGATAAGCTCATGGAACAGAAGGAAAATTGAAGAGTTCTATGAAATATATGGAATATAGAAGAGATCTATGGAATAAAAAGAATATTCAAGAGCTCTATGAAAAAGAAGGAATATTAAAAGCTCTGTGAAAAAGAAGGAATATTGAAGAGCTCTATGGAATAGATGGAATATAGATGAGCTCTCTATGATAAAGAAGGGATATTTGATAGCCCTGCTAAATAAAGGGGATGTTACTCACCGATGAGTCCTCGTTTCGTTTTAGATCAGCATATGTAATTTGATTGGAACCACCCTCCTTAAGCTGTTCCGTGTTATCTATATCTTTAATCAGTTTCATTTCATCCGAATCCTGGTTTATTATATCATCAGCTTCAAACGAACCACCTTCTACTGGAAATGTCATGTCTATGGTCTCTTCTGGTTTCTCTTTTTGTCTTTTGTTAATTTCTATCATTGGAAAATATATATAAAGATATACAGCCAGAGCATAAGAAAAGAACAAAATAAGGCCAAAGTAGCTTTTTTTTCTTTGAGTGTGATCTAATGCTGCTGGTTTATTTTTTATTTTTTTTATTTTTGTGAAAGTGTTCCCTCCTGGTTTGCGGTATGTTTTAAACATGTAATCAGTTAACGCAAAACAAGCGAACAGAAAGCAGAACAGAAAAAAGTTGCCTAAGTAACAAATTGATAAATGACAGAAGAAATAAGAAACGATATTCATTTAAATGGTCTGTAACTTAAGGTAAACATGCATAAAATATTGGCCACTGGATATTCAGCAAACTACGACCAATCAATCATTTGATTGAATGAATGGATGGAAAAACTGATAACTTAAAGATTTGAAGTATTGCGTTTCCAATGCGATTTCCTTGATAGATGGTTACTGCTTACATGTAAGGTATTGCGTCAAGGGTTACAAATGGTACAGTTGAAGTCACCCTTTCAAAAGTTTACAGACGACATCAGGATTTGGTTGACTATTATGAGATACTGCAGGGATTTTTCCGTTTTGTTTTCTGCTTTTTTCAGGCAGTGGCTATTTTGCTGGCTCTGATTAAAACATCTGAAATTAAAGCCAGCAAAATAGCATATTTTTATAGCAATGCCTATTTTGCCGGCGCCGGTAATATAGTGAATTTGTTATTTTGCCGGTCCTTTGTAAAGAGAGAACTTTAATATTTACTTTTGAAAGGTACCAATAAAATGTGCATTGTCAACATAAAAGAATCAAATTATTACTCATACAGTAAATGAGATATTGAGCATCCATTTGCAGCAATGAAATCATATCAAAACAAATAGTTGAAATTACAATGTACTTCTAAAATCAGTCACCATCTAATGCTACATGTATGCATAAGAAAAAAAACTCAGATTTTTTAATTGTATGTTGTAAAAAAAATTAAAAAGTTATAAATCTCATTGCATATAAGTTTGATAAAACATTATACAATCTAACAAAATCAATCACATAGCTTCAAAATTAAAAAGTTTAAACAAAATTTGTTTTTGAAATAAGCTAGTAAGTTATTTGAATTGCATATCTGTAAAGAAAAATCGTTTTTACTGGCAAATTGGCTTCTACTTACCTAGAGCCGGCTTAGTATAATATTTTGTATTGCACCGGGGCCGACAAAATAGCCACTGCCTTTTTTTAATTTTATTTCTTGTTCACTACTTCCTTAATTGCCCTGCATTTTGTTTGATGGAATATTCATTCTCATCTTGTCTTGTCGCTGTTCCTTTGCTTTTTGTGTTTTTTTTTTTTTGCTGTGTATGTACTGATTTTGTGTCATGGATGGATACCCCATATCCTTTGTTTTTCTTTTAAAGTAATTTCACTTATTACCACGCTAGAGTATTCATTTTCGATATGATCCAATCCCCTGAATATCCAATGGTTATCCCTTAGTTTACAACAATCCTGTCCCCTTTTCCTCGATTGTGACACCACCGAACGCGACTCACAACCAAATTTTTACTTGCAATCGGAGTAAAACAACGGGTGTTAAAAGTAAAGCAGGAACTGCTTCTTTTCCGGAGCAGCTGAATTCACCTCCGGGATTTGGTAGGATTTGTGTTGCCCCATCTTAATTTCTGTGTATAGTGTTTTGTTATTGTTTTTTTTTTTTATCTTTTCGTCGTTTTTCTTTTTGATCATGGTGTTATCTATTTTTATTGAACTTATGATTGTTATCGCTCCTTGGTATCTTCTATCTTTAATAAGTAATAATAAGAAAGTAATAATCGAGAAAACAGTAGAACGGTGTTTCCATCCACTTGCATTGTATTACATCAGTGAATATCGTAAATTCCTTATCATATATATATAAAAATGGTTCACTCAAACTGTAAATAACAATTTCTGTAAAAGTAAATAATTTTTTTCAATTTTCGAATGGACCGAGATTTGATAATTACTTTATACTTTTGTTCGAACACGAATGTAGACGATTTTCACTGGGCGGCTGGTCGATTTGCTAGTGTTATACCATATGTTTTCATAGGGATAATGTGTGTAATGTTGGGTTAATACTGTATACGCGAATATTTTACTTACCATTGTAAGATCCCATCTTTTTTACAACCTTCTTTGGAGCCTATAAATGAAACAAGGACTTGAACACTCATCTAAGATTTTTAATTTTTACCGTAAGTATTTATTAAAAGGAGGTCAATATATATCTATGCATTTAAAGTCAATTTACAGTAAATCGGCTACATGTATATCAAAATAAGAAGATGTGTTGTGATACTAATATGTCACAAATTTTGATAAAATTTTGCATACAACTTCGGATCGTTGAAAATAAAAAATTGAAAGACGTTTTTTATGACAAAGGATAGACAAGACTGATACTGGTATAAACAACACAGACATTGAAAAATTAAAAAGCAACTATAGCAAGAAAATTACGAACCCCTTTTTAACAAAACTAGGGGTGCTGCGTAAGGGTGAGTAGATTCTGCTCCACATGCGGCACCCGTCTGGGAGATATATACTCCATATGGAGTCGCTCCTGGAATGTTGCTACATAGAAATGGAAAGTTCAGTGAGAAACTTTGAAATCATCTCTTTTGTCGTAAAGTTTTGTTGTCAACCGACCACATTGTCAATTCTAGATGTAAGTCAAGACTTAACTGTATCTGTGGTATTCTTTATTTCAAATACGATGGAAAAGATGCATGCGTTCAGCATAGTCACCAAACTTTGAATAATTTGGTGAGAGGGGACATCATCTATATAGGGAACGTGAAGTTAAAAGGACATACTAGCTTCTTTTCGTTCTTCCTGAGAAGCTACTGTATGAAGTCGACAGACAATAAATAGAGACTCCATGTATACCTTACAACAAAATTATTTTGATTTACCTGTGTACGTTATTTTATTTGGCGGCATTTTGTCCAAGGTTATGGTTGTCTTTTTGATATTGTTTTAAATCTAACCCCCTTGTTTTATTAATTTTGTATTTACATTGTGTTATAGATCAAATTTATTCGTTCAGTGTATGTTCACTTGTTTTTGTGAATATTTCTTTTGATTGAGTTAAGCCATTTCAATTGATATTTTATAGTGTATCCTTCTATGTTGTGATGTTACACTATTGTTTCAGGTAGGGTGAAAGTTGGCGCCTATTAAAACGTTTAAACCCGCTGCATTTGTTTGCACCTGTCCTTACTCAGGAACCTGATGTTCAGTGATTGTCGTTTATTGATGTGGTTCATAAGTGTTTCTCGTTTCTCGTTTTTTATATAGATTAGACCGTTGGTTTTCCTGTTTGAATGGTTTTACACAAGTCATTTTTTGGGGCCCTTTATAGCTTGCTGTTCGGTGTGAGCCAAGGCTCCGTGTTGAAGGCCGTACTTTGACCTATAATGGTTTACTGTTACAAATTATGACTTGGATGGAGAGTTGTCTCATTGGCACTCATACCATATCTTCTTATATATAGATACACGTTGTCATGAATAGGAGCACAGTTGGTTTTAATGGGAATGCCGATTGTTTGTTGAAAAACACGTCATCAAAACGTATATCAAGAAATCAATCATCCTAACAACGTCAGTTTTAGAGAATCGGATTTGTTTTTACAAAGCATGATGAATCCCTTCTTTAAACAAGAATTTGTTTTTACCTAAGTTGGCCATTCTTTTTAATGAAACAAAGTTGGTCCAATTCTTTCAATCTGTAAAGTTGGGTTTGGAATGGAAAATACTTGTGTAAAGGGTATAAAAGTCAAATGTTTTTTTTTATACTTTTGCAATATGAAAGAGACTTAAGCCGTGTTCATATTGAGCTAAACTCGGTGTGGTGTGAACACGGCCTTAGATTGTATGTACATTAACTGATCTAAAGTAGGTAGTTTCACAATAACTCTTAATCCCGGCTTTGATTGCTGAATAGTTTGGAAAGAGGTTTCTTGGGCACTTGGAAAACCCAGCAAATATAACGTCGTGTGTAAGAACACTTGTGTAACTTTGTTATCCAATACAGTGAAGGAAGATCCAGTTTTGCATCTTTCGTTGAAATTTCAAAGAAACATAGATCAGACCTATGATTATCCAGGATATCCTCTTGATAAGTGTCGTGGTGGTATATGTTGAATTTCGAAGTGTATCTAATTCCCCGTAGCGAGTTTAAAAAGTTGTGAAATAATTTAACAGCTTATCAAAATTCTACATTTTTTCATAATGACAAAACCATCAAGATATAACAAAATTCAACCACTGTCAAATTTCTTGACCTTGGACGTACAGGTACTTGGTGACCTTGGACAGGCACATGCTGATCTTGGACTGGCACATGATATCATTGGACAGGCACATGAACTTGACTTTATTGTGTGGGTGGAGGCACTGATGGCAATCAACAATGCAGACTCTTTTCGAAACACATTGTCAATTAAATTGTTTAAATCGAATATACAATTATATGGTCTGAACTGCAAGATCTGCAATACTAACGTCCCTTCGATTAAACAAGAACATATATCCAATAATGTGTTTAATCATATGCCTAATGATAACTTTCTTGATAATTCTTATAGCTGGGGAATAAAATATGAGTTATTTACATTGTACGTGGTAATACACCAAGGAGGTGGCATTTTTATTGTATCAATGTGAATTCTATATTAGTTAAGATTAATTGTTGGTAAATAAAGAGAAAACTTATAGTACATTTCAACGGGAAACTCGTACTAAAATGTTTGTAACATTGGCCGTTTAACGTAAGTAAACCATAAAAAAAGAGGCGCTCAAGAACCAGAATTGCGCACCTGCTAAAGCATATGCCATTTTGATATTTAGTTTTTTCCCTTTATTGCTTATTTGTAGATCTTATTTAGTGGCGTTTTTGTAGGTCTTGTATTAATTGGTGATAATTTTTACTATTGTGAGATAAAAAAAAGCCGTCATTTAATGGCAATAAATCTTCTCACTAGTGTGACAATTTGGTCATGTTAACTTACTGTAGATATTATTTTGCTGATTTTTTTTTTGGCTTTTTAAAATATCTCTCTAACCCCTTAAGTGTTTGACAAAATTGCAAAAAATCATCATTCAGCATGGGGAAATAATTTCTATAAGGATTCGGTTGACAATTTCTAACATAACGACTAATTTTTAGATCTCATTGTGTTTGAACATTTTGGTATTTAACAGTTTCCCTCCTTTTATTATGGTTTGAGCAAACACTGCAAAAACGGAAAAAAATTCATCTCTAAAGGGCAATAACTCTTCTCAGGGATCAACTGACGATACGTCCATGTTTACTTATTAGTAGATTATATTTTGTTTAACATTTTTACTATCGAAAGATTCTCTCTATCAACTTTAGTTTCCTAAAAAAAAAAAAAAAAGGCAAAAAAGGGTAAAAATCCTCATTTTAAGGCATTAACTCTTATAAGGTGTCATTTGACGATTTCTGTCAAGAGTTAAACATTATTATCTAGGAGTAGTTACAAGTTATATAAACAAAGTTTTTTTTCTCTGATTTCTGCTAATATATTTTCCGAACATCGTATATTTGCGGCAGAAATTTGTAGCTTCAAAATCAGAATAGAAGGAGACCTGTGCTGTTGTCTATCCATCTACTTGATTTTTGATTGGCCGCCTTAGAATCGTCTATTTTTCCTTTCTAATGTTCGTGCTGAAGCGAACAGCTGACTCCATGCAACTTGTGTTTACTAATCGATGGTAGACCTAATTAAATCATTTTATTCTCGAATATTACATTTTCATGTCAACCGTATTTTTCACAATTATTGAGAAGTTTTACCGGTTCTTATATGGCTCGCATTACGGTCTTTATAATGCATTCAGCTGTCTATGGACATAACTGCAGGCAGTTAATTGGATAATTTTCCAAACAATTGGAATTTCCTTTTGATTTTTCATGGGTTTATAAATTTTCAGTGAATCTTGTTTTTCTTCTTTAACTATACATAAAAGAGGAAAACAAGATTCAACTTGCTTTCAGGGAATTTAGTTTAGAAATGAAGAGTAGTTCAAGGTCATACCAGATGCCTTGTTGTTTTTCATTTTGCGATCGTATCATGTATACTCAGATACCTTGGTTGTATTTCTGAAAGTATTATTAATCAAACTCAGGCTATTTGTCATTCTTTTCAATATTTTGAATGCACTTGGACAGCGATAGTATTCAAGCCTGCTCGCATTGCGACATTCATTCTCTCTGTGCAATTAGGGTCAAGAGAATTTTAATTTGTAACATTCAAATCGCATTTCTGGATTTACCTTAATTAGGAATGTGCAAAGCTAAGCGCAAAAAATATCCCAATTTGTTAAGTTCTCGCATTAACCATGATTGCTTCTTCGTTAAAGGTAGGACACCCCCCTAAATCCACAAATCCTTGAAAGTGATAGTTGTAAGTATGAGAGGACTTTAAAATAGTTACCTGTTGAAGTTTTGGCGGAGGTTACTGAACGTCTCATCGGAAACAATGTAAATATTGGAGGACTTGAAAATAGTTACCTGTTGAAGTTGTGGTGGAGGTAGCTGAAAGTCTCGTGGAGGTAAATCAACCGGAAGAACTATATCATCCTTATCAGACCCTGTGTCATGTTCTGATGACAAAACCTGTTCTGCTAGATTCCTTTCCTCGTCTAGAAAGTAAAGGGTTTAATGTTTAATGTTACAGCATTACAATACTATGGGATTTTAGGCATTGTAGATTTTGCGTCGATGACTTGAAGATTAATGTATATGTACAACTTTTCTTTTTCGGCTTTTTTTTACAATTTTTTTTGCGTAGAGCTATCATTGACTATATACTGCTCACTGAAGCCATACACTTTTATTAATAGGATTTTAACACTAACTTATTTTTTAATGTCCTTTAAATTGAAATTGAACATTTATTAACAGGTTTTTTTAGGTAATTATTGTTTCTCATGAAACTGCGACGATTCTCGATTGATATCAAGCAAATTTTATAACAAATTAGATAAAACTTTATAAATTTGGTGCATCCGAAGCGTTTTTCTGGATTAACCATCATCAGCAACCTAAGCAGAATAATGAATTTCCAACTCAAGGATAAATATTCAAATATCAGATATATTCGGAGCACATCAACATGACCAAAAAGTGACCTAAGCAGAATAATACGTTGACTTTTATTATTCTGACAACTTGCTCTTCGAGTTAGCATATCAGCTGTTAATTTCCATGAAATATCTGAGTGTCCTCCGACAATTCATATACACAGTCACACACCGCTTAGAAACATTCTTACAAATCATATACAATTCACATATAATAGCTATTTGCATTTTAACAATTCACATACCAGCTATTATCTTTCTGACAATTCACATACAATACACATACCAGCTATTAGATTTCTGACAATTCACATACCAACTGTTAGATTTCTGACAATTCACATACAGTACACATACCAGCTATTAGATTTCTGACAATTCACATACCAGCTATTAGCTTTCTGACAATACACATACAATATACACATATCAGCTATTAGATTTCTGACGATTCATATACAATACACATATTTCTGACAATTCACATACTAGCTATTAGCTCTCTGACAGTTTATATACAATTCTCATACTAGCTATTAGCTGTCTGACAATTCACATTCATTAAACATATCAGCTATTAGCTCTTACATTCATACATAATGCACATACAACCTATTAGCTCTCTGATATTCATATACAGTATACATACCAGCTATTAGCTTTCTGGCAATTCATATACAATTCGCATTCAAATACCAGATATTTGCTTTCTAGCAATTCACATAAAATTCACATACCAGCTATTAGCTTTCTGACAATTCATATACAATTCACATACCAGCTATTAGCTTTCTGGCAATTCATATACAATTCACATACCACCTATTAGATTTCTGACAATTCACATACGGTTCACATACCAGCTATTAGTTTTCTGAAACTCATACATAATTCACATACCAGCTATTAGCTTCCTGACAATTAGCATACAATTCACATAGCAGTTATTAGCTTTCTGACAATTCATATACAGTTCTTGTACAAGCTATTAGATTTCTGACAATTCATATAAAATTCACATACCAGTTATTAGCCTTTTGACAATTCATACACAATACACATATTAGCCGTTATCTTTCAGGCAATTCACATACAGTTCACATACTAGCTATTAGCTATCTAACATTCATTTACAATTCACATATTAGCTATCTCTCTGCCACTAGTGCATATACAGCTCACATACAAGCTAGTAGCGTTCTAACAATTTATATACGTTTTGTTTACCAACTTTTGCCTTTTTGACAATTCATATACAGCTCACATACAAGCTAGTAGCTTTATGACAATTTATATACAGTTTTACCTTTCTGACAATTCATATACAGTTCACATACCATCTACCGGTATAAGTTTTCAGACAATTTATAAACGATACACATACCAGCTTTTAGCTTTTTGACGATTCATAAATAATTCACATACTAGCAATCCACGAAAACAAAGAAAATTGATACACACGAATAAAAGTACGTTCACAGTTAGAGTTATTCGCTTTCCGACTCTTGTACATAATTATCATACCAGCTATTAGCTTTCTCAAATTCCTATACAATTTACATACCAGCTATTAGCTTTCTGACGATTTCTGGATGGTCTCTGAGCGTCAACAAGACATCTCTGATAACATTTCCTACATCTATTCCTTTGGCAGCATTCCCCCATTCTCCATGGTCTTTGTCCTCGCTATTATCTGATGATTTTGTGATTGTTGGCTTTTGAGATTCCAGTTCCTTTTCCAAGTTGGTCACCTTTAGTTATAGCAGAGACATTAATGAGGTAGAAATGTCCTTTACCGTCAGGCGTCAAACGGTCATTTTCGGCTACCGTTAGCGTCAAATTGGTTAAAATTTTACCGTGATTCGTCAAAAGTTCCTTATCGTGATTCGTCAGAGATCTCAAATAATTATCGTTACCGTTTTTTTTGGAAAAAAATTAATGATTCGTCAAAATCAGTCGATTTTTTTTTATCGTCTTAAAGAAAGTGTACATTTTATCGTCATGCACCACAAATTACCGTTAACGTCATTTGGCAAGATTTTTTACCGTTATTCGTCATGAAGGTACCCCCATTACGACCCTCATTAATGTAGATTTTATATTTATATATCTCATATTTGGTGTAAAGTACATTTATTTGTATAAAATTAAAAATAACAATTAAAAAATGTTCTTAATTCACCTATAATTACTCAATTTACCCCCTAAAAAAGAAAAAAAGAAAAACCTACATTGTTCACAATAACATAAACGGTACCCATTTTTCTGCACCAGATACAAATCTATATCTTTCAGTGACTCGTGGCAAAATATTTGAAAATCCAAAGCTTATCAAAATATGAAGAGCTATAAATGTGGGATACAAATCTATATTTTAATGACTCGCATTAATGTGGTAGAAAATCAACACCTTAATAAAAAAAAAAATAGCGGTGAACACAAGTTCTTTTTATGACTTGCTGGGGCCGTGTGTCGTCAGAATACATTCCATTAAAAACTGAAATTCTACGCGACCACGGCAACTCACAGAAAAAGGTCGTCAGACGTCAGAGCAATCCCAGACTTAATAAACTTAAGCAGCTTAAAATACCAGACAAATTATAGATGCATTTCTTACCGAATCGACCAAGTTTATCCGTGGTACTAGGAAGGAATAAGAAAATAATACTTTTAATAATATCAAGTGAACTACATAACTTACCTCTTTATTTTCCTTTTCCACTTCAGTAGGTTTCATCAAAACTGCAAGACAGAATATTGTTTTTCATTTTAATTGATTACATAAATATATTATATTTTCACATCCCTAGATGAAACTGGTTTAATTTCTTTGAAAATACAAACATTAATCTGCATTTTCCCGCTCCTCAATCATTTCGCATATTTTTGGAGGTTTCTGATTTTCCACGTCTTATTTTCTTTACATTTTTTACTCAAATGTGAAAACAGCAGCTTATATGTAATGATTGACCGATATGATTGCTTGTTTATTGTTTCCTTAATGTCCAGTAGCATATATTTCATGAATATTCAGGACGAGGTCAAATAAACAATTAACCTGAAAGGTAGACTCTACTAAGTGAAGAGACCAGGATGAAGAAGAGAAATATTGATTTCTATAAGAAAAGTAAAGTATGTTGGATTGGGGAAGAAATTTAGTCCTGCAACAATCGACATACGGACCCCCTCCCCCAAAAGTTTTTGCAATAGTTTTTTGATATGCAGAAAGTGTTGCACTTTACCTACACGAGGCAGGAATTTAACGTAAAATTGAGAATGGAAATGGGGAATATGTCAAAGAGACAACAACCCGACCAAAGAGCAGATAACAGTCGTCCCCATTTCAACGGGACGTGCCTGCGTACTTATACATCCTGCATAGCCAAAAGGCAAACCATGCACGTTACACGTGTTTTACTGCCTTACTTTACCCCAGTCAATAACATTTACGGTACCAATTTTACTGCACCAGATGCGCATTTCGACAATAAATGTCTCTTCAGTGATGCTCGAGGCCAAAAAAATGAAAATAACATGTTATAAATGTCATGCGTCCAAAGCACTTTTCTGGATTTATCTTCATCAGGAACGCTCAAAGCCGAAACTTATCGAAAATTATTGAGCTTATTAAACCAAAAAGGACAAAAAGTATAGCCAAAGCCGGTCAATAAATCAGAGCTTTGCAGGTGGGAAAATATTCCTTAATTTAAAATAAGTTCAAAAATTTTGTGACAGCAAATTTTCATAACACAATATCCGTATTTTCATGCCAGTACTTCGGTACTGGCTGCTGGGCTGGTGGTATCAACCCTTGGGAAAAAAAACATACTTTATTTGAGATTCGTATTTAGCATGACTACTAGTGTTATCAAATTGAACATAATTATCTAACCGTTTACTCGGATAATCTTTCGATCAATTCACCGTTAGGAAAGTTAATGTTCAAAGAAAATGTAACCCAAGGGAGACTGGGGTAACCAAGTGTGGTCACTTTTGGTCTTCTTCCGACCTGCTGTAAAACACTTGCAAAAGTGGGGCGTACTTTTGGCTGTGTGGGATGAATGAATTCGCACGTCTGGTCTGAATGGGGATATTAAATCTGATGCCTTGTGTAGAGGAAGCGCTCTTCAGACGTTAATAACCCTTGCAGCAACTCTTTTAGGGGTCCGTAAGTGACCTAATGCAAGGCTTGATGTCTGTCCATATCAAATATACCCTCATTTTCCAAGAGCGACCCAAATGTCCGACCCTCCATTCCGGGCGACTCCTATTACAGGACCTGCCTATTGAATTAATTGTTGATTTTGTTCTCATTGATTTCCCATTTATACAAGAAGATGAACTTTCTCTGCCAGACATTTCAAACACAGGTATGAGACTAGATTGTTTTAATATACTAGTATGTATATCATATGATCTTTTACACTGATAACTGAATACCCAATATACTAAATATATTTAGTCCGCAGTAGAGGGTTAACGCCTATATAATTCACTACAGGGATTAGGATTAATTGCAAATTTATGTACAATATGATCTGATCGATAGAGTCAAGAGATGTGGGCAATTTTAGGTCATTTAATATTAGAAATAAATTTGAATCCATTTTTTATGATCGAGTAGAGCACTTGTACCCAAAATTCAAGGTTATTCCTTCTTTGATTTAGTTAAATAATTAGGAGGTCATTTAACATCCACATTAGTTCAAAAGCCTCATCGTAATTCTAAGATTTAAACATGAAAAAGATATACTAACAGTAGGTGGTAAGTCCTTTGAAGATCATGATGCTATAAAATTCTAATAACAGTTTTGATATGGAGCAGGTAATCTTACAAATTCAAGAAAAGTGGTTGATTTTGTATCATCTTCCATTTTAAAGTTCCATTCACACTGCAATCAGTTGAACATGGATTAAGGTAAGAATAAAATTGGTCGAAACGTGTTCAACAAACACGACAGTTTAAGACGCACAGTAAACTTGTCATCTGTGGAAAGTGGCTAAATCCTTGGGGTTTCTAGCATTGAAATGTATAATACAACCAAATGATACCAGCATAAAAAGACATGTCAAACAATCAAAATTCATGAACAATGTCAATAAAAGCCCTGTAAAAGGTTTAATTTTCCAACTTCAGTTCCTGCTGTAAAACTATTACTTAAGTGGTGCGTCCGGTGGGCTGTGCGGAATGATAAATACACAGCTACGTCCGATCATAAAAAAGAGGTGTAAAGTCCGATGCCTCGTGTAGAGAGAGAGAGCCATGCTCTCTGCCTGATAAATAACCCTTGCTCTTTGAGTGTACGTATGTAGCCTATTCTAAGGCTAAATTTCTGCTCTATCAAACATCCTCATTTCCAGTGGCAGTCCAAATTGACCACCTTCATACCGATAGGCCTACCGTGCAGACTTGCCTATTGTATTAATTGTTAATGGTTTCTCATCCTGGATATGCATGAAATAATTGCCACTGGATGTTAATCATGCAACAATTAATCATCATGCATATTTGTTGTAAATAATATTTCGTTACATAACATTAGCATCTCCTGTCATTTTTTTCCGACTGTCTTCACTTCTACGCACCATTACTCAATCATTACAGAATAAAGGTTATTTGGATGCCTGACTAGAATAATCGAATCCCGATATCCGTCGGTTGTGTTAAATGTTGCTTTACAATTATTTTAGTTATGACTAAGTGTTGTCTAAACTCTTGTGTGCTGTTTAAATTCAGATTGTACTGCGACATTACTATCTTTGTGTTTTTCACTTTCATTCTTTATAATTTTGTTTGTTTGGTATTTTCATTGTTTTTTTTTATATTATTTGAGGATGTTACAGAAATGAGAATTTTAGAAATGCCACTTCTCTTAATGGTGAATAAAATAACAATTAATCTTTCCCCACCAAAACACAGACAATAAAATTTGCAGAATTAATTCTAACATAAAATAAACTGTAATGGTATTTTCTGAACTATCATTTAACGTGGGATAATGGAACGGAGTATTATTTGTATAATGTTACAATTTCACTATTATGCTGAAAATTGCAGTATCATTTATAATTGAAAAGTTTATGATTGACGTTGATTGAAATTTGATTAGATATTCCGAAGCAGTCTTTAATCATTCTGTTTATTGGCGAGGTTATTCATGTTATCATAGCATACTATATTATTTCAAAAAAACTTTTTAAATGCTAAATATCCTTTACAGATATGATCAGATATAGAATCAGTTTAACATTTAAAACTCAGAATAGTAAATGTTTAAAAGTGAAATCAGAGTATTGTCGTCTGTCAATAATATGTTTGTCAAGCTATTAAAGAACATTGTAATATCAAATTTAAAATGTCACATGTTACACAAATTACTTTGTTGAATGGCATGGTCTGTTTATTTATTACTTGGAAGGAAATTAATAAACATTAGATATTGGAAAATTTCATAGAATAAAATTCGAAACGAGTAGAGAACTGACGTAATCTAGTGATGTTAAGTATAGCCAGGAACCATATTGAAATAGACGTTTAAATCCTGCCGTCACGTGTTAAAAACATCGAGTATTGTTCAATTAGATGTCAGCCCTGCAACAACATGATGAATGCGATATACCAGGAGCTCTCAAGAGCCTTAGTTTAATCGCTCCCCTGACATTGATCAGACTGACACGTTGCATTTGAAGGCATATTAAAAATAAAATATAAAACGAATTAAGAAGTTTCCATGTATTGGCATCATAGTGACGCAGTCTAGAGCTCTGAAGCATCAATTAATCAAAATATATTATTACACTGACTGCAATGTTGAATTTCAATAACTGTCTGCCAATTAAAAAGAAAGTAAACCGATTTTATATTTAATATTTCATACTTCAAGGGTCCATTAATCAGATAAGAGTAGGAAGGATAACAATCGGAATCGAGTTGTTTTGATTATAGTCCGAACTAAGTTTTTAGTCAGGTGCGTCAGCAAGGCAAGTATCGTCCGCTTGATATCCATAACCCGTCGTGCGATTCCAAAGTCCATCGACGCAGGAACTCGACTACACCGGTAATAGTGTCGGATTGATATTAGTCAAAATGTGATCTTTGAGTCTGACAAAGTTGAAATGTCACTAGTGAGCTGAGAAAGTGAGACAATAACAATCAACTAATTCATCATCCCAACCAGAGTCAATGCGGAGTTATAATTTCTGTCACTCTGAGTTGATATAAAAATAGGAGATGTGGTATGATTTCAAATGAGACAACTATCCATCAGAGACCAAAGGACGTGGATGTAAGCATCTATATAGATCACTGAACATCCTTCACAAATGAGCAAAACTCATATCGTACAGTAAGCTATAGGATGCACCGGATTGACAAAGTGTGAAACTATTCATAAGAGAAAACCAATATTTTGATTAAACAATTAACGAAAAACAAATATGACAGTCAGCAACCAACGGCAACCACTAATTATTTACAGAATCATGGACA
Organism: Mytilus coruscus; assembly: GCA_017311375.1. Classification (NCBI taxonomy): domain Eukaryota; kingdom Metazoa; phylum Mollusca; class Bivalvia; order Mytilida; family Mytilidae; genus Mytilus; species Mytilus coruscus. The sequence continues at coordinate 8,111,363 of CM029599.1, read as the reverse complement.
GGAATGTGGTGGGGTTTAAACATGTTTGTGAACGCTCAACCCGCCCCCTAACCTGGGACAATGACGTAACAGCACAACATAAGAACTAACTTAAAATCAGTTGGAATGGGTTTGACTTGTCAAATCGGCATAACTTTGAAGAACAAAAATGACGAAAAGACAAAAAGGCACCGATCTGAGAGTACTCGCATTTAACGACAGCTAGTTTTAATTCCATTACTTATAACGAATAAATATGTCTTCCTATTGACTATAATATCAATAAGTACATATCCAATGGATTTAGTGTACAGACAAATGACGTCATAAACTGCAGTGTTGGATTCAGCGTCGGGATAGAGGATGTACACCCCTTTTTATTGTAAAACAACATTTTTTTGTCAGAATATCGTCACATTTATTCTCGTCTTGAATGTGAATCAAAATTAATATTTGCCGATTGACGTTAAATGAGGCTCCCGTATGGTCAAAAACGACCTGCGACCTCCTGGCTTTTTAGAGGCGATACCGACCTGAGGGCCTTCTAAAAACGACCTGCGACCTGTAAAATTTGGAAAAAACGACCTCCGACTTCACCCACGCTAAAAACGACCTTGCCATTTTGGGCGCGATGTTTTCCTTTGTGACCATTTTCATCTTAATGAAGATGACTACAACATTCTTCTTGATCAGTGTCAATTGGTTCGCCCTGAAGAAGAATCCGACGAGGACGAAAATGAGACTGACAATGTTGACCGAGTTGTTCCTCAGAGAATTGTGTCGGAAAACTACGTACTACCAGTAGAACTAGATCGGGAAGAACAATCGGCTGGCGTCATGACCGATTAGGATGGTAGATCTGATAAAATAAAATGCCCAAATCACATATCTGTTATTAAACATAAACTGCTGACTGTTGGTCCCACCAACCATGGTCAGCCATTCTGTTTTTCCTGCCATCTGTCACACTTTTGTCTACTTTATTATACTCCTCTACACGCAGTAGAGAAGTATTACATGTTTGGGTATCCGTCCATACTTCCATCTGTTTGACCGTCCCATAGTGGTATCCAGATGAAAACTTGAGAACGGATCAAAGATTTATTTCATTTGTTCCCAATTGTTTAGCACTATAAAGTACAAGTTAAGTTCGATTTTCATCTTAAATCAACATGCAGTTTTCAAATAATCAATTTTGAACTATTTGTGACCCTTTTTGTATCTATAGTCGGTTAGAAGTCTTCATTTCTTTGTTTCTAGAGCCTGATAAGCTATCAAATTGTCAAGTTATGATAATTTTTGGACCATTTTTGTTTCTTAAAAAAGATTTAAGTTGGTCTGGGTTATTGCTTCAAATACACTATGGACACTATGGGCGATGGTCATCACTAGCGCATAGGGCACTAGCTACTAGCGTCTCTGTGTGTGCTCAAAAGAGACAAATGTATCCAAGTAAGGTTGATGATCAGTTTCATGTTTTATGTCCCGACAACATTGTTGCGGTAAATATAGTTTTTCGGTCTGTTCGTCCATCCGTTCGTTCGTCAGTTACACTTTGGTTTACCTTTGCGTTTAAGATGATTTCCTAGAAAGTTTCAAGTCGAATCTTCATGAAATTTTGTACCGTACTCTTTATTTATCATGATATGGACTAACAACTGTGTAAAAATGGGGGAGTTCCATCGAAAATGGAAATAATTAAGCGCCGAGCGGGACACCCCTGTCTTCAAGACATTTCCTTGTTTGCCATCAGTCTATAGATCGTGTTCAAAGTATCTCAGCAGGTAAATCCAGCTCTACATCCCCGGTGATTTTATAAGAGTTCTGGGGACTTGCTCAATATGAATATTGTGTTGGATTAGTGAAATACTGAATGTTTGGTTGAAACTACTGTTCTGAAAAATCGAAAAGTTCACGTCCTGTTTTGGTCTCAATATGGAAAAGAACGGATATGGGTTAATGGCACGAAGACATCACATATTGATCATTAAATGCCACACAAAAATAAATCTAGAGCTGACGACACGAACTTAAATAGAGCAGGAACTTCCCACTTACAGACACCCATCTCTGGATGGCCTCAAACAAAACAAGAACAACCGAACCCCAGGGCACAGCAAAATGTCCAAATATCTAATTTAAAACTAAAAGGTTTAATCAGGAACATATAAGTCCCTGGTTTAATAACACAAGAATCGACACAACAATGACTTAAAGGGATCCTTTAAATATAAAAACGACTTCCGACCTCTATGTTGGAAAAAACTACCTGCGACCTGTACATTTCCCTTAAAAACGACCTCGCGACCTTGCGAAGAATTTAAAAGCGACCTTGCGACCTGAGGGGTACCCTGTGGGAGCCCCTTAAATAAACAAGTTAGAATCAATTTACCTTATACACGGATAAAAGCTTGTGTCATGTCAAATGAATTCAAGATGTAAATATTTCGTTTGCCGGAAAAAAATTAAATGAAATTTTATGGTATGAAAAATAGTTGGAATAAACTAGATTTGTCTTTTAAAAATGTTTTCAATGGATAATTGGTAATCATTTATAATGGTATATCTTCGTTATCAAAGAGGTAGGACCAATTTTCCCTGTATCTGATTCACCCTCAGATTGAAAACTAGAAAGTTGTTAAAACCTCCTGGTATTCGAATATTAACGAGTCTATATAATATTACTTAAAAGTAAAAAAAAAATGTCCACATATACATAATATCAAAATGTAATTCGCCGATATATATCGCTACTGAGGTCAGTTTTCATACATTATCACAAATAATTAAATGTATCATCGTAAAAAAATCGCATAGAATGTCCTTCACAAACATGAATTAATTTGTATCTATAAAATGTCAATACATTCCAACGGAATTTTGGTTTTGTCAAGACTCTCCGTCATTTTTAATTTTTGAGATAGATAATTTTTATAAATATGTGCAATTTAGGTCGATCGGGACGAAGAACGGGATTACATTGCCACTGGAAACGAAGGTATTTTGGAAAGATATGATGCAAGTGATCTTTGACGTGCGTAGAGCGTGGTAACGGACATTTCTGTGTATTTGTACATCATGCAGAGGGTCAAACGGACATATCGGCGCATTTTTATGCATCTTGAAAAGTCAAACGGACGTATCTACGTATTCATACATCATAAACAGTCAAACGGACGCCCCTCTTTATCATGAGATTTACTGCCGAATGCTTGGCATGAATCCAATAATTGCCATACAGTTCGGTACCAATGTCAACCAAAGTCTTTTGCTTATTTATCTATTATACTTCTGTTATAGAGTTAAGTGCGTTTTTGTTAATGTCATATATTTGTTAGTCGCTGTTAACTGTATTCACTACTTTTGTATAGAGAGCTTGATATACTGACATTGACACAGTCTATTGCTGAATACCGTATGTTAACCTTTTGGTGTCGTTGGATTTCTATGTTATTGACTTTTACTAAACATCTCTTTTTATTCATAAATGTAATATTTATTTCGCTGTCGCCTTGGCAAACGTTACAAACTTAGATTCATCATGTTTTGTATATAATAGTTAAGCTGTCAAATAGAATGTATACATTTATGCAATGAGATTTTCAAGATAAATACAATGCCGGGAATGACTAAATATCATTTATTATTTCTTTGGTCTTTGTCTTGAGATTTGAAACGGTTGCACAATATTTCAAAGACTGATCAAGAAGGTCATACCTACTTAATCTTGCTGTGGTTAGATTTATAGCTTAAGTTGTCCATTATTTCTTCAGTCGAGGCGAAGTAAAACAAAAAAGGTCTTTTATATTCCCACAACTGAATTCACTTTCTTTGACTAATTTAATAGAATAACACGGAAGATTGTGATTTCCTTTTTTAAAATCCCAACAAGAATAAAAACTTAAAAAGTCTCTCCTTCGTGCAGGAGAGCACAATGCAGATTTCGATACGATTAAAGAAAATGTGAGATACACGTCAACGAGATAGGATCCCAACGATATACTAAAGGACATCTGGAGGTCAAGTATTTCATCAGTCTTTAATATGATTTTATCTAGAATTCTAAGCATTTCATCCAACTTAAGGATGTTCGCTACTCTGTTTCAAAATAACAAGCTTTTCAAGAGACTGTTATAAATTGATAGAATATAAATAAAGGAACTAAAAAAGCAGAAAAAAGTGAAGGGTCCGTGTGCTTGTTTTCGAGATATAGGCCATTGAAAATTTGGCGGGAAATGATTCTCTCTAGAGTTTTCATATACTTAACATTGGCACCTTTTTTCTTTCAAAAACTATGAAAAAATAACAAGGACTTTATAATATTTTCATATGGCTTTTCAAACTATATGTTATCTATACTATTAAATGAGAAGACCTCATTTTGTGTGTCGCTTCTCTTCCTTCCACAATAAATTAATCATCATGCTTATATGTCCTATAGGTACCATGCATAGTCGCATTTGTCATCCTCGCTTATGATTATTCCGTTTGGGTTTTTTGGGAGGAATACGAAAATAAAGACGTCCGGATATTGTTTTCGTCATCGGACGGACTTTTAAGTCATAGACCAGACTTCCGTTTACGACTTAAAAATTACACACAATTTTCATAAGTACATGTAACCCACTGCTCTACGATGGCTACATTAACGCCTGAAGGCCTTGTCAATAAAAAAATCGTCAAATTATCATTCGGAATTAGCTCGGGATTTACCTATCTCGATAATATTGTGCTATTAGCTGATTGGCTCTCTCTCACAGAGGGCACCAATCAAAATCCTGGATTTGTGACGCGTTTTTATTGTATAAAGAATTCAGGCCCTCGCGAGTGGGAGAGTCGATCACGGGGAGGGACTGAATTATTCGGGTTAAAGTACATGGGGACAGGACAATTATTTTCGCGTTTTTATGTATACTATGAACATACATATAATAAATAAATAAAGTGCATTTGCTATTTACTATCAATTCCAAGTTTACTTCTGTGGATTGATTGTAAATACCAAATACACTTTATTTATAGTATATGTATGTCATGTATGTTTGTAGTATACAGAAACACGCGAAAATAATTGAAATTAATAGAAAACGAAAAATTTCGGATTTTGGAAAAAAGGGGAGGTCTAAAATTGTCCTGTCCCCAAGAACCTATGACTTTTGATGCCTTTCCTGAAATTCTCCAGTCATAAAATCAGTAAAAATACTTTTCGCGGGTGTGTTCTAGTAAAGTAATGAAAAGAAAAGTAGGGGTTAGCGGGCAAATTTTTTTATGGCATTACATGGATAAAACCAGAGGATTCCGAATATCTGGCAAAAATTCACAAGTAAGAGGAGCGAACATCCTTAATATGATTTAGGAGATGTTTGTATACGTAAAAGAACAGCAATACAAAAAAAAAAATAATAAAATAAACTAAGGCAGTTAGACATCTAGAGGTCAAGTATTTCATCAGACTTTAATATGATTTAACGTAGATATTGGTATACGTAATATACAGCAAATCAAACAAACAAACAAATAACCAAAGGACATCTAGAGGTCAACAATCTTCGACAATCGAATGAGTTTTATGCGATAATGTCAATGTCTACTTAACCACATAACATAATAGATTGAACAGAGACTATCCTGACATCAACATTAAATCCCCTCAAATGCAGTGGTGAAGAAGTGGCCTAAAAGGGGGGGGATTTTTGAAAGAGACAAGCCAAAAAAAAAAAGTCTTATAGTATAGAAGATAGTTCGTGTCTTCTTTCATTTTCATTTTTTTTGCCCCATAAGTGGAGGGACAAACACATAGTCCCCCTAGCTCCCACGCCAGTGCAATGACAAAAATCAGATTACAATAAAGAAAAGGTCAACCACAAACAAGGTTGCTGCTTTTATTTGAACTTAAACATGAACACATTAAGTCTCGTTTGTAAAGGAAAGCACAGGACAGACAAATATAGACTTTAATTATGTTTCGTACATTCATACTTAATAATTATAACACATATTCTTGTGAAGTGAAAAAAAATCATGTTTAATTGGATAGTAAGTAATCCATAAAACTTTATTAATGCAAATTGCTCCCTGGTCAATGGCTTATGTGTCTAGTCAGATTGAAACAAGAAAACTCTATTTCTCTAGTGGCCTTTGGTTTAGTTAAATAAACCTAAATAAAATCATTATACCGAAATGTTTTATACCCCTAGGAGATTATAATTTTAAGCAGGCATCTTATAATCTTAAAAGAACAATTCAGACTAAATTCTGCGCCAGGAAAGGATCATAAAGGAAACGTGTCAGTATTGTTTTGGATCAAAGAAAATAATATATTGTGTAAGAATGATTATAAATCAATATATACCTTCTTCAAACACGACAAAATGTTTAAATATCTCATAGCGAATCGATTGCTATCGCGTCTTAGAACCAAAAAGCTTCCGTTATTACGCAAAGGCTTATGAAGTACGTCAGTGCAATTTGGAAAACCTGCCTAGAACATATGAAAGTAATTACGGAGACAGTGTATGTTTCAAGTGGTAATGGTTAATTTAACTATCTTTGGCCATAGAAGTTAATCAGTAGAAGTGTTAATGCACTTACGAAATCCAGTCATAAAAGGTTTTATTAGTCTATAAAACACAATGTTGCTTTTAAAAATGCGTTTTCCATTAAAGCTTTTTAACCCTTTGTATACATGCGGAAAACAGCGGCAAACAAAAACAATCCATCAAAAATACCCAAAACAAAACAAATATAACGAAAAAAGCAGCAACAAAAAACATTAACAAACGAACACAATAAACTAACTTAAAAAAAAAAAAAAAAAAAAAAAAAATAGTAATCAAACAATGAAACAAAAAGGGAAAAAAACCCAAACAAATTATCTCTCCATAATTGTTGAAGCCGATAAATACGTAATTCCCCTCGGTCCTAAATATCGATCATTAATATAAAATTCTATTTAGTAAATCTTAATTATTTAATGGTTGACCAAATAGCTTACTTCAATTGATCTATTCATTAATGTATTTGTTTGTTTGCCTGCTTGCTTATTGAATATCATAAAATCGAAAAATCAATGGTTCCTTTTATGATTAACATGTAACACATGTAGCCAACAAATTTACTTCCACTTATATTCAATATAACAGCCGTCCCTCTTTTGTTGAAAGGTGCAAAATCTTTAAACTTATTGCGAAAAAAAAAGAATAATTTAACAAAACCTGAACTCCAAGATAAATTAAAAAAAAGAGGAGTTACATAAAACCTGACAAAATTAAACGTTATGAGATCACCCCTGGTTTTTGGTGGGGTTTGTGTTGCTCAGTCTTAAGTTTTCTATGTTGTGTTTTGTATACTGTAACAGTTGTTTGTCTTTTGGTTGTTTTTCGATTTTTTGCCATGGCGTTGTCAGTTTGTTTTCGACTTAGAGTTTGAATTTCCCTTTGGTATCTTTTGACTCTCTTCTTATACTATTTCAACCAACAGAACAAATGGAAAACTATATAAAAATGGCCATTTGATAAAACTTGATATGATATAGAATCGCTATATCTCTCTAAACCATCCATGCCTATATATGTGTAAATTCATTAGCATTGCGGAAATGTGATCCTCATCGGTCAAATTTGTTTCTTTTGATATTATATTATTTTACAAAACGATGTTTATTGTTATATAGTTTGTGTTTATATTGCTTATAGGAATGTAACTGCATTTGAATAAACAAATGACTAAATGATTAAAGGAATGTAAAAATCAAATAGTTTCCTTCCTGTATGATTGTACATTATGAGATGATTGTCATTATATTTTCACAGTTTACAGTGCCATTCGAAATTTATATTCACTGACCGGTGCGCATAGTTATACGAAGCCTATTAAGGTGTAACACCACCAATTCAAAATCCCTATCTATTCAACCAAATTTTGCAATTTTCACAGCTTTCTAAATGTTTCATAGCTTTCTAAATGTTTCATAGAAACCAGGTATATCCTGAATCATACATGTAGCCCCTTTCTACATCCTAATTTCCAACCAATGTTTAAAGTCTTGCAACGAAGAACTACCGTTCGGAAGTCAAGTACTACTAAAATTAACCCCTGGTTTTCTGGAAATCTTATATTGGTATATTGTGGAGCGCATTAATCATCAATTTTTAATGCATACTAATTGACAAGAAAATTTTAGCTCAAAATGGTCTGAATATATTTCTCTTTCACCAAAAGTTTCATTTCTGCAAATTTGTTGGTTAGTTTAAGTAAACTATGATATCAAAAGCAAAATCTTTTGTCAGGGAATGGCTTCTTTTGCATACGTTCTAAATTGGAGTGGGTGAATTGGTGGTCTGACACCTAAAAAGATGTACTTTAATCGGATGATAAACTTCCAACGGTGTATCTGGTTTTTGATCTGCGCTATTGACACATAGAAAGTAGATTGGTAGGTCGTTCACGAAACACACAGAGGTGGAGACAATGGGGGACTTAGTCCGCTAATAAAGCTTTGAAAAAATCCATTCAACCCCTCCACTTTTCAGTCAATAGCTTATTAAAGTCGGCATTAAAACTGAAATACTAGACAGTGACCTCGGCAAGCCTCGCGTTTTAAGTTTGAAAATTAAAATGTCTTGAAAGGAGAAATGTCGTATCATTCTCGATGTAATGGTAGAATCCACTTCTTCAACAAGAAAGTACAGCGATGAATAACACCTCGATTTTGCAGAAATTTGTAAAATTGTTGAAAAACTATCACCTGAAAATCCATCAAACGAAAAAAGTGAAATAAACCTTTTGCTGAAGCACCGACTGCTCTCTAATTGGATTAAACCCTTTCAAAATGCATGTCAGGTATATTTCAATAAATCAAATTTAAATCAATAACAATATTAAGACTTACCCTGGTGTGATAGAATTAACACCACTGCTATGACCACCTCGCCATATGATGCCATGTTTCTCAATACAATAAGATCTCAATATTCCAATATATACCGTAATTCTGATTCGGATCAATCTGAATGCCGATGAAACTATTGATCAATAACTAGACTACGCAAAACAGCAAAACATTAATAATTGACTTGTTTGATTGATTAGTATTTTGAGTTGTCTTAATAATTAATAAGTTTTATATAACAAATCTTCTTCATGTTGTTACTTTCAAAGGAGGAATTTGGTTTCCCACAGAGTGTAATTTTATCACCACATGGTCATTTTTCAGGCAATTTACTGGTGCGTTTTCGTCAATACTGGTATATATTATTTAAAAGCTAAAAACGAAAGGAGGAATGATATTCTTTGGTATATAATGTTTTTTCTTCGTCAGAAAACATAATGATATCGTAAGATGTTGAAGATGACATTAATGTGGCGAGCATAGCATGTAAAGCAAAGGAATTGGAAAAGATGAATTTATCATAAAAGAGGTTGAGATGGAGAAAAAAAATCATTATTTTGTGGTTACAATACGTAATTGGCAGATTATTTCATGATATATGACATACAATAGTGTCATTGCCCTTTCCGTATGCTAATTAAGATTTTCACCCGAATTTCATTGAGAAATAAAGAGACATGTTCAATATCAGATACTCTTAAAATGAAATGAAACAAAAAAAAAAAAAAAAAAAAAAAAAAAAAAAAATGAAAATAAATAGCTTCATCGTCGACTATTGAACGCTATAATTACATCGTATGCATTAAGACATGACCAGCTGTACGTAACTACTTGGAACAGGATAAAGCATGTCCCATTCTTCACTAATTAGACAGGCTTCATATCTTCAGTTGACTAAATTTCTTCGAATGCACAGCAATTACTGACCCATGACCCCAATCTATACAAATATTTTAACCTGGACTTTTCCCACCCGAAAACTAAGCCATGTCTTTTCGCAGTGGGGACGTGATTTAAGCGTGTCACGCTTTTTAATCATTGAAAACCCTTTTCGAACAACTCTTTGGACTTAGAAAGAAAGAAAAGAAGTTAGCAGTATTCTTTAACTTTACTTTCCACTATATAGATGATGTTCTATCACTAAATAATTCAAAATTTGGTGACTATGTTGAACGCATCTATCCCATCGAACTTGAGATAAAGGATACAACAGATACAGTTAAGTCTGCCTCATACCTGGACTTACATCTAGAAATTGACAAAGAGGGTCGGTAGAAAACAAAACTTTACGACAAAAGAGATGATTTCAGCTTCCCAACTTGCCATTTCTATGTAGCAACATTCCAGCAGCGCCTGCATACGGAGTATATATCTCCCAGTTGATACGATATTCCAGGGCTTGTATTTCCTATCATGATTTCCTTGATAGAGGGTTGCTGCTCACAATGAACCTATTAAACCAAGAGTTCCAAGTGGTGAAGTTGAAATCATCCCTTCGTAAGTTTTACGGACGCCATCACGAGTTGGTTGACCGTTATGGAATATCCGTTTCACAGATGATAGCGGATATGTTCCTAATGTCGTAACTACAATCCTGTCTCCCTTTTCCCGAATGTGACTTACCGAATTAGACTTATTTCCGGGTTTGTACTAACATGAGCAACACGACGGTTGCCACATATGGAGCAGGATCTGCTTACCCTTCCGGAGCACCTGAGATCACTCCCAGTTTTTGGTGGGGTTCGTGTTGCTTTAGTTTTCTATGTTGTGTTTTGTGTACTATTGTTTTTCTGTTAGTCTTTTTATTTTTTAGCCATGGCGTTGTCAGTTTATTTTTCAACTTATGAGTTTGTATGTCCCTCTGGTATCCTTCGCCTCTCTTTTTGAAGTGACCTGTTACATGGCAAAAAAAAAAAAAAAATACACGTTGAAGTGGCTATATCTGTCATGTAGACTGGTTCCCTGTCCTTTATCTGTTTGGCTCTGACAGATATAAAGGTATCTGAGATACCCGTATGTTGCAAGGGAGAGGACAAGCCTAATCTGTCATGGTGATATCAAGGCTGATCTACGCTGTGTCCAATCTTGTCTATTGCTGAAAATATCCGTGTTCAAGTAATCAATGAATTTTGCAAATTTTTTTAATTAAACTTTACAAGAAAAAACTGACTTGTACAGCCGTGAAGATTTATTTGAGCGATACGAGTCTTATGAAATGATCGACACTTGTAAAAAAATTCTGTTTGAATGAAAAACAAGAGTGTAAAATTAAATGTGTACTTTTCAGTCTAAGTCACCCTTCATCGGATACATAGAACCTAGAAGTAAATATATAGAGATTTTTTCGATCAGAGTCAAATAGTTAATAAAAGCTGGAAATAGTTAGTGTCAATAAATTAAGTCCCAGATAAAAGCGACAAGAAATCATGAATATAAGTAGGGACTAAATTTAGTATAATATTTATTTAGTCACAAGGTTTAAAATCATTGTAAGTATAAATGAAATTACTAATACTTTGCTAAGAGGAGAATAATTTGTATAACCATCAATTCATTATTGAAATTTAACCGGTGAAAACCACGTTGTGCTATTTTTACACATACCTTCCTGTCTATTTGTGCTTTGACGGTATTTAATATTGCGACAGTTGCTTTGATCACTATGGCAAACATTTCATAAGTCAAACTGATTAAAATTCAGACTTATATCAACTCGCGTGCTCGTGTATACATGAGGATAACGAAATCAGAGATCTATATTTTAGATAGATTGTTCTTAAGTAGAAAGAACATGGAATACAGATAATTAATGCATTTTAATTAAATCAAATTAAGTTTTCCTTGACAACTCGATTTGTAACAATTGTGGTATGAATGATTCATAGAAAGGATCACAGGAGAATCACCAAGATTACTGGACAGTACAACAGACGACATCTCCTACCAGCACCAGACTCCTTCGAAAAAACCCAGACGAACAAACAAAAACTGTCTATTGTAGAAGATATAATGTTGCCCTTTAGATTTCTTTTTGGTTATTATTGTCGTTGGGTTGCTGTCTCATTTACGTATACCCAACATCTCCCATTATTTATACACAACAGCGAAAAACACTTGGAGCCATGAAACATAAGTAACCCTCTTATTAGTGACCACTGGATTCGATACCACTGTCGACGGACAATTAATGTCTGTTGGTATCATCAGTCTTGTAGTCTGTGCTTCCACACAATTCTTGATTTATTACACACATTTTGAAAGAATATATCTACTATTCTAACTATGTTACACAGTATAGCATTGAAAATTTTACCCTAAAACATTTATTGATTGATCGATTGCTGGTGTAGAAACTACACCTACACTGCAAAATAAAATATCACAAAAGAAGCACAAACCTTAATAAAAAGTTGAGGTTGTCTCATATGGTCTGAAAGATGAAGCCATTCCTTCTCCAGTAGGGGTAACCGTCGTGTGCTCATGACAAGTAAAAATCGGAGGATAAGTCGCATTAAATTATATCATAAATGAGGCTACGACAAAAGAAGGGTTGTTGGATGCTAAAAGAGTGGGATTGTGGCTACGACAAGTAGGGTTGTTGAATGCTGCTAAGAGAGCGGGATTGTGGCTACGACAAGTCGGGTTGTTGGATGCTAAGAGAGCAGGATTGTGGCTACGACAAGTAGGGTTGTTGGATGCTAAGAGAGTGGGATTGTGGCTGCGACAAGTAGTGTTGTTGAATGCTAAGAGAGCGGGATTGTGGCTACGACAAATCGGGTTGTTGGATGCTAAGAGAGCGGGATTGTGGCTGCGACAAGTAGTGTTGTTGAATGCTAAGAGAGCGGGATTGTGGCTACGACAAATCGGGTTGTTGGATGCTAAGAGAGCGGGATTGTGGCTGCGACAAGTAGTGTTGTTGAATGCTAAGAGAGCGGGATTGTGGCTACGACAAATCGGGTTGTTGGATGCTAAGAGAGCGGGATTGTGGCTACGACAAGTAGGGTTGTTGGATGCTAAGAGAGCGGGATTGTGGCTGCGACAAGTAGTGTTGTTGAATGCTAAGAGAGCGGGATTGTGGCTACGACAAATCGGGTTGTTGGATGCTAAGAGAGCGGGATTGTGGCTGCGACAAGTAGGGTTGTTGAATGCTAAGAGAGCGGGATTGTGGCTACGACAAGGAGGGTTGTTTGATGTTAAGAGAGCAGGATTGTGGCTTCGACAAGCCGGGTTGTTGGATGCTAAGAGGGCGGCATTCTGGCTACGACAAGTAGGGTTGTTTGATGCTAAGAGAGCGGGATTGTGGCTTCGACAAGCCGGGTTGGTGGATGCTAAGAGAGTGGAATTGTGGCTACAAGTCAGGTTGTTGGATGCTAAGAGGGCGGGATTGTGGCTACGGTAAGTCGGGTTGTTAGAGACTAAGAGAGCAGGATTGTGGCTACGATAAGTAGAGTTGTTAGAGACTAAGAGAGCGGGATTGTGGCTACGACAAGCATAGTTGTGGGAGGCTAAGAGAGCGGGATTGTGGCTACGACCAGTAGGGTTGTGGGAGGCTTACAGAGCTGGATTGTGGCTACGACAAGTAGGGTTTTTGAATGCTAAGAGAGTGAGTATTGGCTACGACAAGTCGGGTTGTTGGATGCTAAGAAGGGCGGGATTGTGGCTACGGTAAGTAAAGTTGTTAGAGACTAGGAAGGCGGGCTTGTGGCTACGACAAGTAAGAGTTGTGGGAGGCTAAGAGAGCGGGATTGTGGCTACGACATGTAGGGTTGTGGGAGGCTAAGAGAACGGGATTGTGGCTACGACAAGTAGGGTTGTGAGACTATAAACACATAATGCAATCTGTACTATATATTTGCCTAAAACATAGCCATATTTATAAGAAATTAACATAACTATGGTCATCTGTGACACAGCTATCCTGTATTGTTATCAGATATCCACCAAGTCTACTTCAATCATGACTATGTGTTTTTATTTTGATGCATTGATTACCGTGATCGTATTTGAGATTTATGTGTTAAGAAAGGAATTAATACATTGAATTTATTCAATTTCATATGCTCGGCAACAGAACAGTTTATGGAAATATATCAGACAAAACACCATGTTATGTTAAGGTAGTCATTTATTTTGAATTTACATTGTATCATAGGTTAAATTTATTTGTTCAGTGTATGTTCAATGGTGTTACTATGTCCTTTGATTGAGTAAAGCTATTTCGGTTGATATTTTATAGTGTGTCTTTTTATGTTGTGATGTTACACTATTGTTTCAGAAAAAGGGTGAAGGTTTGGTACCATTAAAACGTTTAAACCCGCTGCATTTGTTTGCACCTGTCCTAAGTCAGGAATCTGATGTTCAGTAGTTGTCGTTTGTTGATGTGGTTCATAAGTGTTTCTCGTTTCTCGTTTTTATATAGATTAGACCGTTGGTTTTCCCGTTTGAATGGTTTTACACTAGTAATGTTTGGGGCCCTTTATAGCTTACTGTTTCGGTGTGAGCCTAGGCTCCGTGTTGAAGGCCGTACTTTGACCTAGAATGGTTTACATTTATAAATTTTGACTTGGATGGAGAGTTGTCTCATTGGCACTCATACCACATCTTCTTATATCTATATATAGATCCAATAATAGTACGTAGTTTTATATGCAAATTAAATGCAACCATTTTTACACAATTGGAAACTAAGATAATAACGGAAGAAACCACTGGTGAGTTTCCTGACTTGGGACAAGTTCGAGGTTAAATGGGTTTTTCAAGTATGCTAAAAGAACCCCCCCTTAAAAAAGAGGCTAGAAAATAGGAACAAAGGGTGCTATAAAAACATAAGTGGAATAAAAAAGAAATAAGGTTGGAAATCAGGCGCTCCGAAAAGGGTCAGTAGTTCCTGCGCCCTGGTGACATTCACCATGTAACTCCTGAAATAAGATTCTAGTAAGTGGTATAGAATACATAATACAACGTACAATAAATATCATTTCAGAGAAAAAAAAAACCTTATTTAAACTTTCAATATTGCTTATTGCAGACGATATATACGCCATATACTTTACCAATCAATGTGTATATTGAGACAAATTGGTCTTGTAGTAACTATGTCATACAATACAACTTAGTTTTACTATTGACATTATGGTGCCTCCAGGGAAATTTTTATATCCATCTTGTAATACATATGAGAAAATATCATTTGACAGGTGCGCGTTAATCCACCATTTACTACACAAGAAAATGCTTGTACCAAGTCAGGAATATGACAGTTGTTTTCCATTCGTTTGATGTGTTTGAGCTTTTGATATTGCCATTTTAAAGGACTTTCCGTTTTGAATTTTCCTTGGAGTTCGGTATTTTTGTTATTTTACTGTTTGTACATTTAATTAGTCATTAGTCATAAACTGCTTATAGCCAACGTTTGATTTCACAGGTTAAAGACGATATAAAACTACCGAAATTATGCCTTTAGAAGCTATGATTGAAAATGGCGTATTTACATGATTCGAAAGGATGAGGATTTGGGAATTTGTTCTCTCTTATACAAGAAAAACTAAATTCAACGAGCACAATCTAAGTTAGAAATGTATTATTATTGCCCAAGAGACAACCTCCGACCAAAACAGTTACTTATGCGTGTGTATTGTCCAATGAAAACCACTAAAACCCGGAAATATTACAGAAATTACCACTACAACTGATATATTTCTGCCTTGATACTTGAAAATTTTGAATACTGTAAAGTAAGTTATAACATACGCCCGTCAAAAAGTAAAGGATAATCGTCGTTTACATCTTAATAATCCTTTTTTGGTCTTATTAATAATTTCGTGTCTTTGAATTACAGAATTTAGCATAGACAGTTACGTGGTCATTGATAAATGGTATTATTCCTTTAGGCTTACATCTATCTGCCTTTGGATCCACCCTAATACCAACATGACTGCAGATTTAACAGTTTTGGAAAACCAACCTTAAAAAGTAATCAGTAACTAGAAACATGACATACATATACACCAGGTTGGTTAGCGTTTGGTTGGAAGCAATTATATAACAAAAATGTTATGATTGAAAATGAACTCGTATGTAAATTTATTCAAATTCATGAAAGATGAAATGTAGGTCAAAGGGCCTTTATTTTGACGGAATGCTAATTACAACCAAATATAAAGGAATTTGAGTGCATGCAATTCTTCATCATAAAACCGTGTTTTCAATATAAAGTTTAATTTAAAAGACGATGGACGATGAAACATGGATCATGTGACATTTAAGCTGCGTCAATATATGGTTGCCTGTCAACTATTAATTCATTTAAGGAATGACAGTCGGCATTCACATATTTGGTCATGTTCCATCAGCACTCCCTCCTCCTATTGTTCAGAACAATTCTACTAAGCATTATTGTCACTTTAAAAAGTAATAGTCCAAAACATCGGATGGTATTGGAATAAAAATAGATCTACTGACACATAGACAGTGAGGTTGTTGGTTAATTCAAGTTTTATTGAAAAGCAAACTTATGGTACCAAGCCTTCCACTTTCACAAAAGTTACACTAACTAGATATTTAAAGCAAAACACAAACACAAGTGCTCATACACAAATTTGAGTATTAACGTGATATTTATAACGAATTTCGGAAAGACAACATAACGGGTACAATAACTGGCGTAAATACTGCTAAGCATTGTCGGGCATCTTAATGCACCACGTTTTTTTCTGGTTATAGCATGGCTTCTTATTCTGCGTCTGGACTTGCATTTTCTCTGTTGCCTTTGATTAACGATATACTAGAAGTAAAACTAATAGAGAAATCAAAATATCTGTAATTGTAATTATGTAACTCATAAAAAAGAAGATATGGTACGATTGAATTGGACAACTTTCAACCAGAGAAACCTTATGACGTATATGTAAGCAACTAAAGGTAACAAGCAAATAAAAAAATAAATGTTTAACATAAGGGCATACACCACATGCATAAGAACACATTTTAATGCACCCAGAAAACTGACTGCATCTCAGATACATTGTAGAAAAATAAAGAAAAAATATATAAAACTTTACACGAAAGGAAAGTTTGATTCGTATATTAGTTATGTGATGGAATAAATGGAAATGACTGCTTTATTGTTTAAAGAGAACACGCAAATGATTTAAGTGCGTCTTAATAAACTCATCATAGATACCAGGATCAAAATGTGCACACCAGGCGCGCGTTTCGTCTACAAAAAACTGATCGGTGACGCTCGAATAAAAAAAAAATCAAATCAAAAGGCCAAATAAAGTACGAAGTTGAAGACCTAACGTTCCGAAAGGTTTTGTCAAATATATCTAAGGTTATCTATAAATAAAGCATACATATTGACATGGCATTCCTTCTTTGTCTGTAGATTATATTTTATGAATCCCCATCGATCCTCTATCTGATTTATTTTGCGATTAAAGATTAATACAAAAAGTTACTATAAAAGACAGAGGACGATTAGTTGACATTGGCTCCCACTTTAGCGCAATTGCAAAAATAAATATTGTTCAAACAATGAAAATAGAAATTTCTAATAAGTATATTTGGATTTAAGCAGTAGTTAATCTTATACACATGGAGAATTAACATGTTTCAAAAAAGACAAATTGGCTGCTGCATAGACTAAAGGAGACTTAATGTTGTCATTGTCTATTACGTATATATATTACCACTTATTGATTATTAATCGTAAATCAAGATTTTGCTGGTATTCAAATGTTTATATGAAAAAAGATGTGGTATGATTGCCAATACATTCATCATAGATATGAGACAATCAACCAGAGAAAAAATTTCCCAGAAGTTATCAACTAAGGTCACCGTACGGTCTTCAACAATGAGCAAAACACGCATAGTCAGCTATAAAAGGCACCGAAATGACAAATGTAAAACAATTCAAACGAGAAAACTAACGGCCTGATTTATGTACAAAACAATGAACGAAAAACGAATTAATATAATATACAGCAACAAACGACAACCACTAAATTAAAGGCCCCTGACTTGGGACAGGCACATACAGAACAGGGCAGGGTTAAACATGTTTTCGGGCGCCCAACCCTCCCCTTAATCTGGGACAGCTGTGTAACAGCACAACATATGAACAAACTATAAAAATCAGTTGAAAAGGGTTAACTCATGAGATCGATACAAAGCAGAAAAACAAGAAACAAAAAAGAAAGACCGGCCGTGGCAGAATATTTTATACATCAAGTACAGATCTAAGAGTACTGGCAGTTACTTGCAGCTAGTTTGAAGCCAATGACAACTAATAAAAAAACCATGTATCTAAGAGTAAAATGTCATTCAGTACACATCCAACTGTTATTTACACTAAGTTTTGAAAAAAATGTCATCCTGACAAATGAAATGTCTTGTTTTGCAACGAGTTCAGCGTTCAACGGTTGTGTCATTAAAAATATCACCTTTTAGGGTACAAACAATCTAACTCTTTCATCTTGCAATAGTATTAAAAAATTTGACTTTTCTTCACTTTACAGAAGTATTCCCCATTCCAAACTAAAAGAGTTGTTCATGCTTTGATTTTCTATGTAGTTTTGAGTACTTTTGTTTGTCTGTTTGTCTTTTTCTTTTTTAGCCATGGCGTTGTCAGTTTTTTTCGACTTATCAGTTTGAATGTCCCTTTGGTATCCTTCGCCTCTCTCTTCATGTAAAATCTGTTTCAATTTGAATTTAAAAATACTAAAAAATTGAATACAATAAAAAAAAAATGACTATATTATATTTCAAACAGAGAACGAAATCTTTCACATTGTACATATACTGGTATAAGATATTGCAGAATAGATAATTAACGAGATAGACGATTGATTGACAGCTAGAGTTTGACAAGAAATATGGAAAACATAATAAAGGTAACTTACATATCAATCTATATCATTCTACACTTTATTTTTGATGAAAATTATTTTAGCTATCTTTAATTTTATTTCTGGCAACTTCGTGAAACAGCTATAAGTCGAGTACTTTACAAAGATCATGATCATGAATAAGCATTGTCAATCTGATCCCGAAACTTAACAGAAGAGAAGACCGACGCAATCAAGCAGGGAGAAAGGAGAAAAACAGCTGATAACAGTGCAAACAATACCGTCAAAACCAAAGTTAAATATCAATCTTTATGGCCAAGATGTGATTGTCATTTGGCGTTTGTATAATGCTAAGTGGCAAATATTTCATACATATTTCGGACGAGCCAATAATTGACCCAGAACATCTTTACTTTTGCATTAAGTATACTGATAATGTGAAATACAGATGTATAATGCAAAATCAAAACCTAACAACCTTGAGTTTTCATGAGGGTCTCGCACGACCGGTTCTTAAGAAAATACCAAAGAGGCAATAACACCATTTGAAAAAAGTCAACATCATGCCAAAGGAAACCGATTAAAGGACAAAAGTCTAAAAAGCACTACACGGAAAACAAAGGATTGAACTTTGTATAGCAACAGTCGTGTTGATCATAAATCGAAACATTCATTCATAAACGAGAGTCTGTAGGGGTTTTACAGAGAGAGAATAATTGACAAAAAGTGCAGAAGAATAAAAAAAAAATAAAGGTTAGAGAAAAATTAGACAAAAAATAAAGAATAGAAAAAAACAGGGTGTTAAGATATAAATAATTGAGAATGAAAGGCAAACTAGATAAAGAATGGAGAAAAGAATAAGTAAATGATGGACAACCCCCTACCAAGACCTCCATATACGAGGAAAGGAGGACATGATTGTGGCAATGAAAAATGGAACATATGTTTGTAAAATATCACCAGAGACGACTTCAACTATCTCAATAGCAACTGCTCAAATAGCTTACCAAATTGCAGTTTGAACTCTTCTCCCATAAACTGATCAACTGGTAAAATATTTTAACAAATTGCTTCAGTGAAAGGATTTTAGTATGAAGTAAGTGCAGTGAAATAAAAAGTAATACTTACCATTCTTTTTTTTTTTATCTTTATACGTACCGTTCAACTTCAAATAGTTATTGTATATGTTGTGAAATTCAAACAAAATAATGACTTACTTTAATATTAGTCACTGGTTTAAAATGTCTAACTTTGACATGAAAACTTCTATCCTAAATAAATTTGATAAATAATTAGTTCAAAACATTGTTTTATAGGTCAATAATTTATAGCTTTGTTTTCTAACAGCAACTTAGTGCGTAATTGTAATTTAGATATTTTTTCTATAGCAAATACTAATCTGCTAATATTAAAGGGAAATAATTAACATTAAAATCAACAAAATTTTGTTCTGTCAACTATCAACTTCCTTCATTTTATAAGTAATTTGTTTGTAACATTATTTCCATGATTATTAAACTATTATCCTCTGTTCTGAAAAGAACACTGAAATTTATTTTTAAGATGTTTAAAAAAAAACATATTATGGGACACATTAAAAGTTGTATAAATGATACAGATTACTCTGTAAATTAAGAGGGTATCACCAGCCCAGTAGTCAGCAATTCTGTGTTGACATGAATTGTCATTGATATGGTCAAAATTATAGATTAACTGTTTTGCAAAACTTTGAAAATTATTGGCCTACAAATCAATGTTTTGAACTAATTATTTATAAATTTCATTTAGGATAGAAGTTTTCATGTCAAAGTTAGACCTTTTTAAACCAGTGATTCATATTATAGTAAGTCATTATTTTGTTTGAGTTTCTTGGCATAGACAACTGTAAACTAACTGAAGTTGGATGGTAAGTATAACTTTTTATTTCGCTGCACTCACTTCATACTAACAATCTTTCACTGAAGCAATTTTACCAGTTGACCAGTTTGTGGGAGATGAATTCAAACTGCAATCTGGTAAACTATTTGAGCAATTGCTACTGTGATAGGCCAAAGCCTACTGAATAAGCACAGTAAAATGGTAGTCGAAGGATGTAAAGAAATGGTTGTAATTTCGTCTCTCGAAAGATGACTTAAAACTCAAATCTTTGAAACTGCTACATAAAACACAGTCACATTTATAAAAAGTAATAACATAACTTCGTTCACCTGTGACACAGTTATTCTGTATTGGTGAACAAGATTTTCAGAAATTTATTTATTCATGAATATTTGTTTTTGATTGGATTCATTGATTTTCGAATTCGCTAATGAGATTATTGCTGTAAGAAAGGAATGAAAACATTGCATTTATACAATTTCATATACTCGGCACAATTAAATGTTCACCAGAAAAGTTTAGAAAAATTAGAGCAGAAAAAAACACCATATTTTGTCAAGATATTCATGGATCAATAATAGTTTTGTAGTTTTATATGCAATTTAGTGCAATTATTCGCATTCTAAACTCGATTCTAAATAAACTCATCATAGATACCAGGATTGAAATTTTGTACGCGAGACATGCGTTTCGTCTACAAAAGACTCATCAGTGACGCTCGAATGAAAAAAAAAAGATTAAAAAGGCCAAATAAAGTACGAAGTTGAAGAGCATTGATGACACAGAATTCCTTAAAGCTTTGCCAAATACAGCTAAGGTTATCTTTTTTCTGAGGTAGACAAGCCTTAGTATTTCGAAAATTCAAAGTTTTGTAAACAGTTAATTTATAATTATGACCATATCAATGATAATTCATGTCAAGACAGAAGTGCTGACTACTGGGCTGGTGATACCCCCGGGGAGAAAAACACCCATCAGCAGTGTAATCGACCCAGTGGTTGTAAATAAACTCATCATTCTTACAAGGATTGAAATTTTGTACGGCAGACGCGCGTTTCGTCTACAAAAGACTCATCAGTGACGCTCGAATAAAAAAGGTCTAATACCATTTGAGACTAAGATAAAAACGGAAGAAACCAAAGGTGAGATTCTTGACTCAGGACGGGCACATTAACATGTTTCGGAGTTAAATTGGTTTTCCAAGTATTAAAAAAACCGAACAAACAAAGACGAGAGAGAGAGAGAGAGAGAGAGAGAGAGAGAGAGAGAGAGAGAGAGAGAGAGAGAGAGAGAGAGAGAGAGAGAGAGAGAGAGAGAGAGGTTACCACGGATGCAAAAGAAAGTCGAATAGATAGCAGGCACCATCATTGCCAAAAGAAAACAACACTTCACAAACACTACGCAGAAAAAAGATTGAGGAACATGACTCCCAAAAGAACAACGAAATTGGGGTGACATCAGGTTCTCCGGAAGGGTCAGTAGTGCCAGTGCCACTAGTGATATCCACACCAACCATGTTACTCCTACAAAATCGTTCACCCGATTTTTTATACTAGTTAGTGGTATAGCATACATAAAACAATTTACTGTCCTATCAGTTCAGAGAAAATAAACATTTTACTCTAAAACTTCAATAGTGCATATTGCATACGATATATACGACCGCGCCGTATGCTTAACCAAGGGATTTGTATGTTAAGACAAATTGATCTTGCAATAACTATGTCATACAATACAATTTAGATTTTTACTATTGACATTATGGTGACTCCAGGGGATTCTATATCCATCTAGTAATAAATATGAGAACATATCATTTGACAGGTGCGCATTTGTATATTTAATGGCTTATTTGTCATGAACAACTTATCGGCTTTACTCAACATTTGATTACAGAGGATAAAACGAATGAGGATAAAAAAATACCGGAATTATGCCTTTAGAAGTTATAATTAATAATGGCATAAATGCATGGTAGAGGATTTTGGAATGTGTAGATTCTTATATTCAATGAGCACAATCTAGAATTAAGAATTTAAGACGTGGTATTATTGCTTAAGAGACAATCTTCATCCAGAAAGGTTACTTATACGTGTGTATTGTCCAATGAAAACGACTGAAACCAGGAAATATGACAGAAATTGGCCATACAACTGACATATTTCTTCATTGGTACATGAATTATCGAAATGTAGCATGTAAAGCAATGTGGTCATGGGTAAGTGGTTTTGTTCCGTTATGCTTACATCTACTATTGGATCCACCCTAATACAAACCTGACAGTTTTGAAAAGTATGCTAAAATTTAATCAGCATCTCGAAACATGGCATACATATATACCACGTTGGCTAGCGGTTGGTTAAAAGCAATTCTATAACAAAAAGTTTTTTGATTAGACATGAACTCGTATATAAAGTTTATTAAAACTCATCGAAGATGAAATGTAGGTCGAAGAGCCTTTATTTTGACGGAATGCTAATAACATCCCAATACAAAGGAATTTAATTGAATGTTACTTTTCATAATAAAACCATGGTTTGAATAAAGTTTAATTTAAAAGAGATCGACGATGAAATATGGATCATGTGACCTTTAAGCTATGTCACCTTGTCTGACTCTTCAAGACACATTTTAACGAACGTAATCTATGTATTACTGGTAAATTATTAAACCAGGGATATCGTTACCATAAATTACTTAAAACCTTTACTATATTTTTCCATAGATATAAAGATTTGGTTTCGAAGTTTGGTTGTACCTGTAGAAAACTTATTTCAAACGGGATAGCACATCCTCATTTTTACGGAAATGTTGTTAACCGTGCCCGGAAATTTAGAAATGATCCTTGTAAACTTATCGTTCCTTTAAATAAACTTATTCTAAAAGGTTACCAATTCAACACTGTAATAAGATCATTGAATATTGTTTTTATTGGTATAAATATTGATTTTGTTATCAGTAAAGTAAAAGCAAACTAAATATTAAAGTCTCATCTATACTTGCCAGTTAACAATAATATCAAGTTTCATTAAGTTCAAAGCATTTTGAAAATTTTGACATTTTGCAGTTTCCATGGCAACGGTGACCACTTTGAAATTCCAAAGTCAAAGTCTTATCCAGACTTGCCAGTCGACAATCATATTAAGTTTCAGAAATTTTGGAGCATTTTGAAATTTTTGAAATTTTGACATTTTGATGGTTCCTATGGTAACAGAGACCATTCCCAGAATTAATGGCAGATACCACATTGGTACATGGGAGGAACATACCATCAAAGTTTCAATCGATTTGACCTACCATTTTAAGAAAGTAAATGCTACTTTTACGTTTTGGAGCATTTTGACCTGTTTTGCATTGTTTCCATGGTAACGGCAGACATTTTCGAAATTCAACGCCAAATTGCACATCTACCAATGTTGCTCATCGTTTCTGTGAAGTTTTATTAAATTTGGAGCATTTTGATATTTTGGAAATTTTGGTGTAGTCTAGTATGTTATATACATATACACATTCATGGATCTACAATCTGTCGATACCTTATCTTGGCATTGCACAAGGTCATGTTTTTCTCTGACTGTTTATGACGTCTTTACACTAAATCCATAAGATGTTGGATGTGTAAGGATTGATAATTTAGTCTAAGATGCATGATTTTTTATTAGTTGTAAGTGGCTTTGAACTAGCTGTCAGATAACTGCGAGTACTCTCAGATCTGTTCCTAATGTCTTTTGTTGTTGGGATGTACAAGTACCCTGCCACGTCCACTTGTATTTTGTCCATCTGATGAGTTAAGCCTTTTTCAACTGATTTTATAGTTCGTTCTTATGTTGTACTGTTATATCACTGTCCCAGGTTAGGGGAGGTTGGGATCCCGCTAACATGTTTAACCCCGCCACATTATGTATGTATGTGCCTGTCCCAAGTCAGGAGCCTGTAATTCAGTGGTTGTCGTTTGTTTATGTGTTACATATTTGTTTTTCGTTCATTTTTTGTACATAAATAAGGCCGTTAGTTTTCTCGTTTGAATTGTTTTACAGTGTCATTTCGGGGCCTTTTATAGCTGACTATGCGGTATGGGCTTTGCTCATTGTTGAAGGCCGTACAGTGAACTATAGTTGTTAATTTCTGTGTCACTTTGGTCTCTTGTGGACAGTTGCCTCATTGGCAATCATACCACATCTCCTTTTTTATACATTTGAACACCAAAACTTTATTGGTACTTCGAAAAAATAATAATCCTAAATTACAGATGATATTGGTTTTCCTATCGAAGGTCGGTGGTTTTCTCCGGGCACTCCGGCTTCCTCCACCAAAAAAAACTGACCGCCACAAAATAGCCCAAAAGTGGTGCTTAAAAGTGGCGTTTAAACACCAAAAATCAAAATCAAATCAGATGATATTGGAATCCTGAAAATTCACATACTGACATATTGACACTACTGGTGTAAGAACTGCTAAGCTTTCCAGGGCATCTTAGTTCACCCCGTTTTTATGGGTATAGCGTTGCTTCTTATTTTGCGACTGTTACGTGCCTTTCTCTGTGACATGGTGGTGACTGTCTTATGAATTTGATATCACCCTTTCCGTTTGATTATCGATAAAATAGAAGTAAAACTAAGAGAGAAATCGAAATACTTCAAATTGAGATGTCATAACTTCGAATTTCTTCCTCCTAAAAAAGAAGATATGGTATGGTTGCCATGAGACAACTATCCACCAGAGAGACCTTAGGACGTGTATGGAAGCAACTAAATGTCACAAGTAAAAAAACACAAAACTGTAAAATATAAGGGCATACACCACAGGTATTTGAACACATTCTACTGTATCCACATTACGGAATGATTCTCATATATATTATAGAAAAGTAAAGAAAAAACTGATTAAACCTTACACAAAATGAAAGGTTGATTCCTATATCAGTTATGTAATGGAATAAATGAATTGAAGTCCATATCGATCCTCTATCTATTTTATTTTGCAATGAAAGAATAGTTAATTGGCAAAGGACCATTTATTGACATGATCTCCCACTTTAGCGCAATTGAAAAATAATTATTGTTCAAACAATGAAAATAAATATTTCTAATAACTATATTTGCATTTCAGCAATAGTTACTCTTATACACATGGAGAATAAACATGTTTCAAAAAGGACAACTTAGCTGCTATATATCCTAAAGGAGACTTAATGCTGCCATTGTCTATTACGTATATATATTACCACCTATTGATTATTTAATCGTAAATCAAGAATTTGCTCGTATTCAAATGTTAAGTCTTTTATTTAGACTTAGTTTGAAATGATATCTTGACAAACGGGATGTCTTGTTTTGGAACGAGTTCAGCGTTGGTTGTTAAAAATATCACCTTCAAGGATGCCACTTTCCTTTCAAATCTGTTTCTAGCTGAATTGAGAAATGCTAAGAAATTAAAGCTTCGGTATAGAATCACAAAATGACTACTTATATTTCAAATAGATAATGGGAAAAACTTGCACATTGTACATATACCGATATAACATATTGCAGAATTTATTTTTAACGAGATTAAAGAATTGAGAATAATAGTTAAAAATAAAGGAGAAAAATTGGTTCAAAATTAAAGAATAAAGAAATGATGGACACCCCACCAAGACCTTGATAAACGAGGAAAGGAGAACAGGGTTGTGGCAATGAAAAATATCTTGTATGTGATAATCTGTGACACAGATAGTCCATAAATCAACCAATCAGAATGATGTCTGTAAAATATCGCAAGAGACGACTTCAACTCCACTAGGAACCATTGGTTCGAAAGCTTCTACCTATCAAGGAAATGCTGAAAGGACACACAACTGGAAAATACATACTCCATATGCAGCGGCTGTAAGAAAGATGCTTGATTCCATTCTTCCCCTCAGAAATGAGCTTAATCCCTGAAAGGTTACATTTTGTGTTATATAACTGTTGATAATAAAACTAAACCCCAAATAAAAGTATCCGAAAGTTAAAGAAAAAAGCATTTCTGACAAAAATCTACAAAAATCAACAACAAAAAAATAACGTTTGTTAATGATTCTCATTGTGGTATAAGGGTGGATACAATGTACAAGTTTAATCTTTACCAAAACTACATAAACAAAAAGTAACGTTTATTGATGATACGGAGTTGCACTTCATACCTTTTGGGAAAGATTAAACTTGTATTTTATTAGGTTTACAACTGCCATTGTGTCCACACTAATATCAAAATGAGTGTATGTTTAACTTTCCAATTGCCAACTTTCCATTTCTCAACAGTAACATACACTTTGCTCCATCACATGATTTTACATATATCAGTTAATACGTTACACTCGTACATGTTTACACTATACGGACTTCATTAACAGGAGAATGTTCCTTGCACAAAACCTACTCCAACGGAGTTATGAGGATGAACGACTAAAATCGACACTTCATAAAGTTTACGGTCACCATCACAAATTAGTTGACTTATACGATGTGTCGGTGTCTCATCCCACAGGCGACATGTTTTTCCGGTCTTAGAACTTTAGAAATCAGTATTCGTCTGATATCTGTAATTTAACCGATTATGACATCCTCCCAATTGTGACATTTTGCCTGACTGTGAACTCGCATGGCGAGTGATGCATGCATAGCAGGAGACATTTACTATGTCGTCTCACCCGATCTCGCTCCTTTTGGAGTTTATGCGATTCCCTCAGTTTTTGTTCGTTACATTGATTTGTCTCTTTTTTTTATCAATTTACGAAATTTGAACATCGGAAACGACTGTTGCCACAATTTAACAGTTTAACGGGGGAAATAACAAGCTCAGGCTATCCAGCGTTTGGTAGGAATCAATTATGTAACAATAACGTTTATGATTAGAAATGATCTAGTATGTTAAATTCATTCTTACTCACCGAAGAGTGAAATGTAGGTCGAAGAGCACTTATAATAATGGAATGCTAATTTGACCGTCAATGAATTTGATTGTATGTAACTCTTCCTAATAAAACCATGTTTCGAATTAAGTGGATAACGAAATATGGATTATGTGACCGTTATGCTATGTCACATTGTCTGTCTCTCAATGATACATTTGAATACCAAAATATATTGTTGATATATGTCAATCGGTCCTCACACACTTGTTCATGGTCCATTATCACCCTCTTACCGTCATTATATTGAGGTACATACATATTGACAGTCAGCTTTCCACTTTCACGAAAGTGTTAAAGTTACACTAAAACATAAAATTGTTTAAAGGAACACGAAAATGATTTAAGTGCGTCTAATGCAGAAAGTATACATATTGACATTGTATTCTTTCTTTGTCTGAAGATTATATTTATGAATCCCTATCGATTATCTGTCTATTTCATTTCCCAATTAAAGATTTAAATACAAATAGTTAATTGACAGATGACGAGTACTAGTAATTGACATGACCTCCCACTTTCGCCAAGTTGCAAAAGAAATTTTGCTCAAACAGTGAAAATAGGCATTTGAATAAGTATATGATTTCACACAATAATTAATTATATACACATTGGGAATTGAAGTATTTCGAAAAGGACAAATTCGCTGCTGCATAGACTAAAGGAGACGTATTGCTACCAATGTCTATTACGTATATATATATATATATGATCCGATGGATCAATCTGTTGTAGAGTTGTCACTGGTTCAGACGTACTTATAAATATAATTATTTCTGTGACTGTATCTTGCATTAATTTGTAGGATCCTTTACAATAGATATTTCAGCTGATCTGTAACAATTCCGTCTTCATGCCTTATATATCATGTACAGTATTACGACGCTAGATTAAAACTGACGAGGAAAAGTAACACCCGGCCACCGAAAGCTTTATTATTGTGAAGCCTAGGTGGTCGAGTGGTCTAGCGCATCGGATACAGTGCAGGCGATTTGGTGTCACGATATCTCAGTAGCATTAGTTCGAATCCCGGCGAGGGAAGAAAAAAAAATTTGCGAAAGCAAATTTACAGATCTAACATTGTTGGGCTGATGTTTAGACGAGTTGTATATATATATATGTAACCATCTATTGATCATGTTATCGTAAATTAATATTAAGCCCGTATTCAAGTGTAAAGTCTTTTATTTGGACTAAGCTTGGAATAATGACATCTTGACAAACAGTATGTCTTGTTTTGGAGCAGACATTTAGTCTTAGATGCATGATTTTTTTATCAGTTGTTAGTGGCTTTGAACTAGCTGTCAGATAACTGCGAGTACTCTCAGATCTGTTCCTAATGTCTTTTTGTTGTTTGGATTTACAAGTACCCTGCCACGTCCACTTGTATATTTGTCCATCTGATGAGTTAAGCCTTTTTCAACTGATTTTTATAGTTCGTTCTTATGTTGTACTGTTATATCACTGTCCCAGGTTAGGGGGAGGGTTGGGATCCCGCTAACATGTTTAACCCCGCCACATTATGTATGTATGTGCCTGTCCCAAGTCAAGAGCCTGTAGTTCAGTGGTTGTCGTTTGTTTATGTGTTACATATTTGTTTTCGTTCATTTTTGTACATAAATAAGGCCGTTAGTTTTCTAGTTAAGTCGCCAAAACGGAGTTTTGGAGACTTTATGTTTTTGTCCCGTTTCTTATTATTATTATTATTATTATTATTATTATTATTATTATTATTATTCTTAACCCTAATTTGTCCGACCATTTTCTTCCAAGCCTTAAATGATGGAAACTTTATATTTGGTATGATGTTGGGGTAGTATCCTAGGGTGCATTCACTATTTTTATTTCAAATAGGGTCAACTTGGCACTATTTGGGGCCGGAACATGGTGGGGTCATTTTCGACTATTGATTCGCTACTGGTAGAACCTTTAAGTTTTGTGTAATACAAGAGACCGATGTCCAGGTGTCCATTCCACATTTTTATTTCAGCCCGGGTCATCTTGGCATTATTTTAGGGGTCAATTTTCATAGAACATTCTAGAACAATAGTCATGTGATTAGTCATGTGATAGTGTTGAATTATTCCTATGTACTTTTTATGTTATATAATGATAGATTATTACAGGTAGCAGCATATGTAGCTGTAATTCGACTTTGGAATTTTAAAATGGCCGCCGTTACCATGGAAACTGCAAAATGTGATATTTTTAAAATGCTTCAAATTTCATGAAATTTTACAGAGATGTTAACGAGTGTATGTAGATTTGGAATTTGAATTTGGAATTTCAAAATGGCCGCCGTTGCCATGGAAACAACAAAATGCGAAAATCTAGATTTGGTTCAGTCTTTATGAAACTTGACAGTAATGTGACCTGTCATGTGTAGATGTGCCATCCGACTTTGGAATTTTCAAAATGGCTGCCGTTACCATGGAAACTGGAAAATGTCAAAAATTCAAAATGCTTCAAACTTAATGAAACTTTACACAAATGTTGACTGTCTTATGTAGATGTGGCATTTGACTTTGGAATTCAAAATGGCCACCGTAACCATGGAAACACGAATGCCTAAATTTGAAAATTGGTCCATTTTTATGAAACTTGTAAGTATTGTGACCTGTCATGTGTAGATGTGCTATCCGACTATGGAATTTCAAAATGGCTGCCGACCATGGAAACAGCAGAACAATGGTTGGGGCCGTTTTATGACTTTTGTGTTAGCATCCTAACACAGGATTACTTGTTTGAATTGTTTTACATTGTAATTTCAGGGCCTTTATAGCTGACTATGCGGTATGGGCTTTGCTCATTGTTGAAGGCCGTACGGTGACCTATAGTTGTTAATTTCTGTGTCATTTTGGTCTCTTGTGGACAGTTGTCTCATTGGCAATCATACCACATTTGTCTCTTTTTTTTATCAATTTACGAAATTTGAACATCGGAAACGACTGTTGCCACAATTTAACAGTTTAACGGGGAAATAACAAGCTCAGGCTATCCAGCGTTTGGTAGGAATCAATTATGTAACAATAACGTTTATGATTAGAAATGATCTAGTATGTTAAATTCATTCTTACTCACCGAAGAGTGAAATGTAGGTCGAAGAGCACTTATAATAATGGAATGCTAATTTGACCGTCAATGAATTTGATTGTATGTAACTCTTCCTAATAAAACCATGTTTCGAATTAAGTGGATAACGAAATATGGATTATGTGACCGTTATGCTATGTCACATTGTCTGTCTCTCAATGATACATTTGAATACCAAAATATATTGTTGATATATGTCAATCGGTCCTCACACACTTGTTCATGGTCCATTATCACCCTCTTACCGTCATTATATTGAGGTACATACATATTGACAGTCAGCTTTCCACTTTCACGAAAGTGTAAAAGTTACACTAAAACATAAAATTGTTTAAAGGGAACACGAAAATGATTTAAGTGCGTCTAATGCAGAAAGTATACATATTGACATTGTATTCTTTCTTTGTCTGAAGATTATATTTATGAATCCCTATCGATTATCTGTCTATTTCATTTCCCAATTAAAGATTTAAATACAAATAGTTAATTGACAGATGACGAGTACTAGTAATTGACATGACCTCCCACTTTAGCCAAGTTGCAAAAGAAATTTTGCTCAAACAGTGAAAATAGGCATTTGAATAAGTATATGATTTCACACAATAATTAATTATATACACATTGGGAATTGAAGTATTTCGAAAAGGACAAATTCGCTGCTGCATAGACTAAAGGAGACGTATTGCTACCAATGTCTATTACGTATATATATATATATGTGATCCGATGGATCAATCTGTTGTAGAGTTGTCACTGGTTCAGACGTACTTATAAATATAATTATTTCTGTGACTGTATCTTGCATTAATTTGTAGGATCCTTTACAATAGATATTTCAGCTGATCTGTAACAATTCCGTCTTCATGCCTTATATATCATGTACTGTATTAAGACGCTAGATTAAAACTGACGAGGAAAAGTAACACCCGGCCACCGAAAGCTTTATTATTGTGAAGCCTAGGTGGTCGAGTGGTCTAGCGCATCGGATACAGTGCAGGCGATTTGGTGTCACGATATCTCAGTAGCATTAGTTCGAATCCCGGCGAGGGAAGAAAAAAAAATTTGCGAAAGCAAATTTACAGATCTAACATTGTTGGGCTGATGTTTAGACGAGTTGTATATATATATATGTAACCATCTATTGATCATGTTATCGTAAATTAATATTAAGCCCGTATTCAAGTGTAAAGTCTTTTATTTGGACTAAGCTTGGAATAATGACATCTTGACAAACAGTATGTCTTGTTTTGGAGCAGACATTTAGTCTTAGATGCATGATTTTTTATCAGTTGTTAGTGGCTTTGAACTAGCTATTTCGGGGCCTTTTATAGCTGACTATGCGGTATGGGCTTTGCTCATTGTTGAAGGCCGTACGGTGACCTATAGTTGTTAATTTCTGTGTCATTTTGGTCTCTTGTGGACAGTTGTCTCA
Organism: Mytilus coruscus; assembly: GCA_017311375.1. Classification (NCBI taxonomy): domain Eukaryota; kingdom Metazoa; phylum Mollusca; class Bivalvia; order Mytilida; family Mytilidae; genus Mytilus; species Mytilus coruscus. The sequence continues at coordinate 8,079,309 of CM029599.1, read as the reverse complement.
TTGGCAATCATACCACATCTTCTTTTTTATATATAGTATATTATTTGGCATTCTCTGTAAAATAAAAGAAAGTCTAGAGTTGTTTTCGCTGTTAAATTATAATACATTAGATCTTAAGTCTGTAATATAAATGAATGATACTGATGTATAAGAGGGCATTAAATTTTTTTCTGATCGATTGATTGACTGTTGGTTTTTAACGCCACATACAACAACAACAAAAAACATGACCTGAGGGAGTTGCAACCTTAAATTTTTACAGAATTTACAACATGACATTGCATTTAAAAAACTTGCCTCAAGTGTGGGAAATCATGTGTTTTAGCTCGCTATGCGGTATGGGTTTTGCTCGTTGTTGAATGATGTTTGGTTACCTCTATGTCATATGGTCTCTGGTGGATAGTTGTGTCATTTGAAATCATACCACATCTCCTTATTTTATATCGAGTCAAAAAAAAAAGTTGTACATCTTTTCATAAAAGTGAAGTAATATAAAAATAAGGAGATGTGGTATGATTGCCAATGGAACACCTATCCACCAAAGTTCAAATGAAGTGGAGGAAAGCAATTATAAGCAACCGTACGGCCTTCAACAGTGAAAAAGTTTTCCTATAGTCGGCTATAAAAGGCCCCAACATGATAAATATGAAACAATTCAATTGAGAAAACTAACGGCCTAACTTATAACAAAACAATTTGCGAAAAACAAATATGACAGACATGAACCAACGACAACCACTGAACTACAGGCTCCTGACTTGGGACAGGCACATACATAATGTGGCGGGGTTAAATTGGTTTTCTGGCGTCAAACCCTCCCCCTAACCTGGAACACTAAGTAAATATCTGAGAGTACTCGCAGTTACTGACAGCTAGTTCAAAGCCAATAAAAACTTATAAAAAATCTTGTATTGCTTTTTGATAATAATAAATAAATTTGACACAGTGAAAATAAAGAAATATCAATCTTTATTATTGGATACTATGCATATGAAAATATTCAATATAAAATTTAACATTTGACACTCTACAAATGATATAATGGAATGAACACACATAATTTTATATCTAATATCAACATAGTATACATCACAGAATCAGGGGGAAAAAACATGGAACCTCATAATTAGACCAGATAATTCCTACATTGATATCCCTTGTCTTCCCGACATTTACCCTGTGCTTACATTTTTCTGACGCAGTCAGTCCTAATTTCGGTTTGTGTCCCATTTATAAAGGACGCTTGACTATGGTAACGGCATGCATGATGTCACAAATCTTTACTCTGATTGGAAGAAATAACGGAATTGAACAAAAAACCAACAAAAAAAGATATATGCTACAATAAAAAGAAAACATTACGGACATAAAATCAAACTTAAAAACGAAATTATCCACATAAAAAATAATAAACGGTGTCATTATTACCACTGTCAAATTATTTGGATTTGGTAGTCTTACTGACTTTAAATAAAGCTAATACTAACAATGAACACTGCCCTTTTCTGGATCTTGATATCTATATCTTTAACGGGAAGCTTAATTCCAAAATTTATGATAAAAGAGATGATAATTCATTTCCTATTGTTAATTATCCATTTTTAGATGGTGACGTTCCCTTGTCACCATCTTATGGTGTTTAAATATCTCAACTTGTTCGATTCGCTCGTGTATGTAACAACGTATTTGATTTCAACGAAAGAAATCTCTGTATTACTGAAAAATTATTACATCAGGGTTTTCGATATCACAAACTAGTCAAAACATTTACTAAATTTTATCATCGGTACAAGGACAGCATTCGTAAATATATATCAACATGCAGACATCTTATACGTTCAGGTATTTCACATCCAATATTTTATGGTAATATTCTTTACAAAGCACAAAAATGTCGGCATTCACCTCAAAAGCTTACCAAACCTTTAAACAGACTTATTCGGAAAGGATATAGTTACGATACTGTTGTTAGGTCATTAAGGATTGCGTATTTTGGTATTAATATTGATTCACTCATAGGGTCTTTGCATCGGAAATAAACACATTTATTCTAAAACCAGTTGTTGACATGATACGGGTTATGTTCTTCTCATATATTTTATGATGGTATGATACTAAATCCCTAACGGGAAGGATGGTACTTAATTTTCATATGATGAAGACATAATCTTTCAATCAGTTTAATTGAGGTCTGGAGCTGGCATGTCAGTAACTGCTAGTAGTCCTTTGTTAATTTATGTATCATTGTCATTTTGCTTAGTTTCTTTTGTTACCTATTCTGACATCGGACTCGGACTTCTTTTGAACTGAGTTTTACTGTGCGTATATGCCAAGTGTTTCTTTATTCTACATTGGCTAGAGGTATGGGGGGGGGTTGAGATCTCACAAAACATGTTTAACCCATGCGCATTTTTGCGCCTGTCCCAAGTCAGGAGCCTCTGGCCTTTGTTAGTCTTGTATGTTTTTTAATTTTAGTTCATTTATATGTTTTGGAGTTTAGTGTGACGTCCATTTTCACTGAACTGGTACACAATTTTATTTAGGGGCCAGCTGAGGACCACCTCTGGGTGCGGGATTTCGGCTGTTGTCTGATCTTTGGTCGGGATTTTGTCTCTTTGACATATTCCCCATTTCCATTCTCACTTTTATTAGTCTTTAATACACGAGTTCAGGTAAATATCACTGACAGGTTCATTAGATCTACCAGGTCAATTAATAGCTCGAGTGCTATAAATATATCTTATCGACTAAAACTTCCAAGGCATAATGATAATATCAAAGAGTAGAAAATATTATACTTGAAATAAAGATTGTCAAAATACATATATCGCAAATTTAATTACTTGTCAAAAGCTGTACTATATAGATCATCTTCCTTTGGCGTCCGTCCGTCCCCGATATACACACCGAAATAGGTTGTATCTCTAATTGTTAAAGATCTTCTTGACATATATTTATAATTGATATTTCTTCATGGATCTAAACTGTTTCAAGTTTGTTATTCATTACAGATTGTAAACTACTAATGTCTTATGTTTATGGTCCGAGGACACATTTATCGTCCTTAGATTTTCGTTGTCTACAAATATAGTCCCTAGTGTGGACAGTGTATAACTTGCAAATTTTGTTCATACACTTTCCAAATTTATTTCTTTATATTTTATGCATGAAATATTAAGTAAAGGGATGAAATTACATGTTAAAAAAATTTTGGGTGCTGAATCTTTATGTTAAGTAGTGATTTGGTCCAGTTCAAAAAGGTCAAAAACTAGTAAGTCTGAAGCTGTCAAACTGAATTTTAGACCCCCTTAACATAGAATTGTCAATATTTTGAGTTAGAGCTGGTAGACTTTTCTATAATTTTGATATTATTTTTCCCAATAGTAGTACACTACACTGTAAAAATCTTTTTGAGGTAGAGCAGGTGCGATTTTTTTAATTTGAATTTATTGTCTAAAAGAAATGCACTACGAAATAACTGTGTTCTCTGGCCTATTATGTCTATTTCACAGCTATAGGTACTTCTTTATCTCTGAAAAATACCCTATATATGTATACATTTAGTTAAGTACCATGCAGTATAATATTTTAATTCTTTAGAGAAAAACGCATATATATATCCTCAACTTTTGTCGTCAAATTGTGTGCATTTTTTTTTAACTATGATAAAAAAAAAAACATGATAAAGATTAAACTCTATGCTCACATCTGAATGCGTCAGATATCTTTTTTTAAAGATAGTACTTGCTATCAATGTATGTCACATAGTTTCACGTCCTGTTGAAACTTTTACGTACCTCTGTGTCACTAAAAGAAATGCCACATTGTCTTCTTTATTTTAGAAACCTCTAAAGTCTTAACCAGAAATTAAATTTCGAAAAGTTTGCTTCATTAGCCCTATTTTTCCAAGTTGGATGAGAATATAGGAATAATATTTGATGGCCTATATTAAAATACGTTCTTTCTTATCATTTCTGTGCACAATATATTAAGTGCATGGAGCTGTTCTGATTCATATTTCATTCATTGTTTTAAAATCTGATTAGGGTACATATCCTGTGTCCATGCTTTGGTTACAAAAACCTGACAATGTCCCATTCTACATTCGGTTTTGATAATGGTTGTGTCAACCATTGAGATACCAGCCCCATAATTTTTAGAGGTTTTGAAAATTACGGTAAATTCTAAGGAACCCAAAAATGTCTTCAGAACAGGAAGTAAAATTGATCCTTTTTAGTTGTGAAGTGAAGGTTGACACAGGATCTGTAAATCAATTTTATTGTTGTTGAAAGATTATGTGCATAATAAAATCAGCAAATCACATTTTTGTTGAAAATGAAATATTAATTTTTCTGGCCTGAAAATCAATAACGACAGTTTTTCTGAACTAAAAATCATGTTTTCCATTTTATATTTCATCCATATCTAATCCGCATAATTAAAGTTATTTTCTTATTTCTGTTATGACTGGTGGCAAAAGGTATAATGAAATAATATTAACTTACAAAATTGGACAAAATATACTTTAATTATCAGGCATATTGACCAGGACTAAAAATGGTTTAAATCAAGGACATTTTAACAGTGTTTAAGGTTTCCTTTTTTAAAAATATAAGGTCAGTAGGTTATTTATTTTTTTTTTGTCTTCTTGTTGTTATCAAATCCTGATAGTGTTTACATTTTTAACAAATCGGGTTCTAATATCATAGTAAATATTTACCATCACGAATTGGTTGACCAATGTGATGTGTCGGTGTCTAAACTCACTAGCGGCATGTCTTCGTGGTCTTCAATCTTTAGATACCAGTACAGTAATCTGTGTCATATTCCCAATTAGGACATTTTTACCTGAGTGTGAATTCGCATGGCGGGTGACGTATGCATAGTAGGAGACGCTTATCAAATCAACGCACCCGATCGCTCTCCTTTTAGTGTTTATGCGATTCCCAGAGTTTTTGTTCGTTACCTTGATGTGTCTCTTTTTTATTATCGATCTACGAGATTTGAACATCGGTAAACTACTGTCGCTTTACTTAACACTAAATATAAAAAAGAGCTCTAAACTTAACCAGTAATATAAATATGACATATACATAAACAGGCTGGCCTGCATTTGTTAGGAAGCAATTATGTAACAATAAGTTTCAAGGTAAGAAATGAATTTGTATGTTAAATTTATTCATACACACCGAAAAGTGAATTGTAGGTCGAAGGGCAGTTATTTTGATGGAATGTTAATTTGATCCCTTAAATACATCCCTTCACCATTACAGTTGATTGTATGTAACTCTTTCTCATAAAATCGTGTTTTGAATCAAGTGGAAGATGAAAAATGAATCAAGTGACCTTTGTGCTTTACCACCTTACCTGTCTCTCCAAGACACATTTGTGTCACCAGCCCACTATTTGCACCTTTGTGTTGACATGACATATCATGGTCATATTTATAAAATAACAGGTTACAAAACTTTGAAGTTTTCGAAAAACTAAGGATTTTCTACCTTCGGGAATTGATTACCTTAGCATTTGGCAAAACCTTTCGGCATTTTTGGGTCCTCAATGCTCTTCAACTTCGTTCGTGATTTGGCTTTTTACATTTTTGTATCGAGCGTCACCGATGTGTTTTTTGTGGATGAAATGCGCGTCTGGCGTAGACAAGTATAAGGCTGGTATCTTTATTGAGTTTTTGAATACTAAAATATATGGTTGGATATGAATCAGCACTCACACACGAATATGGCCCATTATCACCCCCTTCTCACCATTATACTGAGGTACTGACACACCGACAGTCAGCCTTCGACTTTCACGAAAGTTTAAAATTTACACTTATAAAAAACTATAGGTCGCAAGAAAGAAAACAATAACTGTAAAATAAAAAGGGCGTACACCACATGCAAGAGAACACGTCCTACTTCTACTACATCCACAAATCAGAATGCTACTCAGTTACATTTTAGAAAAGTAAAGAAAAAAATGATTAAACTTTACATGAAATGAAAGTTTGATTCATATAAGATGTGTAATGGAATAAATGGCTATATTGTGTAAACAAGAACGCGGAAATGATTTAAGTGCTTCTAACGCAGAAAGCATTCATATGGACATGGTATTCTTTTGTTGTCTGTATGAATCCCCATCGATCCTCTGTCTATTTAATTTTGCAATTAAAGATTCATACAAATAGTTGACAAAGGACGAGTAATTGACATGACCTCTCACTTAAGCTTAATTGCAAAAGAAATTTTGCTCTAACAATAAAAATTGGCATTTTGATAAGTATTTGAATTCAAGCAATAGTTAATTATATACACATTGGGAATTGTGAATTTAAAAAAAAGATAAATTCGCTGCTGCATGGACTGAAGTAGACTTAATGCTGTAATTGTCTATTACGTATATATATACTAACACCTATTGATTATTTAATCTTAAATTAAATGTCAGTCCCTATTCAAATGCTAAGTCTTTTTATCAAGACTAAATTTTAAAAAAGATGACATTGTTTTGCAACGAGTTCAGCGTTGGGTAATTCATTATATGAAATTAAAGCTCGAGTTTAAAATCACAAAATGACTACAAAATATTTCAAATAGATAACGGGGACACCTTGCACTTTATAATATATTGCAGAATTGATTACTTTTATAAATTTTGACTTGGATGGAGAGTTGTCTCATTGGCACTCATACCACATCTTCTTATATCTATTGATATTAAAGAGGGTAACGAAGAATTGACAGTGTTTGACAAGAAATATGAAAAACTGAAAAAATAACTTGCATATCAATCTTTAGAATGCTGCACTTAATTCATGATGGAAATTATGTTACTAGTAACTATCTTTTACTGTATTTCTGACAAACTTCCTGCAGCGGTCACAAGTCGAGTAACGTCCCAAAGATCGCGATGATGAATAAGCATTGTCAATCTAAGCCTAAAATTTAACAGAAGAGAAGACCAACACAATTGATTTAAGAAAAGAAAGGAGAAAAAACCCAGCTGATATCAGTGCAAAAGATGCCGTCTAGTTTAATTCAAATTAGAAAAAACCAACTATAAGTACATATGAATCTCCTTTTTTTGAAATTATGGCACATGAAATTGAAACCGAAATGAATCTTTATTGCCTAGATATGATTGCTTGTTGTTTGTATAATGTTCAGTGGCAAATATTTAATACATATTTAAGACGAGCCAATTATTGACCAACATGTATACTCTTGCATGACGTATACTGATGATGTGAAATGCAGAAAGATAGATCAGAATCAAAAACATTTTAACCTTTTATATCCGAAATTTAGACAAATAATCCGAAAAGCACCACACAGAATACAAAAGAATGAGCAACATGAAACCCGCCAAAATCAAAGAGTGATTGTAGGTGCTTTAGAAGAGTAAGCAATTCCTAATGCAGTAATGGTAGCAGTTTTGATCATGACTCGAAAGAGAGACTAGTCATTAATAAGAAGAGGATGACAGGAGTGTGGCAATGAAAAATGGAACGTATGTGATCTGTGACTCAGATATTCCATAAGTCAACCAAATAACGTATCGCAAGAAACGACAAGAACCACTGGTCCAAAAGCTTCCTTTTAAACAACAACCACCTATCATGAAAATACTGAAAGGAAACACAACGGAAGATATATACTCCACATGCAGGTGCTGCAAAGGTGATGCTTCATAAAAAATGAAAAACAGAAAAATACAAAAAACATGACACGACCACAAGTTTCCAAAACGAATGGACATTTATCAATAATTCATGTACTATGAAAAGTAAAATAACAAAAATACCGAACTCCAAGGAAAATTCAAAACGGAAAATCCTTTATCAAATGGCAAAATCAAAAGCTCAAACACATCAAACGAAGGGAATACAAATGTCATATTCCTGACTTGGTACAGGCATTTCCTTTTGTAGAAAATGGTGAATTAAACCTGGTTTTATAGCTAGCAAAACCTCTCACTTGTAAGATATGTTGTCATTGTCCTGAAGCTCTAATAAAGAAATAACTATGCAAAAACAAAATCAGATCTAAACTGAATGAAAACATATTTCAATGAACCATGAATTGATTGATTTTCGGTCATTTTGGCCAATAATTGTTCAAAATCTTACAAAATAGATCAGCTGAACACTTAAACAGGTGAAAAGGCTATTGCTGTTCCCTTTCAGTCCTTTTAGAAATCTGTGGTGCCACAATATTTCAATAGAATACTCGCCTTCATTACATGCAAAGAATCATTGTATTGAATATCAACTATTATAGGACTGTATCTATCTGATGATGGTGATTATGGATAGCTAATTAAATACATATCATGGACGAGACCTGCTAATATGGTATGAACATGAACCCTGCTTTGCATACACTGACCTGTCTTTAAAGATTAAATATGCTAGTCTACGTGGTAATAGTTCACAAGAAGATATGCCACTCTACCAGGACACATTATGCTGATTCCCAGCCGACCAGTCTTTGTTCTTTATCTTTAATGACACGTGCTAAGCAGAGAAATAGCAAATACATATTTAAAAGTACTCAAGGCTGGCACACTATTATATATAGTACGGTAAATTTTGTTATTTTGGCTGTAGAAATATTTTGGTTTATTTTGGCGCCTAAAGAGTTATGATAATAATGAGTACAACGTTATGAGCAATGAAAATGAACGTAAAATAAAAACGCCAATGTATGGTTTAATTGAATTGAATTCGAAAGAAAAAAAAATTACACTTATTGTGTGATTAGTAGATTCAACACTTGAAATGTTGTAAAAGTTTAATAACCAATACCTTTTACTTGATAACCAGAATAAACAGATTATTGTATAAATTAACACTTAAATTATTAAAATGATACTTCAATTGGTGTACCCAATCATGACTTCAGGAAAGACAACATAATGGGTGCATCTACTGGTTAAGGAACTGCCAAGCGTCCGGCAGCGATCTTTGTTCACCCTGATTTTTTTCGAGGTTAACTGTTGCTTTTTGTTCTTCAGTTTCTGTGTCTTGACTGTTACTTGTCTTTTCTCTGTGACTTTGTTCTGTCGGTCTTATGAATTTGATTTCACCCAAGGTATCCATTTTTCCACAACCAAGTCTAAGCCCCGAAATCTCAATTGCAATATGCATATTATAAAAACAGGAGACGTAGTATGGTTGCTATGAAACAACTATCTACTAGAGACCTTAGGACATGAATGTAAACAACTGTAGATCACAAGAAAAATAAAATTACTGGTAAATACACGGGCATACACCACATGTAAGGGAACTTCTACTGCTTCCACAAAACAGAATGCTTCTCAGATATATTGTAGAAAAGTAAAGAAAAAATGTTAAATTTACACGAAATGAAAGTTTGATTCTTATATCAGCTATTTCATGGAATAAATGGAAATACATGCTTAATTGATTAAAGAGAACACGCAAAAGATGTAAGTGCTTCTAATGCAGAAAGCATACATATTCACATGTTATTCCTTCTTTGTCTGTAGATTATATTTATGGATCCCTATCGATCCTCTGTTCATTTTATTATGCAATTAAAGACTAATACAAACTAGATATCATTGAGATGGGAGTCATAATGTGAATAATGTGCGTAAAAAATTTGTATCTTTACCATAGGACATGGAGTTGTCAACTGAAACCAAAGTTTTTGACCTTGACCTTTGACCTAGGAAGTTGTACATAAATTATGACACACCCTTTGGTGTTGTTTTATATACATGTCAAGTATAAACTTTTAAATCATAACGGTTCTCAAGATATAGAGCGGACACGATCTTTACCATAGGACATGGGGTTGTCAACTGAAACCAAAGTTTTTTACCTTGACCTTTGACCTAGGAAGTTGTACATATATTAAGACACACCCTCTGGTGTTGGTTAATATACATTTCAAGTATAAACTTTGAAATCAAAACGGTTCTCTAGATATAGAGTGGACACAATTTGTTACGGACGGACGGACGGACGGACAGACTGATCACTATAGGGCGTCCGCCATTCGGCGGGGCCCTAATTAGTTAATTGACAGAAGACGAGTAATTGACATGTGCTCCCACTTAATGGTGTCATTGTCTATCACGCATAAATTTTGCCATCTGTTGGTTATTAAATCGCCCATCAAGATTTTGCTCTTATTCAAATGTTAAATCTTTTGATATGACTATAAAGTTTAAAAGAATGATAACTTGAAAATTGGGATGTCTTGTCTTTCAACTGGTTCAGCGTTGAGTAATTCAAAATATAACCTCTAATGACATTACTTTCCTTTCAAATCTGTTTTAAGCTGAATTTAAAAATGCAAAGAAATTAAAGCTTCAGTATTAAATCTCAAAAGGATTACATTATATTTCAAATAATAGTAGATAATAGGAAAACCTTGTACATTGTAGATATACCGGTAAAATATATTGCAGAATTGAGTTTAATAAGATTATCGATTAATTGACAGTGTTTGACAAGAACAATTAAAAAATTAACTAAAGTAATTTAAATATCAATCTATATGATACTGCACTTTATCCTGATGAAAATTATATTAACTATCTTTTATTTTATTTCTGACGAAATTCTTGAAACAGTCACAAGTCGAGTACTTTACCAAAGACCATAATCATGAGTGAGTGTTGTCAATCCGAGTTCGAAACTTAAGGGAAGAGAAGACCGAATCATTTAATCAAAGAAAAAGGGAAGAAAACAGCTGATATCAGTTCAAATGCAAACAAAACCGTCTTGATTTTCAATTTCAGTAAGAATAAAACAACTGTAGATACAAATTGATACCATGGGACAGGAATTTGAAACCCAAATGAAATAATAATCTGTACTGCCAGGATACGATTGATTGTTGTTTGTATAACGTCCAATGGCAAATATGTCATACATATTTAGGACGAGCCAAATTTTACCCAACACATCATTACTTTTAAATGAAGTATGCTGATGATGTAAAAAACAGAAGATAAAGCAGAATTAAAAGTTGACTTTTCCTTTTTTTATCTGAAATTAACATAAACATTTTACCTAAGCAACATGCCAAACATGAATGTGGAGCAGGATAATCCAAAATGTGTCCGTGCCTGAACATTTGGTATTACTAATGGAGTCATGCTAATTCAAAATGCAATTTCAGTTTGTCTGGTATACATAGGGGAAAAGTTTGAAAATACCAAAGAGGCAATAAAAAAACATTTGTCGAGGAAAGACAAATAAACTCATCATAGATACCAGGACATAAATTTTGTATTTGCGCCATGATTACATGAAAGCGGTTGAAAGACCAAAAGTCCACAACGCAATCCACATAATCAAAGCATCGTTAATGTTGTGATCCAGCCATATTGATAGCTAGTCTGATATTTTTTCTGACCATACTTTTTTAAATATTTTTTTCCCTTTTCATTTCAATAATCTTACTGTAAAATTTTTATGTTATTGTCCAAAGATAGGGAATTTTGCAATATTGATGCTGATATTTATATTGATATTTCATTTTCAGACACTGTCAGATTTTTTTTATAAATAATTGCAATTTAATGGTTTTGACAAGAATTGAAAGAGAAATTGTCAAACAAGTAATATATTTTTTATATGCCATTAATAATAATTTGCTAAATAATTTCCAGAAAGATGCCTTGAAATGCACTTTCTCAACAACAAAATTTCAAAAAATACTAACTATTTTTATCAATTATTGTTCATTCTTCATTAAGAAAAATAAATTTCCTGTATTCAAATTTAAATGTACAAATACCTAATACATATATTTCAAATTATTGTTGAATAGCAATATAATGGGATATAAATGGAGAACAAACAAATAATTTTTATTGCAGAAAAAAATGAAAACACGTTATAAATTTCATGCGTCCGAAGCGCTTTTCTGGATTTACCTTCATCAAGAACGCTCAAAGCCGAACATTTGAAAGCCAATGATGTATAAGAACCTAAACAGTTGAAGAGCTATATAACCAAAAAGGACCTAAAAAAAATGGCCAAATCCATCTAAGGTTAACTTTGCATGAGGGAGTTGAAACCTTAGTTTCTAATAATTTCAAAATTTATTAACAGACAATTTTAGAAAGGTTATTTATAAATCATGTCAGTACCGAAGTATTGACTACTGAGCTGATGATACCCTCGGGGACTGATAGTCCATCAGCAGAGGTATCGACCAAGTGCTGTAAAAAATGAAAACACGTTATAAATTTCATGCGTCCGAAGCGCTTTTCTGGATTTACCTTCATCAGGAACGCTCAAAGCCGAACATTTGAAAGCCAATGATGTATAAGAACCTAAACAGCTGAAGAGCTATATAACCAAAAAGGAAATGCTCAGGTAAGAGTTTTAATGCATTTTTTTTTAATGTTTCAACCAAATTTCTGATGATCATGACACTGATTTTACAAGAGAAATAAAATTTGCTTGCATTTTTGTGGGCATATTTTTTTCATTTTTTGTCTTTTCTTTGATCACATTTGATTAATCATTCAGCTAGGTAACAAAATTGACAGAATATTTTCATGTAGTGTACATCAAAATAAGTAATACATTTGTAGGTTTACTATTAAGGTCAAGAAATTGTGTATTCAGTTAGGTGTGTAATAAATTGTGTCTATTTAATTATGTAACAGGTCATGAGATATTAACTGTGGTGAATTAAGACTAGGGTTGTTTCCAATTAATACTTACACCTTTGAGTGTAATTGTTTTGTATAATCATGACAGTTGATAATCATACTGGTAAAGTATCAAGGGAAGAAATCTTGAGTGACCCAAATTTTCTTCAATAACTTACACAAGCATAAGATACTAATCAAATACTTTCAAAATTCTTATTAATAGATTATATTGATGTATATTACTTTTTCACATTAATTCATGATTAGTAAATTATTATTATTATTGGATTTAGAAAGGAACTATATGCAAGTGTATATCTAAAATAAAGGGTTGTTTGACCAATCTTTTCTTAATTTAAGGGCAAATAACATGTCAAAATATGGCAGTTGATGATAAAAATGGTGTATAAAGTTTCTGCAAGTCATAAAAACACATAATTAGTTTCATGATATGTCTTCAACTTAGTATTCTGCACCATCTCTAAAACCAGAGTGATCGCATAGATCCAGCATGGCTGAATCAAAAACTAAAGATTGAGCATCTTGAACCCCGCCAAATTCCAAGGGTGAATTCATGTGCTTTGGAAGAGTAAGCAGTTCCTAATGCAGTATTACAGTATTTATTGATGGAGGAAGCCATAGTACCTGTAACCACAGACCTTTGGCAGTAAAACTGGCAATCCTAACTTGTTTCTAGAAAAACCGGCATCAACTACACATTGAACACTGAGCCAAGATGGGTCTGGACCAAAAGCCAACATCTCCTGAGGGAGTTGCAAATTTAGGTTAAGTACAATTACATAATTTACGATATAACATTACATTAAAAGATGTTAGGTCAAACATATATTGTACATCTGTTCATAAAAGCGAAGAAAGTCCTTTTGATAGAATAAAATGTTGACACAGTGATATGATTCTCCAGTACGAAATATCTCCATGGAAAATGAGATATGCCTATGCTAATACAATTGCATACCAAATATCATTGAACTTCCACCAGTGGTTCCCCTTTAGCTGACCTAATCAAGAACTAATACATGTATACTAATCAAAAGTTTTAAAGTCAATAGATGTGCCAATGATATTACAACTGCATACTAGACATCTTTGTCCTTAAACTAGTGTTTCCCCTGAAACTACCTAATCACAAACTAATACATTGGTGTTGCTTCTGGAAACAGCTGGAGTGAGTCTTGCCTTTGCAACTTCATCAAGGAGACAGAAAAAGAATGGTATATATATTAATAAATAAATTTGACACAGTGAAAAATAAAGAAATATCAATCTTTATTATTGGATACTATACATATGAAAATATTCAATATAAAATTTAACATGATGAAGATATAAAACTCTACAAATGATATAATGGAATGAACACACAGATCTCTAATATCAACATTGTATACATCACAGAATCAGGGAAAAAAACATGGAACCTCATAATTAGACCAGATAATTCCTACATTGACATCCTTTCAGGTCCCTTCATTTACCCTGTGCCTAGATTTTGTCCATGTCTGCCACAGAATTTCACCTGTTGCTCAGACTTCTTAGTACATCTGCAGCATTTAAAATAAATATCACATTTTATTCTTTATTTTAATTAGAAACCTTCAAAGTCTTAACCAGAAAAGCCCTTTTTTCAAAGTTGGATGAGAATATAGGAATTATATTTTATGGCCTTTATTAAAATAAGTTCTTTCTTATTATTTCTGTGCACAATTTAACAAGTGCATGAAGCTGTTCAAATTCATTTTCATTCATTGTTTAAACAATCTGATTGTATACAGATCCTGTGTCAGCGTTTGATTACAAGAACATGACATTGTTCCATTCTTCTTTCTGTTTTGATAATCATTGTGTCAACCAATGAAATACCAGCCTCCAAATGTTTGAGTGTTTAAATAACTACGGCAGATTCCAAAGAACCCAAAAAGGTCTTCAGAACAGGAAGTAAAAAAGATCCTTTTCAGTTCCTTGTAAGTGAAGGGTAGACATAGGATCTGTATATCAATTGTATTGTTGTTTAAAGATTATGTGTATAATAAAATCAGCAAATCATATTTCTGTTAAAAATAAAATATTAACTTTTTCCTATGGCATTGCTAAAACATTGTTACAGATTTTCTTTGAAATTAAAAACTTAATATATAATGCCTGCTGCCTCATACCTAGAATAACTATGTTGATATATAAAATTGGCTAGAAAATTAATAATGAAAGAAACATAATTTTGCATTCCAAATCATGTTTTTCATTTTAAATTTCATTAAAATTTTATCTGTATATCATAATTAAAGTTATTATTTTTATTTCTGGTGGCAAATAGGGTAATAAAAATAATATAAAGTTACAAAGTTGGAAATCATTGGACAAAATATACTTTAATTATCAGACTTAAGGCCTAAAAAATATGAGATTAAATCTTTAATCATTTTATATATTGAGAATAAACAAAAACGTAAAAATTAACAGGTCAGAAGGTCATAATTTTTTAGTTTTTTTTGTTGTTGTCAAAATCCAGATAATATTATATTTTCACAAAATCCGGTTCTAATATCATAGTAAATATTTAACACACACCTTTTTTGGCCAAAATGTGTGCAAGACATTTTCTGAGGTACCTTAAAAACAATGATCTACACAATACTACTACACCAACCAGGAAGTGAATTATTACAACACATACAGGCACCATTATCACTAGGATCAACCCTGAGCAACTCTGAATATTTACATAATTATTGCACTAGGCTATAAATATCTCAATGATATGCCTAAATATAGTATTGATACAACCAACCAATAAATGATATGTGTATAACTGTACAATTGACCTACATTACAGACAAGGTTATTTAGGTTAAATATCAGTCTTACAATTGACCTACATAACAGACAAAGTGATTTAAGTCATATATCAATCTTACATTTGACCTACATAATAGACAGACCTAGTCTGGGGTCAATTACAGTAATTTTTAAATGTAACGAATAACATTACAATTGCATTTATTTTTTAATGTAATTAATTACATTACAATTACAATGTCAATATAATTAAATACATTTCAATTACTTTTTTTAAATATATAGACAATGGGATTAAGGTTACATATCAGACCTGATAGCTTTTTTCACAGCTATTTCAATTGATTATGGGTGATTCACTCTTACATTCTCCCTTTACATTCAATATCATACGACAATGCTGTTGATCCAACAACATTTCACGCAGATTTACTCAATCCCCCTAAAATTGATATTTAACTCACTAAATCAGCTTGTGTGTCCTGTATAATATACAAAATGGAAAGAATTGTTGTTAACTAAGAACTTAATGTTACAATGCCTGACTATGAATTGCACATTATACGTATTTCCATTCTTTAAAAGGTCAAAGAAATAAATGCATATTTTAGAGAGGCAAAAACCTCAACCATGTATCAATTTATTATGTTACCTTCTACATTTCTTGTAAAGTATTTCTAAAACAATTTACTGTACACAATATTTTTTGAATAGAAGTTATTAATTTTTTTTTAGGATAGACATATAAATTAATCATCCTATAATTTTGGTGTATTGAAATTTGCATAGAAAAGTAAAAAAAAAAATATTGCGCATTTCCACAGTGTCACCAAAGCATTTTTTATTCCAGCTGTTTTCTTTCCAAAGGGTGTTAAAAATTTGCCTCCTCAAAGAAGCTGGTGAAGGTGTGAATGCATTTTGTTGCAAAATTCTAATTTTCTATACAAATTACTATTTATTAATTGATAATGCTTCAATGTTCGTTCCTTATGAAATATAAGTACTAATGTTGTGATAAAATGTACAAGTTACGATTAAAAAAAGGTTGAACAACTGTTATCTAAAATGGAATATAAAAGTATCACAATAGTCAATATTCTGGGATAACTAAATAAAAAGTTAACAAGTTAAATATATTTCTATCTACAAATGCATATCAATTGTATAAATAAAATGTGTTCATCATCCAGCTAAATATACTGAATCTATGTCATCCAATACCGATACTTTAATCAAGTATTTCAATTGTGGTAGTAAATCTTTCAAGAAAAAGATATGTGCCATCTCCTATACAAAAAAATTAACAGCAATTTAATGAACAGTATAATATTTTTTACATGTACATGGGAATGGAAAGCACTTATAAATAATTCTAAAAACTTAACATTGAACTATGTTAATTCTTAAAATTAAGGGGAATTTGACTAATAAGTCTAAATCATTTTTAAGATGAGTTTTCAGATGTTAATAGCAGCAATCCTTAAAAAATGTGAATAAAAGAAAATGTTGGGTATATGTCAATGAGAGAACAACCCAACAACATAAAATAACAGGAAACATTTTTAGAAGCCTACATTATAAACTTCATCAAGAACGGACAAAGCAGAAAAGTTGTCGTTTGAACTATGTATAAGTCTCAAAGTCACTATACCATAAGTGGGTCAGGCAGGGGCACAAACACTGCTAGAAGCTGTGATGTATTGATGTTAATGCAAAAGCATTACAACTGCTTATGATGTATTTGATAAAATTCAGAAAAAAAGGAACTAACCAAAAAAAAAACTTCATTTGATTGTGTACGGAAATATTTCAACAAGTCCCTACAGCAAGAGTAGGACAGGAAGAGAAACGTATATCTAACTTGAAAAAATGACATACATGTACATGTATGCTCAGATGTCAGAAAAATAACAGCAATATGTCTCACCCCTCTAACGTTAATCAACATGAAAATGAAACAACTCTTTTTCTGTGTACTTTCTCCTCATAGAAAGTTATGCAAATATAATTATCTGAATATTCTGAATGAGAAAAGATATAAAAAGGTATAATTTTCAACCAGCTACCATTGACTAGCTAATATACTGATGTCATTATAAAACCTTTCTATAGTCACTATACAAAGATGTAGTACAAATTGTATTGCATACTTGGCACTGAGTAATAAAAAGTCTTTGTCAAGACAGTACACACAAGGTGCTTGCTCTTGCTGGAGATTACTTACAGTGAATGTTAGTGACGAACGTGAATCACTCACATATACTGTAAACCAACTTATTTTCGAGGATACTATTTTTATAGTTTATTAATCCCTTCTAGCTTAATTGTGGGAATTTATTTCTGCAATTTTTAAAAAAATTTCTTGACATATTTAAACATGTTAAATAAGGAAATATCCAAATTTGACATGTTAACGATGACTATTATTCAAATTTTTTTCTAGTTGCCCAAAATAAATCACTCATGAAAATTATTTGGCTTACAGTATTTATTCAAATGGACGTTCACCCTGTTGTACAGTGGATCTCTCTACACTATTGTAAACGTGCAAATTTTTATACAGGGACAATTTCGATTATTAAATAACAACTTGAAATGCGCAGATACATAACACACGCAAATAGTTTACACAGATCAATAATATTGATGTGAAGGCCGCATTTATCGTTCGATGCACCAATTTTACCCAGCTCATAAATCAAAAAAAAAAAACAAGAAAACATCCACATTTTCATGTATCAAGAATAAATCACCTTGTGTATTTGTTACAACAGAAGCACTATGTAGTAAACTATTATGAATGTTCTGCATATTGTTTATAAATTAAATCTAGAAATGGTTGAAAAATATATTTTCTAATGCTAAACCTGCAACACCTATTCAACAACAAAAATTTGGCAGTAATAGGAAAAACATGTCTCTTGGAGACACACTCATTCATTTCAATTCTTGTAAATATGTTCTCTTTGAGACCATACAACCATACCATTTGCATAGTAATTCATTAATAACCTATAGGTAATGTTACTAGCCACTCTGAGCAAGACAGCCCAAGCTGATTTGAAACCATTCCTTTTAAATTTTCGATGGTCATGCAATACCAATGGTTTCTTGGAGTCCACTTTGAGAATTAATGCCCCTAGCTGGTGGTTGTACTATATGAGAGAATTCTGATGAATATTGGTCATTGTATGAAATGGCATTGGTCCATGAGGGCGAGGCTAGCAAATGTCCAAGATTTTGTGGAACACTTCGATGACTCTCGTCTAATGTCTGACCATTCATAGCTGTTATTTGGGCATCTAGATCAAAGTTTTCACTATGCCAACTGAATGGTCGCTGTGACATACTCAGTGGTCCTTGTCCACTTGGGTAAACAGCTGAGAGACGACGGGGATCAAAATCATGTGATATTCGTGATATTCGGGAGTCAGTGGATCGTATCGTTGAATTTTCATACGATTCCACACTTCCGTCCATAGGTTGTGATACTTGCATATAAAGAGACTTGTCATTACACAGACCATACATGAGAGGTAAGGATAAAGCATGCGTATCAGCTTTTATTGTTTCCAGCTCGGGATGTAAAGTTTCACCAGAGTTCAATTCTGTTGTAGATGTGCTCAGAGTTGGCTGAAATTTAATAAAACACATAAATAACATAATTACAGCAAGAATGTATGCATGCATCTGAATGCTCAAAATTGCTTATTAATCAATTACCTGATAAAAAGTGTTGCATTTCCGATTAACAAAATGATTAATGTGAAATTTTTTATTTTGTCGAGTTGGCTCTTTTTATAACTGACTATTGGGTATGGGTTTTGCTCATTGTTGAAGGCTGCATGGTGACCTATAGCTGCTTACATCCAATTCAATTGGACACTAGTTGATAGTTGTCTCATCAGCAATTATACCACATCACCTTATTTTTATATCTTTTAAATGTATTAACATTCATGTACTACAAGAATACCAGATTTCTAATGAAAACCACAGAACTCTGGATAGTTACCTATGCTAAACTCTGTCACACTTTTTTAAATTACATCTACCATTAACAAAGTTAATTGTAGAATGTTGAGTAGGATCTGCTTAACCTTCAGAGCACCTGAGATCACCCCCCGTAATTTAGGAAGGGTTTAAGTTGCTTAGTCTTTGCCTTTTCACAGCTTTTTAAAATGTTTTGCCATGATTCTGTCAGACTCTCTTTTCAACTTAGAGTTTTGTTTCTCCTTTGGTATCTTCAGCCTCTTTTTTCATGTTACGTGTACAAAAAATCTTCTTAAAAGGTCTGGTGAGGCTAAAAATTATATTTACAGTGTATGTAAAATTGTAACTGGTATCCTAAAAATTCAGAATAAAAGAACAATTCTCACCTTTTTCTCTTCATTATCAGATGGTTCTGTTGGTAGTTTATCTAATGATGTATTACTATTACAAGAATGTTTTGAATCATTTAAATGCTCTGACATATCTGCAAACATTGGTGGTGGTGCTAACACCTCCTGTTCATGTAAGGTCCGTTTAGTTTCTGTGTAGGACGAATTTGACATGTTACTCTGACTAACGTAAGAATTCATCCCCGGAATCATCATTTCGTTAGACACATACATCACACCTTGATTTTCAACAATTTGACCAGTAAAACTCTCCTGGCTATAAAAATGGTTCATGTTTTGTGAACCAGACAAATCTGTTTCATAACCTTGTTCATGACTATGATAAAATTGGTTCATGTTTTGTGAACCCGATAAATCATGATTAGGATAAAATTGGTTCATGTTTTGTGAACCTGATAAATCATGATTATGATAAAATTGGTTCATGTTTTGTGAACCTGATAAATCATGATTATGATAAAATTGGTTCATGTTTTGTGAACCTGACAGTTCATGATATTGATAATACTGTGGATCAATGTTCTGTGAACTTGTCAGTGCCGGATCACAGGCCTGCGCCGCCTGCATCTGTCCATTAAAAGTATTATAATTGTTATATGCCGGTAACTGATACATCTGTTTGTTATAATGATAATACGGAGATATGTGATTATCACTTGTATGAATCTGTAACTGTGTCAAGTTACTTTTAAAACTGTCTGCACGACTGGCGCTTCGACTGACTGGCTGAGATAAGCAAAGTCGCTCATTATGTAGACTGGTCGTTGGAGTATGATTCATGTAAATAGGAACATTCATTTGCTGTGAGCTGTACAATGGCAAAGGCATGGCATTATGTACGGGAAAATGTCCTTGAAATCTTCCGCTGCTGTTCGGAGAAATATCCCTTTCTATAGAATTGCCTGAATAAGACGTTGATAAAGTTCCGCTATAAACAGTATGGTGGTGTTGTTGAGATATACTGGCCATTCTATCAGGTGATCTATTCATCTGCCGATTACCACCAGCAGGTCTACCAACAGAGGATGACTTGAAAAGCTCTCTTGGTCCAGATTCAGCTCCAGGACTTCTATTCATCTTTGAGGATGGCATATAGTCTGTTGGTAAAAGATAAAATAATAAAATAAGAAGGATCAAGGATGGGATATAGTGACTGTATGTTGGAGGAGAATAAATAATTATATAAGGAAGGTCAATGTTTTTATTACTATAGAAAATGCTATCTTTACTTTTTTTCCTTTTCGGTTATATCTACCCTTCAACATTTGTATTAGGCTTTTGATTTTCAAACATTTTGGCCACGACCAACACTGAACAGAATGTAATAGTCTAAACACACATCTGGTGCAGTAAAGTTGGTACTGGTAATATTATTATTACTTCATCTTAAGTAAAAGCAGAAATGAAGTCAGTATTGAGAAATTTCCATTATGTAACTTTAATATGAAAAAAAATAAAAAGACAGACTTGAGCAATGCTTGTTTGGTTTTTTTAAAATATAGGTTGTTGTACTTCAAACTTGCTCATGATGGCTTTCAAAAGATATATTTCAATGATACAATTATATCATATAATTCATATTTCAAAATATATTTTATCAACATAATTATATTTGCAGATACTTATGATTTTCAAGTTCTTTCTAACATTGTTGTTGCATTCATGGAAGAAAAGATTCAAGGCTGACATATTTGTGACAATTCATATCTGCATTATATGTTTCATAAATAATACCTTGCAAAAAAAGTTTGTTAACAATATTAGAAATAGATTTTAAATTAAAAACTTACTTGGTAATGTAGAAAATGCATTGTTTTGACTAGGTGTACCAAACATTGGCGGTGAATCTATCATTATTTCCCTGTTGTGTTCTGAAATAGATACAGAAGCTTATAAAAAATGTTCTACTTTTAATTGTATCAGTATTTCTTTGTGCGTCTGCTATTTAATTGTTCCTATTGAAGTTATTCAGAACTTCAGATTTAGATAAGACACAAGTAATTTATAAATGAAGTCTGTATAGTGATATCAAGATGGTCTACTTTATGTAAACTTTTATTTTGTTGGTCATTCTTGACATTTAACCTGCATCTCATCTAGTAATTTTTTTGGATGCTTAATGTCAAGGGAGAAAAATAAACTATTTCTAGAGGCATTATTCCAGTGGGACACATAATAACAGCTTTGAATAACAACACATGAATACCATTTGTCAAGACAAAGTATTTATCTTTTCTGAAATGTTTAGTTACAAACTGTAAGTATGGAAATACATCTATACAATATGTAGGTTCAATTTATATTTAGAATAACCTGGACTCTTGTCCCTTGTTAAACATTGTAAAGTGACCTCTAGATATCTATATCAGTTTTACTTATTAAGCTAGCTGTTGTCAAAGTAATATTTACCCTACCTCTTCAAGGTAATATATTGCATGTGTACATTTTATTCTCAGCTGATTTAAACATTCCCAAACTTGTTGTTTGAAACTTATTTTTGGCATCTTTTTCTAATGTCATCCCAAATTCATAACCAGAGAACGACAAAGTATTTTAAGATTTTCTTGAATTCATACCAATGATAGATGAAAAAGAACAAACCACGTTAATTTTCACTTCAAACAAATTTATTCATAACACAAAAAAAAATGTTAAAGTAGGCAAGATGTTGTCTAACAGTCATAAGAGAAAAAAATTCTACCAATTCTTTTCTTCACTCTTGACAATCAAATTTCAAAATCTTATCTGTCGAGTGCGGGAAAATATTGTACCCCACTCATTGCAGTGATAGAATGAACATTCAAACCTGTATATAAGAGGGTGGCCTGGCAAGACAGGTTTTTGGTTAATAAAGGTGCCCTTTAATCATGTAGCAAGTTTGACTGTATATTAAACAATATAATTTTGATAATTTCACAGTACCTTCATCCTCAAAGCTGATTGTCATTTTGTCACTAGCTATGCCTGAAGTTGTATTAGAACTGGCATTGCTGACAACTGAATATCTCACATTCAGTACAGATTTCGTGCTAGGTGACAAACTTCCCCTAAATGATCCTCCATGTGCCTTTAAGTCTTTAGGGTCACTATAAATGTACAATTCTCTGTATCTTTTCTTATCTGAAATATACAAAGA
This sequence comes from Mytilus coruscus, assembly GCA_017311375.1. NCBI lineage: Eukaryota > Metazoa > Mollusca > Bivalvia > Mytilida > Mytilidae > Mytilus > Mytilus coruscus. The sequence goes on along the minus strand of CM029599.1, from coordinate 8,056,305 downwards.
TTAATTTATACACTGCAATCAAGAGTGGGGAAAGTGTCTTATGCCTGATTTGAAATTCAAATAACTGAAATGAAATTCAAATTTCAAATTGAATTTTAAAAGTATTCTATGCAAGGGGAAATAACTCTATCTGTAATCTTCTAGTGAAGGAGAAGTTGCAAATTATCACAACGGAGACAATGACAACAGATGATTTAAATTCATTTCTATGTGTCTATTATCCAATGCTCAGAACTTTGAAATACACTACTGCTCATGTGTACTTTTAATTTCAGCCTGCCAACAGTTTGAGTGGACAAATTTTTATAGTGTCCTATCCTATGTAGTGAATGTGTCATTTACTTTCTTCCAACATAAGTTTAGTCCACACCATACCTTAGAAAAGTGAGATAACTTTTCGTATTCAATGTTTTCACAAAATCAAAGGCAAAAAACTTAGAGGAGAGCGGAAGGACGATGTCTTTTGTTCACAAAAGCCAGCTAAGCTGTATTTCAAATAAAAACATGATTGTTTACCTTGTTCCTCCAAATGTCTTATTTCCATCAATTTAGGATGTATTGCTAACTGGAACATGTGTGTTTGTTTACATAGTTGTAACAAATATTTTGATTTGGTATCACAGTCTGTGTAATAAGCAAACTTCCTCCCTTCAGGTGCACCAGCTGCTCGGATCTCAAATTTCTTTTTCTGTAAACAAAATACAATATAAAATAGAATAAAACAGAGATTAAATATCATCAATTACAACAGATTCATAATTATTACAAATAGTATTTCAAATTCATTAGAGCAAATATTTATGGAAGAATTCAAATTTCTGTTATTTGAATCTTCCAAGTTTCTTTCTTATCATCTAAATACATATATAAAAAAAGTTTCAACCTATTTTTTTGAAGATTGTTGTTTAATTACTGAAGAAAAATAAAACATGCACCAATAATGTTAATTCCAGATGCTTCTGGCAAAAAATTTACCTGTTTCTATTTGTATGTAAAACATTCATGATAAAATATTACTTTAGAGCAAATCAATGACATCCATAAGCTAGTAGCTAAAGTTGTTGATAAATATTGTTTTTTAATAATTATCTGTTGAAATTTACTATGCTCGGTAAACTTGCAAATATTGCAATAAAGTCGCAATACACAATACATACTTCAAAGAATAATTTTCCAATGTCAGGCCACAGGAATGTTGATATCAAATTTTTCAGGCTCTCATCTACCTCCTGTTGTAATAAAAAAAATCTTTACAAATTAGTTGAAAAATTATATAATTGAATTTGAATTTTGTACATATAAAGCTGCTGTAAATTCAGAAATTATTAGTGCATTTATTATTTTTGTCATTTTAGACTAAAATGCGATTTTGATTTTTTGCGATATTGAGAAAAATCCTGTTTAATTCATATAAAAAAGTTCAAAAATGTGAGTTTAAATTATTGCGATTATAACCCTCTCGCATTTTTCGCAATAATTTCTGAATTTACAGTATTGTGTATGGAAACTTTTCACAAGTTGGTAAAACGTGTGTCTGATCTATTTCAAAATGTAAAGAATTTAATTAATCCATTGTTCATACACTAAAAGAAACAAAAACTACATTTTGCCAACTGTTGAATATCCATTGTTTATAACACTGTTTGCCAATAATATATGATTTTGAAAATTGTACCCAGAATGCAATAGGATTCTCAAAAGTTGAATTGTAAATGATATTCTAAATTTCTTCTGATCAAAATCATTCCTATATCCTTTTCACAAAGTCTTGGCCATGGATGGAAAGAAAATTGATATTTCAGTCGAGTTTGCTTTTTGATTGATTGAGTGAGTATTGGTGTTTAACTCCACTTTCAGCACTATTAGCTATTTCGTGGCAGCCAGTTTTTATTGGTGGAGGAAGTTGGAGTGCCAAGAGAAAACCATAGACCTTTAGTGTTTGCTTTTCGAACATCAGGACCTATAATATTACCTCATATATTTCTATTCCTTTTGCACATATTCCAAGCCATGCATTCCAACTTTTATCTGTTTTTCTTTTCTTTAATCGATAAAAATGCAAGTTATATGCAGCTGGTGATATTGATGCCTCTTTGATAAATTTAAACTCTGCCTCAGACTTGCTAAGGTTATGCAGATCTTGATGTATCAATGGAGTATTCTTACAGATATAATCTTTCCCTCTCTTGTTACAGATCTGTAATACATAGACTGTACAATTAGAATACATTTGTTTATGATTTATCATATATTGATATACTGTGTAAATATAACTTGTGCTTCAGATCATAATTCTAATCAAAAATGTATTGGAATTATCTCCCCTGATTTTCCTTATTTGATTTTTCTTTTCAAAATTAAAGATCAGTTCTTAATTTTGAATAATAATGTAAACATGTGAAGACATAAAACTTTATTAATCATACATACATGTATCATTACAGTATTTGATTCCCAACAGAGCTGAATTTGCTAATTAAAAATGAAATGTATAATAAAGAAATTGAAATGGACAAATCCAGATCAAGTTCAAGCATATCAATAGGTAACGTAATTTTATGCGGAGAGAACTACAGTTTAACTGCAATTATATATAATTATCATTTTATAGTAAGTTACATAAGTATTACTTGAGTATAAATTATTTGGCTTTTATACCTTACCAATGCCATCATATTAAAAGTAAATATTCAACTTCTTCACACTAAAATTCATCTTCATAAATGTTTTTTTAAATCTTACCTCAATAAGACAATCTGGTCAACATAAAACTGAACACGAAAATAAAGAGAAACTAGTGGCTGGCCATCTGTATCTAAGCCCTGCAAATATATACACATGATAAGTTTTATTTTTTATATTGTTTCTTGCCACTTTTCTAAATAATTTGTAGAGACTGTATATTTGTATAAACTGTAGTGATATATAGTCACTTTATATTTTAAGCTTTGTATGTGACATTAACAATTTCTTTCTTACAATTTTATTGATGACATTTTCTTCCTTTTCTTAGACTTAATCTTTATGTTTGCAGTATAAATGTAGTTATTAAGTACTTATAAATTTGTATAAACAGCATGTAATATCAGCTAGCTATAATATGACGGCAGTGAGAGTAACCTAATCAAATGGCTCTTTAGCACAGTTATCATTTCACAACAGATTTTTCATACTGATAATATCAGACCTGTTTGCATATAAAAAGAAGATGTGGTATGATTGCCAATGAGACAACTGTCCACAAGAGACCAAAATGACACAGAAATTAACAACTATAGGTCACCGTCGGCCTTCAACAAAGCCCATACCGCATAAAGTCAGCTATAAAAGGCCCCGAAATGACAATGTAAAACAATTCAAGCGAGAAAACTAACGGCCTTATTTATGTACAAAAATGAGCGAAAAACAAATATGTAACACATAAACAAACGACAACCACTGAACTACAGGCTCCTGACTTGGGACAGGCACATACATACATAATGTGGCGGGGTTAAACATGTTAGCGGGATCCCAACCTCCCCTAATCATGGGTCAGTGGTGCAACAGGACACTACAAGAACTGTACAAAACAATAAACAAATAACGCATATAATCAACAGCAACAACCACTCAATTACAGGCTCCTGACTTGGGACAGGCACATATAGAATGTGGCGGGTTAAACATGTTAGCGGGATCCCAACCCTCCCCTAACCTGGGACAGTGATATAACAGTACAACATAAGAACGAACTATAAAAATCAGTTGAAAAACTTAACTCATCAGATGGACAAAAATACAAGTGGATGTGCATGTTTTTTCCCCAATAATTATAGCTTCCTTCTAAAAGAGATATATGTATGATTGCTCTGAATACTGGAAAAAGTTGTCTCCCTTGTCTTGTTCATTTCTATACTAGATACTAGTTAAATATATACAATGTGTACAAGAAGTTATTGGTTCCATAATGAGTGATAATTGGATAGCAGTTGATGTAAACTTGAGTTATCTAATTTCAATATAATAATCAACAACTCTTTTGAGAGTTTTTTTATCAACAATGACATTTACCAAAGAATAGTTCAAACCAAGCTATATACAATTCACAACAGTTGTTAAACCTATTCGTTTATGGGTAAAAAGTTTATTCATTTTTTCAAAAGCAAAATGAATGAGTGTAAATATCATAAATCGCAAAATTCTTTTAAAGTTCTATAACAAAGTTACATATGTACCTCTGAGGTTCCAGATTTCCAGCTCTTTGGAGCAAACTTGTGAATTTTTTCTTCTAAAGGAAGAAAGTGATATTCTCCATCTGTAATGAATATAAAATTATTTATACTACCAGCACTACAAAGTCAGAGAGGAACTGTCAAGGTGCAATCAAATGTAAGTCATTACTGGTATATATATTGCACAAAAAAGTTTAGATAAAAAATTTGAAATTATTTTTGTCATAAAATTTTTTGGATAGACTGTTTTTCTAGCTTTTTAGGTGGGTAGGTAGGCAACATCAAACAATTTTATTCTTATTTTTTGCATCTTATTGTTCATAGTACTCTCTAACATGTTTAAGCCAGGGCTTCCAAAATTATTTTTAGCCAGCCGGACATTTTATATATTATGCCGATTTTAATCCCTTAAGACTAAATAAACAAAAGGCAATTATGGTAATCAGTTGCCGAGTTGGCCATCCCAATGATTGACATTAAAAAAAACGATATTAAACTTTCTTTGATTCAAGTTCTGACGTAAACTGCTAAATTGGCAGTGCATCATTCGAAGTGTGCAACATCAGCGTACTTATATCTGCCTTAGACTCTTTATTTGTGCAAAATAACGTTGTCAAAACTTTACTTTCGTTTTAAATCTAATACGGATGTTATCTTGACATTGGTAAAACATGGACCAGAGACGGATACGTAAATTCCGTGTCGTTTGCAAAGCATGAATGAGTGTAAGTAGCTCTTTCTACGTTATTTCTTCAAGAAAATATTCGAAATAAGCGTGAGATAAAGGTATCAATGACAATTTAAGCATTTTTCGAAGAAATTAAGATGCTTTATTAAATTTCACACCTTCGCACACACGCACACATGTACTAGTTCAAACAGAGACATGACGCTGGTTCAAACAACGTGGTTATGACGATTTTCATTTTCACCTTTTAATTTTTCAATCAAATCATATTTGTAAACGTATTTCTGATAATTTATATTCTTTTGACTAAATTAATTAGATGCAAACCGCTGAAATGTAAGAAAATAACTTTAAATCCGATCAATGTCCGGTTACAAAATAGTTTACCTGTCACCTGAACAGGTAAATTTCAGCTATTGACAACTAATTAGCCTTGATTAAAATGAGAAGGTATTAAGATAGGGTTGTTTTGATAGTACTTAATGATCATGTCACTTTTATGACCGGAAATGCGTGGCTGTTAAAGGCAAAGGTTGGGTCAAAAGCCTTGAAAACTAAAAAGTAGATGACCGTTTCATGCTTTGCCCAGCGGACTTCTACGGACATTATACAAATGTCCGAATATATGACCGTTTGGAAGCCTTGGTTTAAGCCTATACATTCTTATATTTAAAAGTAAAGAAGAATTTGTCTGAGAACACAAATGCCCCCTGTACAAGCTTGCTTTTAATATGTGAAAATACTTTTTGAGAGCTTTGATGTCACTGCTAGTTTTTAAAAGAGTTCTATTGTTAGAGTGTGGAAATGAAAAATTTCAATTTTCCAAATTATAAAGGGCACAACTCTAGAATGGTAAGTGACTCGCTGCCCAAATTTGAACTCTTGTCTAAGAGTTTTGCGTCTTTGCATTGTGCATGAGTTTCATAAAAAGTGGATGAGGAAAACTTAAATTAGAGTCCAGAGACAAAATTGAGACGAATGGAAAGTCAAGGGTAACACTTACCCCTTCTCCTAGCAGCGGATATAAAAAATACATATGTTCAACATGAATTTAAGGTTAACATTATCTAACTATCTATCTACCTTTTTTCTGTGCCAGTCCAAAATATTCAGTCTCTCTTAAACTGAGTTGAGTGGCTATCTGATTAAAAACATCTTGAAATTTTGATTTGACCTGTGAAGATAACAATTTTAAATATCAATTAAAAACAATAGCATTACAACTTGACAAAACTTACAACATAAAACAAAGTTGCAGAATTTTTTTGAACATTTACATACTTGTGTTCTTTTCATGAAGTCACAAGTACCAAGAAAACAGGTAAACTTACATTAATTTCTTGGACAGGAAATAAAAAGTGCATGTGTCGACAAAAAAGATCTTTTAATGTAATGTTACTCCTTTGTTTGTTAATGTACATGTACGTTGCCCACTAGACTTTACACTTTTTTTTACCAAACATCATGAACATAAGTTTCTACTGTTGGTTTAAGGTGGTACATAACACTACAGGGAGATAACTCTTTAAAAATCAGCTGAACATTTTAATCACGTTCTGTTGTTAAGGAAATATTAAGCTTCTCAATGATCAAAATTAGTGTTTGTCAAACTGCTATATATCCAATGAAATTTTTCTGATAAAGTGTTTGGTTCAAGTTTTTTGAAATTTTTATATTTTTGTCAAAGGGTCCAAGTAAATATTTTGTCAAAATTTTATGAAAATTAAACGAGCCAAATTAATTTTTGTCAAGGTGTTTGGTACCACCTTAAATTTTAAGGTTTTCCTGACTTCAACATGTTAACATGATAGGAATATGAAGACTGTATTGTACTAAATAGACATGATGAACATCATTTTAAACATGCTATTTTACAATGTATTAGTCAGTCTGAAGACATGTCAACCTTCACAGACATATAATTCTAACTACACAATGTATCAGTCAGTCTGAAGACATGTCAACCTTCACAGACATATAATTCTAACAACACAATGTATCAGTCAGTCTGAAGACATGTCAACCTTCACAGACATATAATTCTAACTACACAATGTATCAGTCAGTCTGAAGACATGTCAACCTTCAGACATATAATTCTAACCATGAGCCCACAAGTCTTTACTCTTACTCTTTAAAAATGTCAGGTGCTTAGCAGTGAAGCAGCAAATACCAATTTCGATGTCTTTGATTGACCAGGCCCAGGATCAATCCACGACCTCCTACACTTGAGGCGAGCATGCTACCATGAGACTCTGTTAAGGCTAAAGGATAGATGTTCAAGCATGTAAATAGGTAACGTAATTTTAAGCGGGAGAGAACTACAGTTTAACTGCAATTATATATAATTTTCATCTTTATAGTAAGTTACATAAGTATAACTTTAGTATAAATTATTTGGCTTTTTATACCTTACCAATGCCATCATATTAAAAGTAAATATTCAACTTCTTTACACTAAAATTCATGTTCATAAATGATTTAAAAAAAAAAATCTTACCTCAATAAGACAATCTGGTCGACATAAAACTGAACACGAAAGTAGAGAGAAACTAGTGGCTGACCATCTGTATCTAAGCCCTGCAAATATATACACATGATAAGTTTTATTTTTTATATTGTTTCTTGCCATTTTTTCTAAATAATTTGTACAGACTGTATAAACTGTAGTGATACAATGTATATAGTCACTTTATATTTTAAGCTTTGTATGTGACATTAACAATATCTTTCTTACAATTTTATTAATGACATTTTCTTCCTTTTCTTAGACTTAATCTTTATGTTCCCAGTATAAATGTAGTTATTTAGTACTTATAAATTTGTATAAACAGCATGTAATATCAGCTAGCTAGAATATGACGGCAGTGAGAGTAACCTAATCAAATGGCTCTTTAGCAGAGTTATCATTTCACAATAGATTTTTAACTAATAAGTATGATGACCTGTTTCATGTTTGCCCAGCGGATCTACGGATTATACAAATGTCCGAATATATGACCTTGAAGCTTGGTTTAAGCCCATTCTTATATTTAAAAGTAAGAAGAATTTGTCTGAGAACACAAATGCCCTGTACAAGCTTGCTTTTAATATGTGAAAATACTTTGAGCTTTGATGTCACTGCTGTTTTAAAGTTCTATTGTTAGTGGAAATGAAAAATTTCAATTTTCCAAATTATAAAGGGCACAACTCTAGAATGGTAAGTGACTCGCTCCAAATTTGAACTCTTGTCTAAGGTTTCGTTTTATTATGATTTATAAAAGTGGATGAGGAAAACTTAAATTAGAGTCCAGAGACAAAATTGAGACAAAGAAAGTCAAGTAACACTTACCCTTCTCCTAGCAGCGGATATAAAAATACATATGTTCAACATGATTTAAGGTTAACATTATCTAACTATCTATCTACCTTTTTGTGCCAGTCCAAAATATTCAGTCTCTCTTAAACTGAGTTGAGTGGCTATCTGATTAAAACATCTTGAAATTTTGATTTGCTGAAGATAACAATTTTAAATATCAATTAAAAACAATAGCATTACAACTTGACAAAACTTACAACATAAAAAAAGTTGCAGAATTTTTTGAACATTTACATACTAGTGTTTTCATGAAGTACACCAAGAAAGGTATACTTACATTAATTTCTTGGACAGGAAAAAAAAGTATACAAAAAGATCTTTTAATGTAATGTTACTCCTTTGTTTGTTAATGTACATCGTTGCCCACTAGACTTTACACTTTTTACAAACATCATGAACATAAGTTTCTACTGTTGGTTTAAGGTGGTACATAACACTACAGGAGATAACTTTTAAAATCAGCTGAACATTTTAATCACGTTCTGTTGTTAAGGAAATAAGCTTCAATGATCAAAATTAGTGTTTGTCAAACTGCTATATCAATGAAATTTTTCTGATAAAGTGTTTGGTTCAAGTTTTTGAAATTTTTATATTTTTGTCAAAGGGTCCAAGTAAATATTTTGTCAAATTTATGAAAATAGTGCAAATAATCTTACAGAGTTTTGTACCACTTAAATTTTAATTTTCCTGATTATCAACATTCTTTTCACTCTTAAAGACATGTCATTCACAACTATATTATTAAAATACAAATTATCAGGTCAGTCTGAGACAGCAATTCAATCGATTTTTATTTCACCTGGCCCACAAGTCTTTTGCACTTTTAAATGTCAGGTGCTTAGCAGTAATTTCAAATACCAATTATGTCTTTGATTGACCAGGCCCAGGATCAATCAAAAACTTACAACTTGTACCTGGCAAATTTGAGACTCTGTTAAGGCAAAGGTAGATGTTCAAGCATGTAAATAGGTAACGTAATTTTTACAGGAGAGAACTACAGTTTAACTGCAATTATATATAATTTTCATCTTTATAGTAAGTTACATAAGTATAACTTTAGTATAAATTATTTGGTTTTAAACCTTACCAATGCCATCATATTAAAGTAAATATTCAACTTTTAACACTAAAATTCATGTTCATAAATGTTTAAAAAAATCTTACCTCAATAAGACATTTTTACTTGTTTAAAACTGAACAAAAGAAGTTAGAGAATTAGTGGCTGACCATCTGTATCTAAGCCCTGCAAATATAACAATGACGCTTTTATTTTTATATTGTTTCTTGCCTTTTCTAAATAATTTGTACAGAGAAAACTGAGTAAAATGATAAGTCACTTTTATTTTCAGCTTTGAGATACCTTAACAAACTTTCTTAATTTGTAAATGACATTTTCTTCCTTTTCTTAGACTTAATCTTTATGTTCCCAGTATAAATGTAGTTATTTAGTACTTATAAATTTGTATAAACAGCATGTAATATCAGCTAGCTAGAATATTTATTCAGTAAATTTTCCTAATCAAATGGCTCTTTAGCAGTTTATTTTTTACTAGATTTTATTACCTTTAATATGAGACCTGTTTGCATGTTTTGTCCCAATAATTATAGCTTCCTTCTAAAGAGATATATTTATGATTGCTCTGAATACTGGAAAAGTTGTCTCTTGTCTTGTTCATTTCTATACTAGATACTAGTTAAATATATACAATGTGTACAAGGTTACTGGTTCCATAATGAGTGATAATTGGATAGCAGTTGATGTAAACTTGAGTTATCTAATTTCAATATAATAATCAACAACTTTTGAGAGTTTATTATCAACAATGACATTTTAAAATAGTTCAAACCAAGTTATATACAATTCACAACAGTTGTTAAACCTATTTTGTTTATGGGAAAAGTTTATTCATTTTTCAAAGCAAAATGAATGAGTGTAAATCATAAATTTTCTTTAAGGACCACCAGGGAAAAAAACATTTCGATAACTCTGTACTCCGCCTTTAAATTTTATTTACTATGAATAATAGGTTGTGTATTTGTACATCAAAACTGTTTATTTCTAGCAAAAGAAACTTTCAGATGTTTCAAGAACATGAATGCAGTTGAATCAGTATGATATTGACAAAACAATGAAATGCTGGGAAGTGATAATGGAATGATATAAACTTGTTTAATACACCCTTTTCAATGACTAATACATAATAAATATTTGACACTTATAATCATTTTACAATGAACATCAACTTCGATCCTAGTCCATAGTGTAAGAGTAGTCTTTTAATGTTATGTGCCAACTGGTAAAAATACTATAATAGTGACTGTGTACAGATAAGCTAGTGTACTACATGATTTTTAGTTTGCGAATGGTTTTCTCATATCATGCATATGAATGGTCACATTTTGTCAAGGCGGGACTTTTAGTATGGGTTTTGTTCATTGTTAAAGGCTGTGCACTAACATTTTACCTATAGTTGCTTACAGCCACCTCATTTGGTGCCTGGTGGATAGAAAGTCTCATTGGCAATTGTACCGCATTTCCTTATTTTCATACCACTAATAAATAAAAGTGCCTGGTGGATAGAAAGTCTCATTGGCAATTATACCGCATTTCCTTATTTTCATACCACTAATAAATAAACAAGAAAAATGCAGATAGTTAACCCTACGAAGTTAATGAAGGCACCATGCCAGCTACCATAACTAAGTTCTTACATTACAGTAACCATTCTCATCTGATTTTTTCAAAGGCCCATCCTTATAATAAATGGTACATTGTACAGGCATCACAAGCATCTAAAATATTTGTGGCCAACAGCAGGATGGCATGTTTTATAATCACAAATTACATTCTTTTTGTGAAAGAATAATATCAACAAATGGAAACATTTCTATTCTGTACATTTCAAGCCTTACTTTCAACAGTATGTTCATAAAAAGACAGCATAGCAGTGTAGGTTACTCAAGCGATGAAAATTTACGGTGCTCCGGGCTACGAGAATATACCGCTCAGCTAAACCACCACAAGAAAAGGAATTATTAACGTAAAAAGTTATTTACCTTGTGCAAAATTAAAATATCGGGATGATATAACGACATCACGCTATGAAATTGCCATTAAATGATCTAATGAGTTAATATTCAACAAAAATTCCGCACATTCCAATCTTCTTTGTGGATTTACACCATTAGTAGGACACCTGTGCCTCGATTTCAAAACAAAAATAATCTCTAAAATGTAAAATAGATTAAATGAACGTTTGTATATATTTACAGTATACATAACAAACCAAATGTCATAAACACGCACTCAAATTATCTACTTTATTCATTATGTAAATATTAGTGTTTTGAGACTATATATCTGCAAATCTCCCTAATGACCCAAAAACACACAAGCATGACCAGTAGGTACGATGATTTTTTAAAAAACGTTATCTATATATAAATATATATGACATATAAAAATATAAGTGAAAACAACTAAGAATAAAATGGGCGCAGGTTGATACGACCGCAGAGGTCGAACTCTGAACAGTTGGGGCAAGTATGGACATTCAGCTTGTTACAGCTCTGAATTTGGATTGTGATTAATATTTGACACAGCATAGGTTTCTGACACAGAATGGATGTGGTCTAAGAACTTAAAAAATTTTAATTTACCTATTATTTAAATTATGGTCCAATATCCAAAATCTAAATACATGGTTAGATTCAGCATATCAAAGTCTGACAAAGAATCCAAAGAATTCAATTTTTGATGAAATCAAACAAAGTTTAATTTTGGACCCTTTTGACCTCAATGTGGACTAATTTAATAACAGGGCCCAAAAATCAAAAGTCTGAATACATGGTTAGATTCAGCATATCAAAGAACCCCATATATTCAGTTTTTGTTGAAGTCAAACAAAGTTTAATTTTGGACCCCAAATTGGACCAACTTGAAAACTGGGCCCATCCCCCCAAACTCAATCCCAGCCTTCCCTTTTGTGGTATGGTACCTTGCAGTACAATTTCAGAGATCCATACACTTGAACACAAGTTATTGTCTGAAACTAGAAAATGCTTGTTTTTGGCCCTTTTGGCCCCAAATTCCTAAACGTTTAGGGCAATTACCCCAAACTCAAACCCAGCTTTCCCTTTGTGATATTGAACCTTGTAGTACAATTTCATAAAGATCCATACACTTACACACAAGTTATTGTCCTGAAACTAGAAAAATGCTTGTTTTTTGCCCCTTTTTTGCCCCTAATTACTCAAATTTTGAGGCCCCTTATTCCTAAATGTTTTGGTCAATTACCCCCAAACTCAATTCCAGCTTTCCCTTTGTAATATAGAACCTTGTAGTACAATTTCAGAAAGATTCATACACTTACACACAAGTTATTGTCATGAAACTAGAAAAATGCTTGTTTTTTGCCCCTTTTTTTGGCCCCTAATTCCTTATATATTTGAAGCAATTACCCCCAAAATCAATCCCAGCATTCCCTTTGTGATATGGAACCTTGTGGTACAATGTCAGAGAGATTCATACACTAACACACAAGTTATTGTCTGAAAGTTACAAAAATGCTTATTTTTGGCCCCTAATTCCTTAACTGTTGGTACCATAACCTCCAAAATCAATCCCAACCTTCCTTTTGTGGTATTGAACCTTATGGTAAAATTTCATAGAAATCCATTCACTTAAACTAAAGTAATTGTGCGAAAACCAATGTGTCTTCGGATGACGTCGATAACGACGCCAACGTCATACCAATATACGACGGCAAAAATTTTTTGCGGTCGTATAAAAATGAAAGAATCAAAATACAATCATGAAGAAATGTTGAATGTCCAAGTTAAAACGGGTTCATACTCATAGATTTACTTCAAAAACACCCTAAATCACACCAAAAGAGAGTCTAATAAAAAACAGACAATATACTTAACTTATAGTTACTTATAGTTGAATTCCAGTACAGGATCCCTAAGGTTCCTCTTCACCAGACTCGTAATTTAATTTTTTTCTACTGTTTTGTCCGTGACTTCTGGATATATCTGCTCTGTAGTCATTATAATAGAGCTCTTTGTCAGACCAATATTTATCTAGTCGGTTTTTAAAGGCATTTATGGATGGGGCCTTTGTTAAATTTTCTGGTAATTTGTCCCAGGTTTTAGTAATTCTAACAGAGAATGAGTGTTTACGGATATTTGATTGGAATCTTTGATTAATGACTTAAATTTGTTGCTGTTTGTCCTGCTACTGGTTCTATGATTGGAATCATCTGCCAATCTTAAAAATGAGCATACTTCTTTGTCATAGTAGCCATTTATAGTTTTGAAGGTTTCAATCATATCCCCTCGAATTCTCCTATATGATAGTGTAGGTAAGCCTAGTTTTTTAAGTCTCTCTGGATAGCTCATGTCTTTGAGACCTGGTAATTGTTTTGTTACCCTTCTTTGGACTCCTTCTATTTTATCAATATCTTTTTTCTTGTATGGAGACCAGACTGAACTAGCATAGTCCAAATGAGTTCTGACCATGGTTTTATACAATGGTATGAATTTCTCAGTACCCAAGTATTTAAAAGTTCTCCTGAGAACTGCAAATATGGAGTTGGCCTTATTCACTTTTTCGCTTATATAGACACAGTGCAGGCGGTGTTTTCTAGATATCCCAATAGCTTGAGTTCGAAACCCAGCGAAGAACAAAAAATTGCTTTCGCAAATTTGCAGATTTAATATTGTTGTGCTGATAAATTATATAGAGTAATTATAAATATAACAGTCAGGGTACTACTTGTACAAGTTAATTTTATTTACTTGAAGAAAAATATACACATATAAGTAAATAAATAACGTTTGAATAATCTCCTTAATTTTCTCAAAATTTACTTGTATAAGTAAATTTTTCTTACAATCCACAAAAATCCTCAAGTTTTGAGATGTAAAATCATGCCTTTAATGATTTTTCCCAGATTTGCTCAAATTGTTTTATTAAAGTTCAATGTTTCATCTCATTAATTCAACAAAGAAACTGATTGAGCAAAGATCTTGTATATTTGTGAAGGCCTTCAAAATTGCTCCTTTGGGGCTTGTAAATGAGCAGTATTATGAAGATATCAGACAAATGGGATTTTCATTGTCCATGAAATTACACTTAAATGATTAGTAAAGGCATCTGCAAAGGGTACACAATTTAAAATTCTATCAAAGCAAAGAAATCTTAAGAATTCAAGAAAGGAAGAAAGGATGACTTTTTACTTACACAAGTAAAAATTCTGAATGTCTAAGGACATAACTAAGACAATTTTTTTTACCTATACAAGTAAATAAAATTCACTTGTATAACTTATAATAAGTATCCTACAAATTTACTTATATGTGTATATTTTTTTACTTCTTCAAGTAAATAAAATTACTTGAATAAGTAGTACCCTGACTGTAATATGTGTTTTCAGCCGTGTTACCGGCGTGTATCACCTTCACTGGTGATCCAATGGATCTGTCATAGAGTTGTCACTTGTTTAGACGTACTTATCATATAATTATTTCTGTGACTGCATCTTACGACATCGTCCTTTACGATAGATAATTTAGCTAATCTGCAATCAATTCCATCTTCATGCCTAATATATCATGTACTGTGTTACAACTCTAGATTCTACTGATGAGGAAAGGTAACACTAGCCACTGAAAGCTGATTTATTAGTTCAGTCTTGGTGGCCGAGTGGTCTAGAGCGCTGGACACGAGAGGCGGTGTTGTCTTGATATTTCAGTAGCATGAGTTTGAATCCTGGCGAAGGAAGAACAAAAATTTGCTTTCGAAAATTTGCAGATTTAACATTGTTGTGCTGATATTGAGAGTAATTACCATGACCAAAAATAAAACAAACAACAATAGCTAATATTCCTAGAAAACTTAAAACTGAGCAAAATAAATCAAACCAAAAACCAGGAGTGATATCAGGTGACAGGTGCTCTGGAAAGGTAGGAAGTTCCTGCTCCTCCTGTAGCACTCATTGACTTTGTGTTGCTTGAGCAAGTATTAAAAATCTGGTAATAAGTCACTTTCAGTAATGTCACAATCTAGAAAAAAAATGACATGATTGTGAACATATCCCTAGTAATATGTGACAAAGATATTCCAAAACTGTGATAACGGTCAGCTAAGCCAAGATGGCGTCCTTAAAGCTTTCAAAGGGACGACTTTAACTTTACCAATTGGAACTTTTAAGCAGTAACCTTCTTTCAAGGAAATCATGATAAGAAAAGCCTTGGAATATTATACCAACTGGGACTGCCTTGGTGGTCTCGTGGTAGCGTGTTTGCCTCAAGAGAGGGAGGTCGTGGGTTCAAACCCTGATCAGGTCAAACCAAAGACTTTGAAATTGGTATTTGCTGCTTCTCCACTAAGCATGCAGCATTAAGGAGTACAAGCTAAGACTGGTCGGCTAGGAGTCAGAATAATGTGTCCAGGAAAGGTGACATGTCTTCCTGCGGACTTTTTCCTTGTGAACTAGCACGTTAAAAATCCAGCTCATTCATTCATATTACATTAACATGTTCCCGTCCTAAATATGCATATAAATTTTCTGCTGGACATTAAGCCGCCACCCATCATCATCATATCAACAGGGAGATATATACTTCTTATGCAGGCGCTGCTAGAATGTTGTTACAAGAAATTGAAAGTTTATAATTGGAAAAATTGAATGATCTCTTTTTTCGTAAAGTTTTGTCTCAAAATCCAGGCAAGTTTTTTTATTTTCTGAAACAAAAAATGCATTTAAAATCTATTTATCTAGTTCCTGCCATCCGATAAAACTTTTCCAGGTGCACAATTTTGACTATTGAGAGTAAATTTAGCAGTGAAAAAATGGCCATATTTTAAAATTCCTGCTGGTGAACTTCAAATATTGACCTTTAACTAATTTTTCACATTTTTGCCTATTATTTGGAAAAATATAATAGATATAAATATAACCTGTAGACAGCAAAGATCATCAACAATATGATAACTACCATTGTCTACAAAGAAGCCAATATGAACCAAAATTTAGGATGACTCCATATTGGAGTCATTGCTCTGAAATTACCATTTTCACTATTTATTTTTTTGGTCTGTTATCTGGAAAATTAAAGGATAGATCATGTAGGTAGAAACTGTAAACAACAAAAATGAGCTAGCAACACAAGATCAACTAAAATGGCCTATTATTGCAAGGTGATCGATTCAGGCTCTTGTTTATTTTAAATACTTGTACAATTGTGTATTGATATATATTGTTAAGCATGTTAAGTAATATTAATATTTAAAAAAATGTTTTTGCTTTTGTTGTATTTTTGAAATTCATTAATTGGTATATGAAAGCACCTGATTATAAAACTTACTAAAATATATGTTCTTGTATATTCTGTTTTGTTTATATAAGCCATTATTGCATTAATGAAATTTTTTTACAGTGAAAATGTATTTTACACTCATGATAATTGACTTTTTTTTATATGTAAGAATGATTCATTGCTATTTTCCTAAATTTTGCTTTGACATCTCTGTATGATAATTTTCCTTTTCAAGCTACACGACTGAGCATGGATTTTCTCATTCCAGTAGAGTGAGAACATGATAGTGTCATAATCCAATGTCATTGAATATGACTAGGAAAATAGCGATAAACAGATTATCTATGGTCTTTTCAACTCGTGGAAGTTTCTCTGCTTGGTCGCATCTTGGTGTTATTGCCCTTGTCAAGATTGCTGCCAAGAAACGCCCTCTGGTTTATAAAGTCATAAATAATCTATAATTTTCATCTGTCATAAATTTGTATAAATTAGCTCTTGTATTTTGAGTGTTTATTATGTTCACTTATTGGCTAGTGAATGAAATGGCAAGTTTGTTGTCCGTGAGATTGTAACTATTGATAGAGGCGAAGACCAGGGCACTAGTTGTTTTTGAAATGTTATTTGCTATGAGATTCATTTTTGGGAATTCTCTAACCAAAGTATGGACTTTACCTATCGGAGGTACCCATTTTGTATCAGTAATGTCTCCTTAACCCTTTATTGAAATGTTCTCATAATCATAACTATATAATGCAACTGTGCCCTCCTATTTCGTTTTTGATCAGAATCATTTTCACAGTTTCCTTCAGCTTATTATGTGCACACTGAGGTACACATTTATATCCCCTTTATCATTTAATGGGATTTTCTCACAGTTCCTTCAGTTTTTACTGTTTTAATCATCTGCAAACAAAAGATTGAACATTTTGGGGCTTTTACAGCTTACTATGCAGTATGGGTTTTGCTCATTGTTTAAGGCCGTACGGTGACCTATAGTTAACTTTTATGTCCTTTAGATTCTGGTGGAGAGTTGTCTCATTCATGGTAATCATACTACAACTTCTTATTTTTATATTTGTTTGAAAACCCAAAATCTCATAACAATGGAATGCAAGTATGTATGATGCCTCATGCCAGAAAATTAAGATGTCCATCTTTTCTTTAAAGAGAAATTAGTCGGAAAATTTCTATCGAAGAATGTTATTTTACCAATTTGCAGCAGACTTGATTGGCTTTATCCAACATTCAGGGTTCTCTTTTTGGTAATTGTAACAGGGTTTAGTTAATAGCTGTGAATACAAAGTTACATATTGTTCTAATATTTTACAGGTGAACGTTCAGACTTGGAAATGCCAATTGCTGCAATAAAATGGGGACAAGTGGACATTCATTAGAAGACATACTGGCTCCCATCAACACTAATGACAAATTAGTTTTAGTGGATACATATAATTATAAGTATGTGTTGAGGTTTTATAGAATTTGCTTTTGAAAATCACTTACCAAAAATTTGAACGTTTCTATTCTGCTTACTTGAATAAAGAAATGAGAGTACAGGTTAAAGATGAATGATAATAGATATAGTGTATACATCAATAAGACGGCAATACAACAACCAAAATAACCAAAAGACATCTAGATGGCAATAAAGCCTTTCAGACAGTGTAG
This sequence comes from Mytilus coruscus, assembly GCA_017311375.1. Taxonomy (NCBI): domain Eukaryota; kingdom Metazoa; phylum Mollusca; class Bivalvia; order Mytilida; family Mytilidae; genus Mytilus; species Mytilus coruscus. Next base: position 8,038,052 of record CM029599.1, on the reverse strand, counting down.
AATGCACATGTTTATAGATATAAGAAGATGTGGTATGAGTGCCAATGAGACAACTCTCCATCCAAGTCAAAATTTATAAAAGTAAACCATTATAGGTCAAAGCACGGTCTTCAACACGGAGCATTTACTCACACTGAACAGTAAGCTATAAAGGGCCCAAAATTACTAGTGTAAAACCATTCAAACGGGAAAACCAACGGTCTAATCTATATAAAAAGCGAGAACGAGAAACACTTATGAACCACATCAACAAACGACAACTACTGAACATCAGATTCCTGACTTAGCACAGGTGCAAATAAATGCAGCGGGTTTAAACGTTTTAATGGTACCAAACCTTCACCCTTTTTTCTGAAACAATAGTGTAACATCACAACATAGAAAGACACACTATAAAATATCAACTGAAATAGCTTAACTCAATCAAAGGACATATTAACACCATTGAACATACACTGAACAAATAAATTTGACCTATGACACAATGTAAATACAAAATAAATAAACTAAGGAAGAATAATAAAAGTAACATGTTATATCGGTATGAAATGTTAAACAATTTAAGAAAAATAATATGCTCGAACAAAATATCAGCCATTTGCAATAACTTTAAACACAGGTAAATGAAAATAATTTTGTTGTTAGGTATACGTGTACAGTTACAATAGAGAAAGGAAATATTTTACAAAATAAATAATTTTGATGTTCATAGTACAAGTGGAAATTTATATTAGTACCAAAACTTATCAAAGCTGGTATATAGATCAGATATAACCCTGAATAACATTAAATAACAAAAAAGCATTACAATTAGTATCAACAGGTCAAATAAACAAGAAAGTACGATTTGAGAGTACTGAGTTACTGACAGCTAGTTAAAAGCCAAAACAATTAATAATAAAAATCATGCATCAGAGACTAAAATCAACTAAAACACATCCCAGGGATTTAGTATTTTAACGTCATGGACAGTCAAAGAAGACATGACTTGTGCAATGCCAAAAATAAATGTATCGACAGACAGTAGGATAGTTAGGAGTTTAACCTCTTTAGCATGTTTAGCTGACCCACATTTTGTTTCATGAATTTATTCATGTCTGGTTAATTGAGACTAGCCAACTGTACAGTATTGGTATCAGCTCATTTAAGAGATAACTGTATTGTATTTAAAGCTTTGCAGACGTCTATCGGTAGGTTTTCTGTCGCAAAATTGAGTTTACCTGGTGATGCGTAGCGGAGATAGGTAAATGGATATTTGCGACAGTAAAACTACCAATGGTCATCCACAAAGCTTCAACTACAATACAGTTATCTCTATTCTAATGCAAAACAAACAAATCAATTTTAGTCATTATTTCATTGTAAAATTCTCATTAAATGAAAATTCTGCGAAAAGATGTTATCTTCTTTTGCGCCTAAACTAGGTGACGTCATAGGTATGCTTCTGGGGTCAAATGTAAACACCTGGCATTTTCTGGCTTCTTGTCCACCTCAAAATGTAATAAAATTTGATAAAAAGAAGATTTCTAGGTGCAAAATGTGATTTTTTTTTGTATATCATTGGAGAAATTACATGTCAATACATTCCAGAATTCAAAATGTCGGCTTCCTTAGTTACAGACAATTGCAAGGAAATAGAGAATTTTACGCTTATTGTCATCCAATCAAAACCATTGATACAAAATAATTGCATTAGAATTAACTAAGGCTACTGTGGATTAATTTTTATTCGTTGGATACCAATTGTCCTGGATTTTGTGGGTAAAGGTAAACCAAAAAATACAAAGTACACATTTTGTTAAGGCTTCTATAAAGCTTTTGGCAAATTCATGAAAGTTTTCCTCAATCCATGAAAATTGGTATCCAAGAAAATAAATGAATCCAAAGTGTATGGTGACCTAGTCAGGAGTCTATAATTCAGTAGTTGTCTCTGTTGCTGTATATGATATTTGTTTTTATTTTATTGTTTTGTACATAAATCAGGCCGTTAGTTTTCTCGTTTGAATTGTTTTCCATTTGTCATTTCGGGCTCTTTTTAAATAGCTTACTCTGCAGTATGGGTTTTGCTAATTATTGAAGGCCATACAGTGACCCATAGTTGTTAACTTCTATGTCATTTGGTCTCAGGTGGAGAGTTATCTCATTGGCAGTCAATTTCATATCTTATTTTTATACACTGCAGCTCTAGTGGATTTTCACACTTCCACCTGTCAATACTATCCACACAAAATTAACCTTAGTGTATCATGATTATGTAAAAATATTGAATTGAAATCTCATACATGCATTTCATCTTTTTGAATTAGGCATCAGAGTTATCCTGAACTGATAAAACGATTGGAAAAGTTGAATAGTCTGATACTGAACAGTAAACCAGACCCTGACTGGATACCAAGCTTTATCAAGTCAGTGATCTCATGTTATTTACAGTGTACAGAATCTATAAAATTGTCAAGGACTGTCTTCAAGGTATGTGATAATGTTGGAATGCTGGTTGTACCTACAGGCACTTGTTTCATGCCACATCCCTCCTTCATTCCACAGTTTTAGGTGTTATTAAATAAAATCAAGTTGAATTTTGATAAATTTCTAAATTTATTATTTGATATATCCAAAAGGAATTTGAGGCTTAGAAAAAAAATATGGAAAAAATATATAAATAATAGGTGAACACAAAATTAGTATCAAATAAATCTGGAAATCACCAGTACAATGTACCTTCCATTCTGATTGCTATGATAATAAATCAAAGTTGAAACCCAACAATGTACCTTTAAAGACCTCTTCACTATACAATATAAAAATAAGAAGATTTAGTATGATTGCCAGTAAGACAGCTACCTACCAAAGACAAAAGGACAAGGATGTAAACAACTGCAGATCACACATAATAGTCCTCAACAATGAGCAAGAGTTCTATATGCATAGTATGCAGTTTTTTGTAGATGAAACGCGCCTCTGGCATACAAAATTTTAAGCTGGGCATCAATGTTTGTATAGAGTTATTTGATTTTTAATTTCAGCTTGCTCAAAATGGTATGATTCCCATTCAAAGATTATAGAGAAAGAGTTTGATGGTTTCTTCTTCTGTGTGATGCAAGAAGATGACAATGTCAAAAAACAGCTTATGACAGGTATGATTTAAACTCTCTAGTTAGTCTATTTTGTACCAATATTAATAAAGGGGTTTTACATGTAATGGACAATTTGTCACAATTGGAGACAACTTCCCTAATAAATACCTCCAGTTTATCCTGCACTATTCATGTTCAAATGGTTAGTTTTCATAATTTCTATCCACGTTGTTAATTTTTTCAAGTAACAAAAATTACTTGGACATTAACCACAAGGCATCAAAATGAACTATGACATGAATTGTAATTTGAGTATTGCTAATTTCTGATAATAAAAGCAGGATAACAGAAGTTGATATTTTACAATACAAATATTACATCAGTTTTTATAAAAAGTTTGCATAGTAAAATGGTCTAATTTAAGATGAAAAATAAAAGATAATGGATAGATAAATGTTAGGCAATATTTCAATTGTACATGTATAAAGAAAAATACACTAGAAAATGATGTTCTCTGTAGGGTATCTGAAGGCTGTTTATAAGGCCAAAATATATACTTGTTTCCTGTCTATTCAAAGAAAAGAACAGGGTAGGTAGATAGGAAACAATTTTTTTTGGAAAAATACTTTAAATAGAATATTAAGGGAAATGTTCTATACTTGACCAGTGCTTAACCAAAAATATCCATAAAATGTGTTACTGTAAATTCAGAAATTATAGCAAGGGTTTTATTTATGCGAATAATGCGACTGGGTTGGTATCGCAATAATTAGAACTCGCATTTTGATATCCGATACATATGAATTTATGGAGATTTTCCTGAAATCACATTAATTAATCTCGCATTTATGTCCATTCTCAAAAAACCACAATAATCAATGCACATAATAATTTCTAAATTTACAGTAATGTAGGCATGGAAATTAAGGGCAGTAAGGAGATAGGATACACAACTATATTTTTAGGCCAGGTCAAATGCTTGTGACTTATGAGTGAGGCCAAAATGTCAAAAATGTTTCAGTGGAGATACAAAACAAAATAAACAAAAGCAACTATTAAAGTCAGATTTCAGCCTGTCAACAGGCATAGTTCAATGTGAGGGTGAACCTGTTTATGAGCTCTCCATTTCTTTTATTTCATGTATTTTTCATTCTTTTTGTGATATTTTGCTCAACTGTTAACTATTTTTTACACAGTATCCAACCTTCTGGAGAATAATGACTATGGAAGAATTTTTTTTGAGAAACATCACACAGAAATCATAACATGGTTAGATAGAAGGCTGAAAAGGATACTTAAAACCATCCCATTATCTGTCAAGGAGACAGAGGAGATTTATATATACTCAAGGGTATGAATTATTTTAGAAATATTTTACAGGATTATAAATATTTTTAGAAATTTTGTTGTTGTTTTACATTTACATGAAATTAACCAAAATAGGTATTCAACCAAAATAAATTTCCATTCCATGTTTCTTCAATTTTTGATTTCTGTGGTGATTATATTTTCTGTAATTTTAGTTAAGCTAGAGTTATTTCCCTTTGAGATGTTAATTACATATACTTTTGACATTTCAAAATTATTTTTGTCTCGCCTTAATGGAGTCAAAAAGCGAGACATAGGTATGCTGTTTCCGTCGGTGGCGCCTGTCAACAATGTATTAGTTTGTGATTAGGTCTAGTTTATGGTGAACCATTAGTGGTAGGTCAATGATAATTGGTTTACTGTTGTATAAGCATTGGCACATCTCATTTCCATGGAGATTATTTGGCCCTGCCCCCTCAGTCATGGTCTATTGACTTTGAAACTTTTGCTTAATTTACATGTATTAGTTTGTGATTAGGTCAGTTTATGGGGAACCACTGGTGGTAGGTCAATGATGTTTGGTTTGCTCTTGTATAAGCATTGGCACATCTCAATTCCATGAAGAATATTTGGCCTCGCCCCCTCAGTCATGGTCTATTGACTTTGAAACTTTTGCTTAGTTTACATGTATTAGTTTGTGATTAGGTCAGTTCAAGGGGAACCATTAGTGGAAGGCCAATGTTAATTGGTATGCAGATGTATAAGCATTGGCACATCTCAATTCCATGAAGAATATTTGGCCCCGCCCCCTCAGTCATGGTCTATTGACTTTGAAACTTTTGCTTAGTTTACATGTATTAGTTTGTGACTAGGTCAGTTTAAGATGAACTGCTCATGTTAAGTCAATGATATTTGGTTTGCAAATTTATTGGCATTTGCAAGTCTCGTTTCCATGGAGATTTTATAGCCCCACCCCCCTCATCATGGTTCATTGACTTTGAAACTTTTACATAGTTGACAAGTTAATGTTAGTGTTTAGGTATGTTTAAGGAAACGACTTATGATAAGTCAGTGGTATTTGGTAGGCAGTTGCATTAGCATTGGCACATCTCATTTCCATGGAGATTGTACAGCCATGTACCTTCAATCATGGTTCATTGACTTTGAATATTTGCATAACTTACATGTTAAAATATTGCTATTTTGATTTCAACATTTGCATTATCAAAATTACAAAAAGGCGAGACATATCTCTGTGTTAACAGTTTATTCAAACCTTTACAACATTGACAACAATATCTCTGTGTTAACAGTTTATTCAAACCTTTACAACATTGACAACAATATCTCTGTGTTAACAGTTTATTCAAACCTTTACAACATTGACAACATTGATGCTTGCAATTTATAGTTGTTTGATCATGCACTTCAGTAACATTTTTTACCTTTGCTTAAAAGTAATTTTATTGACCATAATAAAATTAAACAAAAAAGATATAGAAGATACCAAGGGGACATTCAAAACTTGTCAGTCGAAAAGAAACTGACAATTCCATGGGTTAAAAGAAAAAGACAATAAAAAGACAAACAAATGAACAAAATACTACATAGAAAACTAAAGACTGAGAAACTTGAACATTTTGAACCCCATCAAAAACTTGTGTGATCCAGAGGGGTATGCAGATCCTGCTCCACTAGTGTCACCCATCATGTTGCTTATGGTAAGTTCTTGAAAGAGCAACCAAAGGAAAACACCAGAATTTCCAGAGATCTTATTTTTTTAATTTTTTTTTTATTTCAGATAGTATTACAGATGTATCAGTTTTGTTCTTCCACCTTTGCTGTACCAGTATTTGATGACAGAGCTAATGACAACTCAGTGCAGTGTAAAAAAATTTATCAACATCTTATCCAGGTTTTAGCTGAAAAGGTAAAGTCTGTCAACAAGTTTCTGTCTGAAATAGAAAATGTGCATTGTATATTTTATGTGATAATTATTTATGGATTTTTAATTCTTGTTTAGAATTTGATGTTTATTTAAATAAAATCTAGTCCAGGAAAAAAATGCACGAAGAAATATTCTTAAAGAAAAATTTGGAGAGTATTTAAAAGTAAGGATTTATGAAAAAGTTGTTTACTGAAAAAGAAACACAAATCTTACATTTTAGTGTACTAGTACTTTCTTCTTTTTGTTCGACATAATTGATATTTTTCATTTCAGTAATTTTTTTCAGATCATGTATTTACATACATTTTTATTTGAAAATCCACAAAAAATTTGACACAAAAGCAAACTTAAATTTATTACTCTCAGAACATTTTTTTTTTTTGGTAAATGCACACTGGAGCCAATGAAAGATGATAAGGTTTTAACGGAAACAGTTTTTCAAATGGAATATCGGTATAATGCACTAATATATATTTCCTTTCAACAGAGATATGCTGCAGATTGTCAATTTATATGTGGAACAGCAGTGAGCCTCTTATTGGAAAAACATCATGATGCAGACACTGGTAGAACTATATTCTGGAATATATACAGGAAGATTGGATTAGGTATATAAGAGAGCCAGAATGGGGGTCGTTCCTTTCTTTATTCTGTAATTTATTACACCATTTTTCCTCTATTCTTTTTTAATTTTGCCCTTTATTCTCTTTTATTTATTTGTTTTTCCTTGTATTTGGGACTTTTTACCCATTATTCTCTATTTTGTAACCCCCTTCAAGACCATCATATATTGTAGATGTATCAAAAGGTTATAGTTGGGTTGCACACTTTTGGCAATTTATTCAGATATATTAAAGTACAACTCACCTCTGTTATAATGGCTTCTTCCAAACATACACACATTTCTGTAATAATCGAGAAGTTGGAATATATGGATGAATAATATTATACAGATATGACTAGTATCAAAGATTTGTTAACCAGAGGAATGTTAAATATAAGGGAGCTTTGTATCAAAGGGAATTTTACTGGGGGGGTCATAAATCATTTTATTCATTTGCAGTGCATTTATCATTTAGTGATAATGTTGAAGAGGCTGTCTATAGAGATTTTTATTTTAAGTTTACAATGCCTATTAATATGTGATTATCTGGTTACATCCAAAATATTTAATATTAATTACTAAGCATAGACATTGTTTGATTACTAAGGTCTACCACAAGTTGTATACAATTGGAATGTTATATTTTCAAACTTGTATGCATGTTCATTACGATGTGAACATTTGAAATTATATGCCAAAGTAAGGTTTGGACCCCAATTACATTGTTTAAAGTTGAAACTTGAACAAAAACTTATTTTGTAATGGAAGATATTATTAAACCCATGAACCACCTTTGCTAAAAGCCAAAAGTTTACATTGATTAATGAGAAGCTTGTTTAATCTTTTTTTTTTTATTTTAGGAGAGGACCTCATCATAGATGTGTTCTCTATAAACAAGATCCAATCTGAGGAAGACATTCCCAACAAACCTACAACTGGACATATAGCATTAATTAAAGGAATGTTATCATGTGGAAACAAAATTTTACAAAATGGAGCTTTTGTTCTAAAATGCTTTCATAAAATTATTAATTTCTGTAGAGGACCTTTATCATTTCACTACCATGCTTTCAATTCACTGGAACAGTTGCTAAGCCAAGTTTTACAGATAGTTACTGTAATAAAAGTGTTGTCTGCTGATGCAGAATTAATGTCTGCTATTCCAAAAATAGTTTCAGAAACCATAGATATCGTGTGGCTAAATTGGGATAGCCCTGTACAAGATGTACCTCAAATAGTCATTAAAATCTTCTCTGGGATGTTACAACTATGGCAACATGGTTATAAACATTGTGGTTGTCATGACATTATACCTGATTTGTTGTCAAGGTTACGTAATATGTCTTGGTATGTCAAAAGTCAATACAGAATCATCAGTGTGCTACTGTCTTTTATGGATAGTCAGCTGGTAAGGATCGTTTTTATGTATAATATAAAAATTCTGACTTTCTTTGCCTATGCAAAAAATAAGATGTGGTAGGATTGCCAATGAGACAACTTTCCTCTAAAAAAAATAAAGTAAAGGAATGTAAACAATTTTTAGTCAAAGTATGATCTACAACAGTGAGCAAAATCCATTCTGCATAGTAATTTATAAAAGGCCTGGGATAACATATGTGAGACAATTCAAATGAGAAAATTATAGGCAATACCGGTAATATGAAAGGAAAGCCAATAATAGCAGGTGTCAACCTACAACAACAACCACTGGACTTAAGGCGTTGGACTGGCACATTAAGAATGTTGAAGTACCCTCATGTTATAGTAAATTTTTCTATTAAAATGGTGTTCCCAAATAAAAGGGATACAGAACATTAGCATCATTATAACATTAAGATGAAAAATAGAATTAATACAGCAATAATGTTGATTGACATGCATACTCTATGTTACAGATTTTAGATAGTGATATTAGAAACAGACTTTTATTGTGCATGTCATCAAATTATCTGGCTCCAAGTGGTGCTGACGTTTATAAAGCATTTCTTATAAAGATGAGGTCAGTTCTATGTTTTCTATATGAACATGCAATTTATATATTCATCAAAAGATATGTGTAAAATGTCCATTTGATTAATAACCCCCAAAAAAGATATATTGATTGACATTGGCACTATTTAATTAAATGAGCAGACAATTTTAGGTAAATATTTATAAAATAGAATTACATATTATCTCCACTTGACTGTAATTTTTGAATTAAGATTATCTCCCCTAGATATATTTGTATTAAATTGAATTCAAGAAATGGCAATTTTGATTGCTTTTTCAGACAGAATTTGAAATTCTTATACATTTTACCAACCAGTTTCAACAAATTGGACATGTAGGTGTGTTCATAATCCTTTTCAGACAGGCTTTTTTCAATTCTTTTATTAACATTGGAAACCATATCCAATGTAGCAAAATAATTGACGTAAGGATTTGCTATTGTCATAGCTGTTTTTTATATATCAGTTTCAAAGGAATCTTCCTTGCAGAAAATATGTCAGAAAATTTTGTCAGAATTAAAAATGCAAACATGGCTACTGACAACCTTTCTACTGCACTTGTGACATGGAAGGGATTTTAAGTTACAATGAGCTTGTGATTAGACTATTCATTGAGATTCATCTTTTTTTAGATCACAAGGAGAATTTGAAGAAGTTTGGACAAGTCATTGGAAGAGAACAATTATTGAAGGATTGACTAGTGAGAACAGGTATATAGAAAAAAATCAGATACATATTAGAATTTATCTTATAAGTAGTAAATGTACTTCAGTGCATTACCTGTACCTTTGAAATTCCAGTTGACCATAGAACTGAATACTATAATGTGAGACTTATTCAATATTACTGAATAAAACATTGATCTTTAGTTCTTCAGTAAAAAGTGCTACTTTCGTTTATGAATTAGGCCTCATGAAATTACAGTACCTTAAGAAAAATGCTGAATTTTCCAAAAAGCTGGTTGTTTCAGACAAACATGCAGAAATAAAATATTAAGCACATGCTAAAAGATGTTTACCTAGATAGTGTGTGTTTTTGCATTGCTGTTTTCATTTTCTGGGTGACACTAGTGATCCTTGTTAATTTAGCCAAAAAACATTGCTGAAAATGTTCTACTTTCACGTTAAAAAAGTGTAAAAATATTTTGTGATACTCTACTTTTATGACATCACAACCAAATTAATGCTTTAAGCCTATACTTATAGTTACATTTTCTATACACAACATGGAAATAACCAATATGTACTGCAGAAGAATTTATTTAGGTAATACACTAATGTTTGCTATATCGTACTTTATGGTGTTTAAAATAGCTTATATAAGTTCTATTCACTATTTGAATTCTAGAATACTGTAAATTAGGAAATTATTGCAAGTCTTTTTTTTAATGTGAATAATGCGACTGGGTTAAATCTGTATGCCTCTTTTCCTGAAATCGTAATAGTTAATATCAAATTTTTGTTTGTCAAGTCAAAAAATAAATACTTGCAATAATTGCTGAATTTACAGTAATGCTATAAAATCTTTAAAACAATTGAATCAGCACAGATACGATATGACACACAAACAAATGAGCTTTTACTTTTAATTTAAAGGTTACAGAGGGGTAATCTAGGTTTTTATATTGCACACGAACAAATGAGCTTTAATGTACATGCTTATTTTTAAGGTTACAGAGGGGTAATGTAGGTCATTATTGGATATCGTCAACATTGAAAATTATACCTGAAGTTAAAGACAGTCTGACTGGAACTCTCACTGAAATGTTGGATAAAGATTCTATACCACGACACCTGGTACTCCATGCTTGGGTCACTGTGGCTCAAGTTGTCAGATTATATACTGGAGACTTTCCAATGGTTAGTTTTTCACATCTATATGCATATTTTATAAATAAATGAAAAGGGAAAATACGATAGCAATGCACTATAAAAAACAATACTGTGTGTTAAACTTATTAAACATATGTATTTATGGTGAAATGTTTTCAAATTAAAATCTGAATTAATTTTAAAATCTTTTATATTTAGATTGCAACACAGACATACATTCTTTAGAAGCTTGAATTGTCTGCATGGATTATTCATTTCCACTTTTTAGTGGATTTCAACTATTTTTCAGTCCTGATTTATCTATATTAATTCCTTTATACACACAATTTGGGTTCCTGTACAGCCATTTCTGCTTTTTATTTCCACAAGGAAAATTCCCTGTAATAACTAAAGGAAAAATTTGACTTCTTCTAACAAATCAAACCTGTCCACTAAATATTGTCATCACTTTTTTCTTCAAAACCACTGGGGCCCTGTTGGCTGACTGGTCAAAGTAGTTCAACTACTGTAATCACTAGCCAGTCAACACTGAGGTTGTGAGTTCCAACCCTGCTCGTGCAGGTGCACTTGACTCCAATCTTAATTGACTAGGATTGTCAGTTTTCCTACCAAAGGTCGGTGGTTTTCTACGGGCACTCCTGTTTCCTCCACCAATAAAAACTGACCTCCACGAAATAGCACAATCGTGCTGGAAGTGGTGTTAAACACCAATCAATCAATCAATCCAAACTAAACTGAATGACTTCCATATTTTGTCAGCTGACAGTAATGAGTTGTAATGTGTTATGCATATATTTTTTAGGATACTGGTTTATTATATGAGGCTCTATATAGTAATGATGATGATGTCAGATCAGAAGCATTCAGTGTTCTCTGTTCCTCACTAAAGAAAGCTGGTAATGTATATCTATAAAGAAAGCCATATTTCTGCACTCATTTGTTCATATGCATTTCCAATATTTTCTACATCTAGCTGATCTATAGTTTTTCTTATTCATTCACACAAACTTTGGCAGATGAAAAAAAAATCCTAATTTTTTATAGCTTTTAAAAAAAATGAAATAAGAGATATTGTTTGATTTTATATACGGTAATGCTTTTTAATCGGTGATTTTACAAATTGATGTAATTTTTAATTTAAAGGGAAACTTCGCAAAAAAATAAAAAAATGATATTATGTTCATTATGTATAAAAAAGCACAAAGTCATAAATATTAACGTTTTATTCCACTAGATCAGAGATCAGCATCAATTTTAAATTGAGATTATCAATTCTCTACATGTTGCCATCTTGGTGGCTTGCCGATTAAAAAACCATGTGATATCTATAAACCACAAAGTACCAAAACAAGCAGGGACTAACGTAGTCGTAATTCAGTGTCAAAATCACTTGTCAGGCGTATGGTTGTTTTAACTCGACAAGGTAATGACAAAAGCAATCCCAGTTTCCTGGATCAAAAAAAAAAAAGAATTATACCAAACATGTTGTACTACCTATCGGCAAACTTTTAAAACTAAATTGATATGGAACAATGTTTAAAAAAAGTTTAAGAGTCAGAAAATTAGGCCGATTGGACATCTTTTTTTTCTTAAATAACTATGGTCTCGTTTTTAAACTGTTATTCTAATATGACGTGCTTCTTTCGTTTTGTAAACAACACCGTGATAAAATTCTCGATATATCTATACTTAGCACAGACTCAGAGATGTGCATATTAGTGGCTGTTACTATTTACCTCCCACGTAAATCCACATGTATCGTAACCTATGTGCAAACACTATGTCGATTTCGTTGTGTCCAAATTGAAATTGAAAAAGAAACTACAGAACCGTTAATCCTATTATATTGCATAACAAAAATAATTAGTGCACAAGATAAAATCAAAATAAAATAAAATTCCACCAAATTTCATGAATGATCTTGGCGCATTAACTTCATGTCAGAACATGACGTCATACGAATGAAAACTCTAAAGCTGAATGTTTTTCGTTACGTATACACCCTAAGTTTGGATAATATTGCATAAAATGGAGTTTTGAGTCAGGTGTTGTTTTATTTTCTATTCCATTGCATTATTCGCACATTTGTGGATTGCAGCAAGTCAACATGGCGGCTCACTCCTTAGTTACGACATGTCAACTCGGATTTGACAGTAAATAGTAGCCAACGAAAAAAATTGTTTGGGTTAAGAATTATGAGAATTGAATACATTTTTCTACTCCTTATTTGAGAAATAATTCATGTAAGACTTAGATTTATATGAAATTTGTAGCTTTTATCTTACAGGGGTAAAATAGAACAGGGATATACGTTAAATTGTAGAGTCAATTTATGATTCTAACTTTACTAAAAATTAAAAATAATTAGTTCCTGGATGTAATTTGAAAACTAAATTTTAGTTGTGTAAAAAATGTTTACTCAGAATTTAAACCATTTAACCAACCTAGGACACCTTTTAAAAGATGACTGGTGATGCTTTACAATCGTGATAATTTCTGTGACATGGTACATTCTTTTAGGTAGTGATTTACCTTGACATTTTGGGTATTACAGGGAACTTCATGTTTATTACCAGAAGTCTATTACTAGGGTAATGGACTTCTGATAATGGTCATGCTTCACAATTGTGACAATTTCTTTGACATGGTACATTCTGTATAGGTAGTGATTTACCTTGACATTTCCAGGTATTATTGAGCTACATTTATATTACCTGTATATGGTAAGGTGCCGTCCCATGAGGTCTTATGTATACAGGTTCACGTTTATAATGGCTTTCAATACCTTTTTCTGATATAACAAGATTTAATGACATTCACACTTCTGAATGTTCTGTATACCAAATTCATATTTTATTTTCAGACCGAATGAGAATATGTGTATTTTCAAGGAAACATATTGAGTATCAAATTAATTTCGGTGGTTTTTTTTTTTACTTGTTTTTAAATCACAGAAATTTTAAAATACTACTGCTTGTCCGCTATTAAGGAGTATTCTTGTCTGTTTAGACAGGAACATATTTTCTGTTCCCAGGTTTAGAGTGGGAATAATGTGTCTTTCTGAAGAATATGAATGACAAGTCTGGCAAAGGTACAAGATATAAAGTACATAAAAAATCTGATTCCTCCAGTCTGTCTTAAATACAAATCACAAACGTTTTCTTGCATTGAATAATATACGATTAACACGTTTCAGCCGAACTTAACACATTTATAATTACACCCTCCTTTACACTTTTATTTCCTATTTATATTCAATACTTAGATTTGAATAAATATGAAAAATATAACCCTTTCGAATCATGAAAACTTCTGTTTTTATTACCAAAGTAAACTCCTCATTTTGAAGTTGATTGTAATACAGTTACAGTGTTTTTTTTCTTCTTAAACAATGAATATCTAACAGTGTTGAATCATAAAAGATTTCTGAAATCAAAAACAGCTTATTCTATTGGATAAAAATAAAGGAAGATCGTTAGCTGAAGTAGCCTGAAGAATGGACTGACACAGTTTCACCAAAAGAGCTCCTGTTAATTATCTTAAACTTACTTTGGTGTTAAATGATTTTGTGTGATTTTGTTTTTTTTTTCACTGTGTGAACGACGTTTTATACATGTTTATATATGAATGTTTTATATATGTGAATATTTACAATACATTGAAGCAATAGTATTAAAATTTTCCATGGCGAACTATGTATTTTTTTGGTTCCATTCTACATAGGCAAAGTTGACTTTAGATGGTTTCCGATATTGCTTAAACACCTTTTGGCCAGGTAACACATACCAAGATTTTAAATATTTAGATAAGAGTGTTTCCGTACATTTTTTAACCGTATAAAGTAAATCAAACTCGCTTTAGATACACCAATTTTGTATAAAAAAATAATTTGGTTTTGATCAGTCAAATTATATACTCTTATTATAACACTTGAACATTAGTTTCCTAAGATTATTTCTTCATTTTAAACTGATCAAATAAAAATCATTTTGATTTTAACAATTTCTCCATATTATTTATCATTTTTATAACATCGGATTTATTCATCCTACATGTATATGAAATACATGTTCAATATCATGAATTTGCGAACAACAGACCTGACCCTTAATATAATTTAATATTCCATGGCTCTATTTGTATTTGCCACCACCTTTAATATGTATTTTAACTTTGTGTATTAAACTAGACCTTCTGTCTTATAATCCATTCGAAATGACATTCACACCTGGCACGGTGTGCCCACGAGACACGACTAAATACATATCTGCAAATTACCTTGATTTTATATCAAGCCTTCCACAGATATTGCCAGGGAATAATACACATTGCATTGACATAGTCCTAGCGTAGAAATGTTTGCTTGAATTAAGGGTCAAAACGTACTTTGACTTATTGTCCTTACAGTTTAAGTTATATTCTCTAATTTTTTTCATCATATTCGTTGGAAAAGAAAATAAAAAAAAAAAAATTTATTTTTTGTGCTGTCAACAAGTCAAAAATCAAAATGTATACGGTAAACATAGAAAATTTTATCTCATGAATGTAAAAAGTTGCATGTCTGTTCAATTTCATTTTATTTTCTTACTTTGGGATGGTAATTAGCTATCAAAATAAGTCATCGATGTGCTTGTGATTACGTTAAAATAGGATTAAAGGCCAAAACTTTAAATTATTATACTTTAAATCCCGACATGCAATACCAGGAGTTAACGTCACGTACTACAGGAAGTAGTCAATACAAAAATTTATTAGTTACTGATTTTCTTCTTTTTTACTGCACATATAGCGATAAAACTTTGTGAATATGTATTTTATGTTATAATGAACTTATTTAAACTATAAGTAAAAATCATGAATTTTCCTTTCATTTTATTTTCTTGCCCTCTTCCAAATATTGAATAAATATAAAGAACTTTTCAACTCAGTATTAAGTTTGTGTGACTTATGAAAAAAAACATATTATGCTTGTTCATATTTCAAGTAGGGTTCAAAATTAATTTCAGAGGTGAAAGGTTCAAACTTTTGCATACAAATTTAAGGTCCCCATTCAGGTTTTCAAAAGGTAATGGACATCGAAACTGCATTGATATGAATCCCTGAAAAGCAATAATTAGAAGAAGATGTAACTTATTTAGTCATGATGAAATATGTTGATAATTTTATTTTTTTGGCAGATAGAATGAAGGAAGAAGAAACCAAATTACTAAAAGAAACCATTCCATACAATTTAAAGATAGATTCTGCACCATTCAGACACCAGTTGTCATCTAACATGAAAAAACTTCTTGTGAGAATACGAGATAGTTACCGAGCTATCATTAAAGATCAAGACCATTCTGCTTTAGGTAAGAATAAAAAAAAAATATACAGAACTGAAAGGTTGAAAGTTTAATAAAAAATTTAAAATCACTGACGACAACAAATCAACTTGATGGAAACAAATGTAAATAAACTGATGATACAAAGATATGTCTTGCCTATGTGACTTGAAACACAAATTTGAACAAATTTTGAAATCACCAATGCCAGACAACAAGAGGCCAAAAGTCTTGCATCTGTGACTTTCTTTGCAGTCCAGAAAAAAACAATTAATGGAACCCTTTATGATGGTACAGCACAAGTGAAGCAAAAATTTACACCTTGATCTTGATGTATTGAGCATCGAAAGAAGAGAAAGTGTAGGATCATTCCCAAACCAGGTCAAATCAAAAACTTTAAAGTTGGAATTTGCTATTTATTGCTTTAATGGTTACTGCACAGTATTTAAGAGCAAAGTTTGTAGTTATAATAAAATGCCGAGATGAAGAAGCGAGTCTTCCAGTGTACTGTTTTCCAGTGAACTACCAGGTAGTTTGGTATAATTTTGACTCACTGTGTTGTGTTGTTCGAGTACCAGCAGAGTATATTTATATGACATTTCACATGCGGGTAATATTTGTTACTGGATATTGACTTTAGATTCTTAAAAATGATCAATCACATATTTTACATAATTTTTACGTGAATGAAATATGTAAAATTTGAAATCGTTACAGTAAGATTCACATTAGTACATTAGTCGCAGCTATATTTCCTGTAGAAGTTATTATCAGCTTTTTCAGTTTTTTACATTTTTTTATTCTTTAGATAGATCTTTGGAGTTTGTAAGCTGGTTTTACAAATTGAGTATAGAGAACCTGAGTATTGGTACCTGTTTCCAAAGAAGGAAGACTTGCTTAGATTTCATACAAACAACATTAGAAATATTCTTCTCAACAAAGACAGACCTTCCTCTTATCACACAGGAAGCAAGAAAGAGAGGATTGTGGGATATGTACTCCCATGATTCCTTTCTATCAGTATTACACTGTATATTGGATGGAGCAGATGAGGTAAGATTTGGAACAGGTTGTGATTAGATTATTTGATGTCATGTTTTCACTGAAATAATTTTTTACTTATTGCTGAAAACATAAAATGGGATAACACTGAAGCTGAGACATGTAAAAAGTTAAGACTGACTTTTATTGTATATTATCAGTAAAATCCTTTCTTCATACAACCCGTAATTTCTGACAAATTGAATTTTATTGTAAATAGCTGAAATAATGTGCATTGTAAGAATTTTGGAAACATTGTCTAATTTATTAATTTTGTTGATTCTGAAATATTTTTTCCAGGTGCTAAACATAAGTTTTTCTCAAAATCTAAGACTCTTTGGTAAAAAAAATTGCATTAATATCCATAATTTTTATTTGTTTTTCCCCTTTTACAAACCCCTTCTGAAAAATAAAGCTTATGAAAAAAAAGTTTAAAAATAAATTGAATATCTTTATGAAATTTTTTAACATTTTGAGAGATCATGAATCAAATTAAGATAGAAAAAAGACTAAAAGAAAATGATATGAAATATTTCAATCAACAACAAAATTAACTTAATTCTGAGTTGTTCGATAGCAAAAAAAATCTTTCTTTCTTTGTTTGTAGATACAAAATCTAGCTGCTAAATTATTATTAGAATATTTTCCATGGCAAGTGACATCATTAGATGCATGTCAGGAAAAGGCTGACCTTGCAGAGAGTCTACTGTTGTCTGCTTTTGAATTATGTGACAGGCCAAAGCAACATGAGAATCGTAGTGGAGTGCTTCTTTGTCAACTTGTATTTGTTAAGTAAGTGAAAGGATTATTAAAATTTTTTTTACACAATATACAGTTGTAAACAGATTAGAAAAATTACACTTTTTTTTCAAAAATACTAGAGAGTCAGCTTCCTATTTCGGTTGTATAAGTGGTTTAACATTTTTTAGAATATAAAAATGTTGTTTTTTTCTTTTTTAGATATTTAAGCCAGAAACACTGTACTCAGTTGAAATACCAAAGATGTTGTTATTTTGCAGATTTATATATGAGTTGAATTGGTTCTTTTCTTGGTGTTATGAAAATGGAGAATATACAGTCCTGTCAGCAGTAAAGGGAGATAACTCTAGCTGTGATAAATTCTTGGTTTCATTGTTGAATCATATACATGGAACATTTGAGGAGTCTCAGTGTAACCCTGTAAAGGCATCAATATCATCTCCCATGCATGGTATGCAGTGTCCCCGCCTGCCCTAAATAGAAGGCGGCCCGCCCTTGGTGCCCTTTCCCCGCCCTTCTGCCCTCCAAAGTAAAAGAATGCACCCCTCTGCCTTTTAAAAAAATAAAATTTTCAAATTTCATGCCTACCGGCGTTTCCAGTAAAATTGTTACCTGATTGTGTAACACTATTAATTAACTGACAATGGGATTAAGTTAAATACCTAATGCTTTGGCAGTTTTATCACCTTTGTTAATGATTGCTTACTGCTAATTAGTGGATTTAAGATAATTGAACAAATACTAGATATTTAATACAGAATGAAATGTCCATTATCCATTTGTCATTTTTAATGTTTATGTACAGCATGTACACCTGAAAAAATTTATTTCAGTAGGCATAACAAAAAAAATAAATTCTTAAACAATTTTAAAGGCAAACATAGTTTTGACTTAATTGGTAAAAAATGTTTTGTTTCAGAACCATGAGTATGAAATTTAAAGAAGAATCAAAGAAATTTGTACTTTGAACATAACAAGATTCACTTCCTGTTTTACTCCTTGTATTTTATAATTCTCCTGACATAGGAGCACTCAACAAATTTATTTTTTAACAATGATGGAGGAAAAAGTAACTGTTTATACCTTCTGCAATATATTATTGCATCAATATAATATGATTATCTCATGTCTCACCTGTTATATTTATAAAACTCCTTACTGAGGAGCACTTTGGTGTGCACTTAAAAATACTTTTTTGTAACAATTCAAATGATAATAAATAACTCTCAATAACATATACTACATGTTTGAACAAGTAATTTAAATGTAGATAATTTAATTACATTAAACATTCAATTTTGCATGTATAACTCAATCTTTCAAAACTACTTGTTCATTTTGGTATAAGTTATAAAACATTGAAATTTCTGATGATTATTTTCCTTACCAAATGTACAAGTTTGTTTAGATTAACATCAAAATGATATGCTTTGCTTCATGGTATGATAATTTGTCTATTTTGATAAAAAAAAATTCTTACTGGAACCAACATCAAAAACACATTAATTTCTGAATATGGTTTAAATACAACTAATGTTCTCCAGCTGAGCCTAGCAATATTCAAGGTAATTTATACACTGTCCAACATTGCCCTTAAAATCTGGGTTATAACGCTAAAGTGCCCTTTCAGACAACTAGCACCCTTCTGCCCTGAGATTCAAGCTGGAACACTGGTATGCAATAAGGAAAAAATGGTGAAATATTTCACATATGTTTTCTATTCTAAAAGGGAAGACTTAAAAAAAATGTCGGAATTGTTGAAGTATATGAAAAAACTAAGAAAATTTCTCTCCGTCATTGATTTCTGGCTAACCACTAGTATTTTGTCTATCATTACCATGGAAAGTAATATTATTTAGAAAGAAAATTGATATGATTTGTTTATCCATATTTATATTCAACTTGAAAAATTTTGTAGTTTGTTACTTTTGATTATGTGCATGAAAATAAGGGTATGCAGTGAAATTTTTTTTTTTTTTATTATAACACACACTGTCCCACAGGCAATTGACACAGACCCTGTAAAATATAGATAAAAGGAGGTATAGGATGAAGGTCAGTAAGGCAACACTAGTAACCCCAAAAAGATCAGACCTAGAGGACAATTTATGCTCTTTGAGATTGAATTAGCATAAACACCGCATGTCAAGATCTGAATCGACCTGAGTGTTGTGAAGTAGATAATGAATTCAACAGAAATGATCAGGCATGAATACCAAATTTTGAAATGAAAATAAAATTGTTTGATATAAAAAATATAAACATTATATAAACATTGTGCAATTGTTTTACTTTGTGATCAAATTTGTTTTTACAAGTTATGTATTTTTCCAATATTTTTTGATTATTTTAGGATTTGTTAGTGCCTTGACAACCTGTATCACAGAATTATCTAAGAGACATGCCTGTAGTGAAAAGACAAAGGAGATTGTAGAAAGTTTTATGAATCTGAACTGTGATATTGTAACCTCCATGATGGATGTCATGGCAACTGAATCATCTCAAGGTCATTTCTATAAAATATTTTGTTTCTTTTACTGTTTATTACAACTTATAGGGGCAAGATTTTTGTGGATTTCCTTTGTAAGGTGAACCACAAATTTATGTGTGGAACAAAATACTAATTTCAGGTAGGCCTGTATGCAGTATTTAAAAAACCACAAAACCAGGTATCCATGAAAATAAATTTTCCTTTATCCACCAAATAATAAAATACTCAGACAATTTAATGCATGCCAAGTAATAAAACAGAAAATTGAAATAACCTGCAATATATGGGTTGGATAAAAATTAATTATATTCATAAAAATATATGTGACAAGAAGTTGATTTGTATGCAGAATTACATAGTAGTCCGGTTACATATCCAATGAAATCCAGATTTTCACATGTATATCCATCAGTAGTTGTTGTCTTTTGGCAATAAATCTATATTTTTTCTAATTAATCACTATGATAACTCAACCACAGAAGATCAAAGTGTCAAAAAATTCTTTGCAAAATCTTGTAGGCTTTTAAAAATACATGTTCCAGGAAACATTTATGTTTTCCAATGTGTAACATATCTCTATGCTAAGACGTAATCATAGAATCACATGACTGTTAGCAACATCATTGAACATAATCTCAACTAAAGTAAAACTGGTCGAGGAAACAAGTTTAATGAATTTATGTTTGTTTTGTAGATTCATGTCCATCCTTTGCTGAGTTAGGTCAGGCAATGGAAACTTTAATTACAACAACAGAAACAGATTACTCAGAAACAACAACAATATCATTAGAACACCAGTATTTGTTATCTTGGTGTTGGATAAATATAAAAGTAAGAATTTATATATTGTGACATTCAAATTGGCTTTATGATTAATGTTGTAAATGTAATTATTTAAATTACAGAAAAAATTTAAAATGAAGATGTGGTATGATTGCCAATGAGGCAGCTTTCCACCATAGACCAAATGATATAAAAGTTAGCAACTATAGGTCCCCTACGGCCTTCAACAATGAGCAAAACCCATACAGCATTGCAAGCTATAAAAGGCCCAGACATTAGTTTGATATGAAAAAAGACTGAAAAGTAGGTCATTATGACAGCCAATTGATGCAGCCAGATGTTTAGTTACAGATATTTAGGTACCGGTAAAATAGAATTAGACATTTTTTCTACCAAAGTCCTCAACATAGAAAAAAGGGTTAGAGTGGCCTACTTTTATTCACTAGGAAGACATCAAATTAGGGTATGAAGATGGATTCCATGGATACTGCAATAATTCCATTCAACTGTAGCAAGAGTGAATGTAAGACATAATAGTGTCCTGTGAAAAGTGTCCACCTGGACAGTTTTCATAGAATTTTGTATTTAATAATGTCCATTGCCATGAAATATTGTCCCTCAAGTGGACAGATTTTTACTGCAAAAGTTATGAAATAGTGTCCACCCACAGGACAAGTTTTCATAGTAGTTGCTATTAAATAGTGTCCTCCAAGGAAGTAAAACAAAGGTCATTAAAAGTTTTATTATACTTGAAATTTTAATAAAATCAGAACGATTGAGTAGAAATTGATTTATGTAAACAAACAAATAATGGATGGAAGTGAATATAGAGACATTTAAGTTCTAAGAAATACCCAGCTAATGCCAATGAAAATGAAAGAAGAACAATAAGAAGGAAGTGTGTAAAGTATAAAATCAAATGTGAAGAACTTTACTATATTTATTATGAGAAGAAGGCAAAAGAAAATATTGAATTTTGGTGTTAAATAATGTCCATTGACAGAATTTTACAGCAAAAGTTATGAAATATGGTCCACCTACAGGACTAGTTTTCGTAGTAATTGTTATCAAATTGTGTCCTCCAAGTAAAATAATATTGAACAGCATCTGTTACTTGTTTGAATTTAAATCATTATAACAACGTTCAAACCTATGATTGCGTTGGATAAAACCGCAATTTTATACGTGTGCATGCAAAACAAATGTATTATTAAAGGGGTCTAAATACAGCACAAACAACATTTTCCAAAAGACCAAAAAGTGAAAAGTATATTTTAACAAAACACATTTGACTAACAGGTCGAACAACAAATGTTCTTAAAGCCTGCTGACTGCCATTGGCGATTGCCAAATAAACGGATCACCGATGTAATAAATGGATCTTAGTTATAAATTTAATACTAAACAGAAAACAATAAACTTGTGGAAAAGATGGTATACCGCAAACAAAAGGTGCAAAGGTTTTGTACCCCATATCCGGTTCGACAATTAATGTCTCTTCAGTGATGTTAGGAATCGAAACGGTATTTGGAAAGCCACACAATTTACCTCAGTTTAAAATAGACTCTTGAATTTTGAGGAGTCAATATAGGATGAACGGATCATATAAACCCGAAGGCAAATATAATACAAGCCCAAACAAAAATATAAACAAGTCTAAATTGAAAACAACGTTCAAACCTATGATTGCGTTGGATAAAACCGCAATTTTATACGTGTGCATGCAAAACAAATGTCTTGTTAGAGGGGTCTAAATACAGCACAAACAACATTTTCCAAAAGACCAAAAAGTGAAAAGTATATTTTAACAAAACGCATTTGACTAACAGGTCGAACAACAAATGTTCTTAAACCCTGCTGACTGCCATTGGCGATTGCCAAATAAGCGGATCACCGATGTAATTAAAAATAAGAAGATAAGGATGGTATGAGTGCCAATGAGACAACTCTCTGTCAAAGTAACAATGTATTAAAGTTCACAATTATAGGTTAAAATACGTCCAGTAATAACAAGGCAATGGATATCATTTAATACTTTAATCATATCAAAAATGTCCTGAGTACATAATGTCCTGTGAAAAATGTCCACCTGGACAGAATTATAGTATTAAATAATGTCCATGTTCATGGACACTTTTTCATACCTGAGGACATTTTTCATAGGAAATTGTGTCCGGGACACATTTGAATAAGTGAATATTGTCCATGGACAGTATTTACTATGAAATAATGTCCGGGGACATTATTTCATGGGGACATTATTAAATCCTACATGAACATGCACAAATGTCTTACCTGTATATTTGTATCATTGATTATTTATGATTCTAATATGACGTGCTTCTTTTGCTTTGTAAACTACAGCGTGTTGAAATTCTCGTTATATCTATACTTAGCGCAGACTCAGAGATGTACATATTAATGGCTGTTACTATTTACCTCGCACGTAAATCCACATGTATCGTAACCTATGTGCAAACACTATATGGATTTCGTTGTGTTCAAATCGAAAAAACTACAGAACCGTTATTCCTATTCTAATGCATAACACTAAGAATCAATGCATAAGATCTTAAAAAATGTATAAAATCAAAATAAAATCAAATTCATAAAATTTCATGAATGATCTTGGCGCATTAACATCATGTCAAAATATGACTTCATACAAATGAAAATTCTCAAGCTGAAGATTATTCCTTTACGTTTACAATCTAAATTAGGATAATATCGCATTAAAATGGAGTTTTGAGGTAGGTGTTGATTTATTTTCTATTCAATAGAATCATTCACACATTCATGGATTTCAGCAAGTCAACATGGCAGCTCACTCCTTAGTTACGACATGTCAACTGTGGATTTGACAGTAAATAGTAGCCAACGAAAAAAAATGTTTGGGTTAAGAATTATAAGGATTGAACACATTTTTTCTAGTGGTTATTTAAGAAATAATTCATGCAAGCCTTAGATTTATTTGAAATTTGTAGCTTTTGTCTTACAGGGGTAAAATAGAACAGCCATACACACGGCAATCTT
Organism: Mytilus coruscus; assembly: GCA_017311375.1. NCBI lineage: Eukaryota > Metazoa > Mollusca > Bivalvia > Mytilida > Mytilidae > Mytilus > Mytilus coruscus. The sequence continues at coordinate 8,013,867 of CM029599.1, read as the reverse complement.
ACCTTCGCTTCAGTTTTTCAAATTACCGTATTTGTCCTATTAGAATCGAAATAATTCATGCAAGCCATAGATTTATTATCATTTTCACATGGCCTGGGCCATGTGAAAATTTCCAACAAATCTATGGCTTGCATGAATTATTTCAAACAATATGTTAATAATCTATGAAATCAAGATTTAAACAACATGTACCAAACATACCACATGTCTCTCCTTCAACATTCAATGCAGGTTAACTTTACTTATTTTTGATAGAGTTAAATAGATTTGTAAAACTCAATATTTCAACTTGTTGTGTTTCAGGAATGTTGCTACAGTCTTGGCTGTCTATGTGAACTTTTGTTAAAACAGAAGGACCAGACAGATAAAATTTCCATCATACTGAGAATAAGGGATGTATTTATCCAGGTTCTGACAAAGTGTAGACATAGGGTAAGTGTTTTTTTTAAGCCCCACCTATAATAGTAGAGGGCATTATGTTTTTCGGTCTGTGCGTCTGTTCGTTCGTCCATCCGTCCTTCCGTCTGTCCCGCTTCAGGTTAAAATTTTTGGTCAAGGTAGTTTTGATGAAGTTAAAGTCCAATCAACTTGAAACTTAGTACACATGTTCCCTATGATATGATCTTTCTAATTTTAATGTCAAATTAGAGTTTTGACCCCAATTTCACGGTCCACTAAACATAGAAAATGATAGTGCAAGTGGGGCATCTGTGTACTATGGACACATTCTTGTTTCTTTTAAAATTGATTGAAATTGTTGAATTTTTTTAAATAAACATTTACTATAAAGTGGCACATATCATGATTTCTAGGACCAAATTAGTTTGCAAGGGATTATTGTTGTGTTTTTCTTGTTCCTGATTCAGTTTTTCCTTAAAGATCTAATTAGGATAATTTTAGCTATTTCATCTTCATTGCAAAAAAAAGTGAAAATTTCTCTTGAAGTTTCATACATCACAGTATTTTTACATGAAAGATGTAGACCTCTTTTTGTAATTAAATAACTTTCAAAAAATTTTAAGGTGTGAGATTGGTCTGTTTATAAGTAATTATACATTTATTTCTAAATTCTGTCTTCTAATTTCTTATTAACTGCTTAATTTTTATTTCAATTCTAAGAAACTTTTATGGTTTATGGATATGAACGTGCTATGTTCTTCATCTGTGAGGAATAGAACATTAATATGGAAAATAACAGAATTTAGAGTTTTTGTTGAACATTTCTTTTTATTCTTGTCCTATATTCTTGACTATAAAACTGCTCAGTATGGATATAAGAGGTTTGAGGGGTAGAATTTTAATGAGACAACAACCTAACAGCACAAATATCAAGAAAAAAATGTGATACAGTTAAGAGTTGTGCCCCTGATTATGCAGAAAATAGTCTTATCTTATGTTTCATTTCAATAATTTAAGTATAAGTAAAAAAATCCTTAAAATTGCAACACAATGGGAAGAACTGATGAATTCAGCTTAAGTTTTGGTTGGATTATTTGATAAAAATCACCTGTTTTTCACCTGAGTTATGTCCCTTGGTCATACAATTTATTTTTTTTTTCATTTTCAAGTGGCTTTGTTTACTATTCAGCCCAATCATTTTTTTCTTCTGTTGTAATGAATCATTTTATTTTATTTATTTAGAATGTAAACTTTAGTAATACAGCAGTTTCTACTGAAACAAACAATATTTTTTAAAGTTTGTTTTCTTGTAGGGTGTCACTGAAGGCTGCAGGTCATCTTTTGTACAGTTTATCGGCCATCTTTTCACATCAGACAACACAGATATAAACTGCATACCTAAACAGATACTAAATCAGGTAATAAATAATTATTTTATATATTCAGAATTTGTATTGGAAGTATAGATTCATACCTTATCTTTAAATATTTCTACTCACCCTGGGGTATGTTGAAATTAAAATACCCTTGATACTATTAATAATAATATTTTAATTTATATTGAAAACTATAAATGACTTAATCCCAAGTCTTATATTGACATCCATTATTAAAACATACATTTTAGTTGAAATTAATCTTTCAATTTTAATATTACAATTTTAATATTACTTTAAACCAGAATTAAACATAGATTTATAAAATGCTTTGTATATATTTTTTGTAGATACATGTATAACTTAAAATAAATGTTTAAATTTTGAAATCAATTTGAAGTTGTATGAAAAATATGAAAATTACCTTAAAATCTGTGTTAAATTCTGGTTGTTGAATTAAACAAAATTTTCTGAAAAGGAAACTAGATATACACTGTGCTTAAACGGCTAGCCAAAGATGGAGCCGCCTGGCGTCGGTAAGAAACTTCTCTCCTATATAATAGCAATACCATGAATACAACACAAATGTTCAGTAATTAAAAAGTTGTATCAATCTTTTAGGGAAACTCCTAAACGTAAAAGGTGATTAAATACTACAAAATAAACGATCACAGCACGATTTGCGAAAACACTTAGGATGTCCGTAACTTGAAAACAACTTGTCTGTAACTTTTTCATTATACCAATAGGGATGTCCGTAACTTTAACATGATGTCCGTAACCTGGGACATAATATATTATAAAATTATTAGTCCCAGTCGTAACTTTCAAACACATTTATTCTAAAACCAATTGTTGGCATAATACGGGTTATGTTCTTCTCATATATGTTATGATGGTATGATACTAAACCCTAACAGGAGGGATTGAGCTTAATTTTTATATGATGGAGACATAATCGTTCAATCAGTTTAATTTAGGTGTAGAGCTGGCATGTCAGTTACTGCTACTAGTCCTTTGTTAATTTATGTATCATTGTCATTTTGCTTAGTTTCTTCTGTTACCTAATCTGACATCGGACTTGGACTTCTTTTAAACTGAGTTTTACTGTGCATATTGCTGTGGGTTTGTTTATTCTACATTGGCTAGAGGTATAAGGGAGGTTGAGATCTCACAAAACATGTTTAACCCGCCGCATTTTTGCGCCTGTTCCAAGTCAGGAGCCTCTGGCCTTTGTTAGTCTTGTATGTTTTTTAATTTGGTTCATTTATATGTTTCGGAGTTTAGTGTGACGTCCATTTTCGCTGAACTAGTTCACATTTTTAGGGGCCAGCTAAAGCCCACCTCCGGTGCTGAATTTTCTCGCTGTGTTGAAGACCCATTGGTGGCCTTGGGCTCTGCTCTTTGGTCGGGTTGTTGTCTCTTTGACACATTCCCTTTTCCATTCTCAATTTTATAACACTAGGTATAGTGAAGAGACCATACATTTTGGCTAACAATTCGGAAATTATTTAAAGGAAAGGGTATCAGTTTTGTCCGCTGGCTACAAAGGCCAAGGACTCAACAGTGAATAATCAATAAAGCCAGAAGAATGTAAGATAAATTTCGCGCACCATCAGATCCCGCTTTATGTCAACACTATGCAAAGTATAATTTGGATGCTGCTTACCAGGTTTACTGGATTTGTCTATCCACAGAGTATCTGAAAATCAGGAATATTTTTTTAAAAATAACAATAAATCCGTAAAACTTTGGTCTGATTTTTTATAGCTATGTTCTCTTTTCTCTTGGTTATTTTGACGCATATCGTAATAGTATAAAACTAGGTAATAAATAAGGGGTTTGATAGTGTTTATTGTCCTTTAATTGTTGAAATTATCAATCTTACAATTTTGAAAACAAAAGTTACCCACATTCGAAAATAAAGTTACGGACAGTCTGATTAGTTTTGACCAAAAAAGTACGGACATCTTATGCATTTTTAAAGTTGGCCTTGCGCTAGAGTGAACTCAAAATTAACAAATTGATGGTAATGGTAAGTGATTTCTTTATTCAAGAATCCTATAAATATTTACATAGTGCATGACAAACGTCATAAAGGTAAATATTGTATCAATTATATATCAACAAGTTTAGAGACTGCCATCTTGGGCTGTGGGTAACTGAAATTACCCACAGCCGTCTAAGCACAGTGATATATAGGCAGAATAGTTTGTAAAATTTGGATTTGTATAAATAGTATACTGTATAGTAAGCTATAAAAGGCCCTGAATAGCAAAATGAAACAATTTAAATGATTGACAACTAACAGTCTGATTTAAGTTAATAGCATTGAATGAAAACTATTTTGGCAGATGGCAACCAATGACAATTAATAAACTATAGGTTCCAGCGATCAATTTCTCAAAAATCTTAAGAGAAAATACTTGTAAGTCATGAACATTTCATTATGACTTACGATCAATTTTATTGTATCATTTTTGTGAAAAGAGCCCCAGACTTGGATCAGGCACATAGACAGAGCTTATATACATTTGTCAGAGCTCAACCATCCTTTTAAGCTGGTAGATCACATGTTGCAACTACACATTTTTGTTGTTTGTAAAAGTGATATGATCTGTTTATTTGTTATTTAGGCCTTCCATAGTTTAAATACCAGTATTTCAAGCTCTGTAACAAGAAGATCAGCAGGATTACCCATCATCATACAGGCTGTTGTAACAGTGGAGAAAAAACACAAACAGGTAAATCAAATAATGCTATTACATTTTTATACGGTCGCAAAATTAAAAATTTTTGGTCGATATATTGGTATCACGTCGTCGTCGTCGTCAGTGTCATCCGAAGACAGATGGTTTCTGGATAATTACTTTAGTATAAGTGAATAGAAATCAATAGAATTTTAACGCAAGGTTTATAACCACTAAAAGAAGGTTGGGATTGATTTTAGAGGTTATGGTCCCAACTGTTTAGGAATTAGGGCCAAAAAGGGGCCCAAATAAGCATTTTGTAGTTTCCAGTCAATAACTTGTGTTTAAGTGTATGAATCTCTGAAATTATACCATAAGTTTCCATACAACCAAGGGATGGTTAGGATTGACTTTGGGGGGTTAAGGCTCAAACCATTTAGGAATTAGGGGCAAAAAAGGGGGAAAAACAAGGTTTTTTCTGGTTAAAGGACAATTAAGACAATTTTAAAGCAGTCTAAGGGAGGTAATCCAATCCCATTTAAAACAACAATGTTTGATTACCTCCCTTATTTGCTTGTAAATTATGTATTAAAAAATGATGATTGTCTTGAGGTGATTAGCTGTCAATTTATTTTTAGAAGTTACTATTAATTAATATTAATTTTAGCCATGACTACATGTATGTATGTCATTTTATATTTTACGACTTTCATGATGTATTTAAATGGGTAATTATGGTTGCAAAATTTATTAGAAATTTGAATTGAGATAATGACTATATCTTGAGGGAAAGGATTTTTTGGAATAAGGAAAGGGGAGGTGAAAAAATATTTTGGGGGACTATTTTTCTCATTTCAGATTTCAGAAATTAAAAAGAAAATTTCTTCAAATATTTTTGGGGTTAATATTCAACAGGAAAGTGTATTGCACAAAAGTAAAAACGGGTAATTTTTTTCTTGGGAGGGGAGATCAATTTGCAACAGCATAGTGTATTGCACAAAAGCAAAAATTGAATATCAATTCAAATCATAAATTTTAAGTTCTTTGACTACAGTTATTCTGTGGCAGAAACCTATTATGTGTCAAATATTTAATTACAATCCAAATTCAAACCTGTATCAAGCGTGAATATTGTGTCCATTTTGGCCCCAACTTTTCAGGGTTGGACATCTGATCGTATCCAGCTGCGCTCAGCGAAGCAATTTATTTATTGTTGATTTACAAAGTAGAATTAAATTGCCTTAACCAAACACTTTGAAATAACTATTGAATTGTATGTAAATGTATGTAGTGAACAAAATCAAAACTAAATAATCTCAATAGTTGTGTTGGTGTACCGTTTAATAACCCCAAAATCCTAATGTTATTTGATATATGTGCCTTTTGCATAGTTTATATGACTTTTGTTTTACTCTATATATCAACACTGTGTGACATCACCATAGGATATAGGTACCCTTGAAGCAAAGAAACAATGATAGCAAAAAGTATCTTTTCTATTCCTGTACAGTAAAAACTATTCGTTGTATGCGATTTATCTGCTTTATTTACATGAATTTATCTGTGAAAACAATAGTTTATTTCAAAATATAGTGTTGTTCAACCTTAAATATGATATAACTTTGTTCTACGAAAACGTCGAAAGAATAGTTGAAGGATCAATGTGTTTTAAGGGCATATGATACAGTTACAGGGGAGGTTATGACGCTGCCAACGTAAAATGTTATTTTCGAGACGTCAAACTGTTACATATCGGGAAAAGATGCATTTCAACTGATTTTTATCATTCAGACTGCTTTAACTTGAAAACGAGTTCATGAACCCGTCTTTTTAAAATGATATTTGATAATATGATATGACTTGATTACATATGAAGATTATTTGTGCAAATTTTTATGAACAAATCACCAATGAAATTTTTAAAATTGGATAAATATACAGCAAAACATGCCGTTCTTTGACTAAAATCATGAAAATTTGATAAAATCAATAATTTCCAAAAAATGTTACACAAATTCAAAGCACACTTATGTAGAGAAGATATGCCAGATGCTTTTACAAAATCCGCTTGCGTTTTCTTTTGAAACAAGAAAGTTAAGTATGTCTTTCCAAAGGATAAAATGTTCAAGAAATCGAAATTTCCAGTAAATGTCTAAAATTTCGACCCCATTTATCTCTAAAAGTAGCACATGAAGCTGTATTTTTATTACATATTTGAATTAACTAAGTGGAAAATAGCTTGTATGCAAACTTTTGTCAAAAACTCACCGTGGGATCAAAACTGTATCGTATGCCCTTAACAAGTTTGAACTCGTTACATGCTTCTTTGAATAGGTACCACCCGTCTGAATCTGACGATTTGATGAGAGATTGCCAATTACGGATCGTAATCAGCCCTAAATAGTAGGTTCAGTATAAGGAATCAGTATCATAACAATTTACTTGTCAGCAAAACCTAAAATATAATGAAAAAATAAGAAGAATTTGACCTTACCTGACTTCACATTTGTTTTTTCCACGGCTAAATGGGGTACCTATTACGGATGGTGATACTACACTGTAATCAAGCACTCAAGGTTGATTTGTAGTCTTAATATGATTTTCATTATAAATCCATATATATAAGCTCCATATTAGACCACATTGAACATTTGTGATAAATAGATTTTTACATTTTATGCTTAGACCCAGTATCATTTCTTGACCCCAATAAACTATCATAATAGCCCAATTTCCGTATCAAACAAAAGCTAAAAGAACTCGCCAAGGAATATATTTTTGTCCAGGCTGATAAGGCTGCTAACAATATCATTATTGTTTGACGTAAATTTTACATTGATGTTCTACAAAAGGAAATCACGAATTCACCAACATTCCAACTGACTCTATTTTTGGAAAATGACATCTGTAACAAACATAAACTTTTAGCTACCTCTTTACAAGCAGAACCAAATACAATGAAAGTTCCAACTATGTACTGGCTTCCAAGCTGCATAAAACTCCATACAAATATAGATTTATTTCATCTTCAAGCCATTGTTATACTACTAAACTATCTATTCTACTTACTAGTACACTTGGTACAATCAAAAACCTGGTAATAAATTGTTCAAATAAGGCCTTTGAAAATAGTGGAATTAATTACTTTTGGAGTGTCAAAATTCGTTGGAAGTACTTGATAAATTGCATGCTTATATTGGTGATTTCGAATCTGTTCAAAGTTTTGATTTTCTACCCTATATACCACGTTGCCTCATATTCTTATTAAGAAAAATTGACACACCTGATTAAATGGGCATTTAAAAGTCGGAATGAGAATATATATGTTCAAACTCTTTAGGTCATTTTTAGTAACAACAAACAAAAGAACTATGTCAATTGGACCTGCTTTGATACTATAACTGCCCTTGAATTTTTACTAGATAACATTTTTGTTCGCTATGGAGATTCTGTATATCGTCAGGTTATCAGAATTCCATGGGGACTAACTATGTACCACTTATTGCGGACCTGTTTCTGTATTGTTATGAGTTACAATTTATGACTAAAATCAGCAAAGACCCATCGAAACAACATCTCATTCAAAAATTTAATAACACTTTTAGATATTTAGATGATATATTGGCTCTCAATAATGATGACTTCAGTATGTACACTAAAGAGATTTATCCTGCCGAACTGACTTTAAATAAAGCTAATACTAACAATGAACACTGCCCTTTCCTGGATCTTGATATCTTTATCTTTAACGAGAAGCTTAATACCAAAATTTGTGATAAAAGAGATGATTTTCATTTCCTATTGTTAATTATCCATTTTAGATGGTGACGTTCCTTGTCGCCATCTTATGGTGTTTATATATCTCAACTTGTTTGATTCGCTCGTGTATGTAACAACGTATTTGATTTCAACGAAAGAAATCTCTGTATTACTGAAAATTATTACACCAGGGTTTTCGATATCACAAACTAGTCAAAACATTTACTAAATTTTATCATCGGTACAAGGACATCATACGTAAATATAAATCAACATGCAGACATCTTATACGTTCAGGTATTTCACATCCAATATTTTATGGTAATATTCTTTACAAAGCACAAAATGTTGGCATTCACCTCAAAAGCTAACCAAATCTTTAAACAGACTTATTCGGAAAGGATATAGTTACGATACTGTTGTCAAGTCATTAAGGATTGCATATTTTGGTATTAATATTGATTCACTCATAGGGTCTTTGCATCGAAAATAAACACATGTATTCTAAAACCAGTTGTTGGCATGATACGGGTTATGTTCTTCTCATATATTATATGATGGTATGATACTAAACCCTAACGGGAGGGATTGTACTTGATTTTCATATGATGAAGACATAATCTTTCAATCAGTTTAATTAAGGTCTGGAGCTGGCATGTCAGTAACTGCTAGTAGTCCTTTGTTGATTTATGTATCATTGTCATTTTGCTTAGTTTCTTTTGTTACCTATTCTGACATCGGACTCGGACTTCTTTTAAACTGAGTTTTACTGTGCGTATTGCTATGTGTTTCTTTATTCTACATTGGCTAGAGGTATAAGGGAGGATTGAGATCTCACAAAACATGTTTAACCCGCCGCATTTTAGCGCCTGTCCCAAGTCAGGAGCCTCTGACCTTTGTAAGTCTAGTATGTTTTTAATTTTAGTTCATTTATATGTTTTGGAGTTTAGTGTGACGTCCATTTTCACTGAACCAGCACACAATTTTAGTTAGGGGCCAGCTGAGGACCACCTCCGGTGCGGATTTTCTTGCTGCATTGAAGACCCATTGGTGGCCTTCGGCTGTTGTCTGCTCTTTGGTCGGGTTGTTGTCTCTTTGACATATTCCCCATTTCCATTCTCAATTTTATCAATCTCATGTGTAAAGTAAGGACAATATCAGGACTGATAGCATTGTCTAAGCTCCACTATTGGTTGAGAGATTATACAATGGCTGATATGGAAAATGCCATGTTATAATTAATCTGTAAATAATTAAATGATATGCAACAAATAAATTTAATTTCTTTTTACAGAATTGTTTACTTCAATCCTCCATAGAAAATTTATTCAGATTGTCAAGTGAACCTCTGCCTCTGCAATACAATGATCAGCATGACCTCCCTCAAGTTCATGGTCTCAACATTCTCAATGCATTATTTAAAGATTCCAGTCTAAGTACACCACTAATGCCATATACAAGTAGAGCTGTGGTGTTAGTCATCCAAAGTTTTGAATCACCAGCTTGGTCCATCAGAAATGCTGCTACAATGTTGTTTAGTAAGTATTTTTCTCTTAAAATAAATACTGTTATGTAGAAAACTGATACAATTGACTTCACTATGTGAAATGCTAAGGTAACAGTTACTGTTTTCAATGCATGGTCTGACTTCATAAAAGGCAATTTTTTCACATATTTTATTTGCTTTTTTTAAAATGAAATATAAAGTAGATGTGTTGGGGTTAAAAACTATGGGATAAATCAGTGTGACTATACACTTGCTGAAATGTTGACAATGCAGATGTTTGAAGAGCTGATTAGCTACTGTTTTTTTTCTGTATGCTTACAATTTTAAAGATATATTCATCATTTTCATAGGTTCCCTTGTTATGAGAATATTTGGACAGAAGAAAAACACAATGGAAGAAGTCTGGAGGGGGATAACTCTGTTGGAATTTGCAGCTTTGTACCCAGAGTTACCTCCCATGATGAACGAGTGTGTGGACAGAGCATTAGAGGAGGATATGAATAAGATAGACAGTATTAAAACATCCTTGTTCCCTGTTCTTACTTTACTGTCTTACCTTGGACCATCAGATCAGCTCAATGATGAGTATGTTATACTGTTTTTCGATAGGTGTTTTCATTATATGTACATAATATATTAAGTCTAATGGGCTAAAGGTCAAACTGAAGTTAAATGGACAATGTAATTACCATAGGAACTCCTTTTACATGACGAACTTTACCATTTTCACAATAAAATTTCTTCAAAAATCATATTCTGGAATAAATAGGTCTACTTTTGTTTGCAAAGGGTAAAATAAATTTCAATAACACAATATCTGTATTTTCATGCCAGTTGTTCTTAAAAACAGCATACAATTATAGATAGTATAATTTGATTCAACAGGAATATTGAGATCAAAGAGGGTAGAGTTGCCAAGAAAGTTTTGCTTACTCATGGTAAAATCTCTTATGAACCATGGCTGCCATAAATTATTTTATTAAATTACAGTTGTGCCCATTTTTATGCTTTTTGAACTAATAAGTGCTGTTCATGTAAATTAAATTTTTTGTGTTGAAATCAAAATAATTTCACATAGATTTCTTATCTTTCAGAACATACATAACTTTGGGACATAAAATATATAAATTTTTATCAAGTCCTGTGTTATATCTGAGAAATTTAGCAGCCAGTGCCTATGTAGCCTTTGTTCCACATCAATCACTGACTGAGACAATACAATCTATTGGTCAGCAGATATCTACTGCTAAATGTAACCAGCTACATGGTCTACTGTGCTGTTTACAGAATCTGGCCATACAGGATATAGGGTAGGTATTATTAATAATTTGGTCATCAGATACTTAGGTATTTTGTCAACATACACCTATTGCTAAAGGTAAATGCAACATAGCAATAGCATTGTGCTGTTTTTAAATTTTAGGTTATTTTACATATATGGTTTTGGCATTATATTGTGTGTTTTTATGATCATTGCTCTTCAACATATTTCAAATATTTAATTTGAAGGACAGTTGAAATATGGTGCTAAATAAATCAAAATTTATATACTGCAAAACTTGCTGTATAGGTTGTAGAATTGGTAACACACATTAAACAGATGTATTTTATGTAATCTATCTATTGTAACCTGCAATAATAAATCTTGCCATGCAGGCTAGGATTTTTACACCTCAGCACTCACCTTTGGCTTTTACTGTTCAAGAAACTTACTTATGGGGTTTTTAACGACCTTGACTGGCTATAAAGCCCTCGCACGGTCGGGTTCAGGAAATATATTGTGACACCATACATGCCATGAAATATTATGTACCAGGGTATAGTATGTAATGTAATGTATTTTAAAATTATGCCTTTTGACTTTATTAAATCCAGTAATTGCTTTGTATTAACTCATATTTCAAGGATATATTATGCATCAAAGTTATGTCATTAAAAATGTTGTCAAGGGGGAGATAATAAAAAAAGGAATTTCTTCATTGATATCTTTTACATGATCTTTTAAGGGAGTGCTTTCAACAAATTGATAAAAATTGTAAATATGTTGCAATGCTGGTTTATTTCCACAGGATACAACATTTATCTTCCATCAAACAGCAGCTGCTTGGGAATATTTCTATCTGTACATCTCCTTGTGGAATCATCCGAGCTAAGTATTTACAACTGTTGAAGAAGCTGTGTTGGGATTCTGCAGAAGATATGGTATATCTGACAAACTTAATAAAGTTGAAGAGTCAAGGTCATAAGGAGGTCATGGTAAGCAATGACAGTCAGTTACTGTAAATTCAGAAATTATTGCAAGGTTTTTATTAATTCGAATAATGCGACTGGGTGAGTATCGCAATAGCATTCTGATAAATGAAATATAGACCTGTATGCATTTTTTTCGAAAACACAATAATAAAACTCACTTTTTGTCCATATAAATGAACGCAATAATAAATGCACTCAATAATTTCTGAATTTACAGTTATCAGTGTCTGTTTGTCCAGTGATAAGATTGTAATATAAAGAAAAGGAGTTGATATTAATGTGACAAAATTCATTAATTTTGAATTGAAAAAAGAAATATTCCCGAAAATTGTTTAGTCTAGCTTTATAATGTTATTGGTGAGCTAATAGAAGCTACAGTTTAAGATTGGTCACCCATCCCGAAATCAAGCAAAAAGCACAGCCTGTATCCATTCATAATTTGAAGACACTTTAATTTATCATTGATATCTATTTATCATAGATCATTTTGGGAAATTTACTACCATAAATTATAACACTAAAAAACTGCACATTTCCATTGGATTGATCTGGAATATCAGATTATATAATACTTATTATCCAATGACTTCTTCTAAATATCAGAAGATGAAACCATGAATAAAAGTATGTAAACAGATTTTTAAAAGGCAGTTCCGTATTTGTCACTGACCAGGGTCATCATATCAAACTTGTTGAACTATAGACTATATTTCTGTTGTGTTAGATGTCCTATGTTTTCTAGTAAATTTTTTAGAAAAGTCATAAAAATATTGGATGAACAGAAACTCCTTTTAAGTGCTCTTGGCCTTTTTTATTACCATTAAAGCTCCAGTAAGGTCATTATTCTGCCAACAACTCTCGAAGAGTTAAAAAGTAAATGCATTGATTCAAAGTTTAACAACTAAATTTTCATCACATTTCTTAATATCAGTGACCTTTATACACATAAAGGCTATAGTACTATGGATGAAATACAAATTAGCAAGTCTTAAAAAAGGTTTCTTTTTATAATGTCAGGTTGGAGAAAGTTTTGCATGTGAAGAAGTTATACAGATTAAGCAGAGAAGCTGTATATTGAATGGTTTTAAAATCCACACAATTGTTGAAGAACATTTAAATGTATCAGATATACAGAGTTCTGTAGCCTGTGTGAATTGTCTAAAGAATAATACACAGAACCTTTCTAATGAAGACATTGTACCTATACAGGTAAGTCTCAGTTATATTCGATTGGTTGAGTGATTGTTGATGTGTAAAGCCACTTTTAGCATTATTGGCTATATTCTGGCAGTCAGTTTTATTGGTGGAGGAAGCCAGAGTGTCCAGAGAGAGACAACCTTTGGCAGGAAAAATTGGTCAATTATGATTGAAGTGTAACGCACCTGATGGGTTTGAAATCACCAGTTCTATTAAATATTTCATAGTTAAAGCAATCATACCACAACTCCTGGATTTTATATAGCCTGCTGCAGAATTTTGCAGTGAATGGTGTTTAAGAAATTTTAGTTTCAGGATCTAAAGACATTTCCAAATTGTACATGAAAACGCTGTGCTTTGTTACTTGAGGAAATGAAACCTTTCATGAGAATCAGTTGGTGTTTAAATAATAGACTTGTGTTCAAAGTAATAAACGGTGACCTATAGTTGTTAACATTCACTTCATTTGAACTCTGGTGGAGAGTTGTCTCATTTGCAACATACCACATCTTCTTATTTTTATATTGACACATTATTATGAATCTTTGCTTTGCATCATAATACCAAGTGTTTTGGGAGGAAGTTGTAATTACCAATTATAATGAAGTTTTGTTTTGTCCTACATATTTTGAATGATAGATAATTAAACATCTTTGTCCTACAGTGTATGGAATACTGTAAATTCAGAAATTATTTTGAGGTTTTAGTGATGTGAATAATCTGACTGGATGAGTATCCCAATGATAAGAACCCACATTCTGATATCTGATACATATATCTGTATGCAGCTTTTCCTGAGTACACTTTTATAAATCTCACATTATTGTTAATTCTTCAAAATCGCAATAATAAATCCATTCAATAATTTCTAAATTTACATTAGTTGTCTCATGGGCAATCATATTACATTTCCTTATTTGTATCTATATGTATTGTAGCACTATTGTACTGATATGTTTTGATAGAAATATGAGGGAAAAACATGTAAAATTTGGAATATTTGTTTGAAGAGCAAAATTTTAGATTTGATGTTTTCTTTCAGATTTATTTATCAAAATTGTTGTTGACCAGTAGTGTCCAGTACCTCCATTGCTCTCTGGAATACTACAAGTTATAATAGATCTACATTACAAACATACCAGTAATGATGATGTGGTGAATCACTTGTACGACTACTGGACAAGGGAGAGAACTCATATAGACAACAATATAAAATCATTGAAGATGGTGATAGGAGCTATCTGTATGGAGAACCATATTAGACTGAAACGGTAAGATCTTCTTTAGAGGTTTTATGTTTAAATAGTTTCACATTTAGTTATGTCAAGGCCTTTTATAGTTGACTATATGGTATGGGTCTTGCTCATTGTTGAAGGTTGTACTAGGACCTGTAATTGCTTACATCCACATCATTAGGACTCTGATGGATAGTTTGTCTCATTGGCAATCATACTACATCTCCTTCTTTTAATACTAAGTTAAAATAATATTATTGTATTGCAGACATTGTTCTTATTCAGAACAGAACATCAGTTTTAGCAAAATGATCATTATATTAAACAAAACAGGAATGGTCTACATAGTGTTTCTCATTGATTAATAAAATCCTTTTAAAAATCATCTGTATTTTGCCTACTTTTTTCTTGAATAAATTACATACAGTAATTTGTTAAGTGGGTGCTTAACATCTTGCTGCAAATATTAGATGCATAATCAGGATGATAGTATGTCATTTTGTATGAACTGAGTGAGAATGAAATTTCTATCTCAAAGGGAACTGATCACAGGAAACATTTCAACAGGACACACTATGCTGAATCATGCTTTATGCATAGATGAGATGAACCAAATACCAGTTTTAAAGTCTGAATATTGATCTGGTATAGAAACTTACAACAAATCTCCACACTTGAATTGATGAAGCAATAATTGTTTTACTTTTTATTTATCTAATACATGTATAGGACTGAAGAAAACAATTAAAAACAACAACACAAAATTTTGGGAATACATTATCTGGAAAAGTGCAAAAGTGCAGTTATATATATCATAATAAAATGAAAATAAAATGATAAAATGTTAAACTAAAACAATGAAGAAACAATAAGCTATTTGCTAAAGAGTTCATTGTCATTAAATTAGATTTTTAATCCTTTCTTTGAATGATAAAGTTTAAGTTCAGGACAAAATCCCAAATAAATGAAAAATAGAACAGAATAGTTTCTTTCTCCATAATTCTAGGTACTGCCATAATTTGTTTTGGAGCATATTTGAACATTTTAATTTAATAAACTTATAATATATACACTATTTTCATTTTTCTTTTAATATTATTGTAATTTTGTCACATTAGCATTGTTCATTAATATGCAAAAGAAATAATGGATCATAAACTATCCAGAAGTAATTCTTTTTCAAGTCTTGATTTCTTGCCAGATTCATAATTAATCAGATCATCTAATAGAAGTTCAAGTCCATCACTGACTTCATCATAATCTGTGGATACTGGGAGACTGATGTCCATTATTTCATCTTCTGCACTTCTCAAACTGCTTTCATTTTTCGAGACTTCAGATGTACTTTCATGTTGAAAAGATATGTCATCAATACAAGATTCTAATAGTAAGTCTAATTGATGGTCTGATACTGCTTCTTCTCTTGTTTTTTATGAACACAATCATTCTGAAAAGAAAATAGAAAAAAGTAAACCTTCTCATATTTGACATCAGGGTAATTTTATACAAAAGTTCAAATGTTTGATTTTCTAATGCCAATTTTCTGTTGCAATTCTGATACAAATATTTATGTGTACAATTTCTGTGTAGATATTTCTGGGAGATTACATTTGGAACAGACATTGTACCAAATAAAAGACTATGATGACAACACATTGCTATGTGACTGTTTTCCCCAAATGTATGGGTTTTTTTTCTAATATGACACTTCTTTGCTTTGTGAACAAAGCAATGTTATAATTTCTATAGAACATAGAAACTGCAATGGCAGTTGAATTTTGATCTATGTCTGATCTGTTGGTGTTGCTTGATTGGAAAGTAAATAAAAAT
Organism: Mytilus coruscus; assembly: GCA_017311375.1. Classification (NCBI taxonomy): domain Eukaryota; kingdom Metazoa; phylum Mollusca; class Bivalvia; order Mytilida; family Mytilidae; genus Mytilus; species Mytilus coruscus. Next base: position 7,997,621 of record CM029599.1, on the reverse strand, counting down.
CCTAAAAGTTAGTCTATGTACTTGTACTTGTACACTTTTTAGGCTGCATCAAACAATTCAAAATGGTTGCCTTTAAAAAGTGTCTCATAGGTCTGCTGCCAAGTACAAAAGTTCTGAATTTTCCTATAATAGAATTGAAATAATTTATTCATGTCATGCATGCTCTATGATCTTTTAACATGGATAGGCATTACAGGTATATTTGTCAATATTTTACACCTTGATATGCTAGGTTAAAGAAATTGACAAATATAGTGCTTACCTATGTTAAATTCATCATCGAGCAATAATAAGTGCATGATATGAAAGAATTGTTTCTTAAATAGTTATTGAAGATAATTTAGTAAATAGATAACCAAGCAAATAAAGGACAAAAGAAGGCATTTTGCAAAGAGAAAAAATCATGTTACTTTTCTACTCTAGAAAATTGTTTGGCTTACAGTATACTAGCTGTTAGGAGTTAAATAAGTATCTCATCAGTTTTAAAATGAATATTTTAATCTGTATCAAAATAAGATATACATGGTATAAAAATATGTTAAGTAAATTTATGTCATATTTATATTGAATAAAGTAAAAGTTTTGATACAGATAAACTGATGTGTATACCTTAATATTGCTTTCCATTAACTTTGATTTGCTCACATCATTACCATTGCTTTCATTAGAATATTTCCTTTTCTGAAAAAGAACAAGCAAAATTGAAACAAAAATTGAGGTTTCCAAATGATTAATAGAGTAAACAATTTCTAATTTTCATGAAACTTTTACACAATGTCACAGACTGCAAAATAGAGATGGAGTAAAATTTGATAAACAGACATTTACTGTTATGGCATTAATATTTTAGCGTGCTGTTTCTGTGATTATTGTTATGATATTCAGATCACAAATATTTTCATCTTGACCAATGATTATGATATTTTTGCATATTGGCTTTCTTGGGAATAGTGTTACTGGATTAATGTTATCTTGTTATCACTTCAATTCCCACCACAATCTCATTTTAGCTCACCTGGCCCAAAAGGCCAAGTTAGCTTTCTCATCACTTACGTCAGTTGTCCGTCATCGTCCGTTGTCGTCGTATGTTAACTTTACAAAATCTTCTCCTATGAAACTACTAAGCCAAATTTAACCAAACTTGGCCACAATCATCATTGGGGTATCTAGTTTAAAAATGGGTCTGATGACCTTGCCTGCCAACCAAGATGGCTGACATGGCTAAAAATAGAACATAGGGTAAAATGCAAGTTTTGTCTATTATTTTGAAAACCATTATAAATACAGAAAATCTGACGAAACTTAAATGTTCAGAATATTGAGCTCTACCAATTGTCGATATACGTCAAAACTGTCAGACAACTTCTTATAGGAGTTATTGCCTTTAAATGACAAATTTTACCTTTTATTTCATTTTTGCCTATTATCTCCAAAACTATCATAGATAGAGAGAAACATTAAACTTCAAAATGATCAGTAAGACAAGTTCTACAAATAAGTTTACTGGTCGAAATCGTCAGTCGACTCCTTATGAGAGTTATTACCCTTTGATGCTGAATTTTACCAATTTTTGCATTTTGCCTTATATCTTAAAAATTATAATAGATAGATAGACACTTAAATAAGCAAAATGATCAGCAAGACAAGATCTACTAACAAGTCAAATTTTGTCGATATATTTAGTAGACTGTCACTCTTTATAGGAGTGATTGCCCATAAATAAGGATTTTTACCCTCTTTTGTGTTTTGAGCAAAACTAAAGAAGATAGAGAAAACTAAACAGACTAAATGATCACCACTACAAGATCAACAAAACAGAGATTTTTGTCATAAATTCTATTCTCTTCTACAATGTTGGAGAATTTCCTTTGTTGAATATGCTCATAAACCAAGGTGAGCGACACAGGCTCTTTAGAGCCTCTAGTTTTAAATAGCAGGGCCTTAACTTTAAGTGGCAGAGTGAAAGATATACCTGAAGATCACTGTATGCTTCTAACCAATTTGGCAAATATCCTGTCACCAAAAGGGGCTTTGATCTGGTGGATTCAACATTTTAAAGTTATCAAACAGTCAATTTGGGCCATTGTGAACATTATTTGAATGACGTCATTGTAAAATAAATAAACTAATAAATTCAGTCTATTTTAGTTTTTTTCTTTTTTCTTTAAACATCTTATATCTATGAATATTTTATCCGTAACACAGTTAGTGTACTTACTTGACTTTTTGTCATTTTTGTAGTTAATTCATATGATTTAGTTGTCCCAGGAACAATGACCCGCTGATTATTATCAGACTGACCAGTCTGATGAGGATTTATCCATGTTGTTGAAGTTGGATTATTTGACCCATTAGAATCTTTAGCTACTGTTTCCTCTCTGTTTGATAAGCTCCTTACTTTAGGAGATGTTGTATTTTCTTTGCTTTTTTTTAATTCACTGAATGACAAACTATGATATTCTGCTGGCAATAGTTTATGTCTGGTAAATAAAGATTCAGTCAGTGTTGAAAAGTCAGTTTTATTGTCAATGTTTGAGGATGAATATTGTGTTGTATCTGTTCCATGATTAGAGCCATTTGATGAAATCACTTCTGAACTTGATTTTTGTTGAATTTGTGAATTCTTATTTACAGAGATTCCTTGTGAGTTGTCATCATTGTATAGTTGGTCAATATCTGAGCAATGTTGAATGTTGGAATCAAGTGTTGTAGGAAGACTGTCATCAAAAGAGATGCTATAACACACTGATGACTTAGTTGGATAGTCCATGTTGACAGACAGTGTCATACATTTTCTTGTGACTTCTATTCTTATTTCGGGCCTCTCTTCAGAAATTCTATGCTGATTTGCAAATTTGATTTCAGTTTGGTTTTCAACATTTTGACTAGACCACCATTGATGTAATGGGTGACAGACTTCTGTTGTGAAAAATCCATCTGAGTGCAAGTATGTAAGGGCATAATCTAGTACTGATACCTCTGTTTGAATTGTTTTTACTCTGCATAGAACTTCTTTATGCTTTTTGGCTTCCTTTTTGTCTGTTGCATTGACAACATTTTGATAAGATTCTACTAAAGATTTATATTTTGGAGGAATAACTGCTTTTGGATGTTGCAACAGTGTTGAAACAAGTAAATGGTCTGAACAGGTATCTTTGCATTTTCCCCGGTTGAACGGACTGAAAAAAGGAACATTTGGGGGCCATTGTTCTGGTGGAGTTGTCCAAATTCCATCACACTTTGATTCTGGATCTTTTCCTTTATAATTTTGCACACAACTGCAGCAAGGTAACGTGTTATATCTGCTATCATTTCAGATTGATTTTTAACCTTTACATGGAACATTTCTTATGTTGATTTCTTCAACTTTAAGGCTAAGCTTTACATGTATATTGTCCAGAGCTTGGTGTAGTTCATCAGTATCTTTGTAAATGAGAATGTTCTGTAGAAACCTCTTTATTTTTTCAGTTTTAGTACGGAATGTATGAAGCTTATAGAGCAATTGAATTTTATTTTCTGTCCAAGCAGCGATTTCTTTTTTATACATGTTGTGGATATGCACATTTCTATGGTCACAGCATTCTATCAGGCATTTTAAAAGTTCAGTATCAGAGATTAAACATCCATATTCATCATGTGGATGATTTTTAGTGTCATAGAATGGTTTATTTGATGGCCAATGCTCTGGTTTTCTCTCCACAAGTTTTTTGGTTTGGAATGTGGTGGTTCTCCTTTATACAGTTTAAGGAGAATTGATGACATGTCCTGGATCCAAGCTCTTTCCCTCTGAGAATCATGAAGCAGCTGGCTCTTCTTCATGGGGGGTCCTGGATTGATATGTATGTCACCTGAACACCACAATATGTATAGAATAGCTTCTTTGTACTCATACTTTTGTGATAAATACTTCTTCAGCTTAGCAGATTTGTGGTGTCTTGTTGATGCTACTAGGAGAAGGAGCATTATTATCAACATGATTTCTGTATTGGATTTCTTTCCAGCCTGGTCTTCATTTTCTAAAGATTGCTCATCTAAATTAAATGCATTTAAATAATTTGAAATGTCGACATCACTTAGCTGTCCTGTTTTCTTTGCATTTCTTAAAATACAAATGCAGCGGTACAAAATTGTTTTTCTCTCTCACACTTTCGTCATTAGTGTTGTCTATTTGGTTGGCAGGAAGTTTGAAACAGCAAAAATTTGGTGTAGTTTAGTTCTCATAGTGTTCTTATGAGTTTTAATATTATTTAGCCGTTTCTTTCCTTCTCTGATTTTAACAGATCCCATAGTGTGTGTGTTATTTTAATTAAGAGGTCCCCATTTGCTTGAGTCAAGTTTATGTCAAGAATAATTTTGCAAGATCACTTCTTTGCCTGTGATATCTAATAGAGGCAATGTCACGGATAGCCTTTAAGATAATTTCTTCATTTTCCCAAGTCATTTCTTCCACATCACTGAATTCTTTGATTATGTTTACAATTCCAGTATCTGCACTGTAGTCTACAAATTTATCAATGTAAATAGAAAGGATTGTTTCTTTTCTTCATCTAGATGAACAATGAGATCTTCTTCTTCTAATGATAATTCATATTCTCTTTCTTCATCTATCTCTAGATCTACTTCTGTTAATATGTAGCTTAATATTTTATCAGACTTCTATACATGCATTTATGTTCCTCAAATATTGTATCAACTTGAATGGTAGTATAAAGGGTTTCTCTAATTAATTTAAGATGTTGCAGAAATTCAATGACAAAGCCACAGACTGATCTGATTAAATCTTCTTTTGTGGTATAGAACATAACCACATTTCCTGTTTTGTTGTTTGGTTAGTAGAGAACACCTGTCTCTTAACATATATTTTTGAAAATTCTATAGCAATCAACAACAACAAAATTTCTGATGATCTTTTGCAATACTTCTAAAGTTAGTTTAATATTGGTAGTATCTTTTTAACAATACATTTATCTAGAATATGTATTAAAGAATTGAATATGTTCTGTTTTGTTTCAAATTGATCTTCCCTACTTTGAGTCACTTCATCAAAACTTGATATGAAATACTTAAGATTTTCTTCTGTTGATTGGTCAATCACATTGCTGTGGGTTTTACAAAGCATTCTTTACTGTAACATAATTTAAGTTGATGTTCAAATTGTGAATCAGATATGCCAGTTTGCAAGTCTTCAAAAGTGAACAAAGGATTTTTAAAAGTTGTATGTCTAAGTAACGTTCAATATTAATGTGTAACATTTCTTTAGACTGAAACTTGAGTACATCTTCCGCTAAACTGCATAGAAACATAAAATGGTTGTCTCTATCTTGTTTTAAGAAGATACGACTGATACAAAGAAGATGAAGAAGTCTGTCTAAACCATGATGCATATGAGTATTAACAACTTCTTTCAAGAATGGACGCATATATTTATCAAAACAAGTTTGTAAATGTTCAATTTTAATGTTGAGAAACTCCTGTGCATTGATTTCAAATTCTTCCTTTACTGTGGCATATCTATAACATTGCAATAATTTATTTATAGCAACTTCATGATGGAACAGAATGGATTTTACACTTCCTTCATGTGTTTCTCCATAAAAGTAATATTCATCTTCTTCAACTTCAGAATCATCCCAGTCAGAATGGTCGCTGAAATCTGAACAAGAATTAAAAATTCGTCACTAGCCCCTTCAATGTTTTCACCTCCCAATCTGAAACACTGTTGATTTCACTGTCCCAATGAAAGCTGACCTGTTCTTCAGTTTCCTCACTGTAATCTTCATCCCATTCTGAATCATCATTGTTGTCATTTTCATGTTCATCAACTTCAATGATTTTATCATTTCAAATTCACTGGCTTTGTCTTTATGCCATTCTGAGCTTGGAATAAGACCAAGAAAGTCCTGTCTAATTTCAGGCTTAACTACTTCCATTTCATTTTGTTTTAATTATATTTGTATAGCCATTTGTAAACCCAGCGGATTATGTATTTTTCAAGATTTTGGTCTTCTATGGTGGTTTGAAATCAGAGATTAAGAAAACAGCCATGTTCCTGAAATTAAAGGAAACATTGGTAGAATATGAAAGACAAAGGAAATAGATTAAAGTTAGTCTAAATTTATACATTTTGATACTTGTTCTCATTTCATTTCACTTGGCTTCAAAACAGGGTAATCCCACTATAGTGGAAAGTTATTCTTAGTTTGGATCAATTTTGAAATCTATTGAAAATTCCAGTATGAGGCTGACTAAGTACTTCTAAACATAAGGCATGAAGGCTAAGTAGGGTTGTATAGTGTCACTTGTTTAGAATGGGCATAAATCCAAGTATGTGAAGCAACCTTTATTTATTAATCTGCTAAGAAATTGAATTATAATTTTGACATTTTTTCTTTGAATTAACTAGTACTGAGCATCCTGAACACATAAGCAATCCATCCCCAACTAAGAATTAGATTAAAGGTTATACGGCAGGATTATGACAGTGGTTTTCCACTCATTCTGTTGGTTGATAACGTTTGATTTTGTCAGCTATATTGGACTTCTCCTTTCTTGAATTTACCTTGGAGTTTCGTATCATTGTTTTCTTTTCTGCATATACATTGTATATGAACACAAGTGAGGTAAAAAAATTGCAAGGTGTTAATATATCAGATATTTTTTTAACTTATTTTACAAAATTTAACCAAACTGGCTGCTTATAGCTAATTTTATTACAATTTTCACTGCTTTCATTTCATGAAAATTACATTTTATAAATTTTGTTCATCCAAGGAGCTTTTCAGGATTAACCTGCATCAGAGACACTCAAATTTAAACGTTTGAAAGCCAGTAGCAATATTAATGTTTGAAACAAAAGAAAATCCGTCTTAAATGTTTTGTCTAAAAAGCATAACAAAACTAATGAAATCCAAGGTTAAATCAAAATAGGAGTCCATAAAACTGACCAATTTCAGATTCTGTCAATCAACGGAATAAATGGAGCATAACTGTCATATTCCTGACTAAATTGCAGCTAAAGTGCCCTTTAATTACTCAGTAATAGGTGCTCTACATCTTGATTGATTCTCTCTTAAAGTTTGAGTAAATATATAGATGACAGCTTTTACATGCATTGTAGGAAACAGACACTTACCTTATTTTTGGCAAGTAAAACATTCATTTATTCAAATTGGTTGCTGACATAAAATACTGGTTAGAGTCTACAAATAATTTTCTCTCAAAAATTTAGAAATCTTTATCTTAAAGATGTTATCATGTCAGGTTAAGGATTTATTTGTCAGATGTTCAGACTTTTGGGGTTTTTCCTACGATACAGGGTAAAATATTTGCCCCATATCACCCACTTTTCTTTTCATATAAGACTTCAATAGCTCATAAAAGGTCATTTACCAAAATTTAGGCAGATTCTTGATTTCTTTTCTTACGATTTGAGACCCAATTAATGCCAATGCTAAATATAAGGAAAAGTCGAGTCAGCATTTTCCGCCATTTAAAAAAATAAATATCTCAATAATATTTTTAGCTTATTTTGTTCCTTAACTGATGCTCTTCTGATTTAAAGTATCAATTTGAAATTCCAGATTTTTAATTTCACCTGACTTCATCCTTAAAGTCATAAGAAACTTCAGATTTGAAAATAAAAATGTTGAGTATGTTTTTATACTTGAATGGCTAAGTTTTACTATAAAACAAGTGTAGATGAACTTTCTTGTAAAAGAAAATCCTCTATATTATCAAAATCCTCATATATGTACGGCTATTGAATTATTGTCTTCCCGTACACTAATACGTCAGTATTTTCGCGTATACAGTGACCTTAACTACAAGAACTCTTATTAGAACTTGGTCTCCGAAAAGTGCAAGTGCGAGGTGAAAACAGTTATGAAAGAATGTAAACAAATGTGCATTTACTTCCATGGTCACATACTCCATGTGCTCTGCATTAACTATTTGTCAATCGTAACGATCCAGTAAACTGTGGCAACAAACTTGAAAGTTAATTAGCTCACGATCATAAATCACTGAATGAAATATGATTTGTCGATAATACGCTATAGATTCTTAATAAATATAAAAAACGTGCATACAGGACTTAGTTAAGTATATATGCATGCATGGTTCAGTAAATTCAATAATATTAAAATTACAAGAAACTAGTTTCATATGACTTTAAGAGCAATTTATTGTATTTATTTAAGAAGCAACACAAGTGAAATATTTAGAATTAACTCATGGAGAATATTCAGATTTTTTCAATTCACTGTGTTTATTTGTAAAGTAAAACCAGAAAATCTAATAAACAGCTGCCGTGTTACAATTGTGTAAGTTTGTCCTTCATTTGTGAGAAAAATGTCCATGTTTGCGTGAAATGTACCTGTTCAAAAGTACCATGTTTTTGACGGACAAATTAAATTTTCAATCAAAAAGTAATTGAAACAATCATGATTTCTGAAATAAGACAAAATAGATTTAAATAAAAATAAAATGATATGAAATGATTCTGAAAATTGATGATCAAGATGGAGTTAATAACCACTGAGACAAATAAAGGGTATTTATAACGTCCTAGATATTCGAAGGATATACTATGTGTGTAGATAGAGTTGAAAATTGAAAAATTGAGACATTTCCTGGTGTTGAACCAAGAAAATATTGAATATCAGTTAAGAACTGATCCTGTATACTAAAATACTTGCGATACCCCGTTTGTGGAACGATCAAGCAAAGGCAAAATTCAGTTCAACGAAATTAAGATACTCTGATTATATATTTATCAGGTTTGAAAACACATGTAAAAACTCAGGTAAATTATAAGTAAATCCGTTAAACGTAATACCATTTTTTTGCAAATGTAATTATACCTGTCGAAATTAAAACTTATGCAAATGTAGGTTGTTCTCAACAGCTGCACACGTTAGTAAAGGATATTTTGTTTTAGCTCAAATTAATTCATTGATTATTGATATCATTCTCATGTATGTTGATAGCATGATTTTGTTTTTTAAACATGAACAAGGAATCTACAAAAGAAGATAAAATATCACAAAAAAAGTTCTATGGCAAATTTTTCACTCAATGGTAGCCATTTACAAAATTTCATAATATAGAGATCTATTTTGCAGTTTTGAAAAGTTGACTTCCACTTGTTGTTTTGTTTTGTTTCTATTCTTATCCAAGGATCTCTACTTTAGTTTTAATATTTAGAGGAAAAATGTAGGCAAGTATGAATGAAAACATTTTTGCACATTCAGTTGTCTTTTGAAAATTATTGAAATTATTATGTTAACAAATTAACTTACTTCTTTTGATTCAAATGTGTCCACACAGAAAATTACAATGCCAAAACTTCTGTGATAACTGATTTAAATAGTTATTTTCTGGAGTGTTTCCAAATTGATTAATGGTTAAAAGGTTCCCAAAGTATAATTATTTTTTGTATGAATAAATTACGTATGTTTTCATACTGAATACATTTATTAAATCATATCTATTAAGATATTTAATTGAAATGCAGCTTTAAGTTTGCATCCAAAATAAGATTTGTTTACTCAATTGTATTCTTAATAGTGTTTTTCCTTTTTATACCTTGTTGTGTTAACCAAGGTTTTTAAAAATAGATGTATAAAAAATGACTGTCTTTTTAAATCAAATGTCCCGTAACATTTCATTCATAGTTGTGTTAACCATTTTAAGGCTATCATATATGTATTTCTTTGTTGAAAATATGTTGGCCTTACAATTAAATGTTTAACTGTAATTTATCCCTCCTGGGGTATGGATAATCGAGTGAATAAACTGTTGTTTTTTATTTATGTATTTATTGATTTAAAATTTATGTTTTTTTGTTATACCCATCTTCAAAACAATGATGTAAGGTTGCTGTTTCATTGACTTATACTCTGCATCACCTTTATGTATCACTTGACCAAATCTCTGGTAAAAAGTATCACATTTAAAAGATTTTTTCTCTTTCACTACTGATTTGACTATAATCACACAGACTGCGGTCTTAGGAATGAGTCCTTTTTATGCTGTTTCTGGCATTGACTGCATCAGAAATTGTTGAAGTGTGTGATTAAGTTATACAGACAAGACAAACTTAGGATCATGTATACTTAATAGAGGGTAGGGTGCCATTTTTATGTGTTTTGTGCTTGAAACTTATTATTCACCTTATTTTGTGCAAATCAGAAAATTAGCATTGCACAAGCTATTTTTATTTTTGATTCATTGTGAAATGTCCATCTTGTTTCCCTTTGAATGAGCACATACCCCTTTTAAAATAATCCTCTTAATATTGTATGATTTCTGTTATGATAGCCCTTAGAAAGCTACTGGTACCACCAAACCTTATTTGATGATGTTATGAATGACATTACATTAAAAGGAAAATGCCATCATTACTAAACAGCAGTAGATTGCTTACAGAAAGTACATACAGAGGATACCTGCCACTTATTGTCCATACAACTTGAGTGTAATTTTCAGCTGATATCTAGGCATAGCTCTCATGCTTGATATGGGAGTCTAAGGCTGATATAAAAGTGGCATGAACCTGTCTTTGTGGTAAATCAGTTAATTTTTCTTATGTTGCAGAAATTTCATGGAAAATTTGAACAAATGGAGTGAAGAAATATACATTGCTAGTCAGGTGATAGGTGCTGAACATTTTAAGGTTGCTGTGGGCAACTGTTTGAAGATTGCAGGTCATAAGGTGATTTCCATGGCAACAGATAATCAGAAATTCCATCCATCTGCTTTTTGTGAGTTTGTATCTATATCAATAAAAACTTGTGAAATTTCATATTCTGTATTATAACTTAACAACATAAGTGGAGAAGCCATTTCTAAAATATATTTCTATTTTACATAATGAATACAGTTTATTTATTTACATATTCTTACATTGTACATCTTCACCTGGAATTTCTCTCTTTAAGATTTTCTTAATTTCTTTCATTTAAAGAAGAGTTATAGTCAATGTATCACAAATTTCTGCTAGAGATTGTCAATTTTCAGTTTGAGGACCCTATGAAAATGAGATTTGTACCTGCAGCACATAGCAAAAGTTGTATGGGTCAAGTCAAATGACATAACCTGAAACAGAATTTGACTGCATGTTCTTTATGGATAGTCAGGGTTTGTGAAATAAATAATAGTAGTTAGGTAGCTATAATAATAGGCAGGGGCTGATAATCTGCTGACCTTACAAAAATCCAGATATGTAAGGTACATAATTGAGAATCATCACTTCCTTAAAGTTCAAAACCCTTATGGTGTAACGAGTATCCCTTGTCTATCATTATGATAAAACTTCTGCTTTACTAAATCTCATAAGCCAAGAGTACAGGTTCAGTTAAGATTTTAACAATCAGGATTATCTGTAAATCTAAATTTTCCTCGCTTTAATTTTGTTTGTATTTTCAGATTAATTAGATCAGCATTGAACCTGATTGAAGATGAAGACAGTGATATCAGAAACATGGTTGTCAGTTTTATTGTATCAATGCAGTGGAAGACTAAAGCTGTTCAGGTATCAGTGGTTGTCAGTTTTATTGTATTTTTACAGTGGAAAACTAAAGCTGTTCACGTATCAGTGATTGTCAGTTTTATTGTATCTTTACAGTGGAAAACTAAAGCTGTTCACGTATCAGTGATTGTCAGTTTTATTGTATTTTTACTGTGGAAGACTAAAGCTGTTCAGGTATCAGTGATTGTCAGTTTTATTGTATCTTTACAGTGGAACTAAAACTGTTCAGGTATCAGTGATTGTCAGTTTTATTGTATCTTTACAGTGGAAAACTAAAGCTGTTCAGGTATCAGTGATTGTCAGTTTTATTGTATCTTTACAGTGGAAAACTAAAGCTGTTCAGGTATCAGTGATTGTCAGTTTTATTGTATCTTTACAGTGGAAAACTAAAGCTGTTCAGGTATCAGTGATTGTCAGTTTTATTGTATCTTTACAGTGGAACTAAAACTGTTCAGGTATCAGTGATTGTCAGTTTTATTGTATCTTCACAGTGGAAAACTAAAGCTGTTCAGGTATCAGTGATTGTCAGTTTTATTGTATCTTTACAGTGGAACTAAAACTGTTCAGGTATCAGTGATTGTCAGTTTTATTGTATCTTTACAGTGGAAAACTAAAGCTGTTCAGGTATCAGTGATTGTCAGTTTTATTGTATCTTTACAGTGGAAGACTAAAGCTGTTCAGGTATCAGTGATTGTCAGTTTTATTGTATCTTTACAGTGGAAAACTAAAGCTGTTTAGGTATCAGTGATTGTCAGTTTTATTGTATCTTTACAGTTGAAAACTAAAGCTGTTCAGGTATCAGTGATTGTCAGTTTTATTGTATCAATGCAGTGGAAATCTAAAGCTGTTCAGGTATCAGTGATTGTCAGTTTTATTGTATCTTTACAGTTGAAAACTAAAGCTGTTCAGGTATCAGTGATTGTCAGTTTTATTGTATCTTTACAGTGGAAAACTAAAGCTGTTCAGCCTCGACTTTTGTCGCAGAAAGCTCGACATAGGATAGTGATCCGCGGCGTTAGCTAACTTCTTAAAAGCTTTATATTTTAGAAGGTGGAAGACCTGGATGCTTCATACTTTGTATATGGATGCCTCATGTTACGAAGTTTCCGTCAGTCACATGTCCAATGTCCTTGACCTCATTTTCATGGTTCAGTGACTACTTGAAAAAAAAGTTCAGATTTTTTGTAATGTTAAATTCTGTCTTATTATAAGTAATAGGATAACTATATTTGGTATGTGCGTACCTTGCAAGGTCCTTATGCCCGTCAGACAGTTTTCACCTGACCTCGACCTCATTTCATGGATCAGTGAACAAGGTTAAGTTTTGGTGGTCAAGTCCATATCTCAGATACTATAAGCAATAGGTCTAGTATATTCGGTGTATGGAAGGACTGTAAGGTGTACATGTCCAACTGGCAGGTGTCATCTGACCTTGACCTCATTTTCATGGTTCAGTGGTAATAGTTAAGTTTTTGTGTTTCGGTCTGTTTTTCTTATACTGTATGCAATAGGTCTACTATATTTGGTGTATGGAATGATTGTAAGGTGTACATGTCTAGCTGGCAGGTGTCATCTGACCTTGACCTCATTTTCATGGTTCAGTGGTCAAAGTTAAGTTTTTGAGTTATGGTCTTTTTATCTAATACTATATGCAATAGGTCAACTATATTTGGTGTATGGAAATATTTTATGATCTTTATGTCAGTCGCAAGAGGTTTTATTTGACCTTGACCTCATTTTCACGGTTCATTGCTCAGTGTTAAGTTTTGTGTTTTGGTCTGTTTTTCTTAAACTATAAGCAATAGGTCAACTATATTTGTTGTATGGAAGAATTATTAGCTGTACATGCCTGCCTGGCATGGTTCATCTGACCTTGACCTATTTTCATGGTTCATTGGTCAATGTTTAGTTTTCTTGGTTAATGTTAAGTTTTGTGACAGTTGTAATAAAGCTTTATATTTAGGACTATCAACATAATATCAATGATTAGTAAAGAAGGCGAGACATTTCAGCGTGTGCACTCTTGTATTGTATCTTTACAGTGGAAAACTAAAGCTGTTCAGGTATTAGTGATTGTCAAGTTTATTGTATTGCCTCCCTGTCCCTTCTATGGAGCTACATATATGGTAATGCATAGGCGCATTACAAGTCCCGCTCCTAATGTTGCCATGATGGCCCCCTTTTTCAAAATCCTGGACCCCAACTGTTTAGAACAGGAATGAACTATCAAACTTTCCTATTGAGTAATAGTCAAAATGTATTGAGTTTTGTTTTACTTTTGAATAAGCGTATTCACACTTTTGGTATTTAGCTGAATTTTGTCTCAGAATGACCTTAGATCTGCATATAACATCTGTTTAAAATACATGTTGAATAAATGATGTTAGTTGTAAAATGTGTTTTAATAACCAATTGTCCTCTTCCTAAAAATAAGTACAGAGTGATGAAGGTATTAAAGATTGAAACATATAGTATGCCTTCTCAGTAATTTATATTGGCAAGTTCTTTAATAAATTTATTTATTCATTTAACATCCAAAGACCAAAAAGAGGCAAACAACAAGATCATGTGCAAATTTAGTGTCACATCCAAATCTCAGATGCAAAACAATAAGTAAATTTTTACTTAAAGTTTTGATAATTAATAAATTTGTAATTTATACTTCTTTTTAGTACCAGAGTATACAGTTTAACACAGGATGTCAGGTAGGTTATAGTCCTTATCAGAGGAAATACAGTTTCTTACATTACCTGAATTAAACCTCAAGATAGTTTCATTGCTTAAAAATGTTTAAAAATCTACTTCTGGAACAAGTGTAAAACAATGTCTCATTCATAGAAGGTGTCTGACACCAAATATTGTTGGCAGACTTTCAATTTTTTTTTTTCTAAAAATTGGAAATGAGACAAGTGTCTTAAGAAGCATGCCAAATCTAAAAAAAATCTGATAGAACTTTTCTCCACAGTGTCTCACTATTATTGACTCTATGCAATTGCAACAGCACTGTAAAAATTATATCAGCATATCTGAGGGTGGACAGGGGCGAGAAACAGGAGTTAAGGGGTGGGAGCTGGGGGATGAGGTTGAGTAAAATGGAAATATTCTGAGAATTTAATTAGACCAATTTTCATCTGGGAATAGGGGAGGAATTGGGAATCAGGGACCCCTGTCCACCCTTCATATCTCTTTAATAGAAAAAACTTTGTATAATAAAAAGATAAACATTTTACTTACAGATGCTGTATGACTTAATTATATGTAATTTTTGGACGTCACAACACATGATCCAAAGTCTGTTTACAATGCTTTATAAATCTGGTGAAATACAACTTTGCAAAGAAAGATTACATCAGAGGTAGGAACCAAATTTAATTATATAGATTATACCACTGCATCAAGTTAAATATAACGCCCCCAATTTTTGATAGTTGAATTTCAAATTTTAAGACTAGTGCTTGGTTTGTATTATAATTTTAGTAAAACTTGATTGTTTGTATTCTGCAATATCCCGAACCAACAAGATAACACACTGCCAATATATGTTCAACATACAAGATTGTTACATTATAATCATGCACAACAAATAATTAACTTTGATTTACCAGAACAAACATTTAGCTATATTTTAGTGTTCTTTATATCTTGATAAAAAATACCCTTTGAGCCATGAAACTGAAACTGAACTTGGACAGATTTGTGAATTAATTCAAATTTCATATTATGTATAATATTGACTTTGACACCTGTCCTAAGTCAGGAATCTGATGTTCAGTAGTTGTCGTTTGTTGATGTGGTTCATAAGTGTTTCTCGTTCTCGTTTTATATAGATTAGACCGTTGGTTTTCCCGTTTGAATGGTTTTACACTAGTAATTTTGGGGCCCTTTATAGCTTACTGTTCGGTGTGAGCCTAGGCTCCGTGTTGAAGACCGTGCTTTGACCTATAATGGTTTACATTTATAAATTTTGACTTGGATGGAGAGTTGTCTCATTGGCACTCATACCACATCTTCTTATATCTATTTGATTAAAAGATGAAAATTTGAAAAGAAACCAAATTACTGGACACCCTAGAAATAGTACAAGAAAGGCCATCAGTATCCACTTTTAACAGGAAATTTAGGAGGTGTTGGTTCAGAAGTTCATTATAAAAGTAAAAGAAAAAGTAAGAAACAAAGAAAAGAAAAAGTTCCTCCCCATAAAGTTGTTGCTGAAGAAAAAATCTATAATTGATATCATACATTTATATTGAATCTGTACCACAAATATGCATCTTTCTTTTACAGGAGACAACAGTTGTTTGAAAAAGATGAAAATAATTTCTTCTCAGAGAAAATCATAACCCATTCTCATGTATATAGGACACTTAAGGTACAGTAACAGAAAATGTCTTAAGACAGATTCTATTTTAAACTGTAAACAAATAATTTGTTTAAAGAACGTACAACTTAAGGTTGAATCCTTTAAATTATTATATAGCCATAAGGTATAATGAAATAATATAAAAACAAAGGATATGAGGTATCCATCCATGACACAAAACAGTACATGCACAACCAAAAAAAAAACACACAAAAAGCAAAGGAACAGTGCTTTAATTGCTGTTTTTCGTCTCAAAGTGACAATGAGGCCTTCAACACGTTACAAAATACACTAACCTCACTGCAAGTTAAGAATGCCCTAGCACCGATTTGAGCAAAATTCTTTAAAACTGAAATAATTCATGTAGACATTGTAAGATGAAACAGCACCAAATCTGGCCCAGCCAATAAGAATATACTGGTTTCGATTTGTAGTTTCTACTTTTACTTACTTACATATTTAAAACAAAATAATTCCTAAGCATAGGTGTAAATATCAAACTTATAGGAAATATTTTAATAATTTAGGTATCAAATTAAGGTTTAAGGACTAGTGATTCTTGTAGAACACTGTTTTGATTTATAATTTTGAACAATACAAAAATGTATGAATTAATCTAAAAGGAGGGCCTATATTGACAGTTTCTCAGATATGAAGTACCTGATCTGGTATATCCAAAGTTCAGGTAACCAGTACGGTCTGTGTAAATAAAGGATATAGACAGCACCCTCCATAATGCTCGAATATTAATCGCTTAGTTTATTTCTTTAAATTTTTATGCCCTGACGTAGTGTAGGGCATTAAGTTTTACACTTGTCCTTTAGTACGTCTATATGTCCAGAAATAGGTTTCTGTACCACAAAACACAGATTAAGTTTGAATTTTGGTGGCGTCACTTTTATAGTTCTAGAGTTATGCCCTTTACAAATTGAAAATTTGTTGAATTTTTAGTTTTGTTTTCTTACTTAAGTTTGCCTCAAACAATAGTTATGAAACTTATACACAATGCTTATTACCACAAAACTCAGTTAAATACGAATTTGGGTAGCGTCACTTTTACCTTTCTTGAGTAATGTCCCTTTATAATGTTAAATGCAAGCAGGGCATCATCTGTGTCCCATGGAAACATTCCCCATTCATTATTTGAAAATTTTGTTCTGGGGAATTTTACTTTACTATATGCATAGGTCTCCCAAATACACATCTTCTCTAAAATCGTCCGATTTCATCAAGTCATTTTAAATGCAATTCTCTTCAAAAGCAACATCTTAGTTGGTCTATAACCCTTTGAATCTGTTCAAATTGTCTAAAGTTTATTATGCTCCCGCCGTAGTGTAGGGGGCATTAAGTTTTACCCTTGTCTGTCTGTACCTCCATCCGTGCGTCCCAAAATTGGTTTCCGTTCTTTAGTATAGTTTGCCCCAACCAAATGTTATGAATCTTATACACAATGCTTATTACCACCAAACACAGAGAGTTATGTCCCTTTACAAATGGAAAAATTGCAGAATTTTTAATTTCCATTCTCTAACTTTAGTTTGCCTCAAGCAAATGTTATGAAACTTATAGACAATGTTTATTACCACTAAACACAGATCAAGTTTGAATTTTGGTGGCTTCACTTTTACCATTCTAGAGTTATGCCCCTTTATGATGTTATATGCAAGCAGGATATCATCTGTGTCCCTTGGACACATTCCCATTTATTACAAGAATGGAATAAATACACACTATGACACTGGAAATTTTTCCAAAGGTAATAAATAACTCAATTGAAAAATTATAATAAAAAGGTTTGATCTGCACAATGTTGAAAAAATGCCATCATCCAAAATTTTATTTATTTGCCTGTGATTCTTATAAGTAATTGAATAGTTATTTTTTTCAGCTCATATTACAGAAACATATTGAAAATAAAACATCATTTCCAAAGATAGATGGAGGCACTGTTGTTGCTGATTTACACATTCTTATATCAACTGTGAATGACATTAAAACAGGTATCGTATTTCTTTGATCAGATGTTGATGACAGAGGATTAATTAAGACATGTGGGAAAAACACAATTTAAAGATGAAAGTCAGACTTAAAAAATTGTTAGATTTTAAATTTATTTTTTGTGTTCTTGAAAGTTAATTTTGCAATACAACCTTTCTTACACAAATTGTAAACCAGAACCCTATCTAACCTGAACCATTTGATTAGGACATTCAAATAATATTCTTTTTTTAATTAATTTGGTTACATGACAAGTTTCACTATAGAATACCAAAACCTTACAGTTTTACTTTTTTTTTTTAAATATTTATGAAAGTACTCAACTTTAAAAGAGTTTTGATGTTTACTGTTATTTTTATGTCTAGGTAATAGGGTAATAAACAGATTTTCAGACAGTATTGTATTAGAGAAGGTGGCAGGACTTATACTAGCAGCTCATTTCATTTGTCTTATATCAATGGAAAAGATTTGGAAAACCTCAGAAATAGTATACACAATATTTTAAAGGTAATAAATGAAAAGTATTTTGAATTCATGGTCTAATAAACATTTGTTATTCAATGTCAACAAACGAGAATACTATCCATTCATTATTATTTATGAGGTACCAATTTTCGTTGATTTTGTGGATATAGGGAAACCACAATTTTAAATGCTTAACAAAGTGTAAGCTGTCTTGAAGCTTGTATATAAACATTTGTAAAACCACAAAATGAAATATCCAAGAAAAGACATTTTTTAATCAGTCAATGAAAATGGTACCAACGAAAGTAAATGAATCCACAGTCAGGAAATTACAGACACAAGTTCACAAAACAAACATTCCACAGAAAACTAAAGATTGAGCATCACAAACCCCACTAAAAAGTGGCAAATCAGGTGCTCCTGAAGGGTCAGCAGTTCTTGCTTCACTTGACACCTGTCATGTTACTCCTGTTCATATTGCTGATAAGATATTACTGGTGAAAGGACATAATATAATATAGATATGATATTAATATAACCTTGTGTCCGACACTCTTTTATTTGGAATATAATGTATTGCTTGTCAGAGGCATCTGTTTCATAGTTATTTACTGTGGATTCATTATTATTCGTGGAGTACCAATTTTTGTGTATTTTTCATGCGTAAAAATAATCCACAAATTCAAATATCCATGAAAATACAATTTTTCATCATTCCATGAAAATTGGTACCCATGAAAATACAATTTTTCATCATTCCATGAAAATTGGTACCCATGAAAATAAATGAATCCACAGTATAGTGAAAATTAATGAAGAAAGAAATGATAGACATGTAATATTACAATAACATCAATAAGTAGCAGACATCATTTATTAAATGACATCCTTATCAAATTTTGGCACTTTTGCTTGTCTAACTTTATCTTTTGTTCCACACTTGTCCTGAATATGGATGAATATTTGTCACTGCATGTTAACGAAATCTCTAAATCCAATCTAAACAACTGGATGATTGTAAATGTTTATGTTTGCTTTGACCACAATACATGTGGTGTCATTTTATTAATGTTTTTACTAATGTTCTATACATTTGTATATTGTAGAATGAAGTCTTCCCATTATCGTTCAGGAATATGATGTCCAACTTGATATCTCGTACATCCTAGTCAATATATCATTTTAAAATAAATATTATAAACAACTTCAATATTATATTTTGTCAGCCTTTGTCTGTATAGGCAGCAGTGAAAGGTATCAGCACTGCAGCTTACTATATATTTTATAAACATATTTCAAAGAAAGTATGGTCAGATTCTGATCCATTTTATTTGAAAATCGAAAAGTGATAGAAATTGAATGCCAAATAAGACATTATAAAAAGTGAAAAAATATATTAAAAGGAATTTCTTGCATATTTTCTTTAAACCCTATAACAAAGTTCATTTCAAAAGAACCTATAAAAACACTGCCTGTCATTGCTTTAAAATCATCTGATAATTATGAAGATGTTGATCTGATCTTAATTTTTGTTTCGCAGGTAGCAGAAGGCGAGACATAGGTATTGCTTTTCAGGCGACGTCATCAGCGTCAACAATTGTTAAGTTTTCTGCTAAAGTTAATTTGATAAGAACTACTTGTGAAAGATCAGTGATATTTTGTATGAAGTTGCATTACTATCAGTATATATCAGTTTGATGACTTTTTTGAGGCCCTTTCCCCTAGGTCATGGTCCAGCAACTTTGAATTAATTAGCAATTCTCAATGTTAAGTTTTCTGCTTAAGTTAGTTTGATAGGAATTACTTGTGATAGATCAATGATATTTTCTATAAAGTTGCATTACTATCAGTACATTTCAGTTTGACGACTATTTCGACTCCAGCCCCCGTAGGTCTTGGTCCAGTGACTTTCAATTAATTACCAATTTTCAATGTTAAGTTTTCTGCTCGAGTTAGTTTGATAGGAACTACTTAAAATAGACAACTATATTTTCTATAAAGTTACATTATTGTCTTTACATCTCAGTTTGTTGATATATAGAGGCCCTGCCTATTAGTTCATGGGGCAGCGACTTTGAATTAATTATCAATATTGCTGTCCATTAGATTGTCTTTTTCTGAATTCCTGTAAAAAATAAAGGCCCAATATCTACATCCTGAAAAGGTTCTCTCTCTCTCCCCTTCATCATTAATTTCTAAAGATGTGGCAGCTGCAAGAGATATGGTATGTTTGTCGATTTCTGATGATGAGACAACTATTCATTCAAGATCAAAGGGTGGTGATGTTAAAAGTTACAGGTCCTCTTACAGCCTTCAACAATATTTTCTTACATTAACTTAAGTGCTTTAATAGACCAATCTTTATGTAATCGTCACACAATGTTCTAATGAAGAGCAACAGAAGCTGTATTTGTAACATGAATGACATCTAGCAAAGAATTTTACTGAAACAAGTGCTAGGGATAGTCTAGAAAAAGAGACGGAAGATACCAAGGGGACATTCAAAACTCATGTGGATAAAAAACTGACAATGCCATGGCAAAAAACGAAAAACGACAAACAGACAAACAAGTCCAGAAAATACTATATAGAAAAATATATACTCAGAAACACAAACGCCACCAAAAATCGGGGGTGAACTCAGATCTTCATGAAGGGTAAGCAGTTCCTGCTCCACATATGGCACCGATCATGTTGCCCATGCAACATCCGATGGTAAGTCTTAATTCTGTGATGTCACAACCGTGGGGGACAGGATCATGGTCAAGACAATTGGGACATATCCGTGGTCATCAGTGACAGATATTCCATAACAGTCAACCAGCTCTTGTTGGCATTCATAAAATTTGGAAAGGGATAACTTGACCACATGAAACCCTTGGTTCAATAGCTTACTTGAAAGCAGCAGCCCTCTCATCAAGGAAATCATAATAGGAAACACAAGCACTGGAATATTATATCAACTGGGAGATATTTACTTCATATGCAAGAGCTGCTGGAATGTTACTACATAGAAATGGATATTTCACAACTGGAAAGATGAAATCATCCCTTTTATAGTATTTTTTCTCAACTGACCCTCATTGTCAATTTCTAGATGTAAGTCATGATATGAGGCAGACTTCACTGTATCTGTAATATCCTTTATTTCAAGTTTGGTGGGTCACCAAACTTAGAATTATTTAGTGAGGGGACATTATCTATGAAAACATGAAGTTAATGCTAGCTTCTTTTCATTCTTCCTGAGAAGCTCCTGCAAGAAGTGGAGCACAATTTGTTCCCATAGGAATGTTGTTTCTTGAAATACATGACCTCCAAATGTAACAAATATGTTGAAATTCAAGGATCTTGATGATGTCAATTTCAGAGAATTTTTTAACATTATGATTTATCCCTTCCTAAATCAAGATATTTTTATCTACGTTGGCCAATATTTTTTTATGAAACAAGTAGGAATAATTCTTTCAATCTTTTTAAATTTGAAATTTCAGTGAGATGAGTTTCTACTCAACATTGAAGGCCTCACTGTGATTTAAGAGATAAAAACTCTCTCCTTGTGCTTATTCTTTTTATGTATGTGTAATGATGTGTCTAAAAAAGTAGGGGCTATATTGAAAACACCTTGTCGGTCCATCCAACAAATAATCTCTTCATACTTTTCTCAGAAACTGCTGAACAGAATCACTTCATATTTGGTCACAAGCTTGACAGTGACAAGTTGTAACCTGTGAGAAATTGTGTGACAAGTTGTAACCTGTGAGAATTTTCTATTCTGTTTGATACCTACATCCTGTTTGCATTTTTAATAAGTTGAATGAACTTAAAGTTTTTCTTCACATATTTCTTCCATACTTTCAGCAGCTTATCATTGATGGGTTGTAATATGTTTGAGCTTTTCGGATCTGTTGGACACCTACTTCCTATTTTCAGATACTTTGAATTATTTGGCACGACAAGGCATGTATTCTTGTTATAATTTTTAATTTGCAACTCTGCATTATACTCAAATGAACCACCACATCTCCTCATTTTGACAATAATAAAGTACATGTATTTATCTACAGGCATAACAACAAAAAACATGGACTCAATTCAGAAGGATGGACATGGATAATACTATAGTCCTTATTGGTGGAGGAAGGCATAATTGTAATTGAACAAAATATAAATGTAAAAAAGTAATTTATCAAATAAATAAGAAATTGCTGTAATGAGATCTATCCTCCATTATCTTGTCAAGTTGGTTGTGTGAACATTTTTTTATAAGCAGTCCTTAGTTCTTGTTCTTGTTTAGCTATTCCTTCTTTACATAATGTTAAATATTTCCTTGTTAATGTATCTGAAAAAATAAAAATATAAATTCATCTTTACAAACAGTTACCTTTTGATTATTGTATCGGAAAATTAAAAACATAAATTAATAATTACAAACAGTTACCTTTTGTTTTTGTATCCGATAATTAGAATTATAAATTTATGTTTACAAACAATCAACTTATGTTGTCATCATCTATTAAAGTAAAAACTTAAAAGTTCATTGCCAAGGACTTTATTGATATTATGTTACGTTAGTGAGTATAAAGCTTAGTTTACACATTAATAAACTCCCTAAAATAACTTTTATTACATACATGACATATAATTCCACTAAAAATGCATTGAAAACTATGCCAAGATAAAATTAATTTCATTAACACCTAGAAAATTACCTCACATGAGTAGGAATTCATTATCATGACGTCAGGAAAAGGGTTTGTACATATATTAACATTTTGGTTGCTCACCAAAGAAATTAGACTTAAAAATAAGATGATGACAGCTATATCATGTATATATCCATAACAGTGTTTTCATAGCTTAATAATTAAACATAAGCTATCCCAGGCTAGAAGCTAAAACATGATATTTACTTTCTTCATTTTTTCTGCATTTTTTGAACCGAGAGAACATTTATAGATGTAACTAATGTTATACTATTTTTGATCTGACACACCATATGAGATGTTCCCCCATGGGAGATAACTCAAATATTTTAATGTTTTTGATTTTAGAGATCCCTAAGGGAGATCATAGAATAAAATTGAGAATGGAAATGGGGAATATGTCAAAGAGACAACAACCCGACCAAAGAGCAGACAACAGCCAAAGGCCACCAATGGGTCTCCAACGCAGCGAGAAAATCCCGCACCCGGAGGTGGTCCTCAGCTGGCCCCTAAATAAAATTGTGTACTAGTTCAGTGAAAATGGACGTCAAACTAAACTCCAAAACATATAAATGAACTAAAATTAAAAAACACACAAGACTAACAAAGGCCAGAGGCTCCTGACTTGGGACAGGCGCAAAAATGCGGCGGGGTTAAACATGTTTTGTGAGATCTCAACCCTCCCCCTATACCTCTAGCCAATGTAGAAAAAGAAACACATAGCAATACGCACAGTAAAACTCAGTTTAAAAGAAGTCCGAGTCCAATGTCAGATGCCGATAACACATATTATATACTGCTTTCAAATAATTAGATGTATTTAACATATTTGAAAATTCATCATTTTAAGGGTCATTATTCTCCTTTACAGTATACAAAACACTACCATTTATAGAAATACAAAAGGTTTTAAAATTTACCCTTTAAATTTTTATACTTTCTTCATAAATGACCAAACAATAAAATAACACATCAAAATGTTTCATTTGATGTGAACAACACAAACTATGAAAGAAAACCATGACCTTCATAAGTTATTTACAATATTAGCCATCATAAGCCTCTATTTGAATAAAAATAAGGAGAAATTTTTCTTAATTCCTCCTTGAGAATAGGCCATTTGTGAGAATCATATTAAAAAAATTACCTTATCAAATACAGGTGAAAAAAAATCTTTTTGCCAAATATGGTGGAACTAGTTTTACAATTTTGCAGTGCATTTCAGTTAAAGATATATGTCACTTTGAGCATTGTGATCTCAAAATTACAAATTCTCCTTTCAATAACTAATTGATACAATTAATCAACATACCAGTTTGTTTTGATTGCTGTAAATATTCTAAAGCTTCTTCATAATTCTTCAAATGATAACAAGCCACACCTTTCCTATACAAAGCTTTCACATTTCCTTTGGACGCCTCTAATACATTGTTACAATGTTCTACTATCTTCTCATAGTTCGGTTCTTCTTGTTGTAACATGCAAGCTGAAACATATTCTATAGAATTAGAATAAAAGATTAAACGGAGTGAGTGAGTCTTTTTCAGCAATCCTTCATGATGTATCTGTTAAAATTATCACTTTATTGATTAGTCCTGTGGTCTTTTGACCTGTAATTCAGTTGTTGTTGGTTACCATCTGTTATATTTGTTTTTCATTTATTGTTTTAGCATAAATCAGAATGTAGGTTTACTAGTAAGAAATGTTTCACATTTTGTCATGAACTTGATTCTAAATTTAGAAATTTTTGCAATGCTTTTAATTTTGAGAAAATAATGGGATGGGAAAGGTGTTGCATAAATGAAATATCACATTTTAAATTTAAAAAGCATTATTTGTATACAGCATTTCCAAAACCACAATAATTTATTTCCTATTTTTTGTAAAATGATCAACAAATTCAATAATATCTAAATTTACAGTATTTCCTCCCATAGAGAGCATAAATGAAAAAAGGATCTAGTTGGGTCTATGCAATGTACCATGACGGTCATGACCACAAAAAGCCTCAGCAACATGGTGGCATTACAACTCCTTTCTAGATTTTCCTTTCTTTCAGGCCTAGGTTTTTATGTAAAACATCATACGTAACATTTTAAATTAAGGACTCCTACAGTCAGGGGTACTACTTGTACAAGTAATTTTTATTTACTTGAAGAAGTAATATTAATAAACTTATATGAGTAAATTTGTAGGATACTTATACAAGTGTATTTTATTTACTAAAAAATAATAGAGAATGTGTCCCCATGGACACAGACGATGCCCCCGCTTGCATACAACATTATAAAGGGACATAACTCAAGAACAATAAAAGTGATGCAACCCAAAATAATACTTGATCTGAGTTTAAAGGTAATAAGTATTGTGTATAGGTTTCATAATGTTTGGTTGGGGCAAACTTAAGTTACAGAACGGAAACTAAATATTTTGCAATTTTTTGATTTATAAAGGAGCATAACTCAATAATGATTAAAGTGATGCTACCAAAATTCAACTTGATCTGTGTTTTGTGGTAAAAAGCATTGTGTATAAGTTTCATAACATTTGGTTGAGGCAACTTAAGTTAGAGAACGGAAACTAAAAATTTTACATTTTTTTCCATTTATAAAGGGGCATAACTCGAGAATGGTTAAAGTGACCCCACCAAAATTCAAACTTGATCTTTATTTTGTGCTAATAAGCATTGTGTATATGTTTCATAAAATTTGGTTGAGGCAAACTTAAGTTAGAGAATGGAAACTAAAAATTTTGCAATTTTTCCATCTATAAAGGGCATAACTCTAGAACAGATAGAGTGACGCTACCAAAATTCAATCTTGATCTGTATTTGGTGGTAATAAGCATTGTGTATAAGTTTCATAATATTTGGTGGAGGCAAACTTAAGTTAGAGAATGGAAACTAAAAATTTTGAAATTTTGAAATTTATAAAGGGCATAACTCTAGAACGGTTAAAGTGACGCCACCAAAATTCAAACTTGGTCTGTGTTTTGTGGTAATAAGCATTGTGTATAAGTTTCATAACATTTGGTTGAGGCAAACTTAAGTTAGAGAACGGAAACTAAATATTTTGTAATTTTTCTATTTATAAAGGGGCATAACTCTAGAACGGTTAAAGTGACCCTACCAAAATTCAAACTTGATCTGTATTTGGTGGTAATAAGTATTGTGCATAAGTTTCATAACATTTGGTTGAGGCAAACTTAAGTAAGAGAACGGAAACTAAAAATTTTGCAATTTTTCGATTTATAAAGGGGCATTACTCTAGAACGGTTAAAGTGACGCCACTAAAATTCACCCTTGATCTGTATTTTTCAGTAATTAGCATTGTGTATAAGTTTCATAACATTTGGTTGAGGCCAACTCAAGTTAGAGAACGGAAACCAATTTTGGTACGTACAGACGGACAAGGGTAAAACTTAATGCCCCCTCCGCTACGGCGGGGGCATAAAAAAAAATTGGCTTAGTTATGTCCCTTAGACATTCAGATTTTTTTACTTATATAAGTGAAAAAGTCATCCTATCTTCTTTTCTTGAATTCTTAGGACTTCTTTGCTCTAATAGAATTTTAAATTGTCTGTCCTTTGCAGATGTCTTAACTAATCATTTAAGTGTAATTTCATGGACAATGAAAATCTCATTTGTCTGTTATCTTCAGAACACTGCTCATTTACAAGCCCCCAAGGAGCAATTTTTGAAGGCCTTGTGCAAATACTTATGATCTTTGCGCAATCAGCTTCTTTGCTGAATAATGAGATGAAACATTGAACTCTAAACAAAAATTATGAGCTAACCTGGGAAAAATCATTAAAGGCATGTTTTCACATCTCAAAACTTGAGAATTTTTGTGGGATTGTAAAAAAAATTTACTTATACAAGTGAATTTTTGATAAAATTAAGGGGAGATTATTCAAACATTATAATTAACTTATATAAGTATATTTTTTTTACTTCTTCAAGTAAATAAAGATTACTTGTACAAGTAGTACCCCTGACTGTCCTAGAGTAAACTATTTCCTGCAGATTTGTAACTTGATTACACAAAAAATGACTGCTCATTGAGCATGCAAATTCCAGTAAATTTATAAATCTGATAGCAAGAAAGTATGAATGCATGCTTCATGACAAAATGACAAAACTGAAATTCCAATTCCCTGAATAACCTTTGAATTGGGAGCTCATCCATAAGCACCTGTCTCATATTAGCTTACAAAATAGGTTTTGGGTTTTGCTCATTGTTGAAGGCTGTACAATGACCTATAGTTGCTTACACCCATGTTCGTTAGTGGCTGGTTGATAGTTCATGAGTTGTCCCATTGGCATTCATTCCACACCTCATTTTTATA
This sequence comes from Mytilus coruscus, assembly GCA_017311375.1. Classification (NCBI taxonomy): domain Eukaryota; kingdom Metazoa; phylum Mollusca; class Bivalvia; order Mytilida; family Mytilidae; genus Mytilus; species Mytilus coruscus. The sequence goes on along the minus strand of CM029599.1, from coordinate 7,970,218 downwards.
TAGGCTGAGGCTATTATAATATAGCTGAAGCCTACACTCAAATTTAAAAGTATTGGAGTGTCAACTGCCTGACTGCAGTCTAGACAATGTTAAAGTTCCATTTACCTGCTAGATTATTATAACAATCTCCCTTTAGTGTATTTGTTCTATCTTTAACTTCTGTTGGGATATCTGTATTATCTGCCGACAAACCCATTATGTTTCCTATATTCTTATTTTGACCAACAGCTTTCAGTTGAATTATTGCTCTGTGATATTTGCCAATCGCAGCTTTATAATTTTTAGCTTTATACTGTTCATTGCCTTCCTTTTTAAATCGCTCTGCTGTTTCAATTTTTTCTATGTCGCTGACAAGTTTGGGTTTTTCAGAACTTTCCATTTTTTCACGTGTGGAGGTAAACAATAGTTTTGTTTTTGGTTGTCACCATCTGAAAATTTTGTGATAAAGAAAATAACAGTATATCGTAGTTTGATAAAACTATTTTAGAATTAAGGGGGTAAGTTCTCTATCGTTTATAAATATAAATATACTGATTAATTATTTTTTCCACTACACTGTAACGACAGACAAATATGTCATATTACCGCAATGCAAAATAATATAAAAGTGGACAACGATACACCAATTAATCGGACAGAAAATCACAGCAGCACAATTCCTTGACTAACAAAAAAATAATTATGTTTATGCCAATGAGATATTTTACTTAATATTGATTAACTATTGTTAAAAAGCAATCGGTTAAAGTGGCTTGTTAATTGATAGGTTTCATATTGCAAAGAAATGTGTCCTTTGCATAATTGAAATTTGGTAATATTCTTTATAAAACAATGCTATTGAACATCTTCCTAGACTTTAAAAAGAATTTATAAAATTTACTTTATTCAAGAACTATCTATTATTTTTCTAAGGATTGAAACTAATTAAGGTGGTATGGGAATATCAACGGAAAATGATAGAATTTTTACATACTTTGCCAAAATGTATTGTGATATGTTAAAAATGTAATATTATTTTTGGTCACCGAGCTTGTTTGCAAGCTACAGGTTGTGAAAAAAATCACACATTTTGTATAGATAACACAGAGAAAAAGGATCATAATGTGAATAGAAGGTAAACTAAAATATGATAGCATTTTGAAATATAATATGAGATACCTCTTATAAAAGGCTTTCTGAATATCAAAAGAAAAAATGGTGTCACCTTACGCTATAAGATAAAATAGAAAAAAATCCTGAAGATTCCTTTATAAATTATATATTTTCTTAGTGACCTCCCCTCAATACCAAAGATATAAAAAATAATGATTATCAAACAAAAATATTCAACTTTTGTAAAAAAAAAAAAAAAAATGAGTGATAACCTAAAATCACATAAATTTTTGTCATTTAAATGACAATTCCTATGGGTAAGATGCATTCCTGCATCGAAATTTGCTGATCTAATTAAAATTCCACACCTGTTGTGTTCTGCTATAATTTTACAACCAAGATGGCATTAGACATCCCTGCCTTGTATGCTGAATATTTTCTTTTAACGGATTGTTAATGAACACGATTGATTTATCATTAAAACCAAGATTCTTTCGTTATCAAATAATTATGGTAAGAAATCAATATTAGCAATTTTTCCATATGCTCCAAAGTGTTTTAACATTTTTCGTTACATACTGTTATTATGCACAATCTTAACGTAATGATAATCTACAAATTACATTTAAATACCAGTTAAAGATCAAGTTGTCCTCAAACATAAACGATTTTCTTCCTGCCTTTAAATTTTACCGACAATACTTTGACTACAATACAGGTAAAGTCCTATTCAGACGTCTTAATTTAAACATTCTTAAGGATAATTTTTAAGATGATGATTATTTTATTAAAGTGTCACATATTGATCTTACAAATAAATATACAAGTTCAATACACAAAAGAGTTAAAACAAAGATCAATACCCAGCCTACATAGACTTACGAGACACTAAATTTACATTAAAACACATTAAAAAATATAATTTATAAATTATTTACAAGCACATCTTCAACAATGACATAAAAATAATATCCACATTTGACATAAGTAAAAAAAAAAAAAAAATAAATAAACAAATAAAATATTTATTAAAATGCCAATGTTCTGATAATATAGTAATTAAAATTGTCAATTGAATTTATCGTTTAAAAAAAATAAATTTATTTAAACTTGGGATATTATATGAAGACTATCACAGTAACCTTTATGTAAAATACAAAAATGTACAAAGAAAGAAAAAATAATACTGATGGTAAATAAATAGGTTGCAAATCATAATTTCATAAAAACTTTTTTCTTCTAAGAAAAAATCGATTCAGTGTATGAGCTAAACAAGTTTGTATGTATTTACAGTTCATAAGAGCAATAAATCTATTCTCTGTGTTCATTCTGTCAAAGTCATCGATAAGTTCTAGTGATTTTAGAAAAAGTTCATATCGGATGGCTGTATATAAAGGACAGATCATTAAAAAATGTATTTCGTTTTCTACAGCGTTCGTATGACAAAATTTACAAAGTCTATAATTTAATGGTATCTGCGGTCGAGAATATCGTCCCGTCTCAACAGCTAGCGGTAGTGCCCCACTCCTAAATAATGCCATCGTACGTCTCACAGTTCGTGGAAGTTGACATGTAATGTAGTTTTCGGTTTCTATCTTCGTCTTATATAGGCGGTACGTTCTTAATTTATTGCCATTCACTTTGTTTTATCATTGTTTAAATCTTGCAAAAATTGGTTTTGACCTAAATTAAGTAACTTGTCGTTGATAATGCGTTTTGCTGTTTTCAAACTCAAGCCATAGTTATTGACCGTATCAGAAACGTCTAGTTCGTTTATACATTTGTTTACTTGGGAATGCCAGCCTTTTCTACGACGCGATGCCCAAGTTGCCACTTTTGAAATCAGCCTATCATCATCTGCTCGGACTAATTAGCATTTTAAACGTATGCATGATAGTTTTTGCTTAGTATGACAAGACGTAAGTCCTAGGTCACCACGCACAGACGCTTTAGAAGTTCTTTTTCCCAATGCAAGGAAATATTTGGCTGCTTTAGACTGAACATTGTTTATCACATTGTAAGATTTTGTTCCCCAAATTCCACTGCCATAATATAAAATCGGTTCCACCATCGATGTGTATAATTTATGGTAAACTTTCCAGGTCATACCTCCCGCCGAAACGAATTTGCCAAATAGGGCACCTAGAGCTCTACTAGCCGAGTTCGCTAGCTCATTTACAGCTTTATTCAAAGTTAAGTGTTCATCAAACCAAAGTCCCAAATATTTATACGAATCTGTATAATCAAGGTCGTGACTTCCACAGGAGAACGGAAAAGCGGATTGCTGCACGGACGCATTCCTGAAATGTATTATTTTGGTTTTCGATTGGTTAACCTGAAGTTTCCAATCTTCACACCATGCTGTAACAATATCCAACATCTGTAATCTTGCTTCATCTGGCGCTATAACCGCAATGTCGTCAGCGTACAATAATATGCTTAACTGAGTGTCATCAATCTTTATTCCACACTTAAGGTTATTTACGCGCTCGACCAAGTCGTTTATGTAGATGGCAAAAAGACTCGGAGATATTAAGCAACCTTGTTTTACGTCTTAAGGTGGATCATTAGTATAGAATTCCTCAGATAGAATTTTCTTATATATATTTTGCCAAATGTAGATTTTACCATGCTTTTTCCAAAAATATGATAAAAAGTATGGGTGACCGTGCTATTTTTCGAGCTTCAAGTCTTGCAAAATTGCCCTAATTTGCCTAGATTATTCATGAAAAAAACACTTTTTGTGAATAGGAGAAATCTTTTAATATGCTTTAAGAAAATAAAAAGAAAAAATGGTGTCACCGTGCTTGATTTCTTGCTATAAGTAAAACATTAAAATTTCTTTAATATTCCTTTATAAATTTTTTTTTTTACTATTTGGGTTATTTCCCCTTAAATGGCTAAGTTGAAAAATCGATTCAAACAAACACAAATATTTGGTATTTGTTAAAACAGTCTAAATTATGCAATAAATCACTGTTTTTTTCTTTATTCAAATAAGCAGTCTTACACATTAATTGCCACACTGTTTCAAAATTTGCAAGTTTAAGGAAAGAACTAGACCGATTGTGTATTGCTTTTTTACAATCCAAGATGGCGGCATACTGTTAATCAACCTTAAAATGTTCATATGTGTCAGTAGCATTTTAAGACTGAAATACCGCAATATCATCAGAATAGCCCGTGTCGACCCAGGGTAGGTAAGTTATGTATGACTTATAATTTTCTCAGGTACCAAAATTTATAAAATTTACGATAAAACGACCAAATATGCCTATTTGGATTAGTCCAGTACTAAAAAAAAATCACAGCCTCTGATAAAAATCTCAGAGAAGAAGATACTATGGGAACAAACGAGAAAAAAAAGTACAAACTATATCAACCAACAAACCGAATGGAAAACAACTGTTATATTCATGACTTGCATGGTACAGGCGTCGGAAAAAGACAATCAACTTCACGGTTTAGAGAAAAAGGACTAAGAGATAACCAAAACAAATAGACAACGCGACAGGCCACAATACACAACAGTACACAAAAAAAAAAAACCCTAATGTGAAAGTTTTGAAAAAATACACGTCTTTTCAGGGTGAAGGAATAAAGATGTGTATGCTTGTCGATGAGACAACTATACACCACAGTAAAACTGACATGGATATAAGCAATTATAGGTCAATAATGAGAAAACCCATACCGTATTGTCAGCTATAAAAGGCCCCGACATGAAAATTGTGAAAAAATGGTGTGAAAACTAACGACCTATTTTATAACAATGCAATTTACGAAAATCAAATATGACAGACATGTACCAACGACAACCTCTTAATTGAACAACTGAAGACTTTTTGCCATAGTTCTTTACAGAGCTTGTGTTGTTTCAACAAACAAACCTTGTAAAAAACTATGGCAAAAAAACAACAACACTGAACCCTAGAGCAAAATAGAGTAAAGGTGAGGGTGAGGATTTAGCGTCCACAAGCATGTTCAACCTCGCCACTTTCTTTATGTGCCTGTCGAACCCCACGAGTCTCTATTCTGTTGTCGTCGTCAGTAACAGTTAACTTTTAGTTTGAACCAAAGTATCTTACACTGAATGCGTTGTCTCTTGTCAAGAAAAAAAAAAAAAACAATCATCTTAATAAATCCGGATTAAAAAAAGTTTTCGGTTAAAACAGAACGTTTTTGCAGCTTGAGTATGAGTTGTCCCTTACTGAAGCAAGCAATTTGTCTTTTAGTTTAGAATGACGGATACCTGTGTAAAAATAATAAAAACAATATAATAAATTCTTTATTTAAAGAGGGTAACTCAATTAGAACTAGTCTAATTTTCATTGAAGCCCTCAAACAAAATACATGTATACAGTAAACATTCACACATCAAAATACATGTATACAGTTAACATCAAAATACAGTATATATATATATAAATCAATCATTCAAACATTTAAATGGCAACAATTAATAAAGTTTTCATATTCTAACCATGAAAGAAAAATTATTTGACTTGCATTGAATTTTCAAGAAAACGATTGTAACAATGTTTCTTGAATAATTCCACATTACGACAATTTTTTATTGTGAATGGTAAATTATTCCATACCTTGGTTGCAGAATAAAAGGTAGATATTAGTAAAATGTTCAAGTTTATACAATACGAATACGACAAAGAAACGAACTTCTTTTGTGTGGAATTCCAAGGAAAACCTTAATGCAGATCAAGTATACTAATGCCCAGAGAGAGATTAAAGTCGAGGTATAAACGTGACAGAAGAACATGGGATTTAAAAGAATAAACTGCATGGCATGAATACTAAATAACAGTCGATGCGTTAAAATACATTGATAATCCTCTCTTCTTAACATACATGCATCTTCCTTCAGACAGTTCCGCAATGTCATATCCAGAAGCAAATGTCATCAATAAAAAAAAAAATAATCTAAAATCAAATTATGCAGTAGCGCCATACATTTATTCATCTTTGGGGCATGTTTTTTTTCCCCCAAATAAATTGTTTGATTCTAAATTCCTTAAATATATTCTGTTTCTAGGTGGAAGTGAAATAAAAAATTGTTTTTTCTTATAGAAAATTAGTTTAAAGAAATAAAAACAACATTGAAAAATTGATGAAAAAACATATTATGTTCCTGTATACATGAATGTCATGAAAAATATATTTGTTTTTGCTAAAAGTTTAACTTTTGTTTGTCCCGAGAAAAGAAAATTCAATGTGATACAAGACTGTTTTTGGTTGTTTTTGTTTTTGTTTTTGTTTTTTTTTTCTTTTAATTTGTTTATTTTTTTTCTGATACGTGGTCGGAAGGTATTGTAATAGCGGTTCCGAAAAAATGGTGACTTAACAGACCCGAATAATTATCGACCTATCATCTTAGTGGGTGTTTTATCAAAACTGTTTAAGTCGATATTTACCGAACGATTACTTAGTTGGGCTTAGGATGAGGAAAAAGTTATCAATAATCAGATTGGATTTCGACCTGTCCGCTCTACTGTTGACGCTATATTTGTACTACATGGTATTATAACACATATTCTACAACAGAAATCAAAATTATATTGCGCATTCGTCGATTTTCGTGAGGTATTCGACAAGGTTATCAGGATTAGCACGAAATTTATTTCAACCATAAAGGCAGTCTATGAAACTGTTCGTTTACGAATTCGAGAGTGCATTTTCAGAGGCTTTTGACAATTTCTTGGGAGTGAAACAAGGTGAACCGTTATCACCTCTGTTATTTTTATTTTTCGTGAATGACATTATTCAAGATATTCCTATATTAACGATAACGCTGTTTTTAATATCAATGGATATCTAATCTTTTTAATTTTATTTGCAGACGATACCGTCCTGTTCGGAAAATGTGTCGAAACATTACAAGTCTTACTAGAAAAACTTTCATTTTATTGTAAAAAGTGGAATATAACTGTTAATACTGACAAGACAAAAGTAGTCGTTTTCAGAAATTGTTGGCAACCTGTTATTAACCGCTTTTTCTTTGACAACCAGGAGCTAGAACTTGTAAATTCATATGTATACTTCGGCATGTTGCTACATTTCAATGGAAAGTTCTTGCACTCACAGAAGAGGATTTATCAACAAGGAGCAAGGGCACTTTCTTCCTTATTCGACACTCTCAAGCGAGTTTATGAAAAAATGGAATTTTATGAGACTTTCATACAAGTGAGAGGTTTAGCTAGCTATAAAACCAGGTTTAATCCACCATTTGCTACATAAGGAAATATCTGTACCAAGTCAGGAATATGACAGTTGTTTTCCATTGGTTTGATGTGTTTGACCTTTTGATTTTGCCGTTTGATAAGGGACTTTCCGATTTGAATTTTCCTCGGAGTTCGGTATTTTTGTTGTTTTACTTTTTTTTTTTATATATTGAACATAGTCAAGTATGTTTTTTGTTAAGTAGTATGGTGGCCTCTATACTTAACTATGCGTCTGAAATTTGGGGATTTCATCGAGCCAATGACATTGAACTCGTTCATATCGTTTCTGTCGTTTTATATTAAAGCTTGGTAATAATGTACCAATCGCTTTTTATGTGGTGAACTTGGTCATTTACCTATGTTTATTTTAAGGAAACATAGAATTATAAAGTTTTGTTGCATATAATATATGATAAACGATAAATGATATGTATAACCTCCTACGCATTGATGCTTCAAATGGTAAGAGAAACTGGGTTTCAAATGTGGGCGATTTACTATTTAGTGTAGGTCTAAACTCTGTTTGGATTGATTAAGAGAACATAAATGTAACAACATTTGAATATATAAAATGTCGTATAAACGATCAATGCTACCAGAACTGGTTTGCTATTTTGAACGATTGTGAAAAACTGTGTTTATATAGAACATTGAAAAATGATTTTTGTTTAGAGGATTACTTGAATTATGATTTTAATAGTAATTTACTCACTAAACTACGTAGTGGAACATTACTGAAAACTGAATATAGAAGTTGGTCGTTTTGACAATATTGCAAGAGAAAATGGTATATGTACATGTTGTTATATGAATTGTATAGAAAATGAGTATCATTTTGTATTAGTATGTCCTGCTTTAGATCGTTGAGGCTACAGTTTTTACCTAAATATTATTGTTCATGGCCAAATAATAGAAAGCTTGTATTTCTTTTGCAAGCTAGTTCAAAGAATTTAACCGAAAAAAATGTGTAAATTTCTTAATGCGGCTTTGAAGTTAAGATTACAAATTATAATTGCATAACAGTTGTAGTTCTGCGCTTGCTATAACTTTATTGTGTTGTTCTCTGTTTACTGTCATCAAGGATTTATACAGTCCCACTATACAAATCCTTGCTGTCATTATTGTCATTATATATATTATGTTATTTTGCTATAGCATTATGTTTACTTCTGTAATAAAGTATTCATTCATTCATTCATACACTTAAAACTATATCCCTGCTTAAGGTTAAAGTGTAAGTAACTATATCACACTAAAGAGCCTCCTCATGGGGTTTTTGATTATTTGATTACCAGACCAAATATTTCATGATTATTTGATTATTTGATAATCTAGGACTGTATTTTTGATTATTTGATTATCCTGTTTAAAAAAATAATTAATGATTATGTGATTATACTTGCAAAAGATTTGTGATTATGTGATTACTTGGACACCCCTATGAGGGGCCTCACTAAAGAGACATTTATGGATACAGTGTGTCATGTGTGTTGTAAATATACTTTTACCTTTTATTGGTGGAGGATTGGAGAAAGTGATTTTTGATAATAGAGTGTGAATGTACAAATTAAACTGGTTATTGGTGGAGGATTAAGAATTCCATTAAACTCCCAACTTGTGGAGGTGTCTTTACCGTTCCAGAAGCAAGGAATTGTATATTTAAAAGGAATGGAAACGCGGCTCGAGATCAATCGGGATACCCGCAGAGCACCCGCAGAGCTTTAATCCATGTCTGTCTCAGTCGGAAGTATGATGAATAATATAAAGAATCATAAAGAATCATGACGGAGGTCCATTTCCTGTCATATAGATCGGTCTTTTAATTCACGGGGTCATCTTGCTTGAGAAGATATAAAGGAGAGAGAAACCCAAAATCAAGAATAAACTTTTATTCCATGAAAAAGGTAAGGCCTTAGGCATTATTTTAATGCCTCATCAAACATACGTTTGTAATATTGTATTATGTAAATTCTCATTAACTTGAGCGAGTTTCATCCGGATTACAAAACAAAAAATACTGTGTTTTGATTTTTTTCTAAAAGCTCGACAACTACGAAGTGCAAAACAAAACAGTTGATATCATTATGAAGCTGAAACCTTATTCTATCATTTTGCCCTTTTTTTATGTTTCTGGTAAAATTTCTGAATTTTCTACGATTTTTCGAAATTTCAGTTTTGAATTTCATTATTCTGTCAAAATATTTCTATCAATCTGGGAGTGTACTACGATTTCTTTTAAATATTGGAAAGTAGAAAGAACAAAGTGAGAAAATGAGATATCATTTTAAAGAAGGAATATTTTCCTACAGTTTGGTCTAAATTACGAATGCTAAATGCAATTGGTACAATGTAAATGATTTTATTTCAAAACATGTTGAAAATTTGAAGTAGTGCGTCAATAAATACATCGACACTTCGTATTTTGGTATGGGTTAAATAACTACTTGAAATATATGTGACATTGACATACAAATTAAAAGCTTAATCTTTTTTCTATCACATAGTGTTGGTTTTATGAAAATGGTGATAAAAACGAATTTGCTATGATTTTTCAAAATCCCATGTTTATAGTTCACATTGACGCCAATTTGTTCAGTCAAGTTCCACACCGACGAAGTCGGAAATTACAGGCAAGAAATATATATAAGACTTCCGATTGGGATTGATTGTGCCGTTTTATATACGATTTTATTCATTTATTTTTTTGTCAAATACTATTTTTTTATACTAAATCGTTGTTTGGTATTGCAGTTTACCATTATTAAGCGTTGCCGCAAATTACCATACGCTTAACAGTAAAACAGTTCCTTCCTTTTTTCTCGCAGAGCAGTAGTCTAGAGGTCGCAAAAAATATTCCTTCGGTAATAAAATAAATAATACTAAACCATTACAACCAGGGCTCCTATGCGTTAACGATTCAGCTCAAGAAGAACATGTGTCTACTTCAAAAACCGCAAGTTCTGCTTTACACATTAGCCATGACCATTGCTATTCCAAGCCAGTCCAAGAATACGACAGTGACAAAGTGGAAACCGTCGACTTGTCAAACGGAAGTCAAAATGAAAAGATACCTCAACAAATTGAAATTTTTGATGTTGATCATGTCGAAGAAATCTTAACGGCATTTCAACAACTAGTGTCAGATTAAATGACCATGTTCGATAACTGCTACCAGATAAGTAATGAGCCAGTTAGAGCGACGGGGTGTAATTAACACACCGCCCAAGTCAGAGATGCATCATAAAATTTTCTTTGAAGTCGGCCGCGTTTCCATTCCTTTTAAATATACAATTCCTTGCCAGAAGTTAGACAGATACAAATACACAATCTATACGATGAGAAAAGAGCTTACCTAGGCCGCTGACCTATATTTCTATGTTTCAACAATGAAGTCTAACGAAAAAACAGTGTTTTCTAAGCTACTTGTAATTAAACGGAAAAATGGGCTTAGTATTTCAGCTAAATTTGGTAGGTTGTGGTTATGCTCTAAATACTAGCTAGTTGGTTTTCTGATCTGCTCGAAGACTTTTTTATGGCAAAAATCGCGATCACAAAAGCGCTTGCAGTACCGGTACACATGTGAATTTCTGAATTGTTATTTTGACAGCTGTAATTCACAAACTTCAGGATGGCAGATGCTATGAGGGCCCAAGTAGCTGCTTTGCTAAAGGGAATTGATAGGTAAAACACGAAAATACGAAAGTGATTAAGTTTTCACACCGGCGATTCTGTTTATGGGAAAACATAATTTGGATCTTGCCAAGAAAATGACACTGCAGCCCCTTTTAGACCATGAACAAACCTAGTTAAGAGATTTTATCAATATATTTTGTCCCTCATATTGCCAAATACTCTCTAGAATGCACCGACATTTACAACTGTACAGCTAAAACGTCCGAGATTACTCTGACGTCCAACGGCTGTTTTGCCAGACAAGCTGGGGCCGTGGGGCGTCAGAGCTCGTCCCATATCAAAAGTGGATATTTGCCTGTCCAAAATAGATGCGCTGCTTGTCGCTTCTGGTGCCAACGGACGGCCTTGCAATTATATAAATCGGGTATCAATTTGTTCATTTTCATTTATCTCTTCATTTATGTAAGTTTCACCTACCTGCCACCCTTTAATTTCTCATATTTAGACAGTTTTCACAGTGACCCATCGATTCTGGCATTTTAACTTTCATTTTGAAAGATTGTCATGTGATCACAAGAAAAAGTAAGGCACAATGGACTATGGAAATGATGTTTGCATATGACCCTAGGTCAATATGAATATATAATCAAACACCTCGCTCGTTTACGATGCAAGCAATGTAAATATCCGAGAGCTTCGAATGTTATCGTGGTTGGCACTAAATGCCTAATATCGATCTCCTATAAAGGAGGTGAAAATCGTGGTTGGCTACTAAATGTTAAATATTGATCTCTTATAAAGGAGGTGTAAAAAGTATAAATATTTGCATATTTGAGTCTCGAGGTCGCGAAATCTCTCGTAACTTGACGTCTATTTGAAAACAAAAGTAAAAATGTCTGAATCGATGGGTCACTGTGAAAACTGTCTAAATATGAGAAAATAAAGGGTGGCAGGTAGGTGAAACTTTACTTACATAAATGAAGAGATAAATGAAAACTGAACAAATTGATACCCGATTTATATAATTCCAAGGCCGTCCGTTGGCACCAGAAGCGACGAAGCAGCGCATCTATTTTGGACGGGCAAATATCCACTTTTTGATATGGGACGAGCTCTGACGTCCCACGGCCCCAGCTTGTCTGGCAAAACAGCCGTTGGACGTCAGAGTAATCTCGGACTAAGCTAAAACAATCTGGTAATGATTGAAACGTTATCCGAGTTCTTGAAACTTAAATGTACTGTTCTTCTTCTTCATATATACTGTATCAGCTTCATATGATTGAAGATTACAAACTGTCAATCATATGAGTGACAGGAGTGCCATAATGCCAAACTGGTCTTATAAATAATTTGGAGGCCCTACATGTTTTGAAATTGTAATGAGATATGCATGAAAATGGAAAATGAAATAAAATTCAGAAAAAAGTGTTTTTTTTATTTGAAATCGGTATCATATATTTACATAACTGCCTTCATGGTCTTGTGGTAGCATTCTCCTCTCGAGTGAGAGGAGTCCCTGGTTTAATCCCTGACCAGGTTAAACCAAAAACTTTAAAACTGGCATTTGCTTCTTTTCAGTTAGCAAGCAGCATTAACACGGAGCGTCTATTTACCACAGAACACCACAGAATACCACAGAACACTCAAAATATACCACAGAACTACACAAATTACAATAAAACTACTGAAATATACCACAGAACATTAAAATTACTTAAAAAGAAATGTTTTTCTACAAAAAGAAGTTGACCCGACGGATTTTACCGGCGCGAATCACGCTATGAATAATATTAACTTGATTGGACAAAAGAGTTAATATTTCTCATATGTAACTATTTTTTCTGTGAAATTAATAACCTATAAGACAATGATTTTTGATTTCAACTGAAATGATGGTGATCATCGGCTCACATTTTAATCTTGAATTTTAATTATTATAAAATTGTATTCTTGAAATTACTTGACAATAATTAGAACAGGAAGACTGCTATCAGCATTCTATTTAATATAATATATATCATTAATAATGGAATATTTACAAAATTATTCATTGTTTGGATTCTAGTTGCCACCTGATTATGTAAGGTAATTCAATTAAATGTATTTGATGTCTCAGGTGAAAAAACTTTTTTTTATCATATTTTATTGAAATCTGTACATTTGTTAGTTGATTACATCGAATACGGTACCTTATCCCGGCCTCGTTAACATTAATAGATAACATATATATGCAGATATTAGTATTTGTTAGTAATTTACACATTATAATGACATAATAAAATAAAAATATATACCATAACAGAAATAACAATTTGGATGTTCCTTAACAATTTAAATAGCTTAAAATTAACTATACTTTTAATAACAAAACAAACAGATATATATATATATATATATATATAAAAATATGTTTGAAGTAGAAAAAAAAGAATAGATACAAAACTCATAGTGAGTTCTGCATTATAGACCAGATATTGAAGAGAACTGATAATTAGAGAGAAAAAAATTGAAAAAGTTTGCCTAGATGAATTTTAATTTAACATCCTATCCTATTTCTGTCAAATTTAAACATAAAAGTTTGCTTCTATATGTTTGTACATTTATTTATTTAACTGTCAAATAATATAGTGAAAGTATCCACATTTCATCGAAAATTTCCAGTTTCTTGTTTTTAACAGCAATGTGTTTCTCAATACAGTAAAGATCCTGTATTTTCTTTTGCAATCCAAATAATGTAAGTCTTCTCTTAAAGTATTTACAACTAAAAATATAATGTCTGATATGCAGAAAATCAGGTTGGTCACATTTCTACTAAAAGCTTTTGAGATATCTCCAAAATACAATTTTGAATAGTAAAGGAATACTTATATCATTTGAAAGAAACCAATGTTTAGTTTCATTTAAAATATTTGTACAATCTCACAATTCCAAAACAAGTGTTCAATTGTTTCATCTTCTTTTTGACAAAATGTACAATTTGGGTTATCCATTATTTTTATTTTATACAATAATTTGTTTGTTCCTAAAATACGCTGATTGATTCTATACTGTAACCATTGCAATTTGGTATTATTTGTCACTACAAAAGGTAGTCTAAAATTTCTTTCCATTCCCTTTTTCACAAATTATAATTTCATCCCATTTTCTTTGCCCATTTGATAAAATATTATTCTTGATTAGTATTGAATACATATCTTTTGTTCCCTTGAGCTTCTCAACAGAATTTTCAAAATGATGGAATAAATGGAGTCAATAACTTATAATCATCAACAGCATAAATTTTGCTGCTTTTTAACAGCAGAAATAATACTGTTATATTTCATAGCATTTTCTTCAATATCAAAATTTTCCTTTAACTGGGCAATGGATAGAAATTTTCCAGTTTCAGACATAATGTCATTTATGGAACAAATACCTTTGTTAAACCATTCTACATAAAAAGCTGGTTTATTACCAATTTTATACATCTATTAAACCACAATGAACTTGACAAAAATGATCCCATGTATGGGTTTCTTCTTTAGTAATAATCATATCCCATGCATCAATAACATCCTTCCAAAATTTGTTTTTTACATTACTTTTAATTTGGGATAAATATCCGTTTCCACATTTGAATAGTCTATCTCTATTTACTGTTGACAAAAATACATTTTCCATTTACATTCTGAACGAAAAAGTTTTCTAACCCATGTTGACTTCAAAGCTATGATAAATAGGTTAAGATTGATCATTTTTAAACCTCCCTCACAATATTTTTTTTGTAATATTTCTTTCTTTATCCTGTGCACAGGTGAATCCCAAATAAAGGTGTAACAAATTTCATTAATCTTTTTATAATCGCATCACTAGGATTTGGTAATGAGATTATTAAATGATTTAAGACAGGTAGAATTAAAGTTTTACAACAGTTATTTTACCAATAACAGTAAGATTTCTTCTAGACCAAGTTTTAATTAATTTCTTTATGACCAGAAGTCTCTGCTCATAATTTATATCAACAATTTTATCTAAATCTACATCAAAATGAGTTCCCAGTAAAGTAAAATCTGTTTTACCCCAGGATAATTTTCTTTCAGGACATAAAACATCATTACTATATTTTTTGTTCCCAATCCAAACTACTTGCGTTTTTGTGAAATTAATATTAAGCCCAGAAAGTTTAGCATACCAATCTAATTCAATTAATGCTTCATTAAGAGACTGTTCACTTCCGTCTAAAATTAATGATGTATCATCGGCAAACTGTGATAACTTATGTTCTACTCTCGTCACATTTATTCCACAAATTTTTTATTTCCCAATTCTGGTTGCTAAAATTTCTGCACACAGTATAAATAGATAAGGTGATAAAGGATCACCTTGACGGCAACCACGTCCTACCTTAAAAAATCTGAAAGGTTACCTCCTTGATTAACAGCAGATGAAATATTTTGTAGAACACTTTAACCCAGTTTATAATGTATTCTCCAAAATTAAAAATTCTAAAACACTATAAAGAAAATCCCAAGAAATAGTATCAAAAGCTTTTCAAAGTCAATCAAAAGTAATAAACCAGGTATGCCATTTTCTTCAGTAAATTGTAAAATGTCATAGATTAATCTGATATTATCCCCAATATAACGCCCACTAATAAAACCAGTCTGGTCAAGATCAATTAGTTTGCATAACACTTTTTTAAATCTACTAGCTATAACTCCTGAACCAATTTTGTAAACAGTATTTAATAATGATATAGGTCGCCAATTTTTAAGAAATTGTCTTGGTTTATTATCTTTTGGCAGACATGTTATAATCCCTTGTTTTTGAGTAACTGATAATTCACCAATAATATATCCATAGTTTAATGCTTTTACAACAAATGACTTTAAATCTCTCCAAAAAAACTTAAAAAATTCAGTTGAAAAACCATCAGATCCAGGTGATTTATCATTATTCATCTTTTGTAAAACACAACTTGCTTCATCAATAGTTATCTCCCCTTCTAGACTCATCTGTTCCTCTACAGATAATTTATTAAAATTACAATCTTTTAGATCCCTTTCCAAATCACTGGCTTTACAACAATTTACCTCCCTTTTCTTGTATAAATTTTCATAAAATGTTTTAACCTCCTTCAAGATATCAAACTGGTTAACAACAACTTTCCCATCTTCTAACTCTACTCTTGGGATAAGTTTGTTTGTAAAATTTTTTGATTCAAGCCCACAAAAATATTTTGAAGGTTTTTCACCTTCCTCAACCCACTTAACTCTAGACCGTATAATTCTACCCCTCAATTTTTCTTGTCTTATCATTTCTAATTCTTGCTTCTTACTTTCTAATATTTGCCATGATTTTTCATTTAAAGCAGCTTCTAAAAATTCAATTTCTTGTAAAAGTTTTTTTTCCTTTATATCCCTTTGTTTTCTCTTGTAACTAGAATACGAGATAGTTTTACCTCTAATTTCTAATACTGTGAAAGTACTTTTATTCGTGGGGAACCAATTTTCGTGGTTTTCATGGATGTCTTTATCCACGAATTTAAGTGTCCAACGAAATATAACAACTGTTGTCCAAATCAAGACATGAAAAGATTCCCATGTAGGTTTTACTACCGATATGATCTAGAGAATACAATGAATATCGGCAAATCTGAGACTACTATAATAGTAGTCTGGGGCAAATGCACTATGAACTACAACTGCAGGCAGGATTATACCCATTTAATCTTTAAAACCTAAACTGTACAACTTTTGACCTTTTAATTCTCATAAAACATATTTTTGATGATGAAAGTCAGATTTCGGTGATGATATGCTATGATAAAGTGTTCATTTATTATATCCTCATAATTCTTGTAATGGAAATAACAATTTCATGCTGGGCTTGCTTTTGATAAGAATTAATTTTACAATTTAATGTACATTTAAAGGAGACATGACACGATTTTCAATTTGTGTTCCAAAATGTTTATTTATACTTAATCTTCCCAAAAATACATTGATAGCAATATAAGTGTCAAATATTTTGTAAAATATGTATTTTAATGAGATTTTAATGCAACGATTTATGACCTGTCAAATATGCATATTTCCATCCCGAAGTCACTCAGAACGAGGCTACTACGTCAGTGGTTACTTTCATTCATATTGACATATGGGTACAGCGCAAATTTAGTTTCGATTATTATCCAACAAAACGCATGACAGTGATGAACAATGATTTTGTGTGATGCCGATGGATTCAACAATATAATAAAAAGAATATTGACATGATGTTTTCTGTTTTCAAATGACACGCAGACTTAGAAGGTTTAAAGATGTGACATTTTAACAAGCCCAAACTACACTTCTCTTCTCCCACTTTCATAAGGAATCCAGAGTTGGGGTCTCGGGTGCCATGCCATATGAGTTCATCATAGGTCACAGGTGTGCGGTACAGGTGATTGATTTTCGCAATTTCAGGTCTCGTTTGAAGTTGTAAGCCTCAGGTGTCATGCCACATGGGGATTGATAAGACATAGTTATTACGCAATATTACTTCATTAGTTCTTTGTGTATATCCTGGATGTTGGTTTGCCGAGGGCACAGGTGAGATTGGAATATATTATTGTTACAGTAATAACGGTACAACTGCCTGATGTTTAATGAACACCTGTACTGCGACCATGCAATACCCTATGCACTACCGATTAAATACCTAACCAGTGTTGATAACTAATAGACAACCTGTATATAGATCTTATTTTTATTGCTTTTAAAATATGCAGATGTGAAAAGGTTTATAACAGTTGCATTTTTTAATTGACTTCTTGAGATGGATAAGTAATATTTATGTATGCTTGCAAGTCTATAACTTCATAAGAAATTGTTAGGCAAAAGCATAAAAAGCAAACAAGGAAATGATACGAGAATGAATCATAAGTCTTTTACATTCTTATATTGAACATCGAATATAATTATTGACAACTATCTAGTTGGTAAAGATTCAGATCATGATGAAAACATTTCTTTTAACATGGAAACTTAATAATAAATGAAGAAAGTGTCGTTTGAACCATTTATTTGGTATAACCGTCTGACCTCCAACAATGAGAAAACCCCATACCGTATATTCGGCTATAAAAGGTCTCAACATGAAAATGTGAAACAATTTTAACGAGAAAACTAACGACCTTATTTATAACAAAATAATTTCGAAGAAAAATATGACAGACATGAACCAACGACAACCACTGATCTACATGTTCCTGTTTTAAGACAGGCACATTCAAAATGTGTCATGGTATATGTTTGTGAGCCTATTCATTTATTCAAATTACTCTTTTTGTTGCAATGTTTTGAAAAAGAACATTATGTGTTATGAGTATTTTCCTGGAATCATGCATTTTGCTGGTAGCAATAAACAAACTGATTGCTAAATGATATTTGGAAGAGGGGTGGAAATATGTGAATTTGAATTTACTTTGTAATTCATTAAATTTGAAGTTAGATTTATAAGGGTCTGAATGGAATTCCATACTTTAGAAGTGTAGTGTAACTATATTAATTGTTTCAACATAAGATATTTTTTCTTAAACATGTATGGTTTTAAAAGGTATATAACAGAACACGTGACTAAATCATACTACAGGTGCCTTCTTACCTTTCACCTGGTCAAGTATGCTATAGGTGTCAACATTTAATTACTTAAACAACAGCCTCCAATAAATGTTTACATGAAGGGGTGGGGAATAATAAAATTGTTAATTCAATATCCTAATGTGGAAATAGTGTGATAAAGGATTTGTCACTACACAAATCATTGGTGTGATATAATGTATTATATGTCTCTGCCGTAACAGAGAGAAAAAGAACAATTTGATCATCAAATTAGAATATTTTCAATCATGATTAAAAGTAGTTTGATTTAAATTAAAATAAATGCAGAAAGCGGTTTATTAAATTAATTCATCAGACAAACCCATAGGTATGGTAACAGTCCGATCGGTTTTCAGACAAAACCGTCGTTGTTGGACTCTTCGCATGAAAAATTAATATCTTTTCTTGGTTATTTTCCACACACAATGGCTCAAATTGATGATATCAATTGTCTTTGTAGTTTGTCAGTAATCGGAAAAGTGCTGTCAATACGTTCATAGTGTATCGACATCATCCAGTTCGAGACATTTTCCCAGCTTGTAACCACTGGCGTAAGCACGATCACGTGATAGTTTTCTAATTAAAAATCATTCATTATGACAAGCGCTGGATTCTTTGACCTAAAAATGCCGATTGATCAGGTTTTGACCAGCAAAATTGCACAAAACATGTTTTAAGACTAATATTTATTAATTTAATAAAAAAAAAAAAAAAAATCGTGTCACGTCTCCTTTAAAGCATTTGTTTATGTAACTGTTTTCTTTAAGTGACATGTTTATGGCCTAATTAAAACCTCTGATTGTCTTTAATCTGTTGATCATTCGATCTCAGGTTAATTAGTGTCATCACTACACGGAGCAATAATTTAAATGTTTACTTTGCAATTTCCTTCAATCGAGACAGTTTGTAACCTTCGTTTCTAATGGCTTCAAATCTACGCTCTATTCGTTTTTTTTTTAGAAAACTAAAATCCACGAAATTAAAAATCCACGAACATGTAACTTTTGCTCTAACCACGAAAATTGATACCCACGAATTGAAGTACTTTCACAGTAATAATATCTCAAGAAATAATTGGTTATTAATAGTTAAATGGAGATCATCATTACAAATTTCCTGTATACTTTCAAAATTATAGACCAATGCACCATATTGTTTTTTCACTTCTAAAATCTTTTCTTTAACAATATCAATATATTCCTTGTCATATAGTAAAGAATTGTTGAACTTCCACAGTCCTTTACCACGTATAAAAGGGTTAAATTCTAGTTCTAGAACCACAATGGAGTGGTCTGAACGGTAGCTAGACTCTATTTTACAATTTGATAAATTTGATAACAGAGAATCCGAAATTAGAAAAAAATCTAGTCTAGCTTGTTTAAAAGGTGTTTTTTTTCGCCAGGTGTATCTTCTTAATTCTGGAAAAAGTTCTCTGAAAGGATCTACAAGTGACCATTGGTCTATAATTTCTAACACTTTATCTCTAGCATTAGGATTATTTACATGTAAATAATTATAACAATCAATATTTGGATACAATACTAAATTAAAATCACCACAAAGTATAAAACTTTCATTTCCAAAATCTTCAACAGTGTTCATAATCTTGTCATAAAAATTAGGACTGTCTGTATTAGGACCATAAACTGAGACAAGAGTTATCTTTTGTTCACCAATCACAATATCTAATGCTATGTAATTACCATTTAAATCTCCCTTTTCTTTTAATACTTTAAATTCAAAATTATTATTTAATAAAACTGCTACTCCTCTTGAATTTGATAGGTAAGATGAAAAGTAGCATTCATATCCCCACATCGATCTTATATTTCTCTCGATGTCTGTGGTAAAATGAGTATCCTGTATGCAATAAATATTATAATTTTTAGATTTCAAAAAATTAAAAACGTCTTTTCTCTTGTTAGTATTTCCTAAACCCTGACAATTAAATGTCAAAACTTTAATTGAATTCATTATAGTAAGCAAAATTTCCCATCAGTATGTACACAAATGAAATGTGTGACAAATACAAATTCATCTGGCAAACAAAGATTTGACATAATAGATAAGTCATATTCATAACACAGTAGTTAGAAAGCAAAATATCAGAAAAGAAAAAAAAACTTGAATAAAAATATAAGTAAAGATTAAAGAAGACAGGCATACACCTACCTTGAAAAGAAGTGCAAAGTACAATTTTTGCAAAAAACTACATTTGTACATATTCTGATTTTCTTTTTACAAAATACAAATTGAAATTGACCTAAATGATTTTCTATAATCTTGAGTATAATTGAATGTGAGATATATGTCTATGTATAGCATGACAATATAGACGAATGTACAGCAAGTTTAATATCCCTGTCTTATTCTCAAGTTAATGTCATCATACATTCCAATTTTCAGCTGTAAACCACTCGGAGTTCTACCATAAACACCACAATTGAAATACCAAACCTGGTCGAAACGTTGGCTTTTTTCTAGTCTATGTATAAGTTCCATATTCCTTTGGCTAACATCATCAACAAATTTCACTTTGCCTGATAGTTCTTTTCTCACACGCATAACCTTTCTCTTTGTGTCACTGTTGTAAAGTCTTACAATTATAGGACTTGGTTCATGTGCTGCTGGTAGTCGGTGTATGGCAACTACATCTCTTTCCTCCAAAGTTACCTTCAGTTCAGTTTTTACCATGTTAATGAAGTCCTGACGGAGGTTCTGTTTTTCTCGTCTTGGGAAGTTAAAAACTTTAATATTGTTTTTTCTAGAATACTGTTCATTATAGTTACTACTGATGTTTGATTGTTTAGCAACTTTCACTGTTTCAACTAAGTCAGTTTTCATTGCTGAAAATTGTTTTGAACTTATTTCAAGTTTTTTTTCAAATCTTCATTCTCAATGGACAATGATTCAACTTTTTCTTCCATATCATTTTGTATTTTGGAAATTTTATCATTCATTTTCTTTTCTAAAGATGATTCAAATTTGCTGAATAATTTCTTTACAATACCACTTACAATGTCTTCTAATTCAGAGGTCTTGACCAGATCTTTTGTTACCTCATTAAGGTCATCTTTGGTTGTTACATCCCTCAATGAAAATTTAATCTCATCAAGGTCTTTTTGAAAGTTAATTAAACCATTGATATCAAAACTACTGCTGGATTCATTTGAAACTTCTGAGTGAGTTCTTTTTGCTGAAGGTTCTCTACTAACTTTACTGTTTAGGTTAGTGTATGGAAGGTATATACTATGAAATTTAGGCGAGGGCTTGCCCGAGCTCTTAATTTCATAGTATATACCTTCCATACACTATCAATTAACATATTTACCACTTGAGTAATCCTGTAATTAGTCTCTTGATATGTTTTGGCTGACTAAGTGTAGCTCATTTACGTAGTTTTGTAAATCTACTCACTAGTATCATTGTAAAATATTGAATCCAGAATGAAAAGATGGTAGCTACTGGTGTAAGTATGTTTATTGACATAAAGCGGTGTTTTTATACATGTACTTCTTCACATGGTAAAATGACAAAATAACTTGACTAAAACAGGCAATAATTAAATTGCAGTGGAAGCTTTACATTCTTGAATTTTTTTTTTTTCAATTTCACATAAAAATAAAACTATAATAGATTTTACACATATAGATAGTTTGCAGTGGCGGATCCAAAAGGGGAGGAAGTTCAGGAGGGGATGGAAACGCCTTTTGTGATGATCAATGCTTTTGAATGAGGACATAAGTTGGACCCCCTTTATTTCGGGTTGGAACCCCTTTTAAAAATGACTGGCTCTGCCCTGGTATGTACCCATAGGTAGTCTAGTGGATAGTTTTCATGCATGAAATATTTGTCACTGGACATTAAGCAACTAATAATCAATCAATTCATAACGAAATAGATCAAATTGCTTTAATTTCCCTTCACAAGGTTTCATGGTTCACTCTTTTTTGTGTACAAAGTAATTGCATGGAAGATAAATGATTACAATTTTCAGATGGCGTTGTACTCTAATCAAGGTATAAAAAAATCATATTTGTTACTCTTTATTTAAATGAAAGAAACTTTTAATCGTCAAAAACATTTTTAGATGCTAAGATTAAATAGTAGGAAGTTAAAAAATCAATTTGAAAACTAATTACAAACTATTTAGTTTAATTTGGAACACAGCATTTGTTTCAAAATAGCCAGTAGCAATTTTTTTTTAATATCTTGATTACGATACAATGAAATCTTACCCTTGTGGTCATTCATGCGTAGTTACTTAGTACATGGAAAAGTATGTACTATGAAAATTAGAAGGCAAATATAAGCAATTTGATTGGACGAAGTTGTAAGTATGTGCTAATCTTTATTAGCGTCCTTTTTAGCTGCAAGCAGGGTTTGAACACTTCTTACTGGCTTTGTCTGACCAGAAGGTCTATGTGAAATACTATTGCCTCCAGGCATATTGTCAATATACTTTTACTTTACCTCAGTTGTGAGTTCTGTTCAATTCTTTATCTAGTTGTTATATTGAGAATATCACAAAACTTTTAGGTCAAATAATTAATAAATTCCAAAATTTTCATGCATGAAAATTTCACAAAGTATAGTCCATTCTCATATGTATCAATTTCTCACAAAAATATGTAAATCCACATCTAAATAACATTAACTTTTGCAAAAATTGTAGGAGCTGAAAATTAGTGTGTCATCAGCTCGGCTGCCATCTTTAAATGACATGTTAATTGGCTTGATTGGTGATTACGACAAGTGTAAAAATTGGTTAAAGTAATTAAATTTTGGTAGTTTAATTGTGTCGGTGAACTTACAAAGGTCAACATTGATTTTGGACTCAAAAATATAGAATCTATATGTAAATGCTACATACACACGTCTTTTCGATATAAAGTTTCAGTTCAACGATTTTAAATGCAAACAAAATTTTGTAACAATCCGAAATATTGTCAAATAATTGGAGAAGATACACACACATCATAAGATTCCAAAAACAGTCATCGAACTTGGAACTTTTTGGCAATTAAAAAGGCACACTTATAATACGTTATTAGTCAACTCAAATATTACTGTCCGACAACAACCTCAGATATCTTTTTGAAAGTATAATTTAGTAGCTCTTAACACCAGTCTGATTAAAACCAACCCCCACTATCCACTTGCGTTTTAAAACCAGCCCCCACTATATATATCCACTTGCGTTTTAAAACCAGCCCCCACTATATATATCCACTTGCATTTGTAAGTGGATAGTTGGGGCCGGTTTTAATCAGACTGCCCTTAACACAGGATTGTTTTATATATACTTGTAACATGTATAACTCTAATGGAGAAAACTTTGATGTACAAACATTAACCAAGTTTAAATAATTGTTTGAAACAACTCTAGATATCAGCTTAACAAATTACTTTAATCACTTTAATAAAGTTTAATTATTTGTTGACAACAACTTTAATTAAATTTCACATTAACCATTTTGATTATTTATTGTAACAACTCTTAACATAAAATTAATAAAAAGTGACAAAAAAAAACTGATAAACAAACTAAATTTAACAAATAATTATTAATGCATCTAAACATTTTCAAAAAGAATTAAAAATTACAAAAACTTTAAGATTAAAATGTATTTAAAATATAAATGTCACAAATATGAATAATCTTTGTATATTATGGTTTTAATAGCTAGGGGTTTCGGTATGATCCCAATTATTGGCCATTCAGTTGGGGGCGTAGCGATAGTGAGTCGACCCTAAATAGAAAAATTAAATTTATTTGAATAATAAATGTCAAATTATAAAAAGAAAGAACAATAACACGATAATAATGTCTGAAGATTTAATATTTTAAAGTTCTGTGATAAATTTTGGGTGTTCTGTGGTATATTCTGTGGTGTTCTATGGTAAAAAGACGCTCCCGCATTAACATGGTTTAGGAGTACAAGACTGGTCAGCTTGAAATCAGAATACTAATGTTAAAAATATAGTTAGGGTGTTGGTCAAGTATTATGGAATATGCAGGGTTCATATTTGTATTGCATTAACATGTCTTACCAAAAGTCAACTTGAAACTTCAATTTTCTGTCAGCCATAGGATTGAAAACTTTAAAATGAAAAATGAAATGAAAATCCAGATTTGAGAAAGATAAATAATATCATGAATATAAATTTGTTTAACAGTGCTATGTGTACAAATATACCATCAGGCATGTGATTTTTCCGGTTGGAATGAAACTCTTGCACCCCTCATGCCCTTCCCTTAAAACTTTAATCTTTAAAAAGACAGGAATCATTATCAATTGATAGAAACATCAAAGAATTACACAAATTTAAATTGTTAAAAGTTATTACATGAAAGTAGGTTAAAATATAATTTTAACTGAGTCTCTCAGTCTTGGGAAATGGTTTAATGGCAAGACTGAATCAACCTCAACCCTGGACAATTGTCAATTACAGTTATTTTTGTAAGCACTTCATTTAGATCATTGTATTCCACTTATGATGGACATCATTTTTCTTACTTGGAGATGATCCCTTTCGATATATCTGAAAATTTGTTTTATTTCAGATATAACCCTGAAAATCTAGTAACTTTGGAAAAATATATAAATATGCAGGCACAAGAGAACACATATGACTTGGAAGCTAATCTGGCTGTTTTGAAATTGTAAGTATATTTCTAACATTAACTTCTATATATAAACTAAATGACAGAATCCACCTATGCTGTAGTGTATATACATGTATATAGTGTAAATTTGAATACTGCAGATTTATTTATTTAAGTGGATACCACTTTTCATGGATTGAGGAAAAATTGCATTTTCATAGATATTTGACTTCATGGTTTTCCCGAAGTCTGCATACATGCTTATAGAAATTGTGCAACTTCGTTGAACATTTAAATTTGTGGTTTACATTTACCCAGAAAATGATAAAATGCTCCGCAGGGCGCAGCTTGATACGACCGCAGAGGTCGAACCCTGAACAGTTGGGGCAAGTATGGACACAACATTCAAGCTTGATACAGGTCTGAATTTGGATTGTGATTAAATATTTGACACAGCATAGGTTTCTGACACAGAATGAATGTGGTCTTAGAATTTAAAAATTTTAAATTGGACATTTACCTATTATGGTTCAATATCCAAAATCTAAATACATGGTGAGATTCAGCAAATCAAAGAACCCCAAGAATTCAATTTTTGTGAAAATCAAACTAAGTTTAATTTTGGACCCTTTGGACCTTAATGTAGACCAATTTGAAAACAGGACAGTACTGTGCAATTGAATATTTCTTGGTATTTCACAATGCTGTGCAATTAAAAATTTCTTGCTATTGCGCAATACTGTGCAATTGGATATTTTTCTTGCTATTGCGCAATACTGTGCAATTGAAGATTTCTTGCTATTGCGCAATACTGTGCAATTGAAGATTTCTTGCTATTGCGCAATACTGTGCAATTGAAAATTTCTTGCTATTGCACAATACTTAGTACAATAATTTTCAAATCCTGTTTGGTGTCTATCTCCTGCCATATCATTATTATTTGCTTTTAAATATAAACCAGAAATTACCAACTTAAAATGGAGAATTTTAAAGAAAAAAAAGGAAAAAGGAAAAAATAAAAATCCCTCCCCAATTTTTGAACCCCTTATGATTCATCACCCCCAAACTCAATCCCAGCCTTCCCTTTTTGGTATGGTACCTTGCAGTACAATTTCAGAGAGATCCATACACTTGAACACAAGTTATTGTCTGGAAACTAGAAAAATGTTTGTTTTTTGGCCTCTTTTTGACCCCAAATTCCTAAACTTTTAAGGCAATTACCCCCAAACTCAATTCCAGCTTTCCCTTTGTGATATGGAACCTTGTAGTACAATTTCAGAAAGATCCATACACTTTCACACAAGTTATTGTCATGAAACTAGAAAAATGCTTGTTTTTTGCCCCTTTTTTTGCCCCTAATTCCTAAAATTTGGAAGTAATTACCCCCAAAATCAATCCCAGCATTCCCTATGTGATATGGAACCTTGTAGTACAATGTCCGAGAGATCCATACACTAACACACAAGTTATGTCTGGAAGTTACAAAAATGCTTATTTTGACCCTTTTTAGCCCCTAATTCCTTAACTGTTGGTACCATAACCCCCAAAATCAATCCCAACCTTCCTTTTGTGGTATTGAACCTTATGGTAAAATTTCATAGAGATCCATTCACTTAAACTAAAGTTAGAGTGCGAAAACCAATGTGTCTTCAGACGACAACAACGACACCAACGTCATACCAATATACGATCGCAAAATTTTTTTGCGGTCGTATAAAAATTGGTATCCCAAGAATAATAATGAATCCACAGTTAGCAAACTATGAGGAAGGTGTTACGTTTTGTTGAGTGGAAAAGGTAGAGGTACACAAAAAATCTATAAGGAACGTGAGCAGTTTAGATAATATATATCTTTTAATTCCACAAAAATTTATTTTTCAACATGAGATTCTTTGGTTCCAATTAGATTCACAATAAGTCTTCATTCATTGAAATGATCTCATATAATGATTTAAGAAATTGAAACAACTTAAAAGGTCCCTTTGGCACACTGGAAGACTGGTTTCTTTACAAATCACACCTGTTTGAAAGTCTTATGTTCAAACTTCAGCAACTGTTCACACTTAGTTAAGCCCTTTGTAAATCAACCAGATTATCATGCTGATACATTGTCTGATGAAACAACCAGGTAAATGCCAATAGCATTATAACCGTTTCAAGTAAATTCCTCATATATGTCATAAAACTGTCTGTTTACAAAACAAGAAACACATGAATAAAGTATATAGATTACAGTATTTTTTAAAAGCACCTTTGCCATTGGATTTGAAATTGCACTGTTTTATCAAACATTGTTGTTATCTCATTGTTGTATATTGTGTTTTCAGGTACCAGTTCAATCCAATGCACTACCAGACCACTGTAGCAGCTCAGGTTCTATTAAAAGCTCTGACAAACCTGCCTCACACAGACTTCACATTGTGTAAATGTTTAATAGACCTTAATAAGGTATGCACAAATGTTTCAAGGAATCATCTGTCAATAAAAAGTGCTGTTTAATAAACAGGTTTCTATACAATATGTTTTAGCTCTAAATCGAGAGTCTTAAGGTGGTACAAAACACCTTGACTAAAATTAATTTGGCTTGTTTAATTTTCATAAAATTTTGACAAAATATTAACTTTGACCCTTTGACAAAATATAAAATTTCAAAAACTTGAACCACACACTATATCTGAAAATTTCATTGGATATATAGCAGTTTGAAAACACTAATTGATCATTGAGAAGCTTAATATTTCCTTAACAATAGAATGTGATTAAAACGTTCAGCTGATTTTACAGAGTTATCTCCTGTATTGTTATGTACCACCTTAAGGAAGTACACCACTAATTCATGGCCCCATTGCTTTCTATGTTAAATTCCTCAATTTCAAGCAGACACTGCTCTTTTGTTTTAAGTTCAAATAAAGTGACAATCATTGCATGTCAAAGCAACACTTTATGGTGTCTTGTACTGAAAAATCAACATACCTTTAATGGCATATAAGAAAGAACTGGTTCCGGAACTTAGGATGTACCAAAACAGGTACTTCAGATCTGACAAACAGGTAAAATGTACCCTCTTTATAAAATTTGATGCAGTTTTCTAATATTCAAAATTATAAGTCAAAAGTATTCTACAATGATCACCAGTCATTCAGCTTTCATTTGATACCAACAATACCTAAATATTCTACATATTTTGAAAGTAAAACTCATGCATAGGAACTATTTTGTGTTAAATATGTACTACTTTCTGGTATGTGCTTTCTGGCGGGCGAATTAGTGGTGTTACACCTATAACAGAACCAAACTTGCTATATTGACTTCAGCATTACTTCATTTCATTCTATGATCTATTTCAAGCAATAAAAAACATGTAAAGCTTTAGTCCAAATACTATTTTACTAATTTTAAGCTCAAATTAGACTGGTAGTAACATATGGGTTATTCAAAGAAAACTGCATATGGATATTACTAATGGCCAATATACATTTTTATTCTAAATATCATTGTTATATTTAATAATTTCTAATAGGAAAACAATGTGCTTACCAATGGTCATATTTTACTAGAGTTTGTTCATTTAATAAAAATTTATTAGACCAGACCTAAGACATAATTGAGAATATTGTCCCCCTTTTTCTTCAAATTGGAAAAGGGACATTTTGGTATAAACCATACTTCTGTGGTACAACATAGATTATTAAGAGCAATTTATATATCCCTCAGCTGGATAACTTGCTAAACTGGTTCAAAATTGCATGTACAGTGAGATTTTGGAATTCTTATATGAGTATATACCAATTGCCTAGATTGTAAAAGGCTACCATAAGAAAACCAATAAAACTTAAAAATCATAGGATTATTTGACCAAGAGCTATTTTTACCATAAACGAGTAATAATATACATGTTTTATTGAATGCAATCCCAAATAATGCAAAATAAGAATTTGAGTCAAGTCTTAACTGCATGCATGTTGTGTGACCATAAAGGCCAAAATACCTGATTATGTCAATTTAAGAGCTGAAATTTCCATAAACAGACTTGTTCATCCAAAAGATGATTAAACATGATTACTTACATCAAATATGACTTATTTTCATTGGAATAGGTACAACTTCTAAAAATTGAATTTCTGATGATTCTCTGTAATAGGAAGTACACCACTAATTCATGGCCCCATTGCTTTCTATGTTAAATTCCTCAATTTCAAGCAGACACTGCTCTTTTGTTTTAAGTTCAAATAAAGTGACAATCATTGCATGTCAAAGCAACACTTTATGGTGTCTTGTACTGAAAAAATCAACATACCTTTAATGGCATATAAGAAAGAACTGGTTCCCGGAACTTAGGATGTACCAAAACAGGTACTTCAGATCTGACAAACAGGCAAAATGTACCCTCTTTATAAAATTTGATGCAGTTTTTTTAATATTCAAAATTATAAGTCAAAAAGTATTCTACAATGATCACCAGTCATTCAGCTTTCATTTGATACCAACAATACCTAAATATTCTACATATTTTGAAAGTAAAACTCATGCATAGGAACTATTTTGTGTTAAATATGTACTACTTTCTGGTATGTGCTTTCTGGCGGGCGAATTAGTGGTGTTACACCTTAAAAAATTTGTGAAAAACTTAAAGATCTGCCATCAACACAAAATTCTACAAATAATCCTGACTTTGGACAGAGACAAGAAAATGTTAAAACATATTTCTTGTATTACTATTACCGTCCTCGATAATGGAAAAACGATACATGAAAAAATGCTATTGTGTTTTGAAATCTTTATGTATTTTATTTCAACACAAATAAATTAAGATTTTATGTGTTTTTCAAAGGATACAATAAAATATATGTATCTGTACAATTTTATTTTTTACTTGTATTGAAATATTATATTTTAAAGGTAAAACAGCTTCATTCAATTTTACCTGAGATTTGGAATTCACCTGAGAAAATCGTTTTCACCAACTAAAATTTATTGTACAAATTCTTGTAAAAATGTAGATATAACTAATCACCTTTCAAGAAGAACCAGTCTTTGGTTTTCTGTTAGGAGTATTATGGATGGATTTTATACGACCGCAAAAAATTTTTGTGGTCGATATTGGCTGACGTTAGGCGTCGTCGTTGTCGCTCTGGCGCCGTCGTCCGAAGACGCATTGGTTTTCGCACTCTAACTTTAGTTTAAGTGAATGGATCTCTATGAAATTTTACCATAAGGTTCAATATCACAAAAGGAAGGTTGGGATTGATTTTGGGGTTATGGTACCAACAGTTAAGGAATTAGGGGCCAAAAGGGGCCAAAATAAGCATTTTGTAACTTCCAGACATAACTTGTGTGTTAGTGTATGGATCTCTGACATTGTACCACAAGGTTCCATGTCACAAAGGGAATGCTGGGATTGATTTTGGGGTAATTGCCTCAAAATTTTAGGAATTAGGGGCCAAAAAGGGCAAAAACAAGCATTTTCTAGTTTCATGACAATAACTTGTGTGTAAGTGTATGGATCTTTCTGAAATTGTACTACAAGGTTCCATATCACAAAGGGAAAGCTGGAATTGAGTTTGGGGTAATTGCCTGAAACGTTTAGGAATTAGGGGCCAAAATAAGCATTTTCTAGTTTCCAGACAATAACTTGTGTTCAAGTGTATGGATCTCTCTGAAATTGTACTGCAAGGTACCATACCTCAAAGGAAGGCTGGGATTGAGTTTGGGGTGATGAATCATAAGGGGTTCAAAAATTTGGGGGTTTTCTTTTTTCCTTTTTTTCTTTAAAATTTTCCATTTTAAGTTGGTTATTTCTGATTTATATTTAAAAGCAAATAATAATGATATGGCAGGAGATACACACCTAACAGGATGTGTAAGTTATTATATAATAAGTATTGTGCAATAGCAAGAAATTTTCAATTGCACAGTATTGCAATAGCAAGAAATCTTCAATTGCACAGTATTGCGCAATAGCAAGAAATATCCAATAGCACAATATTGCGCAATAGCAAGAAATTGTCAATTGTACAGTATTGCGCAATAGCAAGAAATATTCAATTGCACAGTATTGCGCAATTGCAAGAAATATTCAATTGCACAGTATTGTGCAAAGAAGATACTTTGTATAAATTGCTAATTTCTTGACCAATTTCAATGGGGTTTTATTCTTGAACTCTTGGGGTTCTTTAATATGCTGAATCTAATCGTGTATTAAGTTTTGGATTTTGGGCCCCGTTTTAAATTGGTCCACATTGAGGTCCAAAGGGTCCAAAATTAAACTTTGTTTGATTTCATCAAAATTGAATTATTGGGGTTCTTTGATATGCGAATCTAACCGTTTATTTAGATTCTTAATTTTTGGTCCCGTTTTCAAATTGGTCTACATTAAGGTCCAAGGGTCCAAAATCAAACTTAGTTTGATTTTAACAAAATTGAATTCTTAGGGTTCTTTGATATGCTGAATCTAAACATGTATTTAGATTTTGATTATGGGCCCAGTTTTCAAGTTGGTCCAAATCGGGTCCAAAATTAAACTTTGTTTGATTTCAACAAAATTGAATATATGGGGTTCTTTGATATGCTGAATCTAACCATGTATTAAGATTTTTGATTTTGGGCCCCGTTATCAATTTTTCCACATTGAGGTCAAAAGGGTCCAAAATTAAACTTTGTTTGATTTCATCAAAATTGAATTATTGGGGTTCTTTGATATGTTGAATCTAACCGTGTATTTAGATTCTTAATTTTTGGTCCCGTTTTCAAATTGGTCTACATTAAGGTCCAAAGGGTCCAAAATTAAACTTAGTTTGATTTAACAAAATTGAATTCTTAGGGTTCTTTGATATGCTGAATCTAAACATGTATTTAGATTTTTGATTATGGGCCCAGTTTTCAAGTTGGTCCAAATCGGGTCCAAAATTAAACTTTGTTTGATTTCAACATAAATTGAATATATGGGGTTCTTTGATATGCTGAATCTAACCATGTATTTAGATTTTTGATTTTGGGCCCGTTATCAACTTTGTCCACATTGAGGTCAAAAGGGTCCAAAATTAAACTTTGTTTGATTTCATCAAAATTGAACTCTTGGGGTTCTTTGATATGCTGAATCTAACCATGTATTTAGATTTTGGATATTGGACCATAATAGGTGAATGTCCAATTTAAATTTTTAAGTTCTTAGACCACATTCATTCTGTGTCAGAAACCTATGCTGTGTCAAATATTTAATCACAATCCAAATTCAGACCTGTATCAAGCTTGAATGTTGTGTCCATACTTACCCCAACTATTCAGGGTTCGACCTCTGCGGTCGTATCAAGCTGCGCCCTGCGGAGCATTTTATTGTATGTTTTTTTTTACTTAATTGGAAAAGTATTTACACCCCCTTTTTTACTCGTGAATGAATTATGCTGTATTTCATGCCTTGAAACTCCAATCCTTTTTATTGTTAACTTCAGAAATAGTCACATTTTACAACAGTTAATGAATATTAATCTAAATGTCAGTAATTTCTTAGCATTTTGTGCATAAATTTCAAGCTTGTACAAGGTGCATATATGATCAAATAAAATTTTAACTGCATTTTTTTTCAGCAAGAAGAAGAACCTATCATGAAGGTGATGCATATTGCTGAGATGTTGGAGATGTGTCAGTTTAAAAGTTTCTGGGTAGGTCTTTGTTGTACAGTTGTACTTACTTGGTTACTGTATATATAAGGAGATGTTGGGTATAGGTCAGCGAGACAGCATTCCAATGAAACAAATTACCAAAAAGACAAAGGGTAAAAAAGAACCTCATTAAAGATACCAGGCTTATGATTTTGTACGCCAGGCGTGTGTTTCCTCTACAAAAGACTCATCAGTGACACTTGTATCAAAAAAGGTAAAGGCCAAAATAAAGTACAAATTTAGAGTCTTCAATAGACATGTCTATGCAGTATTAATAGTCCTAAGTCTAAAAAAAATGTGATTGAAATACACAAAAACTATTACAGAATTGCCATCAACAGGAAATTCTCCAAATAACAAATAAAAAATTATGATATGACATAAGGCAACCACTGACGAAATTCCTGACTTTGGATGGGCACATAAATAGTCAGGCAGGGTAGTTCTGTTGAAATGTTTATTTTTTATACTTCCATTGTTATTTTACTACTGGAGAAGATTTTTTTACTTGTTTTTATAGTCTTTCACACTGGGTTTTAACTTTTCTTGATATTATTTTTTTATTGATTACATATGTTTACTTTTCAGGAATGTCTGAAAATAGACCAAGATTTAAGTGCCAGTGTTCATGTTATTACAGGTTTTGAAGACAGTATAAGAAAATGTAAGTTGAATATGCTCTTATATAAGTACACTATAAAGCTTGGAGTAGTAAACCAAGTGATGTAAAAGAAATGGATGTTTGTGTTTTATGTACAGTGTGTTTCCTAGGATCGAATTGTGTGCACTAGGAATTAAGAAAAAATAAAATGTACATCCCATAGTATGGACCCAGTGGCAAAACAAAGTTTTAAAAATAAAGCAGATACTATGTTCACTCCTCCTCCAGTACTTATATAAAACAGATTAATATAAATGTTGTTCTCCTGCACCTGTCTTGGTCTTCTGAAAGTGTCCTCCTGCTATTTCACAAGGGGTCATTTGATTTCTTTCTACAAAATCCTAGATCCATACAATCATAAAGTCTAATAGAATACTAGCTCTAGATAACTAGTGTAAAAATAGTTGAAAGTACGGATAAATTTGACTACTTTTATCATGTTTATTTTTTCAGTTGTGTGTCATGTTGTCAGTACCACATATCAGACTATACCATTTGATACACTCACAGAATTACTAGGCAATATACCAGGTAAGGAGTCATGCTGTCAGTACCACATATCAGACCATACCATTTGATACACTAACAGAATTACTGGGCAATATTCCAGGTAAGGTGTCATGTTGTCAGTACCACATATCAGACCATACCATTTGATACACTAACAGAATTACTAGGCAATATACCAGGTAAGGAGTCATGTGATCCGTACCACATACCAGACCATACCATTTGATACACTAACAGAATTACTGGGCAGTTTACCAGGTAAGATGTCATGTTGTCAGTACCACATACCAGACCATACCATTTGATACACTAACAGAATTACTAGGCAATATACCAGGTAAGGTGTCATGTTGTCAGTACCACATATCAGACCATACCATTTGATACACTAACAGAATAACTGGGCAATATACCAGGTAAGGTGTCATGTTGTCAGTACCACATACCAGACCATACCATTTGATACACTAACAGAATTACTAGGCAATATACCAGGTAAGGTGTCATGTTGTCAGTACCACATATCAGACCATACTATATGATACACTAACAGAATTACTAGGCGATATACCAGGTAAGGAGTCATGTTGTCCGTACCAGATACCAGACCATACCATTTGATACACTAACAGAATTACTGGGCAATATTCCAGGTAAGGTGTCATGATGTCAGTACCACATATCAGACCATACCATTTGATACACTAACAGAATTACTGGGTAATATACCAGGTAAGGAGTCATGTTGTCAGTACCAGATACCAGACCATACCATTTGATACACTAACAGAATTACTGGGCAATATTCCAGGTAAGGTGTCATGTTGTCAGTACCACATATCAGACCATACCATTTGATACACTAACAGAATTACTGGGCAATATTCCAGATAAGGTGTCATGTTGTCAGTACCACATACCAGACCAAACCATTTGATACACTAACAGAATTACTAGGCAATATACCAGGTAAGGTGTCATGTTGTCAGTACCACATATCAGACCATACCATATAATACACTAACAGAATTACTAGGCAATATACCAGGTAAGGTGTCATGTTGTCAGACCATACCATATGATACACTAACAGAATTACTGGGCAATATTCCAGGTAAGGTGTTATGTTGTCAGTACCACATATCAGACCATACCATTTGATACACTAACAGAATTACTGGGCAATATACCAGGTAAGGAGTCATGTTGTCAGTACCAGATACCAGACCATACCATTTGATACACTAACAGAATTACTGGGCAATATTCCAGGTAAGGTGTCATGTTGTCAGTACCACATATCAGACCATACCATTTGATACACTAACAGAATTACTGGGCAATATTCCAGGTAAGGTGTCATGTTGTCAGTACCACATACCAGACCATACCATTTGATACACTAACAGAATTACTAGGCAATATACCAGGTAAGGTGTCATGTTGTCAGTACCACATACCAGACCATACCATTTGATACACTAACAGAATTACTAGGCAATATACCAGGTAAGGTGTCATGTTGTCCGTACCAGATACCAGACCATACCATTTGATACACTAACAGAATTACTAGGCAATATACCAGGTAAGGTGTCATGTTGTCAGTACCACATATCAGACCATACCATTTGATACACTAACAGAATTACTGGGCAATATACCAGGTAAGGAGTCATGTTGTCAGTACCAGATACCAGACCATACCATTTGATACACTAACAGAATTACTGGGCAATATTCCAGGTAAGGTGTCATGTTGTCAGTACCACATATCAGACCATACCATTTGATACACTAACAGAATTACTGGGCAATATTCCAGATAAGGTGTCATGTTGTCAGTACCACATATCAGACCATACCATTTGATACACTAACAGAATTACTAGGCAATATTCCAGGTAAGGTGTCATGTGGTCAGTACCACATACCAGACCATACCATTTGATACACTAACAGAATTACTAGGCAATATTCCAGGTAAGGTGTCATATTGTCAGTACCACATACCAGACCATACCATTTGATACACTAACAGAATTATTCCAGGTAAGGTGTCATGTTGTCAGTACCACATATCAGACCATACCATTTGATACACTAACAGAATTACTTGGCAATATACCAGGTAAGGTGTCATGTGGTCAGTACAGGAAGTACTTACATATACTGTAAATTTAGAAAATTTTGTTATGTTTTTATTGTTGCAAAAATTCCAATGTGATTGGTGTCCAAAAATTAAAATTCACATTTTTAGCTTTTTTTTTAATAGTCACAGAAATAAACGACACAAAGATTTTTTCAATTCACATTACCTTTTTGTTAGTTAATTGATTGAGATAATAATTATAGAATTATACATGGGATTGGAACTAAACTTATAATGATAGAAAGATCCCTATTGATTCTGAGGTCAATAAGCCAAAGTCATAGTTACTAAAAATAAACCAAAATAAGTGCAGAAAATTGCAAAACAGTTTCAAAGTGATAGCTCCAGTACCTCACATTGGAACCAAATTCAGTAAAGGCCGTTAGTTTTCTCAGTTGAATTGTTTTATATTTTGCATGTTGGGGCCTTTTATAGCTGACTATATGGTATGGGATTTTCTCATTGTTGAAGGCCGTATTGCTAACATCCACTTCATTTGAACTTTGGTGGATAGTTGTCTCATTGGCAATCATACAACATATCCTTATTTTATTTAGATACATTAGTATGGTATGATATAAGGGGAAGGAGATCCCTATTTATTTACAGCTCAATATATGGCATCAGGTTTTGTGGGCTTGCTTACTTATATAAAAATAAGGAGATTTGGTATGATTGGCAATGAGACAACTATCCACCAATGTTCAAATGAAGCGGATGTAAGCAATTATAGGCAACTGTATGGCCATCAACAATGAGAAAAACCCATACCGTATAGTCGCCTATAAACGGCCCCGACATGAAAAATATGAAACAATTCAATTGAGAAAACTAACAGCCTAATTTATAACAAGACAATTTATGAAAAAAACAAATATGACAGACATGAACCAACGACAACCACTGAACTACAGGCTCCTGACTTGGGACAGGCATATAAAGAATGCGGCGGGGTTAAACATGTTTGTGAGCTCAACCCTTCCCTAACCTGGGACAGTGGTGTAACAGCACAACATAAGAACAAACTATAAAAATCAGTTGAAAAGGGCTATTCATCAGATCGATACAAAGCAGAAAAACATCTAACAATAACACAGACAGGACGTGACAAGGTATTTATTTATCCATCCCTCATCCCTAACAACAAAAAAGACACTAAGTACAGATCTGAGAGTACTTGCAGTTACTGACAGCTAGTTCAAAGCCAATAACAACTAATAAAAAAATCATGTATCTAAGACTTAAAGGTCACGGTTATTTAACTATTTCGAGAGCTATGTATCAATATTTGGCATTTTTTACATAATCAGCATCAAATTCAAGTAATTTTTAGATCTCATATATATGTTCCGTTATAAAAATTCCACATTCTTAAAATATATTGCTCAAGGGCTAAATTAAGTTGTTGCTGGAAAAGTTAATATGGTTCATATGTACAAGCTTTCCTGTCTCATTATTTTAACTAGAATAGTTTTAATTTGTTCCAGCATTCTGCAGACTAAATTCTTGGTAAATTAATTGAATATAATAGTAGCCGGTTTCAAATTTGTCTTTTTTTGGCTCAATTAAAAATGTACTTGCTTATTTTTTGTAGAATCTCAAGTGAAACAATGGATTTCAAAATATGGCTGGTCCTTACAGAATGATGGAAATATTTACATCACAAACCAAGAGGAAAATATCAAAACAAAAAATATCACAGAGAAAATTACATTTGAAAGTAAGTAGCCGAAGAGGAAAAACACATTAAAAATTATGTTACAAAGAAAATTCTTATTGAATACAGTGCAACCTGTCTAATCCGACACACTAAGGGACCAGAGAATTGTGTCGGATTGTACAGGGTGTCGGAATACTCAGGTTTCACTTTTGAACAACACAAGTATTACCTGCAGAATTTTATCGGCATATTGCTGGTTATAAAATTCCTTCTTTTTTAAAATATCCGACACTGTTTCTCATCCGATCCCATACTTCTCGCCAAGTTGTTTTTGGGTTAATTGCGGAATTTTATCAGAGTCTGCAATAAAATTTATCTTTTCTCCGTTTTAGCCCGTTTTGGTGAAGGCTAAGCAGAGTCATTTTCCAAAATGCTCTTTTTACATTTTGGTGTCGTAGCCATGTTGTATCATACTTGAATGGTTTTAAAAGAAACTGAAAATAACTGACATTAAAAGTTTTATTTTCATATAGGATAACCTACCTGTAACCTTTAACGAGCCTCAACTCACCTCCCGATCTATAAATCTAAATGTACCCAATCATGTCAATTTGTTTGACGGTTCAGTGATCATGGTACACATTAACACGTGATAAGTAATTATTTTAATTTATTGATTAGCAGATCAAAGGGTCGGATTAGACAGGATTAAATAGGTATAACTAATGACATCGGGACTTGAAAACAGTGTCGGATTACGGAAGTGACAGGTTTTGGAATACACAAGTTTTTTTAACAAAGATTGTTATAGACATTTCGGGACCAGAAATTTTTGTCGGATGTCACAAGTTGTCGGAATACTCAGGTGTCGGATTAAGCAAGTTGCACTGTAATAAGAAGTTAGAACATGGGCGAATCAGGAGGGGTGTACCCTTAAATTTGTGAGGGTCACACCCCCTATAACCTCAAATCCTGAATGGGCCCATGTAAAAAGAAAAATAGTATGTATACATCCTTGATTATCAAACTTTTGGCTTTGAGTATTCCTGATGAACAATGATGAAGGTTAATCCAGAAAAGTGCTTCAAATGTAACTTATTTATAAAGTATAAAAGTATAACTCAAGGCAAATTCAAAAGGGAGTCCATAAAACTGACAAAATTAAACGCTATCAATCAAGGGAACAAGTGAAAACAACTGCCATATTCCTGACTTGGTATAGGCATTTATCAAGAAG
The DNA here is from genome assembly GCA_017311375.1 of Mytilus coruscus. Lineage (NCBI taxonomy): Eukaryota > Metazoa > Mollusca > Bivalvia > Mytilida > Mytilidae > Mytilus > Mytilus coruscus. The sequence goes on along the minus strand of CM029599.1, from coordinate 7,931,147 downwards.
TAATTTTCATTTAAAATAAGAATATAAGATGGGTAATGTTGAAATCAGAAATTTTACAGGGATATTGAAATGCTCCAATTTTTTCTGTTCATCACATTCTTTCTTTTATTTCATGTTCTGCTATGCACAGTTTCCTTTTAAAACTGCCATAAATGTTATAAATGTGTTATTTCTTTTCTTCAGGTGTTGCAGGTATTATGGCAGCCTATAAATAATTAAAGGACCTGTGATTTATGTGGACTAATATTATATGTGTCATCTAGCTGTCATGGAAAAATTAGAAAATCAGAAAATGATAATTAAAAAATCATAAAAAAATTTAAAAAGTTAATCAAAACAGTTTTTGATACACCTGATAACATTTAAATGGCTATTAATGAGTAACATAAGGAAAAGGATAATATGAATCACATAAAAACTGGTCACAGTATTGTACAGTACAACATACCACATAAAAACTGGTCACAATATTGTACAGTACAACATACCACATAAAAACTGGTCACAGTATTGTACAGTACAACATACCACATAAAAACTGGTCACAGTATTGTACAGTACAACATACCACATAAAAACTGGTCACAGTATTGTACAGTACAACATACCACATAAAAACTGGTTACAATATTGTACAATACAACATACCACATAAAAACTGGTCACAGTATTGTACAATACAACATACCACATAAAAACTGGTCACAATATTGTACAGTACAACATACCACATAAAAACTGGTCACAATATTGTACAGTACAACATACCACATAAAAACTGGTCACAATATTGTACAGTACAACATACCACATAAAAACTGGTCACAATATTGTACAGTGCAACATACCACATAAAAACTGGTCACAGTATTGTACAGTACAACATACCACATAGACTCCTCTTAAAAAAACCAAAACATTTAAACAAAGACAAACAATGTAATGGCAGATCTTAAATTGTTTTTATTCACTTCTTTTGGTAGACTAGAGACAATTTAGAGCTTGACAAAGACAAACAATGTAATGGCAGATCTTAAATTGTTTTATTCACTTCTTTGGTAGACTAGAGATAATTTAGAGCTTGACAAAGACAAACAATGTAATGGCAGATCTTAAATTGTTTTTATTCACTTCTTTTGGTAGACTAGAGACAATTTAGAGCTTGACAAAGACAAACAAAGGTATAACTAATGACATCGGGACTTGAAAACAGTGTCGGATTACGGAGTGACAGGTTTTGGAATACACAAGTTTTTTAACAAAGATTGTTATAGACATTTTGGGACCAGAAATTTTTGTCGGATGTCACAAGTTGTCGGAATACTCAGGTGTCGGATTAAGCAAGTTGCACTGTAATAAGAAGTTAGAACATGGGCGAATCAGGAGGTGTACCCTTAAATTTGTGAGGTCACACCCTATAACCTCAAATCCTGAATGGGCCCATGTGAAAGAAAATAGTATGTATACATCCTTGATTATCAAACTTTTGGCTTTGAGTATTCCTGATGAACAATGATGAAGGTTAATCCAGAAAAGTGCTTCAAATGTAACTTATTTATAAAGTATAAAAAAGTATAACTCCAAGGCAAATTCAAAAAGGGGGAGTCCATAAAAACTGACAAAATTAAACGCTATCAATCAAGGGAACAAGTGAAAAACAACTGCCATATTCCTGACTTGGTATAGGCATTTATCGAAGAAGTAATTTTCATTTAAAATAAGAATATAAGATGGGTAATGTTGAAATCAGAAATTTTACAGGGATATTGAAATGCTCCAATTTTTTTCTGTTCATCATCATTCTTTCTTTTATTTCATGTTCTGCTATGCACAGTTTCCTTTTAAAACTGCCATAAATGTTATAAATGTGTTATTTCTTTTCTTCAGGTGTTGCAGGTATTATGGCAGCCTATAAATAATTAAAGGACCTGTGATTTATGTGGACTAATATTATATGTGTCATCTAGCTGTCATGGAAAAATTAGAAAATCAGAAAATGATAATTAAAAAATCATAAAAAAATTTAAAAAGTTAATCAAAACAGTTTTTGATACACCTGATAACATTTAAATGGCTATTAATGAGTAACATAAGGAAAAGGATAATATGAATCACATAAAAACTGGTCACAGTATTGTACAGTACAACATACCACATAAAACTGGTCACAATATTGTACAGTACAACATATTGACAAAGACAAACAATGTAATGGCAGATCTTAAATGGTTTTTATTCACTTCTTTTGGTAGACTAGAGACAATTTAGAGCTTGACAAAGACAAACAATGTAATGGCAGATCTTAAATTGTTTTTATTCACTTCTTTTGGTAGACTAGAGACAATTTAGAGCTTGACAAAGACAAACAATGTAATGGCAGATCTTAAATTGTTTTTATTCACTTCTTTTGGTAGACTAGAGACAATTTAGAGCTTGACAAAGACAAACAATGTAATGGCAGATCTTAAATTGTTTTATTCACCTCTTTTTGGTATACACGGGAAAATTTAGAGCTTGACAAAGATAAACAATGTAATGGCAGATCTTAAATTGTTTTTATTCACTTCTTTTGGTAGACTAGGGACAATTTAGAGCTTGACAAAGACAAACAATGTAATGGCAGATCTTAAATTGTTTTTATTCACTTCTTTTGGTAGACTAGAGACAATTTAGAGCTTGACAAAGACAAACAATGTAATGGCAGATCTTAAATTGTTTTTATTCACTTCTTTTGGTAGACTAGAGACAATTTAGAGCTTGACAAAGACAAACAATGTAATGGTAGATCTTAAATTGTTTTATTCACTTCTTTTGGTAGACTAGGAGCTTGACAAAGACAAACAATGTAATGGTAGATCTTAAATTGTTTTTATTCACTTCTTTTGGTAGACTAGGGACAATTTAGAGCTTGACAAAGACAAACAATGTAATGGTAGATCTTAAATTGTTTTTATTCACTTCTTTTGGTAGACTAGGGACAATTTAGAGCTTGACAAACAAACAATGTAATGGTAGATCAAACAATGTAATTGACAAAGACAAACAATGTAATGGCAGATCTTAAATTGTTTTTATTCACTTCTTTTGGTAGACTAGGGACAATTTAGAGCTTGACAAAGACAAACAATGTAATGGTAGATCTTAAATTGTTTTTATTCACTTCTTTTGGTAGACTAGAACAATTTAGAGCTTGACAAAGACAAACAATGTAATGGCAGATCTTAAATTGTTTTATTCACTTCTTTTGGTAGACTAGGGACAATTTAGAGCTTGACAAAGACAAACAATGTAATGGTAGATCTTAAATTGTTTTATTCACTTCTTTTGGTAGACTAGAGACAATTTAGAGCTTGACAAAGACAAACAATGTAATGGCAGATCTTAAATTGTTTTTATTCACTTCTTTTGGTAGACTCAGGACAAATTAGAGCTTGACAAAGACAAACAATGTAATGGCAGATCTTAAATTGTTTTTATTCACTTCTTTTGGTAGACTAGAGACAATTTAGAGCTTGACAAAGACAAACAATGTAATGGCAGATCTTAAATTGTTTTTATTCACTTCTTTTGGTAGACTAGGACAATTTAGAGCTTGACACTTGACAAAGACAAACAATGTAATGGTAGATCTTAAATTGTTTTTATTCACTTCTTTTGGTAGACTAGGGACAATTTAGAGCTTGACAAAGATAAACAATGTAATGGCAGATCTTAAATTGTTTTATTCACCTCTTTTTGGTAGACTCAGGACAAATTAGAGCTTGACATTGTATAGACACCTGTCTGTTGCTGAATACTGTATGGTGCCCTCTACATGTATTTTTATGTTGTTGATGTGTTGCTGTCTTATTTACCTTTTTTTATTCATAACTACGTTATCACATAGTCCAGGTAGCCTGACTTGGTACAGGCACAAAAAGTGTTGAGGGAACACATGGGAGGTTAATCTTGGAAGTAAATAAACTATTATGTATGAAAATAAGAAGATGTGGTATGATTGCCAATGAGACAACTCTCCACAAGAGACCAACTGACACAGAAACAGTTCTTGCTTTGAACTGATTTATACCAGGTGTTACAAAATATGTGTGTGCTTTAGGCTTCATTGTGGAAAGAAAGAAAAGGAAGGAAGAAAAATATTTCCTCAATTTTTCAACTTTGATAGTTTTTTTGGCTGCAAGTATAGTGATTTTCATCATGGGCAGATACAAACTTAACCTTTATGTATGATATAGGGAAATATAAAATATAGGCATACCGATATAACATGTTACTTTTATTATTCTTCCCTTAGTTTATTTATTTTGAATTTACATTGTATCATAGGTCAAATTTATTTGTTCAGTGTATGTTCAATGGTGTTACTATGTCCTTTGATTGAGTTAAGCTATTTCAGTTGATATTTTATAGTGTGTCTTTCTATGTTGTGATGTTACACTATTGTTTCAGAAAAAGGGTGAAGGTTTGGTACCATTAAAACGTTTAAACCCGCTGCATTTGTTTGCACCTGTCCTAAGTCAGGAATCTGATGTTCAGTAGTTGTCGTTTGTTGATGTGGTTCATAACTGTTTCTCGTTTCTCGTTTTATATAGATTAGACCGTTGGTTTTCCCGTTTGAATGGTTTTACACTAGTAATTTTGGGGCCCTTTATAGCTTACTGTTTTCGGTGTGAGCCTAGGCTCCGTGTTGAAGACCGTACTTTGACCTATAATGGTTTACTTTTATAAATTTTGACTTGGATGGAGAGTTGTCTCATTGGCACTCATACCACATCTTCTTATATCTATGTGTTATGCCCCAACCACTCTGTGCATGTAAAGTGTAGGTAGGCTGTCCTGTCATTCTCAAATCCAACATTTATCCTGACTTTTTTCTTCATTCCTGTAGATATTGAGCTAACTGTTTGTTGTAGGTAAATAATAGTTTGCTACAGATGGAGTCATGTTTCATTTTTGAATGATCTACTTTGGAAAAAAGTAAATATGAAAAATATGTACTTGTCGCTATGATATTGACATGATTTTTATCCCCCACCCGACGGCAAAGGGGTATTAAGTATTACCCTTGTCCATCCGTACGTACTTCCCAAAATTAGTTTCCATTCTCTAACTTTAGTTTGCCTCTACCAAATGGTATGAAACTTATACACAATGCTTATTACCATAAAACACAGATCGAGTTCGACTTTTGGTGGTGTCACTTTTACAGTTCTCTAGTTATTTCCCTTTATAACATTATATGCAAGCGGGTCATCATCTGTGTTCCATGGACACATTCTCCATTTTTTTTGTTTATTAGTATTCTAAGTTAGTTTGCAAATCATCTTCATGTTTGGTTATGAGAATCTGGATGGGATTTAAAGAATAGAGAATAATGGGCCAATAAAATAAAGAATAGAGAAAATAGACCCAAAATATAAAGAATAGAGTATAATGGGCAAAAAGTATATAGAATATAGAAAAATTAGCTAAAGAATTTATGAATACAGAAATGAAGGACCCCATCCAGACCCTCAGCTGTGGATGACTTACTTTTGACAGCATTATAAAGTCGGTATGCTTGCATGGCCAATCTCCCCACATTTAGTAAGCCAACCTGGCCTTTCTATTTAGCACACCTGGTATGAATGGCCATGTAAACTAATGGCATCACTTGGATTTGGTAGTTTTCATCTGTAAAATTCATCTTCTCTGAAACCACTTAGGTAGTTATACACAGTTAGGAGTGTAGTTTCACAGTTTGGCATCTGATGATTTTTCAAATATGAAAGTTATTGTTCAATAAAATTAATTTTTAGATAGCTGAAGAATAATATAGCCTTCCTAGTTGGTTTATATGAACAAAAACGTTTTTGTGTATGTTTTTTAGGTATTTTCTGTTTCACAGTCCATATTTTTCATAACAATACTGGCCATAGGTCCAGAAATTATTGTAATGTTTGCATTTTTGCATAAACTTTTTGAGACAATTATATGAAAAATTGAGACGAAAATGTATCACTCTAAAGGATTGAAATTCTACTTTTTGCCAAATTTTGGGAAATATGCATTAGTGGCAAGGTTCCGGTGCAAAAATAGTTGACATGCATTTTGTAGCCGGACACACGGACACAACGATAAATTATAAATATTGAATATACCGTAATTCATTTAAAGGCTTAATTTAATACAAATAACCGTGTTCTAATGTAAATGCCACAAATGTAAATTTTAATTAGATAAAATTTTCTGGAACATAAAATTCGTAAATTCGTATTGGCATTGCGTAGGCACCGGACACATCCATCTAGAACACCAATACCAAGATTTAATATTCAAATAGTTCCAGTGTAATGCTGTGTGTTATTCAAGAAATAGAGTTAATTAATCGTTTATACAATTTTATACACCTGAAGGACACTTGCTTTGACAAAACTCGTCCAACTTTTACTGTATTGTACTTTCAATATTCGCATTGCGCAGGCGCATGCAAAATCGATTGTTATAGTAATCCAGCGTACATCCAAACGTGTAGAGCCGATTTTAACTTGGGCCTACTATAAATTACAAAATCGAATGGCAATGCAACTATATCAAAGTAAAATATATTTATTCCTTGATAATTATCAGATGTAGGCTTATCAGACTTTTCTTCCCGATCTTCCTGATTTGCAGCGGAGCTTTGCGTATAGTGTGAATAATGTTTTCTTCCACTGATGTCTTCCTATTTTTCTTAATATGCATTCCCAATATTTATATGTGTTTATGCCTTAAAGATGAAATCATATTCATTTGGATATGGTTCAGTATAACAGGAACATATATAATTGATATACTGTTCCCAGGGTATAAGTTTACGGAGCTGTACGTCAAACTGAATTAAATTGTCCAGTCAGTTATGACATACCATTAGCCATGACTTGAGTTTGAGCAGGTAGATGTTTCTTTGAGTTTATATCCTAAAAGGATTCACCACACGCACTGTTAAGGTCTTATTAGTCTATAGATTATTGAGAAACCACAGAGGGGTCCGAAAAAGGGGGAGGGTAAATTGTTTGATCCTTAATTTCTGAAAAAATAAGTTAATTTATACAGGAAGTGAAAAAATAGTTTGTTTCCTTGAAAATTATGATAAAATAAATACAACATTTAGTTTTAAAATATATCTTGTTCCTGTCTATATTTGATATTGAAGAAAATAGTTTTCATTCTAAATTAATTTGCATTAATAAAAGAAATTCACTGCATTTTGTGCTTAATCTATTGTGTTCTTAGGCTTAAGAATTGCATTAATTAAACATGAAACTGGTTTTGCCAACTACTGGTATCAATTTGTTAAACAAAAAAATATGTAATGGATTTCCACTTTTTTATAGAAAATTGTAGAAATGTATATAATTTTAGAATTAAATGCCCAAAATACAGCCTCGAAAACTTTCCATTTCAAGTTTATATCCAAATCTACAATGCTGACTTTCTATCTGAAATGTTTGAATGTTCTGGTATTTATGTGTCTAGGCTGGTGTCAAGTTTTATTGATCATTTGTGAAATCCAGAGAAAAGTAGATTAACATTGAGAAAAATGTATTTATGGTCCTGGTCCTTGTGTGTTTAAAGTTATTCAAATGTGAGGTGCTTAATTTACTTAAAAAGATGAAGTCCTTCATAAAATTTTCCCAAAATCTTTATAAAAATTTAAGAATAATTGTTTTGCCTGATCTATTTCACATCTAACTTCTGTAGGATAACTAGCGGTTCAAATATATGCTTTCAATCAAGTATCCACAAAGTGAAACATTGCCTCAGACCATACTGTCTTGAAGAAAAGTATAAAGCAAGAGTTCTTTCCATTCAGGCTTCTTGTATCAAGACATATAAGCATAGAAATGAGTAAAAAAAATAACAAATTTCTACTTCTATGGCATCTGTATGCATTTTTATAAGTAAGTATGTGTTATCACTTAAATTGACCCACAGTTATTTCCAGCGTTATAAGATTTAAGACTTTTATACTCATCAAGTATGCTATTTGTTCCTTTTCTTTCTGTTGAAAGTACATTTAATATATGCAGAAGGATTATATTCAACAACAAAATTCATAATTTTTTATTTGTACAAAATATTTACAGCTTTATACAAGCCCTTGCATTATTTGATAATTAACTCTTATTTTCAGACACAGACTCATATAGGTTAACTGACTTTAAGAAATCTTATACTTCAAATGATTATTTTTCTATTGTTACATTGAATATATGATCACTAAATGGTATCTTATGTTCAGAACATTTTAAAACTTATTTATAAAAAGTTATTTTCTTTTCTCATAGATATGCTAATAGCTTAACAGGTGCTTTAACATTGTTGACTCCATTAATTAAAAGGACTATATTCTTTCTTTTATTGAGATGGTGTACTAGTATTTAAAACCAATGAACTTTGAAATAAAGAATTTCTGAGGATCAATTGTATTTCTTATGTTATATTTTAGATATCTGTATAATATGTCAAGATCTAAACTTTTCCGCATTAATTAAGAATGCCAATATGCCTTCTTTTAATTGAAAATCTTTTAGATATAAAAATAAGAAGATGTGGTATGATTGCAAATGAGACAACTCTCCACATGGGACCAAATGACACAGAAATAAACAACTATAGGTCACCGTATAGCCTTCAACAATGACCAAAGCCCATACCACATAGTAGTTAGTATAGTAAACTTGGTATCTCAACTATGATGAATTATATTATTTAAGATATGAGTAAAATAAAATGTTCAGTTATTGTTATTTTCATCGACAGGAACACAAAATAACATATATTCTTATACTTGATCATTCTAGGATCTTTCATCCCAAGTTTGGTTGACAATGGTTGAAATAGGATCTGACAAGTGGATTTAAATTTTTAAATTTATGACCGCTTCAACAAACAACAAGTTATAGCAATAGATCACATGATTCAGATTCATATTCAATAGTTTATTAAAGTCTCACCACATACAAAAAACATTTAAAACCAGATACATATATATAAAATATAAAGTAAACATATATAAAAACAAGTAAAATTTATGTATGTGCCATTCTTAAAAGAATGAGAGAGACTATTTAAAACATATCTATACCAATGTATATATAAAATACTACAAAGAGCAATTAATGATATAAAATACTGTTTCTCCTTGTTAAAATGTTATTGCAGGTTTCGGCAACAATGTAACAAATATGGATATTTTTAAAAGATATATAAATTTTCTTCATCAGACCAATTTAAAACCATATCATTATGATACAATATATCAATAAACATTTCATGTCTTAGATCCTCATATAATGGACAATTTAAAAGTACATGTTTTTCATCCTCTGAAATATTGCAGTTAAAACAAACTCTATCGTCAAGATTTTCCTTTCATATCGACCAGTTTCAATTTCTAACGGTGCTGCATCACATCTAAATCTTGAAAAGCATTACGCTGACATAGTGGCATTTTCTGTAGCAATTATTGTTCAGTGTTATAAATATGTTTAAAAATTTATATGTTCTCAATGTTTCTAGTATGGTCAAGCAAGCTAAAAAATAAACCTAAACAGTAACCATTATAAAAAAAATCAGGTTTTGGCTGATTAAATTAAGAAAAAATTATTGAAAACTAATGTATCATTTATTGAAATAAATTGTTGTCACACCAGATTTAAATGCATTAATAGTTACTTAGGGGTTTTAACGACCTTGACTGGCTATAAAGCCCTTGCACGGTCCGCTTATTCTAATCTATCATTGTAAAAAAAAACAAACAATAAGACTTTATATATCATTAGTTTTATTAGATTTTGGATTTCTTTTTATCCTTTGAGTGCAAAACGTTATTTATTTATTTATTTATTTATTTATTTATTTATTTATTTATTTATTTATTTATTTAATCTATTTGATTTATTTGATTTATTTTATTCATTTTCTTATTTACATGTATTCTTTACTTTTTTAAGCATTTTCCCCTATTCCTATACATTTGTGGCCTATTCATGTTTCTTTATTTATTCTTTTTGCCTTTTTTCTTTAGGAAATGACCCATTATCTCCATCCTGTTAAGCCGACCAGACCCTCTTTACAGGATAGACATGCATTTCAGTACCCCGATTGAATTAAATGTTTGGCCATCGAAAGCCACTTTCTTCCTCATAATAAAAAAAACGAAGGAAATAGAATGAATGAGAGAAACAACACATCACTTCAAAATTTAAGAATTAGGAATACTCATCGTTATCAGTGGCGATCCAAATGTTTCGCCCTTCATTCTGGTCGACCCACTTAATAGATTCATTGTTGATTTGTAATCGTTCTTTATAAGTCACAAGAGAGGACCTGTGAAATATTGTTATCCCTGGAAAATAAACCCCAGTCCGGTCGGAATGGGGACGTTTGATCGTGTGCTTTATGTAGAGAGTCTGTCGCTGTAGGAATTATATCTCATTCCAGTTGCAGTAGAATTTCCTGTCCTTCCTCATGGTCGACCCACCCGAAGAACATATCTATTCGATTGTTGTTTAATAAATTTGCTTCTGTCCTAACTATGCATGCATCATTGCCACAACACGTTTACCAATCGACCAAACCTGTATAAAAAAAGTTCAGCTTTTGTATCTGTAATATTGCGACGCCGGTTTCGGTAATTTAAAGGATGCTTACGTACATGAACAGTAAAAACTACTGTCGCGAAAGCTGCACTGCGGTTTTGGAAACGCACTATACAGCAAATAAACTCGTTTCAAATTATTTTACCTTAGTAACCTACTACAGGGGAAGGTAAAGCTACACCAGTGAAATAGCATACAAATAATTTGAAATATGGTACCCTGTGCATATTTGTGATGTGTTGTCGTAGATAGTAAGGCGAAGGAGAAAGGCGGAGGATACCAAAGGGACATTCAAACTCATAAGTCAAAAATAAACGCACAACGCCATGGCTAAAAACTAAAAAGATAAACAGACAAACAACAATGCACAAAACACAACATAGAAACCAAAGACTGAGCAACAAGAACCCCATCAAAAACTGGGGGTGATCTCAGGTGCTCCGGAGGGAACAGCATATCCTGCTCCACATGTGGCACCCATCGTGTTGCTCATGTTAGTACAAACCCGTGTACTAACATGAGCAACATGCTATTGTTTCAAATAAAAGCAAATTATGTGTAATTCTGATACTACAAAATAGCCGTAGTTTTTACCCCAAATATACGGGACATGAAGCCGTGCCACTGGATACTGAAATTTTAAAGTACTTTTAAAAGTATTATTATCTTTTAATGTTATCTAAACATTCTTTTGGTGATGAATACAAAATAGCTTAGTGTATTTCTATATTTGTTTATACGGATAAGGATTTCGGGGTCAAAATGAAAACAAAACTTAAACGCTTTCAGAGATAATTAAGGCTGTGTAACAACGTGATTGATAGAATTCGCCTTTGGTATTATAATACTTATTATTCATTCATTTCTCTGTACTATAATATTGGCAAAAGGGGATAGTTTCCAACCCATCTGGCTCAGTAAAACAATATTTTATTATATAGTACAATAAATATGAAATAATAAAGGTTTTGCCTATATGATTATAATGAACCAGCTAGATCAAAGATTATACAAAACCACCGAAATACCCAAAATATTCCATAATACCCCAATATTTAATAAAAAATTTAAAAATGCTTTAAGTATACGTTTTAAAACAAAAATCTATAAGTTGAAAAAAAAGATAATTTTATGATTTTTTCTGCAATCTATGTTTATATATGATATACTAGTAGCGTTTTCTGTATTGGGTCTTTTTCGTATTCAGGCCTTAAAAGGAAAGAAATCTCTGTCTGTTCATTTTATGCTGAGGGCAGGTTTATTTCTTAAAAATGTTTTATATTATTTCTTGAAAGAAAAATGGTTTCAGAATGGAAATCAGTGAAAAAACATTTTATCGGAAATTAAAACAAGGATTTTAATTGTAATATTTTCACTATAAAAAGTATTTATTTTCAATATTTCAATATAAACACATGTGTTATAGGGTTTATTCCTGCTATTCCTACATTTGATAATCCGGTATGTAAAATGTAAGAAATCCATGTAGGAATAGGAGGAATGCTTATACAAACATGTGATTAAGGCGGATTCGGTTGTAAAAACATGAAGCTAATTAACTTCAGGTAAATTTAAATAAAATATCCTTTTAGTTTTCGATTTATGTGCAATTTTAGTGTACTAACAATATAAAATGTTGCAAATCATCAAAAGAAATATATATTCTTGTCTTTTTTTTTTTGTACTGTTAAGTTATGTTTGTTTCCTCTTATATCACTGAGAGACAATAAATTTTAAAAATCGGCATAGTTGCATCTATTTATTTCATCATGTTCATGAAAAATAGTAACTAGCACAATAAATTTTTCTCTAGCTATTATCATATGTTAAAATGTTTTATTCTGTATTTTATCATCATCTAATCTATAAAATTTGCAAAGTTTTGACTGTTAAGTAATTTTTATTGCAAATTCAGACACAAACTTTAGTTTCTTCTTCATAGTATTTGTCATGACTACCTAATATTGTTTAAAGCATATAGTACTTCATAAAACTTGTAACTGTTTGGTACAGAGTGTCTGGCCGTTCTTGTAAGGCAAAGGCAGTTTGAATGGCCTCTGGATCTGGCAATGTTAGCGGAGATATATGTGATGGTGTCCGAAGTAGGTCAGGGACATCGATTTCAAACCCCTCAGTAAAATCTATCCTACAACTCTTACTTCTAGGTTTGAATGAAGAATAGAAGTATCTGCGATGAAATGCCTTCTGGGAGTTGTATGGATTGGTTAAAAAAGCTAGGGCTTGGAGTTTTTCACTTTGATCAACTTTATACTTTTGTAGCATTTATTCTAGCATCAACGCCATTTAATAAGAACATAGTCAAAATAAATAAAGTTCACCGTACAAATAATATCCCCATAAAGAGATATCTATCAAACTTTAAAATAAAAGTTGTATTTACGTTTTATTATTTTTAAAACATTTTTTTAAATTTTTTAACAGAAATACATTTTTTGGGGAATGTTTTATTCTATATTCTCTACAATGCATCTTCTTTTTTTATTATTAATTTTATCATTGTAATAATCCTTCCAGATTACCTGTACTTACCTGTATTTCAATCAAATTTAAATTGCTAAAACAACAAAACACCTTATACCAACATCTATTGTTCTTTGTTTGTAGGAATAGAAGGAATATGTATTTATAAAATGTAGGAATAGCAGGAAGACACCGTGTTATAGTAGTCTCAGATATAATTTCAATGAAATGTCAGATCTAAAAGATTTTTTTTAACATTGCTTCAAAACAAACTCAATTTCCTGACACTTATATAAAAAAAAAAAACTGAAAAATAATTATACAAAAATATTTATTTATCGCAAACAAACAGAAAAAGGGTATTATGTAATACCTTGACTTTTAATTGTATGCACACATTATAATTACTGTTTGTTAATTTTAATCAGACACTATTCCGTCATTGCCATAAAATTTTTATTTGTACTTTGTCGGCATATCAAAGGATGTAGTCATTTAAGGAATAAACCCTAAGGCATTATAGTACGGTATTTGTTTTGACAATCCCAGGATATTCAAACAGCTTCAATATACTGATGTTATGTTAATGTTCCAGACCATATAAGTATTTGGACCGTACGCGTACGGTCCGGACCGTATGCCTATACCCATACGGTCCTACCATTCGCGTACACTCATACGGTCTAGTACGAGTCAGACCATACATGTATTTGGATTATATTGGGTTAATTTTAGACAAAACATTTATCAAAATCTTTTATTGAGTTTTACAAATTATTATTCACTACAGTTAGATGAATAAAGTGAATAAGTGAACATTCAATCAATTGAAATTAAATATTTATTTAATTGTCTATCTGAATTCTATTTTGGCACTCTCGCCCATGGTGACATTTGCTAGGGGCGCATTACGTTTGCGCGCGTTTGTGGATTCATTTTTTGTTTGCGCGCAGCTTTGATTACATTTGCGCGCATTTATTTTACAGGTTAACTCAGGTAGAATAAAAGTAATATAAATTAAAAGAATATAAAGATATAAATGACTATTATTTGTTAATTTTCAAAATAAATATGACTATAAATTATCAATTTTGAAAATATTTGTCAGTTCAAATTATATATTGTTTATATTGAATTCTAAAATAAAATATAAAGTGATCATGATAAATCCCGTTATAGCGTAAGACATACATGTAAATAATTAAAGTTAGTTTGTAAAGTTGCGTCAAGGCACAAACATGGAGTTTCGTTTTTTTCTGAAACAAATCGCGGAAAAAATGAATAGTATACGATGGATTTACTTTCCGTATTGACAGAACACTGAAGTCAGGGTATATTTCTTGGTTTTACACTGTTAAAGGAGACATGACACGATTTTCAATTTGGGATTCAAAATATATTTTATACTTAACTTTCCCAAAAATACATCGATAGCAATATAAGTTTCAAATATTTGGTAAAATATGTATTTTAATGAGCTTTTAATGCAACGATTTATCGACCTGTCAAATATGCATATTTCTATCCCGGAAGTCACTCAGAACGAGGCTACTACGTCAGTGGTTCCTTTCATTCATATTGACATAAGAGTGCAGTGCAAATTTAGTTTCGATTATTATCCAACAAAACGCTTGACAGTGATAAACAATTATTATATGTGATGCCGATGGATTCAACAACATAATTAAAAAGAATATTTACATGATATTTTCTGTTTTTCGAATGATACGCAGACTTAGAATGTGTAAAGATGGGACTTTTTAACAAGCCCAAACTACACTTCTTTCCGCCCACTTTCATAAGGAATCCAGAGTTTGGGCCTCGGGTGCCATGCCATGAGTTCATCATAGGTCACAGGTGTACGGTACAGGTGATTGGGTTTCGCAATTTCAGGTCTCGTTTGAAGTTGGAAGCTTCAGGTGTCACGCCACATGGGGATTGATAAGACATAGTCATTACGCAATATTAGTTCATAAGCTCTTTGTGTACATCCTGGATGTTGGCCGTTTTGCCGAGGGCACAGGTGAGATTGGAATATATTATTGTTACAGTAATACAGGTACAACTACCTGAAGTTTAATGAATACCTGTAGTACGACCATACAATACCCTATGCACCACCAATTAAATACCCTAACCAGTGTTGATAACTAATAGACAATCTGTAAATAGATCTTATTTTTATTGCTTTTAAGAATATGCAGATATATAAAATGTTTATAACAGATGCATTTTAATTGATTTCTTGAGATGGAAAAGTAATATTCCTGCCGTGTATGCTTGCAAGTCTATAACTTCATAGGAAATTGTTAGGCAAAAGCAAACAAAAGGAAATGATACGAGAATGTGAATCGTAAGTCTTTTACATTCTTATATTGGATTTTTGTTTGGGGATCAAAGTTTTGAAGCTATGTGGTAAGGGAAGGGGGGTCATTATGTGGTTCATAAAGTTGGAAGGGGGGGGGGGTCATTATGTGGTGAAAAATTTGAACATACCCCTCATCTGATAAACAATGATCGTTCCCTAAGTTTAGCTTCTACTTCTACCGACCCCTCTACTAAAGTGAGAATTTCTCCTCGCGTAAGGTTCCAGTTCTCATTATTTAAATCCGACTGAAAACATGAAAAAGCATTCAGACCTGGGAGTCCTTGCCTTCACCTGTTAAATCTGACAGTCAAGAGACAGGTTATTCCACTGATCCACTGAGAACAAATTTCACTGACGGCTAGAAATGTTTGGATATATACTAATTCTTACCTTTTCTTTGATGCAAAATATCCAATTGGGGAAAAGAATTGACACGTGACTAAACCACACTACAGGTGCCTTCTTACCTTTAACCTGGTTAAGTATTCTATAGGTGTTAAAATTTAATTACTAAAACAACAGCCTCCAATAAATGTTTTGTATTGTGTAATTATATACATAAGGTGAGACGTAAATAAACTACCGAATTGAATTGTTTACATAAAAGGGGGAAAGTAATAAAATTGATAATTGAATATCTTAATGCAGAAATAGTGTGAAAAAGGATTTGTCACTATACAAATCCTTGGTGTGATGTATGGTTTCCAACCAAAAAAATTAGAAGCATAACTTTTGGTGATAATTTATACCTATTAAATGTCTCTACGTAACCAAAAAAAAAATAAAATAAAAAAAAAATGACCCTTTGCGAACGCCTAGCCTAGTTTGACTTCTACTTTCGTTTTTTTTTTTCTGCTTCTGGTGCACACATAATTATATCATTACCGTAACAGAGAGAAAAAAGAACAATTTGATCATCAATAATTAGAAAATTTGATCATCAAAATTAGAAAATTTGATCATAAATAATTAGAAATTTATATTTTCAATCATGATTTAAAGTAGTTCTATTTAAATAAAAAAAAAAAAAAAAATGCAGAAAGCGGTTTATTAAATTTATTCATCAGACAAACCCATATGTATGGTAACAATCCGATCGGTATTGTCCGAAAAATCGTCGTTGTTGGACACTTCGCATGAATAATTAAAATCCTTTTCTTGGTTATTTTCCACACACAATGGCTCAAATGGATGAGGTCAATTGTCTTTGTAGTTTGTCAGTAATCGGGAAAAGTGCTGTCAATACCGTCCATAGTGTATCGACATCGTCCAGTTAGAGACATTTTCCCAGCTTGAAACCACTGACGTAAGCACGATCACGTGATAGTTATCTAATTAAAAATCATTCATTATAACAAGCGCTGGATTCTTCGACCTAAAAAATCCGATTGATCAGGTTTTGGCCAGCAAAATTGTACAAAACATGTTTTAATACTAATATTTATTAATTTAATTATAAAAAACAAAAATTAAAAAATCGTGTCACATCTCCTTTAAGTATTGCAAAGACAGAATAAAAACTGACGAACATTCAACAGCCATTCTAAATGGTTACTGTGAACATAAACACGAGTCTGGTGCTCGAAAACTTGAGGGGCAGATAAAGAAAAAAACGACAAAAGACATATCTTCTAGACCTTTGAAATTAGTCCGTGGAAAATTAATGAATTATAGAAGAAGAAACACTTATTGAGAAAGACCTGAAGAGTTTGACCATGGCTATATACCGAGAAAGGCGCAAGGAATACCCAACTCTACCAAAGTCAAGAGATGAGGATCACAACACCATGGATGTCTTAGAATTACAAACCAACAAAAAGGAATCATTTTATCATATTCTATAAATTTTATATAAAAATAACGTTGTGTCAACTTGTGTCCGCCTGTAGCCCCTGTTTCTATAATTTTATATAGAAATAGCACCGTGTACAGCTGTGTCCACCTGTAGCCAGCAGTTTCTATGAGTTTTATTTAGAAATTACGTTGTGTCCACTTGTGTCCGCCGGTAGCCCCATGTTTCTTAAAGTTTTATATAAAATTGCACTGTGTCCAGCTGTGTCCGCCTGTAGCCAGCAGATTCTATAAATTTTATAAAGAAATAGCACTGTGTCCAGCTGTGTCCGCCTGGAGCACCCTGTTTCTGTAATTTCTATATAGAAATAGCACTGTGTCCAGCTGTGTCCGCCTGTATCCAGCAGTTTCTATAAGTTTTATATAGAAATAACATTGTGTCCACTTGTGTCCGCCTGTAGCCCCCTGTTTCTTAAAGTTTTATATAGAAATATCACTGTGTCTAGCTGTGTCCGCCTGTAGCCAGCAGATTCTATAAGATTTATATAGAAATTACGTTGTGTCCACTTGTGTCCGCCTGTAGCCCCTGTTTCTTAAATTTTATATAGAAATAGCACTGTGTCCAGCTGTGTCCGCCTGTAGCCAGCAGATTCTATAAATTTTATATAGAAATAACGTTGTGTCTAGCTGTGTCCGCCTGTGGCACCCTGTTTCTGTAATTTCTATATAGAAATAGCACTGTGTCCAGCTGTGTCCGCCTGTAGCCAGCAGTTTCTATAAGTTTTATATAGAAATTACATTGTGTCCACTTGTGTCCGCCTGTAGCCCCTGTTTCTGTAATTTTAAATAGAAATAGCACTGTGTCCAGCTGTGTCCGCCTGTAGCCAGCAGATTCTATAAGTTTTATATAGAAATAACATTGTGTCCACTTGTGTCCGCCTGTAGCCCCTGTTTCTTAAAGTTTTATATAGAAATATCACTGTGTCCAGCTGTGTCCGCCTGTAGCCAGCAGATTCTATAAGTTTTATATAGAAATTACGTTGTGTCCACTTGTGTCCGCCTGTAGCCCCTGTTTCTTAAAGTTTTATATAGAAATATCACTGTGTCCAGCTGTGTCCGCCTGTAGCCAGCAGTTTCTATAAGTTTTATATAGAAATTACATTGTGTCCACTTGTGTCCGCCTGTAGCCCCCTGTTTCTGTAATTTTAAATAGAAATAGCACTGTGTCCAGCTGTGTCCGCCTGTAGCCAGCAGATTCTATAAGTTTTATATAGTAATTACGTTGTGTCCACTTATGTCCGCCTGTAGCCCCCTGTTTCTTAAAGTTTTATATAGAAATATCACTGTGTCCAGCTGTGTCCGCCTGTAGCCAGCAGTTTCTATAAGTTTTATATAGAAATTACGTTGTGTCCACTTGTGTCCGCCTGTAGCCCCCTGTTTCTTAAAGTTTTATATAGAAATATCACTGTGTCCAGCTGTGTCCACCTGTAGCCAGCAGTTTCTATAAGTTTTATATAGAAATTACATTGTGTCCACTTGTGTCCGCCTGTAGCCCCTGTTTCTGTAATTTTATATAGAAATAGCACTGTGTCCAGCTGTGTCCGCCTGTAGCCAGCAGATTCTATGAGTTTTATATAGAAATTACGTTGTGTCCACTTATGTCCGCCTGTAGCCCCCTGTTTCTTAAAGTTTTATATAGAAATATCACTGTGTCCAGCTGTGTCCGCCTGTAGCCAGCAGTTTCTATAAGTTTTATATAGAAATTACATTGTGTCCACTTGTGTCCGCCTGTAGCCCCTGTTTCTTAAAGTTTTATATAGAAATATCACTGTGTCCAGCTGTGTCCGCCTGTAGCCAGCAGTTTCTATAAGTTTTATATAGAAATTACATTGTGTCCACTTGTGTCCGCCTGTAGCCCCTGTTTCTGTAATTTTAAATAGAAATAGCACTGTGTCCAGCTGTGTCCGCCTGTAGCCAGCAGATTCTATAAGTTTTATATAGAAATTACGTTGTGTCCACTTGTGTCCACTTGTGTCCGCCGGTAGCCCCATGTTTCTTAAAGTTTTATATAGAAATTGCACTGTGTCCAGCTGTGTCCGCCTGTAGCCAGCAGATTCTATAAATTTTGTAAAGAAATAGCACTGTGTCCAGCTGTGTCCGCCTGTAGCACCCTGTTTCTGTAATTTCTATATAGAAATAGCACTGTGTCCAGCTGTGTCCGCCTGTATCCAGCAGTTTCTATAAGTTTTATATAGAAATAACATTGTGTCCACTTGTGTCCGCCTGTAGCCCCCTGTTTCTTAAAGTTTTATGTAGAAATATCACTGTGTCTAGCTGTGTCCGCCTGTAGCCAGCAGATTCTATAAGATTTATATAGAAATTACGTTGTGTCCACTTGTGTCCGCCTGTAGCCCCTGTTTCTTAAATTTTATATAGAAATAGCACTGTGTCCAGCTGTGTCCGCCTGTAGCCAGCAGATTCTATAAATTTTATATAGAAATAACGTTGTGTCCAGCTGTGTCCGCCTGTAGCACCCTGTTTCTGTAATTTCTATATAGAAATAGCACTGTGTCCAGCTGTGTCCGCCTGTAGCCAGCAGTTTCTGTAATTTTTGAATAGAAATAGCACTGTGTCCAGCTGTGTCCGCCTGTAGCCAGCAGTTTCTATAAGTTTTATATAGAAATTACGTTGTGTCCACTTGTGTCCGCCTGTAGCCCCCTGTTTCTTAAAGTTTTATATAGAAATATCACTGTGTCCAGCTGTGTCCGCCTGTAGCCAGCAGTTTCTATAAGTTTTATATAGAAATTACATTGTGTCCACTTGTGTCCGCCTGTAGCCCCCTGTTTCTGTAATTTTTATATAGAAATAGCACTGTGTCCAGCTGTGTCAGCCTGTAGCCAGCAGATTCTATAAGTTTTATATAGAAATTACGTTGTGTCCACTTGTGTCCGCCTGTAGCCCCCTGTTTCTGTAATTTTTATATAGAAATAGCTCTGTGTCCAGCTGTGTCCGCCTGTAGCCAGCAGTTTCTATAAGTTTTATATAGAAATTACGTTGTGTCCACTTGTGTCCACCTGTAGCCAGCAGTTTCTATAAGTTTTATATAGAAATTACATTGTGTCCACTTGTGTCCGCCTGTACCCCTGTTTCTGTAATTTTTAAATAGAAATAGCACTGTGTCCGGCTGTGTCCGCCTGTAGCCAGCCGATTCTATAAGTTTTATATAGAAATATCACTGTGTCCAGCTGTGTCCGCCTGTAGCCAGCAGTTTCTATAAGTTTTATATAGAAATTACGTTGTGTCCACTTGTGTCCGCCTGTAGCCCCCATCTTTCTTAAATTTTATATAGAAATAGCACTGTGTCCAGCTGTGTCCGCCTGTAGCCAGCATATTCTATAAGTTTTATATAGAAATTACGTTGTGTCCACTTGTGTCCGCCTGTAGCCAGCAGATTCTATAAGTTTTATATAGAAATTACGTTGTGTCCACTTGTGTCCGCCTGTAGCCCCCTGTTTCTTAAAGTTTTATATAGAAATATCACTGTGTCCAGCTGTGTCAGCCTGTAGCCAGCAGTTTCTATAAGTTTTATATAGAAATAACGTTGTGTCCAGCTGTGTCCGCCTGTATCCATAGTTTTATATAAGAAATAGCACTGGGTTACTGTATCCACTTTTGTCCACTATTTATTTAATGTTTATATATAGATATAACGCTGTTTATATATGATGAAGCCATACATACGTGTCCATGTATCCCCGGACACAAAATGCATGCTAACTATATTTTGCACCGAAAATAGGACATATCTAGAAATATGTGACATCTTCCCATCCCTTTTTGCAATATTTATAGCAAATAAATGCAGATTATTGCCATGGATACACCAAAACAAAACAAAAATTATATTTCACAATATTAAGTACTGGAAATCAAATCTATGAAGGTACGGACTACAAACATTTGCACATTTGTCTCTTTAGTTTGAGTATTTCCAGTTTTGAAATAAGGGTACCCATCCTTTTTCTTTACGATTTTTAATTTTGCCACTGCAGCTGTAAGAATTCTTTGACTTTTCTCATTGTTTGCATCCACAATGCAATGTCTTTTGTTGACGAGTCAATATTTTTAATCTTTCTTTCCCTATCTAACTTGACATTATTCATAGTCTGCCGTAAATAAGCTCGTCCCTATCTTGCTTTATTTTGCAGCTTTACTGTACGTATCTAATTCAACTCTCTCATGGCAGCATTTAAATCTTTCGGTCGCGATTGTTTTATTCAAAGTCTTATTTCTGATTCCCTGCTCTTTTCTGAGCGTTTCTCTTACGTCCAAAGGGGCAGTATGATATGCCAAGTTGGACAATCTTCTAACTGACTGCCCTTATTCAGGCAGTGATTCACTTGCCTTTTGACGTCGTTCCTTTAACTGAACTCTATATAATCAGTTTGATTGGAAGTCGCAAATCTCTCTTCAAAGGCACTTTCAACATCGGAAATTATATATCTTTTATCACTTGGTAAATCTCTAAGTATAGCTTGCGCTTGTCTTATTAGGGACACCGCCAACTAGAACCTTTATTGTTTCTCCTACCAATAAGTGCACACATTTCAAAATGGGACAAACAATCGATCCATGGTGAGCTACAGTTATATTTTGAGGATTTAATTTTATCATCAAAATTATCAGTGTAATGAGTATGTCGGTACTTAATTCAATCGTTCATTTTTGTCTTTTTCACTGTTTGCCATTTGTACATCTCTAATATATCTGTAATCTATAGCAAACGACAAAGTGTCACCTTCTTCTAAATCAATGTTCGAAAATTTGACAGTTTTGTGTGTATTCGGGCTAGTGTATATTGGGAGATCACTTTTTTATACTCTCCCTTTGTGGACAATGAGGACCTTTTGATACCAGTCCCGAATCGTTTCTTGTTATAAAATCATCTTTCTGGCGTGCAAATTCATCTTTTGGAGTTGTAGAAACAAAATTCTTTCTGTACATGACAATGACAGTCGTATCATTCTTAAAGAAGGGGTGTTCTCCTTGTGTTTCGCATATCTCGTATTAGATAAAATTGAGAATGGAAATGGGGAATGTGTCAAAGAGACAACAACCCGACCACAGAACAGACAACAACAGAAGTTTCTTTTGGAACACTCCTGATATTGTATCTGACCCAACATTTACCCAGCAAATATCTTGTTCTTTTCTACGTCTTATCTTAAGTAGAAACAAATAAGTAAAAAATTTCTACCGAACTGCAACTAATGTCAACTATGTAATCTTAGATACAAAATCATCACACTACTTTTAGTAAGGAAGCGATGTATGTTTAAAAATTCTTATATAATTTACAAATTAAAATTTAGACACGCTAAAGAACAGTAATAACACGCTTGGTTTAAATTAGTTGAGTGGTTTCAGATATGAAGATCTTTGAAATAGAAATGGGTATAGTCATTCATATACAACAGATACAGTTAGTCTGCCTTATATCTTGACTTACATCTAGAAATTGACAATTAGGGTCGGTTGAAAACAAAACTTAAAGACAAAAGAGATGATTTCAGCTTCCCACTTGTGAACTTTCTATTTCTATGTAGCAAAATTCCAGCAGCGCCTGCATACGGAGTATATTTTTCCAGATACGATATTCCAGGGCTTGTATTTACTATCATGATTTTCTTGATAGAGGGTTGCTGCTCACAAGACAGCTATTAAACCGTGGTGAATTTGAAATCATCCCTTCGTAAATTTTACGGACGCCATCACGAGTTGGTTAACCGTTATGGAATATCTGTTTCACAGATGACAACGGATTTGTTCCAATTGTCGTAACTACAATTCCGTCCCCTTTTTCCCAAATGTGACCTACCGAATTAGACTTATCATCGGGTTTGTACTAACATGAGCAACACGACGGGTGCCACATGTGGAGCAGGATCTGCTTACCCTTCCGGAGCACATGATATCACCCCGGTTTATGGTGGGGTTCGTGTTGCTCAGTCTTAAGTTTTCTATGTTGTGTTTTGTGTACTGTTGTATGTCTGTTGGTCTTTCTTTTTTAGCCATGGCGTTGTCTGTTTATTTTCGACTTATAAGTTTGAATGTCCCTTTGGTAACTTTCCTTTCGCCTCTCTTTCATTAATGGATATACAATAACTCCAATAAATAGTAACTTTTTTATGAATAAAAAGATTCGAAATGTAAATTGGACAGCAACCCCAAAACAAAAAAACACAAAAGAACTATACAAAAATTTGAATAAAACTCATTAGACTTAAAGGAGAAGCTATGATAAAGCATATATTTTGGCGTCTTGAATTTGAACAATTTAAGATATTATAAAAGGGTTCAAATAATATCTTCCTGGTGTTTGCATGACATACCTCCTATCAAATAGAATAAAATAACATATTTGGTATTGTATTACATATCTGCTTTCAGTCTTCACTCGACTGCAGTTTGCTCATTTTCTTATTCTCCAATTCACATTTTGATATCAGCAACAATTCTTCCCCGTCAAAGAAACAAAAACAAAACAAACAATCAAACAAAAGCAAAAACATTAAAAGAGCATCCTCTCAAAAACCAGAATATACCAAAGACCCTGTAAAAAAAAATATAAAACCAACAGTCAAACAAAGAAAGACGTCTAGGCCTTCTTATACACCGAAAATGATGAAGGTGAAATATTTCCTTTTATTTAATCGGGGACGGGGTGGGGTAAGCTGGTGTTCGAATATAAATCAATGAACAGCATATGTAAAATTGATACTTTTAGTCAAACTCCTTTGAATTTTAAGTGATAGTACTATCCGATCCATTGACCATTTATTATTTTGATAATAATATGACAACTAATTGTAAAATGTTTATGACGTCCCAAATGACATTTCAAAAATGGTTGACTTCACAAATAGATATGTTGAAAAACTTAGTTTTTGGAGGGAGAAAAGAAGGCACAAATTACCTTAAAACGATTTAAAGCTACTTGGATCTTCCTTCTCAACTCATCCAATATTATATATCATTAACCAAATATTGTATTAATTCATGTGATCAAAGTTCTTGTCCAACATTTTCTTTTAGCTTTCCCGTAATGTTTTCAAAAACATCATTACAGAAAAAAATCCAAATAATAGAGACTATCAAATTGCGTTGTCTTCAATATAAGAGCAATTGACAAGAAAAGTATAAGCAATATTATTTTTGTTTACAATCTTATAAGATTAATCTTTGTGTGTGTACAAGAGTCTTATAATACAAAAATCTTATGACTGATACGGTGCTTTTGTCCGCAATTTGCTTTTTGTCCGCTTTTGCTTTTGTCCGATAATTTTGCTTTTGTCCGACACTTTTGCTTTTGTCCGTTGCTTTTTGTCCGTTTTGCTTTTTGTCCGATAATTTTGCTTTTTGTCCGACACTTTTGCTTTTTGTCCGTTTTGTTTTTGTCCGATAATTTTGCTTTTTGTCCGACACTTTTGCTTTTTGTCCGTTGCTTTTGGTCCGTTTTGCTTTTTGTCCGCTGATTTTGCTGTATGTCCGATATAAAATGTGTATATTTTTGCAGGTTTCATTTTAAACTTCGAAACACCATGCCCTTTTGGAGTTAAATACAGACCATACTCACTTTATAAATGATTTGTACATGAAATATTCGTTTCTTTTACTAGATATAAGAAGATGTGGTATGAGTGGCTGTGCCAATGAAACAACTCTCCATCTAGTATGATCAATATGTTCTGAATTTACCGCTCACTTACGTTTAAAAATGATTTATTGGAAAAGTTTTAGAAGATCGTTATTATGAGCATTTTAATTTTGACATACATTTAGTTTCGCCTGAGAAGAGCGCAACATAATCACGGGTGTCATTCGGTTTATCTAGAGATATGATCGTGAAAGAATACCTTACGGTGGTCAAGTATTACGATTGGATCGTGAAAGCTTTTGTATAGGATCGTGAATTTAATCTTATCGAGAAGACATGTGCAAGGTCAATTAATAATCTGACATAATGAATTATACGGAAAAAATTACAAAAAAATAAAACTGTCCGTCAAAATGGTTTAACATAATGATCAGTATCTGAGAAAATCAAGGTTTAAAAGTAAACCGTTCTTACAAAACTACAAAAGGCAGATTGCTCCTCGACATTTCAATGACATTAAATATGCAAAAACAAGATTTTTTCATAATTCGAATGACTAAACAACTTTGCTTTGACAAATGTCATTCCATTTTAATGATTCAAATGGTTCTAACAGTTATTTTGTGTAAGTTTAATCAGAAATTTTGCAAAAATGGAAATATTTACAAA
This sequence comes from Mytilus coruscus, assembly GCA_017311375.1. Classification (NCBI taxonomy): domain Eukaryota; kingdom Metazoa; phylum Mollusca; class Bivalvia; order Mytilida; family Mytilidae; genus Mytilus; species Mytilus coruscus. The sequence continues at coordinate 7,905,556 of CM029599.1, read as the reverse complement.
ACTGATTTTTAGATCGTGAAAGATCGTGAACCGCTTTTGAAGATCGTGAAAGATCTGATGCTACGATAACGTTCCACTCATTATTTAATTATATGGTAATTTATATTTTTAATTGGTATAGCAAATATTGGATTTGCATGACTCATTCCGGTTCTCTTTTGTTGGTGAATCATTTAAAGCCACTGGATCTGATTATCTTATAATACCAAACCGACTAAGTGCCTTATAACAATATCAGTCCTATTTTCCGTCCTCATAAGTTTTTATTTCTTATACAAATTTAAGATTGAGAATGAACAGTTCAAGCTGGGCATCATGCACATTCGATCGCGAGGTACGTTGATTGGTAATTCCCCACTAAGTTGATACAATGATGTATAGCATTGTGAACAGACTGATCAAACAATCGAATATAAATAATGTTTTCTTGGTACCTTTTTAGTTTATGTCAGCGCAGCCACCAAGTAAACAATAATTAGCCAATATTGTCATACGATGTACGCATGAACGATACTCCTTATTACTGAAGGTATCATCTCTTACACACACAAAAAACCCCAAAAAAAAAAAAATAACGTACACATGCATATTTTCCAGGGCGGATGCATTAAGCATTACAGATACATATATACTTTTATTTTACGCTTCTGCAGGTCCTTTTATCTTGGAGATCTACTTATCTAGACACGTTTTCAGTTATTTTAATAACTTTGAAGGAAAAGTGTTGAATTGATAAAATTGAAACAAAATGAAAGCATTAATGTCCATTCTTATCAAAATAATTACACGCTTCAACTAGTTGCAGGTATATCAATTGGTAAAAGAAATATAATTATTCTTTTCTGAGTATTAAGTCTGGTCCGGCGCGGGACGTTTGTACTTTATACAGGACATTTGCACTTGTTCAATAGGACATTTGCGCTTTCTAAACAACATAAAAATCATTAAATATATATAAAAAAAAAACACAAAACACAAAACATTCATACATTTATATACAGCTAAAAGCATCAACCTTTCCCCATCATGCTTTTGTCCATCCATAAAAGTTTCGTTTTTCTATCGTTTACCGTTTACCGAGAAACCGATGCAATTCACTTGCACGCATAACCATTACATTTGCGCGAGAGAAAAAACATCACCTTTGCGCGCAGCTTTTGATTACATTTGCGTGCATTCTTTTAGAGATAAACTCTGGTAAATAAGGTAGATTAATATACTTATTTATTAATTGAACTATTATTTTCGATCATGATAAGTCTGTTTTATTACGCACACGCACTTAGTTCTGGAACAATATACAGATGAAAATGCAGAAAATAGTATATCTTAAGATTAAAAGTACTAATTTCTCACGTCGTAACATGCTAAAAACTATACGTAGTACGCTTGGATTCTGCTGGATTCCCAAAGAATTGAAGGAAAATGGAATTCGGCGAAATACTTTTGCAATTATTTACGATGCATCTCTATGAAATATCTCCTGACTTAAGTGTTTTGTCTGTACGGAAAGTAATTCCGTCGTACACCCACCCCTAATTTGTTTCTGACAAACGAAACTCCATGTGTGTGTCTTGGTGTAATTTTACAAACTGAATTAAATTATTCATTAAATTGCCATTTGGTGAAATAATGAAACAGAATGCTATTTACTCTGAAATGTTTGCAAATGTAAGCAAAAGCTGCACGCAAACATAAACAGAAATTAAAAATTTAATAAGCCCTCAAAAACGTTTACTATATTCTTCATAATATGTCTGGTTACCCGATTATTTTTTCTGAATTTCTCGTTTGTTCAGATGAACTTTCAAAGAATATGTGAACATCTTTCCATGACTTTGGTAAATTTTCTGAAGATTACAGGTATACAACTATTATAGTTGAAAAGTGCAAATGTTTTGTCAATTTTGTTCAGGTGTATCAAAGTTAAAAGTGCAAATGTCCTTTAGTGTTACAGGTAAAAATCACAAACGTCCTGCGTCTGTCTGGTCACGCATGGTCTTTCAGGATCGAGATAATGCGTTGCCCGATCTTTCACGATCAATTTTATGAAAAATTAACAAAATTCAGTGTTTTAAAAACAAAATGAAAGGTTTTAAGTAGAAAATACTTTCATCTTTTTGTATTATCGGTCACACAAAAGATTCAGTTTCAAATAAATCATTGTATACTGGAATGTAGTCATTATAGGTACAAAACGTGTTCTTTTTAATAAATCCAATAGACTTGTGTTGCGCCTTTTGTGTTTTCTCCTAAAGTACTGCATATTTTATTTATCTTATTGCATATGTAGTATTATTGAGAAAGTTGAATCATTTTGACAGACATTATTCTTTTCCGGATTTGTTCCGTGTTTTGAAAATACAACAGATTTTTCAAAGATTTTGAAGTAAAATTTCAATTAATTACATTCACGATCCGATACAAGATCTCTCACTATCCGATCGCAATGCTTGACCATCGTTAGGTATTCTTTCACGATCATTTCGATAAACCGAATGACACCCGTGATAATGCAAAATATGGGTATGCAAGTCCGACGTCATTATCTTTTGGTATATATTTCTTTCATTTCAGATGTGAAGAAGATCCGAATGCTTCAAATTTTGCATACTAAAGCTTTATGTTTCAATGACATAATTTTCAATTGTCCTTGATTTAATTTTCATTGTTTCGTTTGTGTATAGGCTGATTGTAGGGTGCACGTGTCCGACCGGTAGGTTTCAACTAACCTTTGTCAATGTTATATTTTTATGGCTCGGTTTTTTTTTTCTGATGCTTTTTAAGCAATGGGTCAATTACAATTTGCGTATGCAGGGCTTGTTATTTCTACTAGAAGTTCATCTAACATTGACCTTATTTTCATGTGCTATTGGTCGATGCTTATTTTTCATGAGATTTTGGTGTTTTTTTTAATAATCTCATAGTAGACCAAGTATATTTTCTGAAATGATTGTAATGTGAACATACTATTCGCAAATAGTATGTCTGAAATTAAATACATTTTATAGTTATTTGTTTGTCTTAATGAGTGTGGTATCTTAGATAATAAACAATAGGTGGACAATATTGGT